>JAPQWV010000024.1:7477500-8869166 GCA_027422505.1 Craterostigma plantagineum
AAGCTTTCTCTTATTTACTTTTCGTGCTTCTTCACTTACTAGTCCTGAAGAGTTCAAAATCTTCACTAAACATGGATATACACTCATCTGACGAAAAGGCGCCAAGTCTTTGCAGCTGAAGGTTCAAAGACTTTTGTGCAAGGTAGCTCTGCCAATGTAACACCAGTGATTAAATTCAATGATTTCATAGTCATGAGAAATTCGACAACCGGGGACTGACAATGGTGTTAAACCTGAGTCACGTTTGTCCTATCGAGACAGTCGATGCAGTTCGACCTAATTATTCCTTTTTGTTCTGAGAGAATCTTCCCTTCAGAATCTAGAAGAAAGTATCTGTTCAGCTGGAATAGCATTAAGATCGTACTCGAGGATCCAGGATATTAATTTTATTGCTATTCGATTTTTTGGGGAAAAAAATAGAAATTCAAAAGATTGGTGTGTTACTTCATTACCCTTGGTTTACAAAGTCATCTGCAATTTCGTCGTACATGAGTTGGATGTTATCAAAGTTTCCACCACCACACGATTGGTGAAAATCGAAAGAGACAAATCTGCAGGTGAACAAAAGAAAAGAGTGCATTAGCATGACGGGTATTAGCAAAAGTTCATTTCTAACCCATTTGACCACTTTTCAGCTTTTAATTATACCATAAAAGGAAAGATGACCAAAAGAGACATCTGTATTTAACCATGATATCAGGTAATTACTTTATTCCCGAGAAAACTTAATTTTCTTTCAAATAGGATTACAAATCTATTTTCTTCTCTTTCTTGATGTGCTGAAAATTAGAACGCAAATATAAGGTATATTGAGAATGATCACCTCACATTAGGAAGCTTTTGCATTTCTTCAGCGAAGGCTTTATTCAGGTCACCTTCATCACCATGCTGATCACAGGAAGGAAACAAACGAGTCTCCGTATCAGAGGTAAAGTTGCAGAATGCTATTAATTGTTTTAAGAACAAGAAGCAAATGTAGTAATCAAAAATATATATACATGAAACAAAAGTTAAATGATTGTCGCAGTTCCGCAAACTTTGTAATATAAAAATATATGAACAAAACGAGGCTGGACGATTCATTCACATCCGACCCAATCAGTCATTTGAGTTGAAAAAAGGCTAAAGATCGATCATACAATGGTATTAACAAAGTTCAATTCCAAATTAACAGATTGGTGAAATCTCTTTGGGTAAATACGTTACACGTGATTGTGCTTGTGCTTTAAAATAAGGTATTTGATCGTGTGTTTAGCTATTTCAGCATCCGCTCACATTGGTTTCATTATCAAATTTTCAATGCTACTGACGTATATGACAATTAACCTTATCTGTCAGGTCAACGGCAACACACTCTCCGTATCTCTGACGCAGATCATGAAAGTGACGCTCCACAATTTTAGGCTGGTAAAATACGAAAAAGGATAACGTATCACCGACATTGAACCTTAACAATAATTGAAAGACATCATTTGATGAAATAAGCAATGCAGAGAAAAGCATATACTTACAGTTTGCTCGTGATGAATAATATTCAGACGCGGTTTATAGCTTAGGTCAACAATTTGCTCCCAGAGAAGTGGAACTGACCCTCGAGCCTAACAACCAAAGTTTAAAAGACGAGTAGCACAGACAGTTACCATTTCCGATAAAAAAACAAAAGAAAAAATAGGAATTTACTTTTAGATGATATTTGAAGGATTTATCATCACGCATGAGTAAATAAGAACATCAATGAGGCAAAATAATGCATAAGAAAAGTTCCAACCAGAAGGTTATAAGCATTGAAACCTGCAAAATGGAGGCAGTGTGGCCTTCAAACTCAAGAAGTTGTTCGGTTTCTATAAAATTAGCAGTATCTCCTTCAAGATTAGCTCCTCTTCTCCACATTCTTGTACCTGAAATTAAAAGGCAACATTTCTATATCCCATGGCCAAGAATAATATCACCTGAACTATTTACGATTAACAAAAATTCCATCACCTAAACGCCGTGTACACCTCCGTGAAATCAATTTTATAACAGCAGGAGAACTTTTCAGCTTCAAGTTCCCAGTTTGAAAGCTTAAGCTATAGTCAAGGAAATAAATATATCCTCTTTTCTCTATACAAATTTAATTAGTAGTAATACGATTTGACAAAGATATTATAAGCAACCTTAAAAAGCGAGATGACAATACTATGAAATGACCGAAAGGCCAATGGGTAGGATATTTCCTTGTATCAAAGGGATTATGAATCCATCAAGCTGCACCAACAAAGATCGAAAGCAAAATTATTCACTACAGAATTTTGCCTGGAGCTTATGCTGCTTCAAAGGCTTTGGATGAAGTAAAATGCATGTGCAAGAACAGACTAAGTTCTATTGTGGTAGGAATTTTCGTCGCACAGAAAGAACAAAAGTCGTAGCATGTAATATAGTTCAAGTAGTAAGAGAAAACAATGCTACCAATTCCTCTTTTGCAAATTGCAAGTAAAATAACTCATTCAACGAACCTTGCTCTCAATAAGCTCCTCCATGATATTCATATTCCAAACAAACCGTGGATCACCCTACATTAAGATGCCAGTTAATAGAGAGAATGGTGCTTGCAAAAGGCAAAAGATATTAGAAAACACACTTCCATGATGAAACATGAGCGGATAATTTGCAAATTTAGAACGGATTTCAGATATCTTGGTATTAGAGAGTGAGAGACCAATAAAGGAGTAGTCCTGAGAGCATTTACGATACATGAGTTGCAGCACAACGTGCAAGTTCTTACAAGTATGCATGCCTATGAAATAATGACAAAGATAAAGCACATAAGGTGTGCAATTAAATCATAACACCTGCTTCCATATTGGTTTGGCCATCCATCCTTTTGCGAGCTTGCATCTTCTCTGTAAGCTATCAAAAGATTAAGTCCATGAATAAAAATCTGATCTTTCCAATTAACAATGGATCTTAGGTACGAATAACACTTACTTTAGCGTTATATCTGTCTCATAAGAAAAATATAGGCCCGGAGTTGACTCAACTATTTTAAGAAGAGTCATAAAGTACTCTTCATCTCTTTTCTGCAAGATCAGCAGAATACGATTTAGTTTGTTCAAGTTTTAATATTAAACCATATATTTATCAAAAGAACCCATGATTTGGAAACCGTACTTCTTCCTTAGTAAGTAATTGTGACGACTCGTTGCAGGATAGAAACCTCATTGATGTAACCCGAAAAACAGGAAAACCAAGAAAAGTTCCCATTTCCTGCACAGATGTTATAACTAACACGTGCGTACCTATTTAAGAAATTACGAAGAAATTCAAGTGAATGATGAAGACAATTCCTCATAGATCATCATCAACTTCACAAAATTTAAAGCAGCAACAGGAGACTACTACATAAATATGTAAAAAAACTGAATACGCGGAGCGGCTTCAAACAACAAGTCAATAAAACCAGTATGTTATATTTAATTCACAAACACCGTGCGGGAGTGCAAGACATATATTTAATGAGTTCTAATCCCTATAACATGAGAAACAGGGAGTATATTACAGCACCTGCCAGTAACCTTATCGTTCCAACCACCCCATATATATTACTGACGTTGGACGGCCTTCCACTAGGCTCATCACCTGCCATGGAAACAATGACCCTCCTTAACTTAAAAGGCAAAAAGCTTAGACGCAAATAAATTTGTCAAAACTAGCCACAGATACCCTTGCTGACACTTTCGACCTTCCTAAGTATCACTTCACAAGAACTTAACATATAAAACTAAACAATTGCGTACACATTACAAAACAAACCGAACAGGAACAATTGGTAGTTCCACACACACGCCCATTTCATGAATTGAATAACCGATGCTACAACTAGAAGGTCATTTTCCAGCTGCAAAACAAGATTAAATATAAAACAGAAACACACCGTCGATCATGCTAATATTTCCGTCAAATCTACTTATGGTGAAGCCTTGGTCAGGCGATTCCACCGCTCTGATCAAGAATTTGTCCGGGAACTCAAGCAATTCAAGCTCTCTCCATATCTTGAAAGGATTAATCGAATCAAGCTGAGCCTGCGCTTCCATTATTTTCAGCGTTTCTTCTTTTTCTGTATTCAACAATTTCGATTGAGGGAAACGTAGACTAATTTATTGATTTTTGAAGGAGACGAATAATCAGGAATACTCGAAATGTATAATTAAATGCTCGATCGGAAAAGAAAGGCCACGTTAAACCAATAGTGGGTCAAGAAATACAGCTGTGTTAGTTTGATTAGGGAAGATGCTAGATAAGCAAAAGGCACCCCAAAATCTCGGAAATCTTGAAAAGGCCCCTTAACTTTCACAAAGTAACTTCATCCCTCCGACTTGTAATTGTAATTCTATTACATGCATGGTTTGCCAAAACCATCCACAGAGCAACAAACTTAGAGATGTTAAAACTAAGTTGATGCAATTGTTTAATTTCGATTGTATCTTCTCACATTTCCTTTATTGTCAATTTCGAACCAAATGTACCCTTTCATACTTTCAACTGTAATTTTTTCAGGTTAAAATTAGTTGTATTCATTTTTTTTTTCCAAAAAAAATAATTGTGTTATTGATGTATTATTATGTTAATATTTTTTTCCAAAATTTTTAGGGCATTGATATATGTAGACTGTAGTGGGAGCGATAGCTTTTAGGAACCTAACAGTTATCCCCTAATAGAGAACAGTAATTTACTCTTTGGCTCTTTGCCTTGCTCTCTGCTATGGCCTCTCATCTGTTGCGAAGATTACAGAATATTCGCCTGTACACCGAGACAACACTCAAGCGTCATCCGCGTCCTTCTCTTCAACGGTTCGCTCATGATCAGAATGGATCGTCAAGTGCCTTTTCAACGAGTTATCGATTTTTATGCACGAGTACTTCAAATCCTGGCGTTAATCAATCCTCAAGCTCAACGCTGAATCCTAATGTCAACCAATCGCAAAAGTCGGATGGATCGGAGGGTAAATCTGGGAGTTCTGGTGGATCGCAATCGGATGATTCTTCCCAGCAAGGAAAATCTGTTCGTGGAGGGGTATTGATTTTTATCCTTTTTTTAATTCGTTTAATTTAGCGGAAGTAGTGTTAAACGCTGTTGATGCATTAGGGGACTGTGATTTGAATTTGACGCAAAACTCAAAATGGTGTGTAATGTAGCCTGTTTCTTGGATGAGCTTCTTTTTGCTTATATGCACTGGAGCTGGGCTGGTGTACTATTACGATAGAGAAAAGAGTCGCCGTATTGAAGGTTAGATTCCTGTGGTGAGTGGTTCGTGTTGTATCTGGTGAATTTTGGGTTGGAAAGCGAATTTATACGTATAATGAATCTGCTTCAGGGATAAGCAACGCTTCACAAGCAGTCAAACAGGGACCATCAGCGGGAAAGGCGGCTATTGGGGGTCCGTTTAGCCTTACTGACCATAATGGGAAATCCGTGTCTGAAAAGGATTTCAAAGGAAAATGGAACTTGATATATTTCGGATTCACCCACTGCCCAGATATATGTCCAGATGAACTACAAAAAATGGCTTCAGCGATCGATAAAATAAGTAAGCTTTTGAGTTTGGTCTTTAAGTTTGATGGGCTGCTGGTGCTAATTACTGCTTGGAGTGAAGCTTTATTATGTATGTTAAATGCAAATTCTCTTTATGGAAATTGAGGATCTGTTGATTCATGAACCTTTCAAAATGTGGCATTTGCAGAAGAGAAATCTGGAATCGAAGTGGTGCCTATCTTCATCTCAGTCGATCCCGAACGAGACACCGTTGAACAAGTCGGTGAATACATTAAAGGTAACATTTTGAGCTGTGATGGGGCATACCTTTTCTTTTCTAACTATGACGCTGAACGATCTTCCCCATGAGCAGAATTCCACCCTAAGTTGATTGGCCTCACTGGTTCACCTGATGAGATTAAGAAGACCGCACGTGCATATCGTGTGTACTATATGAAGACCGAGGAGGAGGGTTCAGATTATCTCGTCGATCACTCTATAGTCATGTATGTTTCACCTTATCGATTTCGTAGGTGGAAAGATGCCTGTTGGCTCACTTAATTTTACCCTTTCCTCTTAATCTTTTCTGGCAATAAACAACATTGCAGGTACCTTATGGATCCCGATATGGAATTTGTCAAATTCTTTGGGAAGAACGTGGACGACATCGCACTTGCAGATGGAGTGATTCAGGAGATAAAGCAGCACAAGAAATTCAGAGCATGATATAATATATGGTGATTGGTGATTCATTTTTGCTTGATTGGAGGTCATATCTTGGCGGATTTTTCTTGTTTTGCCTCTCTATTGAGTGTTATACTTTAAACAAGGCATCTTAGGACAGCGTAATTTCCCGTTTTCGACAAATAATTTCTGACGAATAAATAGATGATACCATTTATAGTAATTCTTTTATTAGATTTTGGATATTTGAATTATGACGATTATATATGTCAACTATTTGACTCCCGAAGTCTTTTCTTTATTGGTTTGGGGACAAATCGCAAAATGGTCTGGAAGGACAAATCTTTATAAAATGCAGCCAATTCAAATGGATTTACACCACCATAATCATCTACGTAATCTGCATCATCATTTCAGTTTTCGTTTTACGACATATAATGTGAAATGATCTACGTCAAATTCATAAATAAAGGTGCTGGTGAAAGATATGAGCAAGTGAAGTGAACGTTTCTGTTGGCATCTACTCTTTTGTTCACTTATTGCTTGTTAGACTTCAAAATCTCTAACCAACATCAAATTTTAGTTTGTAGTTGAATGAGTTTTGATTAACTCTGTGAAGAGGGCAAATGTTTAATAAAAATTAAACCCTATACTATTGAATTATATCAGACAAAACCTATGTTATGAGGGCAAGAAAGAGGCCACACAGACAAAGGTTGTCTTGCCTTGAAATGGCTGTTAAAACCATTTACGTGCCCTCAAAGCAGAGAGACAGTCGAATTTCAGGTAGCTTCGTCGTCTCTGAACATGAATCGCTTTACTGTTCACGAGCTATAGTTTAGAAAGAGCATAAGATTTAAGATCAACATCAACAAACCGAGCGATGACGCTAAGAAGCATCAGAAAGATATCAAGCCAACCCATCAATTTCCCATCGGAAAAACTCGTCTTTACCAATCTCTTCAACTCGTCCTCTCAATCGGGCCCAATTCGCGAGTCTGCAACCCATTATTTGGAGACCGTTGAATCCAAAATCACATCTTTATGTCAGAATCACAAGGTCAGGGAAGCCCTTTCAGTTTTCGAGCAATCGGTCGACTCGGGCCTTGTTCCTTCGGTTCACGCGGGCGATTTTCTCCTACAGAGCCTCGCCAAGAACAAAGACTACGACGCTGCTTTCAGCGTTTACAAACAGATGTCAAGTAATGGGATTTTGCCCAGGTATCTATCGCTATCTGCTTTGGCTGAGTGTTTGGTTCGTTTCGGTCAGCCCCAATTGGGGTTGGGTGTGATTGGTTTGATTTTGAAACAAGGATATCGTGTTACCGTTTATGTTGTTAATGTCGTGTTGAATGGTCTGTGTCGGGATATCTCTGTTGTTAAGGCCGAGGAATTGTTTAATCAGATGCGTCAGAACGGCATCGTCCCTGATATAGTTAGCTTTAACACTTTGATGAAGGCATTCTGTCGTGAGAGGAAGCTCGAAGAAGCCATGAAAATGAAGAGAAGAATGGAACGTTTGAACGTTGTTCCCAACTTGATCACTTACAGCATTCTGATGGAACGTAATTTCGCCGAGGGTAAAGTAGACGAGGCGATGGGATTGGTCGAAGAGATGAAGCTTCAAGGGTTAAAGCATGATGCAGTTACATATAGCATACTAGTTAATGGATTTTCAAGCTATGGAGACATCGACAGAGCGAAGGAGATATTCAGAGACATGTCAGGAAATGGGATACCTCCGAATTTGTTAGATTATTCCCAATTGATTCGTGGTCTATGTCTGAAAGGAAGTCTCAAAGAAGCGAAAATACTGTTCAACAATATGATAGAAAGTGGGATTCAACCTAATGTTGTCACTTTTACTTGTATGATCAGTGGGCTCTGCCAAGGCGGGATGGTTGATAAGGCGGTGGAATTGTTTCATTTTATGGTGGAAAAGGGGCAAGAACCTAACAACGTAACATACAACGTTCTCGTCGATGGACTGTGCAAGGCGGGGCAGTTTGATGATGCTTTGAAGGTTCTTGAAAAGATGGTGCAGAGTAACCACAAGCCTGATATCGTGACATTTAATACCATGCTGAAAGGTTTATGCGATCTCGGAAAGATCAGTGGCGCCCTCGAACTGTTCAACTTCATGGGTTCGAAACAGAACAATTCTGTAGAGCCCGATTCGTGGACTATTAGTACAATAGTTCGAGGGCTTTGCAGGGAAGGAAACCTGGGAAAGGCCGAGGAAATCAACCGTAAGATGGCCCAGCAGTATCAGATAAGAGATCTTACTACGTACACGATACTCATTGGAGCTTTCTTGAACAGAAGAAAGGTTAAGAAAGCAATGAGACTTTGGAAGGAGCTTTTGCAGTTGGGTCTGATTCCAAATTCAAGGGCTTACAGCGCTATGATCGGTGGACTATGCAGATGTAACCTTATAAACATGGCAAAAGGTATCTTTACAAGAATGAAGATGCATGGTCCTAACCCGACCCTTTTCGACTACAACTCTTTGTTGTCCGCATTGTGTAAAGAAAGCAGCTTGGAGCAAGCAAGAGCTCTGTTCAAAGACATGGTCGATAACTGCTGCGAGGCTGACGTAGCGGCATACAATATCATGATCAAAGCAATGTTTAAAGCTGGAGACATTGAGTCGGTGAACGAATTGCTCGTTAAGATGAGGGACGGTGGTTTGAACCCCACTGAAACGACGTTTTCGAGGCTGATCAAAGGGTTTTCGAAGCTGGGAATGATGGGCGAGGCGAAGAGCGTATTCGAGAGGATGAAAGCATTTGGTGTTAAACCGAATATGGCTGTTTATGATTCTCTGCTCGGAGGGTATACTACGGAGGGCAGAAGTGAAGATGTGATCGTTTTGCTTCGGGAAATGGCTGGCGAAGGCGTTCGTCTCGACGACAAGATGACTAAAACTATTTTGAAGTGCTTATGCGATTTGCCCGAGAGTGAAGGTGTTGCTGGGCTTCTTCCTCGTTTTACGTCAGAGAATAATCCCGAGAAGAGTAGCATTGCAGGCGGTGGGGAACCGTCGGAGAAACTCGAGGGTGTTTTTCGACTGCTTCGTAGAGAATCTGCGACTCGAGAAGTAATGAGCGCGAGCTAGTGTGCTCTGTTTTGGCTTCTGTAGGGAGAACCCATACCCGACCCATCAAAGACGGGTCGGGGCCCGTGATACGGGCTCGGCAGCACATTTTATTTGGCGTGGGCCATGTGATCGTAGAATCTAACGTACCGCATTCATTGTAAGTAATCCATAGAAATGGCTTTTGCTCCATTGAGGTTGAGTTAGTTAGATATCACTTTCTTTGGTTTAATCGTAAACTCTCTTTCAAATCCCCATAACTATTGATTGATGTTCGGTGAATTTAAAACGTATCTACCACCCATCTTTGGAAGTGCAAGTTTTTGGTTCATAATCGAAACTCAGCTATATGAATAAATACATACACGTATGAATTAATCGATTATGAAGCAACTTGTATGCTCATCTACCACTTCTATAAATCGATTTATATGTGTTTATGAATATTCATAGTCGCATTCTGTTTTATACACGTATGAATAATGTAAACATTATTTCTCCCAGATTCAATATCAAAATCTCGAAGAACATCTATATGAATTAATACTAGTTTTTTTACCCGTGCAATGCACGGTATTATTAACTAAATACAATTATTATATGTTAATAAACATATCAAATTTTATTTTTTATGGTGGATAACTATTGTAGTATTAACACGGGATAGTTTAGTTGGTAGTATTTTATTTTATTTTTTATTTTAAAATTTATAATAATTAATTATTAATGAACATGTGTCAGCATTACAACCGACATATATTTCTATACTAATATACTAGTAATTACCCGTGCAATGCACGGAGTGTATATAAATATTAACTATTTATAGTACTTTGTTTACTAATAATTAAACTAAGATAAATGAGTATTTTAATTAATAAGCTAACATAATGGGTTCTTTTTTAATATTATATTTATTTTTATTGTGATTATTATTGTGGGACTTGTGTCAATACCACAACAAAAGTGACGAAAAAATCGAGCTATTCCGATTGAAGCGTCACGAACTTTCATTTCTCAAAATCGAATGAGAGAGCATCACATATTTTCCCCAGAATTCAATATTTATCTTCTTTATTATTTATTTTTTAAAAATTTCGGTTTTTCCGTTCGATAACCGAAATAAATTCAGTTTGGTATTCGATTTCAAAATTTCTGAACCAAAAATTCCGATTAAACGAAGCTTCGGTTCAGATTTACCGAATGAACAGCCTAGGGATAACTTAAACATGGAACTTCAAAGAATAAAAACTCACCGTAATGTGATTTTTCCTACCAATCAACAGTTGTGAATGCATGAAAATCAGTTAGATAACAATCCCAGAAGCAGGAGGAAAGAAAAATAACAAGAAAAACCGATCGATGACTCAAATAGAGGTAGCAAACAAAGAGAAAAACTGTCATGCCCCCTTCATTTCAATGCTGTGAACTCCAAGTCCGCTGAGCAAAACTGTCATGCCCCCTTTCATTTCGGTAAATAAAATATGCCGTGAAAGGGTCACACTATCATCCCAATACTTGATGATTCAGCCGAACTTCTCAACTTCAAACTAACCTGCTATAGGAGTCAAGCCAGCAATGAGATGCAGTTTTCAAGTCAAAAGGTTTCAGATCTATCGAGGGCAAACCTTTTCAACGATATATATAAATACACAAATGTTTAATTTCTCAAGCACTGATTCATCATTTGAATGCATGGAGATAATGCAACAAGCCATGATAGAAAGCGGAAGTATGACGAGATATAGGGAAGTAGAAGCTTACCCACAAAATCTCCCTTCCACAAACAAAATCAGTAACACTGTGCAAGAAATTTTTTTTCCTTCCAATGAAAATCTGAGAAAGTGCGCTTTTTATCTACGGCATCTTTAATGCCTGTTTTACTTGTGCGAGAGCAGCAGGGTGCATTCGAGAAATAGCAGTACTGAACGACTCCCCATGGAGGCCAGCACAAGTCTGCAGATTATCCCTCACAGAGTTCTCCAATGAGATCTGATTTATCGGATCAGATATCTTGATCTGAAAATCCATATAAATAACAATTCAACATTAAAAAAATACAGAAACTTCAGAGTTTGGAAGAATAAAGAAAACCTGTCTTCTACGGCACTCTTTGGTAGGCATCTGCATCTTGCTGGACAGCATATTGTCACTACTGTTGATTCAAAGTAAAAGTCCAGATGAGCTGATATATCGAGAATCACGCATCTGATGAATATCTAACAAGATGATATGGAAAATTCCGAATATGACCTCGATTCTTCTTCAGTCAAGTCTTCAGTTCCACCTAAGATGACGCTAGTGCATACACTATAATTGGCATAAAAAAGTATCACGTAAAGGTAGACTAGTTCTATAGATTAGCAAATGGCATTAGCAGTGCTTGACGTACCTTAGAATCTGATCAAGTTTATCTAGCACTTGGGGAAGTCTCAAAGTCAAAATGATGGAAAGGGCCAAGCCAATTGTTTTTCTTTGTGTGGAAATCACATTGTCAACCTGAATCCCAACAGAAACAAGTGTAGAAGATCAATAAATCGTGTAAAAACGTGGTACACGAGATAAAATAAAATGAAAGTCTCCAAGTGCTGTTTAGTTCAGTACGACGATCGTCGAAATGTGCAAATTATTCTATGCATCACTGTGTGATATACATATTTTTTTTTCCTGCAGGATAGATAGAAATATATAAATAACTCAATCTGATAAGCACTCTGAGAATTATCACCTTATCAAGCCAGACATCAACCATGCAAAGAAGTACGTTTTCTTCACTTGGAAATCCATCTTTTTGAAGATGAGCTAATAGTGATGGTTCTGATGTCAATTGTGCAAGATAGTTGGTGTTCATTACCAAAACCCTAGCAAGTATAGCTGCCGAAGATGCTTTTACAGATGTTTTCTGAGGATCGTGATCATCTCCTCCAATCAAGCAGATGCCAATTAATCTCTGGGAAAACAAATAAATTTTACAACTGAGTAAGTCCTTATAATCATCACCCAGAAACATTATCTCCTCAGACCCATATTTGGACTTCTCGACTACTTGGTACATGTCCAATTGGATAATCATGTGATGATGATAAAGATATACTATTGGGTTGCTTTATATTTATTAAGAAAATTTCAGTTATTAAGCTATACAATTCCCTCATATGTAAGATATGTGAACCTTATCTTCCCACATGCCAATTTCTAGGGTCGATACAACCTGCACCAACTTGTGCCAAGTAAGGAGCAATGCGTGTCTTTTGATCATCATCCAATATTTAATCCCAACCCGTATTTGAGTGAGATGTAGGTTATAATATGTAACATGCGAAAAGAAGAGCAATTACCTGTATCGTAGTGTTGATTAATTGTGGAATTTCCATGGGGAAAAACTGCACAGAGAAAAAATTTTGATAATTAGAAACTGAGAAAAAATAAAGAACCCAAGTTGCATAAATTTTTTGAGCATGAAAACAAGAATTATAATCTTGGACTCCAGTAAACCTTACAGATATAGCACAGAAGGTTGCCGAGAAAGCTTTACATAGAATTATGAGAACCAACCACTGGACATATATGCTAGCATTATCATCCATCGACAAAATAATTCTTATCATTAAATCGCATCGATGACTCAATTACCTGAACTAGAACATCCACAAGGGGAAGAATAGCGAGCAACCCTCTGTCATTTACATTAGCAACAACCAAATCAAGAATTTTCGCAAGGGTCAGGGCATGCATATTGAGAAATTCCGGTCCACCAACAATTATGTAGCTTTCAATGATGCTTGCAGCCACCTACATATCATGTGCCCCATCATAATTGTATATTTTCAAAATAAACTGACACCAATATTAATTCATGCCTGCAGGTGATCAAAACTTCTGTCTAAGATTTCCAGTAGACAAGGGAAATAGCTCAACAGCTGAGGCGCCATTGTGGTGGCATGAGTAAGAGTAGCTTCCCATAACTATAAGATGGAGGAGTAAAAACCATGATGGCCAGTAGATAGTATATAAATTATAAATCCTTTTAGAGAAAGGTACTGGCCTGCATGCTATCTTCCAAGAGTTCATCCGGGCTATTCACACTAACGACACTTTGCAAGATGGGAAATAGAACGTCAAAACAGATAGGTGATTGGTAACCAAGGGCAACCACAAAGTTCTTCAGAGCTGTGAGAAGCTGAATCTGGAGAAGGCTTTCACCAGAAGATTCTTCCCAGGCCTATGATTATAAATGTAAAACATAAATACTGAGGGGAAGTTACAGAAAAAAAAACTCTCATTAAAGAGGTCAGCAAGCAACTGCTCCTTACGAATTGCAAGAGTGAAAGCACTTTAACAAAATGTTCATTTCTCTAATAGAAATATATAATGCCCCATATGTGGGATGATACTATCGACAAGTCACAAATCAACCACAATCCCCCAGCTGTAGAATGAGTCCACATATTTAAAAAAAAAAACGTTAGTACCTTGCGGAAGAATTTCATTAGCCTTTCTGCATATGGCATTACTTCAGGGATACGTGCAATGAGACTTGAAATGGTATTCAATACTTGAACCTGACATGAATTAGTGCGTTAGTCCTAAGTAGTCTCTCAGAGTTTGGGAGATGATAACAGAAGGATCAAAACTTCCATTGCAAAAGTGTTTTAAGAGGTAAACATGACATTGGTTTAGAACACATCACAAAAATAATTTGACCAATAGAATAGAGTTCTGGAATAAGGGCCCAAGTACACCGCACGAGAAAGTTCAGCCATTTAATTTACTCACTGGAATTTTTTTCAGCATTAGAGCTCAAAAGTAATTGCAGGAGAAGAACAAAATATTAATGTGACACAGTGTTATCAATTTTCCGCCATGGCGCCGCCATGGCGGTATGGCGGGGCGGATTTTGCCCAATCCGCCATGATACAACCGCCATTTGGCGGGCATCAAATGGCGCCGCCATGGCGGCCGCCATTACCATGGCGGCGGTGGCGGCCATGGCGGAATATGGCGGCCATGGCGGAAGTTTAGTGTTTTTGCCCTGTTTTAGGGTTTTTTTAGGTTTTGTTTTTGTATTTCTGTATGTAATTAATAGAGTTTTTGAGGGTTGGAGCACAGAGATGGGGAAGACGACGATGATTAGGAGAGAGAATGTTTTCTTTCTTTTTTTTATTCTGTTTTTCTTATATTTTTTTCCTTATATTATGCTTTATCGTAAATGTTAATTTTTTTAATTGTTTTAAGGAACTTTCTTTTATATGGTTGGTTATTTTTATGCTTTCAATTAAATTTTCATAATTTTACTTAATTATACATTAAATTAATATTATCATATGTTACAGGTTTTTTTATAATTTAGATTCTTCATTTACCTTTAATAATTCAAAATTTAGAAAATTAGATAAAAATTAAAAGTTTAGTGTTTTTGCCCTGTTCTAACGTCAGTCATGAAGATTTTTACTAGTTTTTAATATCATATATCTTAAATTAGTAAATAAATAGCAATATCCTACTATTAATTTCGATGGTATGATATACTTAACCTCATATTTATATCAATAAGGCACAAATTTATATTTTTAAGTCATTAAAATTTTCTATATTGTTTTATATTTTTATATGAATATGTTTCTAATTATACCATTATTTAATAAAATTAGTGGAACGTTCGTTACCGTTCCGCAAAAATGCATTAGAACGAGAACGCTCGTCTCCGTTCCTGTGTCGTTCCCGTTATGGCGAACCATGACTTTGTATTTTTTAGTTTTCATGCGTATGCTCATTGAACCTCTTGAAGTTTGTTTGTTGTTTTGTGAAACTAGTGTCTTGTTAATCAATATTTGGAATGTTCTTAACTTAAAGTATTTTTTACTTTCTATATATAAAATATACATATATTTTTATGTCCGCCATGGCTTCCGCCATTTTCCGCAACGCCATCCGCCATAGGAGTATGGCGGGTTTTTGGCTTTCCGCCATGACCCGCCATCCGCCATCGATAACACTGATGTGACAAGAGAGAAGCACAGCTAATGGATGTGCTAGTTCAACATACAGAAAATGAGGAATCGGAGGAGCAATGAAGGATCTCGAGGAAAATAAACTCACAAAAAAACATTATGGCAGAACTTGGAGCGAGAAGGAACACGGATGACCAAGTAAGGGAGAAATGGCAAAATAAGAACAAATCAGCAGTAGGAAAACAAGGAGAGGACAACTTGTTTTCTAGCCTATTAGCTTCTGATAGAAGCTTCATGAAGCTTAAATTTATGTGATGATTTGATAAGATTGCGAAGGAACAAAGAAAAGCTGCATCCCATACGCATTGCTTTTGTGGTTGAAGAAAAGGATCGTAAAGGAAAGACAAGACACTCTAACTCACTTTTGAATCAAATTCTTGCACTTCTTCTACCAGTTTGAAACATGAGTCCCAACATGTTGGAAGAAGATCTGTGAAGTCTGTTTCCGAGAAATTTGCATCTTCAACATGAAAGTACAGAGATCGAGCAGCTGCCAGCTGAAAGACGGAAGAACTTCATCAATAAAATCGAACACAATTGACCAAACATAAAGTTCCATTTTCATCAACCGTACCCTGACACACAAATCTTCTTCATGTAGCAGTTTCACTAAAGCACAGTATACTGGTCGTCTGGTGTCATCTTTAATCTACACCAATCACATATAAGGTTTTTAACCACAAAATAAAACACCACATAAAATATGGAAGCATGGGAAATCATAAAGATGGCTTATTCTAACTTAGTAAATGTGCTACCTCAGAAACCCATTGTCCCAAAATCAAGGCTACTTTCCGATGGATTATCCACGTGTTTGGGTGGTCATTAGTGAGTTCAACAGATAAAGCACCGTTAAACCTACATAACAGAACCGGTAGCGTTAATAAATGCAGATGGCAGGCCTTAAGAATCGTATCAGATAAAACACTTCTTTAGATAGTAATGCGCCCCTGGCATATGTGTTACATAAATATTAGTTCCATTAGTCAGATCAACATTCAACATGAGGCAAAGATGAAGGCATAAATGAAAGAAGAAGACCATGCATGAAAAGACGAAT
Source organism: Craterostigma plantagineum (assembly GCA_027422505.1). Taxonomy (NCBI): domain Eukaryota; kingdom Viridiplantae; phylum Streptophyta; class Magnoliopsida; order Lamiales; family Linderniaceae; genus Craterostigma; species Craterostigma plantagineum. The sequence goes on from JAPQWV010000024.1 coordinate 7,493,864, forward strand.
ACAAAAACAAAACTGTTGTATTGTTGTAAATGCAAAGTGCAAACCACCCAAGACAAGACAACAGATTGATTCCTTAACACTCAAAGCTCACCAGTCTTTGAAGCTCAGATAATTCGAAAGTTCATAGTAGACGTATGCAGCAGCGCCATAAGCAGCTTCCTTTAGAAGCAACGGTGGACCTATTTCAGTGACAGAACAAGGACACCCACTCATTGCCTCTTGAAGAATTGAAACAACAACAGGCCCTAGTAGCTGAGAAAACAATGATGACTATGAGTGCAAAGTCCTTCCAAGGCCTTGTAAAACTTAAATAGGTAATCTGATTATAAGTGCCATACTTGGCTGTGATTCTCAAACAAAACAATATATAATGCTTCAGCACATGGCCTTAATCTCTCCGACCAAAGAACAGAATCTTGGTCATGATGGAAAGCTTCAGGATTCTGGTACCATTCCTCTACATCGTTTACTGTTAAAACAAAGTACCTGGAAATGTAATAAACATACATAAGATGGATAGATACTGAAAATTTGAATAAATTAAACTCGTGGACATTAAGAATCTCTTGTACAGAATGTAAAGCCTGTAATCACACAAAGGACATGAAGAAATTAAGAATGCGTTGCTCTAATTAGTAACTCCGGAGCAGGCCTGTCACTGATAAGCTAGAACAACTAATGCATGCAAGGCCAGTAGAACATTCCATTAAACTTTTGAAGATATGCAAAGTAAAGATTATACGGATTAAAAATTAGAGTAATCGAACAGCTGTTTGACATCAGATTATGACGAAAAAGGCCATTGATCATGAGACTTTAAGTAAGCAAAAGTTGCTTGGATAGAAAGACTTATTATGCAGACTGGTGGGTATCTATTGTCTTTCCAGTTATAATTAATCCGCCAATTGCATTAAATGAATTTAGACAAAAATCAGAATTATAAAGTGATGGGGACAGCTATTCCTTACCTTCTAATTAATATGTTACACAGGAGAACCACACGATCGTTGGGGAGCAAAGAGGCCAAGACACCAGCGACTGAAGCAGATACATTTTTCTTCATCTCCTGAAGTGTGACTCGATTGTCATCCATAACACGACCACTCATGATAGGCTTGTACTCTTTACATTCTAGAACAGACTTCATCATTGACATACATTGAATCAAGAACTCATTAAATGAAAGAAGCTCTGGTTCAGGATTCGTGATTTTATTCAAGCAAAAATCAACAATAGCCCAAAGAACAATTTTGCCTCCAAATGAGTAAGGATGTTTATTCTGAATTGTAATCATAATCTTCATTAGTTTGGTGCAAGCTTTCTTCAGGAAATCGCAGAACTTAGGCTGTTTCGCTTGAAGAGACGAATCTGCAAAAAATAAATGACATATAATATAATCTATTAGCCCGTTCACTGGAAACAAACGCGATACACATGTATAAATTTAAGCTACTGTGGAGGATCCATGACATGTGTACTTATATAAACTTCTATAAATCCAAACAGAAACAACTTATAAATACAGAATACGGAAGGGAGCAGGTGATATGCAGACAGAGAATTAATCCACAATGAAGTAGATCTTACAGAATGGAAGAAAAGACTGGACAGCGTTCAACATGATAGGACAGACTTTCTTGACAGGTTCCACCTCCTACGAAGAAACATATTCAAGTAAATGAAAAGTTCCCTATAATCATCAACCACGCCAAAGTATGGCCGAAGAATTTTGGAAATAGACTATTGCCTGTAATGACTTCGCATCACTGGGGAAACCAGAAACTATAAGTTGACGTATTATCTTCGAGCAAAGAAACCATCTTTCACAGGTTAGAAAGACTTCGTTATGATGAGATTCCGAAGCATTTTGAGCAAGCATCGAAAATCCATGCAATATAGACTGCAAATCAGTCTGCCAAAGGTGCCAGCTGTAGTCAAAGAATTCAGACGTAATCTGCATGCAAAAATGATGTCCTGTCAGCCTCTATGCTACCTTAAACACGTATAATCAATATCACATAAACATAAAATTGGACGTTGAATAGAAGTAATACCCATAGCAATTTAGGGACTGACTCAGAAAAAGGGAAACTAAATAACGCCAGAATTTAATGTCTCTATATTCCGCTCCACTTTTAGCAATTATAGAAATTCATCTCCACTTTTTTTTTGCTAATACAACATGTAAGCATTCAACTGACAAACGCTACGTGCAGTAAGATGAATCACTTCTAGACATTCACTATTGAACTAAAATATTAAGATGTTATAAATATACTCATCCGAAACAAGTCATATAGCACCAAAGTTACGGAAACAAAATAAAACACAGATGGGTATGCTACTCAGTGCCAAACTAGGTGAAAATATTACAAGAACTTAAAATAAGAATCGTGATCCCGTTACACCTGCACAGTAATCTACGTCTCTGATCGAAGGTACTCTCTAGGTTCTGAATTTTTGTTCAGCTAACTTATGTTAACATAATAAGGATCAGCTAAAGCCTTTGACAGAGTAATTGGTGAAGCCTACCTGAGAAAACGTCCTCTGATCAGACACAAGCCTTTTCGTAGACAACTCCTTCAAAGTTCGAAAAAGTATAATGAATATTCTGTGAGAAGCCAATATATCAGCAGCCTGAAGTTGTTGTGCTAATACAGAAAATATGTCCGCCCTGTAATAGGAATAAGATCAAGCCCATCTTCCAGATTGTGCAAAAACAAGAATAATAAAACAACAATTAAACAAGAGAACTATGTACAAAATGCTAACACTTTAACGAATAGAACAAATAACATTATTCATAAAGCATTACATTAACGAAAAATTCTGATGCCTTTCTCAAAAGTTTGCCCGATATATGCAAGCGCAGATATCTCTATATACGGCATATTTTTATGCTATCATGAAATATCGTAATCTGATAATTTGTTTATATTTTAAAGACTTTTAAACAGAATTAACGGATCTTAGGAAATGTCCTCATTAATGCTAACGCACTTCCTTGTAATTTCCCGAATGTTTACTCAACTTTTGTTACTGCAGTCGACTGTCAGATAAGGGCTATAATATAAAAGTTGCAAGGCATTGTAATCTGTTCGCAGCTTAAAAAGTTCAGGTGACCAACCAGCTTAACTAAATCATTAGTTCAGGTGCTTCCAAAATTTAAAGTATATATACATATATATATATATACATACATATATATATATATATATATATATATTACGAGTTTGCTAACACATATCACCTTAACGGTACTGTAAATTAAATATATATATATATATACATATATGTGTGTGTGTATATACATATATATGTGTGTGTGTGTGTATTCAATCCTACAAGCTAAAATTGAACAAGGAAAACAAAGCTGCACACAGATGAAGCCTCAGATGCATACCATTCCTTTGGATAATCAAACCGAGCAATTTTTGATATCACAACGGCCAATGTAAGAGCAATCTGCATCAGAATCACATTCAAATGGACATGAAAGTGTCGTAACGAAGGAGTTTCAATGATCAATGCAACAATTCACAAAGCAGAAAACAACACAGATAAATATGCAAAGAGCATTACTAGCCTGATAATTCTGCTCTCTAACATGTGAGAGCAATTTTTGCCTCAAATGCAATTTCTCCTCCTTGCTAATTCCCCTGTGAAAGTTTGATTCCAATATCAATGGCAATCATATGCGCAATACAATCCATAATAACGAGAAAGTGTCGTAAACTATTTAAAAAAGAAAAAAACAAGCACTAACATTCCGTCACGCCTGTTTCTCCAACATCGATTGACACTGTTCTTGAAGTACACAGCCGCCATCAGTCTCACATCTGCCTGAGAAACCAAATCTTCAGCCATAATCACTTCCTGCACATGGGAATCCGCATAAAAATATTCACAAAACACTTTCGCATTAATTAACCAGTGACGAAAATACTAATAACAAAACCTAATACCATCAAACAGGAGCAGAATCCAGGCCTGCTATCGAACTGTGCGAGGGCATCTTCGGCTGGCTTGCGCACGTTCATGTCGGCACTCAAGGAATTCCTAAGAAGCGCGTATATAGCAGGCAAGTCTGACACCGAAAGCGCCATCACAGAGAATCGGATACCCTCACAAATCGCTCTTCCAAAATCGTGGGACACAACGCCGGGTCGATATGAGAAGAACAACAAGTCAATAGGCAGATTAATGCGGATCGACGACGAGCTGACCGGCACAAGAAACGTCCTCGAATAATGGTTTAGGGCTTCCGTTTAATCATATGGCTGGATACGAAAATGGTTAAACGGAGAGGAATTTTCCTTTACGGCGGAGGGTTTAAGCCACTGCGGTGGTGCGAAGGTGATGAACGGCAAAGCCACCTGGATTGCGTGAGGGAAATGAGCTGGAACGTTGCTCTATTGTCTTATTTATTATAATTTTTGGAGTCTTTTACACATAAATAAATAATCATTTGGAAAAGAACTTATAATTTAATACCCTATTAGATTTTTTTTATAGTAGGTACATGGTAGAACAAATTTTTTTGCAGATAGGTACCCGATTCGCCATAGGTACGCCATACAACACAGCTAGGTACCCTATATCAACGTATTGTGGTACTCTTACGTTGAGAAAATGGTACTCCGTATTAGCACATTTAGGTACGACCAGTGGCAGAGCTTTCCCAGAACCACTAGGGTGCATGGACCCCACTCAAAAAAAAATTTCCTTACAAAATTTTAATAGAAAATGAAAATAATATATAATATAACTAATATTTGTAAAAATGACCCCACTGAAGAATTATATTCAAAATTAAAACCTCACAAAAGTATTATATAGAAAATAGACCCTACTAATAATGTTTTTTATTTCAATTTGGACCCCAGGTCTAGCTCCGCCACCGCGTACGACATCTTTAATACATTACGCCGTACAAACACATTTAGGTACACACGGGAAGGTACGGCGAGATTCTGGTAAACATTAAATCGGGTACTTATCTGTAAAAAATTTTTGACATGGGTATCTATCTGTAAACATTTTAGTCAAGTATGTATCTATGCGTAGATATCTCTTTTTTTTTTCGATCAGATAAAACTTTAAATGGAGTATCCAATTAATTAGTAATTGGACCTACGCAAAGGCCCAAATAAGACAGGCCCAATTACACGTACGGATCATATATAATATCAAGAAATCTAGGGTTTGCCTATTTGCTGAAACATCTATAACCAATCTGATCTGAGTAAGAAGACCAATATCGACAGCGGCGAGCTACTTTTGATCGCAGGTCATCACCATGAGAGCTAAGGTAAAAAGAAATTCGATTGATTCATTAGCAGTTCACTTTTCTATGTGGAATTGACTTTTTTTTCTTTCTCGTTTTTGGTTTGGTTTGGGTGTGTGGTTACAGTGGAAGAAGAAGCGTATGAGGAGGCTCAAGAGGAAACGCCGAAAGATGAGGCAGAGATCTAAGTAGAATTGATGTTTCCATCTTGAATTTGGGCGTTCCCTTACGCCCTTTTGCTTTTCTTAGTTTAATTGTTATTTTCAGTTCCTTGGATGCTAAACTATGTAAGAGAACCTCTTTCCCCACCTAAAGTTGCTGTTTTTTGACTTAAATCTGAATTAATCATCTTCTTGAATATATCTGCCGGTCTGCCCTGCTTTATCCTCTTTTTTATGTGATGATGTGCCATTTGTAAGCAGAGCCTTGCTGCTGCTTCTACTTGTTATGCTGGATATTGTTTACTCTTTGGGGGCATAATTGTTAGGTCTATTTCTTCCTTATCCATGTGCGAAGCAACCAATTCTATTGGTTTGGACACTTGTCGAAAATCCAACTTAGTTGGTTTGGTTTTCCCACATTGATAGGGTTGAATTAACCGTCAATTTGTTCCATTGATTTTGTAACGTTTACCCCAAGTTTGAGCTCAAACTTGCTGTTTTTGGTTTCGACCCATTGTGTAAGTGGATAGCTTATCAAGTGTTATTTGATGGTTTGTGACAATGATAATAAAATGTCTTCTACCATATAGATATTAGATGATCGTTCTATGAATTGCTGGGTCGGTATGGTTGGAGTCCATAAATGTTGCTGATTTGCGATTGTTTGTTGCTTCTTGTTCTTGGCTTAAGCTTTCCCCCGTCTTCTAGTTGTACTCCCATTCTTTATCCTTGATATTATCCCTGATTTGCCATTATTTGTTGCTTGTTCTTGTTCTTTGCTTAAGCTTACCCTCGTCTTGTAGTTGCAGTCCCTTGCTTTATCCTTGATATTATCCCTCTCCAAATTAGTTCGACGATTTCTTGATTTATGTTCGAGCCTTACGAGTCGTTGAGATAAGGTAGTGTATATTCAAGAAATCGTAACTTCAAGAAAGAGCATGGTGTTGTAACTTGGCTTAATTTGGTCTCATGCTATGTAATTGTTAAGAATGCAGTAGCACCGATTATTCTTGGCAAGCATATCTTATGTCTGTCTAACATACATAAGTGCAAAAGGACATCAAGAATAATCAGACATACAAGAACATAGGATTTTTTAAGTAAATAGCCCTTGAGCTGGTCATCTTTTAAAAAATAGCACCCAAAATCGGACTTTACCTTTGTACCCTTACTAACTCTGCTCTAAAGACTATTTTACCCTTATTTAATGTCAATCAACAACCTCAACAACACTTAACGATAAAATTAATTAAAGGGTTTACATGTTACACTGTAGCGAATATGAAACATCAGACCCGTTATAGAAGAGTGGGGTAAAAGTAAAAAAAAGCAACCACCCACCACTTTCACTTCCAGTAAAAAAAGCAACCACCCACCACTTTCACTTCCAGTAAAAAAAGCAAGCGTGTCTCCCGCCCCTGCACTGCAAATCGTCTCCACTTTCACTTCCAGTAAAAGAACAAGCGTGTGCTCTCCCGCCCCTGCACTGCAAATCGTCGTCTTCTCTGCAAATCGACTCATTCGACAATGGCATTCAACGCGAACGTGGAGGTATGTGTTCTACTCTTCGTCTTCTTCAATTTAACGCGAGAGGGGATCTGGGAACGATCCATCGAACCCTAATTTGGTGCGGACCCGTGCTTGCAAGCGTAGGACAGAGCTTTGGTAGCATAGGACCTGTGCTTGCAAGCATAGGACCCGTGCTTGCAAGCATAGGACCCGTGCTTGCAAGCATAGGACATGGGTCACGCGCGCGCAAGTTCGGGGGACCCGCGCGTTATAAGCAGGGGACCCGCGCGCTATGCTCAGGGGACCCGCGCTTATACGCAGGGGACCCGCTCTTATACGCACGGTTCCCCTGCTTAAACGCTCGGGTCCTCTTACCTTAACGGGCGGGTCCTGTGCCACTGCGCGTGCGCAAGCGGGGGACCCGCGCGTTATAAGAAGGGGACCCGCGCGCTATGCCCAGGAGACCCGCGCTTATACGCAGGGGACCCGCGCTTATACGCACGGTTCCCCTGCTTAAACGCACGGGTCCTCTTATCTTAACGGGCGGGTCCTGTGCCACTGCGCGTGCGCAAGTTCGGGGGACCCGCGCGTTTTATGCAGGGGACCCGCGCGCTATGACCAGGGGACCCGCGCTTATACGCGGGGGACCCTTGCTGGGACCGCGCCGATGCGCAGGGGTCTCATGCGCGTCCGTGCTTGAATCTCAGCATATGCGATGCGGTCCCCTGCGCATCTATGCATAAGGGTTTTCTGTTTTAATTATTTCATACCACGTAATTTAGCTAAAATGTATTTTACGCATAAATTAGGTTGTGATGCAGAAGCAGTTCGACACAGTGGACGAAGTTCCCCGTTTGAGTGTAAAAATGAGCTCGTTATACGCGGATGCCAGCGAGCTGATAAGACAGTGTCTGAACCACCACGAGTGGGAGATTTTTAGGAACGAGAGTCCGTTCGGCCGCCTTGTTATGGCTGAGCCTGATTTTAACCTCTCGGGACAGTTGGTGTGGTACCTCATGCAGAACCAGACGATGCTGCACAACCGGGAAGAGCTGTGGATGATTTTTGGCGGAAAACCACTCCGATTTTCAAAGTCGGATTATTGCCTAATCACCGGGCTGAAGTTCGCAGCCGAGCTACCGCCGGTAAACGACGGCTCACAATTCACCGCAAGACATTTTGGCAACAGCTCAAAAGTCCGCATGTCGCACGTCAAGCGTGTGTTGGAGCGGTTGTCTGGCGACGAGGACAATGTGGACTTCGAGAAGCTGAAGTTGGCGGACGTGTACTTCGCCACCGCCGTGTTGATGCCTCGACCGTCGAAGAAGGACACCGTCGTCAGTACGACGGTCCTTAGTCTCGTCGATGATCGATTTGCATTCTCCCAGTACCCTTGGGGCACCGTGGCTTTCCGTGAGGTGATACGAAGTGTTAAGGTAAATCTACGGGAGAGGCCACGGGACTGGCTGATCAGTGGGTTCGTACAACCACTTCAGGTGAATTATAACTAAGCTTCTTGCATACCATGTTTTGAGGGACGTTTGTAAGATTTTTTGCGTTATTTGTATTCAGATACTAGCATACGAGTGCATGCCGGGGGTTGCAGACCAGTTTGCGGTTCGCAAGGAAGAAGATTTCACGCCACGCATGCTCAGGTGGGCGACGAAGAATTGGGGTCGCAAAGCATGCCCGACTCTTAGGACGGTCGCAGATACCGTCAACCGCGATTTTGTACGAGGGTTGTTAGTGCCGTCAGCGGAAGAGTTGGAGGCGGCGTACTTTAGGGACAGCGTTTTCGACGTTGGGGCGGCACACGACATATTCGACCGTGTGACGGGCCTACTCACGCGGGGAGTGGAGGTTAGGTGTTCCCCTGTCCACCTCGATCGTGGCGACGACGATCATTTAGCGATCGTACCTGTTGAAGATTTTCCCACACCTGTGGAGGTGGTTGAGGCGGGAGACGTTGGTGCTTCGTCGAGTGCCCGAGGAGTTCGAAGAAGAGGCAAAGCGCCTGTAGATGTTGTTGATCTAAGTGATGAGGATTCTGGCTCAGATAGAAATGAGAAGTGGAGCAAGAAGTACCTCGGGCGATGGGACTTCTCCGGGCGTGAGCTGATTCATGAGCACGATCGCGTGCTCATTGACATGTACCTTCAAGCGGCAAGATTTAGGTAAATGTTTACTTTCGATGTCAATCTCAGTTATCGTACCTAAACACGTAATAATTTTTCTTTTTATGCAGTGATACCGTTTGGTCGTCTGACATGTGCGACGTGGATGCCCAAGGCTTCTACATGCTGCTCTTCCATGATATGCTCAAGTCCAATTGTCTTGACGCATATCTAGATTGCTTGAGGCGAATCTATGCGGACAATGACAATTATCCTCGCGTCTTCGTCTTTCCAAGTTACGTGCAAGACGAGCACTTTAGGAAGGCGCATAAGTTGAATAGGAAGGCGAAAGTCGGGGTGGATGATATGGAGAGCTTCGTGAATGGATTGTCGAGAAGCAGTCGGAGCTGGTTGGAGCGTCTCACGGAGGATGAATTGCTACGATGCAAGTACATCATCTCTCCTGTTTGCGCACGGGCCCACTGGGCAGTGCTTATTTTTGACGCGTCAACGCAAACCTTCGTCCTTCACGATTCATTGGGCGCGCATGGTGTGCAGTTCGCCGGGAGAGTGTTCGTAAGTAGCTGAAATCCGTTTGTCTATCATTTTTATTTATTTAGTGACATGTTCGGTATTTGCTATATTTTGCAGGCGGAGTTTCTTTCCGCATATTGGCGTTTCAAGTTCGGCATCGTGACGAAGCCGAAGTTGAATAATAAAATGAATCGCCAGCAGAAGGCTGACAGCTTGGATTGCGGGGTTCATGCGGCGTTGACGGTGGAGACGATTATGGTTGACACGCCCGAGTTTGATGAATATCAACGGCAGATTGATATTTCGGCGTATCGAGCCACTATGGCTGCACGGATATTGCGTGACCCGCATAGCTGTACCCTATAGATTAGTTTGGGGTAGTTTGGAAGTGTTAATTGTAAGTGGCTTTGTAGGTTTAATGGACTTGGTGTAGTTTGTAGGTTTATGGAACTAAAAGTTTTTGATATTATTGAATGAATTGATTCTCTGTATGAAACGAAAGTACGTGATGGGTGATTTGACTTGTTACTGACGAAATTATTTTGACCAAATACTCAGCAATATGCGCGGGTCCCCTGATTTTACGTGCGGGTCCCCTGATTTTACGTGCAGGTCCCATGATTTCAAGTTATGGTCCCTTTAGCACGTATCCCACCATATGACTTGATAAAACTTTTTCCATTGTTGAATAATTGATTCTCTGTATGAAACGAAACGTGATGGGTGATTTGACTTGTTACTGAGGAAAATATTTTGACCAAATAATCAGTAATTGTTCAATTATTGGTACGACTAAAGAGAAACCCTAAATTGGACAGCGACCCGTTCATATACATACCTATACGGGACGCGTCCCATCAGCGCCAACGCAATAAGCACGGGTCCCCTGAGAATGTTTTGGTCCCCTGATTTTACGTGCATTTCCCATGATTTTAAGTTATGGTCCCTTTAGCACGTTACCCACCATATGACTTGATAAACCTTTAAAATAATGCACGACCATTTTTTGGTACAGAAAGCATACATTCCACAGTCGTACGATCACTTTCGGTGATAATCATGACGATCACCAGCATTGTTTTTCAAGTCGATGGTAAGTGGGTAATTCGCGAGGACAATACGTCGAACTGGGTTCCGGATCCAACTTGCCGTTGGCAATCAATCTTGGTCGACGAGGAGTCATGCACGTTAGTGGATCTCACTAACGAGATATTGAATGCATTGTCGTTACGCAACGACAATACCAAACTACGGATAAGCTACATGCCTTGCATAGACTACAATTATGTGCGCCCCATCTACATCGAGAACGATTACGGCGTACGTGCGTACGTTGGAGGTGGTTGCCCACGATCAAGACCACCTCTTCACGTGGAACTTGAATTAGCCATCATTGCGTCACCGCCACATCAACCTCATGATAATGATTTCTCTGGTTTCGACGTCGGCCTTATAGCGCATTGCGATACAAACGCCGAAATCCAACCATTTGAGGGTTTTCCCAGCACATCTTACAACCCTCCTGACCAAAGTAATGAAAGCAGTGGCTATGTAGGCGATTACTCCGGAATCTGCGGCCAAGGATATGATAATGAGAACGAGCAAGTCGGACGGGACGACGAAAATGAGAACGAGGAAGGTGCCTTAATGCATGATGATGATGATGATGATGACGCACATGATGACGATTTTGACGTCGATGTGCACGACGACGCAACTGATGTGGCCGACGATGGTACCTATTCGTTTACGGATGGTTCGACCCTATATGTTGGACAACAATTCATGAGCAAGAAAGAATTGAAGGACGAAATCACTAAAATCGCTGTCGCTGCATGCTTCGAACTCCAAGTGGATAGGTCAAACAAAACCCTGTACGTAGTGAAATGTGCGAAGGAGAACTGCGAATGGCGCATACGAGGTGCACAGGATAAGGACTCCCCCTTTTTCTCAATCCGAAAGTACGTCAACACGCACACGTGCGGCGTGTCTCATCGACGCCGTAGACATCGCCAGGGAAGTTCGTCGCTCGTATCGAGCACGTTGTTGGAAAATTTCAGGGCTCCTAAAGACATCCCCGCTCCCAGTTCCATACAGTCGATGATGCAGAGCAGGGGAGTAGAAGTTTCATACTACAAGGCTTGGAGAGGAAAACAAATTGCGACCGACGAACTAGTTGGTAACAGGGACGCTTGCTACGGTTTACTGCCGTCTTACTTAGATGCGGTGAGGCAAGCCAACGAGGGCAGTATCACTGATTGGGAGATGGACGAAGACAATCGGTTCAAGTACATGTTCTTGGCATACGGAGCATGCGTCAGCGGCTTTACGTTCATGAGGAAAGTCGTTTCTATCGATGCCACTTTTTTGAAGGGGAAGTATAAGGGACTCATGATGATTGCCACTGCGCAAGACGGCGATTTCCATCAATATCCTTTAGCATGGGGTATTGCCGACGGGTCGGAGGGAACCGACCCATGGACGTGGTTTCTCTCGAGATTAAGACGTTTTGTTGCGGATGGCGACGATCTCGTAATAATTTCCGATCGGAACCCTGGAATCAAGAATGCAGTTCCGGCCATTTTCCCAAACGCGTTTCATGGTTTCTGTGCGTGGCACCTTCAACAAAACGTGAAGACGAGAATGAAGAAGAAAGGTGCTTGTCCAATCTTTTGGCGTGCCGCTACTGCCTACACGAAGAGCGAGTGCGACCGTCATTTTAGGCAGCTTGACGGAAAATATGCGGACGTGCAGAGGTATCTTAACGAAGTCCCAAAGGAAACGTGGACGCGAGCATATTGCCCTAGATCAAGATACAACATAATGACGACCAACGGATCGGAGTCTATAAATGCAGCTCTACGTAAGGACAGAGAGCTTCCAATTATTGGACTGTTGGGCTCGATTCAGCGACTAACATCATCATGGTTCAGTAAGCATCGGCGCTCTGCGGAAGCTTCAATCGCCTCGAACATGACTAGGTTTACGCCGAAGGTAGAGTCGATCATACGAGAGAATTTCACCGAGTCGCAAAAATTTCATGTGTCGGAAGTCGGGCATCTAACATATAACGTATACGGGCAGCATGTGAACGAGGTGGTCGATTTGGGGCTGCGCACATGCACGTGCATGATGTTTGACATCGATCGTATCCCATGTCCACATGCGGTTGCAGCTTGTGGTTCTGCCCAAGTGCCGGTATATTCATTAGTGCACGATTATTATACCTTGGAGTTCTGGAAACTGGCATACGAAGGTACTATACGCCCGGTAACGGACCGCATTGAAAGTAGTATGGACATGTTGCCGCCTCGTGTTGGTTCACAACGTGGACGACCCCAGAAAAATAGGTTTCCTTCGACGGGTGAATTTGGTACGAGATAACGTTGTAATATGTAGTTTTCGTATTCAGAGTGGCTTATACGTCGCCATTTGTGTTATGTTATGTAAGGTTGTGTTAGGCGAGCTTTTGCGTGAATATGGAAGTAGAAAACCCTTATGCACAAATGCGCAGGGGACCGCATCGCATATGCAGAGAATCCCGCACGGACGCGCATGAGACCCCTGCGCATGAATGTGGTCCCCGCCGGGTCCCCTGTCTTCAACGTTTGGGTCCCGTGAAAAAATCGCGCTGGTCCCATGTTCCTTGCGCGCAGGGAGGGGTGCGTTACTCCCATCGGACCCAAACGTTAAAGGGAGGGGACCTGCCGATTAGCACATGGTACCCCAAATCATTAGGGTTGGTCACGTTCGCTTACTAAGTTGGTCCAATAATTGTTCAATTATTGATGAAAAGTGACATGTAGCAGTGCTTCATTTATTGGTGAAGTGACATGTCAGAGCGGTGTCATTATACAAGTCATCAGAGACAGATGACTTGACATTTGATTCCCGATTCAACTTTTTTGTCCCCGGCGAAAATCTAATATTATTAAATTCGTTAATAAGATGTCCACTGCGAAAATCTAATATTATTAATTTCGTTAATAAGATAGTCATTAATAAAAAATTAAAAAATTCGTTAGTATCAATTATATTTTTTTATATGAATTATATTTATTTATATGAATTAAAATCGTTAATAAGATAGTCATTATATTTTTTTATTAAATTCGTTAATAAGATAGTCATTATATTTTTTTATATGAATTATATTTATTTATAAGATTAAAATCGTATTTTTTATTCAAGAGGGGGTGTGAATAGTAGCCCCCTTTAGAAAATTACGGTACGAATATGGAAATAGAAAACCCTTATGCACAGATGCGCAGGGGTCCGCATCGCATATGCAGCGAAGCGCGCACGGATTCGCATGAGACCCCGGCGCATCTTTGCGGTTCCCGCCGGGTCCCCTTCCCATAACGTGAAGGTCCCATGACTTCAACGTTTGGGTCCCGTGATAGTAATGCGGGGTCCCATGAGTCTTGCGCGCAGGGAGGGCGCGTTACGAGCATGGGACTCAAACCTTTAAGGCAGGGGACCTTCCGATTACCACACGGTACCCGCACATTAGGGTTAGTGATGTTCGCTTATTGAGTGGGACCAATAATTGCTCAATTATAGGTCAAAACTGACATGTCAGAGCAGTGTCCCTATTTATTCGTCAAAAGTGACATGTCAGAGCAGTGATACTATACAGTATGTACAGGACAGATGACTTGACATTTTATTCCCGATTTGCTTGTAATGTTGTGAAAATCTAATATATTATTAAATTCGTTAATAAGATAAAAATTAATAAAAAAATAAATTTAAATAACCACTCGATTAACAATATCTAACTCCAAGTTTAGAAAAAAGAAAATATATTTTACAACATGTATTTCGAGTCGTACGATCATTGACGTGAATCTAGTAAGAGAGCACACCGATAAAACATACTCATGTTTGTGATTTATGTAGGCTGTAACAATCTTATAAAGTGAACGTAATTCTTTTGATTACCTCCATTTTTTTTGTTCTGTGCTATTTTATGATGACTTTATATTGTAGTCTACGATAAACAAAGTATAAATACGCTCAATTAATCGCTTACTTCCATGAATTAACATTGCAAAAATCGCACATGAACATAGGGGACCCACATTTTTTGAACAGCGGACCCACTCTTCAAAACTGGGGACCCGCGATGATTGCATAGTCCCCACACTGAGATGTCCGGGTCAGTCGTGGTCCCGTCAAAATTGTCCGCATGTCATTGCCGGGGCCCGACTGGTCCCTTCGAAATGTTGCTTGATTTAAGCAGAAGACCCGCTCGTAAAGGTCACGGGACCTGTGCGTTATGAGCATGGGACCAGCGCTTGTATTCAGGGGACCCGCTAAGGGAGCGTTCATAGATAACACGGAAAACTTAATATGAAAAAAGTTAAGTTATGTCAAATCACTGCCATTCGCGTTATTTTTATGTCAACTCACACATCACTCTCACTGACAAAATCTCCTCTCACAATTTCTAAACCCTAAATTGATATCAAACACACGTAAAGCAGATGACTTCTATCAAACAACTAAAATTAAAATTAAACAGAAAACTAGAAAGATTTCAAATCACTTAAAATTCAGTTCTTTTATTTTTACGTCAAATCACACATCAGTCTCACTGACAAAAAGTTGGAAAACACAGAGAAACTCAATCGTTCACAATTCTAAACCCTAAATTCATATCCACCAAACGATATGCACAAATCAAACAAGTAAAATTAAAACTCAAGGGAGAAATTCAACAACACATGAAATAGTTCGTGAACATCGCAAATTTTAATTAAAATAAAAATGGTATACTAAAAAGAGTCCCAATCATTATTGAAAATAGAAGATGCGAGGTATTTTCTAAACGCCTGCATATGAGTTTGATTGAGGCGGGAGACGTCGTCCTTCTTCATCATAAGCGACATTGCCGCCCGCAACATCGCCACGCCATCTTCTGCCCTGAAAATCATATCGAAAAAGACACTTATTTTTAAACACGACGACAAAGTAATAAAACGCATCATTCATGAAAACTTACTGATTTTGTTTCCTGAATTCGCGACACCACCTAGCCGGCCAGCTCTTGCCCTTGTTAGGCATGCGTGTTATCAGTTTCAGTTCCTTGAAAATAGCCGGGATTACGATCCGAAGTTTGTTGATGTCGTCGGCGATAAAGCGCAGCTCGAAGCCAGGAGGCGCATCGGAGTCGTAAATCGTATACTCCTTTCCCCGCACATCAACAACGAACAACACCCATCGGCCTGACGTACGCATGGGGATGGCAACTTTGGTCGCTAGATCCCACGACCTGCATTTCCAATTTTCGTCCTCCCCATTCGCGAACGGGAGCAATTTCTTGAAGCCTTTCCCACACGGCTTCCCGATTAGGTTTAGCACCCCTCGCTCGTCGACGAGCGTCTTAAACGTATGGGGCATGTACGCGACTTTGCTCGCAACCGATTTGCTAAATTTCTGCATGCGTTCGATCCCAGCGAGGCATTCATCGACATGCTGCAATAAAAGCAAACCAGTTTTTAACACATTCAAGTAAGGTGACGAAAGGTATTTGGTAAATTTATATACGTACCATCTCATCGAGTTTAATACCCTCAGTCGCAAGGTTCAGGAGCCATGTAGGGTCGTGTTGTCCTAGGATCCCTTGTACTTTCATGCCGGTAATCTGCAAAGCCGTTTTTAGCTGACTTTCGACTTTTGGCCACAAGTTTTCGACCTTGAACTGGATATGCCGCTCGAACGCCGAAAGCTTTGGAGGTTTGACTGTATTCGTCGAGGGGAAATCGGTGAACGGCGTCGTGGTGTACCAAGATGGCTTCTTCGTCCGCTCAGGGGTCTGTTCTGTCACGACGCCTTTTCCTTTGTCGGTCGCTTGGACAGAAACCGAAGCCTCGGCGTGCGTCTCCAACTGATCAGCGTGGTCCTCTTGAGCCTCTATGTCCGTCACTGCCTCGTGAACCCCGAGACCATAAGCGCCCCTCCACGACGATGGGTCGACAACCTCGGGCGGTCTCTCTTCATCGGACCGAGCCGGTGCGACATATTCATCGTAACGTTTTTGCGCCCATTCAGACGGACTGTGACCGTCCCATGCCTCCTGGCTCGGAATATAGCCATCCGGTCCCATGTACGATGTGTTCCTCCATCTCTCATCGTAATCTATACAAGAAATTCGAAAATAACTATAAATTATTTTTCACGTCCTTAAGTATAAAAACTGACCAAGCTCGGGCGGTGTAGCGTGCAATCCACCACCAAACTCGGGCTGTGAAGCGTGCGATCCACTAGCAAACTCGTTTGGATCGACATCTACATCGTAAATAGTAACTGTTGAGTAATCTGCGCAACTAATTAAAAAATTAAGTATAAAAACTGACCAAACTCGGGCGGTGTAGCGTGCAATCCACCACCAAAATCGGGCTGTTCAGCGTGCGATCCACTATCAAACTCGTTTGGATCGACATCTACATCGTAAATAGTAACTGTTGAGTAAACTGCGCAACTAATTAAAAAATTAAGAATAAATAAATATCTTACTATAACGAGCTTCGGTAGGCGGAGTGCGAGACCCGTGATAAAATCTGCTCGCCAAACCCTGAACCGAGTTCCCCAACTCCCTGAGGCTGTCGGCCCACGATCGCATTTCCGTCCAATGTTCCTCGTACGCATCCCACCTTCTCTCGTTCGTCGACCACCGTCGACCCTCTTCTTCTTGAAACTGATGCAATTGCGTGCCAAGTTGGTCGAATCGCCCAAACAAGTTGGTGAAGTTTTGGTCCATACGACTTTGCCATTCATCGAAGCGTGGACCCGAGGCGAAACCCTGACCACTTGATCGTGGGGTCTCCGGTGTTGCATGAAAGGCGTGCTCGTGCGGATGTTCGGGGTTGCCGTGCGGATGTTCGGGGATTTGGCCGTGATGCTGAATTATATCGGTGTCGCGTCGCTGACTGCCCTCGATCTGGGCGATGGTCTCAGGCACCAAATTCTGCCGGCTAGAACCCTCACCGCGACGGCGGTGGCCGCGGGAGCACCTAACCTCCACTCCATGCAGGAGTAGAAAGGTCACACGATCGTATAGGTCGTGTGCCGGCCCAACGTCGAAGACGCTGTCCCTATAGTACGCCGCCTCCAGCTCGTCCGCTGACGGCACTATTAACCCTGCTAGTACATGGAACTTGCTAGCGGCCTCTGCGATGCTCTTCTGTTTCGGGCAATTCTTGCGACCCCAATCCTTCGTCTGCCACCTGCACATGCGTGGCGTGAAATCTTCTTCTTTGCGCAACGCATAGGCCTCTCCAATGCCCGAGATGCACTCATAAGCTAGTATCTGAATACAAATAACACAATAAATATTAGCAATTACTTATATGTAAAAACAAGGTATGCAAAGAAGCTTAATAATAAATCACCTGAAGTGGCTGAACGAACCCACTTATCAGCCACTCCCGTGGGTTCTCCCGTAGATTTTTCCTCACAGCGCGCATGACCTCCTTGAAAGCCTCGCTGCCCCAAGGATACTCTGAGAAAGCAATCCGGTCTTCAGCGAGGTGAAGGACCCAGGAAGACACGACGGTGTCCTTCTTGGACCTTCGAGGCAGCAACACCGCGGTGGCGAAGTAGACATCCGCCAACTTGAGCTTCTCTTCGTCCACACGTTCCTCGTCGCCAGACATGGCCTCCAACGCCTGCTTGACGTTCGACAGGCGAATTGTTGAACTAGCGCCAAAATGCCTCCTCGTGAATGCTTCCACGCGGTCCACCGCCGGTATCGCGGCTGCGAACTTGAGGCCGGTGATTAGGCAATACTCCGATTTTGAAAATCGAAGTGGTTTTTTGCCAACAACCATCCACAGCTCTTCGCGGGTGTGCAGCGCCGTCTGCCTTTGGATAAGGTACCACAGCAACTGAATCGAGAGGTTAAAGTCCGGCTCGGCCATGACAAGGCGGCCGAACGGACTGTGGGCATAATATACGGCCAACTCCTCATCGTTAAGGCACTGTCTTATCAGCTCGCTGGCCTCGCCGTATAGCGAGGTCACTGTAGGACGACAATCAGGAACTTCTGTGCCCAACTGCGTCTTCATCACAACCTAATTTATACGTAAAACACAGTTTAGCCAATTACTTGGTATATGAATATTGAAAATCGAAAACCCTTATGCACATATGGCCAGGGGACCGCATCGTATATGCTGTCAGTCAAGCACGGATGCGACTGAGACCCCTGCGCATGAGCAGGGGACCTGTGCGTATCTTCACGGGATATGTGTCTACTTTCACGGGACCTTTGCGTATATTCACGGGACCCGCCCATAAGATGATGGACTAGGTAAGGGTCCCCTGGATATAAGCACGGGTCCCTTGATTATACGTGCGGGTCCCCTGACCGTAGCGCGCGGGTCCCGTGTTGTTCTTCACAGGCGCAAGGTCACGAGACCCACGCGCTGCGACCAGGGAATCCGCTCGTTATAACCAGGGTACCACGCTTATACGCAGTGGACCCGTGCTCCGCCCATCATTTTATGGGCGGGTCCCGTGAATTCTAAGCACGGTCCTATGCTTATCAGCACGGGTCCGCACCGAATTAGGGTTTGCTGCGTTAAATTGAAGAAGACGCAGAGTAGAGAAAATACCTTCTCGGTGTTCGGGTTGACTGCCATTGTCGATTTACGCTCTAGGACTGGGTTTTACTTGCAGAGAATAGTTGGACTTGCAGAGAAACGATTTGCAGGGCGTTTTGTGTGCAGGAGAAAACGATTGAAGTGAATTGAAAGTTAAAGTGGTGGTTCTGAAATGCTTTTTAACTTTTACTGTTCCATCACGGGTCAGTTACTTGCAGTTAAACCTGAAAACCACCCTTTAATGTAATACCCCTTTATGTTGAACTAACCTAATTAAATTAAATTAAATACCATAGCACTATCTATATTTTTTAACGGAACTAAATATTACATTATAAAACATAGTTAATTTAAAATACAGTACTAATTATATTGTCAAGGTCACGTACATCAATAATAATAGGAATAGCATATCTTGATTGATAAAATTATTAAATAATTTATTCTACCCTTCTCGCCCTTGTCCACCAACCGGAGCTTGGTCGACATCCTTCTGCACAGCGTTGTTTCGGACAACCTCGATCCAACCTGGGCCTTGGATCACTTCGCTCTCAGCCTCGTCATCGTCGTTTCGGACAGCCTCGGGTGCTTGTCCTTCGATAACTTCGCTCATAACATCGTCGTCGTCGACCTCGAGAGCATCGTCGTCGCCGTTTAGGAATCTGTCGATCTCGGCCACGATCCACGCCCTCCTTTGGGAGAGGTCGACACCGAGGTCGGCCTCCAGACGGCGGCGGACGGCGGCGGCCGTGGTAGTCCAGGGGTCCGAGTGACGGACGATTTCGTGGAGGCGGGCGACGATTTGGGCGTCCGTCACCATTCTTCCTGTTTTGTTTCTGGGATTATTTTTTAAAAATGTTATATGCTGTGTGTTTGATAAATCCAAGCCTTATATAGCTTGCAAAACGCCGTAAGAGCTTCCCAAAACCATAACATATAACGCGGGACCAAGCTCTAGTACACGGGACCCAAGCTCTAGTGCGCGGGACCCAAGCTCTTGTGCACGGGACCCAAGCTCTACCGCATGAAGCATGCGCGGGTCCCCTGTGTTTACGCGCAGGTACCCTGCATTTATGCGCGGGTCCCATGATCTAATGGGCCTGCCCTAATGTGCGGGGACAATGCACTGATGCGCGGGGCCCGTGAATTTATGGGCGGGTCCCGTGAATTTATGTGCAGGTCCCGTGATTTACTCGCCGCACTAATGTGCGGGACTCCTGCTTTAATGTGGGGTCCCACGTTGTAACGCGCGGAACGCGCGGGTGGCCTGCTCTGCTTTCAAGCAGGGTCCCCGGATCAACTGGAAGTAAAAACAATGAACATGTTCGGCCTTCCAAACCGGAATTTCCGAAGCTTTGAGAACCCATTGGAAGGGTTTAGGACTGAGAGTTACAGATTTAGATGGTTATATTCAAAATACGACCCGGAAAAATACTTACACTGAAGCGTGAGGTTCGAATCTTTCGTTCGCCGAGGACTTTCCAGTTTCCTTCCACTGTGAAGAAGCGCGATATGAGGTCGGGGAATTTCTCTTAAGGACGAGGACGAAGAAGAAGAATAATTCGGTGAGGTGGAGTGGAATGAATGCTTTCTGCTGCAAAATGGACGTGCAGCTTTTAATTCATTTCAGGCGTTGTATTTTATTTTTGTTTTTCTTTTTTTTTTAATTAATAATAAGGGATTACGAAAAGATGATTAAGTGTTAATTAAAAAGAGTGCTATTGACCAAAAAAAAAAGTCAAGAGTGCTATTTTTTTAAACTTGACCGCGTCAAAGGCCATTTTTTAAAAAGACCCCAAGAACATATATACGAACACGAACCAACGTTCACGTTATTGAAGAACATACGATATATAGAATATCTGTAAGGCAAAAACAGAACATAATGCTTGAAGATGCAAGAAGCAGGTAGTAGGCATGCCTTGATGAAATACAGTGGCCATCGTCACTATTTAGACGTACTTATGCGGATGTAATATATGGATTACGACTAATTAATTATCATATGGACTATCCTTGATCACATTCTAGTTAGCTGATACATATTGTTGTGCTTATGCATGAAACAAAAAACCTTCAAAAGGGCCGTACTCCTTCGCCATGAAACCAATAATCTTGAGTACTCTCTTGATAGTAATCGTAGCCATTAGAGCAATCAACAACCTGCTGCGGCAGGTAATTATTACCGACTACCGGCATCTGTCCATGACGATGAACGTCGACCATGTTCTGCTGAAAATGCGAAGTGGGACAATCGTCGGAACTGTTGACGAAGTTTCCATCGTTGAGGCCGGCAATCACAGATTGGTGAAGCCATATCTGATCCTTGAGAAACTTGACGTACTTTATAGCCTCTTCGAGCATGGAAACAGTGTCCATCTTTGCACCGCCGGGCACGAGGCTGCCAAGGATCCTGAACCTGTCGCTGATTCGGCGGCGACGGTGGCGCGCCGCCACTCCTTGGGGGACGGTCGACAGCTCAACGACGCCGCCGCCGCCGCGCTTTTTGTTCTTGGGCACCTTCTTTGCGATATTGTGGTGGTCGATGGAGCTGGTGGTGGCTGAGGACAGATTCATTTTTTTTTTGTTTCTTTTGTTTTTTTTCCTTTCACGTAAGTTTTGATGTGAAGATACGAACGGAAGGTATTATTCTTATGTGTAGTCATCTATCTATCTATGTGAGCGTATATATATATTAGTATTAAACTGATATCCATGCTGGAGAATGTTGGATGTGTTAGTTGCACTGAAATAAATGATGTCAATGTTTGTGCACAGTGAAGTCCTTGTCCTTTTCCATATCACGTCAGCTAAGAAGATCTATTACCTAATGACCATAGCTAGCTTCATAATGATAATAGTACTTACTGTCTTTTATGTATGTGTAACTTGTAAGAATAAAAATCGGATTTACAATTATAGTAATATTATTTAAGAAAAATTGATTTATGATAGTAGTATTAGATTAATAATTAACATCGACAAGACGATAGCAACAAATTGCAAGATATTTAGGGTAGCATTTTTTAATTTAGAGTCTCTTCCTTTCACTCATATGTAGGACGAAACATTTATGAATCATCTAATCTAACCCTATCAGTAATCACATTAACTTCATCTTCTTCTGTTACAATATACCAAAGGGTAATTCTATTCACACCCCCTATTTACTAAATACACCCCCCATATTTATTAACCATGTTACATAAGGTAATTTTTCATGTTTAAATTAGTTATTTTCTCTCACATATTTAATACATACAACATAAACAGATTTTTTTAAAATAACATAACAGATTTGAACGGAACTAAAAAAAACCTTATTAATTGACTAATTTGACTAATTTTTTTATTAGTTTGCACATATTCATACAACTTAAAAAAGATATTAAACTATTACTAACTTCTTTTTTTTCCAACGAATAATATTAAAACTTCTCATAAATATATATAATATTTTAATTCTGCAAACTATACATAAATATAATAATTTTTGTTTGTCATTATAATACTGATCTGCTATGTATTTAAATGTATTTGACTAAAATATATATAATGTCTTTCAATAATTTTTTTAGAGGTTAATAAGATATGTAATGTTATGTGCTTATTTATTATAAGTTAATAATGATTGTAAATTTAATATTATTACTTTTTAAATTAATTGTAGAAGTAGTAATTTAAAAATAATATATTAGAGGCAATGTGTTAAAAAAGAATAAATTAATTAATAAAATTATTTTTGTTGAATTCAAGAGGAAAAAAATTAAAATAAAAAACTTTTACAAATTTCATGTTATTTTGAATAAATAAAATGGAAAGTATTAATTACTAAGGGGGTGTGAATAGCATTTTTAATCCCAAGGGGGTGTTAATAGTAGGACCCCCAAAGGAAAGGAAAGGAAGAAATAAATTCCTGACTGACATGAGTTCTTCTAACGTATCTTTTCGTGATATTACAAGAATTTCATGGAGGCAATTCAGACAAACAATTGATTTCAACGCAACTATTGAGGACGGAGAGTTCTTTTTTTTTTTTTTTTTTAAAAAAATTCGTACTCATCAAAATGGTGGGTAGATAAAGACATAATGGAAGATTTAAAATAGGAAAAATACAAAATTGATTGGAGGGACAATAAGAACTGTCTAGGTCGGATTGGAATAAAAACGGGAGATATCAAATTAATATCGAAAATTTAATGATAAAGAGGGAGGCCCCCGGCCCCCCTTTCATGGCAAACACCATTGCATTAAACTAATGATAATGATCGGATCTTGAATTGAATTCATCGTTATATGACGAAAATATTTTTCACAAGACATAAAAATTATAAGTAATGCAACACCCCATTTATTTAAACTAGTCATATACATGCATTACACTATATAAAATGTTAGGATATGCGGAAATCCCCGATAATTATTTTGCCCGAAAATGACGATAATAAATAAAAGAGACGAAAAATAAATTTGGACAGTGACACGAGATTTACGTGGTTCGGTCAGAATGACCTACGTCCACGGGCCGGAGGGTAGAACTTTATTATTATGTGGAGAGATTACAAATACGTACACTGACGTGGTACAAAAGCACTACAACAATATTAGGAGTAGGCTACAGAAAATAACAGAGGAGAAGAACGAAGATCTGTGTGGTGTGTTGTTTGCCTCATTGAGCACTGCTATATATAGGCAAAAATTTGCCCCGTACTTGCATGTGAACTGAAGGAATAATCAGCCCACAATATCAGCACACCGTCAACCATTTGCATAGCCGAAGCAAAAATCAATTTTTCTTCTTCTATTAATTCTTCACGTGAATGTTGATTTCAAGAACATCTGTGGGCTGTATATGTTGAATGGTCAATACCATCAAGGTCACATCACGCCAACAAATCTCCACCTTGACCTTGATTTCAAGAATTTCTCCACCTTAATTTATAATACCTTTTATCTCCCTCCGACCTTAGCCCCGACGGGCTACTTCACCATTTCTAAAACACCAATCAAGTCCAAGCAATGCTTGAACTTGGAAACAGGAAGAGCTTTCGTAAACAAATCCGCAGGATTATCCTTCGTGTTGATCTTCTTGATAAACACCTTCTTATCTGCAATGATCTCACGAATAAAATGATACTTGACATCAATATGCTTAGTCCTTTCGTGATACATCTGATCCTTAGTCAAATGAATCGCACTTTGACTATCACAGAAAATAGTAATGACTCCCTGATTCTGGGTTAATTCACCGAATAACCCCATCAACCATAATGCTTCCTTGATCGCGTAAGTAATCGCCATGTATTCTGCTTCAGTAGTAGATAACGCCACTACATGCTGTAGAGTAGCTTTCCAGCTAACTGCACAACCTCCAATACAAAATACATAACCAGTAAGAGATCGTCGTTTATCGAGATCACCTGCGTAGTCTGAATCGACGAAGCCCACGAGAGTATCACTGTTTCTGCCAAACTCCAAACAAAAGCTTAGAGTACCCTTCAAGTATCTGAGAATCCACTTTACTGCTTGCCAGTGTTCTTTCCCTGGATTAGCCATATACCTGCTAACAACACTAACAGCCTGTGAAATATCAGGACGTGTACATACCATTGCATACATAATACTGCCGACTGCACTCGAGTACGGAACCCGTGCCATGTACGCTTCTTCCTCATCTGATGATGGTGACTGAGCAGCGCTTAGCCTAAAATGGCTAGCAAGAGGAGTGCTGACTGGTTTGGCATCGCTCATGCCAAATTTCTCCAAAACCTTTCTGAGGTAACTTTCCTGGATCAGGTGCAACTTACCAGCTCCTCTATCACGTCTAATCTCCATACCAAGAATCTTCTTAGCTGCTCCTAAATCCTTCATTTCAAATTCACCATTCAATAAGGCCTTCAACTGGTGAATTTCTGCAAGATTCTTAGCCGCAATGAGCATGTCATCAACATATAACAACAGATAAATGAACGAACTGTCATTTAACTTCCGGAAGTAAACACAACTATCATACTTGCTCCTGGAGAAACCATGACCCAACATGAAAGAATCAAAACGTTTATACCACTGTTTTGGAGACTGATTTAATCCGTATAAGGATTTCTTCAGTAGACAAACTTGGTCTTCCTTGCCTTCAACTATGAAGCCTTCAGGTTGCTTCATATAAATCTGTTCATCTAAATCGCCATGTAAGAACGCCGTCTTGACGTCAAGCTGTTCTAACTCCAAATCATACATGGCAACGAATGCAAGTAATACACGAATAGAGCTATGTCTAACAACAGGTGAGAACACATCATTAAAATCTACACCTTGTACCTGACTATAGCCTTTCGCGACTAATCGTGCCTTATACCTTGCATCGTCAGAACCAGATAAACCTTCTTTCTTCTTGAAGACCCACTTACATCCGACTATTTTCTTTTTCTTCGGCGGCGGCACAAGAATCCACGTACCGTTCTTGTGCAGAGACTCCATTTCTTCATTCATCGCTACCAACCACTTATCAGAATTATCATTGCTTATTGCCTCCGAATAGGTAGAAGGTTCGTAGCCTCCACCTGTTTCTTGCGCCACTGATAAAGCATACGAAACTAAATTTACGTACCGCTGTGGTAGTCGAATCTCCCGTCTCTGTCTATCTCTGGCTATTGAATATTCCTGCTCGGTGCTTTCATCTTCAACAGGATCTGAATCATGTTCTGGTTCATTCTGATCTGTTGAACTCGTAGCAGGGTCATCTGAAGGATCTTTGTTGATCTCGAGCTCCACCTCGCTGTGTACACTATCCTCCTTTTCTTGATTAGAAGAATTAGTAGACTCTTTTGAAGGATGTAACATAGAAGACTCGTCAAATGTAACATCTCTGCTAATTACAAATTTGGGTGACTTGGGATCAGGATTATATAATCTATATCCTTTCACCCCCGAAGCGTAACCAAGGAAAATACATTTCTTAGCTCTAGGCTCTAACTTTCCCTCGTTTACGTGCATATAAGCTGGGCACCCAAATATTCTTAAGTTGGAGTAATCAGCAGGAGTACCTGACCATACTTCCTCAGGAGTCTTGAAATTGATCGGTGAACACGGTGAGCGGTTGACAATATAACATGCTGCGGCGATAGCTTCAGCCCAAAAATCATTTGTCAACCCAGCGTTGGAGATCATACATCGAGCTCTCTCTAAAAGCGTCCGGTTCATGCGCTCGGCAACACCATTTTGTTGAGGCGTCATTCGAACAGTGTGATGTCGAGCAATTCCTTCATTTTTGCAAAACTCGTTGAACTCGCTTCCACAAAATTCTAAGCCATTATCTGTCCGCAACCGCTTGATCTGTTTTCCTGTCTGCTTTTCAATCAAAGCTTTCCATTGTTTAAATGTTAGGAAAACATCACTTTTCTGCTTAAGAAAATAGACCCAAACTTTCCTTGAAAAATCATCAATGAAAGTCAACATGTATCTTGCACCACCTTTGGACGGAACACGAGAAGGACCCCATACATCAGAATGAATATAGTCCAAAGTACCTTTCGTCCTGTGGACTGCTGGCGAATTGAAGCTGACTCGTTTCTGCTTCCCAAAAATACAGTGTTCGCAAAAGTCCATCTTACCCGTACTTTGACCGCAAAGTAGGCCCCGCTTGCTTAAAATCGTCAAGCCTTTTTCTCCCATGTGTCCAAGTCTCATATGCCATAATCTCGTGGTATCAACCTCCGGGGATGTCGAATTTGCAGCGGAACCTGTAATTGTAGTTCCCTGCAAAACATATAAATTTCCAGACCTGCAAGCTTTCATTACGACGAGGGCACCTCTGGCAATCTTTAAAACTCCACCTTCACCTGAGAACTTGCACCCTTGAGATTCAAGTGTGCCTAAAGAGACAAGATTTCTCTTCATATCTGGAACATGTCTGACTTCTGTGAGCGTTCGGATGATTCCGTCGAACATCTTGATCCTAACTGTGCCTTTACCAACAACTTTACACGGAGCATCATTTCCCATTAAGACATATCCACCATCAAAATTTTCATATGTGGAAAAACAGTCCCTACTCCGACTTATGTGGTAAGAACAACCCGAATCTAAGATCCACTCATTATCAGACCTAACAATATTTGCAGTTGCTACAAAAATAGTTCCATCGCTCTCATCAGTAGCTAAACTAGCTTCGGCGGGTTTATTAAATTGCTGATTATTTTTCTCCTTATTTTTTAATTTAAAACAATCAGCTTTAATGTGTCCCTTTTTCTTGCAAAAATTACAGACTTTATTTCTGTACCTGGATTTTGACCTTTCTTTAGATCTGCTACTTTCAGCATTTTTACGTTCTGGTCTTCCCCGTGCAAACAGGCCTTCTGCCTGGCTACCACTTGTTTCTCCCGTAATATCCCTGTCTATCTGTTCTTTCGATTGTAAAGCGGATTTGACACTAGAATACGATATTGTGTCTTTTCCGTATATAATCGTGTCACGAAAATGCTTTAAAGACGAGGGAAGGGAACACAACAATATTATGGCCTGATCTTCGTCCGTCACTTTGACTTCTACGTTCGCCAAATCAATAATGATAGAATCGAATTTATCGAGATGCGAAAGAATAGAAGTACCTTCCGTCATTTTCATACTGTATAGCTTCTGCTTTAAATAAAGCCGATTCTCCTTTGTCTTCTTCATGTAGATCGCTTTTAACGCATCCCACATACCCATGGCCGTCGTCTCCGTGGCAACTTCTTGTAAAACCTCGTAAGAGAGATTTAATATAATAGCCGATCTGGCTTTCTTGTCTAATTCGTTAAATTGATCGTCCTTCATTTCGGTCGGTTTCTTCTTTACGCCTTCAAGCGCCACCTCGCAACCGTCTTGAATGAGTATGGCCTCCATCTTGAGACTCCACATTGCAAAGTTGACATTTCTGTCGAACTTTTCAATTGACATCTTTGTTATCGTCATGGTGGCTAAAAAAATAAATCGGGGTTGGCTCTGATACCAATTTGTTAGGATATGCGGAAATCCCCGATAATTATTTTGCCCGAAAATGACGATAATAAATAAAAGAGACGAAAAATAAATTTGGACAGTGACACGAGATTTACGTGGTTCGGTCAGAATGACCTACGTCCACGGGCCGGAGGGTAGAACTTTATTATTATGTGGAGAGATTACAAATACGTACACTGACGTGGTACAAAAGCACTACAACAATATTAGGAGTAGGCTACAGAAAATAACAGAGGAGAAGAACGAAGATCTGTGTGGTGTGTTGTTTGCCTCATTGAGCACTGCTATATATAGGCAAAAATTTGCCCCGTACTTGCATGTGAACTGAAGGAATAATCAGCCCACAATATCAGCACACCGTCAACCATTTGCATAGCCGAAGCAAAAATCAATTTTTCTTCTTCTATTAATTCTTCACGTGAATGTTGATTTCAAGAACATCTGTGGGCTGTATATGTTGAATGGTCAATACCATCAAGGTCACATCACGCCAACATAAAATTATATATGCTCGTGCTCGTCGCTCCTTAAAAGAACTTGACAATTTATTTATAATTATCGTCGACCTTTTATTCTTTTAAGAAATTCAGACATTATAATGTTAAGATTAGATGATAATAGAGTATATAGACAGTGGAGCATGAGAGCACATGAATTTTCCGGATTTCTAGTGGACGTTGACTATTAGACACCTAATTAATATAATCATGTCCGAACATCAATCAAGAAATATATATGTAATCATCACAGAGAGAAAACCCTTCTCTGCAAAGAAAGTAACGTACGCGACGAAGACATTACAATATGAATGCACGCAGAATTATAAGACATAATGTAAGATGACGTTTGAACAGTCTTTTGTTGTGACTATGACGACTACAATAAATTTGGACTTTTGATAGATTTAATAAAACGATGGATCGACTTCAAGTAGTAGTTGCAAAGCAATTTCGGTTGACAATAAGATCTCCTTTAACTCATAGAAGTGTATCCATTCTAGTATCAATTGACTCAATGAAAAAGTCCACAAATTTATACGGTATGTATCAATTGCATTGCATTGTATAGACATTTTGGAACAGGGACACCCTAGTTTCATTTTAAATTAGTAAATTCATATGTATCAATTTGGTGAAAATAGAGATAGGTCTCAAATCCCTTACTTTCAGATTCTAATCTGTACGAAAGTCATTGTCCTAACATCTAGCTTTTGACGAGGTGCGAATAACATTGCTGTCCATGTTGTGATTAAGCTGTTAGTTTCTGACTAAGTTCAATTTGAATCGATCGATTATTAACCTCATTATTTATGAAACAATTTGTGACTTCTAAAAAATTTGGTTATCGTCTATAACATGTAAAAGTATCGTCCATTTCGAGGGTTTTGATGGATGTTGCTCACAAAAGTTGTAAGTAAAACCTTTTCGAAAATGAATCACAACCATCGTCTCGTATCATTTGGACTTGGGATTTGGGTAGTTGTATCATATAATTTCTTTTATCTTTCTTTTGTAATGCGGTTGATGATTTATTTCAAACCCTCCAAGTTATGATTATGAAGGTTGAATGCATAATCGGAGAACATTGATTTCCAACAAATTATTTGCCGATTTATGAAACGTGATCTAGAATATTATATGAACAAAAAAATGCGGACGATTAAATAGGAGTTTTTTGGGCTGCTTTGTTACTGTGATTAGTCAAGTGAGCATAAAGGATGATTAAGAGAGACTATATATACAAGACAGGGTCTCTCAGAACATGCTTATGAAATTTAGCACAAGTTTTATTTTGATGGGCTACAATTGATGGATAGAGTAATTAAAACTATAAATTATGTCTGATTTGAGCTTAGTGGGCCTACCGCGCCCAAAAGCCAAATTTGATGGATTTTAATTAATCGAGGAGTCATCGTTTATCGAAAATTTAAATTGATGAAAGATTCATAAAGTACAGTTCGAGGTGAATTTAACGAATATTAATTTGTTCAAAATGGATTTCAGGTGAATGAAAAATTAATTTTTTCGTATTTAGTCCACTTAAAGGTCTTTAAAGCCATGTAGAAATACTAGACCAAACAAATCATCACTTTATGGAAGTTCAATTAATGTTAAATGGGCTTAGGATGAACTCAAGTGGGCTTTGGGATCAATGTAATTTTGGCCCAATTTGTCTGGGTACGAGGAGGTGCCTCGCACCAACGAGCACCGAGCCCGAGGTCGTAGACATGGCAAAGTGCACAATGAGCGCTTTGTATAGGTGGTGATGAGGTGGCGCTGCATAAACGCCGACTGGACAGCTGAGGTGGTATGACACGTTGGGTCAATGGGGCACACCAGATCGTGAAAGGTCGCAATCTTGACTGTTGGACTGAACCAATCCAACCGAGGATGCGAACCAGCGGGTCGAGAAGCCTCCATTTGACGGGGCAGTCCAGAAGTTGCGACCTTTCCATTCTGGCCCCAAAAGTCAAACGGTCAGAAGCACAAAGGTGTCAGTAATTCAGATCCAGTCCCTACAACATTTGAATAGCTATAAATGGGTCCCTGCGAGTTGGAAATTGTTCATTCGAACACTTGATTAAGAATACGTACACTCCCAGTCTTCAGTTCCCTAAGCAAGAAAAACTTGAGTTTCGACTATGATTCGGCAGAAAAATCAAAACGTTACTGTGATAACGACTACAGTAGTCGTTGTATCTTGAGGACGTCCACCGTTAATCCGAAAACAGGGGGCGATATCGTCTTACGGACAACGTATCCAATCAACTAACCGTTTCAGACGACATTCCACCTGCCACTGACCAGACCGACAACCCAGAATCCAATCATATTATATTCGCACATTATATATAGGGACGACTCACAAACTGCAATAATTAAAAAGGTCAAAAGAATCAAAGCATTGACTTCCACCGACTGATGTCATGATTTCGACCACTAGACGTGGGACAAGTTTTTCATTTCTTGAAGTACAACACTAGTGAATTTTATAGCTACATCGGATAACTTTGAACAATTATAAAAGACATGCCGCTTATGGGAAAATAACGGCTAGAAACGTGAAACCTTTTAATTTAAGTAACTAATACATTAGATGAGAAAATAGTGGAAGTTATTAAATTAACGTCCACATGTAACCAATCTTTTCTCTCCCTCTCACATAAATAAACAGACAAAAACAACCTAACTATATCTTTCGATCGCTTTATAACACAACCGAATTTCAGTTAACGACCATAATAATGTCATAAAATTAATGGCGAATGAAGAATTCCGTTTAGTCGTACCTAACGCCGATAAAGAGGGAAGGCTCCCACGGCAGTACACTGGCGAAGGCCAAGGCGCAAAGAAAAATATCTCGCCGCCAATAGAATGGTACGATTGACAATCTTATTCATTACTATATATCATATATATGGAGACAACTAGATTATGGTAATTATTTTAGTGATTGGACTAAAATTGAGCATTATTAAAGAACAAGAACCAAACTGAAAATTTTAGAAAATATTGAAGTATATGGCCAGCGTCGCACTCACGTAATTTTCTGGCTTTCACCATTTATTTATATCTCTTGGCTCTGTTTGATTAAGTCATAACCAACTCCCCTTACAAATTTATTTAAGGAAGCCCTTGATAATTTATCTTACCCCATCTGCCTATTTGATTTATCTGTTATTATTTATATTTTCTGAGCTTGTATGGGATATCAAATGGCCTCTATTAGATCAACAACGTACAAACTATAAGACTGATTTGGATAATTAGGTACAACTTGCCAGATGGCACTAAGAGCCTGACACTGGTCGTACAAGACATTGATGCGCCCGACCCGAATAGCCCGACGGTGCCCTGGACTCATTGGGTGGTGATTAACATTCCCCCGGTGATGAAGGGATTGCCCGAGGGGTATTCTGGGAATTCTAAAGGCAAAGACGATGGGATAAAAGAAGGGAATAATGATTTGAAGACGCCGGGCTGGCATGGCCCGAAACCTCCCGGCCCGGGGCATAGGCTTGAGTTTAAGCTCTATGCTTTGGATGAGGATCTCAATCTTGGAAACAAGGTGACGTTGATCTTTTTATTCATTTAAGTTATTGATGAGGTAATATATATATATATATATATATATAAATTGCAATGGTAGAGTAAATAGATAATTTTTATACACTTTCGATTTATGGTTTAAGAGCATGCATACAGGTAACAAAAGATAAAGCTTTGGATGCAATGGAAGGACACGTGACGGGGGAAGCCGTTTTTATAGCCAATTTATGAATTCTTTTTCTTTTTCTTTTACCCAATTTTATATGCAGTGTAATTTTAAATATCATTTACGTTGATTTATTATTGTAGATGGTAGCAAGACAATTGAAGAATGATGGTTTGATTGCATTTTGTACTACCAAAGAAAATGAATTGTAAATGAGTATTAGCTAAATACAAAGCATAGCAAAAGCTTATAATTTTAGTTGAAGACTGGTCCAAAATGAGATTTAAATTCATTTTACGACGAGAGACTTGACCACGGCCATTAGACCATCAACATATTTATGTTCTTATTAATATTGAATATACATGCATGGTAAAGGTAATACATAAAACTGACGATGGAAAACTACACTTAGATCCACCCGACCCGACCCAGACCCGAACCGACCTTTGGATGCTTCCGCCCGGCATTGGTCACAAACAGGGGCGGACCTAGCATTCTCGGACTGGGGGGTCAATGGTAGTTTTAAGCTCAACCCAATTCATTTGAGCCCATGTATTTTTTACAGAAAATAAAATCTAAGAATCTTTGCATAGACAGGAATCAAACTCGGGCCTTCTATGAATGAAAATACTTACCACTATCATGGCAACCAACACCAAAGGCAAAATCTTGATGAAATTATGTTATGTATATTAGTAATATCTTTGATGGCCGAGTCAAGTGACCCATGCATCAACGTGGGTCCGCCTTGGTCGCAAATTATGTATATATAAAACAATAAAATTACTTTAATTATATTCTCATTTTGTATTTGAGAAAATGGAGTGATTCCGCTTGATACGAATGCGATATTTCTTATTTTCTTAAAAAATATTATTTTGTCTTCAAAATATGAAGTCTGATTTTTCGGTGGTACATGAGAGCTTTTTTAAGACTAACTTCACCAAGATCCTCACTGACCGTTTCTCCACGAAAACAGAAAAAGTAAATGAAAATAAATAAAATAAATTAAATTGCAACAACCGGTTTGAACCAACATTGAGCATGATATGATTGTGCATAATTTCTAATAAATAACATGATCCAAATGCCAAATGTCAAAATTAGTTTGGTTGTACATGATTTTTTTGGGGATTTTTCTATATTTAATTATCTCTTGTAAAAAAAATATTTGCCATAAATTATTCACCAAATTCGTTATTTTTTTCTCGATCAATGTTAATACATTTTGAATCACAATTTCAATTCATCTATTTTCCTACTACATTCTTTAATCTCTTATAAATTTATTTTCTTATGGGATTGTAGCTTATTTTAGGTGTAACATTCTTTTTTAATAATAAAGTACTTTCAACATCACATAGTTTAAAATATTTTGCACATTTAAATAATAATAACATAATTATAAAATATAAATATAATTATGAGATAATAAAATAAACTAATATTATAGGTTCCGTCGAGTTGTTGATAGCGTGAACTTTAATGAGGATGGATTGTGGTGTAGCTCGTGTATGTGGAAGAGAGAGAACTTAACTTCTTATTATCAAACCTGACTATACAAGTGATTACTTATAACTAGTAACTCTTGAACACTATATGTGTGTGCAATTAATGTAATTGTAAAGGAAAAAACAGTTTATCCAACTCTTGTATAGTTTTTTGTAATAATTTCATTTTTATTTATATTTCAATTTTGAAATGACATGACATAGTGGGATTGTTTTTTAAAAATTATTATATAAAATTAAACTAAGGGTATAATGATAATTATTCTTTAAAACTAATATACCATGCCTTCAGAGAAAGATAGGCACAACAAAAATGAGAAAAGAAGTGTTCAGTTTTAAAATAGAAGCTCAACCGTCAATATGCTAATTATTCTAAGGACCATCTTCATATAATTTGCATTTTTTTTCGTCGTTGCATATGTGAGCAGATATGTTTATACATTTAATATGTATCTTGCTCATCCCAGAAAAGCAGAAGAAACAAAAGTTGGTGATTCCATTCCACTTACTACGTCGTCATCGGCTTATTACAATTTCACGCTCTCCATTACATCGCATTATCACTCACGCGCCAGTAGTTAGTTTATCGTTACTTTACTACGCTCTCACTCGTCACATTTCCCCCGAATCATACTGGCAAGTGGTCACCACGAGCAACCCAAAGAGCGTTAATCGAAGGTGATATTTGAATTGAATTGCTTTGCAATTATTATTTCTTGCATTATCCTCTCTCGCTGTCCCATTTGTGGCTGTTTATTGCTTTTATAAAAAATAATATTTAATTTACCTAAAGTTTAAACCGACATCTACATATAAATACATAATTGAATAAAATTTTTACACATAGGTACCCATGTCAGAAAATTTTACAGATATGTACCCGATTTAATTTTTACCAGTTTCTTCAGTCATGCCGTACCTTCCTGTGTGTGTTGGCTTACCATAACATGTTGATATAGGGTATCTAAATGTGTTCGTATGGCGTACCTATGTTTTTAAATAGGGCGAACCTAAATGTGCTAATAGGGCGTACCATTTTCTATTATATAGGTACCCAAATGTGTTGATATAGGGTACACGAATGTGTTGTATGGCGTACCTGCGGCGGATCGCGTACCTATCTGCAAAAAAATTATTCTGTTAGGTACCTACATATAAAAAAAATCATAACATGGTACTAAATTACAAGTTTTTTTACAGTGTGTATTTATGTGTAAAGACCCCAAGTTTAAATTTGTATTGGGATTTTAATTTTAATTTATATAAGTAAATTTCACTATATTACCTTAACGTATAACTTTTCTTTCAAGATTAAATACGAAGATTTTTTACATATGATTTTGTGGCATTTGATTACGATGCTATATAACCAAGTCAACGATAAGGTAAACTTGTAAGTTGTAACAAGTCATCACATTTTAAATTCTATATTTCAATTTCAACATATTTGTTTTAAAAAAAATTATATTTATTTTTAATATACGCTGCCTTGACACGCACTCATGACTTTATTTTCCATGGAAAAAGGATTAAGGAAAGTGAAACGAATCTGTTTTCTGCTTGAAGTAGACGAAGGAAAGCTATTTATAGAGAGAGGAGAAAAAAAAACAAAAGAAGAAGAAAAGAGACAAAAAAAAGCCTGTTGTGAAATGTAGAGAGGCCGTTCTCAAATCAACGGCCAACACCTCCTTCGCCTCCCACAAAAATATATTAAATTATTACACAACTCAGGAAAAACAAAAAATAATAATAATAAAAAAAA
Organism: Craterostigma plantagineum; assembly: GCA_027422505.1. Lineage (NCBI taxonomy): Eukaryota > Viridiplantae > Streptophyta > Magnoliopsida > Lamiales > Linderniaceae > Craterostigma > Craterostigma plantagineum. The sequence continues at coordinate 7,529,565 of JAPQWV010000024.1, forward strand.
GAAAATAACAAAAGGATAAATCTACGACGTACAAACCCATTTCATCTCTTTCTCTGTCGATTTCTGAGAAAGAGAAGAAAAAATCTACACAATCGTTGTTTTGTCGCGAAATTCGTCGTTGGTCAACGGTGAAGGTGGTGTTTTGCAGCCTGCAGGTGAAAATTGGATCTCTCTCTCTCTCTCTCTCTCTCTCTCTCTGATCATTTTTTTCCTTTTATTCAAGCCCATTGCGTGTTTTTCGATTATTCGATGTTATGCGAGTAATTTTGATATGGTTCATTTCTTCTGATTGATTTGAGGGAAAGATGCAGCAGCACATATTCAATACGATGCGAAGTCTGAAGATGGTAGATGCCTGCAAAGGTACGCAAGTTTACGCCCTTAATCCCACCAACGGCAACGGTGCGGCCGGCGGCGGCGTAGGAGAGAAATTCTTACATCATCTCCAAGATCATCTGAGGGTCAATTCAGTAAGGTCAAAATCACATCGTCGTTATCAGAGCTTTTCCCAGATAAACAATGTGAATCCCAGCATTTTGTCGGAGGCCCTTGCATCATATGGGCTCCCTCAAACTGATCTAATCGAGCCTCAGATCGATCCTTGCCTCAGATTTGTTGACTTTGTAGATGCCCTAGCTGATTCTTACAGGAGACTCGAATTCATCCCGGAGATCGAAAGATCAGCTTATTACATGGAACAATGTGCGATCTTCAGGTCCTTGCCCGATCCTAAATTGTTTAGGAGGTGTCTTAAATTGGCCAGAGAGCACGCCATCGATGTGCATTCTAAGGTTGTGCTCTCAGCTTGGCTGAAATATGAGAGAAGAGAGGATGAATTGTTTGGCCTGTCAGCTATGGATTGCAGTGGCTGGAATTTGGAATGTCCTAAGAATTCATTAATCGCTGGTTATAACCCAGAATGCGCTAACGATGCCTGTTGTTGTCCTCGCGGCGTGGGCGATGATTCAGACATGGACTGTGATGAGGTGGAGTGTTCTACTTCCCTCGGTCATGAGGACGTTGATGAGGACGATCATGACATTTGGTTCTGCATTGGGGAAGATGAGGTTAGATGCAATAGGTATAAGATAGCTTCTCTTTCTAAGCCGTTTAAATCTATGCTTTATGGATCGTTCATGGAGTCAAGAAGGGAAAGGATATACTTCACTCAAAATGGAATCTCAGCAAACGCCATGAAAGCTGCAGAGCAGTTCAGCAGAACAAAGAGGGTGGACACATTCGATCCCAACGTTGTCTTGGAACTTCTTGCACTGGCTAACCGTTTCTGCTGCGACGAACTAAAGTCCTCGTGCGATTCACACCTCGCTTCCTTGGTCGACTGTTTGGACAACGCTGTGGTGCTCATCGAATATGGGCTTGAGGAAAGTGCCCATCTTTTAGTTGCAGCTTGTTTGCAGGTGTTCTTGAGAGAACTCCCTGGCTCAATGCACAATACGGACGTAGCAACGCTCTTATGTAGCCCCGAGGCTAAGGAAAGGCTGTCAGCAGTTGGGCACGGTTCGTTTCTTCTGTACAGTTTCTTGAGCCAAATTGCGATGGAAGAAGACATAAGGTCGAACACAACTGTTATGCTGTTAGAACGATCTGCGGAATGTGCTTGTAAGAATTGGGAGAAGCAGCTAGCTTTTCACCAGCTGGGCTGCGTCATGCTCGAGAGAAAAGAGTACAAGGATGCCAAGAAATGGTTCGAAGCTGCTTATGAAGCTGGCCATGTTTACTCCCTCGTTGGTGTGGCTCGAGCTGCTGATAAGCGCGGGCACAAGTATAAAGCGTACAAAATGATGAACTCACTCATCTCTGATTACGCCCCTTGTGGTTGGATGTATCAAGAACGGTCTTTGTACAGCAATGGGAAAGAGAAGGCGATGGATTTGAACAAGGCGACAGAAATGGACCCCACCCTTTCCTATCCTTACAAGCATAGGTCAGTCTCCATGGTCGAGGAAGGCAAGCTCGGCGCTGCAATAGCAGAGATTAACAAGATCATAGGCTTCAAGGTCTCCCCAGATTGCCTTGAGCTCCGCGCTTGGTTCTTGATTTCGTTAGAAGACTACGAAGGCGCTCTTACAGACATCCGCGCCCTTCTTACGCTGGACCCTAATTACATGATGTTCCACGGGAAGTTGCACGGCGAGCAGTTAGTTGAGCTTCTTCGTCTTCACACTCAGCAGTGTAATCAAGCGGATTGTTGGATGCAGCTTTACGATCGTTGGTCTTCGGTCGATGATATTGGGTCGTTGGCCGTCGTTCATCATATGCTGACTAACGACCCTGGGAAGAGTCTCTTGAGGTTTCGACAATCTCTCCTCCTTCTAAGGTGAGCGAGCCTTTCAACGTAAGCTCTTTCCCATTTTTTTCGGGTTGGAAAATTTAACTTTTTACGTCTGTTCTTTTAAGATTAAACTGCCACAAAGCTGCCATGAGAAGTCTGAGAATGGCTAGAAACCACGCTTCATCTGAGCACGAAAGGCTTGTGTACGAAGGCTGGATTCTATATGACACGGGCTATCGTGAAGAAGCAATAGCCAAAGCTGAAGAATCCATAGCCGTAAAGAGATCGTTCGAAGCCTTCTTCCTTAAAGCTTACGTTCTGTCTGAAACTACGACAGATCACAAGTCTTCTTATTACGTCATCGAGCTTCTAGAAGAAGCCCTGAGGTGCCCGTCTGACGGTCTAAGGAAAGGGCAGGTATGTATTAACCGCCATTAACCACTCTACGAACTTAAAGCGCTTGATTAATGGCTATTTATTTTCGTCTTTTTTTTTTTCTCGCTTAGGCGTTGAGTAATCTTGCGAGTATATACGTGGATGTTGAGAAGCTTGATCATGCCATTGATTGCTATATGAATGCTCTTAACATCAAGCACACAAGGGCCCATCAAGGCCTAGCACGTGTTTACCATCTTAAAAATCAACGAAAATCTGCTTACGATGAGATGACGAAGCTAATCGAAAAGGCTAGATATAATGCTTCGGCCTATGAGAAACGCTCAGAGTACTGCGACCGTGAGATGGCCAGAAGCGATCTTAGCATAGCCACTCGATTGGATCCTCTAAGAACATATCCTTATAGATATAGAGCAGCTGGTGATTTTCCATACCATCTTTTTATCATCTTTTTTTTTGTTATAATAATAGTTTGAATCTGATATTTTTTCTTCATGCCTTTGACAGTTCTAATGGACGATCACAAGGAAGCTGAAGCGATTGAAGAGCTGTCAAAGGCCATAGCTTTCAAGCCAGATCTTCAACTACTTCATCTTCGAGCAGCATTCCACGACTCGATGGGCGACTTTGTTTCCACCGTAAGAGACTGCGAAGCAGCTTTATGTCTCGATTCAAATCACTCGGACACACTCGAACTTTACCAAAGAGCAAGGAATCGTGCTAATGGACGATAACCCAACTGAGAATGAGAAAAACAGAGGAGAAGGTGAAACACCACTGTCTTTATTTGCCTGTTTGATCATTGCTCTTAAATTTCGTTCATAGCCACATTGTGAAAACCACGTCAGCCATGAGTAGATTCTATGTTTCGGCGAGCAAGCTAAGAGAGAGTGAGAGAGAGAGAGATAATAGAACAGAGGCATACGCACGTTGGGAGGAAAAACGGGGAAAGAGCGAAGTTACTGTAAGATCGGTGCAAGTATTGTTTCTTTTTTAATTTTTTTTTTATTTTTTTACCTTCTTTTGATGATGATGGTAAGCAAGTGTTACCATTCTTGTATAAAGACAAGAAAAGAACTGGTACTTTCTGAACATATCTTTTGTGTCAACTTTAGATTTGGCAGGGCAAAGAAATATGTAGTACTTGGCTTGGCTTGTCATAGGTTCGTTGTAACGTTTGACTGCAACATGTGTTCAAGATTCTTTTCGTGAGAAGCATGCTGCCCTTTTTTTTAAGAAGATTTTCATGGGAATGTTCGTATATGTATACATAGAGATATTTATCATTTTTGTATAGTAGTGAATACCTCATATGATTTCCTGGCAATCAATTGAGACAAGAGCATTCGATGTTTATGCAATAGAGAAGCAAGTGTAAGAGAAGAGACGATCGATCATAATAGAATTAAAAACAGAAGGCCCAATATGTCATCATGGCCCAATTAATTAAAATCCGCACGTGCGAGATTTCATATGGGAATAAGGAGTTTTTGGGCATTTTTACATTATTTATTGATTACTTCACGATTTCCCTCGTTCTCTGGCTCCCGCGCTTGTTGTTAGTTCTATACGAACGAAAGCTCTAGCGTTTACTCCGTCGTTGATTTGCGCTTCGATTGAGTGTTCTTTTTGTCAATTTTGGATTTCTCGAGCTTGGGGTTTTTGGAGTATAGAAGTGGTAACCATCGCGCTGAAGCTGAAGATGGACGTGATTTTCCGATTTGATATTTTCTGAAGGCGATTTCCAAGTATGAGTCTATTGGATTTGGTTGATCTTACTCAATGCTTCCATCTTTTCTTTTCTTTTTCTGAGTTACCTTAGTTTACGTTTATGATGTGTTTCGACTAGGTTATCTTGTTCCTAGATGCCTGATTAGATCACGTGGATTCTCAGCCAATCGCAAATTTTCCGTCCGTTAGATGTTGATTTCAAGCTAAAAAATAAGCCGTATGTACGCTACAGAGTAATCGCTTTGAAAGGTGTTCGGTCGATCTTATCCGAATTTGTAAAACCATGTTTCGTTATACGACTCTCTCTTGTTTGATTGACGCGATCGTGGAATGTCCAATAAACTGCTGAGGATTTTGATGAAGAAATCATGCATGCTATTGGTGCCTTAGCTTTTGCGACTGGCCCAGAGTTTGGACAGTTCCACAATCATGTAAAGATGAGTTCGCAGAATTTTGAAGAACAGAACACCACCAGTGTTCAATCTTAGGTGGCGTTGTAGGTTACATTCGAAGGGCCATTGAAGACAGAATTTTATCACACTGTGAGGACATCATGACATTACTGGTCATGGATTTTTCCGATGGTGAATTGCAGTGCCTGCTTTTGTGATATTGCTTCATGGTGTCTTTTAGGTCGAGTTCCGTGCAACGCAGATGAAGGGATTTACGAGAAACTTATCACAGTTTCTGGTTTCTTGCTTTTGTAAGTTACATTTTACATACAAAACTCATCATCCTAAGTCTAACCTCGTCAGTCAATTTACAGTGTTTTCCTAATCTGCTCTCCTCGGCTGACTATCATCATCATCATCATCATCTTCCAGAGAAGAAAGAACCTGAAGACACCGCTCCTACCGAAGAAGAAGAAGAAAGCCCGTAAGGGAAAGACGACGTTTCATTCACGCCTAAGGCCAGCAGCCGAGAACAAACCTCATAACCTCTCCTCGGACTAGACGAATTCCCCAACTTATCAAACAAAGGAAACACCTCGTCCCCATTAAGGTACTTCATCACTTGCCTCATACTCGGCCTAGCTTCCTCCTTTGGATGCGAACAAAGCAACCCTAACCCCATAACCAACTCCATCTCCTCAACCACATAGCTCGATCTCCTCAGCTCACCATCCACCGCATCATAAAGACTGCCCTTTTGCATGGACTCGACCACCCAATCCACCAATATCACATTCCGATCCTTCTCATATACTATCGGAGCCCTCCCACATGCCAGCTCGAGGAGCAGAATGCCATAGGCAAACACGTCGGTCCTCGTCGAAGCCTTGCCCGTTCGAGTCAGCTCAGGAGCTATGTAGCCTATCGTGCCCACCACGTTCGTCGTGTGCGAATACTTGTCCCTATCGTAAAGCCTCGCAAGCCCGAAATCGCCCAGCTTTGCGTTCAAGTCTCTGTCTATCAGAACGTTGCTGGACTTCACGTCTCGGTGGATGACCACCTGCTCCCACTCCTCGTGAAGGTACAGTAACGCCGACGCTACCCCTTTGGCTATGTTGTATCTTTGCTCCCACGTTAAGAAAAAATCTCGGTTCTTTGACTTGTATAGCAGGGAATCGAGGCTACCGTTTGGAACGTATTCGTATATCAAGATGAGGTCTGCCTTGTGCTTGCACCACCCTTGGAGATTGACCAAGTGCTTGTGCCTCAGTCTCCCAAGGCTTTCTATCTCAGCTGCAAATCCCCTCATTCCGTCGGGCGTGTTGTTGGACCTCAGCTTCTTTACGGCTACTTCAGATCCATTGCCAGGTAAAACGCCTCTGTACACGGATCCAAACCCGCCCGTCCCTATTTTTTCAGTGTCTTTGAAACCCTTTGTAGCCTTGTGGAGATCTTTGTACCTAAACCTATGTGGCGAGTCGAGTTCAAAGTCTTCCAACACCTCGAACCTCCTCACCCTTCTGTAGAGGACCACAATAAGCAGAAGCCCTAACAAAAAGAGAAGAACGACGGAGAACGTGGCGATGAGGGCTTTTTTCAGCTTGGCATTCGAGGGCGGTTCCTTCTCAAAGGGAACGACGGGGAGCCGAGACAAATCGAGCGAATCGGCCGTCCCGTTAAGCCTGAAGCTCCATCCTAGGATGTAATGAGAGCTCGCCTTTCGCCCCGTCGAAGCAGAGAACCCGACGTACATCTCCTCCATCATGACGTCGGGCATATCGCTGATGACTTCGGACAGCAAAGGCCTGGGCGGCTTCGAAACTGATAAGGGCGCGACAGTTACGTTGACGACCTTGGTGGGCCCGTCGTACTCTATCCAAGCTTGGATCGGGCCTCCCTTTTCTAGGATAACATCCTCTTCCTTCCCTTGGGTCCCGCTGACGTAATAAGACGCTGGCTTCGCAGCCCTAGAGTCAACGCTGTTGACGTTGATCCCAACGTGGTTGCTGTCCGTGTCCGAGGTCTCGTTGTAGCCATTCACCGTGTCGAACTCCACCATAAAGACGTGCGGATTTCGATCTCTGTAAGATTCGTCGAGGACTCCCAGGTAGTGCCCGCTCCTTCCTCCCGGGAAGCTCGGGGACGGGGATATGGTGAAGGCGAGTCCGTAGCCTCCTCTCTGAAGGCCGGGCGAAACTATTTGGAAGACGAAGTGAGTGGCGAACGAAGAGACGGTTTTGTTTTCGAGGGAATCGTCGAACATGGGTATAGGGGTAGGGTGGAAGGCGCTGCCCGTTATGTGGAGGGTCCTGTTGGTGAGTCTAAGGGCGCCGCTCGGTTTTATTACGGTGGCTCCTCTCTCGACGAGGTTCGACTGGTTGAAACCGTTGTAGTGAAAGTCGAGGGATTGGGTTAGGAAGAATAGGGTGGAGAGGATGATGGAGATGATCAATTTGGACATGTTAATGGAGACTTTGTGGTGTAAGAATGGAATGTGAGGTGTGGGGGAGAAAGAATGATATGCACACACATGTATATATATTTATATTAATGTATGTACATATGTATATATATATGTAGGTATAAACTCCGATGTGAAGCATATATAGTTGCGTGGAGCTGAGGGAGAAGACCTTTCAGTACTCGTATTGGATGGGATGGGATGAAATCAAGTGAGAGGTAAGACGCGTTCAAACTACATAGTATGCATTTTGAAGTTTATATTGGGAGTCGTATAACTATACGCATATTAATTTGTCATGAATTGATGACCAAATTGAAATATATTATATTATTAAAAAAAAAAAGGGTCTGGCATGATTGGTATGGTAGCCATAAAAAATCTAATATAGTTGGCTGTGGAGAAGTTCAGCGTTTGGAGATTTGAAAAGTTTTATGTGGTCTCAGTTCCATTTTTGGATTACGCCGCGTAGGCATGTCAATGAACTATTGAAGTTTCTCTACAGTTTCTTTTTATTTTATTTTATTTTCGAGTCAATAAAATCGTGAAGGAGCGAGCCAAGTCAAGTTGACCAGTGCATTCATTATCTACTACCAATTTTTTAGGAGCGTGTGTTTTTGTGGAGAGCTGGTTATGGGGCTTCGATGTTTTCATTAATACTTATTTTGCTAACTGATCTGCATAATCAAGTCTTCAATTATTTGAACATAATCATTATCAGTTTCAGTTATGGTTTTCAACGGCTATATATATTAGTAACTAGATTTACTTTAATGTTGAGCTAAGACGATGTTGTGTTTTATTTAATGACTTGGTCAAATCACTTATTAAAGTTTTTGCTCGATGGGCTGTTGCAATTTTCCTTTCGGAAAAAAAAAAAAAAAAAGTCTTCAATAGTTCCTTCCAACCGTTTTGTAAGAAAACTTCAATATATTTTGTTAAAGAATATAACGTCACGGCAATTTCGTTTCTATCTGATTACATTTTTTTTGTTACTATTTGTCAATACATCTATAATTTGTTTCAACGACAGTCCACGTATTTCATATCAATAAAATAAAAATGATGAAATTTAATAATTATAGACAATTCAAAATGAGATTTAAGATATATTATACACCAGTACAACATTTTCTAACACTAATAATAGTTCTTAAGTTCATGATAACGAACACTATCACCAACATTCTCTTCTATAAGGTAAACATTAATGAGATGGAGTGCCTTTATATAATAATCACAATAAGTTTGAGGTTATGGTTGGTTTAGTATTAGTACTCACATTATAGGCCAAATGCCATTGATTGCTTTGTCTTCTAGTTTTTAATTGGATGTCGGGATGGTTTGAACTTGAATGAAATGAAGCGCAAATCACATAACTTGCATTTTCTAATGTCATGCAATATTGCAATTTCAAGCCTCATATCATATTGTTTATAACAGTTTATGCTAAAAAAGAGTTTGCCGGAAATTATCAATTTGTTCCAACTTATTATAGAATAACAGAATCAACGATGGTGTAGGGGAAAAACGAAAAATCAGGAAAGTAAAAATAAGATAGAAGAAAAAAGGGGGGCGTCGACAGCAGGATTCGAACCTGCGCAGGCAAAGCCCAACAGATTTCGAGTCTGTCTCCTTAACCACTCGGACATATCGACGATTATGAGCTCTTTCGAATACCATCTCAAATATAAGAATCAAATCTTGATGACGTCATCGTTTTTGAGAAATCAATTCAATTCAAGGTCCGATTTAGAATTTTTCTTTTCCCCGGTGGAATTTCTTGGCTTATTAAATGTTCGCATTTCTGTGTAACCCCCATCCACAAAACTGGTACTTTCCCTTTCCGCTCGACTTCGACAGTATATCATGATGGTATTATCTATTCTCTTTTATTAAGGGGGGTTTAGTTAAACTGTTCTAATTTGAACTTAATTTGGTCCGTATGAATCCTTAATTCAAGAAAAATTATTTATTAAAATAACCATCCACTAACAGCAGTTATTTACAATAATAATGCTTAATATTTTTTTTTTGATTTTGTACGGACATTTGACCGTGGGAATTTTACTAGTCATTATTATTGCACTTTAACCATATTGTTGAATAAATTTACTCATTTTATCCATGTGCTGTTTTATGTACTTCCTCTGTTATTTCCTCTCATGGTTAACAACATGATGGGGATGGATGGATATTTATGGAAGTTTTTGGGTAATTTAGATTATGAGAATCGTTAATTTATCTTTTGATTATTAGAAAAAAAAAGATTGATGGCTCGCAAGCAGCTGCGCTGCAAGGCTTCTGCATGCTGATGCAGATTTTTAACACAGCAGTTACTTAAAACAGAAACTTGAACATATTTATTCTTAGGGAGGAGCTCAGATCAGTGTTCCATTGCAACTGAATATCTCTATCTCTTCCATCCATTTTTTCAAGTGTTCTTATTTGACCATTTCACAGTAATGATAGGTCAATGAAAACGTCAGTATATATGTATGTCCTTGAAACTCTACACATTTAAAAATTCTGTCTCTGTAGTGACTTCAGTGAAATCTTTGTGTTTCCCAATGGTACAAGCCAAGCAAGACTGAGGCTTTTATTCCAATTCCAAACTTGCTAGTCATAACGAATGTAGTAAGTACTATTGCTGGTTAATATTTGGGACTAAATTAGTTACTATCGTGCCAAAACATGCATTGTTGGGATTGGGCAGAGATCAAGGTCCTAACCTAAATAACAATGTTCTTTAGGCAACAACCATTATACCAACTAATTAACCATCTCTTTTGGTAAGTTTAATGAGCCTTTTATTACAATCCAATGTTCGTTAGTTAGGGAAGCAGACAAATATCAGGTGATGTATAAGGTAACGAGCTGGTAAGAAGTAAGTCAGTCAACTTGTCTTATGCTTCCAAAGTTAGTTGCTTTGCACATGGTTATGGTTACCCTTGACACACTGCTTTGCTTTTCTCCCTCTTTTTTTTAGTACCAAAATCAGTAGCATGATATTATTTAATTAATATATTCGTTATCTTTTCTCCCTCTTTTCTTTAGTACCAAAATCAGTAGCATGATATTATTTAATTAATATATTCGATATAATCGAGTCATTCAAAAGCAGAAAACCACTGAAGGGAAAGGCAAGCCAACTTCTATTGAAAGCAGTGGAAAGACAAAATGGTTGGAATTATTACTTTTTGTTGTATAACACAAATTTTGAGAAGCAGAAGCCAAATTTTCTCTAATTTTCCTAGCTCCAAGATATACCATGGAATCTACGTACGATATGATGGCTCCCTAGTCGTAGAAGATTTTTATTTATCATTTTATACGTTGTATAATTGACTAAAAATCTCGAGAAAATCTTTGGTTGACATGGACTAGTACGCCTAATCTTGATATAAAAGCGCGCAAAAACTATATTAATGCTACCGCGGATTTTAGTTTATCTGTTGTCAGTTTTCCGTTTGTCGTCTGTCTTTTGTTGTTTAGGGGCCAAATATATTTACTAATAAGAATAAACTGTTTTCTGCTTATATATAAATAGAGCGAAGAATCATTAAGTTATGAACGTAATATATGGAATTAAAGAGGAGAAAAGCCATTTTAAGCTCCATGTTCAACAAGTCTCTTCATCGTCTTCCCAGCACGAAGAATGTACTAATCGCAAATCGCAGGCACAAGGCCAAAGGTTTTGTTGCGTCTCTATTTCATTCTCCTCTCATATATTTTTTATAATTTACATGATTTTAATTTTTATTATTGCAGAGAGAAGCCAAGGCCTTGTAAATCTATACAAGGACATGGAAGCTTGTGGGGGTTATTCAGATATAAAAGTCATGTGGGATTTAATACACTCTTCATCAACTGATACGAACCCTAAATTGCAGCAGTGTAATAACAGAAGAAGCATCAAAAACGTTAAAAAGTGCTGGAGATTCGTCTTCAGACACATCTCTGTTGTATCCTAGATTAGATACATACATAAGTCGAGTTTCTTAGACATACATATACATACATCATGTGGATTATATTCATTGCTGCTCCATTACCAGATTATTATATTATCTTATAGCATTTCGACACTTCTTGCACTTGACCGCCAATTTTTTTTTTTTGTGTCGTGATTTGTCTTGTATTCTTATAACTTAATCGTATTTATTTAGAGAGACTTAGCTTGACATGTATTATAAAATCAGTTTGGGTCTTAGCTGATAGTTACTGAGCTGAAGTACTACAAAAAAAAGTCATTCTTTAATATTTTCATTTTAGAAATGATTCAATAGCAACTTACGTGACTGATCTCCGATTTCTTGTGAACGAAAGAGAAGGGAAAAAAACAGACAGTGATATGTTAAAACACTTAATAAATCATAAAGATGGGATCTTATTCTCAAATGGATGTAGTATGGTTCGCTTCGATAAATCGATAACATTTACTTTCATCCTCTTTGGAAAATGAGTTTTCATTCAAGATAATCGAAGATCATCATACAATAGTGTAGCAAAGAGATTGAATCATTATCTACTTGATTTAAATATTTATTGCTAATGAGCCACAAATCGAAGGTAATTTCTCTCATCTCTCTTAATACTTAACCAGTCATTTATTTAGAGAATCTCTAATGGACTTCCTTATTAAGCGTCAAACTCCATGTATGGCACCTCCAACGGAACTGTAAATCCATGGAGGAAGCTACAGTGCCCCGCAATGGTGGCGGCACTGTTCACACGCCAAACATTTTTTCCTTTTCTTTTTTAGTTTTCTTTACTCTAAATTTCATATTATTGTATATATTAATCGATCCTTCGACAGTGAATGTGAGGTAAGGTAAAATGAGTTTTGTATTTCAGTTCAGTCTAAGTGTGGCTCGATGAAGAAGACGATGAAAGACATAAAAATTGGGGAAGTTGCAATTACAATTATACCCTGACTTAAATTACATTACTTAAAGGTCTACCGTGTTTATCCAAGACCTTCACAACCGGTCATGAGAATAAAATATTAATTTCTTTCTCCTCCACATTTACAACCTACACATCAACAATTTTCATACTTTATCAACAACCCAGCACAACCTATAATATTTATATGTTATAATTATTTTTAGTAATATTTGAATGTTTGAAAATAGATTACATTATATGATATAAAATTTAGATACTTTGGTCATTGGAGATGGAAAAATAATACTCCCTCCGTCCCACTAATTTTATCACATTTTGCCATTTCGGGCGTCCCACTAATTTTATCACCTTTCCTTATTTAGCAAAAAAACTATAACAAACAATCAATATAATAATATTAATTATTCTTAAAAGACGATCAAAATATACATTTTATTACTTTTCATTGTACTATATTATTATAATAATACCACCTTAATTTACGTGTCCAGCAACTTATGTGATAAAGTTACCGAGACGGAGGGAGTATGAAATATGATAGATTATAGAATGTAATAGAGAAATTTAATTTGAAATTGTGACTAGCAATATTAGTCTCTATATGTAGAGAAAAAAATTCATACATTTTGGTAAAAAAACTAAAATAAAATTTTAATAAATAATTAAATGTATCATAAAAAAATCAATAAAAACCACAAAAACAGTTTTGAAAACTGTGCACAACCGGTTGGTGAACCAGGTTGGTCCACCAACCGGGTTGTGGGAGGTTGTGGAGAATATTTACTTGTTTGATTTATTTTATTTAATTATATTGCACAATCGGTTGTCCGTGTCATTGATAAACATAGTCTTACGATACGACGACAAATAGTCCATTACTACTTTTAGGTTTTCTTGATTAAAGAAATAAAAGTGAGCTAGAATAAAATATTATTATTCTCTATAATTTAAATTATGAAAGAATGTATTGTGAATAGTTTTCTATAGAGGAAAATATAGAGAAATTGGTTGGAATTCGACAATACCTGTATAAATATATATATATATATTATATATATATATATATATTATATAACTGCACTTTAGCAACTCCATATATGAAGGAATAGTTGGACATGGCTTTAAACAAGAAGATATCCTTGGTCCAAAAGCTATGCCACGAAAGTATACACACACATTAGAAATGTTATGGTGCTTGCGTGAGCACCATCCGTTGGCACCTGTTGTGTGCCATTTTTTTGTGCCTGTCAACATGCCAAATCAACCCCCAACGGGTTCACTAATCCCATGTGTAGGTTATTGATCAATAAAAAAATCCCACTTTATGCTGATTTGGCGAGTTGATGTGGTTGGTGCTCACGAAGATGCTCACGCAAGATGAGCACCATAAATTACTCATATATATTTGCTATGGTGCCCACCTACCGTGAGCAACCACCGTGAGCACCATAAGCAAATCTCTCAATTTTTTGAGTTTTTTCGATTCACGACGTTGCCCACAACTCCGTAGACCCTATCATATCCATGCTAACCTAAATCACCCTCATCGATACGTCTTCCACATGTAATAATGAATTTTCTTAGAAATAAACGTGTTGGAGAGGGCGATTTAAGTCAACAATGGATATGAGAGGGTCTATCGTGTTGGCGGCGTTGAAAATTGGAAAAGCAAAAAATTGAAATATTTGTTTATGGTGCTCAGGGTAGGTGGGCACCATAATAGTCGATTAGAAATCAGGCCCCACTAAGGGTTTGATTTCGAATTCAGGCCCTGTTTGAGAAATTTTTAGGTTAAATGACCCATTTTATATGGCGTAGAAAAGTGTTATGAAAGATATACGAACTGGCATAGAATGATGGTTTTTTGTTACAAACTTTCAACATACTAGTATGTCAGAGCAATGAAGTGGTACTGCAGAAAATAAACTGGTATCAGATGATCATAAACTTGTACTGAATGATGGTATTAGTTCTAATTTCATCCTAATCGAAATTATATAAATTTATTTAGCACCCCAAAACGTTTGGAAAGTTCTAATTTCTCTCCAAAAGAAATTCAGTATTTTTTTAAAATATTCCCTGTTTGAATTTTTACATTTTTAATCCCCAGATTTTTTAAACTTATCAATTTAGTACCCGAATTTTTGAAAATTGCACAAAGGATCCCAATTATTTATTCCGAATTTTAAATATGTCTTAAAAGCTTTATATTTCTTTAAAAATATTCTTTGTTCGGGATTTTACAACACAGACTCCCCAGATTTTGTAAAAATTCGATTAAGTCCCTAAATTTTTAAAAATAACTATTTTGTAGGATGTTTTGCGACAGTTTCGTATTTTTCAATGATCTTGGGGTACACGATGTCCGATGGTCCACAAAATTTGAAGTTACTAGTATGAAAGAGCAATGAAGGGACTGCAGAAAATGAGTCCTTAAAACTAAATTTTTTTGCAATAGGCCTGAATCCTAAATGATAGTTACGTGGGGCCTAAAATAAAAATGCCCCATATATATATATAGTATATGTTATATAGGTAATAGATACAGATTCCTTAACAATGATCACGAGCATTATTATTTCACATTATCATCTTCACAGTTCTTTCCACGCCTATCTATGGTGAGTCTAGTCTATTCATCAATGTGGGTCCCCACCATGCCTCATATGTCCCTTCAATTCAAATAATTTATTTTTGGGTCAATTTGCTCCATATCATATCCTTGTTCCATTCAAGGAGCAGTCAGTGAAGTGAAAGAGTACACAACATAAAATGGGAACAGAACTGAGAACACTCACTCTGCAAAAAGGAGACCCTTACATAAACTCTCCCAGTTTTTGTTTTTCCTTTACTTTTTCTTTTTACCTTTGATCAATCAATTTGTTTAAGAATAGACAAAAAGAGAATAAAGTGTAAGTTACAAAAAATGTCCTAACAGTTCACGCCTCGTCTCTGCAGCAACTCAGCTTAAAGCTGCTTTCATTACATCACTCGGCACGTTTCCTATTCCTATTCGAAAAACTTGTCTCAATTCACACACAACATTTTTCCTTCTCTAAATTATATCTATAAATATCACCACTTCCATTTATTTCCATCACATTATTCTTGATTTCTACGCCAATGGATCAAACGCCAGTAAACAACGAAACTCCTACACCACAGAGTTCGTCTCCCACGAATAAGCCAAAAGCACCGAAGAAAACGTTCATGGCGTCGCTCCGAAGCACTCCTTCCTTCAAAGAAGACACTTACCTCATATCCCACCTCAAACCCCACGAGAGGAAAGCCCTTAAGAACCTCAAAGATCTCCTCGGCGGCGCAGCGTCGTCGTCGGCGGCGGGGCAAGACCCAAATCCTACGATGTGGAACGTCCCACTCCTCTCCAACGCCGACGAGCGCGCCGACGTCATCCTCCTAAAGTTCCTCCGCGCCAGGGACTTCAAGGTCCAAGAATCTCTTGCGATGCTTCTCAAGTCCCTTTCCTGGAGAAAAGATTTCAAGGCCGACGTCATCCTAGAAGAGGACTTGTCGGAATTTAAGGAGCTCGAAGGCGTCGTGGCTTACATGCACGGCTGCGATAGGTTAGGACACCCCATCTGTTACAATTCTTACGGCGTTTTCGAGGACAAACAAGTGTACGAAAGGGTTTTTGGAGATGAAGGGAGGCTGGGAAAGTTCTTGAGATGGAGGGTTCAGATTCTCGAGAGAGGCATCAAAATGCTTCAGTTTAAGCCCGGCGGTGTGAATTCCATCATACAAATTACTGATTTAAAGGATATGCCTAAGAGAGAGCTGAGAGCTGCTTCGAATCAAATCCTCTCCTTGTTTCAGGATAATTACCCTGAAATGGTCACAAGAAAGGTATGATTTATTTCTTCCCATTTTCTGGGCTTGTTCATTTTCTAATCCTTGGTTTTTCTTTCTTTCTTTCTTTCTTCTTTCTTGGGCTGTAGATCTTTATCAATGTGCCGTGGTACTTCAGCCTTTTGTACTCAATGTTTAGCCCTTTTCTGACCAAGAGAACTAAGAGCAAATTCGTTGTTTCCAAGGAAGGAAATACTGCTGAGACTCTTTACAAGTATGTGCTGTGCTCAACTTTCATCCTTTGGATTCAAGAATCTGTGCATATTAAGATACTTTCTTGAATAATAGTCATGCATGAATAATCTTTTTTGAGTGTGCTTTGAATGCTTTCAATTAGGTATATTAGGCCGGAGGATATCCCGGTTCAGTACGGCGGCCTAAGCCGGCCGAGCGACGTGGTCAACGGTCAACCCAAACCGGCGTCGGAGTTCGCCGTCAGGGGAGGAGAAAAAGTCAACATTCAAATTGAAGGCATTGAGGTGAGTAAAATTCGTTTCTTTTTTCTTTCTTTCCTACTCTGAGAAGTTCTATTACATGCCCAAATTTTAATTGATTACTTAATTACGTCGAAAAAAAAAAGTCCGGGGCGACGATTACGTGGGACCTAGTGGTGGGCGGCTGGGAATTAGAGTACTGCGCCGAGTTCGCGCCCACCGCCGAGGACAGCTACACCGTCGCCGTCGAAAAGCCACGGCGGATCTCCGCCGCAGAGGAGGCGATTCACGACTCCTTCACGGCCAGAGAAGCCGGGAAATTGGTGCTATCAGTGGACAACACTTGCTCGCGCCGGCGAAAGGTCGCTGCTTATAGATACATCGTCGTCAGAAAAGCCACCGCCGCTCCATGATTAAACGTAGATTATTACTTGCTATTTTCTTAAATCGTTTGGATTGTTTATCTGCGTTATGACAGTAATTAAGCGTTGCGGTTGAGATTAGCGTGTAATGACGTGCTTATAACAGTGGTTGTTGGGGCATGTGAGTTAATTATTGAGTTTTTTTATGACTTTACCGCTGATTTGATGATATGTGGTGTGGGTCATGTAAGAAGACTTTAGCTTCGAGTGGTGACCTTAATGATGATTGATCTTTGAAAGCATGCTTTGCTTGATTTTGCGGTTTGAATTTCAATTTCATTTTCTTGGGTAAAGAGAAAGGTAAAAGTGGTGAAAGATGATTATGTTTGACTGAACTGCACTTCGGTGACAGGCTTGCTTCTTGGGGTTGGATTGGGAATTCCGTATATTTTTTTTTATTTCCATCTGGGGAATCCTTGGTGGGACCACACAATACATTATCTGTTAAAAATTTTGAAAAATACCATTTATAGACCCGTCGGCTAACGAATTCGGTTCGATTTTCGGTTTTTTCGAAAATTCAATTCAATTTGGTTTATTGCCTTACTAAATCGAACCCAAAAAATCAAATTTTTTTTTTCTAGTGCCATTTCGTGCGGGTTTGGAGCGGGTCCAAACTTCAGACCCGTGTGCGCCATCCATCCCTACACATGGAAGCGAGTCGAGAGGACCAGCCCTGAATTATTTATCTTCTTTGCCATTATTATTTTTTGAAAACTAAATTTTCCATACTACATACAATAGTATCTGAAATAAAAGTAATTATTTAAAAACTTTATTAAAATAAGAAGGAAAATCTACAGAAAAATACTCTTTTATATAAAAAGCTCGCAAGTCAGTACCAATCAGATTTTTTTGTATATAGAGGTACCTATTACAATAATTTTCTTTCATATTGATACATGTTCGATCGCAAGTACGTCACAGAGCACATTAGATACCATAGACAAATGTATAATATAATGAAAAATTGGTACACATATAACACATTAACGTATCATATGTGGTACCATAAAATGCGTGACGAAGTAGGCAATGCATAAAAGGTACATCAAGATTGAGCAAGTGATACACATAATCGAACGAGTACTAATATAAAAGATTTTCAGACAGGGATGCGACTTGCAAATCTATATAAATCCAAATAAGAAAATATATCCTTTTGTCTGTATGACCATTTAGACATCAAGCATGTATTTACTTTTCCCGGCTAAACTCTTACGAAATGCCACCCAATACATAGCTTTGAATAGGATCGAAGGCGCTGGTATGGTGTTTTCATGCGCTATTAGAGCATCTCCAAGGATCCTCTATACATGGAGTTGGACACCGTGTATGAGGTTGGAGGAGCTCCAACGACCCCTCAAACGCCACACCAAAATTGGGGGATTGAACAGTAACACGCTTTTATATAGCGGGCACTGTTCACCCTCTATACATATATATATATATATATATACATATATTTTAATTCCTTTTATCCTTTAATTACTTGATTATATTTGTAATCATGATTAAATATGTATTAGCTAAAACTTCGTAATTTATTTTTTGATTGTATTTTGGAAAATTATATGACTATTTCATTTACTATAAAATAAATTAATGAATATTTTAGATCACTTAATTATTGTGAAAAGTACTTCAATAAATTATTTTAAAATTCAAATTATAACGAAAATGCAATCTTTTAATTAAATAATAGATTATAGTGTGATTAATCCATATAGCGAAAAATATAGAGGAGATTGTTGGAGTTCAATGATACTGTTCAAACTCTATAACTGAAAGAATTGTACTTACAACTTTATAGGTAGATGAGCTGTTGGAGATGCTCCCCGTAAAATATTCTCGGAGTTCTTTCACAAAAAGATACAAATGGTGCTAAAAAGTTTGGGCTTAACTCTCTAATATACGTGTGCGAAATTATATAATAGCGATGCTCTCATAATTAGGTAGATGTCTTTCTCACTCAACAGGTTTATCCAGAAATGCTTTGAAGACAATTTTGTTCGTCTGAAAAAAGTAAAAAAATATAGTAGGGAAACATGCAACAAAACAGCAAAAACACGTAGGCGTAGAAAGAACAAGCACCACGGCCACTATAAGGACATACATGAACGTATATTGAGAGGAGCAAACACACACATCTTATGCATATATATATTTATTCTATTGATTACAGTTCTTCGTCGCGCATCGCATCATCTTTCATCTCCTTCGACTTGTCTTTCGCAGACCCAAAACTCTCCTCTGCTTTGCCCTTCGCAGCTTCGTAGCCCTCTTTCGCCTTCTCTTTGGCCCAACTCAATTTCTCTCCTCCCTCTCTTGCCTTCTCCTTCGCCTCCATCTTAGCTTCCTCTGTTTCCTCGGAAACCCTTTCCTTCGCTTCCCCTGTTTTTTCAGAAACCCTCTGTTTCGCAGCATCAGCCGCTTCACTTGCTCGATCATTTGCCTCAGATATCTTCTCCCCTGCGTATTTCCCAGCACCTGCGTGCCCCCACTTCAAACAGTTATTACATGGCCTAGAAACATAGACTATAGAATACATTTATACTTAGTACTACTAACCACTTGCAGTGCCTGTGATAGTATCTTTAGCTCTTTTAGCAGCTTCCATGGCTGCATCTGAAGCTCCCTTATCTTCCTTGGCCTTAAAGCCAAGCCCATCGGAGACCTTCTCTTTGGCCCACTCCGCCCATGATTCTGAGCTCCCATGACCGTGAGCTTCTTCTCCTTCTTCTTCTTCAACACCTCCTCCCTTCGCTTCATCTTTTCCAGCGAAGGCCTCGCAACTACTTACTACAAGCGCCACCATGAGGATCCCCAGCAAAGCTAACTGATAAGCCTTCTTCATGGTGCCTTTTGACTAGACGTTATGAATGATGGCTACGAGGAGAAGGACTACTACTAAAAGAACGGTGACGATGAGCAATGGCCACATATGTGCTTCTGTAGTAATGGATTGATCCTTACAAAACCTAGTAAGATACTTTTCGTTATGAGATTATATGCTAACTCGTCGCTGTTGCAGAAGATATGTATGGGACGAAGGAAGCTCTGTTTCTCTTATAACGCAGCAGTCCCATTGCCGAGTGTAAATTTGGCGACGCAGTTGGTGACACGTGTGCACGAGGATGGACACGTGTCGCGAATTTGGATGCTGAGAGTGTTGACTCACGATAATGGCTCAAAGCTTACTCATGAAGACTCCTCGGTGCTGTGCAAGGAAATGTATTTATAAAGTGAATATTAATAAATTGTTAGAATTCCAACTGTGTATATTATGTTATAAAGCTTATCTAGATATAATTACAATAAAATAATGTTATTACGCCATATAATCACAATATTATTATTGTCACCATTAAGTTTTTAGTTTTATACGACTTTCTTCTTTCCGAATCTATACTCCTATATTAATTGTCACAGCCTCTTAAAAATGGCTGTTTTTATCTAATTTGGTGTATCAATTACACCAAAAATTGTAGCAAATTAGTTAGTTATCACACTACTCCGTTTAAGAATAAATAAAAAAACCACCCACTACTCAAATATTTTTATATTTCCAAATATATCCTTCTATATTTAGTAGTATTATTTCATAATTAACATTATTATATAGCATACGTATTCACTGTGTGCAAAAATATTAGTAATTATTATTTGGTTGGGGGAAACACCTTAGTAACGGTGTCTCCGGTTAGGGGGAAAGGGACACGTGTCCGCATCCAGTTGGTCGAATGATCATCGCTTTCTCCTCATAGTCTTGAGAATTCTCGACTTCTCTGTAAACTTCCATGGACGAATTCAGACTTCTGTCGCTATAAATACACACCGTTTCCTCGCTCCATAGTCATCGGACAAGAAATTACCAAAATCGCACGTCATACTTCACTCACGAAATATTCCTTCTCAATCATCAACTCGACCAAGAAAATGTCGTTGATCCCAAGTTTCCTCGGCCGAAGAAACAACGACCCATTCGAACTTTGGGACCCGTTTCGCGACTGGCCTCCTTTGGCCGCCGCCGACGCTTGTTCTCAGTTCGCCGCCGCCGCAGCGCGAATCGACTGGAAGGAAACGCCGGAAGCCCACGTGTTCAAAGCCGACGTGCCTGGGCTGAAGAAAGAAGAGGTCAAGGTAGAAATCGAAGGAGGAAACGTTCTGCAGATTAGCGGCGAGCGAAGCAGAGAAAAGGAGGAGAAGAACGACACGTGGCACCGCCTGGAGAGGAGCAGCGGCAAGTTTCTGAGGCGGTTTAGGTTGCCGGAGAATGCAAAGGCCGATGAGGTAAAGGCGAGCTTGGAGAGCGGCGTTTTGACGGTGACTGTGCCCAAGGGAGAAGAGGAGAAGAAGACGCAAGTCAAAGCCATTGACATCGCTGGCTGAGAGCGTTTTTCAAGTATTTCTAATGAATCTGCGCTTGCGTATATCTATGTAATAATGTATGTATTGGGATCGTAGTATAATGGCTGGTCTATCTATATATATTTGTGTGTTTGGAGTTGTAATAAGTAATTGATTGAATGATGTATTTGATGTTTATAATCAACTCTATCCTGAACTTGTCTTAAAGCTTGTATTTTAGCCGCGACAAAAGAAATCCTCTGTTTTTACTCCTTCAAAAATCCATGTAATTAAAGTTTAGCCGTCGAGAATCCCAAAAGTTGGGCTGGTCACAGCTTGAAGAACTCGATTATCGCAGCTAGTATATTCTCCGAGTCCTCAGTTTAAATACAAACCGTATGATGTGGTGTGGATAAAGATAATATTGGACGGCTGTGATTGGATCTTAATTTGGACTGAAGTCGTGGCTTTGTATTAGTCTTGACGGCGCGTCGTACAATCAAGATGGCGTCTGGTACAATCCAGCGATGCACTTAATTTTTTACTTCTTTCAATACAATGATCAAGTAGCTAAATGTTCGTACTTCGTAATTTTAGATTTAGAGAAAATTAGCGACCGTTGGAAATTTGAGAGTGTGAGCAAGTATTGAAAATCCCTTCTAGTCGAACAAAACGAAAGCTTTTAATATTTACGGGGAAAGACCAAATTTTGAGTCTAACGACACAAAATCGTTTTTCTTTTTTTATTTTGTGTTTCCTGCTGTTTTTGGATACGATCGGCCTCAAGATTGTCTTATTTGACATTCGATTGCAAATCCAAAGACGCCATCTATTCGATCATTATATAAATATATATGACCTCTATCAACCACACAATATTTTCAGAAATTTTTAAATTCTAAAACTCACTATTACAGCCGTTGACCAAACCTTCCAACACCATTTAAATCGTGATTTACTGGGAGAAGGCTCGTGAGGTTAGTAGTGAGGTTAGTAGCTAGTGTGTTCAAATTTAGTTATTTTTTTCCTATAATTCATATTCTTTAGGTTCAATTTAGAGGTGGGATTCATCTTAATTATGACAAAGTTGACATGTCGTAGTGGTGATTGATAGAGCCTTAATTTATGAAGTTGAAGATGCAATGAATCTATCAATTACCACGTTATGATGGATATTTATTCTAACTCATATACCAAATATGTTAATCGCGATGGAGAAATTTGTGTAAATGTTACAGTATACCGATTATTGTAGGTTAAGATGATATGTCCTTAAAATGATACTTAGCCTCTCATGGTATTTACGTAATACGAAAATCGTTTTCCAAGATACAATGTCGATCATCTTGAAATAGGAGGGCGCTCAAATTCAGAGACCAACCAACTTACTGCTTTTAAAATTGGCCTACGGGTTTTTAATATAAAATAGACTAAAATAGTTTCACAACGATAGATAGAGAATCATTATGTGATTTATGAGATTCTAGATAACCTCCTTGAACAACAAAATGCAAAATGAACTATATTTATCGGCAAAATTGAATTTTAAACTTGTCTATGTAATAAACATGTTATAGGCTGCCTACACAAAAATATCAAATCTACCGTTCACCACTCGCTTGCACAAATGGTCAGAGGTAATGAAATAATATTCAAATGCTTAGCAGAATACTACTTGAACGCATTTAAAACCCTAATTATCTAGTATTGGTATTACACATGATCGTATAACCGTTAGCTATAAAGTCAGAATTCACATCCAAAGCGAGAAAAATTGACAACTTGGCCTATTACATGGTGGCTACACCCTCGTACATAGCATGGCCTAATTATCTGGCCAACACTTAAACCAACCACAAAAAAGGTTAAAACTATAACATAATAAAATTGGCACCTTATTACAATTATTTTAACAACACTATTACCTCGCCAAGATTCTAATATCTAATGCTACTATATATTCCCTTTGTACACCACACAATCCCCTCATCAGATTCTCTTCTCCTCTTCATCTCAGTATCACCTCAACTCAACCATGAAGATAACAACAACTGCAATAATTATAAAAATCCTCGTCGTAACCACGTCACTAACCCTAGTTCTCTCCCAAGATCCCGAAAAACCAGTCGCTCCCTTGAGAAGTGGTAGTAGATTTCTTCAGCAGAACAGCAACAGATATTTGAGATGCAACCAAAGTACGAATGCTGTCTGCAGCCAATACGGTCCTAGGGTTCGTTGCTGTAATAACAGGTGCGTGAATTTGAGGAACAACCCTAACCACTGCGGTTCTTGCAATTATAGGTGCTTCTTCACTCAATCTTGCTGTGGTGGAAGGTGTGTGAATCGTTTGATCGATCCCAACAACTGCGGTGTGTGCCATCGAAGGTGCCCTGATGAACAGTTCTGTGTTTTTGGCTTGTGTAATTACGCCTGATCATGAAACTTTTAAAATTATTGCATGAATAGTTTTAGAGCGAGAGTGATAGAGAGAGAGAGAGACCGTTGACCACACAAACAAAGAAAATATGGTCTTTGATTATGTTTTTGTTTTGAAGAAAACGATTTCATTCCTTATAATCAATTGGACAAATACTACATTGGAATCAGTAAACAAGACTGCCTAAGGATATGAAAGAACAACAAAAGGATGCATATCCAATTGCAATTTCTTCTTCGAATAGCTGCATATTACCTTCTTCAAGCACTTTCGATATTGTTTAATAGAGATCCATAACTCCATCGTTGATCACCAATGTCAGCACGATGTCCATCTCTCGGATATGTGTTCCACGATCATTTTAACGTCTTATTCAATGGATTAAGATAGAAGAAGCTCCCATACGAGAGAAAGAAGACTCTCATAAGAGAGAAGAACTCTCATACGAGAGAATAAACAAAATATAAAAATGAAAGAAGAAAGCGAGGAAGACAATGAAATATATGATGGGTGCTCCAATCCGATCCGCCGCGACCATCATGGGGTAGATTCGTGCGGCCGCCGGCGGAGAAGAAACAAATTAGGGTTTTTTTTACGTGGAGATTTTTTTTTTTTGTCTTTGATTATGTGTTAAACGTTAGTAATTGTTGATTCAAACTAAGAAGTGTTTGAGCTAGGGTTTGATCAGGTAATGTGCAATAGATTATTTGTAACGGCGTAAAAAGTTTATGATTGTTATAAAGCAATTTCAAGTATTTTTAACCCATTATTTATTTTATTGTGGTTAGGTCAGTATTGTAAAAGATAATAAGCACTCAGACCAGTCTGACTAATTTTTATATAATTATAGAGTTGTAGGTGTTATCATATGTTGTCGTCGTGTCTCGTGTGTCCTGCAACGTTAAATAAAATTGAAGGATAAAAACCCCAAAAAATATTACTACACATGTTGATTAGTTAATTACACAATAATTACTCACTATCAATATTAATTTAATAATTTTATTAACATATAATTATTACATATAGTTAATACCGTGCATTGCACGGGTAGAAAACCAGTTTATATAAAAAATTAACTAGATTTAATTTTTCGTTTTTAATTTTATTTTATTTTTGTCAAAGTCTTGTGAATTTCTTTAACCTAACAGGAGGGATGTTGTACCGAATCTAATGTTTGTATGGGGTCTTTTTAGGTAAATAGAAATATGATTTGGATGCTGAATTTGAATATTTCTCACTCGAGTACTGACTCGGAATATGATGCTATAAGATCGAAAAAATAATACAAGCCCATGTTGGAATTGTCACGTGTGTGAGGAGAAATAAAGAGTCCCACGCTGAAAGTTGAAAAAAAAAATGAAATGGTTTATAAGCTTGATGAGTCACTCCTCTTAACACCAATTGGTTTTAAGGAACCCAAGTTTATACCGGGCACTCCTTCTCCGTGTGACGTGTGTGTGGGGGCCTCGATGACGCAGAGGCCCGACCCGAATTTCTACAGACAATTTCTACAGCCCCAAGTATGTTCCTAGAAGATGTTAATGACTTAATTAAGCAACCATCAAATATATATATACATCAAAAAATAAACCATAGTTTTAGTTATTCAATTAGAGTTTTGCCGATTTTTAATGATTAAGTGGCCTTTATGTGAATAATAGATCTGGAATATGTATTACGACTCAAATACACTTCTATATACAGATATCAGTTCGATATGAATCGAATGGTATACATATATGATATATCAGGGGTGGATCCAGAAATATTTTATCGGGGGGCCGTAATATTAGTATATATAGGATCGGATGTTGGTCTGTGCATCATTATCTATTGCAAAGCGCCAACAATTTTTATGGTCTTTTCGACTTGGAAACTTTTTTTTCATTCGTCAGCGTTATATAGTATATAACGGGAATTAAAAAAATATAGGAAAAAATAACATAAATCATACGTTGTGCGTGGTAACTTCAATAATTATTTGAGCTTTTTTATTTGATACTTTGTGTTTTTAGGCAAATAATTGTTTTAATTTTAATAAAGGCTCATCCAACTAAATTTTGGTAGTCTATGACGGAATTAGAATTTTTCTTATCGAGAAGGCCGGGCATATAATCATCTGATCTTTTTAAAATAATATGGTTTCAATAATATGGATATGTCTATTATGTTTGCAAAATTATAGTCTTTATATTTCTCTAAAAAAAATAAACTTATTTTTATTTTTCCGTTAATCATATGGTGAATATTAGAAAATAAAGGCAAAAAATGAAAAAGGAAGCTAAAATTTCTAGCAAAACATATGAAATTACCATATAAAATTAGAATATAAAGATGAGAATTAAAAAGAAAAAGAAAACTAAAAAGTTAAATCGCTAAGGACAAAAAAGAAACAAAATAAAACAAAGCAAACGTAATATAAATAGAAAAAAAGAACAAATAGTGGTACTAGAACTGAATCGAACGCTTGACCACTTGGTTGAAAATGAGCTCCCTCGCCACCATGCTACATCATATTTTCGTATATTTATAAAACGGAAACATATTTGTACGTATTAACACTATATAATACATATATAGTACTAAAAATTTCGAAAATTTCCGGGGGGGCCGTGGCCCCCTCGGGTCCTATGCTAGATCCGCCCCTGTGATATATGTATATATGTTGTATGTCTATTTTTCTGGGTATGAAAAAGGCAAAACGAAATCAAAAAAGATTTCTAATCAAATACCCCCTCCGATTTAAAATAAAAGTCGTTTTTACACTTTTTTTTTTAAATACAAGTCATTTTCTAGCTTTACCCTTCATCTAAAATACAAAATAGATTAAATACGATGTCAATTAATTAAAGGGATATTTTACTTTATTTCTTAATATGTATGCCGTTTCCTTGAGGCTCGGTTTGGTTTAGGGATTTATTTTGATGTTTAAAAGAAACAAAAAATTATAATAATACGACGCATGAAGCGTAACTTACAATAGTTCAATGCGTTCTATTACCTTTTTCCTTTTCTTTTCCACGTCGAATTCCGCATAACAAACCCTAAATGACTTCTATTAAAATGAGAGTGAGTAATATATCTTGAAAGTGCGCAAGTTATATAAAAATTTCACTCATTTATATGATTGTTCAGATAGAAATTTAATTATATATTACATTACTCATTTAAACCATTAAAGCACTGTTTAATGTTATATTCTTTCCATCAAAAAGGTTTCTAGTATATCTAATAGCTTCTATAAAAAACATAAAGAAGTACAATACGTTTTTTCTTTTTCATTTTAGCACCTCTACAGTCTACACAGTGCATCGACGTGACCTAGTTGCGAATTATTAAATGAACATTTCCAACAAAAGTTTATTTCCAACACGCCAATCACCTTTTAGTTTATTAAATGAACATTTCCAACTAAAGTTTATTTCCAACACGCCAATCACGCCAAAATAGAATGACCGTGAGAATTCTTATCTTATTCAACTCAGACACCATATTAAAATATCAAATATTCACTTAAAAAATTAAGCATGTAAAGAGTGTGTATTCTATGATATCATAGTTATAAATTATTTATATATTTACGAGACAAATAACTTCAAAGCACATATATGATATAATATATACATATATATATATAATATATATATATATTATATATATATATATATAAATGTGCGGTGCGTGTGTGTTTGTATCGTAAACAAAACCCTAAAAAGTGAGTTTCAGTGTTATCGGCTTTTGCCATTTTCAATCCATCACATTTGTAGGGTTTCAATTTATATAAATTTTAATTCTATTTTGTTCTAATTCATTCATGGGGTAGGCGTTGTGATGTGAAGTGTTGTATTTCTTATGGTTTTGTAATATTTTCATCCGTTTATCTAGCTGTTTTATCAGTTTATAATTTGATTAACAATGACAAAGCTGACCTGCAAATTAAAGTAGTAATAGAGACTCCTCATATTTCAAATTTGGATTGCAACTATTAATGTGTATAGACAAAATACATCTACTATTTATTCATTAAACATGGCTGCAACATTAATTCAAATTCAACTTTAGAATCTCCGAAGGTACGGGTTTGTCCGAAGCCACATATTTCGATGCTAAACTACAATCTACACCAACAGATATCCAAAGTCCACACATTTCGTTTGATATTAATTTAACTCGTAATTAATTGAACCCCTTTAAATCAAATCTCCACCACATCCATTAGGACAAAACGAAATGAAATTCAAATCCGTAGCACAAATACTAGATGATAGTATATGCCGCCGTACGTCATCCATGCAAACCCTAACGATCTATACAAAGTCAGAATATATGTAACATCGTTGATTTAAAAAACGCCAAGAATATGCCGCTTCTTATTACAGTTATCAAATTACATTATCACCCTAGGAAGCTTCTAATGCTACTATATATATACGCATGTAAATACCACACAATCTCCTCACCCTACTCATCTTCTCTGTGCAATGAAGAGAATGACTGCAACAATAGTAACCATGGTCATTGTCCTAACCTCAGCACTAACCCTAGTTATCGCACATCAAGCCCACATGCCAGCCTCCTCCTTGAGAGGTTCGAGTCGTTTCCTTCAGCAGCAGAACAACGACGAAGACGAAGATTTCATACTATTCCCTTTTTCGAGGAACGGACAGTGCAACAAAAACAAGAACGTGTGCAGTCCCGATGGGACTTGCTGTAATAACAGGTGCGTGAATTTGCAGAGAGACCCCCGTAATTGCGGGTCTTGCAAAAAGAAGTGCTTCTTCACGCAGTTTTGCTGCGGTGGGCAGTGTGTGAGTACGCTGGTCGATGAGAATAACTGCGGTAGGTGCGGTCGCAGGTGCTCGCCTGGACAGCGTTGTCTGCTTGGCTTGTGCAATTACGCTTGATTTGAACTTCTATCTATTGAAAGCTGCTGCTTTTATTTACGCACAATATAGTAATTGATTATGTTATGTTAGAATATTATATAGTTTGAATTCAAGCATATAGCTACTAGGGTTTGATCAATAAGAAGCATGTGAAGCTAGCATGCAGAATATGCTATTGTGTAATGATATATGAAAATTAAGTGTATGAATAAAGGAAACTTGCAAGACAATTTCTTTTATTTGTTTTAATAATTGAAACTTCCTATGATTTTTAATATCATAGTAGTTATTTTTTTATATTATATTTTTATGAAATATAAATTAAAAATTAATTTAGCGTATTATACCATTAAATTTTACTATTAGTTTTATTAAATATATTTGTTTATTCGAGTTTAACATAATATTGTTATTTAGTTTGTAATATGTAAAGTATATGGGTCATATTAAAAGTTAGTTTGAAAAAAATATTACATAATAATCTTTTAAGTTTGAGAATGAGTCTAATGATTGGATAATGATTACTGCATTTTGAGTTTGTAAATACTTTTGAGTTTAAGAATAAGTTTTTAGATTGGAAATGATCTAATATTTCTAGGCGAATGGCTAAATGGTCATTTTGCAAAATACACATGATGTATATATAATAATAGAACAGGAAGCTTGGAGACTCAAATATCTCTTCTCCAAGTTGAAAGATGTAAAACAACAATCATAGCAACGACGTCTTCTATTGCCTTCAGAATCGTCATCGATTTAGGTCGTGTTCGTAAGCTATAAGTCAGATGACGCAAACGACAAGTTCATAACAATAACACGAATGTTATCGTGTTGGTGATCATGCAATAATGCTATTCCCAGCATCAATCTGCTCTGCTGCTCAAAGTGATCATAGCTACTACCACCAATATTGCTATTCATTCATTCATGAGATCGCTGTAATAATGACGAGCTCATGGGATCATGGATTCTTCAACATGGGATCGAGGGGTGTTAATGGAAGAATGTACGGTAGTAGTACTAGTAATAACAACCAAACGTGATCAAATTCTTACATTTCCCATGTGAACTTTACCATCAGAATTAAGCATACACAGCAGACTTGAGCTTGAGTGTCATCGATTGAACCGTTACTAAAACACCCTACGCCATATAGTTACCAATTAAGCTCAGCCCAGCATTTAACAGGCAAAGCATGGGCTTCAAAATAGCAGCAAGGCCAGAGTTGAAGCAGTATACCTTGAGATTACTGGCGAAAAATTCCGGGAAATTTTTTATCTGAGTGTGTCTAATCCGCTCATGAATTCCTCAGTGTTCTCGACATGATTTTCACTCTGCAATGGTTCAGTGTAGGAAATATCCCTTATACAAGATTTTTAAAAGACACGAGTGAGAAAAACAATCATACACTTTCCCATAGTGGACCGAAACAGAGTACCTATTTGCCTTTCTTCTCTGTTTCGGGCTTCTTCTGATAGATCAAAATTTCCCGGAATTTCTTCCCTTGTTTCGGAATGAAAAGCATACCTTACAGCTTTGAAATCATACAAAAAAATTATCAAATGAACTTTTTGCATAAAAGAGTTTATTTCCAACCTGCCCCTCATTGATCTCTTTTTCTATCAAATCTTGAACGAGACTTTTCTTTCTACGGATGGTTATGAGGATTCTTATCCAACTCTGATGCTAAATTAAACGACTACGTCACATAAAAATTTAGGTTAGAGTGTATGATATTTTAATTTCATATATTTTATATATGAGACAAATAACTTAGAAAAGCAGATATTGTTTCTGTGTCGTATATTAAACCCTAATCGGACAACTATTCCCTGCCTATTTAAAGGACTCAATTCTTCTAATTTGATTTACTGAACAGAATGATGTATTTCTCAAATATGTATTCATGTAAGTTTCAATGTTATCGGCTAACCTATCACATTTGTGGGGTCTCAGTTTATATAAATTTTAATAAATTTTGTTACAACTTATTTCATGGGGTAGCTTTGTCAGTTAATGACTTCACATATATTTCCAGTCATCGTAATGAATTTATGATCAACAATTATGAAGTCGACACGCAAAGTAGTAATCTAGACTAGGGATGTCAACGGGGCGGGGCGGGGGCGTGATTAGGTCCCCATCCCCGTGTCGACGGGGAATCCCCATCCCCGTCCCCGCGAACTAAACGGGGAAAAAATCGTCCCCATCCCCATCCCCGTCGGGGGATTCCCCGTCCCCATGAATTTTTCTAAAAAAAATATATTTGCATTATAATATAAATTGAATACATTATTTACATTATATATTAAATTTTATTTATACTATAATATTAAATTTGTAAAAAAATATATTTTTTTAAACTATAATAATGTAAACTATGTCTAAAAAATATTATTTAGTTATTAATTTAAACTATAAAATATTTTATTTAAATAATATTAATGGCGGGGAACGGGGCGGGGATCCCCGCGGGGCGGGGACTATGATCCCCGTCCCCGCCCCGTCCCCGCCCCGCGGGGATTAAAATTCGGGGATTCCCCGCCCCGTTCGGGGCGGATCCCCGCGGGACAGGGAATCCCCACCCCATTGACAAGCCTAATCGAGACTACTTACTATATTCATCTAAAATTTCAACTTTGGATTGCAACTATTAATGTGTAGAGAAAATACATATATTCTACTTACTTAGGATACTTCGTTAAATCAAACATCGGCTGCAAATAGTTTAGCCTTAATTAAAATTCAACCTTTCGAATCTCCGAAGGTACGGTTATGTTCGAAGCCACATATCCCAATTCTAAACTACATTAACCTACACCAACGGATATCCAGACATTTCGTTTGACATTAATTTAATGTTGTAATTAATTGAACCCCTAAATCAAATCTCCACCACATCCATTAGGACAAAACGAAATCAAATTCAAATCCATATCACAAATATACTACATTATAATATATGCCGCCGTACGTCATTCATGCAAACCCTAATCTTTCTAGCATAATATGCTCGTACTACCATCACTTATAAAGTCAGAAATATATATCAGGATGATGATTAGAAAACGCCAAACGACTTAATCACATTACCTCCTATAGTATGCCCTAAGAAATTGATCGCTTCTTTAAACAAATAAAGCCAAGAATATGCCTCTTTATCACATTTATCAAATTACATTATTACCCTAGGAAGCTTCTAATGCTACTTATATATACGCATGTAATATCACACAATCTCCTCACTCACACTACTACTCATCTTCTCTATATCTTCAATCTCAACACACAAAAGTGCAATGAAGACAATGACTGCAATAATAGTAACTATGGTCATTGTCCTAATCATGGCACTAACCCTAGTTAATGCTCACAAGCCAGCCTCCTCCTTGAGAGGTTCGAGTCGTTTCATTCAACAGCAGAACAACGACGAAGACGAAGATTTCATACTATTCCCTTTTTCGAGGAACGGACAGTGCAACAAAAACAAGAACGTGTGCAATCCCAACGGGACTTGCTGTAATAACAGGTGCGTGAATTTGCAGAGAGACCCTCGAAATTGCGGGTCTTGCAAAAAGAAGTGCTTCTTCACGCAGTTTTGCTGCGGTGGGCAGTGTGTGAGTACGTTGATCGATGAGAATAACTGCGGTAGGTGTGGTAGCAGGTGCTTGCCTGGACAGCGTTGTCTGCTTGGCTTGTGCAATTATGCTTGATTTGAACGTATTTATTAATTGAAGCTGCTGCTTTTATACACACAATACAGTTGTTGATTATGTAATGTTATAATATATATAGTTCGAATTGAAGCATATAGATACTAGGATTTGATCAATAAGAAGCATGTATGCTAGCATGCAAAATATGCTATTGTGTAATGATATATGAAATTAAGTGTATGAATAAAGGAATGGGGTGGGTGTTTTCCTGCATTATTCGTTGCGTGACTCACTTAGATCGTCTCCAATGTTACTGCAAAAACAAAAAAAGCAGGCAACATCTATTTCAACAGTATTTGAAGACCAAACTCAAAATGAGTTTTTTAATTTCTCTTGTTCCATGCATATATGTGTGTGTTTGAACCCAAAAGATGGTTTGATCCTTTTATTATTTTTACTTACTAAAACACCCATAATCTTTAACATCTTATTATTTACCTTTTATATTTTATTTATATGAAATGAAAGTTAAATATTTAACCAAATATAACATTAAATCTTACTATAAATTTTAATATGTTTTTTATTCGAGTTTCACATATCGTTATTTATCTAGTAAAAATATAAAGTATGTGGGTCATATTAAAAGTTATTGTGAATGAAAATATTGCATAATAATCTTTGAGTTTGATATGAGTCTAATAATTGAAAAATAATCACTGCATTTTTAATTTGAGAAGTTTGGTTGGAAATGGGCTAATGGTTCTACGCGAACGGCTAAATGGTCATTTTGCAAAATATACATGTATAATAATGATAAAACCGAAAGCTTGGACTAACTTGCAAATATTTCTTCTCCACGTTATCTCTCACTGATTTTGAAAGATACAACCATAGCATCGACATCCTCTATTGGTTTCAGAATCGTCGTCGATTTAGGTCGAGTTCATAAGCTACGACAGATGACGCAACAACAAGTTTATAACAATTAACATGAATATTATCGTGTGGTGATCAAGCAATAATGCTATTCCCACATATATTGGGTGTCAAACACCGGATAATTAGAAATATTATGAGTGGCTCATAAGCTTGTGAGTTAACTCCCTTCATCGCCAATTGGTTTTAGAGAGAAACCCCACAAGCTTATATGGTCTTGAGCTTGGGCTGAAATTTGGCCTGAAAATTCCCTACAGCATCAATCTGCTCTGCTGCTCAAAGTGATCATAGCTACCACCAATATTGCCATTCATTCATTCATCGGGTCGCTGTAATAATAACGAGCTCGTGGGATCATGGATTGTTCATGGGATTGAGGGGTGTTAATGGAACAATGTAGTAATAACAACCAAACGTGATCAGATTCTTACATTTCCCAGGTGAAATTTACCATTAGATTAAGCATATACACTTGAGCTTGACTGTCATCTATTGAAGCTAAACACTCTAAGCCATATAGTTACCAATTAAGCGCTACAGCCCAGCATTTAACAGGCAAAGCATGGTCTTTAAAATAGCAGCAAGGCCATAGGCGAAGCAGTATACCTTGAGATTACTGGCGAAAATTTCCGGGGAAATTTGATCTGTGTGTCTAATCCGCTCATGAATTCCTCCGTGTTCTCAACATGATTTTCACTCTGCAATATTAGCACAGTAATTGGACACATTTCGCCAATCAGACCATGTGAAGTAATGGTTCACTGAAGGATAATATCCCTTATACAAGATTGTTAAAAGACAAGAGTGAGAAAAACAATCATACACTTTCCCCTAGCCAACCGAAACAGAGTACCTATTTGCCTTTCTTCTCTGTTTCGGGCTTCTGATAGATCAAAATTTCCCGGAATTTCTTCCCTTGTTTTGGAATAGCATACCTTACAGCTTTGAAAATCATACAAAAAATCCATAGCTGCTGCAGACCTCTATGTCAGCATTTTCTTTTTATGCAATACAAACTCTACTGAATCAATAGTATATTATGTCACGACAATCTATACTTGATGAAACAAAACAGAGTAGAGTGTATAACCGAAGAGACGAGATGGAATCTACACTACAAATGGCAGCGAAACTCATCAAAGAGCAAAGCTTGGCATCGAAATACATAAATCTGTGAATCGAATTTATGCACGCAAGATTATTGATATGTCATAAGCTTAAATGCCAAAGAAGTACCAACCAACTCAGGTAGGTAATCTCCAATTCTCAGTCACTTTCTTTTTCGCCTCTTCCCATCATCATCGTCGTCGGTGTCCTCATCTTCGTCGTCGTCGTCATCATCCTCATCATCAGTCTGAGCACCACGATCGTTATCGTCGACGTCGTCGTCTGACGGTGGAGAAGGATCGAGCCTAGCAGCATCGACGGCCCACTTAATCAACTTGTCAACCTCGTCTTCTTCGTCGCTGTTTTCTTCTTCCGCAGCGTAATTACTGAAATCGCCCTGACCATCGCTTTCGTTGTAAGCAGGGATAGACTTCTTGAGCGCCGTGAATCTAGCGAACAAATCGTCCTCTCCGCCGTCAGCGGTATTATTCTCCTCGCTTCTTCTTCCATTATTCGGATGATTGCTGTCGATTTTCGGAGGAGGATGCTTGGTGGTGGTATTGGAGGTGGGCGACGGTTTCTTTAGGGCTTGGAATCGACGGTCGAGATCTGGGTGGATGGAATCGGACGATGAGGAAGAGGCGCGTGCGATGTGTGAGTTGATGCTCAGTTTGAGAAGCGCGTCGTCTTGGGCTGCTCTTAGCAGCTGCTCTACCTCGTCGTCTTCGGCGGAGGTTTTCATCGTCTGTTTGGTTATCGGATCCGTCTGCTGTACTAGTACAGACGAAGAGGAGGGTTATTTTGACATAAGGGATCATTTTCTATTTTTAAATAAACAAAAGGGAACGGACCGAAAATTACCGAAATACTCCAACTTAAGTAGTATTTATTCGAGTAATTAAAAAATTCGAATTAATTCGAATAATTTTTTTTAATTCGAATTTATTCGAATTAATCAATTCGAGTAAAAAAACTCGAATTGAAAAATATTAATTCGAATTTTTAATTCGAATTTTTTTTACTCGAATAAGTGTTATTTTTCTAGTCGAATAAATCGTTTTTTACTCGAAAACGATTTCAAGCTCAAAAACACGAAAATTCACCCAGATTTGAGGTTAATACATGTAAGAATCACGAATCCATCGATTAAAATCTCATTTCGACATGAAATTTCAGTCGAGCGGATCAAAATGATAATCAAACACTTCGATTTTTTTTTTTAAAACACACAATCCCTTTTTTTAAATTAGAAAACCTAGAATCCCTTTTTTTTTTTTAATTTCACACAAAAGTAATCCTATTTAACAAAAAAATCCGAAGAGGACCCCCCGAATAATGTATTTAATAAAAAATATATATTTAAATAAGTTCCTTAAATTTCAACACGCGTAAGTAATAAATACAGTCTCTATAAATTAATACTCGAAATTTAATACTCTTTAATATAATATTTCCGACCGATCCCCACTCGAGGGTAACATACTAAATTAATAATTCTCAATAACTATAAGATAATAGACTTTTGATAATTTCTGTAGGTCATGTATAAATTATAAATTAATAATTCCATAACATTCTCACAGTGTATTATATAGAAGATATATTTATTAATATTACTTAAATGTGCATTAACACCATATGGATTATGATAGATTTGGGAGAGTGGAGGTTTTGATCCTTAATTTGACGTTCATTAAGGACATATGAGATAATGTTATTTGATGCTTGGGAAGTTTGAAAGGTAATATGCACTATCAATTAATAAAATATTAATTTATCAACAAATTAATAATTACTAATTTATCGATTAATTAATAACTCTTTTAGTTAACAAATTTTGGTAGGTCCAAACTGTATTAGTTTATAGAGTTTTCTACTGCAAGTACTATTCGTTCGATGATGGACATTTTCAATAATCTCAATTCTCAAACTATCGTCGATAATAATAGTATAGGGGTGAAGGATGTTTTAATGTCTAACTATCGCCGGTTCGGTACAACATGGTGCAGATGAACAGATAATTACATACCAATGAACTCTGTCCAAGTAAAGACCAAGAACAACAAAAAAAGCTGTTTACGTGGATTCAGTTACTACTTTCAAGATCAGAAGACGAACTCGAAATCTGATCATCTCCTTCGGGTCGAGCCAGAAAGGGCTCGAACGTCATGACTAGGCCGACAAACTCCACAACGTTCAGTATGAAGAACACGATGTGTACGCCTGTGCAATAACCGAGATTTCGATTTTTAAAGCACGTGAAAAAAAGCGCAAAGAAAGCATTAAGAGAGTCGGAAAGATTAAATTGCCTGGTAAGAAGTCCGCATTTTGACGGCGCTGCGCCCAAGAAAGTCTGAATCGTTTAGTTAAATGACGTAAGACAAAAGACGATAAAATCGTAAGGAAATAATATTTGAGCATGTGAAGTACAAGTACTCACAAGGCGCCGCCAGAGGCCGGGCCGATTGCTTTGAACAGAGACATTGTTGACATGGATATCCCATTCGCAAGTCCTCTTTCTTCTTGGGACTGCAAAATAATTCATGCCAATCGAAAATCCCAATGTATGGATGTGCTCGAATAAAATAAATGTAAGAGAAATGGGAAACTTACCACTGCTCTGTTTTGCATGACTAGCAAGCCTGTGGTGATTGATATCTGGGAAATTTTCAGACATAAAATCAGTACAATGATGCTCAAAATGTGTTGTGTTATTTCTCAAGCGAAAAAACGTCTCTTACGGAGAGAATATTCTTCAGCATCGAGGCTGAGTTGATCAACAAGATGAGTAATAAACCGGTCAATTTGGCTATGAAGGGATAACTAGTCAGCAACGGTATGGAAATAACCTGCAAATTTTGAAATCAGAAAACGATTTACTTACGGACGAAAGAAATCGAATGGCGGAACAAAAAATGGGCACTTACAGCTCCTATTCGAGCAACCAAGGCGGGTCCTAGATTTCTCTCTATCCAAGCGTACAAAAAGAGTTGAAACAACAACATTCCGATCCCTGAACGATCAAGGAAAACAAAAGCCGTTCTAAAGTAGTTGCAAAACAGAAAATTAGAGAAAAATACATTAACAAATGAGCTAATCGAACCTGTGATAGAAAGAACTTCACCAACATCAGCACTGTTAAAACTGAGCCCTCCCAACTTCCTTGGGCTGACTGCCCACAATGAGA
This sequence comes from Craterostigma plantagineum, assembly GCA_027422505.1. Lineage (NCBI taxonomy): Eukaryota > Viridiplantae > Streptophyta > Magnoliopsida > Lamiales > Linderniaceae > Craterostigma > Craterostigma plantagineum. The sequence goes on from JAPQWV010000024.1 coordinate 7,567,037, forward strand.
ATATCTGAAGAAAGTTCCAATGCATAAGCTTGAAAGATTAGAGAGAAAGAGAGAGAGAGTTTTATTACCTCAGTGTAAGCCATGTCATGAAGTTGGAAAACACAGTAGACCATAATAGCAGACATTAAGGGCCAATTCTTCAATATGCTGCTCCTTGTTGGTTGTGCATCAACTATGGATTCTTCAGATGATTCTCTAACATCATCGACTTTGGTTTCTTTGCAATGACGGGTATGAATAGTTTCCTTCACAATAAAGAAAAAAAAAAGCAGATGATACATTTCTATGTTTCATGCTCACATTCTATACTGCTAATTTTACAAACACGATAACATACGGGAAGCCAAAAGGCGATGATTGACGCCGCCAGCGCAAAGATTGAAATAACTAAACATGGCAAGAAATATGGAAACCTGCAAATAAAAATAGAGCAGAAGAAGATCACACGGCGAGCTCGCAAGAAAATGGAGTATGTAGAATATATATACCTTGCGAATAGAGAATCTTTGGGAAATACTTGCGGATACTTCTCCGCGGGCTGCATTTCGAACGATCAGTCGTAAGCCATATTTTTATTCAAATTTTCGAGGATAAAAACAATAAAATAAAATCCATCGAACGATTAGTGAAAGGAAGCGCATTTGACTTTTACCTGTGCAAGAAAACCTCCTACAGCTGGGCCGATGACCAAGCCTATGCCCCAAGCCGTGCTGACCTAAAAGCGAAAGAAGCAATTATGACATCATATGATTCGAGCTTGAAAAAAAAAAGAAATGGAGAAAACGAAATGAGATAATAATAATGTGACTCACCACTGACATGCCCAAAGCTTCATGTTCTCTACGACAGATCTCAGACACGTAGGCCTATATGACAATGATGATGATGAATAAAACCGTATAAGTACATGTAGTAACAAACAGTGACAAAGTACCATTAAGATCGAGCTATTAAGATCGAGGAGATGATTACTCTAATGGGGCCAAGAATGCCACACAAGCTACCGAGAAGAAACCTCGTCGAAATCGCCATCCAAAAGTTTACGCTGAGGCCGAAAAGCGTATTCAACACAACACTGCGTTTGAGTAATAAAAGGGAGCTCAGTTTCGATCTTCGAGAAAATATAGAGCATTCATTATCAGGATGGAAAGAACAGAACAATATCAGTCAAGGTTTCTTACACTGTAAAAGTGCCTATGATTATTACTGGTTTACGACCGTACTTATCAGCCACCACCCCCCATAGAAGAGACGTTAGAGCTCTCCCAATCATGAACGCAGATCCTTAAGATAACGTAATAATTAAACATCTGAAGTTATGCCAAAAATCATAATGTGTTTTAGAGGTCTACTAACCAACATAACCAGCATAGTAACTTATATCTTCCACCCTCTTTGCGATGTGGAAATCTCTGACCTTCAAAGATAACAACACTCTGTAAAAACCAGCTAAGAGGACACTCCATAGCCTATTTTCAAACATGATACTTTAGGACAAGTGTGCGATTCACTTACCATGAAATAGAGGAACGGAAATAGTGACGATATGGGGAGAGCTGTCGATAAAAGCCAAAAAGATAGGATTAATCCCAACTCTGCACAAATTATAATTAAAAAAAGCTCGAAACAGCCTCAAGACACAGCGAAAAAGTTCAACTTTTTCCTGAAGCAAGAACACCGAAGAACAAGCAATCAGCCAAGAGAAATCAAATTTGAACATGATAAAGAAACCTTAGAGGACTTTAAAAAGAAGCATATACAGATACTTCTTCCAAGAACAAACCTGCAGATAGGGTTACAATCCACACGAAAAGCAAGTACTTTAATGGGATCGTCCCACTATTCGACCGTTTAAACCTTTCGACTTGGCAACCCTCGCATTTTTCGTCGTATCCGAGCTCTTCATCTCCATCCCTTTTCTGAATCAACGCTTCCTTGTTATCCGCCATACTCTCCCTATTAGGGCTTCGCTGAAGCTACAAAAGATTCGCGGCGTCTAGAGGAGGTTCGCTATCAGCATTTCAAACGTGGGGCATTTTCAAAAGATTCCTTGTCGTCGGTTTCTTGTTTATTGTCGGCTTATGCTTAAACCTCCCCTCTCATATATGTCTGAGCTATCATATCTGATAAAAGAATGAAGAATAATATATATTAAGCTAAAAGTCGCTCCCTCGCCATAAAGGACAATAACTGTCCGCAGTTGATTGCTCAATAAATGAACAGCGAAAAAGTAGATAATAGGATTAGTCAGCCAACTCAATTATGCTTTATAGCCAATGTTACTTTTTCGTAGACAAAACTCATTTACATAGACAGCGTGTCCTATTTTCGACAGCACTTGGCCCCACGTAAGAGGTCATTACAATGAGGATCTCATAATTCATGCAAAATCATGGACTGAGATGATCCATTCTCTTACGTAACGGTCAAACCGTAATTATTATTCTTATTTCTTATGGCGTAAGCTCAACGGTCAAATAAATATATATCGTCCCACACAGTGGAACTAATTTAATTTGGTAACTTCGTATGAAAGAACAAAGAACTAAAGATTGACGATCACGAGGCCATGAACCCATCTTGAATCTTGAAACATGGAAACGTATAAATTCTATGTACATAACTTGCAAAATCTCTATGATAGGTAGCGTAGCGTTCATCAGACTTCATAAAACTATGTACTCAAACAACACATGAGCCAATGGTCGTTAAACAATAACATTGAGTACTCAAAAGAAATGGAAAGAAGAAAGACAAAAAAAAAAAAAAAAAAAAAGATGGAACGAAAAGAACGGGAGTTAAAGAGGATGGTTATATTAGATGATTGTTAGGTGAGATCGCTAGCAGTAATCTAAATCCATATACCATTATTTACAAAGTTCATGACTGTAAGAATGTACATGTAGAGATCACATAAAACATATGCAATACAATACAATCAACGATACCTCTCTGCAATAATTTGTTATTGTAGGCATCTACTTCTGATTTCTCGGGTGGTATTACAGATCAAAAACACCCCCACAAAAATATCAAGATGAAGCCTTGGCTTTGAGAGGGTCAAATTATTAATAATCATCATCCTTTCTTGATTTGGCTCTATCTACAGACTTCAAAGCTTCCTCGAAAGATTTCTGAAAACTCGAAAGGCAGAAAGATGCTATAAGCACTAGGGAGGGAGGGAGATGCAATATAACGAATGCATAAAAGGAAAGTTGCGATCTCACCCCGCTATTTTGCATCTTCCACAGGGTTTCGCCTACAGAATCAATTGCCAAAGTTCCACCTAACAAAATGCTGAGGATAAAAGATACGTTGATTATGTTTGTAGCTATTAGGACAGTCTCACAAGGTGCTACAATGCTGACCAGACATACTATTTATCGTAACCGTATTCTTGTCTACGGAAAATTCCCGAAAACTGTAATTGGACATTCAAGATAGGCCTTATACGTATATCAGTTATATGGATAGCCACACCCAAGAATGAACTGGATCTTGCATGAGCTAACTGAGTCAAGAACTTGGATTGGAATACATGAACTCCAACACGTTACAGAGAACTAATTTGATTTCCTTCGTAAGAACACAATGTTGTTCACTTCATACATTTGAAGCCTTTCGATTTCAAGCTGAAGATCAGGAATTTTTCCACAGGTTAAATTCACTTCACCCAAATGAAAAGCACGCAAATAAGCATAAGGAAGTGAACAAATTTGAGAGCAACCATGATCTTAACTCTTACCTAGCGAAGGTAGCATGGAGAAGAAAACTCTTTGTGTTGAGATACTTGACAAAATTCATCCCAAATCTCACGAAGGCACTCTCAGCTCCACGGCTTCTGCTCTCAAAGCCATAGCCATATGCACTACTATAACCATATCCGCGACCGTAATTCCCACCGCGATCGCCGTATCTTGTACCATTCCCACCGAACCCACGATCGCTGTTGCCGTACGCGTTTCTCCTCAAATTATAATCAGCCCTCTTCCGATCGTCGATTAGGGTTTCGTATGCCTCGGTGAGCAGCTTGAATTTGTGGGTCGCCGAGTTCTTCGATTTCGGCGATTGATGCTTATCTGGGTGGAACTCCATCGCCAGCTTGCGAAACGCCTTCTTGATTTCTTCCTTCGTGGCGTTCTTCGTAACGCCCAATGTCTTGTACGGATCCATTTTTGGGGAAACTAAGGGTTTTATTGCTTGGTTCTGTTTCTGGGTATGTCCGAGAATTGCTTGGTTATCTTTCTGAACAGTATCCCTATTCGTTAGTTGGATTTGGCGGCGGAAAAGAGCTGTCGTTTGGCAATAGAAGAGAGATTAGATTGTTCTTTGGAGACGATGAAATTTTCTTGATCACTGTTCAATCGAACTAATTCAGAATCTTAAAATGCCCGATTAATTTCTGACCTCACAAACGTCAACTGCAAAAGTTTCTGCAATAAAAGCATTTTAACTTAACTAACTCATTTAGTAACACCGCACACGTGCCCATCTTCCAGCCAAGAACGCTACCAAACTCCTTCAGGGCTCTGTTGATTCTTTAAAAGAAGGACAATTCTGATGAAGAAGGCAATGGTTGTTTTGTTCTATAGCTCCATCTTCGATAGCATTGTTGTATGATAGAAATGGTGGAAAACGAAGACAACAGCAACAATGGTGGTAAGATGAAGATACTGTGCTTGCATGGATTCAGGACAAGTGGGAGCTTCCTAAAGAAGCAGATAAGCAAATGGGATCCTTCAATCCTCACTCACTTTGATCTCGTATGTATTTATGTTGAGCTTTATACGCCGAATTTGCTTATACCATTAGATTGATTCAAGAAAAATAAATGTATAGTTAATTGACTGCGTAATTTTCCGTTCAGGAATTTCCAGATGGGATTTTCCCTGCTGGTGGGAAATCTGAGATTGAGGGCTTCTTTCCACCACCTTACTTCGAGTGGTTTCAGTTCAATGAGGTAAAAATTCATCGGACAAAAAGTGTATCTATTCTAACATTTGATGACTACACAGCTTATGAATTCATATTTACTAACAGGACTTCACAGAATACACGAACTTGGAAGAATGCATTTCTTACCTGTGTAGCTACATCACAGGCAAAGGCCCATTTGATGGTCTGCTAGGCTTCTCACAGGTTTTTATTACACAAGTTTTAGCCAAGAAAAAACAGAGAAACTAATAACTTCAGGTTAAAGAATATACGGTGTATCCTTGAAATCAACAGGGCGCAACTTTATCTGCACTTTTGCTCGGCTATCAAGCACAGGTATACTTAGCTACATCATTCGATTTACAAAATGAAAAGCAAGTTGTAATAGTTACAGATCATTCATGTAGGGAAAGATTTTGAAGCATCACCCACCGATGAAACTGTTCGTCTCGATATCGGGCTCGAAGTTTAGGGACCCGAGCATAGGCGAAGTTGCTTACAAAGAACCAATTAGGGTTAAATCGGTCCATTTCGTGGGAGAAAAAGACTGGTTGAAACTGCCCTCTGAGGAACTAGCAAATGCCTTCGAAAGCCCTCTCATCATAAGGCACCCACGGGGACACACAGTACCAAGGCTAGGTACACACAAGTGTGTTTTGCGTGTATTAATTACACATATATGTAATAAGATGGGATGCAATTTTTTTTTTTTTTCTGTTAGACGATGAAGCTGTTCGTAAAATGCAAGCATGGATACGGGACATAGCAAAGACTGCAACGAACAAAGAGGCTGTTGAAACTAAGGAGGCAGTAGCAAATGAAGCTTCTGATATGATTAAGGAAAACGGTAATAACACTGTCATCACGGTGGAAATGGGAGCTTAAAACCTTTCAAGAAACTCGACAACATACCGCCCGTGGATGAGCGAATATGTGATTTCTGTTATTGCAAACGCTGTGTTGCATGGAAATATGCCGTATGGTATGGGATGTATCCAAACATGACACAATCATATGAAGAATCAAGATTCCGTCTTGTTTTATTAACAAAAACGAATATTCACAAAATTCATACTACTTGGTCATTTGCAATAATGGAATTAACGGGCGTAGAAATTCGAACTGTGGCTAAAAGGCAGAAAAACTTCAAATGGTCTCGGCTTGAAGGAGACCATCACGAATCTGACCGGCGATGTCCTTAACAGCGCCAGGCCCGTGCGGGATAAACACTGCAGACGACTTGCTCGAGGCTCCGATTTCCTTCATTGTATCGAAGTATTGGGTGACCAAAACCATGTCCATGATATCCTTAGCTGTTGTTCCCGGGACGTTTTCTGAGAATGCAAGAACGCTGTCCCTCAGCCCATCAACAATGGCCTGACGCTGGCGAGAGATTCCGAGCCCAGCCAAGTACTTGGATTCAGCTTCTCCTTCGGCTTTCTTAATCAGCAGGATTTTTTCAGCTTCAGCCTTCTCGTTTGCAGCAACCCTGAGCCTACTAGCTGGTGAAGATAATCGACGGGTTAGAGTTCGACAAAGGGTAAGTAGTAAGTAGTGAAAAGGTTCGCACAAGTAAGAGATCGTTAGTTACCAGCATTGATCTCATTCATGGCCTTTTTGACTTGAGCAGCGGGTTCGATATCAACTATCAGAGTTTGGACGATCTCATACCCGTAAGAAGACATGGCCTGTTGAGTTCAGAGATGAATAATTACACGGGTTTTATTTTTTTATATAATTTCTCGAGATGGGATAGTACCTTTTCAAGCTCAGCCTCCACCGCTTTGGCTATCTCATTCTTCTGCTCAAATGCAGAATCCAATTCCAGCGTGGGTACACATGCCCTTATGACTAAAAAGCACATGCATACACAAACCATCATAAGAAGAATCAACATGCAGAAATGTACATAAACGTAATAATCCCAATTCTATCCGAAGCTACATCACTCTGTTTCACAAACTTATACCATCAAAAACATATGCCTGGATCTGTTCCCTTGTGTTGGATAGCTTATAAAATGCATCATATGCCTTTTCAGCCAAAGCTCGGTACTGGACAGATGCAACCACCGTGACAAACACATTATCCTGAAACAAGGACAGGTCTCGCATTTCATCAAACAGTTCGACTACGCATGAAAAGGGATTTATACAAGAGAAACTAATCACGTATAGGATTAGAATTTTACAAACAAAAAAAAAATCCAATGAACGAGATCACTCGCTTCCCCATTTCTCTTATCACAACAAACCAGCAAATCAATACCATAAAAATTGCAAAATTCAAGTAAAATTTCAAGAAGAAACAATGAAGCAGGGTGCAAAGAGAAAGAAAAATCTGCACCTTTGTCTTGGTTTCGCATCGAACATCAAGCTGCTGCACACGGAGAGTCATATACCCAGCAACTCCATAGCCAATACACCAAGGCAAGCAATGGCAGCCTGGCTCAAGAACCTCCTCGAACCTGCCGAAGTGTTCCTTCACGGCTATGGTAGATTGATCAACCTGAAGACAACCAAACATTTGACCCATCGCTAAGACAGAATTGGATTAGGTTTTTTTTGTGCTTCTATGTTTGTTTCGAACTGTAGAGATCTGAGCGTGTGAAGTGCTCCTTTTATAGACAGACACAAGCAATGATCACGAAGGAAGAACGAATATCCTCCTAATTGGTTACGTTTGAATAACAACATTCCTATTTATTAGGCTAAACGTGCGTATTATTATATAATTATTTCGTCCATAAGTATAGCATTGAAGATTTTAAATGGAAAAAGTCCAAATACCAAAACGGCATTCGTTATGTTATAGGGAGTAAAAGTTGCTTGATTGTGTCAAAATTCACTCTTACTCCGATTTTATAACTTGTATAGTTCGTATCATTCGGAATATCCTAATCCTAAATAACTAGGAGTGAGTGGACAAAAAATATAATGCTTCGCTCAATTTAATTTTCTGTTGAAATATCGTACGAGGAATCCACTATATATATTAGGAAGTATATAAAATAAATCCATGACAAATAAATCTCAATAAAGCGTGTTGATGATATTGGGCCTATTTGTCTAACCAGCCCAGAGAACTATACAAAAAGCCAACGTAAATGAATTGTTGTCCCACACCGAGTAATTTTATTTAAAATCTCTGGTATATATATCGTTACATCACAACGTCAGAGCACGACCTTACTTGAACAGGATCTGTTCTATAGGCTCGTACCTCTGTTATCCTTGAGTTCTAAGGAGACAGGAAACTAAGTCTGGCTGATGAGCGATTGCTGCTTGACCAGAGCGTGATTAACCAGACCCATGGGCTAGGCCTGCGGTTCAGTAGAGGATCGTTCTCAGTCGAGCCTGGCTCGTTGGGGTGGTCCTGCAGCTTTCTGACAGACTCTTCACCTTTTTATTTTTCACCCTAATTTTTTTTTATCAATTACGAAGAGGCCCCGCCTATCGTTTGCCGCCCTATCAATTATAAAATCACGATAATTAAATAAAGGAACAAATGACGATATCTTATCAAAGCATATATAAAGCAGACAAACAGGTCCACTTTTATTTATCTTAACTTGATAGAGATAATTCAGAATTAAGGATGGAAAAAAAAACACGTAAATACGCAGCCTCATAACATAATAAAGGAGAAAAAAAACCCTAATCATCTTCATGAACACCATCAATGATCAGAAAAAAAGATAAAAGGAAAGAAAGAAAAAAACACATGATCCCCACTGAGTCCATTGAATCTCTAATAAGATCACGAAAAAAAGCAAAAACATCAAGAGTTTTTCCCAAAGACTCAGCTAAAATCCTTCAGCCTCTTCTTAAGCATATCCATCGACTTCTTCCTCGCGCTCTGCTTCGAAGCCCTATTCGAAAGGCTTCCGAAGATACCGTCGGCCGAATCCTTAAACTTATCGCAGATCGTCGCCACCTTCTTATAATCCAGAGCGTTGTAATTCTTCTGCCTTATCACCGGGTTCATAAAATTCTCGGGCTGACTGCTCGACAGAAGGTTTATCAGCTGCCTCGCTTCGATCATGCAATCACGAAAGCTCCTCTCCTTGTAAATCTCTTGCAAATTCATCGAGTGAAACCTCTCATCAGCGAAAGATTCGAGCGCCTTCAAGTCTATGTTGATGCTAGCAACTGCGTTCGCGTTGAACCTCTTCACGCCATCGCTGAGAAAAGCGCCGACGATAGAGTTCGATATGTGCTCGAGCGCTCCGCTCCCAACTTTATGCAGAGCATCAACGGGCAGAATCTGCTGAGCTGTAGAAAGAACTGTGTCGAGATATATTACAACCTCGTTTATGTTCTCGTTCCCATGTGGGTTGGGATCTTCAGACGTCCAATTGACGTTTTCGGTCAGCGCCATGAACTCGTCGAGCTTTGTGTTCACTAACCCCAGCAAAGCAAGGTAAGCAGCGTCCCTCGACGTTTTTAGAACGATCTTAGCCGTTAGTCCTCCCTCGGGTCGGTCGATTGACCTCACTGGGATTCCACACTGTTGAGCTGCGTGTTGGACGAAATAATCGCACGCACGTTCGAGAACTGCTATGTTGGCAGCAATCTGCATGGCTTGGGAAACGCCCGTCGCGTTGCTGTGAATCATTTCTACGATCACTTCGTTTAAGACGTCGATCAGTAGCTTGTCGAGGTATTTTCTTACGAAGTCGAAGTAGTTCATCTGTGCGCCGTAAGAAAGGTAGTTGATGGAATCCTTGACAAAGGTGCGAACTATTCGACAGCATTCGGGCACCATCGATGAGAAGGGAGCAATGTATGGGAAAGCTGGCATTATCTCCGAGGTTTGAAGATGGAAGACTAAAACGTTCGACTGGTAATCTGATTCCTTCTTCATTACCATCTGTTCCCACGTGTCATTCGAAAGTACGTCTGAGATTTTCTGCCTGCACTCAGCTAACAGAAGCTCGTGGTACTTATCGCGACTGCTGTTTAAGGTTTCGAGAATCGAGCCCACTTCGTAGCCATATTGTCTGAGAGTTGCACCGAAGAGGGTTACGTAGTCCTTTACTAGGAGGAGATGGCTAGCTGTGTCCATGTGAGAGAATTGCTCTTCTAACACGGATATAACCTTAGCCACAGCTGTCTCCCACATCGTCTCGAGCTCGGTCGGGGACAGCAGCCCACCTGCGGTTCTTAAGACTCGATCTTCGACTATGAAGTAGCCAGCGATGTGGGACAAAAATGCTCGATGGGATTCGAGGAAAGGTTGTCCCGACGATATCTGCAGATCCGATTTCAGCTGCAGTAAACGATTCCTGTAATAGTACTCGCGAAACCGTTCTTGGATCCCAAGGGAGCCGTGGATGTAGAGAGCCCTGTAGAGAGGCGTGAGGTCGAATTTAACAACAGAGTTCTCGTCGATCTCTTCGACGTTTAATGTGTAGGTGAAATCTTCTAAGCCGAAACAGCTCTGCTCCTCGGCCTTTCTCTGACGAGAGAGCATGTCTTCATCTCTCTGACGAGCTGAAGCAGCTTGTCCAATCGCTGTTTGCCCGATATCCTTTGCAGCGCCTCTGATGTGAACCAGCCACTCGTTAACCTCGCCGCAAACTCTCTTCTCAATGTGCGCTTTCAGCAAAGGGATTCTCTTGTCTATCAGCATTTGCAGTGCCTTAACTGGGATGTTCTGCAGATACGTCTTTTCGATCAGATCGAGGGCTTTCAAAGCGTGATAGAATCTACCCTCTTTGACGTGGTTATTACACTTCACGCAAAGATCTAATACTTGAATGCAGCTCTTGGACATCTTGATGGCTTCGGTGACGTTCTTTTTAACCGAATAAGATTCAAGAAGCTCCTCGAGTTTCATGAGCAGAGCGCTGCCCACATCTTGTAACCTGAAGTTATCGCTCGAGAGCTCGCTTTTGAGCTCTTCTGCGTCGACCAATACGCCGCGGAGCTCGTCAACTGCGATGATGAACTCTTCGTAGTGAAGCTTGCACAGTTCCTCGATCTCAACCTCTTTCTTTCGGACTACGTTCTTTAGCTGCTGTAAGAGGGCCTCGGGTTTTCCAGTCTCAAACGCAAGCCTAACCATTGGACCCAAATCCTCGCCATTACTGACCATGGTCGCAAGAACCGAGTCCTCGCCAGTAGTATCACCATTTTCAGCCACAGTTCTCCTCTTTGCTTTCGTATTCATGGCCGTCCACAGCTCGAACTCAATCCTTTATAAGAAACACCACCAATCACTAAATAATACAAAAAGCATTTCGATAACGGATTGTGAAAGGAGCATAACTATTAAAAGAAAGTGAATACAAACGCAATTAAAGGACAGAACTTGCTGAAATTGGGCAATCGAGTTCCGCTAGTAACAGGAACATCAAGAACAAGGCACAAAAGGAAGATGCAAATCTACAATGGGGGCCTCAAATAGGTAAATTGTCCTTTCCTTTCAAGACATACTTTCCCCATCAACTCACGCAAAACAAGGAAAAAGAAAATAGTGCAAAATTACACACTGAACAAGTAGGTGTCATTCACGGAATCAATTTTCCAGTACCCACAGAAATCACCAAACACGGTATGGAAAAAACAAAAATCGGATCAGAGAAAAATAGCTCGCACTTACCCGAACAAAAACCCTCGATCTGAGATCAAAATGGAAGTATCCGATTAACGCGAAAAATCCGTCCTCGAGCGCTGCCTCCTTCCTTCTTCGCTGGTTCGGCTTAGAAAATGCCTTTGTTCGACGATACACTGTTTGCAAATCGTTTTCGATGTTGCTTATGTTTGATATTGAGTACCCATTTGTTTGACGAGACAACAAATATATAGCTGGAGTTTATTGTTAGAGACCAAGAACAGAACATAGCATGATATGTACAGCGAAATGATATAAAGCGCTACGATACGACGTCGTCACTTTAAAGTAAGGTAACAATAATATCCAAGTTAAAGAGTAATATGATTCCATTTACTCTTATGAATTTACATTTATATCCAAGGAATTCGAAATTCTACATAAAATCATTCAAAATAAGCAGTGGCAATTGTATCTTACAACACCTCGTGCTCTGAAACTCTTGCAATATAGCTTCAGTTTCAAAAAATAGTATGTTTCGTTGCTGTCGCAACAACTAATTGTCTCCTTATATAATCTCTCACCTCAATCGGGTAGCTATTAATTGGTTTACGTAAGGCCGGATCATCGATAAAGTCATCGTCTAACATTTCTTCATTAATTCGACATTTTTATACCTCTTTTGTTCTCGTTCGAATCTGAGGCATTAGAAGAAGACATTGGTTGGAGATTACTTTTCCTTCTAACAACCCATCTATCCATTTTGAAAGCCTACGAATGATTAAAATAATGCTCACTTTTAGCATAGAAGATATGATCAAATATGAATAAATTCGAACTAAAAGAACAAATAATAAAACTATAAACATTACCTAGCACTAGCAGATATGTGCGTTTGATTCAAGACTGGATAGTTTAGTCTTTTTCTTCTCGGTTGCTGCCAAAGACAGTAAAACCCTCGCTATTAGTTTAAGGTTTTCTTTCAGCCGTTCTTGTCTTTGATCGGATAATTATAATCAAGTAATTGAGCAAGAAAGTAATTTCAAAAGATAATTAGAGGATTAAAAATAGCCCAAAAAACAGTTACTGCTAAGTGCTAGGCCCAAAAAACAGCATAAATGGCCCAAGATAAAATACTACCTCCGTCCCACCCAAAAATAAGTGGGCAAATAGATTAAAAAACCACGTGTTTTTAATATTATAATACACTTTTAAGGAATGGAGGAGAAAACTAATTAATGGGCACACAAATTAAGAAGCCTTTTTTTAAGTATAAATGATGTAATTAGTTTAATTATTGGAATAATTTTTTACCAAAAGTAGAAATGAGAAGAATTATGTTGGACGCCCGAAATAGAAAGATGTAAATAAATAAGTGGGACGGAGGAAGTATTCGATTAATTGAAATACATGACCCACCAGCTTTTTAATTAAGCCCAGCCCACACTATTATTTATCATCTTCTTCATCATGTCTGCCCTAATCGTGTTCATCGGAGGGGGCATAGCAACCTCCAAGCCCCGCCGTAGGTCCGAGCCTGAGTAGAACGGATTGGACTAATTATCTTGGCAAAAGGCCATTGGATATTTTATCTTACAAACGATGGATACCTATAACGGGTCAATCATTAATCACGGGTCTTAATGGAAAACAATGTTTGAGAAGTGAACAAGAAATTATTGGATAAATGAGTTTTATCTTGCCTTATGCACGAAACGTTGTTCTCGATTATATTAATTTCGAGTTCTATGATTTTTTTCTCTCATCATACACACACTCATTTTTAGATCGGAAACTGTCTATCTATCGAGATTAATTTTATTTCCTTTGTTTTTTACTAAGCGGAGAACTTGTTAAAAAATTAGTAATGAAGATAAAAAATACATCAATTTCAAACTAAATAAAAAATCAACGAACCCTCACTACGGAACTTGAAAAAGAATTATTGCAAAGGAGAGGAAATAAAGTAAATAGTGAATCAAAGACGAGCAGTCAATTCAAAAACAGGGAAGGTATGCTGTGATGATGGAGAAAGAAACAATAACATGCCGATATCAGAGAATTATTATAAGATAAACAACTAATGGATGGGTTTTGCAACAAAAACAGATGCTATGTAGTATGTGCTTTCTTGAATCGATGATATGATGAAAATCAACGATGATGAAGATTTCAAATCATTTTATGTATTATATATATATATATATAACAGAAATATATAAATATATTATCTCCTCCGAGTTGTGGAACCCAAAAAACAGCGACTTTCTCTGTTCTCATCTCAGTCTTCTCCTGTCGGAAATAATGTGAGAACTTTCGGTGAATTCCGTGGGCCATTCTGTTCCTCACCGTAACTACCGCCGGAGCCGCCGTTGACCATCGGAATTCCCATCCTCTGCTGCCTCAAGAACGGACTATCACGCTCCGACCCTCCACCGTTTGTGGCCGTGGGTGAACTGCCAAATGCCCAAAGGGATGGTGAACAGGCCGGGCCACCCCGCCGCCGCCGTGGTGGTGGTGGCTCGCCACTACGGGGACGAACGCCGCCGCGGGGTGAAGGAAGTGAGCCGGGACAGGTCCACTGGCGAAGAGGCGGTCCGTGGCTGGGTCCGACGCCGACCCGCCGCCGCCGGCGGAGATTCCCTGCATACGCTTGAGGTAGAGGCGGTACTTCTGAAGGTGGCTCGCCACGTTCTCGCGCGTGAGGCCGTCGACGCTCATCAGCTGCATGATGGTCTTCGGGACGGCGTTTTTTATGCCGAGGTGGGCGACGGCGTCGACGAACCTCTTGTGAAGCTGTGGGGTCCACACCAGGCGCGGCCGCTTCAGCGTCCTCGGCGGCTCGTCTCCGGCGGCGCCTCCGCCCGAGCTGGGATCTGGAGAATCGAACTCCGAAGAGGTTACCGCCGGTGCAGGATTGCCGTGCGGCGGCGCGTGTGGAGAGATGTTGAAGGCGAGTGCGAGATCCGGCGAGATTAGGGTTTGGGTCAGCGGCGTGAGCTCCTCCGGCGACGGCAGTTCGTCTTCTTCCCATCTTCTGAAAAACCAGTCGTTGGACTCCAATTCTTCCCTCATAGTTGGGCGGGTCTGAATTTCGCGGGTCGGGTCAGATAATCTTAAATCTATGGGCTAAAATATTCGTTTTGAGAGATAGAAGATAGAGAGAGACGTTTTTACTGAATGTGCGTGTGGAGATATGATCGAGGTGGATCTTTGTTTGCTTATGTTTATCAGATCAGCTTTTAATAAGGTTGTAGTAAACTGTTGTGGATTCTTTTCTTTTTTCTTTATTTTCTCTTACAGCTTGATTTTGTGTGCGTGTGTGTGTGTTTTCTTTCTAATTATTCTTTTGTGCAAGTGGGAATTTGCTGAAAGTGTATTTTTCTTATCATATGGTCAGTGGACCGAACTGAACTTAATTGGGATTTGATATAATTTTGAAATTTAAATAGGATAAAGATTAAATGAGACCAAGAAATCGTAACGGTACGGCAATTTAATGAAATAACGTCAAAAGAATCTTTAAATGTGTTAGGCTGGTGTTAGCAATCAGATTGCAGCTTCAGGTGATTAAATCTAGGAATTAAAAAAGATCTATTGTCCTTACGTACGAGCGAAGAAGTCAATGCAAGGACATCGGCTATTTCCCAACTTTCTTTGGTAATAAATCCTATTTTATTATTCCTTTTCTTTCTAACGAATAAAGTAATTACTAGTTTGTCTTGTAGCATACTTATTGTTTCTTCTTTTTTTCTTTCTTCCCATTTTTTTCTTCACGCAATGTCATTCTACACCACAGGGATTCGACTTAAGTCGACTATGACTATGGAGTATCTAAACTTCATTCTCTAAACTTCATATTCAATATATCCGTGTTCAAGAATTTTATTTAGTTCGAACTCAGTGGACATTCGAAACTCTTTTATCCAACTAGGAAAGCCAATATATTTTTTCAAAATAAAAACACCCTTGAATTAGGATTACTTGCCAAAAAGATGTTGGGTTTTAAGTCCAATGGGCCTTGGGCCCAAGTGTGGGTAATTGGCCCACTAAGAGAAGAACTGAAAAAATTTGATTAAATCGAGAAGACGTTGGTCGCCGAAACGAGAAGTCGTTGAAAGATTACGAATCTACGTTTCGAGACGAATCTAAAGAATATTAATTTGCTCAAAACCGATACCGGGTGAATGAGAAATTAATTAGTAAAGCCAACCCAAATAAAATAAAATAAAATAAAATAAAAATTATAAATAAAAAATGATGACGTGGCGGCTTGATGACATGTCATTGACACGCGGACTGACGTGGACTGACGTGGCGCTGATCTGGCGCTGACTGTGCGTGCTGATGTGGCTGTTTGAAGGGGTATTGTGTATCAGTCCAAGAGTTGTGAACTATTCTCATATTGATCCATGGCCAAAGGTTGTGTGTATTTACAATCGGCCCAGTCAAAGGAGGTCAACTTGGAAAGTTATAACTTTACGAATTGACCCCTGCAGCTTTTCAGACACTATAAATAGGTTCCCTGGCAGAATAGAAATTCATTCAATTCACTCCCAGCATTTCCTAAAAAGTTGACAGCATCTCCTTAGGCATAATAAAGTGATAGAAAAGCAAGAAAGGCTCGAGTCTTTAGTAGATTCCCGATAATTTCGTTACAGTGTGCGACGTTTTGAAATTCCTGAAGTCGTTGTATCTTCGGGACGTATTGCGACAACCCGAGGCACTGAAATACGGGGCAATAACGTCTTACGAAAAGCGTACGACGTGCGTGCCTCGACTTCGACGTAGTAAGCCGAAACTCTGTCCGAGTTTTACGATCGCCACCACTAGAGCCCAACACCAGAGACAACAAAAGGTTTGGTGAACGAGGCTACTTATAAACCATTCACTATTTTGCTAAAATGTTCTTGTTCGAAATGTCAAGTTTAAAATACAAAATCTTGTAGTTGACCAATTACACGAGGCCGAGGGGTGTTGTTTCCGGTGGTCCAACATCACGGTGATGTGGATATCGCGTGATGTGGATGAAGGTGATATATGATCAGCGTGTTTGTTTTGGATGATATTTCATTTTGCATATCAATGTGATATTGGAATATGATATCTATTTAATTGCCATGATGTTTGGGTTGATGTTATGTAATACGGAAGCAGAACTAGATTTGTTCCTAAAACATTATTTGCTTTTCCAATTGAGATCGAGCGATACTTTGAATCAAAGAATGAACAATAATATCAAGGTATATTGTCCCGCTTAGGCTAATAGATCCAATGTCATATGTAACCTTTTGTATATTATGTAGTAAGAGTGTTTTAGTATGAAGTAATATTTAACGTGATAGTTATTAATATTTCATAATAAACTATTATTTGTAATCATTAATAAGCATGTTATATAATTCATCAAAAGAATTATATATTTTTTAGGCTTTGATTTTTTAACTAATTATTAATTATAAGCATTTTATATAATTCTTCAGTATAATTATTTCATTTTTAAAGCTTTAATAGATTAATCAGTTAATAATTATAAGTATTTCTATAATCCTTCAGCATTAAATATATATTTTTTTAAAGATATAAAATATGTTGGTCATGTATTTAAATATGATTAAGGATATAAGGAATAAATGTTAAAAGATAATGGATGATTTTGTCCAAAGAAATATTGAAAATATCACCTAATCATGGTGATGGAGGATCACCCTGTTTTTTGGGATGATCCAAAAGCTGGAATCACCACGTTTTGATCACCTCGGTGATCCTCCATCACGGTGATAACTCATCACCCACGCTGAACAAACGCAGTGATTAGGAAGCGATCGAAGGACCACGGTGATGTTTTGGAGGATCACCCCAAAACAAACACCCTCCTACATCAAATGTATCAACAATTTATTATATATCGGTGTTTTTAATCGGCAACAATTCAAGTCTATTACACATCCATTTACGTCTATAAAACGCAGGGATCTTGTAATGGAGCAATACATGTAAACCAATATATTACAAATGTACACATATATGTATCTATCTACAGATTATTTAGGTGTTTTAATTAGTTAAGTCAGTCTTACCAGTTAATTAATAAGATAGATATAATTTTGTTTTTAATACGTTATTATCCAGGCTTGGAAAGAGCAGGTCCAGTAAGTAATAAGTAAACGCAGGAAGACGTTGTGTCTAATGCTTGCCGAATTCATATGTTAAAATCTTCAAATGGTTTTATGTAAATAATTTAAATGATCATTGTTTTTCCTTGGATCGTCGTGATTAGCGGTTTTTAATGATGAAGCCTCGCACTCGTGTCATGTTTGATCTTGAGTTTTTCAAAAGGTTCATTTAAAGCACAGTGGAATCTTCGTTAGTCGTTTGACACCTTTTGTGGCCTCTACGAAAATAAAATACATGGATAAAATTACAAGATAACCATACTATACTATATAGAGTTGTAATGAACAGCGATGTTTTGAAGGCAATGAAGTCTGCGAAAAGCCAACTGAAGACAATGTGCTGCAGAGTAATTCCACCTTAGATTGCAAAAAAGGTTCGAGCATTATTATGGCCAATGTGTATCAACCTGGGATCACAAAGACACAAGAAAAGCCCTAGACATAATTCAAGGAATCTCTGAAGCAGAACAGCTGTTTCATATCTTATTATTCCTTTAAGGTATACTGTTTCTTTCTGTTGTGTAAAATGATATAAAGTTTAGCATAAGAATTATACAAAAAAAAAAAAAGAGATATGAAACAAACTTTAAATCTTCGTTCCATTTTGCGAGTTCATAAAAATAAAGGGACATCTAAAAAGTAATAGGAACTATCTGCTTCTTGTTAGTCTCACTTCCCAAGTCATCCATCCCAAATAAAATTACCTAAAAAAAACTATATAAATGAAAAGGGCAAAGTCAACTGATTGATTGGAGAAATCATTTCTTGGGCAGAGTAGATATCATACCACCACTGTACCAACTGGAGAAACCATTTTCGAGAGCCTCTCTCATCCACGCATGTCTGCAACGCTCCGTGGCTTCGCTAAGTCTCAGCCAACTCCTTTGCCTGTGGCTCTTCTCAGGCCATGAATCGAGCTCCTCCTTCACGTGCAAGGCGTACATAGCAGCTCTGCATAAGCCTTCAGGGCTGCATTCGTCCTGGAGAGTCTTGCTCTTGAAAGAATAGTATCCAAGTAAATGCTGGAAAAAGGGATTTAGTAACAGAAGGTGATGTCTTAATGACATTTAAGCTTCAAATAAGAGATTTCAACTAAGGCAGCAAAAGTTTGTGCTTCAGATACCACTAAATCTCCACGAACCCCAGCCTCTTCAACAGCTTCTCGAACAGCTGCCTCTTCAGCTGTTTCATCATTCTCCCATCCACCCTATAGAGTAATAGTATATATTGAATAAGGAGAAAAAGGAAGCATAAATAGATGAAATCACTTCAACTTTGGGTAATTTGTACAGTGGAAAGCAAATATACTCAGGTGTTGGTGCACACAGATTTGTATGTTTCAAAGGGTTGTAAATCCAATTGACCAAAACGAAGGTATGTTGGCAAGCAAAGTGTCAGGAGAGATATGAAACGCCAATGGCCGTCTCCAATCCAAATTTTCCATTCTCAATATAACTTTCAGTTGACGATTAGCATAAAACAATTTACCATATCCAGTGAACAGAGCATGTGAATGAAACATCAAATATTATACGAAAGGAAGAGTTCTGCAGTAAAGTTGAAAGTTGGAGAAAGTGTGTCGTGATCATCGACAGAAAGACATGAACTACAAATAGTTTTACCCATTTGCTTCAGTGTCATACTTGCAGATCCTCAAAATTCTCACCTTCGGGAATAAAAGACCAGGTCCACTAGTTGAGTTTATCATTAGCACTTCAACTATCTTCTTTGACGTGTCACCGTCATCTTCATATATATATTTAAAGGGAATACACCTGGGAAATCAACCGATTGGTCAGAAAGATGAACAGTATCAGAACGTCGCTATTCGAGGTGTAAGGAGCAGTAATCGGAGTTTCGCCACATTGCCATTAACTATGTAGACCTTCCCTCAATTGCATTCAAAATGATGGTAACATATACGATGGCATGAAAAGAAAACCACTTGCTATTGGGCATCAAACGGGTTAATCAACACAATTATCTCCATAAACATTTAAATATAACGACCAATTACGAAGACAAATGTCAGAAAGCTGTCCATTAGTACGTCTGCAAACAAATTCAGATTCCACCAGCGATTCCCCCCTCGATGGTGCATCTTTGCATCCCCATCAAACACCCCACACACATAAAAAAAAAAAAGCCAATCGACCGAAATTCGAAATCCTACGCCCACCACATTGGCGTAAAACGCATAACAAGCAAGGGGATTGACCACAAAAAGAGGAAAAAGAAAAACATACCCGGCAATGAGACGATAACCATTCTCGTAACGCTGCTGAAGACGCCCAGTTCGAGCAACTAATTCAGACATTTGATATAAACTATTCAAGAGAATTGGTGAAAAAGAGGCAGCAGTTGCAATCAGGGCGTAGGCATATGTGAATGCCTGCACTGCAATTATTGAAGGGTTTTGCTTGTCGATGGCAATCACAACGTTCCCTCGTGATGAAATTAAGGCTGCAGTCGTAATGGTGTCTAAATTCCTAATTAGAGCGCTAAACATAAAAAATATTAATTTATGTTAAGAAATAAATAACTTAAGTTATAGATGTTTTAATAATAGTAATAATATATTTGTGGGTAAAATCAAATTGTTGAATTATTGATTATATTATTTTATTAGATATTGACTAAATTGATAATAGGTGTTGAGATTATAACTTGGATATTCCATATCGAATCATTCAAACTATTATAACCACTTAATATATATATATATATATATATATATAATATATCTATATATCTATATACGGTGGCGGAGCTAGACATTTTGGTTAGTGGGGTCCAAATATGAATAAAAAAACTTACTTAGTGGGTCCAAATAAAATAATAATCTTAAGTGGGGTCATTTTGGATATTTGAAGTACCTCAGGTATTATTTTTTAATTTTTCAACTAAGAATATAAAAGGAAAAAAAAATTCAGTGGGGTCCAGTGACACCACTGGTTCTCACGTGGCTCCGCCACTGTCTATATATACAGGACGTCCTATCATCAATTAGTTTTAGGAAGAATCCCTCAAAATTTCAAATATTAGGTGATAGCAGTTGCACTGTAATACGCAACAAAGTATTGGAAATTTTTATCTTCTAATCTTTCGCTTAGTCTATATTATTATGAGAATAATATCATAGTTTTAATATAATAAAGAATCTCAAAATATTTAACAGCACCAAAAACATATTTCCTGGGCGAACTTCTTTTAGTTGCTTCAGTGTATTCTCTGCACACTAAAATGCGTGTACTATATAAATATATAAAAAGATTGTGGATGCTTTATTAAATTTTAATATTAATGTTTTTATAAAATTGACAAAACATGGCAGTTTATAGTAGGGTGGTAAACAGGTCGGGTTGGGTTACCTTCGGGTTTAACCCGTTTAATAAACGGGTTGAAAACTTCAACCATGACCTGACCTGTTTACTTAAACAGGTTGAAAAATCAAACTCAAACCCAACCTGCTTTAACCCTAACCCAACCCGCCAACCCGTTTAGAACTAAATAAGAAAAAAGAAAATAACACAATTGACAGAATTATAACTCCAAATTAAACTAAAAAAGGAGAATTAATGCAATTTTTTTGCTAAAAACATCATTTGTGAGCGCGAGAGTGGATAGAGAATCATGGTTAATCCTTTTATTTTATTTCTATTAATAATATTTTAATAATATATATTATTCGGGTTAAAGGGATTGATTTCGGGTTGATTTCGGGTTGAGAATCGGAACCGTAACCTGACCCACTTAATAAGTGGGTTGGGTTCGGGTTTACCCATTTACGTAAACAGGTCAAAAATGCTAACCCGAACCTGCTATTTTCGGGTACGATTCGTGTCGGATTGGCGGGTCGAGTCGATTTTTAACAGCCCTAATTTATAGCCACCGTCATGCTTGATAAATTAGATATATAGGATAATAATCTGACGAGCCCAATGAAAAAAAAAAAAATCAAGCCCAATATATTAACCCCAAAATATTATATTCCTATCCAACTTAGTTATTAATCATCCACTCTCGTTTCAATTTTCTATTTTCAAATCGTATGTACACGTCTAATCTTAGATATTTCTTAAACTGTAATAACTAGCAAAGATACTAAATAATCAACCCTTATTATTGACACCCGCAAAAATAGTCGACCTTACATGATATAATTGGCAAAAAAAAATGAATATCTATCGAGCGCCAACCAATGCTCCGATTCCTCGGATGGCCAACAAGAAGAATATTATGTTAATTGCCAAATTTACCCACGAAGGATAATAATTATTCGGACCAGCCAACAATACTGCTGCTTCTGGCCAGCCGCTCTTCCTCGGATCGCTAACCGCGGTAAGAATTCCTCGAAATGTGCCGTCGTGCATATCGGGGCCCACCAAGCCGGTAAGATTATGAACCGCGAATTGGCACATTGCTCCACCATCTGCAGCTACAAGCCTATGGCCTCTTGCAATCAATGAATGCCTTTCCTTTTCGGAAAGTTCGTAACGCTCTTTGTTGTACACCGTCCAATTCTCATAAGATACGACCCCAAAATCTACCTGTACGAAGAAAAACGACAGTCGGAAGTCAAGTCTAAACTCTCAAAGTTGTGGAAAAAAAAACGAGAAGGGGCGTAAAATACCCCCATCGTAATGCGATGAACGACAAACAGACGATGGAAGCAATAAGGCAACTACGCCGTGACTTGCGTGGGAAACCGTGTTCAGACTAGTTATGCAGCACACAACCCTTAGATTTATCAATCAATTTTGCGCTCAACAATTCGACTAAGGCAGTAAAAACTAGATCCGCGGTCAAAAACACCAACCGAATACACAACATTAACTTGTAACATATCACGGTTAATACTTGACAATCATGTTGTATTTTGCGATTGACATACAAACGTACCGAGTGATAGATTCTCGGACTTTGAACAGCTTCTAACGGTTTCATCCCCATGACAAAGTGGTTGAGGAAGATCTGAGCCACTGACGGGATGATGTTCGAGCCGCCTCCGCAACCAATAGCACCGGCAAATTGATTCTCCTATACGAATGAGAATATCGATTTACTACAACGATTTTTGAGAGTCGTAGATTGATTTTTAAGCACCTTGAGGACAATGATTGGTGCGATAGAAGAGAGAGGACTTTTGTATGGCTCGATGAAATTAGTCTCGGAAGGAGGCAGGCCGTCGGGGGTTTGATCCGTCGGCGTCGAGAAGTCGTCCATTTGGTTGTTCAGAATGATCCCCGTCGAAACCGACCGCACGCCACTCCCAAAACGATGGTTCAGCGTAGTCGTCATCGACACCACATTTCGTTCCCGATCGACCACTATTACATGGCTCGTACCGTGATCCACGAACTGACTCCACCTAGAATCAAACATTTAACTCAAGCTAAACCATGGCTAAGCAATACATGTCTAACTAACTACCTAACTAACTAACTAACCTTGCCCTATAGTAGTTGGCCGTAAACGTGGCGTTGTCGTCTATCATTTCTCTGATCCAATCGGCAAAAGAAGGGTTGAGCATGTTCGACGTGGTTTCGTCTATATCTTCAAATTGGGGATCTCCCAAGTCCATCCTTACGGCAAAAGCATGCTTCATCGCCTCCGCCAAGCGATGCAAGCCAAGCAGTGGATCCTCCACGATGCCTTTACTTCCATAACCGTCCAAAACGTTCAAAACCTATTCGAAAACAATTGGAGATGGCTATTGAGAAAATGGGCTTTGCCCACATCTGATAAATCAAGCTCTCAATCTCATCTAATATACAAGAGACTATCTCCTCCGATCGCTGGAAGGACCCCTCGATTTCTAAGAATGTAGAAGTAAGTACCATCGAAAAGAAGCCAATGACTTGCGAAGAAATACAAAAAAGCCAACTCACCAAACCGACGCTCAGTCCTCCACTAGACGGAGGAGGAACGCTCAATACGTCGTACCCAAAAGCTTTAGTCGACACGGCTTCCGTTACTTCCGCCCTATAATTCGCCAAGTCGGCCGACGTCAATATTCCGCCAGCTCGTCCCAACTCCTCGACGAGCTTCTCACCGATAGGCCCGCGGTATAGTGCTTCGGGCCCTTTTTCGGCTATGGCCTCCAAAGTATTACCAAGCTCAATGTTGAAACAGAGATCGCCCGCTTTTAAGAGCTCTCCATTTCTCGTGAACACTTGTCTTAAGCCGGGATCATTCATAATACTCTCCCTCGAATATTCCAAGTAGTACCCTGTAAATGGGATTATCTCAAACCCTAGTTTCGCGAATTTAATTGCGGGCTCGAATAAATCCTTCCAAGGCAAGCGTCCGTGTCTTTCCCAGGCGGCCCGAAGCCCGGCTAGCTCGCCCGGGATGGCTACAGACAGTGGTCCGATATACTTAGACATTGGATCGTCTGCATACATATCCTGCGATTATTAAGGGGAATAAAATTGAGATTTATTCTTTTTTTTTTTCAAAAGAATGAAGGGAAACCCAACTTACCCTTGAAGCTTGTGAAGGTGCTTTTTCTCGCATATTGACTGCAATGATTTCTTGCGATTTTGAATCTCTGGCGAGTATGAAGCCGCCGCCGCCTATGCCGCTGGAAGTGGGGCTGACCACTCCGAGGCAAAGGGCGACGGCGACGGCGGCGTCCACGGCGTGCCCACCTTTTGCGAGGAAGGAGGCGCCGACCTCCGAGCAGCGGCCATCGTCGGCGGCAACTACGCCGTCAAGAGACTCGACGGCTTTGGGTTTTTTCGTCCATTTGTTGACTTCTTCTTTGGCCTCTGAGATCACGCCATGTAAATCAGACAAGAGCGGATATGGATGTTAGAAGAAGGATCGGTCGAAATATTTAATTCAGATTTTTCCTTTCCATTTGCCCTTTTTTGGTCGTCTTATGTTCATCTCTCATCACGACGACTATTCCTTCTCTCCTTATAACTCTCTCTCTCTCTCTCTCAGACACACAGACTTTTCTCCTTCTCTAAAGAGATAAATAGATACACATACATCGAAGAAACCAACATCGTTCCTAAAATATCTAACAATAAAAATGAAGATACAGATGGAGAGAAAGAGATGAGAAATAAGAGATGGAGAACGTTGGAATGGGGTAGGTCAAGAACTCACCAGCCACCCACACGTATATTATATAATATATATATATATATATATATATATATAGATATTTATCTAAAGTACTGCAGATCTACCGTAAAAGGTAGCATCTACTTTTCACCTTAAACCTTCTTTTTCGATTCGGTTATTAGTTATTGCAACGAATCATCAGTTTATCCTTTTGCGTCATTTTTCCCTCTAAAATAACAATCCAAAACCATAGAGCATTCGAAATTTTTTTCCATTTCCTTTTCAAATCAACTTGCACGGGCTGGTTCTTATTACCCAAGATAAGGAAAAAAAAATTAACTTTCATACAGAAGTAATGGAGCATCATCATCTTAAAAATCGTAACTTTCTCGTTGGGAACAATCCCATGAATAAACATAACATCTCAATAAAATAGTTGAGAGAATGTGAAACACTTACAGACTATGATTCCGAGCACAAGAATGAGAGAGACGGATTTGCTCATCGTTGCTCCTTGAAACACAAAACAAATTGAAAATAGTGCTGGTTAACCTTTCTCAATATACATATATATACATATATCTTTGTGTGTCTGTGTGTGTCTTTGTGTGTCTTTGTGTGTTTGTGTGTGCAATGTGTCAGACAATCGAATCATCTCGTATCTGAGGACGAGGTATATATAATTTTTGAGTGTCCCGTATTTTTGTATATGTATGTATTCTTGGGCTAGTGAGAGTATTTTTAGTGAGATAGTACTCTTTCTTTCTTAAAAAAAAAATATTTTCACGATAAGTCAAGTCAAAAGTTGTACTTCCCTTCAACAAGACGAGGCTACATCTCGCTAGTTGTCATGCGTCTATGTAAGAAATTATGTGAATTTAGTTTATATATTCGTTTTTTATTCTAGAGGCGGCCGGTTAACACAATATCAATGATAAAACGAATCCACATTTTGTTATCCTAATATGGTTGTAATGGGGAGTTCTAGAAGATAAGCTTAGTAATTAATTACAGTGTCCAAAGTACACATTCGCCGCGGCCGACTGAATTTTCTTTCTTGGTGAAAATCACACCACAAGAATATTCTCCAAGTCCAAGTAAAATCCATGATTGCCACTTGAAGTACTTAATTTCTAGAACTTTAATGGATATATTAAACTGCTATTGGTCTATTTCCTAGAGAGAAAAAATGAGATTGGAATTTTATAGCGTCATTTATTAAATAGCTTTACGATTATTTGAATATTCCCTTAGATTCCTTGATTTATGATGGAAACGGTGTGAAACTAAATTTGTGATCAATCTTCTTTTTTATTTGAACTTTTTCTTTTACGTGAGAAAAAATAAACAGTTCTATTGCACCGATATCATTAACGACATAGAAAATAAGTAAGTTAATTTTTTGCTAACCCAATCCTCTTAAGTGGATGAAAAATTATTACATTTTGGATAGAAATTGAGTTGCGGCATATATAGTAGTAACTAGGAAAAAAAATGTGCTTAATTATTTCCTTGTATCACTTCTAGTCCTACTTTTTTCACTCTCATTTATGAGTTATTTGGCACCGTACACTTGATTAATTTTCAATGAGATTCTTTTCTTCTTGTCCCATTTTCTCGAAGATGGCTTTTGTCTATTTCGAAATATTTTCCTCGTCGAAGCATGTAATGTATCGCTTTTTGATAATGTCCCCACAACCCAATGGTAATAATATAAAAGATTAGCTACACGTACACTTTGACAAATTGTGTATGTGGTCGGTTTCCCTCTACGACTATTCTTCCTTGGTGCGAAAGCAAAACAAAAGTCAGCGATAATTATCTTGGATTCTGACATGGCATTACGTATTATGACAAAGAGAAAGATAATATGAATCAAAGTATCAACATGATTTACGAGCGTTCTTAATTCCTTTGGTTAATTTTATTTATTTCGTTCTTGAATTAAATTTAATATTACTCGTTGGATAAGGCTGGTCTGGGCAAGAACACGTTCATATAATAATAATGGGCCTATGTTGAAGTCCCATATTATTAGCCACTTTTTTTCGAAGTCCTTTAGAAAACGTTTGAGAAAACGTACGGTACATTCGCCCTGGCGCATTAAAAGAAAAGAGATGAATAAGAAAAGAAGCCCACGATCAAAATTCAACGACGCCTGGCTGGACTATCTTTTTTTTTTTTTTTTTTTTTCCGGAAACGATAGCTTGCATTAATAAACAAAGATACAGGGGCTAAATAGCCCAAAGGGTCTCTCCGGTAACACAGTATTCGGTAGAGAAACAAAGGCTCACAAGGAGCAATGCAACACGAAAACAAAACAACAAGCCGACAGAAAACGAAATAAACCTCGAACTTGGACAAAAAATCTATAGAACATACGACAGAAAAGGTTATTAATCCAAATCTACGGTACTCTACATTATTTTTGTCCAACGACTCGAGGTTATCGTCTTCATCGGAAGAGACTCCACAAGGGAGAAATGGCTCCACAACGGGAGAAAAAGCTCCCGATCTAATGGCCGGAGAAACGAGCTCCCCACGGGAGACTCGCGGGTGGACGATAGTGAGGTGTGGAGCGGCGGTCGGCGGTCGGCTGTCGGCGAGCGGCGAGTTGGCGGCGAGGTGGTGAGATGGTGGAGAGGCGGCGGATGCCGGCCGCAGCTTCAGCGAGACGCCGACAAGACGGGGCGGGCGGCGACTCTCAGCAGCTGCAGATGGTGGACGCCTGGCTGGACTATCTTAGTTAACAAACCAAACAAATATGGTACGTTTAATTTGTAATGATATATTAATTAATTTTTCAAGTACATAAAATAATAAATAAATTGTTACATAAAATTTAAGTTCATGTTTCTGTAAATTAGTTAAATTAACAAAGTTAAAAAGGTATATATTATATAGAATATTGTTTTAACTGTGTTAGATAATTTAAACTTATATAAATTAATTAAAAAATGTATTAAATTAATATTCTTTTAGTGTAAGAAAGAAAGTTCATTTATTAGTTTAGAGTTTACACTTAAATACTGAAAAATATATAAAAAGAATTATCAGATCAATCCCTTGTAAGTGTGTGTGTTATTTTTAATATTTAGGTGCTTAGCAGAATAAAATTTTACACATACGTACTAGTCTAGCTGAATGTAGATCATGAAGAAGTTTATGTGCCATAGAGAAACATATTATGATATACATAAAAAAAAATGTCATGCCTGCAGAGGTATCACATATATATTAAAAAATCAGGTACCATACAAACAAGTAATGTGATACCAAGGTTTTGAAACCGGATTGTCTAACCGGACCGGATAGTGGTTTAAGGTTTAGTGGTTTAATCCGTATAAAACTGGAATCAGGTCGGAGTAAAATCCGTATCAATATACATTTTATATATGAATCAATAAAATAATATGGAAAATATACTTGTTTTTATGAAATTTTTTCAAATTATAATTTTTGTAATTTAAGGGATAAAATTAAATAAAAGTAATTGCATGGGTTTGTTATAAATTAATTGTATGTCAAGTATTAAATCTATGTTTGGCGTCAAATTAAAATAAAAATAAAATAGTGAGTTAATAAGTTAATTATAAAACAAAAATTATGGTATTGAATGGATTCGAACCCAAACTCATTAAGTAAATACCTACAACTTCATAGACCAATATATATATATATATATTAATTTTCCTATTTTTGTAATTTATTTTCGGGCGAAACTGTCCGGAACCGGCTGGTCCGATCCGGTCTTCAAAACTATGTGCGATACCTAGTATACATATTAAATAAAGAAAGATGAAACGATACTCTCAATATTAGAGCTGAAAGTTTGGGCCGCAGCCCATGGGCTAGCCCGGCCCGACCCGATAAATATCGGGTTTGGGCCTAAATTTCATCAGCCCGATAAATAATCGGGCCCATTGGCCCGGCCCATTAGGCCCGGTGGGCTAACGGGCCACGGGCCAAAAAACCCGACGGGCTGCGGGCCAAACCCGGCCAGTTAGTTGTATGTGTTTTTTAAAAAATTTCTATATATAATGTTTATAAAATTCAATTATAATATTTATATAATTCAATTTGATATGTAAAAAATAATATTTTTGATAAATTTATGGGATATAAATTTTTTATAACTATATATTTGCAATATTGGGTATAATAATAGTATAAAATATAAGTATTTTTGAAAAAATAAAAGATTTTGAATAAAAAATTTTAAAAAAAAACTAAAAAATTAGGCCCGTTAGCCCGACGGGCTGACCCGGCCCATGACATAATGGGTTTGGGCCGAAGAATATTAGGCCCATTAAATTTCGGGCCAGCCCGACCCGACCCGATAAAAATCGGGCAGCCCGCTATATTCGGGCCGGGCGGGCCAGCCCGCCCAATATTTCAGCCCTACTCAATATTTTTTATCATTAAGCCGGGTACAGTACATACTAGTTTATTAGCTATCTATACTTATTTAATATTACTAATAAGTAACAATTTATACTGGATGGTATGATAGTGGGTAGTTTTTCATGTTTTTATTATATTTTTTGTCTATTTTAATTAATTATTATAGGACACGTGGTAGCATTTTGGGATACCTACATAGGGTTGCAAATGAATCGAACTTTTTTGGTTCGATTCGCGATTCGATTCGAAATTTCAAGATTCGAATTCGAATATTTCGAATACGAATCTGAATAAGAATATTGTTTTTGATTCGAGAAATACCCGAATACGAATATGAAATCACAATATTCGATTCGAAAATTATTATTCGATTCGAATAATTTAACTTAAAATATAGTATAAGTAATATATATTGACATATAATAATATATGATAACTCAATCAAACATTTAAACATAATATATTATAATTAAATATATGTTTGAATATAAATTATTATAATTCAATATATATTTTAAATATAATATTGTTCATATTTTATTTAATAAATAAAAAATGACTTTAATACGAATATTCGATATTCGATTTGAATATTCGAGAAAATATTCGAATTCGAATAAGAATCAATTTTATGATTCGATTAAATATTCGAATATTCGTATTCGTATTCGATTGTCATCCGAATACGAATAGAATATTGCGGTATTCGATTCGATTCGTTTGCAACCCTATTTTACCTACATTTCTTAGTAATATAATGTGTAAAAAAATTATTTTTTGAGTATCTATATATATATATATATTTGAGTTTTTATACTGTCAATTACAATCTATTTTTAAGTTAACATTATTTTCGGATTTGTTAATTAAGTTGATTTATATGAGAGAACTTTAGGATTCCCTGCTCTAAGGTGGAGGGTGTCCACCACCAGTTTATAAAATAATAATTAAATGACACCATTACAAGTATAACGTTGTTTTCAATATGTCATCGTCCACCAATAGGAGGTTCCATTCGTGATTGCTGAGCTGTAATGTATATCACCATTGCACCTTTAATACTTTATGTTAAATTCATTATTCTTGGCCTTGCTTTTTCCAAACGAAATTCTATTCTTTTTATCATTTCCCCCGCTATATATTGGGTACTCAACTAAATGTTCTCGTAAGAGGTTTTAAACCTCCATGAGTGCTTTGTAGTGGTAGCTGATTCAATGGGCTTGCAATGTATGGCAGACGAAGTGAAGCATATGCATCACTGTAAGGGTGAAATTGGGAGATATGAATTCCTAAGATTATCGAAGGTGGTTCACATATGAGCGGCGAGGCCGAAAGTCCAAGAATATCACATACTTTGGCCACAAAAGACTTTTTTTGTTTTTTTTTTCATACTAATAATCCTTGAATCCTTATCTCCCAAGTTCATCTTTACCAAGAAAAGGGAAGTATATGCTTCATTGCATACGATGCAAGCCCACTGATTAACTTTGTTTTATCTATACTATATAAAAGTTGGATGGGGAATGAACATTCTCTTAACCAATCACAATGCGACATGTAAGCGACCTCAATGCAAATGACTATTTTAGGCACGTAGGAGGTTGGAATTACAGCTGCCATTGCCATGGATGGGCAAAATTCTATAGCTATTCACGTTTGTTTATTTATGTTGGAAGTTGAAGAGGCTAGGCTGCAAGCGGTAGACGAAGAGTTCCGTCCATTAATTAGACCCGATTTATGAGCTGAGAAAATAAGAAAACCCTCAAAGCGATTTAGTTGATTGTCTCTTTCGCGGGTTCAGTTCATAAGCAGACTGAATCTGGGTGAGGATAGGGAGTGCTTGGGGGCAGTGGTGAGCTTGGTATTGTTCATTTGGATCCAAGATTACAAAGGGTGGGACTGGGGTTTCACGGCGAGCACCACCGCCATGTTATTCGCTGTCTTAATCTTCGGCTTAGGCTGCCAAAGTATAGGATCCACGTCACCAAAGGCAGCAGCGCGGTGTCGGAGATTGCAGAGGTTTTCGTCGCGGCGGTGCGGAACAGAAACCTCGACCTGTCGGAGAACCCCTACTAGCCTGAGGCTGCCGTAAGGGTCTTGACACGATTACCTTGATATAGGTATTTTCTTTTCCTTCTTTGGGACAGAATCATGGTGTGGGCAAAGTGATAATGGACTGTTTTGAAACGATTGATCAAGTAAAAATGATTTTCTGGCAGCTGATTGATGGGTTCTTTTTCCTTAAAGAATTAGTAGAGAGAGAGTAAGACGTGGGTGGTGAGTGGGTGGCTCGCGTCTGTGTATGAATGGGAATCAATAGGAGCCATTGTTGAGAAGACGACTCAGATCAGAGACTGAGAGCTGCTTTACTGCTTTATACCCTTTCAAGTAGAGTTTACAGGAGAGGAGAGGAACTGTGAAGAAGACTTTCGGTTTAACATAATTGTTCATTATTGGGGTATTTTCTTTGTGATTAAAGAAACATTGTACTCAACTTTTCTTTTGTGCAGGAATCGAGCGGAAGGAACAATTTTTCCTTTTTCATCTTTTATTAGTACTTGAAGAAGCATCAAATAATTGATTTTTGCTATTGATAATTGTAACAAAGCACAAATCTCGGTATATCACAGTACAGTTTGCCAATTTTAGTGCAGCATGGGGTGGCCCGTGTAGAATGATCGCACCTTTCTATACCGATTTGTCTGAAAAGCATCCTTCCATCATGTTCCTCACAGTCGACGTCGACGAACTTACAGTGAGTTCTACCATTAAAATCACATGCAATAGAACTGTAATCTGCTGCAGTTTAGTCTTCAAAAACTTCAGACATCTCATTCACCAATATGAGAACTTCAATTGATTTTCTGTGCCTATCATGTGTTTGGAACATATTTATAACACCTCATGTGTTGTTTTCTTTCTTCCTTTTCTTCCATTTGCGAACCTTAATCTGCTTTATATATAGGGATAAGAATAATGGGAATGAGATCAAAGTAAGTCGGTTAGATTTACAAAGTTCTATGCGTACTTGATACTTTGTGATGTGTGGGTGTTTTTTTTATTTTTATTTACATTTTGTTCCGATGGGTATTAAACGATAAAGATAGCTTCCCATCTCTAACCTGTTTCATTAGATGAATGATTTCATTTGTTTGCCTGACCTACAACAAGCTCCTTCAAGGTAACCTACAAATTTTAAGGAGTCTGACAGAAAAGCTCCTGTTGATGTTCTCTGCTGCAATCATTTGAAACTTTTTCAGAGCGGCAAATTCTTGATGTTAGGGAGTCCATGACTGATGTTAGGAAGCATCATGGACTGATTACAGAAGAGAACATCTGTCATGGACTTCCTAACATCAGTCATCTAAGAAATTGTATTTTTCAGAGCGCCTCCATCAAAATGAGCAATCTTCGAATTGCAATGGAATTCTTTGGCATTTATATTTTGTTTTGTTTTCGAAATCATGTCAATAATAAGCAAGCTGCATATGGAGCCAGAAACTGTTCAATCTAAATCCCTTCCCCACAGTATGTTGATCTCAGGAATTGGCGACGAGGACGCTGTGGAAGAAATCTCTTCGTAGTCAACATGTCCGACCTTGAGCTTTCCAATGTAGGACGGAGAAACTTAATCGCACCTTCCATTCAAATAGTTTGAAGACTCTATTTGTGGGTATGTGATTGTGTATTTTTATGTTTTGTTTTGTTTTTTTTTTTGGGATGGGCTTCGGGAGCTTTGTCTTCAACAGGGAAGCCTATGTAAAAAAAAGTGTCATCTTAGGTTACTTTCAAGCAAATGAATGTCTTTACTGAAATTTTTTTCTGTATGTGATTTTTCGAACTGAAAGTTTTGTGTAGTAGGGGACCTACATGAGTACGCGAGATTGAGAGATCTAGAGAAACTCAATTTGGCCCGCGGACCGTCGGGTTTTTTGGCCCACGGGACATCAATCCGCGAGCCTGACAGGTTGAGTCAGATGAGCCTGATTATGTTTTGGGCTCTAGAAATTAATGCCCGAGCCCGATGTTTTTTCAGGACTGGGTTGGGCCGGCCCATCGTCTCAGGCCTACTTTCAGCTATAGTTCCCGTGCATCGCACGGGCCAAAACTAGTGTATATAATGTAAGAATATGATGGCGCAAATCTCTCAAGAAGTCTCTTATAACATCGATATGCTATTTTTCTTTTTTATTTTATTATTTCGTTAATGTAAATACAATAGCCATTTCAATTGTGTCAATTTATGTTATGGTTTGTTTCACAACAAGAAACGAATATGTTTCATTGAAATTTCTTGAACGACAAAAATAACAAATTGGGAAAAATCTCATTTGCGCCGCCGCCGCCGACCACCACCACCCCTTATTACTTGGCCGACCTACCACCTCTGACACGTCGTAGTGCTCGAGCCCTAATACGTCGATCTCCTTGAAGGATTCCACCGCTTGCTCGTGGTTCGAGTACTTGTTGAAGAGTATCCCATTTTCCTGAAGCTCCTTCACGTCTTGTGGGGATTCGATCAGCGCCTTCATGAAGGCGGCGTACGACACCACCGTGCAGGCGGAGTTTGACGCCGGCGACAGCTCATAGCCGATGAGGTTGGCCAATACTACTTGGTGCTGGTCGGAGACGTAGATGGGCAGTCGTAGTCGGCCGTGGAATAGGCTCGATTCGAAGGAGATGGCTCGAAGAG
This sequence comes from Craterostigma plantagineum, assembly GCA_027422505.1. Classification (NCBI taxonomy): domain Eukaryota; kingdom Viridiplantae; phylum Streptophyta; class Magnoliopsida; order Lamiales; family Linderniaceae; genus Craterostigma; species Craterostigma plantagineum. The sequence continues at coordinate 7,600,880 of JAPQWV010000024.1, forward strand.
AGTGACTGCTCGGCGCAAATCTTATCCCCTTCGCTTTGAGATCCGTGACCGACCCGAACAAAGTGTTTGTATCAATGAGCGAAAGAGGTTTTTGATATTCTGGTCAAATAGGCTCTGGCCACCCAACTTATGCTGTTGCAACTATTGAAGAACTATTTCTCTAGCGTAGTGTATTATCAGGTCTTAGTGCATTCACGCATATGTTTTCTGTTGAATTCTTTTCGTTTTCGCTAATTATCTTCGAGGAAATTAGAGTTCATCTGCTATGTGCTCTGTAGTCCTTCGCGGCAATTCTCTGACTTTTGTCAATAAGATTACAGCATCATCTACTTGTACATGGAAGGAGCTTCTCTATAACTACATTGCATTCAAACGAGTGGGCGGTCGAGTTACAGATCACTCCGTTTTCTCGCAAATTCTCAAGGCTTGTTTGGTCCTCACGTCATCAAGACTCGGGCAGTCCGTTCATGCATCCCTTATCAAAGATGGATTCAAATCATTCTCTTCTGTGGGAAATTCAGTGATGGACTTCTATGCAAAATTTGGACTGCTGAGCTGCGCTGCGAACGTCTTTGACGGCATCGAAGCGAAAGATTCAGTTTCTTGGAACATTGTTCTTCGTGCACATATTGATGGTGGTGCTCTTGGAGAAGGGTTGGACCTATTTGTTAGAGCAAGATCAGTTGGATTTGAACCTAATGTTTCCACTTTGATTCATGTGATTAAAGCCTACCACGATCTTAGAGCTTACGAACATGGCCAGGCGTTTCACTGTTACTTGATTCGAAGTGGGGTTTTGACCCTTACTTCGGTACAAAATTCTCTTTTAGGGTTATATGCGGACATGAGGATGGATTATGCAGAGAAACTCTTCAGCGAAATCTACGACAAAGACGTTATTTCGTGGAGCGTGATGATTGGAGGGTATGTGCATAATGATGAGGTTTCCTTTGCTCTGAAGATATTCAGGGAAATGGTATCAGCTTTTGAAGTTAGAGCTGATGGTAAGACCATGGTAAGTGTACTCAGAGGATGCGCTAAATTAGGCGACATAGACGTAGGAAGATCAGTCCATAAATATGTCATTGTAAGAGGCTTAGATGGTGATTTGTTCGTACTAAACACTCTGGTCGGTCTCTATTGCCAATGCGGTGATCTCGATTCTGCCATTGAAGCGTTCAACGAGATTCCTCACAAGAACTTAGTATCCTGGAATTCTCTACTCTCTGGCTTTGTTCATAAAGAAGAGTACGTCGACGCACTAAAATTGTTCCATGACATGAGAAGCTCAGGGCTCGATGCTGACGAGGTAACTCTAGTAAACCTAGTCCAAACTTGTAAGAACTTGGGAGACCTTCGTAAGTGCAAGTCCACTCATTCTAGATTCTATCGTCAAGGTATGCAATTGAACGATTTGGCTACAAGTTCGTTGATCGATGCATATGCAAAGTGCAATCAGATCGTTTATTCTTGGAGAGTATTCTGCCAAGACAGTGAGCCAGGCGCTATTACATCGAGTACGATGATCTCAAGCTTCACCTACTGTGGCATGCCCGTTAGAGCAATTGATACTTACTCAAAATTGAAGCGAATTTCGCCGTGTAAGATAAATTCCATTACCATGTTAAACCTTCTCGAAGCTTGCGGGCTATATGCTGAGATTAGCATATCGAAATCAGCGCATGTAATTGCTACACGGATGGGTCTCGCATCGGACGTAGTCATTGGAACTGCTATACTCAACATGTACTCAAAGTGTGGTGCAATTGAAGATTCGAGGAAGGCATTTGATCAGATATCAGCAAAGAATAATGTTGTATATACCGCAATGATCTCTGCATATGGCCTAAATGGGCTCCCACGTTGTTCTCTGGCGTTGCTGTCTGAAATGGAGCTTCGTGGTTTGAAGCCCAATGCAGTGACAACTCTCTCGTTATTATCTGCTTGTTGCCACGGAGGATTGGTTGTGGAAGGACTTTCAGTTTTCGAAAGACTGTTAAGAGAGCATAACGTTGACAAAATGCCCGAACACTTTTCTTGCCTTGTCGATTTGCTTGCAAGAGCTGGGAATATCGATGATGCAATGCATATGATGAACTGTATCCCTATTGGCTTGAAAGCTAATGCTAGTGCATGGAGTGCGGTTTTAAGTGCATGTAGGAATTATCGAACTGCAATAATTGGTCATAATGCTGTTTCTGGGATTCTTGAATTGGAGCCATCTAATGCTTCGGGTTATTTACTTGCATCGTACGTCGATGCTGCTAGGGATTTGTGGGCAGGAGCTTCTGATATGAGGATGTTAATGAAGGAAAAAGGCGTGGAGACAGTTGCTGGTTGTAGTTTGGTGCATGTTGATAACAACGCTTATACTTTCACCGCTGGAGATAATAAAAACCATCATCCCTTGTTTTCTTGCATGTTGAGTCCTGTCTTAAAGCAACTGCACTTGTGCATGAAGATGGACATGGGGAGTTTTTGGGTAAAGAGAGAATGATCATCTTCTTACGGATGTAGTTCTCATGGAGTGCAAGGTGAAGCTAAAAAGACAACTCATCAACCATATAAGTCACCCATCTCCATTTTTTATCTAATACATTGAAAGCCTCTCCGTCGGCTTGCTCCTCCCCTCCATTGTCTTTCTCGTATGTATTCCTAAACTTACACAGATATTAACACAACCATATACTAATACGTCACCGAGCTTAGGAGCAAGTTTTCTTTGTCGGGGGATAAAGCCTCCCATGTTATCGAGCAAGTTGATGGCTTCTTTGTTTGGGAATTGTCTGCTTTAACTGCGATCTGAGTTCTGAAAAACCTTTTGACGTTGATTGAATCCAATGCGAAATGAGGAGGAAGATGATGCGGAATATACTGAGAGGTAAGCCTGCAACCTCTTTGGGAATAAATAGAGGATAATTTTTCTGTATAGGTAGACTCCGCAAAATGTTTTGGCATTGTGAGCGAATTTTTTTTATTTTAAGCATTAAAATACATTCTTCTTGTATTTGCATTCCATTTGATGGAATATAGATAAACATGGAGAGGAGTGGGAAGTATATGCTTCATTGCTTCTGCCATACGATGCACTGTATCACCTTGTTGAGTGCCTATTAACTTTGTTGTATGGTATATAATGTAAGAATATGACGGTGCAAATCTCTCAAGAAGTCTCTTATTACATCGAATATGTAGCAATTTCTTTTTTTTTATCTTATAGTAAATACAATAGCCATTTCAAGTGTGTCATTTATGTTATGGTTTGACGGTTAAGCGACCAAATCTGCCAAAATTACTATTATAAGCACACAACAAATTACAAATGAATATGTTGGATAGAAATTTCTTGAACGACAAAATATAACAAATTGGGAAAAAATCTCATTTGCACCGCCGCCGCCGCCGCCGCCGCCGACCACCACCCCTTATTACTTCGCCGACCTACCACCTCTGACGGCGTAAAACGCCTGAAGAAACGTAAATACGAGGAGAGCAGTCGCCGCCGACAGTGAAATAACCCTCCAAGGACTGCACAGATAAGCCACGACCAAGTTGCCCATCCACGCCCTCGGCCGGCTCTTACAGTGCCGGCCGATCTTCTCCTTCACGCCGTCGAACACGTCGGAGTGCTCGAGCCCTAATACGTCGATCTCCTTGAAGGATTCCACCGCTTGCTCGTGGTTCGAGTACTTGTTGAAGAGTATCCCATTTTCCTGAAGCTCCTTAACGTCTTGTGGGGATTCAATCAGCGCCTTCATGAAGGCGGCGTACGACACCACCGTGCAGGCGGAGTCTGACGCCGGCGACAGCTCATAGCCGATGAGGTTGGCCAGTACGACTTGGTGCTGGTCGGAGACGTATCTGATGGGCAGTCGTAGTCGGCCGTGGAATAGGCTCGATTCGAAGGAGATGGCTCGCAGTGAGTGACTGCTCGGGGCGAATATTATCCCCTTTGCTTTGAGATCCGTGACCGACCCGAATAACCCGTGTTGCTGACGTGTCGGGTTTCTGTCTTGTTTCTTCTTCCTCGATTTCCTCGCCGTCAACGTTCTCCTTGCGCAGTCCCACGTTTTCCCCAACACGGTCGTAGCTGCCTGATTGTCTTCTCCTTCTGCTTGGGATTTTCCGGCGATTGCCCTCCAAATAGCTTCGAGAATGTGAAGGGGTAGGTCGTCGCCGTCGTACTCTCCGGCGACGCTTATCTGTTCTCGGGAACCACTCCCCAAAAGCATCCACCGTAGAAACGCATGGATCAGCCCATCCCATTCACTTTCTCCTCGACCCTCTCCTTGCGAGCTGATAAGTAAGAGCTTTATGACCTTAAAGGGCACTTGGTTCTCTATCTTCACCATGTCTCTGACCATTAATGGGGCGGCGGCGAGTCCAAGGTGGCTGGTCCAGTCCAAGGCGGCGGCGGCGGCGGCGTCCTCTCGAGTGGCCATGTAGTTGATGATTGTGCAGCCGTCCAAGAGCATCATCGTGGCGAGCTCGTCGTCGCTGTACTTCTCTAAAATCGAAGCCTCGGCGTACGTGTCTCTTATCTCGTCGATGTTGTCTCTGATCAGGGGCGGAGCTAAGAGTGATTTGAGGGTGGGCAAAAAATTTAAAATAAATCTAAGACGAAATAATTATATAATACGTTGAGGTGCGGCAACCAACGCTGAGGTGCTTGGGGGTAATGAGGGAGAGGTCCTGAACTCGAACCCTCCCGTCAACATTTCCCTAGGCTTGTCCCACATGGGTCTAGACGTGTGATTTTGATCTGGTCGACCTGTTTAGCAGGTAGTGGGTCGGCCCTCGAGATTTACCTGGCCCGCCAGGGTTCCCCGGGTTTAAAAAAAAAATTATTATATAATATCTAATGAAAAGTGACCTTACATATTATTGTTTTTTTTCTACAAGTCTTAAAATTTTATAAAATTATTGTATGATAGCATAATTATCAACGTTAAGAGATTTTTCATATTCAAAAGGCTTCAATACTGACATTTGAAACGTTTTTTTTGCTTCTCGAATCTTTCCACTGTAGATTAATTTAGATGAAAATGCTGAATTATTGGATAAAACAAAGCATATAGTAATTCAATTAATTTTTTGGACTATTTTATACTATTTTTGTTTTTTTGTTGATGTCTTATGATGGTGGATTCATGAGTATTTATAGATGAGATTATGAATTCCATTCTTAAACTTTAGAAAGATAATCAATTAATACCATAAAGAGACGTTATTATAATTTATAATAAGAAATTTGCCCATTAAATGAAGTCCAATAAGGAAAATAACTATCTTACCATTAAATTAATATTATTTAGATCTAATGACGGATTTATATGCAGATGTTTTAAGTGGGCGTGGGGGCTTCGTTTCACTCGTACGACTTGCCACATGGTATAAGTAAATAGATCTATATACATACATATACATAAAAGCATATATAGGTAATTTTTTTTCACAGTAGGCAAGTGCCTACACTGGGCATGAGCTGGCTCCGCCCTTGTCTCTGATCTTTTGGTAGTAAAAGGACTTCGACCGATGGGTTGTCGAAGCGAGCCATTCCAAGCACAGTGGCTTGAATTCTTGGACACGTTGGAGATCGGCCCTTCCATGGTGGTAAGGGCCTAAGGTGATGAAAATGGGATCGTAGACGTGGTTTTTGCTGTGCAGGTGATTGTTCTTCTTCAACTGTGGGATAACTCTGTGTATTCTGCGCACCACCACCTTCTTCTGATGAGATCGTTCTTCGTCTACTTCTTCTTCAACGTACAATCGATGATGATGATGATCATCGCTTTTCTGTGAGTGGTTCTCCATTACCACAAGTGTTACTGTCTGCTTGGTTGTATGCGTTACTTCACACTATTGTTAAGACATGGATATTTTATTGCATTAAATTAAGACCCAAAGATGACGAAGAGCAGTCCACGCTTGGTTGGGACATATGGAGTGGGTCTGTTTGTCGAAGAAGACGACGACGACTTTCACAAGTGTAAGAGATGAGTTTTAGCTCGAAAGTTCAATGTAAGTTTCCGTAGAATTAGCTCGAAAGTCTTTTTCGGTCTTCAATTAAATTTGACTCGTTGAACCAAATAAGAATCATTTACTGGTTGAGTTATCTGCTGCAATATTATGTTTTGAGTGACTCAGACATGAAATAGTACACTACCAAACTTCGTTCAATTTTATTACCCAAGTGAATAGAGAATAATAGACCATATCAAGATCAAAACCGTTTTATTTTATTTTATTCTTTATTTTCATCGATTAGTTCGAAATGAGAGTGTATTAAGTATGTGAGATCGTAGTCAATAGAAGCTCGACGAACTTTCGATATAATTGAGAATAATTAACGTAAGCATTTTCCCGACACGAACAACTAAAGAAAATAAACTGGCATCGACACCATTCATCTCATAGAACATAACCAGACATTGAGTGAGATATCAATGTCTTCGACAATAACCAATGATTTTAATACTACATTTAATTGTATCTATTGATTGATGATTGATAAATGCACTAGAAAATATGGAGATTAACTTGTATTTAACCAGGAGAAATCTTTTCGGAGAAGTGGGCAGAATTAAGGTATGAAAAAACGAAGAGCATGCATTTTTATTACGGTGAATTTTCTCCTGCCAAAGTAAAACGACCACCAACTTAGTTGCACCCAAACAAATTACGTGATATGTCGCAGTTGTGCAACAAATGAATATCATCAGTAACATTTGTAAACTGTAGCTACTTAAAGTGTAACAAACACAACGTTTACATAGGGGCTGAAAGACAATATCTATTGGAGCAAACATTGGACCTATTGAGCACGATTTCTTGTGTATTTAATAACTAATAATAATATAATAATAAGGGAACTTTACACTTAAATATCGAAAATAAAAAAAAATTCATCAGTAGTATCTTTATATGAATAAAAATTTTACACATAGGTACTCACTTGACTAAAGGTACATTATACAAGAAATTTAGGTCCATAGATTACGTATTGTAATACATAATTCAAATCATACAATATATTTAGGAATAGATACCCACAACATTAATACAGTACGCAATATACATATAAAATAATACGTAAATGACGATAAAGTGGTACTCTCCGCCAAACGAGTACCTAAAGAAAAAAAAATTAAAACCAACTGGGTACTTAGTTGTTTATTTTATCTATCTATATATAAAATGTATCTAACAGGGGTCTGAACTAAGGATGTAAATAGGTCGAGTTGGGTCACATTCGGATTCAACCCGTTTAATATAAACGGATTGAAAACTTCCACCATGACCTGACGTGTTTACTTAAATAAATTGAAATATTGAACCCAAATCCGGTCTGCTTTAACCCAAGTCTAACTCATTAACCCGCCAAAAAAAAAATAAACAGAATTATAAATTCAAATGAAACAAAACAATAGAGATAAAAATCAATTGTTTTTTTCTAAGACATCAACTTATTAAGAAACAATTAAAGATTCAAATAACAGAAGTCTCAAAACATAGTTAAATATCAAATTATTTCATAGTTATCAGGTATCGAACGAAACTGCGGATAATTAACTCAACGTTCGACCATGCTCTCTTCCATTCGATCTAACCAACCTCATTTTCATGACATGCCAGTATAATTCATCGAGCATAGGATAATTTTTTCCTTTTATTTTAGTTATATTAAGGATATTTTAATAATTATATTATCCGGATTAAATGAGTTGATAAATTGATTGGTTTTGGATTGAAAATTCGAACCACTCTAACCTGATCCACTTAATATTCGGGTTGCGTTCGGGTTTATCAATTTACTTAAGCAGGTCGAAAATGCTAATTCAAACATGCTATTTTCGAGTGTTGTTCCTATCGGGCTGGCAGGTTGGGTTTAGCAGCCCTAGCCTAACTTGATAATTTTTTTTTATACTTTTGCTACTTAAGTATAGATACACATAATAATTTTAGTAATGTGTACTTATAAAATAACTTATTTATTAATAGAATAAATATCATCAAAAAGTAAAAAAAAAAAAAGGAAGCCTACTTAAAGTGTACCTAAAGATAAAAAAAAGTGTAAGAACAGTTCCTCCCAATATTTGTTTTATACATGGGTACCTATATAGTAAAATTTTTATACATACGTAACTGCTAGGCAGAAGGTACGTCATATAAAAAAGTACGCATGCTTACAAAAATATCACACAACATATTTAAGATTAAGTATCCGAAAGGAAGAGCGTGAAATTATTTTTCCTTTCCGCAGGGACCAGGAGATTGGATCTAGCCGTAAGAAGAATGCTTGATATAAATAACTCACTTCTTGGTCTTCGACCCCCGCAGTCACTACGAACGCCCCCGATCAGTGCAATGGGATGTGTCTATTTATCTATCTCTTGACTTACTCAAATGATGATTGTATCTCAACCAAAGGAGTACCTATTTATTAACCTTTATTATACTAGAAACTCATATATAAAAATCATCTAACAGTAAATTGAACTGGTAATGTTTTATATAATTTTGAGTATTTAAGCGTAGATAGGAGGCCTCCTTTACAATCCCCAGTAAAGACTAATTTGTCTCATGCCAATTGGCGCACGCGCACATAGGATTCTATTATCATGGGCCATACATGGTGCACTCTGAAAATCATATTATAATAAAATATTCCATTTAACGTGAAAAGTCAGTGATCCATATCCATCCCACTGTGGCCAATATCGCATCTATCGATACCAATCACACGTAACCCATATCCACAAATTATAAAATGTTGAAAACCTACTACACTAAAATATCACCATATTGTATAATTATTGCAAGACAATAGAGAGCATGTGGAGGATATATTCGTTCACTTGATACATTTATTTATATGCTTTAGGTAAAATATTTCATATCATCACAAAAACTCAATTAGGCATAAAGATAATAGAGAATTAGAGATTAATTTGATGTAAGGTGAACATGAGATCATGGGAAGGTTATGGGGTGAATAAGGAGATCATCCGATGGAAGGAGACATCCACTCAGTACAACACTTCTAGCATTTTTAGCACATCGCTGTGTGCGCAATAAAATTAAGAATTAACCAATTGTCAGTGAATGATTTAATAAATAAAAATAGATAGAGGTAGTTATTTATGATGTTAGAGCTACGTGATTTAGTAAGTGTATTTTATAGTAATTAATGTAGAAAAAGTTTTATTAGTTAATTGACAGACCAATTTACATTATAAATATAATAATCAAGGCAATAACTACAAATTTACAAAAGCTTCAGAATGAAATAAGTTTTTACACAAAAGACTGGAAGTCGCCGCTGGCCAGGCGAAAGCCGCCGTGCATCAAATATTCCGGCGACTAAAAAACGACTATAGATAAAGGCAAGCTTGAAGAGAAATATCTTGTTCATTTCTTCATCTTATTACAACTTCATACAATAATTACAAACGTACCAATTTACATGCACCTAGGGGTGTAAATGAGCCTGAGCTGCTGAGCTCGAGCCGATCATATATGAGCTCGTGGCTCGTCGAGCCCGAATTCGAACTCAGATACCCCGCCTTACAATAAAGCTCGTCGAGTCGAACCGAGCTTGAATGTTTTTAATCGAGCCGAGCTCGAGTCCAATAAAGCTTAATCCAGTCGAGCTCGAGTTGTGCCATGTTCGGGCTCGACTCGCCTCGGCTCTTTTGCACCCTTTCCTGCAATCTTCGTGCAACACAAACAACTCACACAGATCACAAACAACACACGCAAAACTTACATCAATGACGATAATTGACGGCGTAGAAAGTCTGCAGAGCGGTGAGGCATAGCAGAAAAGTCGCCGCAAAGAGAGCCAAAACGCTCCAAGGGCTATTCAGGCGAGTGTGTATGAGATCGGCCGTCCAAGTCTTCTTCCTATCCCTACAGTGCTCGCCGATCTTCTCCTTCACATCCCTGAAAACGTCGAAGTTAACCAACCCAAAGGTGTCGATGTCCTTGAAGGCCTTCACCACTTGTTCGTGATTCGAATACTTGTTGAAGAGTATTCCCCTCTTCTGCAACTCCTTAACATCCTCGGCGCTCTCTATGAGAGACTTCATCAAGATAGCGTAGGACAGTACGATGTACTTTTCGTTGCTGCTGTCGGGAGAGAGCTCGTACGCTATCAAGTTGGAAAGCATCACTTGGTGTTGGTCGGAGACGTATCTCACCGGGAGCTGAAGCTCGCCGTAGTACGAGGAAGATCTGAATCTTACAGCCTTGAGCGAGTAAGAAGAGCTTGGGCTGAAGTAAACACCCTTTGCTCTCAGATCCATTACAGATCTGAACACTCTCTGAGAATGGTACTGCGTGTAGGTGTACTCATCTTTCTCGTGGGCTTTCTTCTCATCGGACAGAAACCTCGGCAGAAGCTTACTCTGCCGCCATGATCTGTTGCTCCTCGTCGGCGGTGTTTCCTTAACGGGTTCGTCGTCGTCTTCTTCTTCTTCATCGTTGGTAACTGCTCTCCAAAGAGCTTCTAGAAGGTGAAGGGGAGGGTCTTCGTCTTCCCTGGGAACCCTCACTTGTTCTTTCGAACCATCCCTCAGCAGAAGCCAGTTCAAAAAATCACGGAGCAAAGAATTCCATTGATTTCCTCTGACTAAGAGCTTTATGACGGAGAAGGGTATTTGATTCTCAAGCTTCATAATGTCGCGAAGCATGAAAGGGAAAGCAGCCATGCCGAAATGGTCCTGCCATTCTCTGACGTTGTTCCCCTCCTTCGAACTTACGTTGGCCATGTAGTTGACGACGAAGCAAGCGTCTCTGAGCATCATTCCGGCGAGATCGCCGTCGCTGTACTCGCCGAGGGCCGAGGCGTCGGCGTAGCTGCTTCTCACTGCGTCTATCTTCTCCGTGATTTTTCTGTATAATACGTCTTCTTCCTTGACGTCGTCAGCGATGCGAGTAAACCATTTTACGCAGAGGGGCTTGAAATCCTCGGCTTGTCGGAGTTCTTGGGAGGAGCTTCCATGGTGGTAAGGGCCTAAGGAGACGATCGCAGGGTCGTAGACGTGTTCGATGTGGTGTTTCTTTAGCCTCAGCTGAGGTAAGACTCTGTGCATCTGCCGCCGGCGTTTTGTGGGATTCGAGAAATTTGGGGATTCTTGGCGAGTTTTTCTTCGGACATCAATGGTGATTCTTTCATGGCTAATGGCCGTTGCTTTTTTGTCGTTTTCTGACATAGTCATCTTCTTCTTAGTATGGGTACTAATTATTTACCGGCGACGAAGTTCTATTTATATAGCAGGTTTATTTTAACCACACCAATTGGCCCTAAAAAATAATAATTTTCATGTACCAATCAATCACCAATATGAGAAAAATACAATTATGATTTGGGATTCAATATAATGAAATACAAATGTCTAGATATATGAAATATTAATTGCAAAATGAGTGTCCAATATGAAATTCTTTAAATTGGTGATTAGTTTCAACCCGGCCAATGTAAAAAATAGTTTAACTAGATGTTACCACTGAATCAATGCTATATTTTGTTATATATAGTTTTTTTTTCTTTAATTTAAATGAACGGTTATTAAAACCATGATCGCTACATTTATTGTGGGCCGCTCCGCAACTTTTTTCAATTTAGAGGGGTGGATTTTCATTATATAATAGATGGATGATGCAGTGGGGTTATTTGTGTAGTTGAAAGACGTGGGGGTAACAATATGCATTTGTGTATAATTTGGGGGAGATGGATTAAGATTTCCTTAAATTTTTAATAAGACGCAAAGGCGGGTCCCCACCTATTTAAGATTCCTTGAATGATGTAACTTTTTGCCAAATTTTGTTAAAAAAAGAACATTGTTTATGACGTGTATACCACTAACCAAATGGATGAACATCATTTGACTCTATGTAGGATAGCATATAAATGTGGTGTAACATATTAAATTATACCAATGCATAGATAGGGTTTTGTTTATCAGAAAGAAATTTATTTTAGCCTTTCAAATTAACTAATTGATAATATGCATAGCAATGAACAAATCATGCAGTCGTAGTCACAACGTTCGGATTTGGGCGGGTTACGAGGGCCCGTTTTGACAACTGTGATACAATTATACAAATCAAAGAGAATGTTGTATAATAATTACAATGTTAAAAAATCGGAAAACAATGGTAGGGTTTCACATTGTTTATCTTGGTATATACGTAAAAAATATCACGTTGTCATTCTCTAAGGCCTCGTAATAGGAGTCAAGATAAACATTATCGAAAACAACCGATCAATCAACGCGAGGTTGTAGTTTTGCCATTATTACACGAGCTTCAAGAACGAAGACTTGGAGAAACTCGATGAAATTGGCGAAGAAACCGTAGACTTCTTTTTTTCGTTCACCATTAAAATATATTTCATGAAAGTCAAAAAAAATTAAGATGTAAGAGGTTGAACACATCAATGGTTACACTAACTTTTCTGTTGATGAAAGCCTCATAAACGGTCATAGCCAAGTCAATCCACCAACAGACTGCAACTATCGGGTCGATTTTATATATATATCTTATATATATTTTAGTTTTGTAGAAACCTCCCCAAAAGCATGCTTTCAATTATGTTGAATATCTTGCCAAATAACCTATATTTATTGAATATATGGCATGATATGATTAAAATAGAGACCTCTCATCGAAGTTCCTCATAGAAGCCCAATGATTATAGGACTTTTCAAGGGTTGAAACCATAAAAGCTTAAACTGCTACACAATTAACGACCCACATATCTGTATCCAAAGACCATATCAGTCTAGAGTATGTAGCTACTTAAAACACGTATCTACTTATAAAGTTTGCAACTTTACTCCAAGTTAAAATGTGGGTACTGGGTATCATCCATCGTATTCGAATTACGATTTGTTCGTAGGGAATCAATAATCCACCAAGAACGATTTTTTTGGGTTCTTGATTTCGCATCATAAGGAGAATTGAATTGAAGATAAGCTTCTTTTTCCTTTTATCTTTCTTTATTATCCAATTTAAAAGACGGAAGCCACTAGGATATACACTAGTAAAAAGAAAAATAAACCTCAAAATGATTTATCTTTATAATTGCTGGTGCTCTTATCAAATCATATTGGTGAAACAATGATTTGTCGATATTTGCATGGCATGGAAGAAAGTTATATGGATAATAAGATTAGTCTCGCTCAAATTTGGGATCAAAGCAGACGTTGATTTTCAAAGTCACTTCAGACTGAATTTGCTCAAATAAGAGGTATATTATTGTAGTCATTGGGGTAATTACTTGGTTTTTAATGCTCCATACAAAGAAAAACTTATCACAAAAAACATCATGAAAAGTCAGGTGATGGCATACCAAGAACTTTTCTAGTCTCGCTTTTACATGAAAAAAAATCCTAAGCAGTGAACTCCATCCTTGTGCAAGATAGATAACATTTCGTCGCTTTTATTTTTCTTTCTAAAAATTCATTTTTACCACCTGTTTTTACAATTTCGTTATGCAACCTAAATGTAATTGTTTTGCTTATAGTGAGGTATAATCACATGACCTAATATTCGATTCACGATTTATTCTGGAATCGAAAATACACCACAAACGACTCTTGGATAATATACAAGAACAAGGATATATACAGTAGTGAAGAGAACAAACCTTATTTAATCTTTAGAAATTGTCGATGGCCTTGTAGATTCATTCAGACAGCGATTGGAATTATTAAAGGGAAAAAAAAAAACATTAGTCACATATGTGTTGGGGCCCATAGTTATATTATTGTAGCTGTGTAATTTACATGGAATTTTCTCGGAAAAAAACCATCACAAAAATCACCTCGCAAACTCAGCTGAGACACGCCAAGAACATTTCTAGCCTCGTCTTTTACTTGCAGAAAAGTCCAAATCCATCAACTCCAACCTTGTATCTATCCTTTTCCTTGTCCAAGGGAGGTTACAACAACAGCATAAACATTACCTAAAAGCACGATTTTTTCATAAAAAAAATATCGTATCAAATGGCCGGCATGTTGCCTGGAGTTGAAGCTGCAAGGAGGAGGAGATTCCACCAAAGCAGTAGCAGCAATGTGATGAACAGTAATCACAGTTATTATTATGGGTCTGATTCATCCTTTTCGAGGAGACCTTCGATCTGTTCTTTATATGCTTCGACCCATGACAGTACTGCTATTCACTCAGCTTCTTCTTCTTCCTCTTCAAGAAAGTACTCTTCCATGGTATATCTTTTTACTATTAGTATTATTATTCTGATCTTGAGGTCTATTCTATTCTATGTGGCGTATTTGATTATTTTTTAATGGGCTTTCAAAGATCTTCCTCAGAGGAATGATTATAATATCAGTGTTCATCAAACAATTCAGAGTATTAGCCATTCCCAGGACGAGAATAGGCTCGGCGCAGAAGCTAGAGAAGCTAAGAGAAGGTTAGATGAGAGGCTTCAACAGCTTATTAATCATAGGAGGCCAGAAATAAAAAGGTCTAAATGTGTTATTTAATTCTATGTATATCATAGAAGGTAAACTAGAAACGGCGACGTTTTTGATGCAGAAGTGCGTCATCAAATCAGCAGCAGCAAGTGCAGAAGGCGGAGAACAAGAAAGATAACGGCAGCGTGCTTAGGTGGTTGAAGCTGAGGAACGGCCGGAAATCGTCGGCGGCGGCGCCGTCGCCGACGTCGTCGGAGGAGGAAGAGGACGAGGAGTGTGTGGTGTGCTTGGAACAAATGGTGGAGAGGGTTGAGAACAGAGTGACTCAGCTGCCTTGTGGGCATAGGTTTCACGACAAGTGTTTGGTCCCATGGTTGGAGACAAATGCTCATTGCCCATGTTGTAGGTTAGAAATTAGTTCGTCGTTGTAGAAACGAAAATACTTCCTTTGTTTTTTCTTTTCCTTTGCTGTAATAAATATAAAATACCTACTGTCGAAATTTGCTGAAAAAAAATAGGAACCCTGAAAATCAAGCGTTTAAAGTTTGATGGAACCCAAGACTGAGTCAAATAATTGTTTTGGGCTTGGTGTCTGTTGGTTGACCCACGAGTATGATTGTGAGACTATGAATTTTCCCTCATATATTGACTTTTCCATGTTCAAATCTAGTTCATGAGAGTTATACATAGTCCGATGGAATCGAGAGATACGGTAAAACCTCTCTAAATTAATAACATTGGGATGGGACCGTTAACTTTTATTTATTCAAAGTGATATTATTGTATCTATAAAGTAATATTTTATTAATTAAACGACAAACTTTTAAAATTCAGCTAATTTAGTATTTATATATGTTTTGGTGTTTGTATTAATCCATCAACTATTTTATTCGTAACTAATTAATATATTCATTTATAATATCAACTTATTGGATACAATTAACAATTATATTCATGGATATCGGAACACTTGTCTACAATTTAAAAAGATAAGGATGAAATCCAATAAGATTTTCATTTTAAGAAAACGCTAGTAACAATATATTCATATTTTACCAGTTTAACATAATATTTATAATTGCAATATTTATGAATTATTATTTAGAGTTCTAATGGGACCTACTATTTATAAAAGAATTTTTTGAAGGATTATTATTTTATTATTTTATCGAAAATGATGATTTTTTACAAAGGCCCATGTCGGGACCGAGAGATTTTTATTATTTTTGAGAGGTTATTAATTTATAAAATATTAATTTATAGAGTTTTTTAATGTAAGACTACCTTTTTAGTACTGTTTAAAAAAGGATATTTATTATTTATTATTATTTATTATTATTATATTATAAACCACAAATTTCTGTTTTGCCTTTATGGGTGTGGTTTGGCATGGCCAGGACTATTATTAATTAGTTCCAAGCACAAAAGCATGTTTCTAGGATGGAGCAATCGTGTTGGAGATATTTTTCCAAAACATGATTAAGACATTAAATCTATGTGCGCATTTTATAAAGAAATAATAATATGTAATGACAAAATGCAACAGCGTTGAGTACAAAGGTTGCCTTAGCTAGTAGTATTTCAACGGCGGACTGCCCATATTATTCGATTCTTCAGCCGGTAGTTTGCTTGGCACTATATGTTACATATACTACATTTAACGTGTATACTGATATAAAAATGTTTGTATTAATTATATCCATGTGTATGTACATATATAATCCGATCTCACTATTATCGATTTATTTCCTTTCCTCAGTCACCCTCTCGCTCTTTTCCGGGGTAGTGTTACAAATGAATCCTGCATTGATATAGTCAAAGTATCACATTACATGCCAAAAAAAAGGGTAATTTTCATTCAGGCCATGTCAGGAAAAAAATTAGTTTTAAGGACCCAATTTCTGCAGTACCACTTCATTGTTCCGCAGTACCACTCATTGTTCTGCAGTACCACTTCATTGTTCTGTAAATTACGGAACAATGAAGTGCTACCGCAAAACAATGAAGTGGTACTGCAGAAATCGGGTCCTTAAAACTAAATTTTATACTGATAGGGCTGAATCCGATTGAAAAACATAAAGGAGTCCTGAAACGCAATATAAAAAATTGTTCACTGCATTCGTCGTAGATTATGGCAATTCATCTTTCATTTGATTGCTGAATATTATCTCCATTAGTAGTTGAAGTAATAATTCATGTGATATGCGCAGTCCAGAATACAATATTAGTAAAGGAAACTACATTATCATATTGTAAGTTGCGTAAAATTTATAAACAATATACATTGAATCAATTAACCTCAGACCATTGTATTTGATTACAGGACAGGAGGTTCAATTTTATACATCACCGTCGATCATGACATGAATTGACATTACATGCGGGCCGGGCCGGGTTACTATGAGCTGAAAGAAAAATTATGTGATCAATTATTGTCCTATCACTTCATTGTGTAATTGTCAAGAAAAGATGATAGTTCTTTGGGTTTTTATATTATAATTCACATAAATTCAAAAATAGCATAAGATGCATCGCGTTTCTTGCATCAACTGACCTGTACACACAGGGAGTGTCTGTTTTGGGGTGATCTTCCAAAACATCACCGTAATCATCTCGTTTACCATTTATCACTGTGTTTGTTTAGTCTAGCTGATGAGTCATCACCGGAATGATGGATCACCTAGGTGATGAAATTGGGGTGATTTTCATATTTAAGATCACCCCAAAAAACCTAGGTGATCCAACAACACGGTGATGAGGTGATCTATCTAACTTTTTAATGGACGAGAATACCTCTCATATTTTAACATTATTACTTTATATGCCATTACATATATAATTACAAACAATAATTAAATCTTAAAAATATTTCAGTTATTTAGAAATATTAAAACTTACTAAAAAGGTATAAATATAAACAATGCTTATAATTAAATGTATATTTTAATATATTAATTATTATTACATAAAATATCACATTAAAAAAATTTAACACATTATTTAAGTCATATGTCTATGGTCAAATATGACATTTATACAACGTCACTCTACACATCGATTAAACAAACAGAATACTTCAATATCACGTTGATCTGCAAAATGAAATATCACCTTAAAACAAACACACTAATGACATATCACATTGATCCACATTCCGGTGATACCCACATCACCGTGATGTGCGTATCACCGTAATGTTGGATCACCTGAAACAAACACCCCCTTAAGAACTCCGAAGTCGGTACACCACTTAGTCAGTTATTATCTTATTACATTACATCAACTTATTATTTAGTGATCCTGCAATTGTACTACAATAACTTCAAAATTACTCCAAAATGCATTACAAACAAACAACAGATAAAAAATGATATTAGGTATTAATTCAAATCAAAAGATCCCCTCTGAAATCCTCTCGAACATCAGCTCGGCAAAGCGGGCACACGCTGAAGAGCGAAAAGGAAAACGTAAATACGATGAATGTAGCAATCGACAAAACTGATTAGAAACGAACAGAGCGTACCCATGAATCTCTTTAAGCCACTTATCCACGCAGCACATGTGATACTCGTGAAGGCATGGGAGAATGCGTATTTTATCTCCCTCTTCGTAGTCAGCGAGACAAATGTAACACCTAAAGGCAATAGTTAACATAAATATTAACTATATTAGACTAATAAAGAAAGGTTTCTGTCTCAAGGTGTAAACATATAAGCGTTGCATTATGTCAACTTGCTAAATTAAGGTTGCCGAATTTAGTCATTCTGTCACAGCTATGAGAGCCAAGTTGAATAATCTTCAGATAATCTTCAATTTTCGTCAAGACAAATCACCCTCAAACATAAAGATACTCGATCATGAAACGTAAGAATTCCAAGAGAAGAAATACCGTGAAACATCCCCACAAATTTCTGATCTTTCTGAATTTGAATGCGTCTTCACTGGAAAAGAGTCAACAATCGATTCAGGTGCTGGAAGTGCAGCCATGGACAAGGATAGTGGCATTGGCTGTTGGTGGATCTGATCAAGAACCTGGATATGCAAGTATAACGTGAAAAGATGCAAACTTCCTGACTGAATTAGATGATGATCTCTAATGAATTTTTTAGATTTTTAACTTATTACTTTGCGGGCCATAACTAGTAACGGACGACATTAACAATCTGCTTCGTAAACCGCAGATATTAGATTTTGGCTGATTAAATCATGTTAAGGATGCCCTTTATTTCCAAAGCATATATGAGTACCTTCCAAAGCATATCTGAGTAATTTCATTTAGGGTAGAGGAAAACGAAAGACTGTTCCGCTAGCTAGCTATCAGAAAGTACCTCAAATAAAGCTTCAGCCAACAAGACAATTCTAGAAAAGCCAGCTCGTGTCCCAGAATGTTCCTCGGATGAACTAGACTGACATGAGCATGAACCATGTCCATGAATTCCTCTAGGACAGGATGAAGTTGAATGGTTTCTTGAATTTAAACTGCGTTCAGCACTTCCCCAAATCTGCACACGACAACATTATCATTTTACATCACATGTAATATCTGAAAAGAAAACGCAGACATGGCTAAATGATGGAATTGCGAAAATGCTAGATGAAAAGAATTTGAAAGTAAAGATAAAGTTCTATGTTGCCCACATTTATACAAGTTGTGGACTACTGAAACAGAAGTTGAGAATATGATAGAAAAACATTAGACTGCAAGCAAAAATCAGAGAAGCACGATATCAATCAACAGCTCTGTAGTTTTTCCAGAAAAAGGCTCTATTGAAAAATCCAACCTCTGATCTGGAAGTAGTTGTAGTTCCACTCCCGCCAGTTCTTGTATCTGTTTCACTCTCATTTCCAAACAAGCCACTTCTAAAATCAAGAAGCCGCCTCTCGCGAGATCTTAAACTATCAGAACCATTTCCTGAATCAGATTGTCTTCTAGGATATTGTCGTGAGAAAGCATCCCAAAACATCCGTCTACTATTCATCTGTAACTCTCGACTACTCATTTCAGATGAACTAGTTGACAAACTATTTGGGGATGTGCTCACCAAGTCCACTTGCAGTATGCTCCTACCAAGTCCATTCCGTTCTTCCCTAACACCTCCTATACTTGAGTTTAACTCCCGCAGGTTATCACCAGAGGAATGGATTGAATATAAAGGAGAGTCGGAGACTACAGAAGAACCAAAATCAGAATTAGAGCAATCGATATCTTCGGAAACGTTATTTTCAATTGAGACCTTATCCAACAAAGACTCTCTAGGACAAGGAGAAGAGAACTTAGTGCTGCTCAGTCTTTCAACCAAATGAGATGACTGCTGATTCATGAAATGATTGATTCCATGCAACCCATTATCCACGCAGGAACCTTCATTTGCAAGAGGAGAGGAGTGATTTGCATAGGAACTACTAGCAGGTTCTCCAGGTCCAGCTACTGAATCAGCAACAAATTGATGAGGATAAATCAACTCCACGCTTTCTGAAAGCCACTTCCCTTTAATACCAGACTCGACATTGTTTGGACTAGCTTCAAGAGTGGTATTCTCATCAGAAGCTAAACGTCTAGCAGAGTTGACAACATTCGCAGGTTTGATGCCAGCCACATCTTCAGATCCCAAGGACGAATGTGACTTATTGTTGAAGAATTTTGACTTCCGTGCATGACCTTTCTCCACATAATCTGCACGTGGTTCGGTGGGATAATCTTCGATCTACAGGGGAAACGTTGACAAGACAAAAAAAATACGTAAATAACTAAAATGAAATGCAATGTTCCTATAAAAGAATAAGTTTTGCCTATGTAAGGAAATCCATCAATTTTAGTTCGAGGACTTCAATAAATTTCTTCGTGGCAAATTAGAAACTGGTACGGATCACAAGTTCCCCAGATCTTAACTGAGCGAATGCAAAGTCACAAATTGAAAAGACTCGAGTTACTACCATAAAATCATTGATGTAACAAATGAAAATCACATACAAACAATAATTTCCTGCCCCTCAGCCCTAAAAAAATTCAAATGGTACATGAAAATTCGATAGGCATTCTCCATCACGCCGAAGAAACTGACAACTTTCATCATTGACAAGCCATTCATGAGGTGACTAACGCAACCAAAACATCGTATGTTAAGAAAAAGGACAATAACACAAAAGACCGTATAATCCCAATCCAATTCTACCGTTGATTACCTGGTGAGAAGCGGAAGGAGATGAACCGCATAAGAGGATAGATGAGACGGCGCGCTTCAACTTTGGACGACGACGGCGATCGACCGTGCGGCTGACCCCCGACCCCATCTATGATCTGTGATTCGGGGGATTTATTTTAGTAAATGAATTTTGAAGTTATTTTCAGTTGCTATTATTCCATACAAATGGGTAATTGGTAAATCATAACTAAAATTAAATTTGTAGTGATCTTTAGGGTAGATAACATTTCACAATAAAATAAAATAGCACATGACCAAACATTTTGATCAATTACAACCACTATTATAAAGAAATTTTTGTCAATTACAACCATTATATTTTATAATGTTTGATGAAGTATTATTTTTAAATTTATACAAGGCAAAATGATTCGTAGGGTTATAGTTATAATAATAGAAAATAAGGGAGTGAATTGATAAACGAGTGAAATGATACATTATTTAAAGTATAACTAATTATTAATGAAATATTCAGAATAAATAAAAAAAAATTAAAGGATTAAATATAATTAAACAAATGGTAAAAATTGCAGTTGAATGATAAAACCCACAAACCAAAATAAATTATTCTGATGCCATAACATAGAAAAATATAATGCCATTACAACGATCTCATGATGCATGGGGTATGATTATTGATTTGTCCCGTCCATATTTTGGTATTTATATTTGAAATAAAAAATCTATACGACTGTTTTTATTTATTCGAATGGTAGAATCAAACAAAAATCCTAATCGATCCTATCCAACACAAAGTAAATTTTTTCTATCTGTAGTCACCATCCTAAAGTTCTATAATTTAATTAGTAAAACTGAAAAAAAAAATGCATAAATAGTTGAAAAATATTGTATATTATACTACTTACAAATGAAGTAATAAGCTGACCTCGCTGGCAAAACAATCGCCGGGAAATGAAGCAAAAATATCAAGCGCGATCGTCATCATCATCATCTTCTTCTCCGCTTCTCATCTCAGCGTTGAAATCACCCATATATATATTCTTGTGCCTATACGCATATCGTCGTATGCACCACAGAGCAAACAGGCCATCGTCGTAACCCATGGGAGCAATGGATATGGCCGTCGCCGTTCAGCTCCGACCGTCTTATCACGGTCGCCGTCATCATCCTCTTCAACGGAGCTCTGCGCTGTTCCCGATTTGCCCTCGACTCTTGGGCGATTTACGGCTCCGCCCTCGGCAGCTACGTTTCTCTTGTTCGAGAATTCGAGCCGCCTCTGCCGTTGCTTTGGACCAAGTAACTCATCCTTTCTTTCGTTGTTATGCTTTTGTTCTTCTTTTTTGCTTAATTTCGTCTCGGAATATGCTGTGATTGTTTGTGTTTTGGCTCGACTAGAGAGAGATTCTCTGGGCAAGCAATTAATGCTTTTAGTTAACTCATCTGCTTCACTCTGTTAGCATCTGCCTTAGAGAATGTTTCGTAGTTATAATCCCCAATGGATTGAAGATTATTCACCAATTTATCCTCTCTATCGCCATATTGGGTTAATTAGTAAAGCAGATGGAGCTTTAATAGACTTTACGATGCGATGCAAAGGTTTTAATTGTTAAAATTGTACGTTTTTATGTATGTGATTGAACCTGGAGACGTTGTCAACCTAGTGGTCTGTGGTCAGTGGCCTACTTGTATGAATTGTATTGCCGACGAACTCTTTTAGTTGGCTGATGTTTTGTTGCGCATGAAAGATGATTTTATTTAATGCAATTTTCCATCTTTGGGGATTATCGCATGTTCCAGGAGTTGGGCACTGGAGCAGTAGAAACCAAAGATGCTGACTTATTTGCTTGCCCGATCTGCTACGAGCCACTTATTAGAAAAGGCCCTCCTGGTTTCAACGTGTAAGCGAATTCAAGTGCACATAGGGACCCTTTTTTATTAAAATTTTCTAACATTTTCATTCAATTCTTGATGTTGTAGGTCTTCAATCTATCGATCAGGTTTCAAATGCAAGAAGTGCAACAAGTCGTATTCAAGCAAAAATGTTTATCTTGATCTCACTGTCACTTATGGCACAAAGGATTATGTAGAGTCTCAACCAGCTCGAACAGAGCTTTTCAGGTGCAAATCATTGCTATGACAAGCCCGTGTTATATGGAATAAACCAAAAATAATGATGTTTCCAAATATTTTATATTTTATTTACAGTGATCTGATGACCATTGTGTTTCATAACCATTTACATCTGTTGATTGGATGTCTCTGGATATACTCTTTAGTTAGTTGCACGGGGAATGCTTAGTTTACCAACTATATCTGACATAGTTCTTTAGTGGTACAGTTCGCTCCATAGAGCATGTCAGTAACTTGGTTTTTGAAATCCCAAGTTCCAATTATAAGAGTTGTATCTTTCTTTTTCTAAATAATTTATTGTCAATATGCCTTTAAAGATTTTGAGAAAGACCCGTGTCTTTTGTTATCTGAATATAGGACTCAGTTACTCACACTTCTTGGATGATCTTTAACATATCACTTTATTGTCATGGAAATCTTTCGAGAAATGACATTTCGACTATATCAACTAATTTCAGGTTTATGTGACCTTTCTTTTTCAGGAGCCCTTTTGTGTCATATGTATATGAGAGGGGTTGGCGCCAAAATTTCAACCGTAGTGGTTTTCCTGGTCCTGAGGAAGAGGTATCCATGGTTTTCTGTGATCTTCGTATGCTTGTGCTTATCGTGTAATCTCACCATGCTATTTGAATCCATGCATATGTGTTGGCCGGATTTCATAAATAGACCTTATTTTTTCATATCCATATCTCCAGGAGTACTGTCCCTATTAAGGCCACACATCATATTTTATCATTCATCTTTTCAGCCTCTGGCTCTTAGTTTCTTGCCATGCTTGCAAATTTCGACGATAAAAGCAAAAATTTATAAATGTATTTTTTTATTTCAATAATCTCTCATCCTTATGGCTCCTCATAATTATAGGCCTACTTTGTAAACCATTTCTGAAACTTGTGTTGCAGTTCAACATTGCCCAAGATTACTTCAAGCCAGTGGAAGGCGGCGTTCTCGTAGATGTCAGCTGTGGCAGTGGGTTGTTTTCCCGTAAATTCGCCAAATCAGGGGCATATTCGAGAGTCGTCGCGCTCGATTTTTCCGAAAACATGCTTCGCCAATGTTATGAATTCGTGAAAAATGACCCCGATACCCTGAATTCGTGAGTCTTTTTAGGTCCCTTTACCTATGTATTGTTAGTAGATTACTTTCAGAGTTTTTGTCTTACAACCTTAATTGCATCTATCTATTTCCAGAAATCTTGCTCTTGTAAGAGCAGATGTTTCGAGGCTTCCCTTTGCTTCTGGTTCGATCGATGCTGTCCATGCTGGCGCAGCTCTGCATTGCTGGCCATCTCCGTCGAACGCAGTATTTTTCTCAATAGATCAAATCTTTCCCTAAAAAAAACATTACTACAATTATCATTAATTTTTCAGATAGCTGAGATCAACCGTGTACTGCGAAGTGGAGGCGTTTTCGTTGGGAGCACTTTTCTCCGTGTTAGCTCGTCAACTCCGTCTTGGATGAGGCCATTTAGTGAGGTTAGTCCAAGAGTTTTAGTTTGAGCAAGTAATGACTTTTTATTGCGCTATGTAGTATAGTAGTAATAAGTAGCTCAAGGATAGAGTAGAGCCATACGCATGCGTGTAAGTAGTAATAATATCTTTGTTTGAATTGGTGTGTGTGTGGCTTCAGAGGATTGGGAGAGGAACTTACAGCTATCTTACGGAGGAGGAGATTGAAGACCTTTGTACTTTGTGTGGTCTCGTTAATTTCACTAAGATAGTCAAGCAGTCTTTTATCATTTTCTCTGCACAAAAAGCTTAGAGTTTTATGTAATACTTAATAATATACAACGAGCCTTTTTATTCATTCTGTTCGTTTATTTTTCTTCCCTCTCTCTCCCAAAGAATCCCACAAACACAAGTGAGAAAGTATATTTGCATATTCTTATAATATTATTGTTTTTTTTGTTCACTTTTTTTTCCTTATCGATTGCTGGGATTAGAATGTTTGGGGCAAGTGAGCCGAAATCCCGCGGTGGTGGTTCCATGCCAGGTGAGAGAGGCCAAACACATAGAAGCACATTTTCAACAGTAATATATATTAATTCTTTTTAGAGTTTCGTACTGTTTCTTTCTTAATTTTCAAAGATAATGGAGCCCCTACATATACGAGGAACACCTACCTTGTCCCCCACCCAAACAAGTCTCAGTCGAAAACCACCTTAAATTAATTGTTAAGGAGACAAGAAACCACGTTATTATCAATTTCCCATAAGGCGTAATTGTTTAAAAACAAGTATACTTCCAATTGTGTGACTTCATAATTTAAGCGTCATTGAAATATTAAATCATCGATCTACCTATATATCTATATATATGGCGTGAAATCAGTAGCTCAACAAAGATGAAGTCTTGGATGAAGATGATGATTATCGTAGTTGTACTTCTTTCAATTCTCACCAACGAAAGCCGAGGTACGCGTTTGATGTCATTTGCTCGTTCACCAAAACTCGCTTATCATTTCGAATGACGATATATAGTGAAGTACCAACTATACTTTATATACATTATCATATCATATATGCTTATCCGTCCAATTTGCAGGTATTCGTTTGAAAGAAGAGAAGAGAAGGTTCATAGCCCATAAAAGAACAAGAAAAGTGTTAGGATCGGTTTACGCGTTTAGAGGGGGGGGGGGGGGGTGAATAAACGCTTGTCTCTTTTTCGGTTTGTCTTGTCAAGGACAGCTACTCAATCAGTGACCAGTCAGTATACGTGCGGAAAGTGATACTGAGTGGTTGAAACCAATATATAATGAATAAGTGTGTGTGTGAGTGTATGTATGAGACCGGTTTGTTTCTGGAAGTTCGGAGTTAAAATCTCCTACGTCTCCCCTTCTTCCTCGTAAGGAAGGATCACTAGATCTTCAGTTATACAATCTTGTACAACCTACCCAGCTGAAAAACAGCTCTAATCTAATGACTCCCTAGGCAGTTGTTTACTACAATCCACCTACTTCAACAGCTTTTTACAGTCCGTTGGAGATGATTACAACAAATTCAAATCTAAAGAAGAAGTGTCTTTGTACTTCACTTTTTGTTTTTGTGCTCTCACCACAGCTCGTTGAATAGCTCTAACTTCGACCTTTTTGAGAGTAAGATTTCAAAGCAGTATGAATGTTTGAGTTCAGTGAAGTGAATAATCTTCTTCTTGTCTCTCTTCTTTTATACTTGAGGTTTGAAATTCAAACCGTTGTGAGATAGACTCTTCACTCTGATCGGTGCATTAATTGGCTTTCCAAAAATGGGTCTGTCCGGTTTCAGCTGCAGTCTATCCTGTCACTAGCTTTATTCCTTATTTGCGTTAGTTGACCTTGTCTAAACTCTGGACTCGCAGCATTGCATTGAATGTCTGAAATTTCCTTTTTGTTTCAGCATGCACTTGTCTCTATTGTCCAATCTGTCATTTGTCCGATATCGCATACTGTCGTGCCTTCCTGAATCCTTTGTTAAGACCAGTATCTTTACTCGGTATTAATCATAGTCTCCCATGCTTGCTCAGACCGGTCACTTATATATATACCGCTTTTAGTCCTTAGTATAGACAATACTTTAGATCTCCGGTTTTCTCATTATTAATCAGTTGCGTCAATTCACCAAAACCGATAGTCCGAATGTCTGAATTCGTGTTGCTAACAATTTCTCCCTTTTTGGTGATTGACAAAACTAGTCAGCAGAAAACCAGTTTTCATTCATATCAAAAGAGAGTGATACAGACAACACTTTAGTTGTACCCCTTGCTCTTGACTATCCGCTCTATCTCCTTCCACTTGTTATTATCCTTGTATGAGTCTTCCTTTATGTCATGTAGTCTCCGAAGGTCCGCCAGCTGTTCCTTTGTTAGATTGCAGGCAAGATGCCGTAGACTACTGCCATCATACTGGACTTCAACTGGACCAGTTTCGCTGACTGGTACAGCCGCAGTCTGACTTTGTAAGACTGCATCCGGGATGAGTGCAGCTTCGATTGCAGCTCGTTTTGGATCCTTGGTTTTGACATAAAGTTTGGAGATAAACCTCTGAGGATCTGATGAGGTAGAGCTGGGCGGTTGCTGTTGTTTTCTGCTGTCGCTGGACGTACTTTCCCCCTTTTTGGCAATAACCGGGGTGATGAGCCTAGTCAATGCCGTCAGTTGCCCTTTAATAACCTCCAGATCTGCACAAACATCTGAGCGGAGACCGATTATATCTTCCTTAAGCGCCTGAAACTGCTCATTGTTGTGCTGTCGATCACTGTTGACAGTCTTGCTCAGAACCGAGACGGAACGATAAGTCTGCTTGATCAAGGAGACTTCTCTCGGGGAGCTGATGATATCGACCGGTATGGATACGCTTGTTGGAGGTTCCGTTGGTTGCGACTGATGAGGGATGAAAGACTGAGTGTTTTCCGACAATGCAGCAGCGGAGACAACGACAGATTCAGTCAAAATAGCAGAGACAGAGATGCCTTGCTTCGTCGATGTGGGGACTTGGAGAGCAGTTTCTTGCTCAGTTTGAACCTCTAACGGCTGGGGTTCTACCAGGGTAGCTGAAATATCCTGAGCGTTGTCTGGAGAAGTGGGAGACAAGGAGGATTCAGATGCACCAGCAGAGGTGAGAAGTAGAGGCAGGGGAGGAAGTGACTGTGCATGAGAAAATCCACTGGCTAGGATGGGAATCGGTAGAGAGAATGGTGGAGATAGCCAAGGGAACGATGGAATAGGTTGCCTAAATAGCAAGTATTCCTCAGAGACCGGTTCTGGTGAGGAATGGAGAACTGGACCCTGCACCAGTTGAGATGTATGCACAGGTGAAACGAAAGATGAAGGCGTGGGGGCGAGCACTAAAGCCGTTGTCATGAGAGAGACGTCCTGCGGCTCATCAAAGGAGGCAGAGATTGAGGCAGGTGGCACAGCTGATGCAGCGGCGGAGGCTGACGCATCCGGGTGAAGTTGTGCCCAAACTGCAGCATGGTAGACCTGCATACTCTGCAGTTCTGCCTCCAGCCTAGATAGAATTTGGAGCTCATGCACTGCATCTCTTCCTTCAGGCTGAAAGTTATCTCGGCGCTGCTCAATATAACTCATCAGTTGCCCCATTTGAAGTGTAGCCCGGTATAGCTCTCGCGCATTTACTAGGCGCTTGATGGATTCAATGCCTAGTGCCTTTATGAGCTTCCCTTCAGTTTGTCTGGCCTGTTTGAGTCGGTCAGAGAGACCTTTGGACTTCCAGACCTTTTCACTGTATGGAGTAAACCGGAAGTCAACCCATTCGTCATAGGCGCGCAGATCGTCCGCAATTGTCTCCTTTATCTCTTCCCGAATGAGAGTCCAGGCAGTTTCATCGATGGACTCGTGTCCTTCAGGGATTGCAATGGCTTTGCCCTTGCCTGTGTCAGTCGAGATACTTCGGACCGGTTCTTGAATCCTCACTCCACCCTGTGGTGGCGCAGTCCTGATCACCGAACCAGTTGTCTCCGAGAATGGAGTGACAGTGATGGTTGGTGTTACTGTGGAAACCGTCTGGACTGGTTGTGTCGGTTTTGTCGGTTTCTTTGAGGGGACTGACCCGGTTGTGAGATTCTTGATCGGCGTCATGGTCCTTTTCTTGGTAAGAACTTTCCGAAGTGGTTGAGTATCTTCAGAAGAGGAGGAAGACTCCAAGACCAGTTTCTTCTTGGAGAGTTTTGATGAACCTTGCTTGTCATTAGTTTTCTTCTTTTGCGTCGGCGAGGGTCTGGGTCGGGAGATAGTCTTCGACGTTCCCAGAGAGTGGTCAACTGCAGACTTCTTAGTTGGCTTGAGGATGGCAGATCGTCAGTTGCTTTTCTTTTCACCGATTTCTTAGTGAGCGAGGCTGTGCTCACCATCTGACGAATGGTGTCATCAGAGATGTAGTTTACAAACCCAATCCCTGCAACAGGGCCAACATCTGCAACCTTGCGCTTGAGAAGGAAGGACAGTTGAGGCGCAAAGTTCTTGATCTGCCTGTCACGTACCGGCAGTATTCCTTTGAGGACAGAGAAAATTACAGAAGACCAGTTGATCTTCATTCCGATCAGAATGGCCACCATGGCCTGAACCTTATCGCTGGTGAGCATATCAAAGGATCCTGCCTTCCCCAAGATGGATTTTGCAACAATATCGTGAAGCAGTCTATACTCTGGTTTAAGAACAACTCGTTTATCTGAGTCTTTAAATGTTCCCCCAGTTAAGGACATCGTTGGCTTGAGACGTTCCTTAACATCATCAGAAACACTGATAATAGCGTCTCCAGAGGTTGGTAGGTTAAACAGCTTTGCGAAGTACTCTTCAGTGATGTCGAACTGATGTCCGTTGATCACACACTGGAAGCGGTCTCCAACAATAAGTACTGTGTTGAAGAACTGATGCAGAGCCTCTGGGTAGATTTCGGCAGTGCAGTCGAAGAAGGTTTGAAGGCCGGTTTGAATTAGGGCTTCGAATATAGGGACAAATTCCTTGTGTGCGGTCTCTTTGCAGCTAGCAAAGTAGATTTGAAGCGCCGTCCTTGTGAATTCTTTGTGTGCTGGGGCCATTTTGTTCTAAGGATTGAATAGGGTTTCTGTAAAGAGGGTTAAGAAAATTTTTGAAAGAAGATGATGAATCGGCTGGAGAGAGAGAAGGATAATGATGGACTGTTTTAATTTGAGTATGAGTACGAAGTTTATTCAGCGGGAGAGAGCGTGTATTTGCATTAAATGCATAAGACGTCTTGTCGCTTAGCTTTCCTCTCTCTCATAGACTGTGCTATTTTCCTGCAGTGTTGTCAGATTTCCTGCGAAAGCGTTATGATAAAATGTGTGCAATTGATGACGTATATTTAATAAAAACGATTTCGGTCAGTCACTGATCTAGGCAGGGTCCGGTATGAATACCGTTTTTGTAAAAAAAATGTCCATGTTTCGAAGAAGTTGGCCTGGTATAGGAAGTTTTCCCGGTATTAATACTCCGGTATACATAAAAAAATTGTATATATGTATATATATATATATATAGGTGAAGAGAATCAGTTTTGGATGAAACTGTCAGAATAGTAGGTTTTGATCAGTATGAAAGAATTGACTGATAAGGAATAGATGGTTTAATACGATCATCACTTTGCACCATTTGGTGTAGTGTCTAGGTCACCAGTCATACCAATTGATTTGTTATAACGAGGTTTCCCCTGACTCTATGCTTAGGTATTTAGGATAAGTCCAATAGACCTAAAGCATTTCGGAAAAAGAGAAACTTAGCTTCTGGTAGTGGCTTGGTTAGGATGTCGGCAACTTGTAGATCGGTTGATATGTGTTCCAGGCGCACATTTTTCTTCAGCACATGATCTCGTATGAAGTGATGTCTTATTTCGATGTGCTTTGTCCGAGAGTGAAATACTGGATTCTGTGTGATTGCGATTGCACTTGTATTGTCACAGAAGATAGGCGTGTCGGTTTCTTGTATTCCATAATCTTCCAGTTGATGCTGTATCCAGAGAATCTGCGAGCAACAGCTTCCAGCCGCAAGATATTCTGCCTCAGCTGTGGATGTGGCTATAGATGTTTGCTTCTTGCTGAACCAGGAAATAAGTCTGTCGCCAAGAAACTGACATGTGCCACTGGTACTTCGTCGATCAATTTTGCAGCCAGCATAGTCAGCATCTGTGTATCCATGCAGTGATAAGCTTGAGTCTTTGGGATACCATAGACCAACATTTACAGTCCCTTTGAGGTACTTCAAGATGCGCTTTGCTGCTGAGAAGTGACTTTCTTTTGGATCAGACTGGAACCGGGCGCACAAACACACACTGTACATAATATCCGGTCTGCTAGCAGTAAGATATAGCAGTGATCCGATCAGCCCCCTATACTTGGTAACTTCAATTGATATTCCAGTTTCATCTTTATCCAGCTTGATTGATGAACTCATAGGCGTGGTAGCTTGTGAGCAGTTTTCCATACCGAATCTTTTAAGTAGTTCCCTTGTATATTTGGCTTGATTTATGAATATCCCCTGCTCCGTTTGTCTTACTTGAAGTCCCAAAAAGAATGTGAGTTCACCCATCATACTCATCTCAAACTGATCCTGCATCATTTTAGAGAATCGCTTGCACAGCTTAGGATCAGTTGATCCAAAGATAATGTCATCAACATAGATCTGGACGATCAATAGATGCTCTCCTTTAGTGAACCTGAATAGTGTTTTATCAACACTTCCAATTATGAACTGATGATCAGTTAGGAACTTTGATAGCGTTTCATACCACGCTCTTGGAGCTTGTTTTAGTCCATAGAGAGCCTTCTTTAGACGGTAGACATGATTCGGGTACTCATGGTTTTCGAAACCGGGTGGTTGAGCAACGTATACTTCCTCAGAAATTGTACCATTCAGAAATGCACTCTTGACATCCATTTGATATACTTTGAAGTCCTTATAAGCTGCATATGCCAAGAAAATCCGTATGGCCTCCAGTCTTGCTACCGGTGCGAATGTCTCATCATAGTCTATTCCTTCTTCTTGTCTGTACCCTTGAGCAACCAGTCTTGCCTTATTTCTGGTGACAAGTCCATTTTCATCTAGCTTGTTCTTGAAAACCCATTTTGTACCGATTACAGTTTGTGTTGGCCTTGGAACAAGTGTCCAGACTTGATTTCGCTCGAACTGGTTTAGTTCTTCCTGCATTGCTTCTATCCAGTTGTCATCCTTGAGAGCTTCATCAACCTTTGTTGGTTGAATTTGTGAAATGAACGCATGACTAAATTGATTGGGGTTCGTCTGTCGCCTTGTTTTCATAGGTGCAGCAGGATCTCCTATGATCAATTGCTGAGGATGATTTAATTTTGTGCGGTTCCATTTGATGCGTTCCCCCTCAATTGATTCCTCCGGTGTTTCTTGAGTTTCTGTGTGAGTTTCACATTCTGATCCACCTTCGTTACCGGTATTGTGTGGACTGATTGTTTCCACAGGTTCCATCTGTATCTCAGTGGTTGTATCTTGAATACTGGTTTCTTCTACAATAGGTGTTTCTGTCAGCTCCAATACCGGTTGACTTATTTCTTCATCACTTTCATCCTCAAAATGAGATCTTTCCAATTGATTGCTCAGTCGATTGATATCACTTGGAGTATGGTTATCAGTTTCTGACTCTTCAAAGACTACATGTGCTGATTCTTCTATAGACAGAGTTTTTGTGTTGAAGACTCGGTAAGCTTTGCTGACTGAAGAATACCCAAGGAATATTCCCTTTTCTGCCCTTGTGTCAAATGCCGAGAGTTGATTCTTCCCATTGTTGTGGATAAAACATTTGCTTCCAAAGGTCTTGAAGTAACTGATTGTGGGAACATTTCCGGTCCATACTTCGTACGGTGTTTTGCCCTGTTTCTTGCAAATCATGGACCGGTTCTGTGTATAGCAAGCAGTATTAATGGCTTCTGCCCAGAATTTATGAGAGATATCCGCATCTGCTAACATTGTCCTGGCTGCTTCCTTGAGAGTTCTGTTCCTCCTCTCAGCAACTCCATTCTGCTGAGGTGTCCTGGCAGCAGACAACTCATGGCGTATACCATGGTTCTCAAGAAAATTGGTTACCGTTATGTTCACAAACTCAGTACCCCGGTCACTGCGGATCCGGTTTATGTTACCATTTTGTTCATTCGCTATTCTTCTGAAAAGCTTTATCAAGTTGTCTGGTGTTTGGTCCTTAGATTTTAAAAATACTACCCAGGTGTACCTAGAGAAATCGTCTACGACTACAAGTGTGTATTTAGCACCACCAAAACTGACTATTGGTATTGGTCCAAATAAATCCATATGGAGTAAATCTAGACACCGGTTTGACTCTATACTTCCTTTATTCTTAAACGTTGACCTAATTTGTTTACCTAACTGACAAGCTGTGCAGTGTTTATCTTTTGAGAACCTTAGATTAGGTAGACCTCTAACTAGATTTTTATCCCTAAGGGCTGAGATGGTCTTAAAATTTAAGTGACTGAGACGTTTATGCCACAACCAACTTTTGGAGTTATGAGCTATTAGACAAGTTCGGGTAGCAACTGATTGGTCTCCCCAGTGAACCCTATATGTACCCCCAACCCTATGCCCAGTTATCAGTATGCGTTTCTCTTTATCTTTGACAAGGCATTTATCTTTTTCAAATGATATTAGGTAGTTATTCCTACATAGCTGACTTACACTTATTAGGTTATAATGAAGATTTTGCACTAGGTGTACATCTTTTAGGGTAAGGTTTCTGTGAGTAATCACCCCCTTCCCTATTGTTTTACCTTTACCGTTATCTCCGAAGGTGATTGTCGGTCCGGTATGTGCCCTAAGCTCCTTTAGTAGTCTTCCGTTTCCCGTCATGTGCTGACAGCATCCACTATCCAGATACCATACTGATCGGTTCAGTTCCTCAATGTATTCCTGAAAAACAAAATATATATATATATATATATACATACATTGGTACCCAGTTTCACTTGGGTCCAGTATAGATTAGATTCTTAGGAACCCAGATCTGGAAGACTCTAGCAGTCCGACCAGTTTGAGGGTCTATGAGATATTTGATGTTTCTATTCCTAGTCATTCCATATCTAGGTCTAGGTGTATGGTGTTGTCTAGCCTGGTTTCTGTACTTATATTCATGTCTCCTGTTCCCCTTATGCTCATGCCCGCTTGATATAGATCTGTTTTGTAGAGGCTCTGTTTTTGGTAATCTTTTATTATGTTGAGCTTCTCTCTCTATCCTAACTGGGGATACAGGTATATTACTGGTGTTATTTCCTTGCGAAGAACTGGCTGGAATAAACCTAATCCAGCTAGTATTCTTTTCTCTCGCTGTTGATTCACTCGATCCGGTTTCCCTAAATCCTAGTCCAGTTCTGTCATTGCTAACCTTCAGACTATTCTGCATATTTTCTACTGTTTTCTTGGACTGACTCCAAGTCTTTACGATCGTATTTAGCCTACCGTTTTCAGTCCTTAACTGCACTATTTCGTTTCTAAGTTCTCTAACTTCCTCATTTAACACTTTTGCTTGACTAAAATCACTATCAGTTTGTTCGACTGAGGTGATTTTCCCTTTCTGCTTAATCCTAGTAGAGAGTTTCTGATATTCTTCAGCCATTTCTTGAAGGGCCTGAAGAAGCTCCTCCTTAGTAAAATCATCCGGTACAGAATCACATACCTCATTGTCAGTCATATTTGCCATGAGACATTCATGAGATTCTTGATCACTTTCGGTATCTGACTCATCGCTGTCTGATTCTTCAGAGTCAGAGTCATCCCATGTCTTTCCACTCTTGGCCACAAATGCCTTTTGATGCTTCTTTGACTTGGTACCGGCTTTCTCCTTCTCTTTCTTTGAGATCCGACAGTCGATTGCAAAATGTCCTTTCCTGCCACATTTAAAACACGAAACATCAGTTCTCTCTGTTTTATTCTTTATGAAATTTTTACCTTCAGAACTGTTGCTTCGATTTTTCTTCATGAACTTTCCGAATCTCTTTACAAAGAGTGCCATGACTTCATCAGTCAGTTCTTCTGATGTTTTAGAGTTTGAAGTTTCTGGTGCTACAAGCGCCTTGACAGGTTGTTCTGTGACTGACTCTTCCATTCTTGTCTGTAGTTCGAACTCATAAGCTTTGAGGTCAGCAAATAAGTCGTGAACTTGTATCTTGCTGAGATCCTTTGATTCCCTCATAGCCATGGTCTTAACATCCCATTCACGAGGAAGGGCCTTCATGATTTTGATGGCTACATCTCGGTTCTCTAGTGTTCTTCCAAGAGCGGTGAGATCATTGATGATGTTCATGAACCGGCTTTCGAAATCAGCCATTGATTCTCCCGGCTTCATCTTTGCGCTGTCGTACTTTTGTATGGCAACAATGAGCTTGTTTTCCCGTGTAGACTCGTTTCCTTCGCAGATTTGACATAGTTTTGTCCAGACCTCCTTTGCTGTTTTGCATAGCATCACCTGTCTGAATGTTCCGGTATCCAGTGTTTTGAACAGAATGTCTTTTGCAACATTATCTAGATTCATTAGTTTCTTCTCTGCCTCTGTCCAATCACTTTTCACCTTTGCAATCATTTGTGGCTGTGCGTTGTCTTGCGTATGCAGTGGATTGACCTTTTCTAACTTTGGAGGTCCATCTGTAATGACATCCCACATATCTTCGTTCTGGGCAGCTAGATGGGTCATCATGCGAACTTTCCATTCCATGAAGTTTTCACGGGAGAACATCGGCAGCTTGCTTGATGTATTCATCTTTATCGGTTGATGGTTGATGATTGAGTAAAACCCGCTCTGATACCACTTGTTAGGATCGGTTTACGCGTTTAGAGGGGGGGGGTGAATAAACGCTTGTCTCTTTTTCGGTTTGTCTTGTCAAGGACAGCTACTCAATCAGTGACCAGTCAGTATACGTGCGGAAAGTGATACTGAGTGGTTGAAACCAATATATAATGAATAAGTGTGTGTGTGAGTGTATGTATGAGACCGGTTTGTTTCTGGAAGTTCGGAGTTAAAATCTCCTACGTCTCCCCTTCTTCCTCGTAAGGAAGGATCACTAGATCTTCAGTTATACAATCTTGTACAACCTACCCAGCTGAAAAACAGCTCTAATCTAATGACTCCCTAGGCAGTTGTTTACTACAATCCACCTACTTCAACAGCTTTTTACAGTCCGTTGGAGATGATTACAACAAATTCAAATCTAAAGAAGAAGTGTCTTTGTACTTCACTTTTTGTTTTTGTGCTCTCACCACAGCTCGTTGAATAGCTCTAACTTCGACCTTTTTGAGAGTAAGATTTCAAAGCAGTATGAATGTTTGAGTTCAGTGAAGTGAATAATCTTCTTCTTGTCTCTCTTCTTTTATACTTGAGGTTTGAAATTCAAACCGTTGTGAGATAGACTCTTCACTCTGATCGGTGCATTAATTGGCTTTCCAAAAATGGGTCTGTCCGGTTTCAGCTGCAGTCTATCCTGTCACTAGCTTTATTCCTTATTTGCGTTAGTTGACCTTGTCTAAACTCTGGACTCGCAGCATTGCATTGAATGTCTGAAATTTCCTTTTTGTTTCAGCATGCACTTGTCTCTATTGTCCAATCTGTCATTTGTCCGATATCGCATACTGTCGTGCCTTCCTGAATCCTTTGTTAAGACCAGTATCTTTACTCGGTATTAATCATAGTCTCCCATGCTTGCTCAGACCGGTCACTTATATATATACCGCTTTTAGTCCTTAGTATAGACAATACTTTAGATCTCCGGTTTTCTCATTATTAATCAGTTGCGTCAATTCACCAAAACCGATAGTCCGAATGTCTGAATTCGTGTTGCTAACAAAAAGAATCATGGTTGGGGTTGCCCCGTATCCACGAAGACTACTATGGACCAAGATTTCACAGCCCTAAGCACCATTAACTAATAATAACTTCTTCTAATTCATACATGACGTTAGAGATTAATTCTTACCTAGCTAGTTAGAAAGTTCCTACTCATTACTTCTATTGTCATAACGAGTTTTGCAATAATAGCATGGTTCACGGCAGGATTAACGGCATTTTGCATGTTTCGGATCTATTTACTTACTTTTGAAGAGCATTTTAAACATTATCTCTTCTTGTTAGATGGAGTATATCTGTCAAGAACTCAATTCGAAATTTCTTCTTCTCCGGTCATATATAGCTGCTATACATAAGAAATGCCTCGTCCCTATAGGATAAATTTGATGGTAAATATGAAGTTAATATATGATACACTTCCTCCAAGATTAAACTTTTATACACCCCAAGTTTGTGCCGCAACATATAAAAATTCAGTAACTACAAAAATAAAATGATCTTAGATGAAAACTGGTATACTCATTATCCAAATTCATAACCTTTTTCCTGACATTATGACAAGAAAGACAACCACACACCTTCATTGAAAGATTGCTCATGCATGCAACGCCTTGAATTTGCCTACATTTTAAGAACCATTTTCTCATCGTCCACGTATCATAAGTACGTGCCCTATTATTAGACGTATGCAACGGCGAGCTAATTATTTCTGGGAAAGCTTATTTTTATTATTACACTTGACTTTGATCCAATTCATGCTAGCAGATGCTCCTTCCTTAACCTTCTTCGCGGCATCTTTCGTCTTCTCCGAGGCAACCTCTTTCGTTCTTCCAAATTTCTCGCTTAGTCTCTTTGTTAGCTTAGGCTTGGGATCTCCGAGCCTCTTAGGCTGGGACGAATGCTTTGCTTTGGGAGAGGTTGGGGCCCACGGGTTATCGTTCAAAGACATGTCTTCTTCTCTTTTTTCTGATTCTAATGGTGGGAAGATAATGCCCAAAAGAGTAGTAGAGAGAGCGTAAAAGATGGCGAAAATACTCAGTTTTTTGTCTATGAATGTTTGGATATTTGGTTAATTGATTGTTAATGTTCTACTTATGTACATCTTATTTTGGTTATTCCTCCATCTCATGTTTTCCTTGAATTCAGGAGACCGCTAGAATTTATTGTCGTTTTGTTACTAATATATCTCATCGTATCTATTCTATTATATTAAGGGTGAGCGGTGGCTATTAACTTGTCATTTTGGTCTGTAAAATATCTACAATTTAACCTCTCTATTTCTAATTACATTAATTAAATAATTATCATATTCAACCCCCCAATTTTTAGTTGTTATACTTTTGCTCCTACTCATTATTTTCCATTTTACATATAAAAATTATATTTCATCAACTAAACATAAATTATAAATTTCAAAATTAAAAGTAGAACAATTATATTTTAAGCACACGAATAGAGTGTGCAGAAAGTACTAGTTTTTATATACCGTCTGAAATGGTGGTTGCATTGGATTGTAATTAATCAAATTTAGGTCTTTTAAGTTCATTTTTTTTAATAATAGCTTTTCGGGCTACTTACAAAAACATAGTTGTTACTTTTATTTTTATCACATCCAAACATACGTGCAAATATATTAAGTTATTTATTGTTATATTATTACTTAAGATATTTAAAATTAAAATTTTAAACTAAGGATAAAATAGTAATAAATAAAAATATTAAGGATAAATTGTCTATATGACAGACCAAGTAGCCGTTTATAGCCATCATTCACCCTTAACATAATTGAATAGATAGCTAGTTAAACATTTACTTTAGTGACCAATTCTCGCGTAAACTGTGATCAAATTATCACCGTAACAATCGTAAAATGATCGATGTCACAACTAGTAAAAAGTTATAGTTTTTCGTTAAGAATTGTTTAAAGGCCAAATTATTAAACTAGGTCGCTAACTATGCCTCTCGTGTTTTTTAGGTCACTAAGTTTCATAATTGCAAACTTAGGTCACTAAGTATCGTTCTCGATTTTTTTTAGGTCACTAAGTTTTGTAATTGCAAACTTAGGTCACTAAGTATCGTTATCGATTTTTTTGGGACATTTTTTGAATTTTTCTGATAAAGCTGAACGGAATACACATGTGGCGTGACCGGCGTCGTAGATGGCAAAATTTTTTAGGCCACGTCACTAAAATTCAAGGTTATCATCTTTCCAACACGTCATCAAGAATGTGCGTTTCTTGCAGTCACACGTCATTGAGGGACACATATCTTTTTTGTGGAATCAATTTGGTCGTTTAGGAGATTAATCGTATAAGTTTGGAGGGAACTAGTTTTCTTTTAATCGTTAAATATAGTTTTTTTTTCTTTATACACACACGTTGGACAATTATTTTAGTGACGTGGCCTAAAAAATTTTGCCATCTAGGATGCCGGTCACGCCACATGTGTATTCCGTTCAGCTTTATCAGAAAATTCAAAAAATGTCCCAAAAAAATCGATAACGATACTTAGTGACCTAAGTTTGCAATTACGAAACTTAGTGACCTAAAAAAAATCGATAACGATACTTAGTGACCTAAGTTTGCAATTGCGAAACTTAGTGACCTAAAAAAAATCGATAACGATACTTAGTGACCTAAGTTTGCAATTACGAAACTTAGTGACCTAAAAAACACGAAGGCATGTTAGCGACCTAGTTTAATAATTTGGCCTTGTTTAAAAAATATCCATGATTGCTTGAAATGTATTGCCCAAGCACAATCGATAGCGATGGAAATACTTCCATCTCCATGCTTAGATCATCACACTCGGTTGCTAAATTAGAAAATGATTTGACTAATAACATAATTCTATGAGAACCAAAATCTCAAGTTCATTCGAGAAAAGTAGTGCTGCTATGAATCAACAAAGTCAAAGAATAACACCATGCAATGCATACGTACAACCCAGTCAAAGAGTTTAAATACCCTCAACTCAACTTCCAACGTTTGGACAAGAGACGTGTTACGTTTCAATGTCAATGATGTCATATTTGGATCATCGTGCTTTACAAATTCATCTATAAATAGATTGTAGCCAACAACTATATAGTACTTACGCATATCATCACTTGGAAAATGGAGGGCAAAATTCCTAAAGTCCTTAGCACAATTATTGCAGTTTTATTTCTCACCTTCAGCTGCTACGTTACAGCAAATGAAACTCAAAGATTGGGCTTCAGTAGTGCGGTTCAACAAAAAAAAATTCGTCTTCTCCTTAGCTTTATTAAGTAAATGCGTGAAATAAATAAATAAAATAGCATCATTCATAATACTATCAAATATATCATAAAACTATCATTACTCGCACTCGTTTGGTTGATAGTTTTATATTTACGAGAGTTTATTTAAGTAAGGATTTACATAAAACAAATTAATGGGTATAAATAAAATGTGTGTTTGGGTAGTGGGTTTAAATAAACACATGTGAGGAGATGTGTTTATTTAAACCCGTCTGCATGGGTTTAGAATGGTTTTATATAAATCACTGGTTTAGATAAACCAACGAACCAAACATGCTAACATGTTTCAAACCCAAGTTTAAAATTACTAAACCCGTCAACCAATTCACACACTCCACACCAAAGAACATCATCCATAATTAATACTATCAAATATGTATCGTAAAACTATCATTACTCGCGTGCAATGCGTCAATATCTCATACATTGTCGTCTTATTTCTTTTTTATAAATAGAGCACGTACTGACGACGCTAAAACATCAAACGACTCGATTAACTAACTACTTCCTCCACACATGATATAAATATTAATTTATATGGTGAGAAACGTAGAGCGGGCATTTCATATAGATTTGCACTCTCTATAATATATTTCTGCAAATAACACGTTTGCCAAAAACATACTAAATTCATGATGCTTAACAATCAAGCTGCTGGGGCGATGCTAGAGCCACCATCGTCGTCATCATCATCATCATCGCCATCTCCCTCGATCTTAACCCTAACATTAAAATCGAAATTCTCAGTAGCAAACTCTCGGGCCATCTTCATCACCTCCTTATTGTCTTCAATTACCTTGGCCATGTATTTGCGCAACAGATTAAATTAAAGATGTAATCTTATATCAAGGAGTCGCGAGTTCTTGTAGTAATAGTTTTGTGTATGTTAGGGTTAAGAAGCAACTTATCATCGTAATTTATATACAGTACAGAGCTTATTATTCATATGGCGCGGGAATCGATGCGCCAGCTTTTTTTTTTTTTTTTTCTGTCTCTCGCAAATCGATTCAAGTGTGTTATGCTGCGTTTGCTTTATTGAGAGATTCACAGAGCTTTTTAATGCGATGACTAAGTCAATTCATAGAATGTGTGGCTGTGAATGAAATTCTAACACATATTGTGTCCGAAATGGCATTGCATGAGCAAAGCTCATGCCTGAAGACGCCGCACACGTGCTCGACGAGGGCTTTGCTCATTATTCTCACGTGCAGCTGTGATATTCGCGTCCATGTCATGATATATATAGATATAGAGCTTCATTCTAGGCTATCAAATATTAAAAAAAACCCTCAAACTATAGTTTAATACACTCATTACTTAACTAAATTCCTTCTCCTAATTCACGTACTGTGTTTTGATTTTAAGTCTTGGTTATGGCCATTCAAGGGTTTTAGCTTCGAGTTTCAAGGTCTTAAAATAATCGTCCAGCGAGCATGCCACACAGAGCCAAACTCGTCTGTTCTAAATTGTTGGGAGGTTTCGAATCCAATATCACATCGAATAAATCTAAGAATTGTTGCTTCTCAATGTAAGCTCGTGGGCTACTCCATCAAGTTGCCAATTGGTTTTGACCTGGAGCCCAACAAGGCTTATGGGCTTGAGATAGGGTTGACACTCGGAGAAATTCCTATATTCTACTCCATCAATCACGTGACTTTAGATTAAAGCACGTAACTTTTTTTCTCTGGTCTTAAATTTGAAGGGAGAATTGTTGAGGTATCAAAACTCAATCCCACATTGAATAAATTGAAGAATTGTGGCATCTTTACAAGTTGTGGGTTACTTCCTCTATTGTTAATTGGTTTTAGAGTGGAACTCTACCATGCTTACGAACTTGGGGAGCTCGGAGAACTCCTCATACTAATGATAAAACATATTTACTTTTATTTCCTTTAATGGCGAGTTCCAATTACCTATTACTTCACTTGTAAGCGACTAATACTTTGAGTTTCTATTTAAGTTTAGTTATCAATAACTGTAAGTATATAGAAAAAAGGAAAAATTGATTTATTATAATATCGAAAGTAGAATATCGATCAATAAAAATAGTAAGTAAACGAAGTGAGTGGTTTTTCTTTCAACTTCTGTTATTAAATTTTTTTTTCTCAATAATGCTTAATTGACAGACTAAGCTGAGAGTTTATATCAAGGCTTGACGTGAAATAGTATAGATATGACTGAGGTAAAATTAGCAGGTGGAACGTACTTTAAGCAGCCCAAATAGCCATTTCTTTCGCAGTTTTCTTCCCCTTCCGTTGATGTTGTAGTGTTTCTAACATGTTCTTTCTTCTCCTAAAAATCGTGCAAGAAAAATTGAAAACTTTATCAGAGGAGAAATAAATGGAAATCCTTGAATTTTGACTCCTCGAATCACATGTTGTGTTGGCATTGTTCGCTGCAAATTTATATAAGCTTGCATAGTTTTATTCACGTTAAATATAATAGCTAATCAATAAAATCATAAAATTTAGATCACTAATAATTACAAAAAAATCTGATTTGGAGTCCCTATAACTTATAAATGATGCTAGTTGACTGCTAACTAGTATAATTTTCCACACTTGGCTGTTAACTTGAATGTTGAAATGTTGAGTGGTAAAACTTTTCCATATGATACGAAATGCAGTTATGTAGAATTTTCCATCGATCTCATCGAGAAGCGGCAAAGATTGAAGAACCAAATATGGTGACCATATATGTCTTTGATGACCCAAATTTATAATTTTGCCGATAATATAAAGTGCATCATCATCAGCATAAGAACGACTGACTCGACTCTTACCATAGTAAACACTTCATTTTCATCAGTAGAACCTTTCTCCTTTGTTTCAGAAGCTAATAAATGTACAGTCGAAGAGCTTGACTTTGAGGTGTTGCTTGAGACATCCATGTCCATGCTTAACTGCAAGGCGGAAAAAAAGAAGAAAGTATATTATATAGTAAAATACATCAAAATTCCATCTATACGTGCACCTGAAATCATCTGTCACGCAAATTGTGCCCTCTTCAATGTCTCAAAAGATTAGATCATTTGAATTTTAAATCTTGTGTTTCATAAATTTTCTTTTTTATTTATTAATTCTTCTAATCCTGTATTCCACAAATCATACAAAATCATCGCTTTCATGCCATTTATATGATAACAATAATAAACACATCCAATTTACTCCTTGTTTTATGATGATCAATTTGATATCCATATTATATATTTTTCGACAATCATAGGAATATTTCTAATAAAGTGGGAGAGAAAATGGAACAAGAATTGTGGTCCAAATAATTTCAACGAATATATATGTAGATTCAACAGACGCAGTTATACATATAATGATAAATAACTGGGAAAATAAAAAATAAAAAATCTATAGCAATCTGTTCTCGAGCGAAGTTAGACCCTTTGTGCTGAACTTCCTCAAGAGCTGACAAAAAGCTAATTTTATTTGCCCACTCATCTTCGACTTCCACATCGGCATTACTATTATTATTACAAGCATCTTCCTTCCAAGGGAATCTATTCTTGGCAAGTGCTGTTTTTCTTCTAACAGTTTAATCTGCTTAAATACAAGTGAATATAATGAATCGATCTGTACCAATGATTAGATGCATTAGAAATATAAGAAATTATTACCAGCGGATCAATCCTATTTAATTGTGGGATGAGAGGCACGAAGGAGGCGGCTGGTATTGTTCCATGATCTTTGCTTTGATCTTTGCTATCCATATATGAAAGTGTGTGTTTTGATATAGAGAAGGGCAATGTTATATTTTTCTTGGTGATAGATATGAAGGTTTTCTCTTACGAAGATAATATATTCACATGTGGATAGTAATGCATGGCTTGCCAACTACCTGCCAACACCCATACCATTTTCTGCCATTATTTTGCATTTCCCGAATTTCGTAACAATGTATGATTGCGGGATATATAGAACACTTTTTCTAGTTGAATAGGATTGTATTAGATACATACTATTTGATTTTAGAGTAAACGACAAAATGGTGGTTAGTATACCAAAATCTCACTATTTGTGCACAAACTTTTAAATATGTCATTTTGGTTACCGAATTTTGCACACTACAAAACATTTTAGATATATCGACGGTCAAATCCGTTGAAAACTGTGGAAAATAAGCCTCTCGACGGATGAAGCGTGGATCGTCAAAAATGAAGATGGCGTTGAGGATACCGACGATAGAATTGGTCAACGGCTAAATAATTGATTTTCCTTCAATATGTATCGAGCATTACTTGTTGAGTAAAACCGTACAATTCCGGTCGATATTGTTATCGACGGCTAAATTCAGAATCGACGGTCATTGATTGACTGACACCAGAACACATAGCGTCTTCCACTAGTTGAAGCTCCCAATATGCGGCTTCTAAGTCCGGTTGTAATAATCAGACATAAATCTATAGTGCTGCACCATGATGTTGTCGGAAGGGCTACTAGAGAGAAAGACTCCTTTGGCAGAGGCAATGGTACCATCCGAGGAGGATTGGATTCCCTGTCACTGGGATTTCATTTCGTATAGCTGTCAAAACCCAGAGCTAATTCAACAAATGAAAGACGAAAGGAATGAGAAGGATATTGTATTGCTTTCACATAGAACCACTTAGCGTTCTTCATCAGATGAACTCGCACAATGATCATAAAATTTAGAATTATCATTCTTGCATGGACAACGTATCCGAAGCACCAAAACTCGGAAAGTTGCAAAATCAATAAAATGTTCTACTCCCTTCGTAAATTCATCGTGATGAGTTTGTCGCCGGTACATCCATCGTCTTTTATTGACGATAACTTCGTACCGAGGATCCATAGATATATTTATGGAAGAGTCAATACGTGTGTGGTATATTAAAATATCGATGACGCACCGATTATATAGATAGTTAACAGTTATTGTTTCAAGATATCGAAGCAAAAATTTGTCGACACAAACATTATTTAAAATCAGTGGATTTTTATAAACTGAGAATAATTCAAATATTTTGATTTTATTATCTGGATATTCGGTTAATTGACTAAACCTAGCCAAATTTGAATTTGAATTGGTAGACCGAAAATCCATGAGTCTAGCAATTTTTCTGAATTTAT
Organism: Craterostigma plantagineum; assembly: GCA_027422505.1. Lineage (NCBI taxonomy): Eukaryota > Viridiplantae > Streptophyta > Magnoliopsida > Lamiales > Linderniaceae > Craterostigma > Craterostigma plantagineum. Next base: position 7,645,311 of record JAPQWV010000024.1, read on the forward strand.
TCTTTTCGATGGACGTGCCATCGTAAAATATGGTCAACGAAAAGCGCGTCGAAAATCTGAGTGGAAAAATTTGGGGTAGTTTTCAACGACTGTGCCATTGATGGACTGTTGACAAATTAGTCAACATCTACCGTGTAAAATGTCATTGAAATTATTGTTCGACGAATATTTGGTGGATCACAGCATCAATATTTTTCTTTTCTTTTGTTGTGGCAAAACCTGTCATGGGCGACAGTTTGATAAAGACGAAGAGCTTACTCTCTTTTATGCTTTGAGTTTGCGTTGCAAAAATAGCACAAGAACAAAAAGGGCCAGACGAGCGACGGTTTTACAATTTGATAAATCTTGATTTTACGTTACTTTGATACCGTAAAACATGCATTTTCGGTTATTTTCTATGCACATTTTTGCGTACACATTTCGGTTGAATATACATGTGATCACATACCTTATGATCAGTGGTGGAGCCACATGAGACCCAGTTGAGAAAAAAATTTATTAATAATTTGGGGTGAAAATTACTATTATGATTAAAATTGAAAAATATTATACTGAAAGGACCCCACTGAAATTCTTTAAAATAGTGGGTTGGGGTCCAATTAAAATGTCCTCCATTGATTTAACAATCTAGCTCCGCCACTGCTTAATCATGCCACAAAGGGATACGAAATATAGCACATACATAATTTATAATATCGACAATTGAGACTCCATTTCGTATACTTGGAGACAATTCAACTAATATAAATGGTTTAGGGACGATTACACTCACATACTTAAATAACTTTAATTGCCCAAGTCTAATGTTACTAGCACGATCTAATACAGTTCCCAAGAATATCTATTCTCTTTTATTAAGGGAGCTGACATTGGTTAAACTGATTTAATTTGGACGTAATTTGGTCTGTATGAATACTTAATTAAAGGGAAACTTTTACTTAAAATAACCACCCACTAACAACAGTCACGATGCTCCATTCAACAAAAAAATAACTATATTTTTTTGCACACATGTTAGGGTGTGCAGTAGATACTAGTATTGATAACTGTTGTCCATGACATCCCAACTCTTTAGATTTTATCACGGGTGATTTTTTTTTTTTTAAGTTGGATTGCTTTCCAGTTGGTACCAAAGAGTAGAATCTCATTTCATTGATGGCCATTTATCCAATGTAAATCCCATCTAACGATGTAATTCCCACTCCTTTCCTATCAACTATATGATAATTAAATAATTAAGTTTAATATATTTGTAAATTAAGACCCTAATTAAAGTTAAACCGATGAGTGATATTAATACGTGTCGAATCCAGTTTATTGTTTTTTTTTTCTGCTTCTTTTTTTTTTTTTTTTTTATTTATGGTCAGAAATTGGGCAGAGCCGATGAAGCTTCGTCGTTTTGCGTCTTATCCTGTTGGGATGAATCACACAATACAACACAAGAACATCATAATTACCCCTAAATAGATTATATTTTCTTGTTTTACTCGTCTTTTTCTTCCAAGTATTCGTCGATTAAACCCCCCAAGTTTGATTCCTATGTACGTATTTCACAGCTGAAGCTGGAGAATTATCGAGTCCGCCCCTCCGTTCTCGCTGCGTCAGGATTTGACCGTTGAGTTTTCGGTACTGTTCTTGGAGTCTGCTTCTCATTCTGAATCAAGAATCAGTATCTTACTCGCCGGTATGGGCTGCGTGCAATTTGCTCCTCTCTTTTAGTAAATATCTCTTAACGATGCAAATCCCCACTTGATGAAGGTATATCTCCGAGTCTGTTCTTTGTATTGTAGTTGGACTCTGTAGTTTGATGGTGGAGGTGCTCAATTCGATGTGTATAATAACGATTTAACTATGTTGTGGTCTTTCTGAGTGGTGCCTGGTAAATTTTTCTCTTATTAACAGGTTGTAAGAACTTAATACGTTTAGAAAGTGAGCAGAAACTGCTTTTTCTGGAATGTTGAAATGTCAAATCGGCTGCTTAACTTGCTATATAAATTGGGATTTTAGCCCGTCACTGCCAAGTCCCCTTTGCCCATTTCTATTTAATCTTTCATTGCTCTATTGTTATGAGTTGGACATGGTTGATTTGGAGGTTAATCATTTGGCTCCCCTTATTTTCTACATTGTATTTTCTGATGCAGCTCCTCCGTATATGCAGTTTTTCGCTTGGCTCATTCTTGAGATGGTGCACTCAGTTCTTTTACCTTAACCAAGAGTTACAATGACGAGTATCAAGGATTGGGTTTTCTCTCAAGTTGTATCAAAATCCGTAGGCGCAACGCGATTGCTATCATCATCAGATCGTATTCGACAACAGGAATCTCCAAATGAGGAACTTGAGAGTCTAGGTTCGTAGCCATGTTGTTATGTTCTTATGCTCATCATGTTCTTATTTTCTTGACTTTCCCTTGATTCTTGATGATTCGCAAGAGCAGTTAGGGCTGAGTTATATCATTTTAATTGAGTGCATCTTATAAAGTAATCCTGAAAAGAAGTGCTACCTATTTTCCTTGGGAAAATTGCTGTATCTTTCTATTTTCCTTGTTAGGCTTAAGCAGTAAGCTAGAGGCATTATCTGCTAATTTGATTCCTGCTGACGAATATTTCAAAGTTATGGGGACTATGCCTTTCTTTACTTGGAGCCAAAAGGAATGAGTTAACCTTTACTAAAATGAATTTGTGATTTAAAATTGCTTTATGACTTGCTCTTTTAACAGGTGTAACTCAAACCAGTTCCAATTTCACTTCAAGATCCGTTTCAAATGAAAGTCCACCATCTAATGATGTTCCGAGGACTCGAGATTCTACGTTGCCTCGAGTTGAAAACTTACCTACCTCAAATAGTAGCCCCAAGCACAAGAAATTGGACCCGATTGCTAAGGTCGAAGCACTGCAAGTTAAATTTCTGCGTCTTCTTCGTAGACTTGGCCAGTCGCCGAATAACCTTCTCGTGGCGAAAGTCTTGTACCGAATTCAGCTATCAGCACTGATACGTGCAGGTGAATCTGATTTAGAAAGGGCTGCTCTTAGAAGTGATAAAGCTCAACTAATAGCTGCTGAGCAAGAAGAAACTGGAGTGCCAGATTTAGAGTTCTCCCTTAAGATTCTTGTTCTGGGCAAAACTGGGGTAGGCAAGAGCGCAACTGTAAACTCCGTTCTCGGCGAATCGAAGGTATTGACTAATGCATTCAGCCCAGCTACTGATCAAGTTCAGGAGATTATGGGAACAGTTGGTGGGATCAAAGTATCTTTTATCGACACTCCTGGCCTGTTACCTTCCTCGGCTAATTCGCTTCAGAAAAACAGAAAAATCCTACAATCTGTGAAGCAACATATCAGAAAATCACGCCCAGATATCGTCTTGTACTTTGAACGCCTCGATTTGCTCGACGTGGGGTACGTAGATTTTCCATTACTGAAGCTCATAACAGACACCCTTGGACCCGCAATATGGTTCAGCACCAGCGTTGTCTTGACTCATTCTTGGTCGCTGCTTCCCGAATATCAAGACGGATTGCCCGTAAGCTTTGAAACTCAAGTCAAATACTGCACTCAACTGCTGCAACATAATATCCAACTTGCAGTATCAGATAGGAACCTCGAAAACCCCGTGGTTTTGGTGGAGAATCATCCCCATTGTAAAGTTGATCGCAACGGCAATAGGATTCTCCCTAATGGGCAGGCATGGTCGTCTCAGTTCATGTTATTGTGCATATGCACCAAAGTGCTCAGCGATGTCAACAAGCTCATGCAATTCGGGGACAGCATACAGTTGGGACCAGTGGCTACGGCCCGATCCCCTTCTTTGCCTCATATGCTCTCATCTTTCTTAAAGTATCGAGGTGGGCCCGATGATGATGATGACCTTGACGAACTCTCTCTCTCTGACGCGGATGAAGAAGACGAATACGATCAACTGCCTCCAATACGCATTCTTACCAAAGCTCAGTTCCAAAAGCTGACCCCTCCTCAGAAGAAGGCTTACCTAGACGAGTTGGACTACAGAGAAACCCTTTTCTTGAAGAAACAGCTTAAACAAGAAAAAATCGCAAGGCGCGAGAAAGCTGGCTCTGAGGTGGAATCGGACGATAACTACGAAGGATCTTCTGATCCAATTATGCTCCCAGACATGGACTTGCCTCCATGTTTTGATTCGGTTTCACCCGTCCATAGGTTTCGCTTTATCGTGACAAACGACCAATGGCTTGCAAGGCCTGTCCTAAACCTACACGGTTGGGACCATGACGTTGGCTTCGACGGGGTCAACCTTGAAATAGCTTCTGAAATAAGGGAGAACGTTATTACAAACATCTCTGGGCAGATTAGCAAGGACAAACAAGAGTTTACACTACAATCCCAATCGAATGTATCCTTTCTCCATCCTAATAAAGGCCCCACTTACAGCATGGGCCTCGATGTGCAATCCTCAGGCAAGGACCTAATGTGCTCTGTTCGTGGAAATACGAGGCTGAAGAGTATCAAGCGCAACGTCGCTGAGTTTGGCGTCTCGGCGACTTCTTTTTTGAAGAAGTACTACTACGGCGCCAAGATTGAAGATAGCATCTCCGTGAATAAGAGGCTGAAGTTAAAGATGAACTTTGGGGGGGTCGCTGGCCTTGAGAAAGGGGCGTACGGTGGAGGATTTGAGGCCGTTTTGAAGGGAAGGGATTTCCCTGTGAGAGATGAGAAGTTGGTTTTGTCGATGAACGTTGTTTGTCTAGAGAAAGAGTCCGTGGTGGGTGGGAATTTGAGTTCGGATTTTAGGCTGAGTCGGGATATGAAAGTGTCGATCAATGCAAATTTGAATAGCCGTAAAATGGGTCAGATATGCGTGAAGGTGAAGAGCTGTGAGCATATAGAGATTGCTTCTGTGGTTTTGGTTGCGTCTGTGTTGAGGGGACTTTTGAGGAAGAAGCCATCTAAGGAAGAAGATGAAGAAGAATCCATCTGATAAAATAGAGAAATAAAGACACTTCCTTGTTGATGTTGAGGTAATAATTTGTGGTGTAACTTTGTTACTGAGTTTTCAGATACACAGATTTTGGGAGGCACTTCACATGATTATCAGACCGCAATGATAATTACATTGCCCTCAAAATATTTGTAGTTTTCTTGATTTGTAACAGAAATAACGGTTTATTGTAATACGAGGATTGATGAACGACAGGCACCAACTGTTGAAACAAAAATACAGTACGGCGGCTGATTTGTATACAAATATATGAACCATACGATGGTGCAACATTGTTGCTTGTACATACATAAAATCAATTGAATCTATCAATTTCACATATAAAAAAAAAAAATGAAGAGCTTCCACCTGTAAATCCAATCTGAACTACACACGTTATTCAACAAGACATAATTGCTCAATCAAGGTGAAGAACCCCATAATACCGCAGCAAAAATGGTAGCAGATTCTCCACGACAAGAAGAAGAAGACGAAGCACAAGCTTCCCTAACCATGTCCAAAATCTGCTGCTTGAAAGCCCTTATCTCACGCTGCCTCAAACCTTCGCCTACTTCTATCAACACCGCAAATCGACTGACATAGTTAACCAATAATTCCTCATCATTATTTTCTTCTTTCTGGGCCAGTATCTGTAGCTCCATGAGCCTCTTCACCACGCCGCCATTGATCATCGCTTCCACAGCTTCTTTCCTCCCAAAATACCCAATATCCATCACACAATCCAAGGCAGAATCCCTTATTCCCAAATCTATAGACCAAAGACAGCTTATGATCTTAAAAATCCCACCGCAGACCACCAATTCGTCCACCAACGGACTCTTTATCGCCCTTATTAGGGACGAAAGAACTTGCAGAGAACAAGCCGAGCCCATTGAGACCAAAGCCTTGACGCACCCTCCGGTCAGAACCGAGCCCACGAAGACGTCCTTGTTGAAAAGCACGAGCTCCTTCAGCAATAGGGCGGCTTTTTCGTGGATCCTCTCGGCGAACGGCTCGCCGCACAGAACCCACTCGACGTCGGCGAAGGTTCTGTGTTTCAAGAGGAGTTCCTGAAGGTTTATGTCGAAGCCCTTCGACAGCCTCGATTGCAGGGCAGACATTAGGTCGAACAGCTTCTCTGCGTAGGGCGAAGGCCATCCTCCTTTACGGCGGCGGCGCATATGAGCGACGGCTTCGGATAAGCTAGAGAGGTTTTCGCGGTCGACGATGGGCCGCAGCTCCGACTCGACTTCTCCGGCGAGGCGAGAGGCCTCGCAAGACACGAGCTTGCGGGCCAGGAGAGAGACGAAGCCCCTCGACGGCTTGAGGTTGCGGAGCTGCTCGATCGAAAGGGTCAGCTTCGCCAGGCGCCGGCCGAGCGACGGCGAGGGAGACGCAAAGCGGGTAAGCTCGTGAAGGTCGTCGTCGATGATTGACGATGGGTCGCGCTTGAGGGCTTCCACGATTTTGAGGAGATGTTTGTGATTGGTATCTAGCGGTGATTGTGATTCCATGGCCATGAATCATGGAGAAGAAGACGATGACTTGTAAACGTTTTATTGAATTGCGAGTCAAACATAGTTTGTAAACAGAGTGCATGACATACGTAGTCTGCAAGGAATATACGCGTGTGTTTTGTATGCATTAAAAATATAAGCCAATCCTCACAGCACAATCACATTAAATGGATAACATATGCATATATTTTACGAAATAGTCTAGAAGCTGTTGGAATTTTCAACTCAAAAACGAAATTTGTTTCTGTATTTGTGCACAAGTTGGATTGGAGACATAGAGGCGGCTCGGGTTTAATAAATTAAATAATGAAGCTCGTGTTTAGTGCGTGAAAGACTTTAAATTCTTAAAAAAAAAAAGTAAATAAATAAATAAAGAAAATTGTGTATAAACTAAATAAAGAAAATTGTGTATAAACTATCAAACTCAAACTCGACCCACAAGCTAAATCTATAATTGCATGACTGGTTATAACGGGATCAGATCTTCTGTCCCACCTTTTTATGGCATGTTTTGTGTCACTTTTCAAAAATATCATTAAACATTGTTCCGATTAGTGTTAAAACACCCGTAAATGATATTATATCATAAATACTATTGTAACGAGTGCTTAAACACAAAAAAATAATTATATATCACCTATAATTATGATAGAGAAAAATATATGATATATTGCAAAATACGATAGAAAAATGTACATTATATTTATTTTTTTGTATTTTAGCTTTGATATAATAGTATTTGTTATATAATGTCATTTACGAGTGTTTTAACACTAATCGCAACAATGTCTAATGGTGTTTTTGAAAAGTGGCACAAAAAGTGCACAAAAAGGTGGGACAAGAGATCTGAACCCGGTGATAACAGACGGACTGATGCGCAAGAATAATAACGTACAAGTCAAATATTGGATTCTCTCCTCCAACATTTCGCTTGAGTGAGTTTGTTACATATGCACTAAAACACTTACAAATTAACGCGCTGTAAATTAATAAACTCTTTAAAATAATAAAAGATATTAAATTCTATTATATAATATGATAATACTTTTTTGAAAATACCTTCATAAATATTAGGTCCCATCGAAACTCTAAATTAATATACAATAAAATATAATGGTAATTTGCTAAAGACATTATATTTACAAAATATTCATGAGCTTTACTCCGAACACCATGTCAAATATCTGAAAGATCATTACAACAGATAAAATTAGCAATGTTATTATTGAAAAATTATTATACAAGATATAGTTGCATGTAATATGAAGATGATATACTCACTCATGTTGTCATCTGAGTCAGTTCGCCATTGGCATGTATTAAGAAATAGTTAGAACTTTATAAACTTTTATTTTAATTAATAAATATTCTCTAAATTAATAAGATTCAATGGTCTCAATATTATGAATTTATAGAGGTTTTTACTATAGTTTAGACTTATATTTTTATGTGCGGTTGATACTATTAACGTGGTTTACTTGCTATTGCAATTTGCATTGTTCCCCGGGATTTACTTGGTTACAATCCCGGGCTCGGGTCAGAAAGGAGATAATGAACAATATAGCAATGATTTTCAATACCAACATTGTTGAAGAAGTAAAGCCAAAAAGTACTTGGAGTCTGGAGATATGACCAAACCAAAGCTCAAAAGCGATGAAGAAATCGCATGAAGAACCTACTCTTCGAATGTAGGTTGAGATGGGCTGAAATGAATCGTTTTTGAGAGAATGACTTGTTTGGATAATATGTATGGATCGTTAAATTAAAGGCTCAAGACATATAAAAGTTAAGCGTTTCTTTTTCAGAAGTGTAAAGCGTATATTTTAGTTAAAGGAGCTCGTTGTACAAGCTGGTAAGCCAAGGTACAAGCGGCTGATATTGATGCAGTTGGAGCAAATTGAAGCTTTAATCATTCTAGCATGTTCTAGACTTCAAATCTTCTACTCAAGGTCGAGTTAGCAGAAGTGCAAAGAGGGCGATTAGGAAGTCATAGGCTCGTAATCTCGATCAGTTTGCAATAAATAGTTTCCTTTTGGTCGTTTATGTAGACTCAAAAGTGAGTCGAACCAGGTATATCTGTGTTCTTCTTTTTACTTCCGTGGGTTGTTTATGCATTCGTTTGATATCAACTATCGAACTTTCGACCTGATCATTAAACACCCACGAAAGAACACTAAGTGGAGAACCTAACCGGCCCGAAATCCCAACAAACGTTTTACAGCATATTGGCATATACATTAAGAAGCACACACACACACACACAATATGATAGAACATAGATGGATGAAAATTGTTATACATTTTTGTTTGTCCCTGTAATTAGGTTGCGGTTTTCATCTCAAGTTGATCGTCCCCGACTTCGCACCTTGGAGATTAAATGTATCTTCGTAATTAACTTCCAATATAACCCTCGCCAATGTCAAGATACGTCTTCCCATAACATGCTTCAGGTAATCAAGAATTCAAGTTTACGTACGTGTTTGCTTGTGTAAGTTGAGATCGAATAAATCCCAAAAAAAACCCATTAAATTCACAAGGGCTTCCATTTTAAATGTAATAGGCAATAGAGGGAGTAACCCATATGCTTATAAACATGTCGCAATCGTTTTATTTCTGGGCCTGATCCCCAACAGTGTGTATATATATATAGCATATGAGGGTAAAACAAGGCAGACCTTCCCAATTGTGCAGTGGGTCACTAGAGCTCCTCGGTCAGCATTTCGTGCAATCCAACTGTTGTGGAATTGCTGCGTTTTTGAGAACCTAATTCGATGTACTATTAATGTATGCTAATCGATCTAACCAATTTGAGCTATCGGATGCTCAAATCAGCTCGAAATCGCAATCGAAAACGCACACACTCTAACAGCTTCTTTTAACGTGGTTCGGCCTGTTCAGCCTACATCCACGGATCAACCGAGCCTCGTTACGTATTACTCACAACACGAAAAGTACAGCACTCACGGCCCTCTACAACTTTCGTGTTCACTCCACTCTGAGATTTTCACTCTACAGAAACTTATGGGCTCGCTAAGATGATGAGTCGAACCATTTACACTGATATTTATAGCTGAAATGTTTTAAGTGTCGATCATTATAAGCCGTTGATCTGATCTTCATCGAACGCCTCAGGTTAAGCCACGTCGCACGTGTGTTGGGCGTGACTTCACAAGAATCGCATGAACGATTCTTTAAGTGAATTCCCGCCTTCGTTGCCCATCGTCCGATCTCGATCCGACGCTCCGAATTTATCATCCGCTTGATCACGTCTCACTGCATCTCAGCCGTCTGATCATTCGCGCTCCATCCAACGTACCTCATTTAATCTTCTGGGTTTAAACGCCGTCCTTCAGATCTGGCGCGCACAAGATCGGACGGCTCCTGTAAGTCGCGATCTCCTCTTCAGCATATCTTCATCAGTCCAGCTTAGTTCGACCAGCCGACTTCACAGCTCTTTTCCGGCGACCTCCGGCGAGGTGCTGGCTCGCTACCTCCAACAAACTCCACCTCGAGACAGCCACCTCGCGATTCCAACTTCTGGAATCCTCATCGCTGCCCAAACACGCCCGGAAATTCGCTCCAAACATCACAGAAAATTCAGTCATACCTCTGTTTCAGTTCTGAGAATCGTCCTTTGTGAGCTTCGAAACCCTATCAAAGCTCCACCTCGATCAATACGCCCTTGCTCGGTTGATCATCCAGCTCCCCTAGGAGCTGCGAGCCTCAAGAGTAAACTTGCCGACCCCAAGTAGGATCGAAATTTCCCACTTGGAATCGGTTCGAACTCTTGAGCTCACTTCCGTCGTTCGGCTCGAAGAATCCTCCACCCTAGCCTCTTGAGCTACCTCATGAACTCTTCCCCAGCTAGGAATCATCTTCGCCTTGCCCTTCCTCGCAGCCGAGACCTCAGCTGCATCGAAATCTGCATAACAATTCAAATCAGAATTTTCAGAAACTGTTTTGACAGTCGACTTTTCCGTCGAGTTTCCGCCATTTTCTTCCCCATAGCTTGAGCCGTTCTCCACCTCAAATCCATCCCTGCCATGTGGACTTGAGGTACCTTCATCCCTTGGCACAAATAGTTCCATATCGGGCTCGGAAACATCGTCCAAAGTCGCCATCTCGACCACGTCAGTTTTCTCAACAGCAGGTTTTAGAATTTCAGCCGCGAGCTTCACTTTTGAGCCGCCTGTTTCTACCTCTTCTCGAGCTTTCTGGGGTCGCGCTTGCACATCCTTCTCATCTCCACATTTCCTAGTTTCAGAAAGTGTGCCTCTCACCACGGAACACCCATCGAGCAAGTAGATACCATGCTTCAAAGTACCAGTCAGAACCAGCCTACCCTGCTTCAGCACTTCAGCTCTTCCCGCAGCTAGTCTTGTGTTGTAACCTTTCCCGTCCAATGCTCCAATGGAAATTAGGTTTCTCTTTAACTCAGGGACATACTTCACATCCCTTAGAAGCCCCACAGATCCATTCGGCAGCCTCAATTGGACTGAACCACTGCCCAACACCTCACAGCTTTCTCCATTTCCTAGCTGCACTTTCTTGCCTTTTAACTCCCTGTAATCCCGCAACCAAGCCTTGTTGAAGGTAATGTGCATGCTTGAGCCCGAGTCTAGTACCCAACCTTCGCTCTCATTGCCCTTAGAGACTGCTAGAACTTCAGCATACTCGAAGTTTCTATCATCAAAAGCAGCCGAGCTCACCTGTGCTTGCTTGGTGTTTTCTTTTGATCTCTTGGGGCAGAATCTTATAATGTGACCCACTTCATCACAGTGGAAGCATCTCCTAGCCTCAGCCTTCTCTTTCTCCTTGCCTTTCTTCTTCCATGAACCTTGTTTCTTCTGCACAAGAAGCATATCTGCAGCAGGAATGTCAGAAACCAGTTTGTGTGAGGATGAGCTGTTTAGCTGCCTCGAGCTGATAGCTGAGAGCACATCCTCCATTGAAATCTTTTCCCTGCCATACAATAGAGCTTCCTTGAAGTGTTCATGGCTCGGAGGCAGAGAGCATAACAACAAAAGTGCTTGATCTTCGTCCTTCAAAACCTCACCAATGTTGAGCAAATCTGAAATCAGCTTTTGAAAGTGATCAATCTGCTTTTCAAGGAGCTCTCCATCCACCATTCTGAACGTGTACAAGGCTTGCTTGAGGTACAATCTTCGAGCTAGGGACTTAGTCTGGTAAAGTGACTCCAGCTTCGCCCATAATGCATCCGCCGAAGCCTCCGTTGACACCCTGCGAAGTACACTGTCAGACAGACACAGAACCAAAGCAGAATATGCTTTCTCTTTGAGTTTCTTCTTCGCAGCAGCCGTTAAATCCTTCGGTTCCATCTCATTATCAGGCTTCAAAGCCTCCTCGAGCCCCTTCTCTACCAGCACCGCCCTCATCTTTAGCTTCCACAGCCCAAAGTCGTTCGAACCATCGAAAATCTGCATCTCAAACCTCGTCGCAGCCATTCCTCTGAAGATCGCCTCGATCCGCAGCTCGCCGCACCACTTGTTGTGGAATTGCTGCGTTTTTGAGAACCTAATTCGATGTACTATTAATGTATGCTAATCGATCTAACCAATTTGAGCTATCGGATGCTCAAATCAGCTCGAAATCGCAATCGAAAACGCACACACTCTAACAGCTTCTTTTAACGTGGTTCGGCCTGTTCAGCCTACATCCACGGATCAACCGAGCCTCGTTACGTATTACTCACAACACGAAAAGTACAGCACTCACGGCCCTCTACAACTTTCGTGTTCACTCCACTCTGAGATTTTCACTCTACAGAAACTTATGGGCTCGCTAAGATGATGAGTCGAACCATTTACACTGATATTTATAGCTGAAATGTTTTAAGTGTCGATCATTATAAGCCGTTGATCTGATCTTCATCGAACGCCTCAGGTTAAGCCACGTCGCACGTGTGTTGGGCGTGACTTCACAAGAATCGCATGAACGATTCTTTAAGTGAATTCCCGCCTTCGTTGCCCATCGTCCGATCTCGATCCGACGCTCCGAATTTATCATCCGCTTGATCACGTCTCACTGCATCTCAGCCGTCTGATCATTCGCGCTCCATCCAACGTACCTCATTTAATCTTCTGGGTTTAAACGCCGTCCTTCAGATCTGGCGCGCACAAGATCGGACGGCTCCTGTAAGTCGCGATCTCCTCTTCAGCATATCTTCATCAGTCCAGCTTAGTTCGACCAGCCGACTTCACAGCTCTTTTCCGGCGACCTCCGGCGAGGTGCTGGCTCGCTACCTCCAACACCAACTTCTCGGCAAACAGATTGAGGAAATCAGTTTCGGTTTTGTTGGGCATATATAGAAGCTCCAAATGAACCTAAAATGGAGGTAATCCCAAACGGCGATTACTTACTACTCTTTATGCTTCGTATTTGGCATAATATAAGTCGCGGACGCCCGCAATATCTTAGCTTGTGGTGTAATGAGAGAATAAGTACCATGTTCTTTTTTAATCTTTTTTTTTTACCTGTCCCCTGTTTTTTACGTCTCGTTGAACGTCCAAATCTTTTACCAATGGGAGCCACACGTCCTTCACTTTCCCTGGCTCGAGGTCGCAAAGGCGGAATTGAGCGCAGCCGATAAGTTCGGCCGCTTGAATACCTTCGTCGTCGTAAATTTTCACAATCAAGTTTTGGGTTGAAGCGTCTTCTACTACAAACTCGTACTGTTCGTCCCAGACAGGATTTAACTGGTTGTTCTGTAGAATAGAGAAACGGAAAAAGAAAAAGAAAGAAATGCGCTTGTGTGTTTAGCTCGAAAGTCGAAAACCTAGGCTGCGTTTGGTATGCAGACTTCAGTTGGGAAAAAGAGAAGGAAAAGGTGTGAGGGTAGGACCGTCGAAGCACAACGCATCATTGTTCGATGCGCAGACTTAGTATTATGTCGGTGCCCTCCATGCATGAATTTCCGCACACCAAACGCAGCCTCGGAAAGACAAAGCAGCTAATCAGCAAACTCACGATTGTCTTGCTTTTCTTCATCCTATCGCGTAAAGGGCGTACGTGCAGAACTGCAAAAGGATCAGACTTTCCTACGACGTCCTTGTTCGTCAGCTCTCTCGCCTGCACGAGCTTCACATGTAAATTCCCGACGGGCTTCAGTTCAAGGTCACTGACAAAAGAAATATTATCATTTCAAGTCGGCGATGGAAAGAAAGAAAAAGATCGAGGTTTTTCGCACTAAGCGAACGGTGATCAAAGACCTGTAATCGCCGGGCAAAATAGGGATAACTTTTCGGACAGGCCATGTAATAGAGTCTTCAACAGCATCCCTTATTGTGCTCTGCAAAAGTATAGAATCCAACTTACGTAAAAAAAAGCAAAAATAAAACAAATCACAGGGAAAAAAACTGACATCAAGCGCATCGGAAAGGCCTGGGATCGTTGATATGTCTCCTCCGATAACTTTAAGGGTAAAGTCCAGTTTTTTCTGTGGTAAGTGAAAAAAATTACGAATGATCGACGTAAAAGTAAGCAATTTCAAATACGTATTTTGCGAAGAAGATGAACGACATACCCTTTGTCGTAGCGAATAGCAAACAGCTCCAAAACAAGGAAGTTCATCGACCAGTGGTCTGAAAATCAGCCTGAAAACCCCAGTAAAGCCAATATTTTTAACCTGCCCGCCAAAAAAAAAAACATTATAGCTATAGAGACTTACAAAACAATGTCTACTACAGAGAGAGAGAGAGAGAGATTGAGGGAGAGAAAGGAGGGAGGTACTTGGACAGGGAGAGCAACGCCAAGATAAGTACTGATACCGAGTATAATACTGGGATTTCCATCCCACTGCAATTCCAATTCCATGGTTATTCCTTCACTTCCATCTTCAATGATTGAAACTCCTGAAACAAAAAAAAAAACTGTGAAACTAATTAGCAGCTCACCAGAAATGATCATATACAATGAAGCAAAGCAATATATATCGACAAGCACGGTACATTCGTCTAGTTTTCTTGTTTCATTTTGAAGAATGCGTCGAAAACAGAGTTCACATAAGGTTATACTCCTAATTTTCGAAAAACATAAGGGAAAGTGATGAGCAGACCTGTGAATTGGGGCGCAACAGTTCCAAGAGTGAACTTGGAGAATTTTAAAGAAGCCAAAATCGTCGGCCTATACTGCTCAAGGATTGGCTCCACACTTGCCTTTATCAGCTCCGAGGCAGCCTTTATTAAACCCCAATAAATCATTTTCGAGAACATCGAAATCAGCTCAAAACGAAAGAAGAGAAAAATTAGAAGAAGCTATTCGGATTAATATCACAAGCTTGAAGTCGAACCTCATCGACATAAGGCCAGATCTTCTCCAGGTGAAGGTTAAGCCAATTCAACTGAAAATTTCAAGAGAGGAAAAGCAATGGAATACTTCACATCAAAGAAAAGTTCGAAGTTTGCCCAACACAAACAGAAAAAAGCAGACCTTTTGACGCTCTGAGAAGACAACCCAAGTGGGATAAAACTCAGGGGAGAATAACATCCTCGAATCCTCCGCCGTCATCCTAGCAAGGGCCGCAATTGCAGCGGCCTTGCATTTAATTTTCAACCCAAAAAAGGAACAAAAAGGGAAGGAAAAGGAGCAAACTTTTTCAATATCATGCGAATGGGACTGATGAAGAGCGATAAATAGGTGAATAGAGCGTAGGTTATTACAAGGTCTCTGCGCTGCTTAGATCGGGCATTCTCGGATCGGACAAAAGCTACTACAATACCAAGGCCACAAAACACGCCGAGTACTAAACCTGAGACGAAGCCCATATTTTCTTCGTTCCCTTTTGTGCTTAGTATGAGCTAAAAAGGATTCAACTTTCTGATTTCCTTCACTTGGCGTACAATTTGGGAAGAAAAAGAAACATGGATGAACTTTGAGTTGGATATCTGTGCATGGAGTGGAGGGCGACTGTGTTAGTGTTTGTGTGTGTGTGTTTCCTTTTTCTTGTTTTTTTTTTTAACTGTAATTTTGTGGTTTCAGTTTATGGGGTGTTCAGTGTTAAAACTAGTTGTGATCGATATGGTTTTGTCGCATTTGCGGAGACCGAAAGGTCAGTGGAGAACTCAGACTTCGAGCCGACACTATTATCAAGAGATAAATATCTAAAACTACCTCAGTTGAAGCTAACAAACATTATGCATATTTGTTTGAAAAAACGTTGTCTCCAAGGATTCAAGGGTATTGGTCTTTTCTGATTTCGATAGCCTCAATAAATTTTCGGCCTGTATTCTCCCTCACGGCGCAATAAAATAACTACAAATTTTAGTAATTTTAAAGCGAATGTCAACCAAGAAGATAAGCTCATTACGTTCAAAAACATAATCAAAGTGCAGTTAATCATTCTACAACATTATTACTTGGGCACAATTCACAAAAGTGAAGACAGTGAAATCATCGTGGTCATCAAGCGATCACAAGGGTCAACAAAAGAAGGGTCCAAACCTATAGATGAGGTTGATAATAGCTTTTCTGTTGAGTTGCTTACATCTTCCGACAATACTAAGGCTGTAAGAATCATTCCACGGATAAGAAGCAAATACAAACAGTAAATACAACATCCGAGGCTTCCTTTGAAGTTCGATTCAAACATGTCCTTACGTGCTAATATGGTCACTCGTCGTTGATTTTTTTTTTTTTCAAAAAAAAAAATGGAATAGTTCGGAATTCGGATACTAGCATTATACTAGATTAGCTTTTTGCTCCGATACAAAATGTAAAAAGGTAAGATATTTTAAACCTGGATAAAAAATAATGACCGATAATACGTTTTTGCAGGTATAGATGTTATGTAAAACATTGACTAGTGACCTAAAATGTTTATAACCTAAAATGTTTCTTTCATATTGGTAGAAACCTTCAACGTGCATCAAAGTATGATGGAATGACAAAAGTTATGCTTACAATATCATAACAAAACTACACATGATGTATATATCCCTCTCACAGTTATGGCTTCAATGATATGGACATGACTGTACTAACAAAAATTTTCATGACTCTTATGAAGTTGAGGGCACTTTTATTCTAGTGTTTTCTTGTCTCATCGGACATGAATAGAACAAAATTATATAAATATATATATATATATATATATTTATTTATATATATTCAGACATCGTGACATATGGTCATTCAGAACCAGATGCAGATTTCAATTATAAGGAAAGCGTAGGAATATGCAATAATAAATAAGAATGCGAAAGCATCGGCTGTTCTTCTCGTCTCACATATGGTTTTGGATATAAATGTGGATTCCTTTCAACTATATTATTGAAGAGAATTCAATCCTCTTTTTCCCGATTGAGAGCACGCATATGCATCGTCACTCTCAACTCACAATAACATGTACTTTATTTAGGGGCTTTTAGAATTCATGCCCCAATAAAGTTTAATTTAAGTTTCAGGTTCCTGTCAGAAAATCCATAGTTTTAGGGTGAGTTTGGTATGCGGAATTCGGTGCGGAAAGGAAAAGAAAACGTATTATGGTACGACACATGAGGCGTAATGTATAACGATCCGATGCATATCATTTCATTTTCATTTTCTTTTCCGCGTTGGATTCCGCATACCAAACGGACCTTTAAGGACCCGATTTCTGCAGCAACACTTCATTGTTCTTCAGTACCATTTCATTGTTCAGCAGTACCGCTTCATTGTTCAGCAGTACCACTTCATTATTTTCCAGTACCACTTCATTGTGATATAATAATACGACTTCATTGTTCTGAAATAACACAAAACGATCATCCGACCCGTTCATATACACTTTATAACACCTGTGTAAATCTAGGTCATTATCTCTAAATTTTATAAAAATTGGGTCCACCTATGAATTTTCTAACAGTGGTCTGAAATCTATTTTAAAACATGTTTTGGGGCCCAACACGTAATTATACTTTTTTTAACTGTTAGAATGTATTCCCACGAAATGTTAATGCAGGCCATACACTTCGACTAATTTCAGTCTGAGTTGAATTAACATGGCCTATCCCAAGCAAGAGTTTGAACACATGACCATGGAAATTATAACATATCTTCCTCAATCACTAGGCAAACATCCCCAACTCAAGAGTCTAATAAAGAGGTAATAATAGACTCTCTCTCTCTCTCTCTCTCTCTCTCTCTCTCTCTCTCTCTCTCTCTCTCTCTCTCTCTCTCTCTCTCTCTCTGTTTTCATATTGCGCGTTTGAAACATTTTTCAGCATCAAGATTCTTCCTTATCAGATCATTCAACATTACAGTAACATTCACATTATATCGATAATTGGGACTTGCGTTAACATGCGGTGTTTAGAGAAGCATTGTTATTCATGTTAATCCGTGTGTCTTAATCCTTTCATACTGTTTGTATCGGATTATTAAGTTGGAAGTATCAATCAACAACTCGTGCCGGCAAAAAGGTAGTTGTGTTTAGTAACAAGGAATATATAATAATAGCAGTGGTTATTTACCATGGAATGGATGGCATAGGTATAATAATATATACCCTATATTTCCTAGGCAACATAGTAAATCTTCTCGGCTGCAGCAAAAAACAATATATATTTTGGTATTGAATTAGAACTTGGCTTCCTTCGTTTTATACTGTTGAGGAATTTATTCCAGACATCATGGAATAGTCTTTCTTTTTGTTAGTTCCTTACTCTTTAGTTTAGCCTGAACCACATTCAATCGGAACCATATGAGCCTGCACAACACTTCTATCTACGAGCTCAAGGATTTATACATATATTCACATACACAATCTTATATATATATATGGATGTATATATATATCTATTATATATTATATATATATATATATTATATACGCAACTTAGAATCTGCACATGCTTGTCCAAGTAAATTAGCACGTGTAAGCTAATAAGAAGTACTATTATATCATTTATATGTTTTTATTTCCGTGAGTTTCGCTTGGGTTGGTATCTTTTTAAATTTGCCTTAGAAATGGAATTTTTCTCTACGAATACCGTCGGGAAAATACTCAATACCCTACATTTTAGACTAGTCAAATATAATGTTAAATAAGCACTGCTCCTTAATTAGTCTTAAAACGTGGATTATTTTTCGACCCATTACTTCTTGAACTCTAATATGATGTTAAATGATTGTTTTATCGACAGTTAAAAGTATATTATATTGATTTTAAATCTTTTATTTACAACAATATGTATATACATGCATGAGTGTGTCGAGAGTATATCAATGAAGTGAACCTGAAATATCCAACCACGCACCTCAGAGACAGATACCTTCTTCCCCACATAAAACCTTATAATAATATAATACAAACGTGAAAGAAAATGGGCACAGAATATAGAGAATATCATCCGATGATATAATTCATGAGGAATCAATCATCTCGTGCAAAAAGAAAAAAGCTAGAGATGATAGCATTATTGACTTTGGATCCATCCAATCAATCCCATTTCTCTAACATGTCCCCTCAAGAACAAGAAGAAGAAGCAATATCCAATATAGCTTTGTCTATTCAATCTTAATAAGCAAAAAAAAAAATAAAAAATCATGCTTTTCGAATCTCTCGTCCATCATTACCACTCCTATATAAACTCAAACTCGCCTCCTCTCATTCCTCCCACACAAACATTATTACCTTCTCATTCATAGGCATAACACATTATTATATAGCAACAAAAAAAAATGAGCATAAGCTGCTGTCGAGGAGATTGGATGTGCCCAGCTTGCCATCACTTAAACTTCAAGAAGAGGGATTCTTGTCAGAGATGCGCTTGTCCTAAATTTGCAACCGATGCTTCAGAGATTTTATCGTACGCTGATCATAAAAGAACTGAGGTTTTGGCGGGAGATTGGTTTTGCTGTGCGCCAAACTGCGGGGCCCATAACTACGCAAGTCGGGCAACTTGCTATAGATGCGGAGGGTTGAAAGATTACTTGGAAAGTTCTTGCGAGGAAGCCATTCCTGGATGGAAAAATGGGGATTGGATTTGCACGAGGTTTTTTTTTCTTTGTTTTAATACAAAATTCGAATGAAAAATATTAGGGTTTCTAAAGGTGATTATCAACTAAACTGTATTGTGCATTGGTTATGATATGCAGATTTGGATGTGGAAAGCATAACTACGCTTGCAGAACAGAGTGTTATATGTGCAAGACGCCTAGAGATTATGGTGAGAGGGGGCCATTGTGTGTCTGTGTGTGTGTGTGTGTGTTTAGTCTTATGATTTTCTTATGCAATGATCATAATTCGTATAATATAGCAGTTATAGATATCTCTTACTTTATTGCAGGTGGAGCAACCTAATCACGATTCACTTATTACAATCCAAAGGAATTGGTCTGATATCTTGGTTATATGAAGGCGTGATCATCTGTCTTTTGTTCCTGACTCGTGTATCAATAAGATTTTGTCCAAGGTTTCGATGTAATAGAAGTATGAACTAAGAAAAAAAAAAGTAAGGTGTCATTATTGACTTGGATCAATATATATTATATACATTTTGCTATATAGTTCCATAAATCAAACGAATCCACAAACAAGGAGAAAAGCAAGAAAACCCTAATATATATATAATAGAGATTTGCTATGGTGTCCACCTACCGTGAGCAACTACCATGAGCACCATAAGCAAATCTCTCAATTTTTTGCTTTTTTTTTTCGATTCCCAACACCGCCAACACCTCCGTAGACTCTCGCATATCCATTGCTACTTACGCCCTCTCCAACACGTTAATTTTTAAGAAAATTAATTATTTATTATTCACATGTGGACGACGTACCGAGGTGGTGAGTTTCTTAAAATTAACGTGTTGGAAAGGCGATTTAGGTAGCAATGGATATGCGAGAGTCTACGGAGGTGTTGGTGGTGCTGGGAATCGAAAAAAAAAAAAGCAAAAAATTGAGAGATTTGCTTATGGTGCTCACGGTAGCAAATCTCTCTCTATATATATAATATATATCTATATACATATATATATATAAATATATATATATAAAACTTTTTAGTGGTATTAAGTTAAGGCTATTGAATTGTGATGATGAAATCAACCACACTGATGAATCCTATTATCAACGTTGCCCCCAACCCTTCTTGTGTTCAACCTTTAAGGTTTCAAAGCTGTAGCAGCAAGATATGGCTATGGTAAAGAGTATGGTAATAACAGCGGTGTGGCGTGAATGACTATTGTTCGCTTTGTTTTTTCTACAAAGTTTCGATGTTTCTTGACTATGCAGATTACGAGAGATCAAGTTATGATGTCGTTTACGAGAAGGTGCGAAACGAGTGCCTTAACGAGATCTCTCGCATCGTTGCAATCTGATGTTAATTCGAAGCTCGTCCGCGAGATGCAAAAAAAACATGAAGATGCTGAAGCGTAAGCTATACAGAGTCTGGTTTTGTGCTAAGTATATGACTTGAAATGTTTCATTAGGTTAATTGCATAGGATGAGATGGTGATTAGGCCCGCTTACGTGCCTGGGCGGCCAAAGTGGTGGGGCGGGACTGGGCGGGCAAGCCCGCGCGGACCGCGGGCTTTGGCGGGGCGGGCCCGGCAGGCCGCGGGTAGGCCCGCCCAAAAATAAATAATAATATAATTATATTATATAATAGTTTTACTAATAAATTGTATTGATTTTTATATTTTGAATTATGATTTATACTTTAATAACATAAAAAACTCATTTTAAAGAAGTTGATTAAATTAGATATATTTTTCAATTTGGAATCTTCATTATTATATTTTTTCCAATTTCTTTTATTATTTTTCTTATTTTAATTTTTGTAA
The DNA here is from genome assembly GCA_027422505.1 of Craterostigma plantagineum. Classification (NCBI taxonomy): domain Eukaryota; kingdom Viridiplantae; phylum Streptophyta; class Magnoliopsida; order Lamiales; family Linderniaceae; genus Craterostigma; species Craterostigma plantagineum. The sequence continues at coordinate 7,666,560 of JAPQWV010000024.1, forward strand.
ACTGGCAGGCTAAACCCGCCAGGCCCGCTACCCGCCTGCAGGCGAGGCGGGCTTCGGCGGACTACGGGCCGGCCCGCCCCTTTTGACAGTACTATATACCATATGTCAATTTTGGGGATGGGCGTTTTATTTTAACGGGTAAAATTACTTTCTAGTTGTCGCATAGGGTGTAAACGAGAGTAGCATGATGGTGTTCTAGCTTTCACTTGAATGAATTTTTACGACCTTGGTAATCCCTGTGGTTCGGCCTTCGTAATAGTGGGTTTCTCAACAGCACTCTCTTAAGATTGTCAATGGGGCGGATTCGGGGCGGGGATCTAATCCCCGTCTCTGCCCCGCGAGGCAAACGGGGTTGAAATTGTCCCCGTCCCCGCGGGGATTCCCCGCCCCATCCTAAATTTTTAAAAAACATTAAGTTATATTATTTTAATATTATTTAAACTATATTTTAATATTATTTATATTTTAAGCAATATTTTAATCATATTCATATTATTTTAATATTATTCAAAGTATATTTTAACATTATTTAACTTATAATAATATTAATTGAATATAATATATATTATTCTAATAATCGGGGCTGGGCAAGGAACGGGGCGGGGATATCCGCGGGGCTAGAATAGCGGGGATTCCCCTCCCCGTTCGGGGCGAATCCCCGCGGGGACGGGGAATCCCCGCCCTATTGACAACCCTAACTCTGCTAGGTATGGGTGGTAAACAGGTCGGATTGTGTCAAATTCGGGTTCAACCCGTTTAATAAACGGGTTGAAAACTTCAACCACACCTGACATGCTTACTTAAACAGGTGAAATACCGAACACAAACCCGACCTGCTTTAACCTACCTATAACTCATTAACCAGCCAACCTGTTTAAATTTTAAAGATAAAAATTTAACTTAATAAAGAGAATTTCCAACTTAAACAAATCAATAGATAAACAAGCAGTTTTTTTTCCTAAAGTACCAACATAATTAAGAAACAATATACTTCAAATAATAAAAGTCTCACAAACATAATTAAATATCAAAGCAGTTTATTTTATTTATTAAGGATATTTTAATAATATATATCATTCGAATTAAACGGGTTGATTTCGGGTTGCAAAATTCGAAACCTACCCTAACCCACTTAATATTAGGGCTGGGTTCGGATTTTTCCATTTAGTTAAACATGTTGAAAATGCTAACTCAAACCTGCTATTTTCGAGTGCGGTTCATGTCGGGTTGGCAGGCCGGATTGGTTTTAGCAGCCCCATTGTTAGGTCATGCCATGACAATATTTTTACCAAAAGTTTATTAAACCATATGAATCATTTCTATAATTTTGACTTAAACCAAATCTAATTGTGCGCAAATCTGTTATCATCCATAAATCTTCTTTGGATTCTTATCAAGGTCCATTAAAGTCCAAATCTCTCGGTAATTTATATATGCATCATATAATAGAATATGGGAACGCAACATATGAATCTTTTGCAACTCTAAAATTCACAGAAAATCACGTTATTTACACATTAGTATCATAACAAGCAAAACTTTATCAATACTTCTTGAGATCCTAAATTAATTTCTTTTAATGCAATTGAAATCCACGTGTCATCCATCATGGGCTTCTACAATTTACAAAACCTTTTCCCCGTAATTTCTGCAAGACTGTTTTCGTGTCGATGTTTTTTATTGCGTTACGTTCACATAATCTATTACGTTATTACATTACGAATTAGTATTAGTAAATTATTTATTAATTAAGGTATATGGAATATATCAAATACGATATACTACTAAGCCCACGCATACAAATAAATACTCAAGACAAACAAACGTAACGGCCCATCCCCCACAGAGAAACCTTTGCCGGGAGAAACGGGGTCATCTCATCACGTTGGTCCCACGCACATGCCACCATGTGAACTTACAACACATACTCACACCTAATTAATTAATTACTAGTATATTCCCGTGCAAGTCACAGTATTAGCTATTTCTAGTTATTGTATGCTAATAAATTACTAAATTTTATGTGTGTTAGTGGGTAGTTATTGACTAAATTAACATATGATAGTGGATAGTTTTTTATTTTTTAAAATTTAAAATAATTTTGGACACGTGGCAGCATTCTAAGCCACCTACATTTCTATAATTATATATATAAGATTATTATTTTTAATTTTCTTATAAGGTACATCTACACATAAATATCCAATTGAATAAGATTTTTACACATAGGTATCCATGTTAGAAAATTTTACAGATAGGTACCCGATTTAATTTTTACTAGTTTCTTTAGTCATGCCGTACTTCCTGTGTGTATATTGTGTACCATAACACGTTGATATATGGTACATAAATGTAGCATACGCCGTACCTACGACATACATGTGTGTTACACAGGGCGTACCCAAATATAGCATAGTACCATTTTCTGTTATATAGGGTACTCAAATGTGTTAATATAGGGTACCCAAATGTGTTGTATGGTGTACATGCGGGGATAGGGTACCTATGTGCAAAAAATTATTCTGTTAGGTACCTACATATAAAAAAATCCTCACAGGGTACTAAATTAAAAGTTTTTATCTAAATATGTACTTATGTGTAAAGACCCCTTCTTATAATTAATTGGAGGGTTTTTAGTTTAATTAGCTGTCCGTAGGCTTTTTTAATAAATAATGAAAAAATATAAACCATTAATTATGAAATAAAATTAATTAATAAAATACAAATTTTCGTAAGAATATTATACGAGTTAGTAACTCGTATAAAGATTATACGAGATACTGGTGCAGGGTGGCCCCGCACCTAACATGGCATTTGCACGTAGCTCGTATAAATAATATACGAAATAGTAAATCATTAACAAAATAATTATGAAATAAAATTAATTAATAAAATAGAGATTTTCGTGAGAATATTATACGAGTTAGTAACTCGTATAAAGATTATACGAGATACTGGTCCAGGGTGGCCCCGCACCTGACATGGCATTTGCACGTAGCTCGTATAAATAATATACGAGTTACGTTAGTGCATCTGACATGCCACATCATCTTCCGATATGTCGACCAATGACCCCCTAGAATGTGTTAATTAGTGTTATATATCATCTAACGTTGATATGTCATGTCGACATGTACTAATCAGTGTCACATCGGTAGGTGCCCACGTAAGGTGCTCACATAAGGTGAGCACCATAAAATTCCTAATATATATTATACAATTAAAGGTATATGAATTAACTAAAAATAGTAATTAACTAAAAATAGAAATTAAGAGATCGTGAGGTTATTTATTAAATTTAATAATCAACTTTTTTATAAAATTGACAGACCAATGGACAGTTTATATTCACCCCTGACGCTTTATAAAATAGAATAGATGATTTCACACACCACACAACATCTATAGTACTAGTATATTAAGCATACACTCAAATGCGTATGCCCCGTTACATAAATATACATTTTACATTTAAAAAGTTAACAGTTAATAAATGATCTGATAAATACCTAATTGAACAAAATTTTTACACATAGTTACCCATCTCAGAAAATTTTACAGATAGTTACCCGATTCAATTTTTACTAGTTTCTTCAGTCATGCCGTACCTTCCTGGGTGTATGGCGTACCATAGCATGTTGATATAGGGTACCTAAATGTGTTCGTACGGCGTACTTATATTTTAGACAAGGTGTACCTAAATGTGCTAATACGGCTTACCATTTTCTATTATATAGGGTATCCAAATGTGTTGATATAGGGTACCCCGAATGTGTTGTATGGCGTACATGCGGTGGATCGGGTACCTATCTGCAAAAAATTTATTATGTTAGGTAGCTACATATAAAAAAATACTGACATGGTACCAAATTACAAGTTTTTTACAGAGGGCGTATTTATGTGTAAAGACCCCATAAATGATTCACAATTAAATTTATAAAAAAAAATTTATAAGGATGTTATCTAAAGTAAATAATAATAGGACTAAAATATAAAGTACATAATAAAATTGACATACCAAATTGGGAGAATGGTTACCCTACGGCGCTCCCTATAGATGATAATTATAGAATTGATTAACTTAGGGACAATCTTAATTAGGCTTGGGAAGCATCTTAGGATCGGTGAAATAGCAGTTTTCTCTCCCATTTACATATTCTTAAACAGATATTAATTATTTCAATTATGTGTTCCAATTATTTGTCTTCTAGATACTGTGTATTTAGAATGTTGCTCTTTTGCAAGAATCTTGACCGTGATGAAAAGAGGTAAGCTTGTTAAAGACTATATTCTTATATTTTTTATATAATTGTTTAAGAATCTGAAGTATTTGGAACTTTGGTGCATCAAGTCGATTGAAAACAATTTACAATCATCTATTAAGTCCAATTATTTTTATGAAGTTTGTCACAGTTGATGTTTGGCTTTAGGGTTGCAAACCAGTCAAACTTTTTTTGTTCGACTCGCGCAATTCGAAATTTTAAGATTCGAATTCGAATAATTAGAATACGGATCCGAATAAGAATATTTTTTATTCGAGAAATATCCGAATACGAATATGAATCACAATATCCGATTCGAATATTAATCGAATTATTCGATTGGAATCATTCAATATATTTATAAATTTTAATATATTATCAATACTTGTAATTTAATAACATTAAGAATGTTTAGAATATTAGAGCTCAAGATAGATATTATAGCCCAAACTTAGAAATCAACAAGCCCATTTATATTTAAATATAATATATCATTCGGTATATATTACTTATAGCATATTTTAAATCAAAAACTATCTTAAAGATTATATTTTGTTGAAAATAAATTTTAATGTAATAATATTTATATTTTGTTTAAATATAGAGACAAGTACTCAAATATAATCCATATTCAAGTATTTTCGAATACGAATAAAAATCGAGATTATGATTCGATTAAATATTCGAAAATTCATATTTGATCGTCATCCGAATACGAATAAAATATTGTGGTGTTTGACTCGATTCGATTCGTTTGCAACCCTTGTTGGCTTTGATATCTATTAAATATAAAAACTGATATTTGAACTTATTGAGATAATGTGTTTTATTGTTATTGGTGTTATTATTATTTCTCGATAATGTCGGGCTGTAGAATTTCAGGCTGGGCCTCCAGTAATTTATCCGCCATCGAGCCCACGCACACACGCCATATATCAAAAGGCGTCACAATATAAGCTTAATGGGGTTCCTTCCTAAAATCAATTCATGTTAGAAGGAGTAGTCCATCAAGCTTATAAATCATTTTATTACTTTGCACTTTTCAATGGGGACTTTTTTTCCCACACACACGTGATATTCCAACAGTGGAATAACAGTGGAATGATGATTAACCCGACGACCCAAAATCCGGCCCTCGCCCCAACCATTTCCAAGCCTCATTTTAATTCTTGAGTGTTAAAAAAATACATAAAATGTGGAACATAGAGAAAAATAAATAAATAAATAGATAAACAGTTTATGGAATTGATGGAATGGAATATTAGTGATATATTTTATTTCCATTCAACAACAGTTTGCACATATCAACACAGTAACCTAATCCATTGAATTAGTAGAAAAATATGATTGTATCAACTTATTTACATTAGAGCATCTCCAATGGGTATTCTTTGGTGTAAAATACGTCTCTACTCCAATAAAACTCTATATGTTATGCTATTATAGGGTTGATAGACAATTATACTCAATTTTCAACACTAAAATAGTGATATAATTTAATTTATTTTATTTTAAATCTTATTGTATTTGTATTTATTTTATATTATTATAAAATAAAACGTTAACTTTCTTTTATTTATTGATATTTTGAAACTTAAGAAAATAGAATATTTTATTGAAGTTAGAGTAGGAAATAGAGCTAATGAATGGAAGTAAAAGTATATAGCTAACTGTATTTTGTGTTACAGCTAATATCAATATTTCAAATTCATCCAACGAAAATAGTCCTATGTGAGACAGAAGAAAAGCAAATCAACCGTTGGATCTACGGGGCTGACGTCATCCTGGCCGCACGATACCGTATCGTACGCACGGCACGTCTAGAATTATCTGATGATTTCTGTCCTCTGTCTGAAATAAAGAATAAAAAATAAAAAATAAAAATAAAAGCGCGCACACACAGATACACATACTCGCACACACATACCGTATCTATACATCGTATGTATGAATGTACTACTTACTGTCATGGGCTTCTGTATAGGCCAACAAAACAGTAACATTCTTCTTGGGATTGGTGTAAGAAAACTTTCGACTTCTCCTATAAATAACCCTCTTTCTCTTCTCCTAACCTAAACCTAACACATACTGATATTTCAATCTCTTTCCATTACTTTCGGCAAACCCTAAAATCACATCCATTTTGCATCATATGCGTGTGAGTCTCTTCTTATTCTTCCACAGCTTTCTTGAACTGCACATCTTTTGCTCTCTCTGAATATTTGGCGTATCGAGTTTTTTCCTCAGTTCAATAAAGCTGTGGGAAGATAAGTGGAGATTCTAACCAAGATCTAAAATCATCCGCCGTTCACTGGTGAAAATACTATGATTATTGTAAGGAGTCTATTTCCTAATTTCCTCTTGATGATGATACGGTTAAAGTTCGAACTTTTATGCTTTAATTAACTTCTAATCGATGCGGGGTTGTTGAGATTTTTATGAAATGATGATGATGAATCCTCATTAACTTCGCTTGATTGCTGAGATTTATAGTTCATTTGTTTTCTTCTTACATGTTATATGATGAATAATCAGATCTGGCATCTGATGGTGGTTGTAATTACAGATGGCCGTACTCTACCATCTTATTATATGATATATCTCCGTTAAATTCAGTACCGTAGTTAGCAATTGATTTACACGATTATTAATCTATATCTTTCTCCATTTCATATTTCTCTCTGTATGTATGTATTGCAAATATCTTTCTACTGTTTAAGATTGCAGAAAACCAAAAAAAAAGAAAACCATTATGCAAGAGATATGACTTTGGCTAACTGTTGAGAATGAATGGTGGAGACTGAGCTAATGTATAAATTCCTTAATAGTGTATGTATAATCTTTGATAGATTAATTGCAGATCTGAAGTTCTCTCTACACAACTACATACTTTTTTGTTTTCTTTCTTATTAATTAATTGGATTATACCAGTTCATAGCAATTAGCTGGAGGAAACACAGAGTGGATTGCAATAGACAACTGTGGTAATGAATGAATTATTAATGGACCACATTATCACTATCAGTTCCTTTATTCTGCTATGTAAATACAATCACAATAATTATATTATATATATTGATATGATTACAATATTTGAACTCTCAGTCATCCAACTGGGTCTTTTTTGTTTTTATTATTTTTTCACATTGGGAAAGAGAAAAATGAACAAGTCAGAGCTTTTCCTGCGATGGAATTCGAGAAAAACTAGGGTTTTTTTGACAGCACCGAGCAAGAAAAATGGCAGCAATGTTTTGTCTCATTAAGGCTGTCAAAACACTCAAAACAGATCCCAATATTCTCTTGCATACGTACGTAAATTTTTGCGATATACAATTTAATAAATAGAATCTATCTGTATTTCAATATACTGACAGTAAGTATTGTCCTTTTTTTTTTGTTTGTTTTGTTGGTGGCTGCACGTACTTGTTTTAACTTTCTAGTATTGTTGTATAGTGAGATTAGCCTTTCTTACCATCAACTATATGGATTGTGTAATATTTAATAATTTAAATATATATAGGGCCGGGCACTTTATAATTTATGGCGCACCAACATGTAGTATGTACCACATTCAATTTTTTTTTTCTTCTTGGCTTTGTCCCATTGATGAAGACTTGATATGATGCAGTCCTGCAAAGCGGTCCTAAGCTATTGCGTGATCTTTCTTTTTTTGAAAGAAAAATAAAAATGGTTGATGTTTGTATTCGATTTTAATTTTTTTTTTTTTTCTAGAAAGTGTGATAATCGCTTTTTGAATATTAAGCATTTCGATTTTCCGCAGAGATAGATCAAGTCATCGTATCTCTCCAGGGAGGTCATGAGTTTGAAATAAAGTGAGGTTTAGATTCACTTTAAACTAACATATCGGAGTACGAAAACTACAATGACGTTGTAATTTGTAACGAGAGATATTCTCGAATGATAATAATAAAATAAAAATAATAGTAGCCTTCGATCTCCATTATTTTAACATCTTTGTAGCTTTATGTGAATACTTTAGCGAAAGATTCTCCATGGCATTGATTTAGTCAATTCATAACAACTAAAAGGAGCTCTTCAATTGAAATGGAAAGGTATCCTTGATTATTGTAAAGAGAAAGGGAAGGCATCATTCGTAACGAGAGCAACGTAATAAATATGAAATAGAAAGGCCACAAGACGTTGTCACTTATTGAAAAAGGAAATTAAAGTGGGAATCGAAAATGAATTGAAATGACTAATGACATGTCGAGCAAGATGACCTCTTTAAGGTTTTTTAGTTGTATATGGTAACTATTCTTGCTAAACAGTTAATGCCCTTTTCCTTTCATATATCTCTTATGAATGCCTATACTTGACTACTATGTACGAAAGTTTCTTACATATGTAACTAAAAAGCTTTTAGGTCTTTTTCATTACAAGGCCATGAGTAGTTTTCAACAACGACGTAACACCATTTCCAGCATATGGTATGGGATTTCGAAAGTTGCCCCACATGCACTTCTCTCTTTTTATATGTAATTCAAAATATAAAATTTTTTATAAAAAATATTATTAATATTTATATTATGATTATTGTGATAAATATAAATATATAGAGAAAAATTTAGAGAGATGAAGTATGAATCAACATCAATACTTTGGTGTGTTTTACAATACAACTTAAAGTGCCTATTTATAGGCAAATTTCTCAAATTACAACCACAAATAAAATATTAAATAATCACATCTAATTTATATCTCATCCTATACATCCTAATTCAACCACCAATATAAATAATATACATGTACTATTTATTTCGTCCTTGTCTTATCAACCACTCCAGGTTATATACATCCACATATATTTCATAATTAAAATAAATGTTTATAGAGATGAAAACCTACTGTGTAAACTTCAGTTTATTTTTTTATTTTTGGCAAATTGACAATAGAGACAATTTAGGTGTGAAAATTGAGTTGGGCAGTTTACAAACTGGTCAGTCGTCCATCGAGCTTTGTTTCTCAAATTTGGAAGTTTTGAGCTTCAAGTTGGAGTAATATAGTGCAGTTTGAGCTGAGCTCGAGTCTATTCTATATACAATCGTTCGTATCTGTACTCTTTTATAAAGAGCCTAGGGTGCAGTGGCGGAGCTACTGGACCAGTGGGGTCCATGGACCCCACTGAAATTACTTTTTTCTTTAATAATTAGTAATGAAAATTTTGATTTTAACTCGGATCTATGGAATATTTATAAAATGACTCCACTCATTTGTTTTACTTACATTTAGACCACACTTGATAGATTTTATTATATTAATTTGGACCCCACTAGCATTAGATCCTAACTCCACCACTGCTAGAGTGGATGTAAAATGTAAGAAGAATGTGGTTTGATTTGTCAATTTATTTTATTTAGTAAATGTATTTGATTAATAAAATGCCCACTAACTACACGCGAATCGCGATTATTGATAGGTTAGAGTTTACATTGCTTGACATATTTACAACATAATACATACAGAAGCACATCTTTCTATTTTATTATTGCTCAATGTCACATAGTAACTACCTTTCAATCAATTTGGCGTGTCAATTGTAATTATAATTTTATCCTTCATATTTTCATTTTATTACAATTATATCCTCAATTTATTTTCTTATATTATACTTTTAAATATAAAAATTAAATTAATACTTCAAATAACTTTATAAAACAATATATCAATATTAATAGAATGTGATTAACGATTAGTAATGTGGTCAACTACTGGTACCGATTACTGAGAATTGAGATCATAGGTTTCGAGAGTCGGTAAGCCCATATTAGAAATAATTATTATAATCATATATTATCAAATCGAATAATATTCTAGTATTTCTCATTTATGGATCCAAAACTCATATATTGTGATGGGCTTGAGTAATTCAGGCCCAACTAGCTGATCATAATCAAATTATTTAGTCTTATCTGATTAAATCAATATTCCAAGATTCCTTCTCACCTCACCATAAATGATAAAACTCGATTCTTTTTCAGTTTTTATTCTCTTTATTTCTCCATTCTCATTACTACCACGCACGCACTCGCACCGTATGTTAAAAGAAAGCCCTCGGTTTTGTTTTTGTCTTGCAAGAGAAGATACGACGAAACGGCAAAAGAAGAAAATGAGAAATCGAAATAGACATCATAATTTGCCGATCGATTTGGACGTTTTCTTACGTGTTCGATTGCTGATGTATGAGCTCTGCAAGTGTCAGTGTGCATGGAAGGCAACAAAAATATATATAAACCACCTTCTGCCCACTTCTGCTGATCACATCGAAGTGAAGTGCCTTTTTCTTTTGGTGGTTGTTGTCTGACTAGCGTTAGTATCTAGGAAGGCAATGGCAAAGCGAAACGGCGTTCGTCGGAGGGGTAATGGGAAGCGCTCGGCTCCTGAAATCGAGAAGGTTGTTGATGCCGAAGGACTTGACGAAGGTGTTAATTTCTGCCGTATTTGCTTCGAACGCGCCACGGAGAATCGTATGATTTCATTCAACTTGTTCTATGATTTAATTTTTTTGGGGAGTTATGTTTAGGGTTTAGCTGCATGTTTTTTGAGTGGATGGTTTCGCTGCTGATTATCTTGATGATTCTCGGGATACCTTTGATCTTTTAGTTCTTTTACTTGCCATGATCGCAATGCACTACTCAATCGATTGGGGTTTCATGTTAATTGGGGTAGGATTAAACGATTGTCACCATTGTGTTCTAAGGATTTTCTAGATGAAAAATTTGAGGTCTGTATATGTTGGAATCGGAAGGTAAGACCAGACTTATGATGTTTGCCCTTTTCCCCTTGCCTCAAGAAACCGTTGGGGTCTCTATGTGTGCTTTTTTCGCTTTGCTTTTTGGATTCGAGCTTGTTACGAGAACCGTGGAGCTTTTCTGATTGGTTTAGTTTATGATTCGTTTTCTCCATCACTCTCGGGGCTGACGTACCCGGTGGCTTGCTTTCCGCACACGTCATTTGCGAATACGGTTACATTTATTAATTGTAATTTGTAGTATTCGGCTGTCAGCTTTATTCTTCTTTGTACCTTTTCTAGGTGAAGAGTTGATCTCTCCTTGTATGTGCAAAGGGACCCAGCGATACGTCCACCGCTCTTGCTTGGATAACTGGCGATCCGCAAAGGCGGGAATTCTTTCGCTTTCTTGACGCGTGTCTGATAATGTTTTGTCATAGTTCTGACGAAGTTGCTTTTACTACACGTCTTTCAGGAAGGATTCGCCTTCTGTCACTGCAGCACGTGCAGTGCTCAGTTTCATCTTCGAGTGGTCGAGCAGAAGAACAACTCATGGAGTAAGATCAAGTTCAGGTTTTTGGTTGCTAGGGACGTGGTGCTTGTGTTCTTGGCTTTGCAGCTTGTAAGTTCAGCTCATCATAGTTCTGTTGCGTTTATCCATTAGTTATTCTAAACTGCTCTGATCTTTTGCTTCGATGAGACAATTATATGTGCTAGTTGTCGGTCGGTAGACAGACACAAGGAATTATTTGCAGCAATTTGCTTTATTTAGTTTGTTTTTGGGTTCAATCAAACTGCGGCGGATTCGGCACGTGGACCATTTTCTGCGCTCTTCCCCGTTTTGGCAATATTGTGGCGATGTTTTTGTCGTTATTTGGTAATAGTTTTAGCGGCTATTAACTCTGTGTGTCTGAAGTAAGCAGTCAGATTCGAGTGAGCCGATTATTGCTTCATCTCAAATGAGTTATTATTTATGCACGTGATGCTATTAGCTTCGGTAGATCATACGTGTTTTTGCATTTGTCCTTATTGACCCTGTTTTTTTGGAAAACCGACAAAAACTGAGTTCGTTACGAGAAGCATTGATCACATATTGATCGTGTTTGCAAGGATGCTCATTTCTCATCTATCTATGTTATGCATATTTATTGTGATCAGGTAGATACTGAACTAAAAAGAAATTTTCCCCTCGTTTCAGTTGATCGCGGGGATTGGCCTTCTTTCTTTCTGGGCAGACAAATACGGCACCCACAGCGAATCATTCAAGAAAAACTGGGAACGTACGATTTCCTCAAATCCATTTCGCTACTACTACTCTATCGGTTAGTAAAACCTCTTCACCTTTTTTCCATCCCCTTCTCTTCACTTCAGCTTCGAAATACTCCAACTAGCCATGGAAAAAAAAAAGCATAAACTTTTACGATCAATGCAATCTTCAGTTACGAAAAATAAAATAAAGATGCAGGTGCTGTGCAGTTCCTTGTTCTCCTTGGATTCGGGGGCTTTTTGCTTCACTATTATGCGGTGGGAAACGAACAGTACAGACACCTCGTGCGTCGAGAGCTGTTGGACAACTTTTCGGTCGAAGGATTTGTGGTCACAGTTATCTTATCGTTTGTCGTCTTTGTAATCCTCGGCTTTGTTTATAGTTATCTCGCCATTTCCATCGCCGTTCAGAAGATTTGGCAGATTCACTATAATACGCTCATGAAGAAAGAGCTCACCAAGGTATACTTTTTTCTTTTCTTTTTATGTATATAATTCCATTTGTTGTTGATATATATATACATATATTGGATTCTTTATGTTTTTCTTTTTCAGGAATATGTGGTGGAAGATACTAATGGGATTTATACTCCTCCCCCAGAGCTTGATGAAAAGCATGTGGAACGCCTTAGAGCTCTTAAGCTTCTGTAGAAGGCAAGCAGTGTATTAGTAATTTGTTTAAATGTTTCGAATTTATCAATAAATAAAACCATGCTGTGTTGTTGAATTGGATGGTGAAGCGAAGCTTATGCGTAGTTAATTATATCCTATGCCTTCTCTTTTCTTTTTGAATGATATGATGGCGTTTATGGTCTTAAGTTTTGCTGATCTGTGTCCGAAGAATGTGTTGGTGGATGCGTGTATTATTTCTATTGCCTTGACGTGTATGTAACCAATGTATAATATAATGTCATGACTAGGAAATTTGATGGCTAATTCGTTGGAAATACATAAGTTGTGTCTGAATTTATTGCAAAACGAAATGAGTGGTTATCTGTTAGTGCCTTATCAAGCGCGAGAGTTATGATATTTATAGGTGAGCAAACGCCCCGCAGAAGAAAGAATTTGGATATTTATAGTCGACTTGATTTTGCGGTAAATATTTTGAAAAATCACTCCATAATTTGGATATTTATAGTCGACTTATTTTGCGGTAAATATTTCAGAAAGATCACTCCATAATTTGGACATGTATAGTCAACTTGATTTTGCTACCAGAAAGATCACTCCATCACCGTAACATCACCTAGCTTTTATCACCGTAACATCACCTAGCTTTTTGAGGTGATTTGAAATTCAAATATCATCTCATTTTATCACCTATCTGATCCATTACGATAATGGTTCATCACCTACATTAAAACAAAAACATCGATAAAACTGAGGGAAGATGATCACATGTTTTAGAGTATCACCTTAAACAAACACCCCACACCGAGCATGTGTATTTTTCTCTTATTAAAGCGAGAATCACGGAGCTACGAAAAGCCAAATTTTTTTCTTATTATTGTCACGAGATTCTGATTAATCTTAGTTAATAAGGCATTCAACAAAATATCATTCATGTTGAAAAGTAGTCGGCAGAATCTAGAGCCATGTGTGCTGCCTCACACCATGAGAAGAAACCGCGTGAATTTCATGACACTATTCTTGAATAAAAAAAAGAACATATATAAATATCGACCTATCTATTTATCTATCTCCTCGTTCAAATATTCAAAACCGCGTGGTTTGGGTTTTTTCTTTTTTCAAAGAACGCACAAAAGCAATAAAAACATAAAATTGGTGTAGTGTGGTGACTAGTGAGGCATCAATTCAAGATTCGGAGACGTACAAGCAACTCAAATAATTAAATTAAATTTTTATTTTTCCAAAACAACACAAAGTCTTGCTTTCCCACCTTCGAATAAATATCAGCGACTCAAATGTAAAATGGTCAGATTTGGAGCCGTATAATACGATCTAAAATAAATAGTAACCAAAAGACGCGTGGTCCAATGGCTTCCTCTTTCTAGATACTTTCTAGGAAGAACTATATTTAATTTTTTACTAATCAACGAAAAAAATAGTCACAAAATAACCCAATGATTAACGCAGCAGCTGTGAAAATGATTCGAATCACAGTGAAGGCTCTGAAGCCAAGCCGAGCCACGAACCCACAGGCTCGGGTTTGGTCGCTTGGTAAGGTGCGTTAGAAACGATCCTATCCTTTCTCTTCTCCAAGAAACGAGCCAGCGATTTCTTCCTAGCAATCGGTAGATCGGAAAGTGGCACATCTGCAGTTTAACGTGCGAACATCTTGAATCGATGATGCATCTATGTAATAATTTTGGCATGACGTAAGAGGTTTAAATGAAGTGCTTACGTGGAGGAGGAAGAGTCGACTGAGGGGAGTGGAGGGGAGTGGCGGCGGCGGATTCAGGTGGGCTCTGGACGGCGCGTGGTGGTGGTGGAGGAGGAGCTGCCGATCTGCGGGCGAGGTCTATGATTTCCTCGGCCTTCTCCGCCGGGAAGTTGGAAAAGACCATCACTTGACCGCCGTAGAAGATTGTCAGAGGCGCAACCTTATTAACGACACTGCAAAAACCCAGAAAAAAAAAGACATGAGCTTTAATGAAAGCATAACAACACATACCCAGCTGTTTATTCATTAGCCTTGGATTTAAGGCTGTGTATCTCCACAAACTGTACGTAGATTTTTGTTCCAGGATTTATCAAGAATCATTAAATTGTAGACTCAACCTAATACCTGCTATTACCTAACGCAAATGGTTACTAGACCTAATCCACTATAAAAAAAAAAGAAACAAAACGTATACAGATTTTCTTGCAGTTATTAGACCTATCAAAATTCCCCAAATCGAATCGATTCAAGGCAAGGATGAAGAATCCTCCTTCATACACATACCTGATATCTGATCTAATCGCGTTTCCATCTGCAAACGACTTGTCGATCATGGGGAACAAATTCAAAGTACCTGATTCGCAAAATTAAATCGAATTTAGTACCACAGAAGGAAAACAAAAAACAAGCAAAAAAAACTCTCAGCAGCCAAGCCGACAGCCGAAAAAACAGATAGATCGCATAACCAAACCTTTAGGCTCCGAAGAATTAGAGGTCGCCAAGCCAAGGCTCAGATCTCCGAAGCTACCATTCTCCTTCAGATACTGACTCAAACGACTACACGTCTGTGAGAAACTAGACCTCCCACCGTAGAACTTCCCCGACGAATCTGATTTCGACGACATACCTCTTTCCGTCTATGGTTGATTTGAGTTCTGCTTTCTCTTGTTGGCTTAGATACGAAATTCGAGAACGAGATAGACAATGAATGAACAAAACAAAAGGAGATATCTTTATTTATAAAGATAAAAATCTGCCTACTTTGCGCGTGGGTTAATTAATAATTAATTAACTGAAATAAATAAATGTGTGAGAATGCGATAATAAAAGCACGTGCAATGCGTGAGTGTACGTATTTCGTTCGAAAAAGCTGATGGGTTAGGATAGGGCTGGGACCACTACTTTTATTTTTATATTTCAATTGTTTTCTTCGTTCATCTTCATTTCTTTTTGTAAAAAAAAGAATACTATTATATATTGCTAGTGGCGTTGTGTAGATTATTCTAGATTTTAAGACAAAGGACTAAGGAGCACGTGGTTTATATATATCTGTATATAAGGTTCACGTTAGAGCCAGCGTTTTCATGATCGAACTGGACCGGCCGGTTCTGATCGGAAATCGGTGGACCGGTCGGAATTCCGATTCAGTTTCGGTCGGGTCTAAGTTTAATTAAAAAAATAAAGAAAACAAACGCGAAAGAAATAAAAATATAACCAACCGTTGAAATATAATATAAAACGCATGTGGTCTAGGGGTAAAACTTTTGACAATTGTGTAGTTGGGCCTAGGTTCGATTCTTTTCTAACGCATTTTACATTTTTATCTTATAATTAATTTATGAGCTCAATATTTCTTTTTATTACTTTTGACCCCTGAAATTTATAAATTTAATTATTCAGGTCCTATTATATACCATTAATATTAACTACCAACAGAATTTCATTTTGTTCAATTATGATCACTATGTTTATAAAATTCATATTCGAAAAATGTCATAAAGCATGTATATTTTCGACATTATTTGATTCATTAATTCATAAAATACATATTTAATAAATCTAGAGATAACGGTTTTACTCCGGTTTGATTTCGATTTTATATCGGTTAAACCACTAAACCTTAAACCACTATAATTTATGATCCGGTTCGAAAATCCGATTTCAGAACCTTGGTTAGAGCTGTCGATGGCCTGTCATAGCCCGCCAAAGCCCGTTGTTTCGCAGGACGGGGTGGGGCGGGGTCCGCCTTCTAGGGGGCCTGGCAGCCTAGACCCACCCACCTAGAAATAATTTAATTAATGTTTATTTTAATTTTAATTAACTAATAAATTTTCATTAGTTATGGTATTTATTAAAAATTTACTATAAACATGGCATTAATAATGTGTTTACCAATAAATAGACATTATTAATGAATCATGAATTTGATTATTTAATTATTTTAATATAATTATATAATATATATTCCCACCGTCCCAGCAACTTTATCACATAAGTTGCTGGACACGCAAATTAAAGTGGCATTATTATAATAATATAGTACAATGAAAAGGTAAAACGTGTATATTTTAACACGTCTTTAAGAATATTTAATATTATCATATTGATTGTTTGTGATTTGCCAAATAAGGAAAGGTGATAAAATTATTGGGACACCCGAAATGGAAAAGTGTGATAAAATTAGCGGGACGGATGGAGTATAAATACAATAATCGGGCCAATCCGCAGGCTAGCCCAGCCTGCCCCGCCGAAGCCCGCTCAGGTGCCTCTCGGTGGGCCTAAAATATTGTAGCCCTTCCCCCACCATTCGCCGTTCTCCCACGAGTCTCCCGAGTTTGGGGCTCGGGTCTCCCGACCCACCGGCCCGAGAGTTTTTCTTCCTCGTTGAAGCTTTTACTTCCTTAGTGGAGCCCACTCCGATGAAAACGAGATCCTCGTAGTCGAAAATCGAAGAAAGTGAAGAATATCGTAGATTTAGCTTAATACTATTTTGTGTTAGGTTTCTTAGTTCTTCGTGTTCAAGACAGTGTATCTTGTTTCTCTGTCGGTTTTTTCTTTTTATTTGGTTGTATCATGTTCTGTGTGAGCCTTCGTTTCTCTTCCGGGTTGATATTATCGTAGAGACCTCTTGGGCTATTTAACCCTGTTAGTATGACCTTGATATTAAAATAATATTAAACTTCAACGAAGACCGCTCATGCAATGTGATGGGAACTTCACATGGGACAAAGAAAAGCAAACGAAGAAAAGCAATCTCAGGCCCAAGGTAATATGTCAAAATAGGATTAACTGTCCATATGAGATTTTCATACAGAGGCTCGCCTATAAATAGGAGTTAGACGAGGCAGAGAAACACCACCACAATACTGATCTTCGTCTCCAATTAATTCTTTGTAGTTTACTTCTAATATAGTTGTAGCTGCTCTTATGTACCGCGTCCGCTGTACTTGTCTTTAATTACTAGACATAATAAAGAAGTTCTACCCTCCGGCCCGTGGACGTATGTCATCTTGACCGAACCACGTAAATTTTTGTGTTCACTGTCCAAATTTATTTTTCGCCCATTTATTTGTCATTGTCATTTCTCGGGCAAATATATTATCGGGGATCAAAATATCCTAACAAGCCCGTGTACTTATGTTAAAGAAATTAAAGCTATCGTTCGCTGAAGAAAAAAGTTTATTGTTGCACTGTTTTTCTATTACTTTTTTATTTGGTATATCTACACATAAATATCCAATTGAATAAAATTTTTACACATAGGTACCCATGTCAGAAAATTTTACAGATAGGTACCCAACTTAATTTTACCAGTTTCTTTAGTCATGCCGTACCTTCCTGTGTGTATATTGCGTACCATAACACGTTGATATAGGGTACCTAAATGTAGCATACGTCGTACCTACGGCATACCTGTGTGTTACATAGGACGTACCTAGATGTAGCATACGTCGTACCATTTTCTGTTATATAGGGTACTCAAATGTGTTGATATGAGGTACCCAAATGTGTTATATGGTGTACCTGCGGGGATCGGGTACCTATGTGCAAAAAAATTATTCTATTAGGTACCTACATATAAAAAAATCCTGATAGGGTACTAACTTACAAGTTTTTATCAAAATAGGTACTTAAGTGTAAAGACCCCTTTTTTATTTTAAGCATAATTGACACCATTTTTCCATGTAATTATAATACGGAACATGCTTTCTCAAGACTCCTGTCAAGCGCATAGTCCACTTATTCTTTTGTCAAATCTTTACGCTATGGTTATAAAGTTATATTATCGTTTTTTCTTTTTAATTTTGGATGATTATATTTTATAATTGTAAAATAAAAACTACTAACATTTAAAAGAGTAAATTAAGATTTCTTTGAAATATTAGCCATAATAATATTAACATTGTTTAACCTCAAGTCTTACGACTTCAGACAAACAGTCGTAGCCCAAATTTACTGGGACATGTGTAGATGAATTTATTTTGCTACTATAAAATGCGATGATTCAAAATAAAACATTGAGTATATACGTCAAAACACTTTATTTAATAATTTCAAAAATCCGTCGTTACTGAAAAATGAAGCCCCCCGCCCTATAAGCGGGCAGCGGACCTGGCCCACTCTAACAAAAAAATATAGAAAAAAGAAAAAATTAAGAAAAGGGAAAATTTTAAATATTTAACCTAGAAATTTTTATATTCAAATCTAATTCGTTAATAATATCTTATTTGTATTATTAAACTTCATTAAATTAAAAAACGGAGCTCAAATATATTAAAAAAAACATATATAACTTATTTATATAATAATATTTACCAAAAAACATTTGTAATTCTGGCAGTGCCGACCTATGCCCGCTCCCTGGCGTGCCTGAGAAATTGCAGCCCGTCCCGCGGGCCGCGGGCCCAATTATCGGTCTATAAATAAAAAAAACACATAAATATTAAGCTAAAATATAACCTATATTATTGCTTTATAGCCTATAAATAAAAGAAACATGTATAAATAAAAAAAAAAACACAGAAATATTAACCTAAAATATAAGCCTATATTAATGCAAATGGAAAAATATATAAACTGAAATTAAAAAATATGTAAAAATATAGTTGGAAATATAAAAAATATATAATTGAAATAAAAAAATAGGATAACTTCTTCCGACATTATCCGTAACCCAACATTTTTGTACTAATATTATTTTGGTGCATTGTTGAGATTGATGTTATTTATTTAAAATGTTGGGATAAATTATTGATACATCTTTACTTTGATAAAATATTTGCGTAAAAAACTATGTATACAGCCTAATTTACGCCTAGAAACCGCCTAGGCCATGCCTCGACCTTCTAGGCGCTAGGCCCCCTTGGACGCCCTACTAGCGTCTAGCGTGTGCTACAACATTGTTTATATACGCACCAATAATTAGCCAAGAACACTCAACTCAACTCATCAAAAGACCCAAAAAAAAAAAAAAAAAAAACAAAATTATCAAAAATCATAATCAATATCAGACACATTTTGAGAAACAGACTCCCTAACCAACCTCCCACCCTCATCGTAAAGATCCAAGTTTTCACAGGGCGCCGGGAAAACGGTCCCCACGACACTCCCCCATACGTAAGCGCACTGAAAAACGTGCCTCCTCTTCCCCGCGAGCCCCACGGAGACGTCCCTGAACCTCACGCCCCTCACGGGGATCGACTCGCTCCCGTGGATCCTCACCGGGACCCGCACGTTCTCCCCGTGCACAGTTTCATAGCTTATGCCCTCGAGCACGGGATTCGCCCTCGGGTCGAACCCCTCGTCCGGGTGCTCGTTGTAGTCCGTCTTTATCACGATACCGACTCGAACGTTGTCGAATGTTAGGTTTCGGTAGGTTACGCCCCGAACGTAACCGCCCCTCCCGGAGGCCGTCTTTATGCGCACGGCGCGCCGCGAGTCCCACACGAGGACGTTCTCCACCGTCACATTCGACACGCCGCCCGACATCTCGCTACCTATCGACACTCCCGCGCTGATGAAAGTCGAGGTGAAAATTCTGAGGTTCCGAAACTATGTACCAAGACAGATATTTAAGCTTAAGACTGAAGGAAGTGCATTATATTTTAATGGGTTAATCATTTTCTAATCTTATAATTTAGGAGGATGGCGTCCGGGGACATCGAGTTTAAGGGGAGCGACATTATACAGACAATGACATTCAATATTAGAACAACTTAGGACGATTATACGCCCGAGTCGCAGATTGTGCCCCAAATTCTAGGTTTTCGGCGTTAATCTAGTGTTCCTGTGAATTTAGAGGACGGACGACATTATGAGCAAAATAAGCTTACAAAATTAAGCGACAAATCTAGGATTCCAACGTATAATTTCCCTAATAAATTCCAATCTGTAACTTTCGAAAAATATATTGTCCATATAATGCCGCACGCCTCATAAATTTCATTGTCTCTATAATGGCAACCCATAAATTACAGGATTGAAAAAATAATTTACCCTAAATTAATCACCCGCTTTGCATCGAGGCTGATCAGTTTATTGTTTGTTCTTAAACGTGTATTTTTTCTTAAATGAGCAGCCGTGAGGATTCTTACACATGACCACAACTTCAAGCGATAGAATTATATTTCCAACACTAACACAGTTGTGGTGGGTAGTACCTGACCATGGAGCGGATAACAAGGTTTCGGAGGAGTATATTGTTCGAAGGGCGTCCGTAAGCAATTCCGTACTGATCCCAACCGCTCTTTATCGCAACTCCGTCGTCTCCCACGCTGATGTAGCAGTCCTCAATAACCATATCCTCGCACGAATCTGTTAAAGCAGCAGCAATAATCCCATCAGCTAATAAATTTAGCTAATCATACCTTTAAGAAAAAACACCCTACCCAACGAATGTCCGAACGTTACAATATTTTACCAGGATCAATCCCGTCGGTGTTGGGAGCTTTAGAGATGGGTGCCAATATGGTCAGGTTCTTTATGGTCACGTTCTTGCAGTCGTAAGGGTGAAGCGTCCAAAAGGGAGAATCTCTTAACGTTATGTTAGATATTATAATATCGCTCGACCACATAATCTGCACGAGCGGGCCCCTCGTGTGATTGAGGAGCTTCTGTCGATATTTTCTCCACCATGTTTGACCTTGGCCGTTGATAGTTCCATTGTGCCCTGTGTATAAAAGAGAGTCTAGTAAGATCACAATCAGCATATCGAGATTTATGAACATCTTGTTATCATTCTTGATTTTTTACTCGTGAAAATAATTACTCCGTTTTCCAGATCACAGGAAATTTGACAAACACCAAACAACAATTAGAAGGGCTTGAGGGGACATGTTGATCAGTCAATATTGTAAAATTAGGACATATGTAAATAGAGATCAACGGTACCGAGAATAGAGAGGAAATAACTTGATATTCAAAAGTTTTGGCTAACGTCTAGGTTAGCAGCTATTCCCATGATTCTTCGTTATGTTTATAGCTACCTCAGATTCTTGAAAAAAGGATTTTATTTTTGCAGCTATGTAAACACTCGCTCTTTATCAACAGAAGAGATTTTGACCGTGGATAAAAGACTGACCTGTAATAACAACGTCTTTGAGATTTTGACCGTGGATTAAACTTCCATATCTAGGACCACGATGCTCTCTCCCATATCCGTACGAAGGCAGTGGAGGCATGAGGGGCCAATACTTCTCGTCCTACAAAAGTTTGCAGACGAAGAAAACACATCATTGATAAGAGTAACGAATAGACTGGATTACAAGAATCATTAATCTTCCCCAAGTAGCCATCTAAAAGCAAACAGATATCCCCAAATAATGTTCATTTATTTACCTACACATTCTTTTCCAAGACAATTTACTAATGCCACAAAGTCTTCGAAATTTCAAGCATGAACGAACAATCCTGCTCCAAGTGGAGATAGGCAGCGATAATGTTTCTATTACAAGTCCAGGCTTTAAATAAAACAGAATCCAAAACTATTGCATGAGAGAACATACACAGAACAATGACAATGTGATGCATAGACATAACCAAAATCCTGCAGAACTGGTTTGTTGCATGGTTCCATTTCAATCGTTCAAAAGTTTCCTTGAGTATTACACTTTATTTTCCAATAACATTCTTGCAAGATATGCCACTTCTCTTACATTAGTCGACCACAGATACCGCAAAGATGCTGCAACATCCACATAGGAGCCACAAAATTGCAAAGCTGTCAATTTTCAGCACATAGCCTACCTAAGAACGAGCAAAGATTGAACGATTCAAGCGCAGTTGGAGGAATTCAGCAGTCATGGAGGGGAGGATCACAGTTAAAATCGAAACCAAACACCAAAAGACAGGTATCTCAGAGAATTAACTACTAAACACAGGCAAGAACGAGCTTCTATCTTAACTTTAGCACCACATAGGATACCGTATGAAAAGATTTCCATAATCCATAATCCATAATCTAAACAGTTCGATCGATCAACTCACATCAAGGCCAAGAATCACCGCCCCTTGTGCTAGGAACAAGGTCAAATGGCTGGTCAGGTTAAACGGCGCCGTAAGCCAAACCCCCTTGGGCACATTGAGCTGCCCACCGCCCTTTTTCCCAAGCTTCGACACAGCAGCCACCGCCCTCTCAAACGCCTCCGTGTTCAGCGTCACCCCATCTCCGACGGCCCCAAACTCCGTCAAGTTGAACACAAACGGCCGGAGCTTCGGGATAATCTGAGGCGGATCCACCGCCGATCGGAAGATGGAAACGGCCGAGAAGTCGCGGCGGTAGTAGAAGAAGTTTACGAGGAGGATTAGGGATACCCAGAAAGCCGCTATCAGGGCTTTGTGCGGCGAGGCGAAGATCCAACGGCGGTCGCCGAGGCCGAGAGGCCGGCGAGGTGGGGGCAGAGCTTCGAGCATTATTGCGATGAGGGTCGAGGAAATGCGCAGATGAACGATGAACTGAAAGCGTATAAGACCTCCGTGAGGTGAGGTGTAGGCGAAAGTGAGATCTCAGCGGCGTATTACTGTAATGGAGGAGTTGGTAATAGGCTGATGGAGAATCCCATGCCCAGCGATGGCAGTTGACATTGACGTTGATGTGTTCTATCAGTCAGATACAATACACCTATCGGTTGTTCGGTGGCACTTGCCTGCCATTGCTTTGCTTGTTTATTAACATTTCGTTTCTTTTTTTCTTTCATTCGTTTTCTTATTCTTTCACTTTTTTGGTAGGGACGACCACACCGAAGTAGTGATCCTCTGATTTGATTAGGGAAATAAACAATCAATTTCGTCTCAAACATTAACAACATCCGAATTCGAAAATTATGCTTTTGGGCCCAAACTCAAGCTTCCATAAGTTATTCACATTCAACCCATTAAATAAATATATTTCATTTCCAACAGTTTCACAAGCACTCTTTAGTTGACTTGACTTAAGCAAAGTATTGACTAAGCAGCTCAGATTAATTTAGATTATCACTTCGCATAAAGAGGAGGACCTACAATTATTTATTTATCTTCTATATACATAATATAAAACCTGCAATAATTCTCGACAGATACCAAACGCTTCCACGCTAGTTAGATTTTTATGTCACGAGCTTGATGGATTACCAAACTATTATCATTAAAGAAAGCTAAAAAATCATAAGACTTCTTCTTAATCACTGGTCGTAGGATTCAATGACTTACTCACAATTCACATGGAAGGACTAGTAAAATTTTGAAACTAAAATATACCTGCCGCAACATCTATGTTCTATTTGTTTTCTCGCAATTTTTACATAACTATTTGTCTCCGTAGTTCGGACAACAAGCTTCATCATTAATATAAATTAATATGTCCACCCATTTAATCTCCGAGGCTGCAACCACATGCGTTTCGTCGACCATCTCAGATGTGTTATCACCTAAATCGCCTCTCCGGCACATTGATTTTAAAGAAAATTCATTTTCTCGGGGTTTGGCTCCCTCTCGACATGAGTAACAAACAATGAATTTTCTTGAAAATCAACATGTCGGCGATTTAGGTGACCGACGTGAGATGGTCGACGGAGGTGATGGCGTCAACTGAGATTGAAAAAAAGCACCAAATGAAAAGATTTGCTTAAGGTGCTGAGCAGGGCCGGTCATAATATGGGGGTCTAAAGCAATTGCTAAAACATGGCCTTATATAAATATTATATACACACAAAAAAATTTTACTTATCAATCCAACGCAGCCCTCCTCTGAGATCAACAAGTATAATATTGAAATTTATGGATGGCGATGTTAAATATTTAAATTGAAATTTTCTTTTAATAGAAAAACTTTAAATACATAAAAAATATTTTAAGAAATTTATACTTCAACTCTTTTTTGCACAAATTCTTTTATAATCAATTAACAAGGGGGAATGCGATTGATTAAAAGACACATGTTAAATAAAAAATTAAATAAGAATGAAAAAAATAATGAATATGGAAGTTAAAGCAAGTGAGAAGGTGAAAAGGCTAATTTTATTATGAATTAAAAAGTAAGTATTATTTATTATATTATAGCCTAAAAGTCTTTGGAGGGGTAGGTCATAGGTTCGACTATCCCTGACTACCTTTGAGTTGAACCTATCACACATGAACATGTCCCAGTGTGTTTAACCTGGTTGGCGTGGTTTGCAGGCTATAGTGTCAGCCTCGGGATTTAATTTGTCCAATACCAAGCTTTATCGGGTTACTATATTGGGGCCTCAAAATATTGTGTCTGATTAATATTTCTTTACGTAACTATATTACCGAATTAAGCCAATGATTCCTAAAAAAATTGGAGGCCTAATGCCCTTGCCTGACCCAAAAGAGCCCTGCTCACGGTGTGTGTGTACCAAATCAAATCTCTTTATATATATCATCATTAATAGGATTCCATCGTGCGTACCTCTTTGTAATCAATCACCTTAGCTTGTAATGGAAGTTGATGGCTTTGTTTTCCTTTAATCTCTTAGAGGAATCTTAGGGTTCTTTAAGAACTGTTAATGTCACCTTGTTCAAAGGGAGACATTGTTCAATAGTAGGACGAATAATGGAGCAACTTATTCAAGGAAAAAAAACCTCATCTATTTATGCTTTATTTAGTTCATATTTACATAGTACTTAGGGGGTGTTTGTTTTGGGGTGATCCTCCAAAACATCACCGTGATCCTCTCGTTGCTTTATCATCATCATGTTTGTTTAGGCTAGGTGATGAGTCATCACCGTAATGACAGATCACCTAAGTGATGAAAATGAGGTGATATTCTACCTTTTGGATCACCCCAAAAAAGCTAGGTGATCTTACATCACCGTGATGGGGTGATCTTTCGGACAACAATACCCCTTAATTTGGTATTTATACCTAATATATCCTTATTCATATTTTAATATGTAATTAGAGTATTCAAATCTTAATAATAAATAATTATACTGAATAACTATACGAAAAAACTAATTAGTAATTCTTAAAAAAATCAAACTCGATATTAAAATAGTAATTATTATTATGTAAAAATCATTTCAATATATATGTATATATATGTATATATAATCCACATAATTTATATAATATTCATAGGGTCAAATATGACATTTATGCAATATCACCCCACACATCACCGTGATTAGACAAACATAATATTCTAATATCACATTGATATGCAAAATGAAATATCACCTCAAAACAAACACGGTAATGATACATCACATTGATCTACATCACGGTGATATTCACATTACGGTGATATGAGTATCACGGTGATGTTGGATCACTGAAAACAAACACCCCCTTAGTAGTAGTACAGAATAAAAGTAAGAAAAAGAAAGAAAATGAATCTGTTGATTCGAAGAAATCAAAATCTGGCAGTTCAAGATTTGCCAGCGAATATGATCCAAAAAAACGTCTCCACCTTTTCCGTGTGCAGCTATTCATATCTGATCACTGAATCCTCAATAATATATTATAAATTATATGCTCGTGTAAAACAGCTAATAACTGACTCAATCATATTTCCCACTGGACAAAAATTGATTTATGAGCTTAACTTGTCATAAGTCATGTTTTTGTCAAAAAGAGTAACAGTTGATGGATAGTTGTTTGTGCCCTTTCAGAAAATATTAGAGACATATTAATGATGGGTAAGAAAGCTTCACAAAGAAGTTGCGTTTCGATGCTTCTTTAGACTAAAAAACCAAGCCTGAATTTGTAGAGTTCAAGCATATATGTACTTCAGTTTCAATCATATAGTTGAACGTTATTTCAATATCTAATCAATCTCTTATCTAGGACACAGTTCAGCTTACCTTCATCGACGATCTCTTCAAAGACAGCATAGATTTTTATCACAGCATATGTTGGACATGGTTCATAAAAAAACTCGCGTGAATTTGAAACGAAGGGAAGAACTTAAATGGTTTTTTTTTTTTTTCTCGTATATACATAAACATCAAATTCAAGACACAATATATACAACACAAATAATTCCCTTGGATATTCCAATCTTCATTATTCGTCGTCGTAAGTATATTACTATATAATACCGATACATAAATCAAGCAAGATTAATCACATGAAACAACGTCTCTTGAAGCTCGGATGGATCAATAAAGCGTGTGACGCCATCATCAGCCTAATAAACCATCAATAAATCAGAGATATAAAGCATTTGATCTACAAAGAAATGATCTTTTCTATAATTAAAAAAAAAAATATTGCGAATAACCTCGATCTGAATCTTGTGAAGTAGCTGCTCATTTGCCCTCGTAGAAGTGCAGCTGAGTACACTGAACCCTCTTTGAATCAATTCAACAAGCACTTCAGAGAGGGTGAAAACTACTTCTTCGTCATTATCGTTAGGCGAGTTATTACAGCGACCTATTATGATTAAGATCTCCAACCCGAGGATGCAAGGGCTCACAGTCACCGTAATAGATCGAGGGCTCGACGGTTGTTGTTCGATACCTTGAACTGTGGCTCTCTTCTTCAACTCTTCTCTGCCCCTTTTCATTTCTTCGATCTTCTTCCTCAGATGCTTTATGTAACTCGTCGCTTGGTGCATATGGTCCGATATAGAACGCTTGCCCTAATACGAATCAACAGTAAAGATTAGATTTAGTAATAACTTGAGAAGAATGAAAAAAAAATGGAGAAGAAACGGTCAGTGGAATACTATACCTTGACATACTCAAGAGGAAGAAGGGATCTTAGAGAAGCATACAAGGAAGACATTTCTTGCCTTCTTTGCCTCTCAGTTTCTCTGTGAAGAACTCTCTTCTTGGACTCATCGTTGCCCACTGTAGTATTATCGTACTTGTTGTTAGCTTCTCCATATGATGACTGTTTTCTTTGCCTTTTCTTGATTCCTTTGACTGAAGACGCACCAGTGTTTCTTCTGCCCACGGAAGAATAACCAATATTGTTATTATTATTATTATTATTATTACAGTCTGCTAGCATATCGTCTAAGATAGGGTCAGATTCGAAGCCCAAAGGTTCATCGAGGAAAAAAGCATCAGCTTCTAAAGGAAACATCTCTCTATTCACAATCTCAGAACTGAGATGAAAGGGCTATAAGTAGGATCGAAGTTTTATTGCAACTGTTGATCCCACAGCGTAGAAGAAGAGCGAAGAAGTGAAGCCTTCAGACAAAACACAGCAAAGAAACCCTCGTTGATCGATAGTTCTCTGTTGGGTTAATAAGCAAAGGGAAATGTCCGTTGAAGGGTGTTTTATATAGAGAGATATAACCAATAACATGTTCATCTTTCGAGCTAATATATTCATATATAAATCGACAAGGACCACAGCCTAGAAAAAAGCTAACAGTTACCCTAGCAATATAATATGTGTATATACGTACATACATTTTTAGTACATCATTATTGTTCTTAACTAAGTCCTTGTTTTGTCAAGATTCCAAAGTTTATTAAACATGCAAAGTTAAGCCTTTTTCTTCGTTATAAATTTTGGATACTGAGTTTTGATCTTCGGTCATGTTAAAAAACAATAGCAAGTTAGTGACTACATATATTAGGTCGAAGCAAATCCGCTTTCGTTTATTTTGTGATAAATAAATAAAAAAAATTATGAATGTTGACTTGAAATCTTTCGGTAACATGGAAGATTGAATACCGCCTGTAAGAATTTTTGAAATACTTTTTTTATCAGAAAGTGATCGAAATCTTGTTCTGACATATGAACTTACTGAAATAATTTTTTTGTAATTGTTAGGATCGGTTTACGCGTTTAGAGGGGGGGGTGAATAAACGCTTGTCTCTTTTTCGGTTTGTCTTGTCAAGGACAGGAACTCAATCAGTGACCAGTCAGTATACGTGCGGAAAATGATACTGAGTGGTTGAAACCAATATATAATGAATAAGTGTGTGTGTGAGTGTATGTATGAGACCGGTTTGTTTCTGGAAGTTCGGAGTTAAAATCTCCTACGTCTCCCCTTCTTCCTCGTAAGGAAGGATCACTAGATCTTCAGTTATACAATCTTGTACAACCTACCCAGCTGAAACACAGCTCTAATCTAATGACTCCCTAGGCAGTTGTTTACAACAATCCACCTACTTCAACAGCTTTTTACAGTCCGTTGGAGATGATTACAACAAACTCAAATCTAATGAAGAAGTGTCTTGTACTTCACTTTTTGTTTTTGTGCTCTCACCACAGCTCGTTGAATAGCTCTAACTTCGACCTTTTTGAGAGTGAGATTTTAAAGCAGTATGAATGTTTGAGTTCAGTGAAGTGAGTAATCTTCTTCTTGTTTCTCTTCTTTTATACTTGAGGTTTGAAATTCAAACCGTTGTGAGATAGACTCTTCACTCTGATCGGTGCATTAATTGGCTTTCCAAAAATGGGTCTGTCCGGTTTCAGCTGCAGTCTATCCTGTCACTAGCTTTATTCCTTATTTGCGTTAGTTGACCTTGTCTAAACTCTGGACTCGCAGCATTGCATTGAATGTCTGAAATTTCCTTTTTGTTTCAGCATGCACTTGTCTCGATTGTCCAATCTGTCATTTGTCCGATAGTCGCATACTGTCGTGCCTTCCTGAATCCTTCGTCAAGACCAGTATCTTTAATCGGTATTAATCATAGTCTCCCATGCTTGCCCAGACCAGTCACTTATGTATATACCGCTTTTAGTCCTTAGTATAAACGATACTTTAGATCTCCGGTTTTCTCATTATTAATCAGTTGCGTCAATTCACCAAAACCGACAGTCCGAATGTCTGAATTCGTGTTGCTAACAATTTCCCCCTTTTTGGTGATTGACAAAACTAGTCAGCAGAAAACCAGTTTTCATTCATATCAAAAGAGATTGATACAGACAACACTTTAATTGTACCCCTTGCTCTTGACTATCCGCTCTATCTCCTTCCACTTGTTATTATCCTTGTATGCGTCTTCCTTTATGTCATGTAGTCTCCGAAGGTCCGCCAGCTGTTCCTTTGTTAGATTGCAGGCAAGATGCCGTAGACTACTGCCATCATACTGGACTTCAACTGGACCAGTTTCGCTGACTGGTACAGCCGCAGTCTGGCTTTGTAAGACTGCATCCGGGATGAGTGCAGCTTCGATTGCAGCTCGTTTTGGATCCTTGGTTTTGACATAAAGTTTGGAGATAAACCTCTGAGGATCTGATGAGGTAGAGCTGGGCGGTTGCTGTTGTTTTCTGCTGTCGCTGGACGTACTTTCCCCCTTTTTGGCAATAACCGGGGTGATGAGCCTAGTCAAGGCCGTCAGTTGCCCTTTAATAACCTCCAGATCTGCACAAACATCTGAGCGGAGACCAATGATATCTTCCTTAAGCGCCTGAAACTGCTCATTGTTGTGCTGTCGATCACTGTTGACAGTCTTGCTCAAAACCGAGACCGAACGATAAGTCTGCTTGATCAAGGAGACTTCTCTCGGCGAGCTGATGATATCGACCGGTATGGATACGCTTGTTGGAGGTTCCGTTGGTTGCGACTGATGAGGGATGAAAGACTGAGTGGTTTCCGGCAATGCAGCAGCGGAGACAACAACAGATTCAGTCAAAATAGCAGAGACAGAGATGCCTTGCTTCGTCGATGTGGGGACTTCGAGAGCAGTTTCTTGCTCAGATTGAACCTCTAACGGCTGGGGTTCTACCAGGGTAGCTGAAATATCCTGAGCGTTGTCTGGAGAAGTGGAAGACAAGGAGGATTCAGATGCACCAGCAGAGGTGAGAAGTAGAGGCAGGGGAGGAAGTGACTGTGCAGGAGAAAATCCACTGGCTAGGATGGGAATCGGTAGAGAGAATGGGGGAGATAGCCAAGGGAACGATGAAAAAGGTTGCCTAAATAGCAAGTATTCCTCAGAGACCGGTTCTGGTGAGGAATGGAGAACTGGACCCTGTACCAGTTGAGATGTATTCACAGGTGGAACGAAAGATGAAGGCGTGGGGGCGAGCACTAAAGCCGTTGTCATGAGAGAGACGTCCTGCGGCTCATCAAAGGAGGCAGAGATTGAGGCAGGTGGCACAGCTGATGCAGCGGCAGAGGATGACGCATCCGGGTGAAGTTGTGCCCAAACTGCAGCATGGTAGACCTGCATACTCTGCAGTTCTGCCTCCAGCCTAGATAGAATTTGGAGCTCATGCACTGCATCTCTTCCTTCAGGCTGAAAGTTATCTCGGCGCTGCTCAATATAACTCATCAGTTGCCCCATTTGAAGTGTAGCCCGGTATAGCTCTCGCGCATTTACTAGGCGCTTGATGGATTCAATGCCTAGTGCCTTTATGAGCTTCCCTTCAGTTTGTCTGGCCTGTTTGAGTCGGTCAGAGAGACCTTTGGACTTCCAGACCTTCTCACTGTATGGAGTAAACCGGAAGTCAACCCATTCGTCATAGGCGCGCAGATCGTCCGCAATTGTCTCCTTGATCTCTTCCCGAATGAGAGTCCAGGCAGTTTCATCGATGGACTCGTGTCCTTCAGGGATTGCAATGGCTTTGCCCTTGCCTGTGTCAGTCGAGATACTTCGGACCGGTTCTTGAATCCTCACTCCACCCTGTGGTGGCGCAGTCCTGATCACCGAACCAGTTGTCTCCGAGAATGGAGTGACAGTGATGGTTGGTGTTACTGTAGAAACCGTCTGGACTGGTTGTGTAGGTTTTGTCGGTTTCTTTGAGGGGACTGACCCGGTTGTGAGATTCTTGATCTGCGTCATGGTCCTTTTCTTGGTAAGAACTTTCCGAAGCGGCTGAGTATCTTCAGAAGAGGAGGAAGACTCCAAGACCAGTTTCTTCTTGGAGAGTTTTGATGAACCTTGCGTGTCATCAGTTTTCTTCTTTTGCGTCGGCGAGGGTCTGGGTCGGGAGATAGTCTTCGACGTTCCCAGAGAGTGGTCAACTGCAGACTTCTTAGTTGGCTTGAGAGTGGGCAGATCGTCAGTTGCTTTTCTTTTCACCGATTTCTTAGTGAGCGAGGCTGTGCTCACCATCTGACGAATGGTGTCATCAGAGATGTAGTTTACAAACCCAATCCCTGCAACAGGGCCAACATCTGCAACCTTGCGCTTGAGAAGGAAGGACAGTTGAGGCGCAAAGTTCTTGATCTGCCTGTCACGTACCGGCAGTATTCCTTTGAGGACAGAGAAAATTACAGAAGACCAGTTGATCTTCATTCCGATCAGAATGGCCACCATGGCCTGAACCTTATCGCTGGTGAGCATATCAAAGGATCCTGCCTTCCCCAAGATGGATTTTGCAACAATATCGTGAAGCAGTCTATACTCTGGTTTAAGAACTACTCGTTTATCTGAGTCTTTAAATGTTCCCCCAGTTAAGGACATCGTTGGCTTGAGACGTTCCTTAACGTCATCAGAAACACTGATAATAGCGTCTCCAGAGGTTGGTAGGTTAAACAGCTTTGCGAAGTACTCTTCAGTGATGTCGAACTGATGTCCGTTGATCACACAGTGGAAGCGGTCTCCAACAATAAGTACTGTGTTGAAGAACTGATGCAGAGCCTCTGGGTAGATTTCGGCAGTGCAGTCGAAGAAGGTTTGAAGGCCGGTTTGAATTAGGGCTTCGAATATAGGGACAAATTCCTTGTGTGCGGTCTCTTTGCAGCTAGCAAAGTAGATTTGAAGCGCCGTCCTTGTGAATTCTTTGTGTGCTGGGGCCATTTTGTTCTAGGGATTGGATAGGGTTTCTGTAAAGAGGGTTAAGAAAATTTTTTGAAGGAAGATGATGAATCGGCTGGAGAGAGAGAAGGATAATGATGGACTGTTTTAATTTGAGTATGAGTACGAAGTTTATTCAGCGGGAGAGAGCGTGTATTTGCATTAAATGCATAAGACGTCTTGTCGCTTAGCTTTCCTCTCTCATAGACTGTGCTATTTTCCTGCAGTGTTGTCAGATTTCCTGCGAAAGCGTTATGATAAAATGTGTGCAATTGATGACGTATATTTAATAAAAACGATTTCGGTCAGTCACTGATCTTAGGCAGGGTCCGGTATGAATACCGCTTTTGTAAAAAGGTGTCCAGGTTTCGAAGAAGTTGGCCTGGTATAAGAAGTTTTCCCGGTATTAATACTCCGGTATATATAAAAAATTGTATATATGTATATATATATATATATGTAGGTGAAGAGAATCAGTTTTGGACGAAACTGTTAGAATAGTAGGTTTTGATCAGTATGAAAGAATTGACTGATAAGGAATAGATGGTTTAATACGATCATCACTTTGCACCAGTTGGTGTAGTGTCTAGGTCACCAGTCATACCAATTGATTTGTTATAACGAGGTTCCCCCTGACTCTATGCTTAGGTATTTAGGAGAAATCCAATAGACCTAAAGCATTTCGGAAAAAGAGAAACTTAGCTTCTGGTAGTGGCTTGGTTAGGATGTCGGCAACTTGTAGATCGGTTGATATGTGTTCCAGGCGCACATTTTTCTTCAGCACATGATCTCGTATGAAGTGATGTCTGATTTCGATGTGCTTTGTCCGAGAGTGAAATACCGGATTCTGTGTGATTGCGATTGCGCTTGTATTGTCACAGAAGATAGGCGTGTCGGTTTCTTGTATTCCATAATCTTCCAGTTGATGCTGTATCCAGAGAATCTGCGAGCAACAGCTTCCAGCCGCAAGATATTCTGCCTCAGCTGTGGATGTGGCTATAGATGTTTGCTTCTTGCTGAACCAGGAAATAAGTCTGTCGCCAAGAAACTGACATGTGCCACTGGTACTTCGTCGATCAATTTTGCAGCCAGCATAGTCAGCAGCTGTGTATCCATGCAGTGATAAGCTTGAGTCTTTGGGATACCATAGACCAACATTTACAGTCCCTTTGAGGTACTTCAAGATGCGCTTTGCTGCTGAGAAGTGACTTTCTTTTGGATCAGACTGGAACCGGGCGCACAAACACACACTGTACATAATGTCCGGTCTGCTAGCAGTAAGATATAGCAGTGATCCGATCAGCCCCCTATACTTGGTAACTTCAATTGATATTCCAGTTTCATCTTTATCCAGCTTGATTGATGAACTCATAGACGTTGTAGCTTGTGAGCAGTTTTCCATACCGAATCTTTTAAGTAGTTCCCTTGTATATTTGGCTTGATTTATGAATATCCCCTGCTCCGTTTGTCTTACTTGAAGTCCCAAAAAGAATGTGAGTTCACCCATCATACTCATCTCAAACTGATCCTGCATCATTTTAGAGAATCGCTTGCACAGCTTAGGATCAGTTGATCCAAAGATAATGTCATCAACATAGATCTGGACGATCAATAGATGCTCTCCTTTAGTGAACCTGAATAGTGTTTTATCAACACTTCCAATTATGAACTGATGATCAGTTAGGAACTTCGATAGCGTTTCATACCACGCTCTTGGAGCTTGTTTTAGTCCATAGAGAGCCTTCTTTAGACGGTAGACATGATTCGGGTACTCATGGTTTTCGAAACCGGGTGGTTGAGCAACGTATACTTCCTCAGAAATTGTACCATTCAGAAATGCACTCTTGACATCCATTTGATATACTTTGAAGTCCTTATAAGCTGCATATGCCAAGAAAATCCGTATGGCCTCCAGTCTTGCTACCGGTGCGAATGTCTCATCATAGTCTATTCCTTCTTCTTGTCTGTACCCTTGAGCAACCAGTCTTGCCTTATTTCTGGTGACAAGTCCATTTTCATTTAGCTTGTTCTTGAAAACCCATTTTGTACCGATTACAGTTTGTGTTGGCTTTGGAACAAGTGTCCAGACTTGATTTCGCTCGAACTGGTTTAGTTCTTCCTGCATGGCTTCTATCCAGTTGTCATCCTTGAGAGCTTCATCAACCTTTGTTGGTTGAATTTGTGAAATGAATGCATGACTAAATAGATTGGGGTTCGTCTGTCGCCTTGTTTTCATAGGTGCAGCAGGATCTCCTATGATCAATTGCTGAGGATGATTTAATTTTGTGCGGTTCCATTTGATGCGTTCCCCCTCAATTGATTCCTCCGGTGTTTCTTGAGTTTCTGTGTGAGTTTCACATTCTGATCCACCTTCGTTACCGGTATTGTGTGGACTGATTGTTTCCACAGGTTCCATCTGTACCTCAGTGGTTGTATCTTGAATACTGGTTTCTTCTACAATAGGTGTTTCCGTCAGCTCCAATACCGGTTGATTTCTTTCTTCATCACTTTCATCCTCAAAATGAGATCTTTCCAATTGATTGCTCAGTCGATTGATATCACTTGGAGTATGGTTATCAGTTTCTGACTCTTCAAAGACTACATGTGCTGATTCTTCTATAGACAGAGTTTTTGTGTTGAAGACTCGGTAAGCTTTGCTGACTGAAGAATACCCAAGGAATATTCCCTTTTCTGCCCTTGTGTCAAATGCTGAGAGTTGATTCTTCCCATTGTTGTGGATAAAACATTTGCTTCCAAAGGTCTTGAAGTAACTGATTGTGGGAACATTTCCGGTCCATACTTCGTACGGTGTTTTGCCCTGTTTCTTGCAAATCATGGACCGGTTCTGTGTATAGCAAGCAGTATTAATGGCTTCTGCCCAGAACTTATGAGAGATATCCGCATCAGCTAACATTGTCCTGGCTGCTTCCTTGAGAGTTCTGTTCCTCCTCTCAGCAACTCCATTCTGCTGAGGTGTCCTGGCAGCAGACAACTCATGGCGTATACCATGGTTCTCAAGAAAATTGGTTACCGTTATGTTCACAAACTCAGTACCCCGGTCACTGCGGATCCGGTTTATGTTACCATTCTGTTCATTCGCTATTCTTCTGAAAAGCTTTATCAAGTTGTCAGGTGTTTGGTCCTTAGATTTTAAAAATACTACCCAGGTGTACCTAGAGAAATCGTCTACGACTACAAGTGTGTATTTAGCACCACCAAGACTGACTATTGGTATTGGTCCGAATAAATCCATATGGAGTAAATCTAGACACCGGTTTGACTCTATACTTCCTTTATTCTTAAACGTTGACCTAATTTGTTTACCTAACTGACAAGCTGTGCAGTGTTTATCTTTTGAGAACCTTAGATTAGGTAGACCTCTAACTAGATTGTTATCCCTAAGGGCTGAAATGGTCTTAAAATTTAAGTGACTGAGACGTTTATGCCACAACCAACTTTTTGAGTTATGAGCTATTAGACAGGTTCGGGTAGCAACTGATTGGTCT
Source organism: Craterostigma plantagineum (assembly GCA_027422505.1). Taxonomy (NCBI): domain Eukaryota; kingdom Viridiplantae; phylum Streptophyta; class Magnoliopsida; order Lamiales; family Linderniaceae; genus Craterostigma; species Craterostigma plantagineum. The sequence continues at coordinate 7,702,614 of JAPQWV010000024.1, forward strand.
CCCCAGTGAACCCTATATGTACCCCCAACCCTATGCCCAGTTATCAGTATGCGTTTCTCTTTATCTTTGACAAGGCATTTATCTTTTTCAAATGATATTAGATAGTTATTCCTACATAGCTGACTTACACTTATTAGGTTATAATGGAGATTTTGCACTAGGTGTACATCTTTTAGGGTAAGGTTTCTGTGAGTAATCACCCCCTTCCCTATTGTTTTACCTTTACCGTTATCTCCGAAGGTGATTGTCGGTCCGGTATGTGCCCTAAGCTCCTTTAGTAGTCTTCCGTTTCCAGTCATGTGCTGACAGCATCCACTATCTAGATACCATACTGATCGGTTCAGTTCCTCAATGTATTCCTGAAAAACAAAATATATATATATATATACATACATTGGTACCCAGTTTCACTTGGGTCCAGTATAGATTAGATTCTTAGGAACCCAGATCTGGAAGACTCTAACAGTCCGACCAGTTTGAGGGTCTATGAGATATTTGATGTTTCTATTCCTAGTCATTCCATATCTAGGTGTATGGTGTTGTCTAGCCTGGTTTCTGTACTTATATTCATATCTCCTGTTCCCCTTATGCTCATGCCCGCTTGATATAGATCTGTTTTGTAGAGGCGCTGTTTTTGGTAATCTTCTATTATGTTGAGCTTCTCTCTCTATCCTAACTGGGGATACAGGTATATTACTGGTGTTATTTCCTTGCGAAGAACTGGCTGGAATAAACCTAATCCAGCTAGTATTCTTTTCTCTCGCTGTTGGTTCACTCGATCCGGTTTCCCTAAATCCTAGTCCAGTTCTGTCATTGCTAACCTTCAGACTATTCTGCATATTTTCTACTGTTTTCTTGGACTGACTCCAAGTCTTTACGATCGTATTTAGCCTACCGTTTTCAGTCCTTAACTGCACTATTTCGTTTCTAAGTTCTCTAACTTCCTCATTTAACACTTTTGCTTGACTAAAATCACTATCAGTTTGTTCGACTGAGGTGATTTTCCCTTTCTGCTTAATCCTAGTAGAAAGTTTCTGATATTCTTCAGCCATTTCTTGAAGGGCCTGAAGAAGCTCCTCCTTAGTAAAATCATCCGGTACAGAATCACATACCTCATTGTCAGTCATATTTGCCATGAGACATTCATGAGATTCCTGATCACTTTCGGTATCTGACTCATCGCTGTCTGATTCTTCAGAGTCAGAGTCATCCCATGTCTTTCCACTCTTGGCCACAAATGCCTTTTGATGCTTCTTTGACTTGGTACCGGCTTTCTCCTTTTCTTTCTTTGAGATCCGACAGTCGATTGCAAAATGTCCTTTCCTGCCACATTTAAAACACGAAACATCAGTTCTCTCTGTTTTATTCTTTATGAAATTTTTACCTTCAGAACTGTTGCTTCGATTTTTCTTCATGAACTTTCCGAATCTCTTTACAAAGAGTGCCATGACTTCATCAGTCAGTTCTTCTGATGTTTTAGAGTTTGAAGTTTCTGGTGCTACGAGTGCCTTGACAGGTTGTTCTGTGACTGACTCTTCCATTCTTGTCTGTAGCTCGAACTCATAAGCTTTGAGGTCAGCAAATAAGTCGTGAACTTGTATCTTGCTGAGATCCTTTGATTCCCTCATAGCCATGGTCTTAACATCCCATTCACGGGGAAGGGCCTTCATGATTTTGATGGCTACATCTCGGTTCTCTAGTGTTCTTCCAAGAGCGGTGAGATCATTGATGATGTTCATGAACCGGCTCTCGAAATCAGCCATTGATTCTCCCGGCTTCATCTTTGCGCTGTCGTACTTTTGTATGGCAACAATGAGCTTGTTTTCCCGTGTAGACTCGTTTCCTTCGCAGATTTGACATAGTTTTGTCCAGACCTCCTTTGCTGTTTTGCATAGCATCACCTGTCTGAATGTTCCGGTATCCAGTGTTTTGAACAGAATGTCTTTTGCAACATTATCTAGATTCATTAGTTTCTTCTCTGCCTCTGTCCAATCACTTTTCACCTTTGCAATCATTTGTGGCTGTGCGTTGTCTTGCGTATGCAGTGGATTGATCTTTTCTAACTTTGGAGGTCCATCTGTAATGACATCCCACATATCTTCGTTCTGGGCAGCTAGATGGGTCATCATGCGAACTTTCCATTCCATGAAGTTTTCACGGGAGAACATCGGCAGCTTGCTTGATGTATTCATCTTTATCGGTTGATGGTTGATGATTGAGTAAAACCCGCTCTGATACCACTTGTTAGGATCGGTTTACGCGTTTAGAGGGGGGGTGAATAAACGCTTGTCTCTTTTTCGGTTTGTCTTGTCAAGGACAGGAACTCAATCAGTGACCAGTCAGTATACGTGCGGAAAATGATACTGAGTGGTTGAAACCAATATATAATGAATAAGTGTGTGTGTGAGTGTATGTATGAGACCGGTTTGTTTCTGGAAGTTCGGAGTTAAAATCTCCTACGTCTCCCCTTCTTCCTCGTAAGGAAGGATCACTAGATCTTCAGTTATACAATCTTGTACAACCTACCCAGCTGAAACACAGCTCTAATCTAATGACTCCCTAGGCAGTTGTTTACAACAATCCACCTACTTCAACAGCTTTTTACAGTCCGTTGGAGATGATTACAACAAACTCAAATCTAATGAAGAAGTGTCTTGTACTTCACTTTTTGTTTTTGTGCTCTCACCACAGCTCGTTGAATAGCTCTAACTTCGACCTTTTTGAGAGTGAGATTTTAAAGCAGTATGAATGTTTGAGTTCAGTGAAGTGAGTAATCTTCTTCTTGTTTCTCTTCTTTTATACTTGAGGTTTGAAATTCAAACCGTTGTGAGATAGACTCTTCACTCTGATCGGTGCATTAATTGGCTTTCCAAAAATGGGTCTGTCCGGTTTCAGCTGCAGTCTATCCTGTCACTAGCTTTATTCCTTATTTGCGTTAGTTGACCTTGTCTAAACTCTGGACTCGCAGCATTGCATTGAATGTCTGAAATTTCCTTTTTGTTTCAGCATGCACTTGTCTCGATTGTCCAATCTGTCATTTGTCCGATAGTCGCATACTGTCGTGCCTTCCTGAATCCTTCGTCAAGACCAGTATCTTTAATCGGTATTAATCATAGTCTCCCATGCTTGCCCAGACCAGTCACTTATGTATATACCGCTTTTAGTCCTTAGTATAGACGATACTTTAGATCTCCGGTTTTCTCATTATTAATCAGTTGCGTCAATTCACCAAAACCGACAGTCCGAATGTCTGAATTCGTGTTGCTAACAGTAATTACTAAATATATTTGTCAAGAATCAAAATCGATATACATAGTTACCTTAAGTTTACAATTTTGCCCCAATTCATTGAACATTTGATTTGTTTTCATTAAATAAAACTTCAGTAATTCGTCCTTATCATAAGAAAAGAAAGACATCAAAATAGAAACAAAATATAATGGAAAGCATAATCATTTTCTGCATTAATCGGAAGACAGCTAATGAGAAGATTAGTAATTTATTAATTTCGTTGTTGGTGATTAACGTTCTAATTAAACTAATGCAAGATCCTTTAAAACTGCCATGCTGTATCAGTCTTATATGTGCAGTGATTATGCGCTATATTAAAGTTACTTTCTTGAAATATTGACCACGACTTAAATATTATTACACCATTGAAAGTTTATATAAAGAGATCAACACGTGATTATTGAGAAATTAAGCTCTCCACTAATTTAATCGTCATCTAATAGGAATTGTCAAGGAAATAGTAAATTTGAATTTTCTTGAATCGGAATGCGGTTAAATAAACACGTGCCAATTTCAAAATATTAACACTTACAAATTAATTAGCACGTTTTACTTAATGAAGATAGATCGACAATCGATTGATCTATTCATGAGTAGTTAACATCTTATATGGTCGAATCTGCATATTAACTCTTAATCATTCCGTGCGTATTTACTTCAAATTATGATTTAATGACGACACATTGTAATCGTATATCGACATATTAATGTTTCTTAAAAATAGAAGCGTTGCAGAAAAGGCGAGGCAGATTAAGGACAGATCAGTAAATTTTCTTTTGACAATAGATCAATAATTTGGACCATATAACGTAAAGAACAATATACGCTTTAAGAATAGATTAGAAAGAAACTAATATAGACAAATTTGGAAGGTAAAATATATAACAAAATTAACATGAATACACTCCCTTTCAGTTAGTAATAATTTAACATATTTGTACAACCCGAAATGAATATAAAATGGTAACTTGTACCCCCCAAAGAATAAATAATTGCAAGTAGTTGTAGGATATACAGTAATTCTTCCGTACAATTATTGCCATAATCTATTATTGTCATCGTGAAAATCAACTAAGATGATATATTGGACATTATGTCTCAGATACACGATCCTGAAAATCAGTAACCAAAGATCTTTATATTCAACTCATGTATAAAGATATTATATTATATTATATTCGTCGAAGTCACAGCTCGTGCTTTAATAGTTTTTCTAGATGCATTATTACCATATTAGCCTATGGGTCCAAATTTATTGGAAAAAATGACTTGTCCTTTAAAACTATCTTAGGATACAAGAACTAGATTGGCTTAGAGAAAAAAAAAATAGTAATTCGGTTCAGTATTTGATTTTGTATCGAATTTTATGGTGTATTGTTATATTATGAACATGAAGAATTTTTTGGTCAATTCAGGACTTGCTATTTATAATGAAGTCTTTGAGCTATGGATTTGAATTTGACTGCATGGGGTTATGGGTATGCAAATGCATGTGGTGGAGAATTGATTGAGGGATTCAATTATTAATTATAATATCAAATTAATGTCAAACGAAATTGTCTGGATATCGTTTGGCGTAGGTAGGTTAATTTAGTCGAGTTTCCGAATACGTGGCTTCGAAGATCTCCCGCATATTCGAGATTATGATAATTGTTGTTAGGACAAATATCACAGTTAAAAAAGAATTTAATAAAATAAATAGAAAAACTTTATTCTGGTAGCATCTCCAACGGATATTTTATTAATGAGTACGTTTCTACTCCAACGAGACTCTATATTTAACACAAATATGTGTTGATTAGCAGAGAATATCTAGTTCTAGAGTACACACAATTTTCAACACAACAATAGAGGTTTAGTTTCTATTTAGTTATATTAATTTAATAAAATATATTTAAAATAATTATACATTCTTATAATAGTAATAAAAGTTAAAATAATATCATTTTCTTTTATTTATTGATATTTGCCTTTTAATTTAATAAAATTATACTTAAATAAATGCGAATTTTAAAATTTTATTTAAATATTAATAATTATAATATATAGACTTTTTAATTCTATATAATAAAGTTTAAGTCAATTGTGATAGCGATATATAGAGTTTATAGGTTGGAGTAAAAGCACTATTATTGTATTGTCGGTATTTTTATGCTGTTGGTTGAAAATGCTCACCATCTCATATGAGTACTCTATTTTACTGTAAAAACAAAATAGAATACATTTATAATACAATGAAACCCAATAGTATACGCTATTACAACGTTTCTGTTTCTGGACAATACATATTACTCTATTATGGAGTGCACACTATTTTTCATTCTAAAATAGTGTTATATTTTATTTTTTTATTTGACTGTTTTGTTTTAACTTATAATAACTATATTTATAATATTTATATTATTATAAAAAATGTTAATTTTGTCATTTATTGATATTTTTATTTTAAAATTAAGAAAATAATAAATAAAAAATAGTATACTAATTGTATAATATATATTTAAAAATTTTATTAATTAAATTATGATATAACAAATACGAATATCTTAGAAAATAGAGTTAATGGTTAATTGTATTTGTATCAAATTTGTGAAATTAACTAAATTAGTGTTGTGGTTGGAATGGAAATGCTCTAAAGAAAAAGCGGGAAAAAAGGATGTACAATATAACTATAACTTATTTATTGCAAAAAAAAAAAAAAGAAGAAAACTATATGACTATTTCTTGGGAGGCGCATTTTAGAAAAGGAAACAAAACTTTCGCCCTATTTGGCTGAACGTGGCAGCTTCGGATGCATCCGAGTCTGCAGTTCAGTATGACGCTGCCGAAAACACCAGATTCTACTCGGCAATCTTCTTTGCAACAATTCGCAGATTTTGGCATCCATCGATATCATAGCTCTACTCTACTCTACCCTCCAGTAATTAGCTAATTATGCCTTCGGATTCGTTCGTGTTTCACTATTTGCCTTTGTTATTCAGCTGAATAGGGAATTCTGTGATTGCTGTATGTCTTGGGTGAGATATCGTTAAACAATTTTAAACCAGCTCAAATTCTCTGTTGCTGTTGACCTTAAATACAGTTTAGGGTTTACCAATTTTTCGATCTGATTAAGCATCGATAAAGGCTTGCCAATGGTGGGGTAGAATGATTCGGTAGTTAGCACATCCATTTTGATTCTATATTTGATCGTTGCAGTCCTCAATTGGGGATACAGGAGCACGGATGATGTTTTATAATATGCTTCACTTTGGTTTCTGTCACTGTTTGTGCCTGATGTACATCGTCTTTTGTCTGGTTGAATCCGATTGCTTGTACATCCATTTGGCTCATTATGTTCGTTTTATATTTCGTTCTTCAGAAGTATTAGGATATTATTGCTAGAGAAGATCAATGCGGCATGGCATGGAACTGATAGACATTTTTTCCTATCGAAGTCCATATAAAGTACTCCACTTTCCAGCCCTCGTTATAGCAGGGATCTTTGGTGGTTTAGCAATTTTACTCTCTCTACTACTTACTTATCAGCACCTAAGATGGTACACCAAACCTCAGGTAACTAGTTAGTATTCATTACAGTTGCTGTTGTAAATGCTTAGTCTCTGTCTAAACAGTTATCTTGGTGTCTAAGATTATTGGTTATTTTGTTCGTTCTATTTTAAAACGGGTGCCTCTTATACGTTTTCGTATTTAGGGAGTGTTTACACCCTGTTGTATATGTAGCTTTAATATGCTAGATATGGAGCCCGGATATCTATTCTGAATACTGTTTTCTCATTCACCAGGAACAAAAATGGATTGTTGCTGTTATTTTTATGGTTCCAGTCTATGCAAGTGAATCAGTAAGTATCTAAATGTTTCTTGTATCGTCAATCATACTATCAAACAGTTTGAATCGTGAGATGGTTAGACATCTTGGGATGCTTTTCACCCTTGTAGACGCTTGAAGATGTTTTGCCTGCTGATTATTTCTTTTGCCATGTATCATGTTTCTTTCCTCTGTCAGATGCAATATACTTCTTTTTGTGTGCTCGTTGCTCGACAATATATTAATATTATTTTTGTTTGATGTATTATAGAAAGCCAACTTAAGAATAAATGATACAGTAAACTCTAACATAACATTTTTATGATCATTGGATGGTTTTAGAAATTAGTGTCCGGTAACGTTAAAACCTCCGAGGTGTTTTGTCTGCGTAGAGATCTTTTCTGTTGTTGAGTACCTGAAATCAATTTATGGCCATTTGCGGTGTAGCTGTTTCTGAAGAGGAAAAACAGTGGTTTAGTAATTTAGAAGAGAAAAAAAAAAGAGAAATACTGATTACTTATCGACGGAGATGCACAAGTCCTTTATATATTTTTGTGTGTGGGTTCAGATGTCTGTATCTCTGATTTATTTAATCCATTATCTATGCAGATTTTGTCCCTGTCAAACTCTAAATTTTCACTCGCTTGCGACATATTAAGAAACTGTTATGAAGCATTTGCCTTGTATGCTTTTGGGACCTACTTGATTGCATGCCTTGGTAAGTGCTACTGACTTCAGACGTCAGGAGTTATTAACTTGCAAATGGAAAAAAAAAAAAAAACAAGTTACGAAATTGTCGCGTCTACAGGTGGCGAATTGCAAGTCCTTGAGTTACTTGAAGAGGAGGCAGAACAACAGACCAGAAAGTCCTTGCTAGAAGGGAAACAGAACCCCAAATCGCATGAGAGATCTTTCAGAAACTTCATATTTCACCCCTATGTGCTCGGAAAAGACTTATTTAGAATAATAAAATTTGGTCTTGTACAATACGTAAAGTCTTCCACTCGATTCTTATGTTCCAAATTCTTTCTTTACCATTTCTTTCTTAATAAACTTTTAGCCTTCTCGCAGATGATTTTGAAAACGCTATGTGCATTCCTGGCTTTCGTTCTCGAGTTATGCGGAGTGTATGGGGATGGGGAATTTCAGTGGAATTATGGGTACACTTTTTTGTAACGCTTCCAGAAAACTAAACTAGAAGACCTTTCTCTTTTTCTCATATATTTGTTTCTGCAGGTATCCATACATAACTGTGGTGTTGAATTTTAGCCAGACGTGGGCATTGTACTGCCTTGTCCAGTTCTACAACGTGACCCACGAAAGGCTCGGGCCCATAAGGCCACTGGCGAAATTTATCAGCTTCAAGGCCATCGTGTTTGCTACTTGGTGGCAAGGCGTGGGGATCGTCTTGCTATGCACTTTTCACATCCTCCCCAGCGAGGATAGATTTCAAACAGGGCTTCAAGATTTTCTTATCTGCATAGAGGTACCATACCCTAAGCCAAAGAAATCACACTAATAATGTAATGGCCTCCTTTTCCTTCGAATCCCTTAACTTTTTTTGGCGATGCCATTGTTTTATGTCATAGATGGCAATAGCAGCCGTGGCTCACATATTCGTGTTCTCGGCCAAACCATACCATTTTATACCTTCAACAGAGTATAGTAAGATCATTAGGACCAAAGAGACGAAAGCTGTGGTGAAGTTAGACAAAGGGGATAAGCACGTAGAAAAGCCTGCGGTGATTGAGAAGAGGGAGACCGAGGTCGAGGCGCCTGGAACGAGCCTTAAGGAAAGCGTTCAGGATATTGTATTTGAGGGCGGGCACGAGGCAATGATTAAATTTGATTTCTGAAGCCTTTCTTTTTTCTTTTTTCTTTTTGGGACGTTTTCGATTGAATTTACGTATGGAGAAAGGCGATGATGATGCTGAGTTGCTTTTGTTTTCTCTTTGTATGTATGGACATTGTAGGTTGTGAAGGATGTCGTGCTGACGATTAACCAGGCGATCGAGCCGGTGCAAGAAGGCGTTGCAAAGATTCAGGAAACATTCCATCAGATTAAGGTTTCTGGCGATGGGAAAGACGAGCCCGAGCTTGAAGTTGAAGAGCATGAGAAAAATATCACTCGGGTCTAGCTAGAGTAAGCGAAAACCTCAACTATCACAAATAGTTTTATTTTTTCGTTTTTTTTTTTTTTTTTTTTGTCTGTATTTGTAGAGTTCATTCTAGTTTATGACTTCCACTTCAACGAATTTGGTACTGCAATGTTAACCTTTATGTTGTGGAAAACTTATGTTTCAATCCTGGTGTCTAGTTAGAACTACTGACCGCATGTAAACTATTTGTGTGTGCACTGTATTAGAAATTGAGGTTTCCTTCGATGATAGGAGAAGAAACCTGTCTTAATATATATAGTTGTTTGAAGAGCTTGACTTGTTAATATATAGTCTTAATATATATAATTGTTTGAAGAGCTTGAATTATTAATATATATAGTTGTTTGAAGAGCTTGAATTATTTGATGTTGTACAAAGCTCGAATTATATAATCTCACCAAACTGCAACTGCAACACTCTTATAAGCTCTTCAGTGCGGACTTCCTTACATAAAAAAGTGTTTCTTTTTTCCACGGAAGCATACAACTTGTGTTTATTTAGAAGAAACATTATATTGCCTACATATTCTATTTGTGGTTGGAAATGTTTCACGCATTTTGCCAAAAGTAAGAAGTGCCAATCTCCCAAGTATTGAGTGGGAAGGACAAAATATGACTTCATAAACTAGCCGTTGAAGTACATTACGAGTCCCGCGGGCTGGACTAAGTGTCTCTTACACGAGGTTTCGTGTCCAATTCACTCGAGACCTTGAATATTTTTTCTTGGACAACTTTGGAGTATCCTCACTCACCAGCTAAATCTTCATGGTTACGTAAACATGTCTAAAATTTACCGAACGCGATAGTCATGAGATTTGAACCAGTGACTTGCTATTTGGAGTACCAAGAACCCTCAAGTCACTGTAACCAACCCACGGGGACGGACCTTGACAATTGATGCTCGGTGAAATTTGAGATGATTTCACCTGACCTCGAAAATTGTTCTCATCTCGAAGTGTGTGACACGCCGACTGACTGAGGATATCTCGGGATAAGAAAAATAAATTATAGAAGACATTAAATCAATAACAAGATAGAGTGACGCAGCTCTCCTAGCATTTTTAGGTGGATGTCATTGGTTTTAAGTAAAAAAAGAAATGATGGTTAATTTGAGAGATGTGTGCCCTAAACACTAGTGGCTAGCAAAGTTTTAAACACCAGCAGAGCACATCTCTCCAGCTATTATTACACAGTCCCCCAAAGAAAACATGCCCACAACATAGAGATGATGAGATGATAAGAAAAATTCCAACTAGGAAGATAGACATAGAGATTCCATGCCATGCAAAAGTGACCACACCATCAAGATTTTTCCACACATAACATACATACATTATATGGCCTTCCTTCCCCCATTGACAACTAGCAAATTTTGTCACTTCCCCCATTCACGTGCCCAAGTTTACACTCTGTCACTCAAACTTCTTCGTCCTATACTATATAACAAACACTATTAACTAACAAGCCCATCGTTGCCCCTGAGAAAAAAAAAAAAAAACAACGTAAACACGTACGTAGCAGCACAAATCATGGAGCCCTTCATCAGCAGGCTAATGCTAGCCTTCTTCTTCGTCTCCATTTTCTCCTTCACCTCCTCATCAGTAGCCACCGACGACGACCAAATCCTCGACCCTGACTGTGGCTACTGCTCAAAGCCCCCTAAGACCCCAACGCATACCCCCACCGTGCCCAAGCTGCCCGTCCCGCCCGTCACCGTCCCCAAGCTGCCCGTTCCTCCCGTCACCGTGCCCAACCTCCCCGTCCCGCCCGTGACAGTGCCCAAGGTGCCGTTACCGCCCGTGGGACTGCCCAACTTGCCTCTTCCGCCCGTGCCAAAGCTGCCCGTCCCGCCCGTGACTGTTCCGCCCAAGCTGCCCCTGCCGCCGGTCACTGTGACGCCGCCCAAGGAGAAGCCTTGCCCTACTCCGACGCCGGCGGTGAAGGAGACTTGCCCCATAGACACGCTGAAGCTGGGCGCCTGCGTGGACCTGTTGGGCGGGCTGGTCCACGTCGGGCTCGGCGATCCGGCCGTGAACGAGTGCTGCCCGGTTCTCAAGGGGCTCGTGGAGGTCGAGGCGGCGGTTTGCTTGTGTACGACGCTTAAGATTAAGGCATTGAATCTCAATATTTACGTTCCCCTTGCGCTTCAGTTGCTTGTTACTTGTGGGAAGACTCCGCCGCCTGGATACACTTGCTCCATCTAAGTAAGTCTAGAAATTAGTAGGTATAATGTATATATATATGTGTATATATATGTGTGTGTTGTCATTCATGGAAAAACTTGTCTTTTTTCATTATTGTGCAGGTTCATTAGATTGATGTGCTGTGGAAAAATGGATTAATTCGCACGACATGAAAGGATGTCGGATTTATGTGTTCAATTTCTTTTATGATGTTTTGTGTTTCTTTGCCGTTCTTTTTTCGAATTGTTTGTGTTCTGTTTATTGTTGTTTTCGAATCCCCAGTTGTGTAAAACTAATTGTTCAAGTTGCGTATTATTGGTGTCTTATCAAGGAAAGCCGTGATGTTCATTAGTTTTCCTTTCCTTTCGCCACAATTTGGCGAGGAAATTGATTTTCATGCTTTTAGCTTTAAAGTTTTCTTTTTCTTTTCCATCTCTAATTTTTTTTCAACGATGGCTTGATATCTCATTCCATAAAACGTCAACGGCTAAATAGCCGAGAGAGGTCTCTCTGGTTACATAAATTTTACGAGTAGAGACAAAAGCTCACACAATCAACGAGCAAAGAACAACCACCAATACAACGATCACAAAACCAAATATCATCCACTAAAGTAAAAAGGAGGAAGAAATAACCACTCAAGTATTGTCGGTTTGACGCCATTCAATTGTTATTGCAGACAGAAAGCTAGCCTCACTAGCTTTGGATCCACACAATGAATTCGGAATCCCTAGTGACCATCCACCTGGTCTAAGATACACCAAAGCCGCCATAGCCACGACATATCAAGAGATGAGGAGAGGTGAAGCATTTCATAAACTGATCTCCAAAAAGGATCTAAACAATCTGTCCGGACAAAAAACCTCACGAAGAAAAAAAAAACAGTACAAAAAGTCAGCAACAAGTTAGGCAATATTCAAGAATTCGGACCATTCATTCATTGCAGCGGCAATAATATCCCTCTCAGAATGTACACCTATAGTTGCAGACGATCGATAACAGTTTTCTGATCGGGTTCTGAGCAGCAAATCATCCACCATTTTTGAAACTTAATATCCTTGTCGTGAATAATATTCCAACCAATAGATGAAAGTTTCCAAACAATATGAGCTCTAATGCACTTGAAAAAAATATGTTCAAGGTCCTCCATCTCCTCCCGCACCAGCAACACAAAAACTTACCTTCTTTTTCTTTTCTTTTCTTCTCCTTACCAAATCTTTAAACCAACCACACCCTTAGTCAATTCATTTGCTTATCTAAAATTTCAAGAAAAAATTAATTTCATGCATAATTAGTCTAACATGTAAAACTGCACATATTTTTACTTGCAAAACAAAATATTTACAATTCCAAAATATAACTCTACATATTATGACCTTTTCGGCATTAAAAATCTATATGCACCCCCTTATTCTATTTAGACCACACATTAATTAATACAAAAATAATTGTACCTTTTAAGTGTGTTTGACCAAATTTATCTACGCCTTTGCCTAACTAAACAGTTGTAGAAGCTTGAATGGTATTTGACTAACATAAATCTTATTCATGTTTGCAATATAACTTGAACGTCTTTGCCTATATTGAACGTTTTTACCAATGCTGGAAATATTTGAACGTTTTTTCACTTCATAATTTCTCTCATCTCAACTATATATTTGTCAAAAGATTTTCAATTGCAAATAATAAATACAAACTACACTTATACAGCTGTATATTAACGAATAAGATTCTCCGAGTCTTTTTAAAAGTCAATTACTCCGGTAAGATTGTTTCTTTCTTACTATATATTTATCTCTGTTTGTTATAATATTAATTTAATTACCAGGCTTTCAAATTTAATAATTGCAGATCGTATGTTTTTCGTATCTATTTTAGGAGAATGAGATTTGCCGGATTAGAAAGATGATGAAAATGGAGTTGGTGATCATACGATTACCGATGTCTCGAATTTCATACTGACGTGGTATGATAATTATTAGTCAAAATTTTGTAGCAAATACTTATTTTAGTATTATATATTTTCCTTTCATTACTTTAGTTTCTAATAAATAGTTTTACTTTCAGGTGTTCAAATCTTGGCAACATTTGGGTACAAAATGTTGGAATAAATATTGGCTACTTGAGTATCACTAAAAGATCAAAGATCAATTCAAGTGGAAACTGTTCGAAAGTTGTACTTAAATGCAATCGTGGTGAATTCTACTAAAATCTCTACATGAAATACCGACACAGGAACTATACTTATGGAATTCAACTCTATACATATACATATATAAATATATGCACAACTTAATATTAATTGAACTATATGTTTGATCAAATAACAAAAAAAAAATATTTGATCGAGGCATTTTTATTTTTCTTAAATAATGTTATATATTGTGTGTGTGCGAGTCATTTATTCGTTTTCCTCGCTGGTCCTCAGTGATATATATATATATATATATATATATATCATAATCGCTTCAAAGATATATATCATAATTAACATTGAGTAAATAGTATAATATAATTTTTATGATTGTTCGTTTCCATATAAGCAAATTAATTTTAATTTTCCAGTTTCCTAAGATTTTTTACATCCCCTAAAGGGGTTAAAATAGTAGTACCCAAAAATAATCTACACACATCAGTTTTAAAATAAAATATTTGAAATAAATATTTCCATGTTCTTTTCATGTTTCCTCTAGAAAACCACTCCAAACAATCGAAATATTTTAAATGTATATCACAGAACACCAGATATATCAAATACTTGTTTTATATTACTTTTTAATAAAACTAAATTGTCGGACAAATTTTATGTCAGTTTATACCAAGCCCGGGTGTTTAATATAATAATATAAATATTTCCTATCTTACCCATATGCTCTGTTGTAAAATTGGCTAGCCCCCAACCCATAAGAACAGATTGATCGAAGTTTGACTCGAGCAATCGGCCAATTAATCGGTTTTTTAAATAAATTTATTATTACAAAAAAGTGAAATGTTTGCTTAATTTTTATTATTAAGATTGATATTATTTATTTAAAATGTTTGGATAATTTTGATGCAATTTTAGTTTAGTAAACTTTTAGAATATTTGATATATTGAAAATAAAAATAATGGAAAATAGTTGTACAGTCTAACTTTCACCTTTAAATCGTATCAGATCCATCTAAGCTATTTAGGTGCTAGGGCCCCCTCGGTGCCCAACTAGAGCCTAACGAATTCGCTAAACATTGCTCATACGAGAACATTATGGTATCATGACATATACTGGTGCTGACTTTTATTTATTCAAATACCCTATGGCCCGATCCGGTTTGGTATATGGTACAACTAATTCTCGAGTTTAATTTTGACCTTTCAATAAATAATTAACCTTTAGGCCTTCCCTTGGCGTTCAAAGTTCACACTAGTTTGACCTTGAGAGGCCTTTGCTTTTGCACCATTAATTAATTAAAAGGGAATTCCAGTTGGTACCACATAATTTAGGTCTTTTTGAGTTGGTATCCAACTTTTTTCCAATTCCATCTAGTATCCTTGAAGTATCATGAAATATAACTCCGTGACCCAGAGAAAAATTGGCATTTTTTAGGTGTTATAGCTGTTAGTTGCTAAGAAAAAGACAAAAATGCCCTCGTTTACAAAGTTGAGAACTTGAGAACAAAGTTGCCGGAAATGTTCGTTTACCCTGTGCTCACAGTTTTCCATGGGGCAATAAAACTGATCAATGAAGATTGAGTTCATCACGCCTTTCGTAATAATGTCCTAGAAAAAATCCTGAAGCTAAGTTATAGATCGACGACGCCGTCTTGAACCTCATGTTGTTCGTATCTAAGGTGCAGTCGTCGCATATGCTTGTGGTGGAACTTGAGATGTGGATGTTGGAGAAGGAGCCGATGTGTGTATGCCTCCTTTAACTAGTTTTGCTTTTCTCATTTCCTTTTTTTTCTGAAGTTATCTAATAAATGAGGGAATTTGGGTCTTTTTCCTTAACAACCAACGGGTGTAAACACCTAAACATTCTAATATTTGTCTATCGGGGTCACAAAATTGTATTTGATGATACTTCAAGGGCACCAGACGGAATTCCAAAAAAAGTTAGGACACCAAATGAAAAAGTCAGGGTACCGACTTGAATTCCCCTTCCTTAACATATGGTAATCGCACAAATGTCAAAATTTCACTTAAAACGAACCTGCCAAACAAAGCTTGCCTTTGACGCAAAATCAAAAAAATATTTATCAATATTTAACACACCCTCAAAATTTCATCACGTCAAGATTCAAGGCGTAAAACATCAGAAATGAAGAACAACTGTGAAATGAAATCAAACACTTTGTGGAGTACCTAAAAAATAACGAATCGTTGATATATTAATTAGGACCAAATAGTATAAATAATGAAGTCAGTCCCATCGACGACTCTCTTGGCACCGCCGCCGCCGACATCGGATCTTCCACGACCCACCTGTGCTCCCGCCGCCTCGTCCCTGGTGGCTCCGCCGGCGTTTTCAGGCGGAGGATGGTAATACATGCGCGCCGTTTGAGGGCAGTGAGAGTGAAATCTGCAGACAATCCTCACACCCGCGTCCAGTAATTCTGCGTATTTGCCCATCGCCCCTTTCAAATCGGACTTCTTCCCTATTGCTTCTTAAATGAAAAGAATTGTCTTTTCTTTCTCTTTCCTTTAAAGCTGTAATTTTCTTGAAGAGCAAGTGAAGAGTGGAAGACTTTTTTTTTTTTTTTCAATTAATTAGAAGAGAGATGATACGAGAGAGAAAGAGATCTGTGTGTATATTTTCTTGCATCATTGGACGTATTTATAGATGGGGCGACGGTGTTGTTTGTTGGACCCACTTTCATTTATTTTATTTCTAGGAGCTTTCTTTTCACGCGGAAAAATGTTTGGTTCTCAGAACGAACAAGTCAGTCGTGAAGAGGAATTGACTGGTTATATGAAAATTGATTGTTGTTTGTGGCTTTTGAAGGTAGATCTGAGGTAGGTTGACTTTAAGTTAGGTGTTTGGCATGGTCAGAAAATAACTATTCATGTGGCATTGATATTATTCAACCCTTTTTACGCTTAATTTTTGTATAAACAAAAAATTGAGTATGTTTTATTCCAATTTGAAGTTATATTTAGAGCATCTCCAACCAACATAAGAAAATCACATTTAATTTTACAGTTAATACATTGCTTTTACAACAATCCATAAACTCTATTTTCTAAATTAATCTTTACCCCAACCCAATATCTCTATTTTTGTACTCTAAAATTCAAATTTCTATTTAATACTATCATAGTTAACTTATTAAACGTTATGTTTAAATTATTAAAAAGTCACAATTGTTAATGTTTAAATATTAAATAAATTATAAAATAACATATTATTTAACTATAATCTTATTAAATTAAAGGTAAATATTGATAAAAATAACAAATATTATTTTTACTTTTTTGTTACAAGAATATCAAATATGTTATATAAGTAAGATATCTTATATTAAATAAAATATAAGTAAATGGAAATTACAACTTTATTTTTATGTTGATAATTGTGCGTACTACATCTAGAGTTTCGCTGCTCATCAACACAAAATTAGTATTAACTATAGAGTCCCCTTGAGGAAAAAATGTATCCTGTTTGACACAAAAATAAAGTACACACTAATATAGTATTTTTTAGCAGTGATACTTTATTTTTACAGTACACAATATTTTCAACACTTTACAGTTTGTTTTTTATTTATATTTTATTTGCTACAAATTATGTTAATAAATTTATTTTATTTCTTATAATAATAAAAGTAAAAAGAATATTAATTTAATTTACTTAAAATGACATGCTAATCATAATCTTTTTAATCATTATAATATTTTAATAGATTAATTATGATAGTAATAAATAGAAAATTGTTTTTTAATGTAGAATATAGAGTTAATGAGATGTAGAGTAAAAATTAGTGTAGAAAATAGAGTTGATGTGTTGAAGTAAAAGAACCGTGGTAACTGTACTTTTTGTGTAGAATTAACTATATTTTTATGCTTTGCGTAACTGGGTTGGAAATGCTCTAATAGAACATGTTAATCCACCTATAAAATAGGCATTTTGCACTTAGTAGACACCAAAACACGACATTGCGTCCAATGGTTACGGTGGAATTTGGTCCTGTTGAGATTCGGGCGCCGTTAGGTTGTCAATTCACTCTTCTATCGTGCATGTGTAAAATTGAATCAAGAAACAAGTTCTTGATTGTGATCGAGTCAAAATTCAGTGAAGAACAAAGGAAAAACAAGGATCCCATATAACGTGGTTTGGCTTCGAATTTCGGCTACTCTCCACGGACCAAAAGCGTTCTTATTCCAAACCGTAAAGGGGAATTACAACACTGTACCTTCCTCACCAATTCTTTGATTTACATCAAACCCTAGATCGCGCTATATCTAAAGTTATGATTGTGTGTATTGATCACATCATCTTGTTTATTAAGCACGACAAAAAAACCGTTAACGAATGCATATTATTTTTCATACTAAGTTCGTACATATGTCTACTCGTAAAATACTAGTCGTCTATATTGGTGGTGAAATCATATCATCAAACATCATTCGACATAATTTTCAGCTCGCTTGTTCTGAAGAATTTATCGCGATGCCAATTTCACTCAATTTTTTGAGTATGTTGTACGAAATGACTTGCGTCAGATGTCAGTTTTTTCTCTAATCGTCGTGTAAAGTACGAATACGTACTTTCAACATTTTTGACAGAATCTCTCATATTAGATATACTTAATAAAGTTGTAGGTGACGATCATTCAAAACAATCAACTGTATGTTAGATCGACGTGAAATTTGTAGATAAATATCGTCGAATTAAAATAAAACATCTGAAGATACGTTTTACTTTGTGTTCAAATTCAAACCTTTTTCACATTAAGCACTTTAGTGGGTCTAGCTATGATGTTTAGGTCAGTTGAATTGAACAGTATACACTCGAAAGAAAATAAACATAACATAAATGATGGATGGCATGGCAGTAAATTTATTCTCCATGAATTAACCAACCTCATTTAAAATACGGCATTAAATAAAAAAATATAAATCTTATTTAAATAATAATTATCGATATTCAATCAATGAGAATTTCTGGGAGATTCAGGCAGTTCTGTGCCTGAGAGAAAATGCATAATAAGTGAAAGTGCTCTCGCAGGTTGGTAACTGGGAACTTGATGACCTGCTGCTCTTACAGTAGCAAATGTTAAATTCCCTTCATACACTTGTGTGTACCCACCAACCTTAAATAACAAATAAAAGGAAATATATATGACCCATTTATAACATATAATATATATGTATTCACAAATTAACCAATTGAATTAATCAACTAATTACCTCTCCAGCAAAATGCCAAGGATGCCAGAATTTCTTGATGGGAAGTTTCATTACATTTATGGAGCTAATCGTAGAGGTAACTGGGATCCTTCCATCCATGTCCCCACTGCGCATCAATTAGTTCCATTTAAAGAATGTCTTTTATTATTTTTTTTTTCTAAATAATGTTCATTTAATTTACTGCATATTCTACCTGAATATCCATACACGAAGCCCACTCGCAATAAATTCTTTCAACAGAGGAATGATAGTGTACGGACTATCTCCCCATTTCTTTATTACACCGCTGCATGGCTGCCATGGATAAGGAATCATCTTTGTGACGTTTGCATGGATTGCTCTTTGAACCTCAGCCCTATTCAAATACGCAGTCACGTAGTAGTCACTGCAAGGATCAATGCTCGTACCCTACAGCACAAAAAATATTCAAAAAAATTTAGTAACTTGTAAGTTTATCTTAATATTCATCTCAATGAGCAAATGTATATGTGTATGTATGTATAATTTTATTACCGTGGTCTTCTTGGGACGATCGGTTAAGCTCGAATTCAAGCAGATGGGAGCGAAGATGTTGTAAATATCGATGGGATTAACGTCTCGATTGGCTTCGTTAGCAGCGTCGAGGCATTTGCCCGATTGCCCGGTGGCGTTGGGCGAGAAGTCGCAGTATCTCAAAATTTGATCTTTCGTCTCGTCGGAGATTAATGAGTGGCTCGCAAAGTACGAGTACATGCCCTTCACGTCTGTTTCGTCGTTTATTACCGCGTTTCCAATCTGCAGTAACAAACGGGACGATATTGTTATTCATATGCCTAATGTTGGAAATAAAATATATAAATTAAAAACACGATACACTTCCTTTTAGATTAACCTTGCAGGCGTGAAGTGGCTCAAATTCATATCACATCACAAGCCTAAAGGTCATGGGTACGAATCCTTACGACCCACCGATTAAATGAAAAATTGCACAACTAAGACTAGATAAGAAAGAAATCAACATCTACGTTAACCTCATGAGTATATAAGTCTTCACGGACCCATTAAATAAAGTGCAAACGACAACGGCGATGCTTAAACTATACTAACGTTTCACTTTTTGTGGTCAAACTTTCAAATGTGTCGTTTTGCTTCCCGAACTTTGCAAACATTTTCATTATGGTTCCTTTAAAGTAAAGAATCGGTAAAAGAGCCAAAAGAGAACTGTTTTGTAAAGTTCAGGAACCAAACGACTCGCTTCATAGTTTGACAACGACCAACTAGAGTTATTTTTTAGATAGAAAATTCAACTTCGATCACCACAAGATTTTTGACATTTTTAATTCAGAAGGTATCCCAACATTAACATTTCTAGGACTATAGAAGAAAGAAATCAACCTACAGACTGAAAGACCATATTTTGCAAATAAAATATAATTTCAAAATATGATATATAAACTCTTACGTGGACTAAAAAAATAGTTAGGCTACTAAAGTATATAAATTTAAGGTAGTCCTT
Organism: Craterostigma plantagineum; assembly: GCA_027422505.1. Taxonomy (NCBI): domain Eukaryota; kingdom Viridiplantae; phylum Streptophyta; class Magnoliopsida; order Lamiales; family Linderniaceae; genus Craterostigma; species Craterostigma plantagineum. The sequence continues at coordinate 7,722,933 of JAPQWV010000024.1, forward strand.
TCAAGAATAACGTTTAGGTGAAGTGATCATTCAGCTCCTAAAGAAGAGAATCTTGTAACAAACAAGAAAGAAACTCGAAGCTTACGATGATTCCTTTGAGTTTGATGTGATCGGCGGCGATCGCTTTCTTGTTGTGGTAGAGGATCATGTGTGCCAACTGAGGTACGTAGTGGCCGGCGTAGCTCTCGCCCGATATGTAGAAATCCCGACCCTTATACTCGGGAAACCTCTCGAACCAATTTAGAAGGAAAATTAGGTTTTCTTCGGCCGTTTTTCGATCGCCTCCTATGGCGAAGTCCGACGTCGTGTTGGAGTAAGAGAAACCAACTCCGGCGGGAGATTCCAAGAACAACACATTCGCGGCTGAAATAATATATAGCACCAAAATAAAATAAAATTAATTAAAATAATATTGCGATTTTTTTTCTTTTGCATTAGTTAGATATAAGACCATGGTTCCATGAGTATTTGTTCTTGTATAGTGTTTTGCCATCACTGTGAACCCTAAACGGTCCCAGTTCTTGCATTGCTCCATATGCAAGGGAAGAGCAACCTGGCCCTGTTTTCAGAAAGAAAGATAATAAAAACTAAATTTACAAATTTAGCATTTTTTTATTGTTATTTACTAATCACGGGAAAAAAAATTAGGCAGGTGTACAATGTCTGTCTGGTCTGGATTGCAAAGTACAAGTTGTCTAAGATCAGATAATTCATCGTGTTTTACCATGTTGTAGGATAAGGTATTGCTTTTTTCTAGAAGGGACTGTTCAAACTTACCAGTCATCTACAACGAATCAAATTAGCTCCAATATACAATAATAGTAGCCCATAAATAAAATATTTATTTTTGGGCTGTGTTAAGAGACCTAAATCAAACAAGATAAGCTTTTTCTTTAAACGTCTCTCTCATCATCACATAACTATTACACCGATCGATCCCTATTCTTGTTTTTTTCTTTTTTTTTTCAACCTATTCAATTTTACTAGCATAAGAATTCTGTAGACTAGACGGAATCGTTGACAATGATAACGTTAACATTTCAAAAAAATGACAGAGGTGCCCTTGTCACAAATAGTGGGATACTAAGGCAAAGGGTTATAATCTCCAATATTATATAAAATTTGTCCCAAGTCCACACAAACACGATAACAAAAGGATCATGCGATTCGAAATTGTGGCCTCACACACTTTGGAGTTATGATTCTAGATTTTATGTTTCTCATTTACTATGTAAAAAGGAACGTATAAAAGATGTCCTAATAATTATTACCTAGCCTTTTGCTTGAACTTAGACAACATATAGCGCAAAATTAAACCACATCATAAGATTAAAAAAATTTCCAACAAATGTCAAACAAATAAATAAGTAGACGATTCTTACCTCCATTGAGCCATAAAAGGAGAGGCAAAGACTTTCCCGAACGTTGAGCCTCGGCGAAGTAATAATAGAAAGCCGAGCCAGTGGTTTTGTTTATAGTAACATATCCGCCGTATTGATTAAACTTAGCCCTGGGCTGGCCGGGCAATTCCTCAATCCTATCCTTTTCTTTCTTCCCATCTTGCGAATGATTAACTTTATTCGAATCTATTCGAAAATGGTGATTGCTTGCATTGAAATGGGCTTTATCTATCGTAGCAATTTTCTCGCCGATATTTAGCTTCGCTTCGTAGATGTCAGAAAGAGCTTCGTTTTGCTTCTTTCCTATTGAGTAGGCATTACATGGTAGTAAAAAGAGAGTGGAGATGAAAGGAAGAAGAAGATGAAGATGAAAGTGGGCACTTTTCATTTCCTTTCTTTCTTATGACTTGTAAGTGTGTGGTGAGGATGTGTGAAGATAGAAAGGAGATTTATATATGGTGAGGATTGAGTTTAAATTTAGTTACATTGTATATGTCTTTGTCGGGAAGGAATGCGCATATGGATTAAAAAAAAGTCTCAACAAACATTGAAGATTGGGTGATGGGGGTGAATATGCTTGTTCTTGTTTGGACAAAAACAACCTTCCAAAATGGATTATAATTTAGTATTGTGTGTAATAATCATATATTAGGCGCAACTGATTAGTTTTTTTTTTTAATTATTTCGTCGTTTAATACATATGGTGTTAGTATAATTCGTGGACTCACATGCCACAGATTGTACTTTGGCATGTTACCCGACAATGTATGTAGAGGAGTCGTATATGACAGTTCACTAGCGCATATTTAAATATCACTTCAAATTTCCTTTGATTATTTTAGAAGAAAAAAAAACAAACAAACAAAATTGTGCAAATGTCCGAATGGGTACACCAATATGAATATCACGGTTCCTGGTAACTCCATTTAACCGATAATGTATTGCAATGTGTTGGTGGTCCACATGAATACTTAATTGTTTATAAAAGGCAAAAGATTTGATTTTAATATGGTAAAACTATAAGCCTGACCCTGAGTCATCAAGCAAGAAGATTTCGTGGGTAATTGGAGTGGAGGTCGGAACAAATTAAGTTTTTTTTTTCCAGACAAAATAAGTCGGAAATCATGATTTATTGTAATGTTAACAGCGGATGAGGAACCATCAAGTATCTTAGCTTATTTTATTTAAAAAAAAAAAACCAGATAACCAAAATTTATTGCGAGTTATAAAGCTTAGTGGTTGGTATATCTTTTCAATTATCAAAAACATATCGAACGAAATTTGCTCAACTTAATTTCCTTGACAAATCACAACCATCAATATAAAATAATGCTGGTCACCGCTTGTAACTATAAGATAACATTACACGTTTTCTCGAACTTGTGTCTTTGTTACCTTCCTAATTCCTATGCATCATAAGATGTAGATTTGTTTGAAAATTTGGATAGTCTTGAATAATTGTGAATAAAATAGTATGTGATGTATAAAAATTTACTGCGACTTATAAAGCTTTGGTTGGTATATCTTTACAATTATCAAAAACATATTGAACGAAATTTGCTCATCTTACTTTCCTTGACAAATCACAACCATCAAATAATGCTTGTGTGTGTTTCTTTGTTATCTTCCTATGCATCTAACCTTCTGGTTGTCCATATATAAAATAATACTTGACACCACTTGCACTATAAGATAACATTACACATTTTCTCGTACTTGTGTGTTGTGCTTTGTTACCTTCCTATGCATCCTAAGATGTAGATTTGTTTGAAAGTTTGGATTTTGTCTTGAATAATTGTGAATAAAAAAGTATGTGATATATTTAAAAAGTCATTATTATTATAGCCGCATCTTTTAAGTGGCAAATTTTCTTTTGCTGAACACGCTTTTTCAACACTGCATGTTTTCTCTTCAATGCTGCTTCTTTCCATTTTCTTTCTTCTGCACGGTTTTATGATCATCTGCTCTTGATTTCAAAAGCCCCGCAAGATGGAAGGTAGTAATTTCTACTGACATCTTGACTAGCAATCTCTGCAACATGGGACCCGTGAATGGCTTTGTCAGGACATCTAGTAGCTAATTTTCCGACCTTATAGGAAGTAGTTTGATTGACCCTTCTGAGATATGGATATGGTGCCTGATGAAGTGGCAATCTATCTTTATATGTTTGGATTTTTCATGAAACTTGGGGTTGGATGCTAGCTTCAACGCTGACTGGTTATCACAGTATAAGGCTGGAACTTGTTTAATCGACATGTAATTCTTGCAACAGTTGTTTGATCCATAATACCTCTGCCACAGCTGATCCTAGAGCTCGATATTCAGCCTCTGTTAAAGATCAAATTGTTGCTTCTTTCCATTTCTTTCTTCTGCATGGTTTTATGATCATCTGCTCTTGGTTTCAATATGAGCTCGATGAGTCGGCTCGAGCTCGTTACGGGCACGCGAATGAAGCGGCTCGGGCTTGTTACGGGCTTGCGAATGAGCCGGCTCGAGCTCGAGCTCACTCGTAGGTGCTTGAAAGATCGCAGCCGGCTTGCAGCTTGTTTTGTTTTACTATTTATTATATTTACTTCATTGTTATACGTTTTAATTTTTTATGAAAAAAGTTACAAGTCGAGTTCAATGAGATTCTCGAGCTCGAATTTCATTTTGAAATCCTAAGTTTCAAATCTAAGTTTGAAACCTAACGTTTGCCAAACACTTGATTTGGATTTGAAATTTTTGAAATCCATAATTTTAAATCTCCATATTCAGTTCAAATATGTGAATCCAAACACACTCTTAAACTCTTTTGCAATATGGGATATGGAATGAGACATGGAAATGGGATGGGATAGAGGATTCCATCCGGTCTACAGGGGTTTGTCTGCTTATCCACCGATTTCAGTTGTTTCGAAAAATATTGGGGACCTAAATTGCATACCGCGTCGAGTTTGACAGTACCATCAATAAAACTAATTGATACATTAAAGGCACACATTTCGAATAAGAATAAACGCATGAATAAAACTAATTGATACATGAAATGCAATGCACCCATTTAGAAGAAAAATAAATGCATTAATAAAACTAAATGATCCATTAGATGCACACATTTAGAAGAAGAATAAAAAGAACTTAATTTTGTTACTGATGCCACGTGACTCGTATATAGATCACAATTAAGGGGAAGTCAACCCATGGCACGTGTGATGCATTTGCCAATAACGTTGGACTGAATGCATGTGTAATGAAATTAAAATCGATCATAGAGAATAACTCTATTATGCTATCATCAATAATGCACGAACATGATGCATCTACCACAAGAAGGCATATTAGATCTATACCCCAAATATACTACGAAGATGTTGGTAATTTTTCTAATATTCTCCTTTCCTCCTCCTTCATTTCTTATATTTTATTGGCCCGTAACCAGTGGCGGAGCCAGAGCAATCAATTGGTGGGGTTCAGTCTAATTGGACCCCACCTTGTATTTTTAAAAAAATTTCAATGGGGTCCCTATAGTGTAAAATTTTTCAATTTTAATCCCCCACTTAAAAATCCTAATTAAAAAAAAAAATTCAGTGGGGTCCAAGGACCCCACTGGCCCTTTAGTAGCTCCGCCTCTGCCCGTACATCGGAATGCAATCGATAGACTATCAAAATTATCTTATGAATGGAATGTCACTGCAAAAACTTATAAATAATAAGGAAAATAAAAAGAAGAACCTCCAAAAAATAGTCCATTTGTTTACCCATGAAATAATTTAGTCCCACACGTTTCGTGAGGACTGTGAACCAATTTAGCCAAACCAATCTAGTCCCACCGTTAGTTTGATCGTTATATCTGATGGAAAATGCCACCAGTCAGCATGTGATTGGCCAAGCTTCAAAAATCAGAAATTACTCTTAAAGGGGGAAGAAACATTTAATAAAAAATAAGTTAAACGTACATTTAAAATAAAATAAAAATAAAGATAGAATAAAAAATTTAAAACTAATAATTAAATTAAGATAAAGATAAAGGAAAAATAAAAATATATTTATAAAATAAAATAAATAAGTAGAAAAGATAGAGAAGATTAAGAATAAAAACTAAAGAAAATATTTATTTATTAAAAACTAGAAAAGGTAAATAAAAACAAAAATAAAGATACAACACGCCAGTAAAAGTTTACCAGAATTTTCGTCCATGTCCCTGCCAACTAACGAGGATGCAATCCTCTCAATTCTCGACAATATTTTCGTTAAAATTACTTTAAATATATAGACTACATAATTTAAAGTACAGTCTAATCCTTTTAAAATTTGATACTTTCTTTGAAAATATCTAATATATATTTTATATAGAAAGTATCTTCAAAAAAGAAATTTCGAGATTCGTGTCCTCGTTAGTTGGCAGGAACGGGGTCGAAAATTCTCATAAACTTCGCATGGCATTTTTTTTATCTTTATTTTAGTTTTTACTTTTTTTAGGTTTTACATATATGTTTTTCAATTTTATTTTTAATTTTTTCTTATTTTTTATTTTTATTTATTTATATTTTATTTCAAACGTCTTCTCTCTTTTGTTTTTTTACTTATTTTCATTTATTTATATATAAAATTGTTATTTCATGTTATGTATATAACAAAAATAAATTAGCAACACTAATTTATTCCTTTTAGTGACGATCTGATTAATATCCATTCTTATATTATATTCTTACGAATAACTATACGTATTTGTAAACTAGGTATTCATCCATTGAGGTCACTTCGTAATTTTAATATTGATCTTATACCGAAAATTAAACAAATAAAAATTACCATACAGGGAAACCATCATTCAACCCATGGAAAGGACGTTTTAAATGTTTTGTAAAAACTAGTTATTACAAGATTTGAATTCTCATGCATTGGTTTGGTTATAGGATGACTAAGTTAGTTTGACCTCTCCACTCATCAAAAGTGATCCCTAAGACCCCAAAGAAAAAGATAAAAATTGTGAAAAGATAACTAACTCTAAACTCATTATTCACGACACGAACTAGTTAGTCCAAATGATGCCCCATCACGTGTCAATATATCTTCGAGCAATCACTGCAACGAAATGCAATAATATGATATGGACATGCATTTTTCTAAAATATTTCGAAATGAAAGGCACTTCACTTATGATGGAAGGCAGCTGTGGCCTAATTGACAACTTGCATCTTTTAATTTAGGTGCTATTATGCTATACAATCTTCTATCATTCACTTATTGCCATTCAGTCAAAAGAAAAATCTACGTTTCGAATGAAAACAAGAAAAAAGGTCCAACTAGCATTTTGAAATAACTATAAACGTAAATAATATAGATCTCAATCACATTAAGATTGATTTAGGAGGTGTCATTAAAATTGATATTGAATTTCGTAATTTTTACTAGGTAATGATATAATAAAATGACACAAGTGGTCCAATGGGTTTTTTCCCTCCATGGTCGAAGGAATAGTTCTCAATAATTGTTATTCTGCAATCATGGATATTCCATCTCTTGGCTCACATTTATCAATAGATGTAATGATTTCAGAAACAGAAAAGATTTTGATAAACGTCACGTGCACGCAACTTCATTTGTGAGAAATGGGAGCAGTTTTTAGTTGGGCATGGACGGACAATTTTTTTTTTTTCGAAATGATGATCCAAATATTAACAAACATAAAGCTACAGCCCTTTAGCTACGGGCAACACCTAGTAGGGATAAGATCTCTACCAAGAGAGAACAGAGAAACCTACGAGAGAGAAAAACAAACAAAACCCGAAAGCAAACAAGGAATAAAGCTCGAACAAGAAAAACTAAAGAATATATTACTAAACGAGTATAAAATTCGAACAATGACTATTAAAGCCAAATCTGTAATACTCTTCACTTTTTTTCGTCGTCCACTTCGAAACTTTTATTCTTCATGACTAAAACCCATAGGGAACCAAGTTATCACAAGGGGAGAAGGAGCTTCCAAATCGGGAGACTAAGACCAACGCTTAAAAAGAAAAAGAAAAACAGATAAAAATAAAGTAAAAGAAACCTCCCTCGCCTCCATTGATGAATGACGGTGTCGGGAAGGGTGGTGAGCCCTGCGATGGCCAGTGTGCCCCGCAGCGGAACATGTCTCGATTTGGCTCGGTACGACGATCGTGAGAAGTGGGATCCAGACGGTAAATTTGGTGGGGTCCGCGCAGTAACTACCATTGTAAAATGAAACTATCGTAAGGTAAGAAATAACACCAGAACTTTTACGTGGAAAATCCTCTATTAACGAAGTAGGAAAAACCACGACCGGGTCGGCAAAACTTTAACAATAAAAATTACAACACTCGAATATTTACTATCTCACTTTTACAACCTTTGTGGATGTGGAACCCTATCAGTTTCTACCTGAATTGATAACCTCACAATTCATCGAACTACTTCACTATATTTAATAAATCTCGAATGAGCTTGTGATAATAATAAATGAAGAACTTCAACCTATTTATAGATGGCTTCGTATCTTCTTGACCGCTCAAAATCGGTGGCCAACAATCCGCCGCGTCACCCTTCAATACGAATCATTCATTAATTATTATATATATCATAATACTAATAATATTATTTTATTATATGTTAAATGACTTTTCTGTTGATTTCGTTAGTGGCTTTGCAAGGGTGGATCTCAACAATTCTCCCCCTCCAGCCTCGTTCATTATTTGCGGGGAGATTCTTACCGCCTCAGCGATAGCCCATGCAGGCAACCCCGACGCAGAATTCTTTCTCCTTGGGAATAACGTTCGTCAGAATGTCCGCAACAGTCTTCTTCGCGCGGATCTTCTCCAGCTTGAGTGCTTTCTCCTCAATAGCTAGCTGAGCCAATGATAACGAACGTCGATGTGTTTCGCCTTCGAATGATGCATAGTATTCTTGCTCATGTTAAAAGCACTCTGATTGTCGCAAAATATTATGTACTCCCCATGCTGAACTCCCAACTCCTGAAGGAATCATTTCAACCAGAGTTTCTCCCTGCCAGCGTCCGTTGCTGCAACATATTCCGTTTCAATAATTGATAAAGAAATACATTTTTGTAACCTCGACTCATGAAATAGCTCCCCCAGAAAATGTAAAAATGTATCCCTTCGTCGACTTTCTGCTGTCGAGATCACCGACCATATCAACATCCATAAAGAAACACATTTTTGTTATCCCTGTCCCCATCCCCGCGGGTATCCCGAATGGGGTTTATAGGGCTTCGAATGGTTAGTTCTGTTATGATGAAGATTAGGGTTAGTAGCAGAAGTGTGCGTGGTTCCAAAGATTTGATGGGTCCTTGGAATGGGTACCATGGCAATGAGGTAGGACTTTGGCCCGCAGCACCTCAGCCCAATGGGGCCGCATCATATAGGCCCGATCATGTTTCGGATTCAACAAATGTAAGCCGAAATCCCCTTTTTTTAGGGCCGGGTCGTGCCATCCCGTGGGCTCCAGCTCGAATTTTCTGCTCTAACAACATGCCATTTCTATATTCTGACCTTTGTCCTTCTATTTTATTATATTATAATTAGAATACATATATATTATATAGCACACACATTTGAGTAATCTTATCGTGTTCACCTTATGTGATCACCATTTTTTAGCACCACCCATGTGGTATGCCACACCATTAATTATATTAAATTAAATATAATAACAATTTCTAAATTAGCATAAATTCGTATTCTATATCCGGTAGTCACCGGTTGCCGCCACCTGTTAAAAACTTTCGAAAAATAGTTAAATAATAATATCTCCCATCTCCCGCCGCCTCCGCCGCCTGGCAATAACCGGAGAAGGGCCGCAGCGGTGGAGGGGGATGAAAGATTAACTTTTATTTTTTAATTTAGACTAATTTAGGTTTACTATTACATTTCATTTAAGGTAATTAACGATGTGGCATGCCACGTGGCGGTGCTCGCGAACGGTGCTCACCGTAAAATTTCTCCTTACATCACATAGTTGTATGCAAGTACATCTTTCCTGTACATAATACAAAATACTCCCATGTAAATTAGTACATCTTTCCTGCAGGTAATATAAATTACTCCTTTCGTGGAATTAATTTACATGCATCTGCTGGTAAAACATACATCACTACATAACAACCATATCACTAACACATCAAAAAATCAACAAACATAAAATCATATGTTAGCATCCCTCATATTGGAAGTTTACCTTTTATCTTCACTTCTGCTTTGCCTCTCAGCCATATCATAACTTCCCAAGTCTTCATTCCCATGATCACACTTCATCAAAGAATGATACTCAACCTTCTCTTGAGGATAAGTTCTAACAACAGCGACATAGAATAGCATAACAAACACACTCATCAAACTCAAGTAAAGCCCAAACTCAACGTTCACAAGAGCTTTCGCACGTTCCAAAGCTCTACTTCCGCGACACAACAAAGCTTCCCGCCCGGGCACTGACTTCAAGAAACAGTCCTTAGGCAACAAACTCGGCGTCCAAAGCATGAATCCCATCACCGTTAGCCACACGCCTTGGAAAGCAACGCTAAACCCCCTCATGAAAGCAGTCAAGAAACTCCTAGGGCTGAAAACGAGGCCAAGGGTGGCAAACAAAGCGACGAAAGTCACCATCTGAAGAAGCCAATGGTACTGACCTTCGACTCCCGTTTGATCGGTGGAGTGAACGTGGGTAATGAGAAGCTGCTGGGCAAAGGCTATGGCCTGCAATAAAAATACGAGCTCGTGTCTAAGTGGGGACAAAGTTTTCTCAAGAACGATGCTGAAGCACGCGGAGATGGAGAAAGATAATGCGATGATTGAGTGCTCTATGTGTCGAAACATCGTTGTCGAGATTGTACCATCGATGGGGTTTATAGGGTTTCGAATGGTTAGTTCTGTTATGATGAAGATTAGGGTTAGCAGCAGAAGTGTGAGTGGTTCCAAAGATCTGATGGGTCCTTGGAATTGGTACCATGGCAATGTGAGGTAGGACTTTGGTTGTAATGAATGGAGTTTTATGCAGTTGAAGAGATGCCAAAGCCCTATGATTGAGTAGGCAAACCCCAGCGCGATATGGCCCGAGCCTGAGGTGACTCCCATTTTGTTGGTAAGAAATAATATAAGTTTCTGTGCTGTAATAAATGGGTTGTTTCGTTTGGTTTTGCTGTGGTTTTGGAGATATATAGATGAGATTTGGTGTTCGTTGGATTCCCAAAAAGAAAAAAATGGACAATGAGGAGTTTACAGTCAGCATCAGAGTGAATCGTGATCTTGCCTTGTACTGTAAATCATAGCTGTTTCTGTGCGGAAGAATTGGAAGAGAATTATGCTTTAAGGAAGAGAAAAGTGTTTGGAAGAAGAAAGTGTCAAGTCCGTACGTGTAGATAATGTGATACACTGAAGGTTTGTTGAGACTCGACTACACAACAACTACCTTTCGAATTAAATCTTTTAATGTCTATTCTACTAGTTGAATTAAACTAAAATAACTTCTGTTGCGTTTTGTTCCCAACCGATTATTTTGTCTAACTTTGTCTTTATTTGCTAAATAAAGACTTCGTACGCTGTCATAAGGACCGTTATTACCGTTGTCCCTTGAAATAAGGCCAAACAACTGTTTGATCAAGTTTTTATCAAAGTAAAATCCTCTAATTTCCCACGCTATACATACATAGTCCACAAACCAAAATAAAACTGAAAACTGAGGGAAAATATTTACATATCCAAAAGAAGATCCGAAGAAAGATAGAAGAAGAAATCGATCGAACTTTAGAAAGAAAGGAAAATGACAATTGCTACCGAAGCTACCAACCAAATCACTGTCAATGATAACTTGAAGAAAAATCGCATCCAAGTTTCTAACACCAAGAAACCACTATTTTTCTATGTCAACCTTGCAAAGGTAATCCTTCTGCGTAAAAGGTTAATTAGACAATTATATATATGGAATATTGAAACCTGGAAACATGTCGTTTTTTTTTCTATATCACGCAGAGGTACTTGCAACAACATAATGAGATCGAGCTTTCGGCCCTGGGCATGGGTAAGAGATATCACTAAATCTTTTATTTAATTTAATTTATTTATTTTTGGTAACCCGCAAATTTATTCTTTCTATTACACTCATCAGCAATAACAACTGTCGTCACAATAGCCGAGATCCTAAAGAACAATGGTTTCGTCAATGAGAAGGGTAATTTCCATTTATAAATTTATATATAATGAATCCTCCAATTATATATGTATATACAAAAGCTTTAATATCAATATCTATGAATGTGCTATGTTTATCAAATATTATAGGTATTTCCACATCTACCATGGGATTGAAAGATCAGAACAAGGGCCGCGTTGTCCAGAAAGCTCGGGTGTGTAATAATTTGGTTTTACAATGGAAACCTCATGTTTCAATTGTTAATAATACCTCGATAACACTTTTACATTATTATTTTTTACACTAATGGCAGATTGAGATCGTACTCGAGAAATCTGAAAAGTTCGACTCGATAATGAGCGCAAACAGCGCACCACAGCCTAATGCAAAGGTCGTTGTAGCCAATGGAACAGTTGAAGAAGATAAGCAGTAGCAATTTAGAGGCTGCATTAAGAACACATAGTGTGTGTTCTTTGCCTTTCTTGCTGTATCTCAGTAAGATATGAGGAAGACATCATTTAATAATTCTTTACATATATGCATTGGTATACCTATTATATATTATTATAGCCAAGCCACCTCTAAAAATCTTCATTTGGAAGATTTCTCACGAGTGTATAGTCATTTGTGTGTTGAAAGGTATAAATATTTATTGTATTAGTTTTCATTCATTATTAGAAACTTGTATCGTATCTGCTTAAGATACAGCATATGTAAACGTTTTTCATTTTCTTGAGTAAGGAAAATGGTTAGTTCAGTTTCCTTTTCCTATTTTAATTTCGATAAATTACGATTTTGCTATATTCTTGGATCGCCATGAGCTACGAATGTGTCGCTTTCGCACTTGAACACTGCCCAACAACAAGTGAAATAAGACCCAATCTTTAAATGTTTAGTTTAGAAGGCTATCTCCAACCGAAAAAACTAATTCTCAAACGCAAACACATCCACAAACTCAAAATTGAAGTAATTGTTCTCGAACCATTAAACTCATTGACAAGCTCAAAAGAATATTTTGCAATATTCGTTTTTGCATAAACTTTTATGATTTTTCAATACGACCCACATTTTCAATATTACCCCAAAATAAATAAATATATGATATTTTCTTAAGAGTAATTTTTTTAATAAATATTTTAGTTACAATATTGAACATTATTTATGGGGTATATTAATAAAAACAATTAAATAAATAATAAAACAAAGCTAATTATAGTAATTTATGTAATAAACGGTAAATACCAAATTTAGTATGAATTGCTTTGTGTGATATAAAAACTTATGCGTTGGTATCAAATGAAAATGCAAGTATGCGTTTATAGGATAGAGAACATGACATAAAACTCATTTTGGGTATGCATTTGAGTGTCAAGTTGAGTACTTTTTTTTATGTTTTAGTCTGATTATTGATATTCATCGAGGATGGTGTAAATAACCTGTGATTTTTGTTCTAGTGCAAGGGCTGGTGTAAAACTACACTTTCCAAACAAACAAATGCTCGAAAAAGTCAACTTAAAAATTCATTTTTATTAACCAAAATCAAAAGCCGACGCCTTCTAGAAAAAAGATAAAATCAAATCAAACAGCAGCAACCTTTGGAAGTCGGATATCATCAGCATTCATTCCATCGAAGTCAAAATTACAGCTTTCTTCCCCTAAAGCTAAAATTCAGACAGCACGCAAACGAGTACCATTTAGAAAGCAGCCTTAGCATTTTCCCATTCATTTCCACTCTATAAATCACCAAGAAAAGAACCCAAACCCACGACGAATCTGTCAATAATCGCAGAAATCGAAGCCGAAAGACAAAATCTGAAAGAAAAAACAAGAAAAAAAAGCAGATAATGGAAGAACAACCCACATTGCCGTTATTCTCCAACCACGAGCCCAACCACAACAATCATCATCAAAGGTACCTTCCTAAGCGCATAATACTCATTCGCCACGGTGAAAGTGCTGGCAACAAAGACGACTCCGCCTATGCCACGACGCCCGACCATAAGATTACGCTGACGCCGCAAGGGATCGAGCAGGCGATGCGGGCCGGGGATTTGATCAAGGACGTTGTGTCTGAATCGGGCAAGTGCGATAACTACAAGGTTTACTTCTACGTGTCTCCTTACGAGCGGACGAGGCTGACGCTGAGAGAAATAGGGCGCGCTTTTCCGCGGCGGCGCGTGATTGGGGTGAGGGAGGAGTGTCGCGTGAGGGAGCAGGATTTTGGGAATTTTCAGGTGGCGGAGAGGATGAAGGTGATTAAGGAGACGAGGCAGAGGTTTGGGAGGTTTTATTACAGGTTCCCTGAAGGGGAATCGGCGGCCGACGTCTACGATCGCGTCTCAAGTAAGAGTGTTATTTTGTCTTATCTCTGTGTTTTCTGTTTCTTCCATCCATTGAAAAATTCAATCTTTTTCAACATCATGAGAATTGGGTTTGGTGATGAATTGCGGTTTTTGGATGGTTGGCTCATGCGTAAGAAAATAGATAGATATAAGATACAAATGGGCACTGTCTTGAACGAAGGATCCGATTGCGTTACGTTGACGAGCGTGGTTAACATTTGCTATATGGAGCTTTCTCTTTGCACCATCGAACTACGAGTGGTTGAAATGTGAGAGGAAGTAGCGATAAGCTCATAGCCATGTCAGGAACTTACCATTTACTTCCACGAGCTGGGAAAATACGCTGCTCAAATACATTTGAACTTGTTCAGATTCTGTTTTTTACATAGTTGAGATTCTTGATAAATGAGTCATTTTCTGCAGCTTAATGAAGGAAAAGCATGTTATGAAGGTCATAGAATTAGGGGTGCTGGGACATAAGCAATCATAACCCAATTCCATTTAAAATTTGGCAAGTGGAACATGTATGTATAGGGCGAAAAAACACAGTACTTGGTGGATTACACCAAGTTGGTAATAAGGCAAAACCGCCTTGATTGATATAAAGCTGCTACAGCAAGCGTATCATCATGCTATTGCATTTTTCTTTTTTTTTTTTTGGTATTTAAGGTTTCATGGAGTCGTTATGGAGGGACATAGACATGAAGCGTCTCCACCACGACGTGTCGGACGACCTGAACCTGGTGATCGTCTCGCACGGACTGGCGATCAGAGTGTTCATGATGAAGTGGTTCAAGTGGACCGTCGAGCAGTTCGAGCGGCTGAACAATCTGGGAAACTGCGAGTTTCGAGTCATGCAGATGGGCTCGGGCGGCGAGTACAGCCTCGCGCTCCACCACTCCGACGACGAGATGAGGGAATGGGGGCTTTCCCCTCAGATGATCGCCGACCAGCGTTGGAGGGCCGACGCGACGAGGGTCGACTGGAATCAGGGATGTCCTTGGTACCTCGACGAGTTCTTCGATACCTTCGCTGATGATGATTCTTAATGTAAGGTTTATTTGTTTTTGTTTCATACCATTTTTTTTTATATGCTTCCGTATATTTGTCAGTGTACGATAGTCTTATTCATTTTTTATACTTTGAATTGAATAATTACGTAAGACATTTTTTTTTTTATGTATATTAGGTGAATTATGTTATGCCCCCACGTGGATTAATACAGAAATGCATTTTTCTGCGTTTTTTTTCTATCGTGTTAAACTCCATTGTGCTAAACTCAACATTATACCCGCAATTAGGGGTATAAACGGCAAGGAACGCATGATTAAATAAACCACGAGGTGTTAGGGTTAGGAGGTTTATATGCAATTTCGGCTAAAATGAACATAAACATATTTTTATATATAACTAAGGTTAAGCATTCCAATAAATTTTTGTTCACCACCATGTGAAATTAGGGGTTAAAGATGAGCCGAGTCGCCTCGTTAGCTCGACGAACCGGCTCAAGCTCGGCTCATTTACAACCTTATGTGAAATAAAGCGATCATTAGACGTATAATAATATGTATATTTGATATATCCGATTCATAAGCCTACAAAGAGAAAAAGGGGGAGTAAGCGAAAAAAGATGAGGAAATAATAATTCAATATGCAGAGTATTTAAAAATATTAGGTTCCATTTAAGCATAAACTTCTATGTAAAAGGGTAATCAAACACAGTATCATAGAGCTTAGGAACCAAAGATGTCTTGAATACGAATATTCACGATCACCCAAGAAAACTACAGATTTAATGACAAAACAATCTACCTAAACGTGAGGATCGTCTTGGGTGAACTGATAATTCAATGTATTTAGAAAAAATTCCGTGGAAAATAGAATATCTTGATTCTTGTTTCATGCCCAGTTAAGACTCAGTCAAACTCTTCCGTGTTGAGTTTGAATTCGTGTTACAGTAAATGAGATTCTAAGATCGTGTTAAGAGTCTACCGTGTGAGGCCAATAACCTCCAATTGACAAAAGCATTATTTGACTAGACTCCGTACGGCAATTTATTTATAATTTGTGTGATGCAAAACTAGAAACTACATACATGAAGATTCTACATAATAATGGCAAGATTAACCGACTATTTAACTGAAAGTCATTAACTAAAAATCAATTATGTGAGGCTAAATATTTAATAATAGTCGTCCTCGTGTCACAGGTTGCTACCTGCTTTAGTGTTTATTAATTAGCAGCCTAAAGTAACAAATAGCTACACAAATTCTTCCACGTCATGTACTAATAATGAAAGGGAAGGAATTGACTCATCTTATTACGATCTTATCAAAAGAACAAGCTTATAAGCTACCTTGAAATAACCCACCAGTATATATGTATATATTTCTCATCAAAGGCAAATCTTTTCATTAAAATGTCGCTTTTAAACTGAATTTTTGTATCTGTTGACGTTGCTTCTCTTAAAGTTAGTACTAGTTGTTCTCTATATAGGCGTGTAACGTGGAACCTTTCCTGATCTAATTCAAGACTATTAAAAAATATGAACATATAAGCAAAAGTCAAAATAATTCAAGTCCCATTCAAATATCTGCACCTCACTTCCTAATTCCTATCACTTTCCTAAGCCCGATATGTTAATCTCTATATCTCGAATATATTCAGTTTGTAAAAGCAATCCCTGTAACACAAGTTGATATATATAGTCGATATGATTGATCTTAAACTAATGCAAGAAACTTAGTAGTGAGTGTCCTAATCTTCAATAATCAATTGATACTAGTATATGTTCACACCTTATATGAGTGCATGAAAATATTGATAAGAGATTTTTGTTTTAATTTGGATTTTAATATTTAGTTAGAAAAATAATCATTTTACTAAAAATAGAATAGACAGTTTGCTAAAGAATGTGATCTAATATTTATTTTTTATTTTATGACAATTTTTAATTTGAGAAAATTTTTGATTGATTAATGATACACCAAAAAGCAGTTTTAACTCAACCCCACCAATAATATTCCCTATGTCCCAACAATTTTATCACATAAATTGCTCGACACGCAAGTTAATGTGACATTATTAAAATAATATAGTACAATGAAAATGTAAAAAAGTGTATTATTTTGACATGTCTTTTAAGAATATTTAATTTATTATATTGATTGTTTGTGATAGGTTTTTTGCTAAATAATGAAATGTGATAAAATTATTGGGACACACGAAATGAAAAAGTGTGATAAAATTAGCAAAAAGTGACGTATTACGACGTATTATAAGAACGTAGATATCTCGAATATATTCAATTTGTAAAAGCAATCCTTGTAACACAAGTTGCGGAATTTACAATTAAAAACAAAGTTGTGCTTATATAATAATATTTATGTAAGCAAAACTCAAAAAAGGCTTCTTCTCACCGCTCGCCCCAAAACAATGAAGACTCTCCTCGTCAGCACCGCCTTCGTCTTCCTTGTACTATGTCCGATAGCCACCGTCGTCACAGCACAGAACTCAACAAACTCCCCCGCCGGCGCCGGCGCCGCCGATGGCAGCAACCCATACCGCTACGCTCGATTCAGCCCATCCATAGCCGTGATTATAATCATCCTAATCGCAGCCCTCTTCTTCATGGGCTTCTTTTCAATCTACATCCGCCACTGCTCCGACTCCTCCGAATCCGTCGGCGGGAGGGTCCGCCGCGCCGTCTCCGCCAGAGGGCGGAGGGCAGAGGCGGCGCGTGGCTTAGACGCGTCCGTCATAGAGGGATTCCCCACCTTCACGTACGCCGAGGTCAAGGACCACCACATCGGAAAAGGTGCCCTTGAGTGTGCCGTTTGTCTGAACGAATTCGAAGATGAAGAAACTCTTCGTCTTCTTCCCAAGTGCGACCATGTCTTCCACCCTGAGTGCGTCGACGCCTGGCTACAGTCCCACGTCACTTGCCCCGTCTGTAGGGCCAACCTCGTTCCTCAGGCCGGCGAAGAAGCAGCGCCGCCGCAGATCTCTGACGAGTCAGTCAACGGCGGCTCTATTCGCAGATCTGGGTCGTCTTCGGCGGCGGCGGGGGAAGTCGTTATCCAGGTAAACGGCGACGGCCAAGACCATGTTCAGACACAGAGAACACAGAGTAGTCGAGGTAAGGAAAACCCAGGCTTTGACCTACACGATCGGTCGGTAAAACGACCGCCGCCGAGGATGCTGAGTTTCAGCAGATTCCGATCGCACTCCACCGGCCACGACTCGGTGGTTCAGCCCGGCGAGAATCTGGACCGATTCACCCTGCGCTTGCCGGCGGATGTTAGGAAGGAGGTGATACACAGGGCGGCGCTGAACCGTACGAGGAGCTGCGCGGTGACGACGCTGCCGAGGGAAGGGAGTTCGCGGCGAGGGTATCGAACCGGCGGCGGCGAAGGGAGCAGTAGCAGTCGGACCGGCCGGTTCTTCAGAAGGATGGATACGCTCGACGTCAGGGATGCGAAATCGGACAGGTGGGTTTTCTTCACGAGGGTGTTTTCCATGAAGTCGCCGAAGGTGGTGGCGGAGGCTAATTCCGTCGGCGAGGGATCGAGGCATGGTGGCGGCGGCGGGGGTCGGACGGCGGTGAAGTTGCCGTCGTTTAAGTGCTTGGAGCCCAGCGCTAGTAGCAGCGATGAGGTGAGGTTGATTTCGGATGAACCGGGCCGGTCAAGCCCGGTTTAGTTAGGTCAAGTTTGGCGGTGTGAACTTATATGGACAACAAACATCATTGCAATTGCAATTGGGTGGTGGATAGATAGTTTGACTTTGGGGATTATGGGGCCCAGCATTTGTACGACTTTTGTGTCGTATAATTTGATCCTTTGGCTCAGCTTGGCTTTGCTTGTAAGTTGCATCCTTTATTTCTTTGTTATTTTTGTTCTTTTATTTTTTTCAGATGCTCCTTGGGATGGAATTAGTCATAATTGTGTTGAATAAAAGCGCACGCGTGACATTTTTGGATGTGTATTGTATCGTATTAACTTCGTACATGGATCCTCCTCCTGATAGAAATCTTCAATTGAGCCTAAAAAATGGAGTAAAATTACTTTGATCGAACGTGAAATCAAACCTAAAATGAGTTTTTATAATCTTTCTTTTATAAATCTCAAATATGAGATGGACAGCAAATTATGCATCTGTACTTGTAAAATAATTAATAAATCATTTCTTTGTTTGTAATTATAAAAGTCTCTTTAGACATTCATGCAACACAAAATCTGTGTTAACCACCGTTGTGACTCGTGCTTTATTCTTTTACTCTTTTGGATGCTTTTTACATAGGTATAAATTAGTTATTATTATTAATTTTATTAAATTTTTCTAGATCAAATCTAAAAATATTGTGATATAATTGTAAACTTATAAACTATGCAAGTAATATTGAAATTTTGTAAAAACTGTTGTGTAGGAGAATATTTTAGGAATATTTTTTTTTTTTTAGTTTGAGAATGAGTTTAAAGCGTCTCCAATCGATAACCTGAGGGGGCCCAATCACGAGTTCGTGGACCGCCGCATGGAAAACCCATTCATCCCGCCAAATTACATAAACTCATATTACATTTGACCGTAAGGTTACACTACTTATTTGAACCCACTTACTGATATTTTTATCAGCTCGTTCGTATTTGATTCGACTAATATTCTTCAATAAATCAGCCTGAACCCAACCGCGCAATACATAATATTTTTATTTTTGGTAATCATTTTACATATTGAAAAAATAACAATGTATAGGATTCAATCCCTACACTTCCATTTCAAAAGAATATTTTTCTAAACTTGTTCCATATTTCCAAATTGTGAGTAATTTAACTCTGTAGGCTAAACTGTCGATTATTAATTATTAAGAAATACGAAATAATAAAGAGATTAGGCTAAATAATTAGGCCTAATAATATAATTTTATTAGCCTTATGATGTTAATTTCAAGAAATTAATGTGGCCAATAAGAAAAATAAACAAATAAAGTAGACTCATGCCCTCGTCGGTATTTCTTGGAATAAGTTTCAAGGCCCAATAAGAAAAACATAAACTAGACTCAATGATAAGTTAAAAAATAGCCCAAATGTGCCCTAGGCTTCGTTGGGGGGTCTCTTCAACTACCGTCACTGATTTTGTATGCACTGTAGTTTATATGATTGGTGCGGATAATAAGGCAAATTAAGATATATATATATATGTCAAGCTACGGTTACGAGTGACCCTACAATTGGATTCTCATATCACATACTACCAATCAACTTCCAATTTTTTTTTAAAACTTATCCATCAGCCAGCGACACTTGCCTTCACGACAGACGAAGTAAATTTGAGTTGATAGATTTCATTCATATATTGTGTCGATGGCGTGACCACAGTTTTCTGCTATAAAAACTCATCCATCTTTATAGCTCTGTCTGTAAGTGTTTTCCACCGTAATTTTGTGGTTCGCTTTGTCCCTCCATTGTTATGTTTTGATGCTCATATACTTGCTTTTTCAGTAATATTACTTTCATTTTAATGATTTTACAGACTCTTTTCCTATTTGATCGTTGACAGGGAGAGTGATGGATTCAAAAACGAATTATTTTACAGAAAAATGCTTGCTGCAAACACCAGAGCTATTTAAGGTACACGTTTACGAACTAATGTTCTATATTGTACAGCCCCGTAAGGGTACAAATATTATTATTACTCGTCAACTTGATAGAGGTACATATAAGCTCGTCTTCGTCTATATAAGTTCAAAGTAAAAATGGTTTATTTGATGTTACGGTAACTTAATTTTTCTCCGTACCTTACTGCTTGAAGTACATTATGGACACAAGCGTGTATCCTCGTGAACCGGACATCCTGAAAGAGCATCGAGCTGTCTCCTCAAGCCATCCTCGGTACGTCGTGAGCAACCACCGTGAGCACCGTAAGCAATCTCTCGATTTTGAGCTTTTTTTTCCAACCTTCGACGCCGCCATCATCTCCGTCGATCCTCCCAAATATGCTGTAACCTAAATCGTCCTCTTCGACACGTCAGATGTAGAATTATCTTAAAAATCAACGTGTCGGAGATGGCGATTTAGGTTACAGCATATTTGGGAGGGTCGACGGAGGTGAATGCGCCGTGTCGTAGGTTGAAAAAAAAATTCAAAATCGAGAGATTTGCTTACGTGTTCACGGTAGGTGGACACCAAAGCATGAAGATCTATATATATAGTTTATTACTCAATTAACCACCGACATTAATAATGTCCACTGTATTCTTTTTTCTTTTGTGTAGTGCCATAATGCTTACATCACCTGATGTCGGGCAATTCATGGCCTTGATCTTGAAGCTAATCAACGCAAAGAAGACGATCGAACTTGGGGTTTTCACCGGATATTCGCTGCTCCTAACTGCACTTACGATTCCTGAAGATGGAAAAGTAATCAATATTTTTCAGGGTTTTTTCGGTGATTTGTAGTAAGTACATTTTACCATGTTGGCTCTCCAATCGAAAAACTGAATAAAACATTTTAATGTATTTTTAGATCACAGCCATAGACATAAACCGAAGCTCGTTCGAGATCGGTTTGCCAGTTATCGAGAAAGCTGGCGTCTTGCACAAGATCGATTATATCGAATCCCCGGCTCTACCCATTCTTGATCGCTTGCTTAGTGATGTAAGGCTGAACTACTGGTTTTTATATTTCATTTCCTAACTGAATTATACATAGTTGTCCTACCTACCAACTTGAGTATAAATAAATTCCTCTAAAAATTTGAGAGTAGCCATCTAACTACTACCAAACTCATGTTGGTCCACCAACAAACAATGTCCGTCAGATTTTCGACACGTTATAAAAAATTCCACATCGGCAGTTGGGTTCGAAAATCTTAACCATTTTTGGTTAGGATAGAATAAACCATATATATATATATATACGTAGTACATATATGTTTTGTATCACTATGAGTTGCGATATTACAATAGAATAAGGAAATTTAAAAGCTGCATGTTATATAAACGCAGGGCGAGAGCAAAGGTACTTTTGACTTTGCATTTGTGGACGCGGATAAAGCGAACAACGAGAACTATCACGAGAGGTTGTTGGAGCTTTTGAGGCCGGGAGGAGTCATCATATATGATAACACTCTGTGGAGAGGATCTGTGGCTATGTCTGAAGACTCCGTCGCCGAAAACTTGACGACACTTCGTAAAGATGCTCTCGAGTTCAATAAGTTCCTGGCCGACGATCCCCGTGTGCAGATCTCACTGATTCCATTAGGCGATGGGATTACTGTCTGCCGCCGTATCTAATCAAACAAAATACACAAACGACTCTAACGTTACATATATATATATATATATATATATATGTGCGTGTGTATTGATATGTATGCAATAAGGCCAACTTGCTCTATCGGGGCCTATTTTATGTTAATAAAAGCTTGATTTCGAGCGTTCGGTACGTCTCCACCTATTCAACCTTTTGCTGATATTTGTAGTTGGGTTTCAATATAAATACAAGTCAGGATTTTCTCGTAAGGAATTACATATTCTCCAAGAAAATTGTTTAAAAGCGTTTACTCACAATTTTACAATTAAAATATTTCATTATTACAATTTTATTCATAAACTAAAATTTTAGTTAAATACATTAATTAATAATTTCAAATATTTAAAATTAATATAATTGAACACACATTGTGTGCGCTAAACATACTAGTATATTTTAGTATTTTGTACACACAAATGTCTGTGCTATATAATAGATAAAAAATGCAAAAAATGCATGAAAATATGTAAAAACATATGCAAAGAAAAATAAATACTATAAAATTTTCATTTTTTATATATATAATAATTTTTATTATTTGTTTTTTATTTATTTTTATTTTGGGGTCAGATTATGTCACTTTGATCATTTTCATGCAAAAGTTTTACATCACACATAGACCTATCTACCCACCTTAGAATCGAGCCCCATTTTGAAATGTTCCTTTTGTTCTGAGCGGAAAGCGCCTGACTGACAAAATTCCATCTTCGAGCTGCCTAAACCCATTTTTCATGTTACTTTTGTTCGATAATTATATAAGATTATATTATATATTTATATATATATGTATATATTTGTGAATAATTAGGATTCTCATTTCTAGTTTTTGGACCGATGAATTTTCTAATTTTTGAAGAATTAACCGAAGTGTTTACATGTGAGCTTGCAGAGGATAGCTATTTTCAAACACCGCATAATTGCAGGCTCTTTATCGAACATCATTTTCAATGTCAGAGATTCTTATATAGTACTACTTGCACACTCTAATGTGTGTGCTATTATTTATAAGTATATAATATTGAATTTATTCAATTCATATAATTAATTGGTAATTATAATTTAAATTTAGTTAGGTAAATAAATTATTAAATTATAAGATTAAATATATATTAGTTTTTATCTAAAAATAACTCTATTTTCTACGCTAATTTTCCCTCCAACCCATTAACTCTATTTTCTACTCTAAAAATGAAATTCAAACATTAAACTTTATATTATAAAAATCAAAACGTCAATAATATATAATAGGAAATTAATATTATTTTTACTTTTATTACTATAAGAATATCAAATATTTAATATAATTAAAATATTGTTTATTAAATAAATTATAAATAAATAGAAAGTACAACACAATTTTTGTGTTGTAAATTGTGTGTACTCTACATCTATAGTATGTATGCTAATCAAAACAATATTAGTGTTAGATATAAAGTTTCATTAGAGTAAAGACGTACTTTGTTTTTGTGTTAACTGTTACCCTTTGGAGATGCTATTAATAGCAATGACACGCCCAGTTCAAGCGATAGGATGTTTAACATGCAGTGAACATGTTAGTGGGTGGTTATGTTCAGTAATAATTTTTCTTAAATTAAGCATTCATACAAGGCATTTTAATCAGAGCCCCGGCTTAATAAAATAGAATAGATAATTCGAATTGAGTTATGATATATAGCATCTTCTAGAATCATGATTGCATTGTATGTTCCTCTCTCCAGGGAGATTTAGGTGAAGAAACCACGCATAAGTGAAGGAATATTTACTGGAACTTGCATATATCACGTGTACAGGCTACGTTTAAAAGATGATATTGGATCTCATAGTTTATAGTTTATACCATATACATACGGTATCAATTTGGTACTCTCTTGTATCGCGACTTTTAGCGTTTCCAAGTTGCTAGCAAATGCTTTAAATGTTATTTGTACACTATTAAATACTGATACCGAATCTCGTTATTGAACCCAGAGTATAAAAACCGCACATATTGCAGCTTCAGTATTGAGTCAACTCATTTCCTCAAAAAAGAGCTAATGCTGATAAGAATCAAAATAGAAAACGAAGGAAAACTTTTACCAATTAACTGCCACATAACTACAGAGGGCAGGCCTTAAAGTTCGTCCTGCACCAAAATTCAAGTAAACAAAAAATATTACGAAAAAATATCAAGAATAATATAGAATGCATCGACTGTAATGATCTTACATGCGCGTCCTCATCAATGGATTCTGAAGGGTCATCTTCGGAGTCCGACGGGGCGGGGCCAGATTGAGTATCATCAGCATCATCATCGATATCCTCATCCTAAGGAATAAAAATGAGCTTCTCATTAAGAACAAAGAAACTTTCTATGGCTAATCTTAGACAGCGTAATGTAAGAGATACAAGTTAGAGCTTACATCAGAATCAGCGGGATCATCCTTTGGTTCCTGATAGCAAGGGAGGAAATATCAGGAGTTAGGCCTATGCTAACAAAAGAAAGTAGTTGTGAGTTAAAGTTATACCTCATCTTCCCTTTTCTTCTCTGCCTCATCGAAAGCAGCCTTCTCTGCCTGCAGCAGTCAATGTGCCAACACCAGTCTTTAGATTGGCGAAAATGAAAAAAAATCTAAAGAAAAGAACGAGAATGGCATAACTTACGTCTTTTTCCTTGCCCCACGTTTCTTCAGCAAGCTTCTTGGCATAATCAGGATCATCGCATACCAGTACGTTGTCAAACAAGGTACCAGACTTCACCTGCGGCGCATTTGTTTGGTTAAGAAAAGAGATCTTTCCATTCAAGTCTATAAATATCGATAGGCTGTGTGGACGGTCGAACTTATTCATGTACCTGCCACAACTCGACGCCAACATACTTCAAATTGGGAAAGACGTAAAGATCTGGGTCATCTTTGAAGTCTGCAATCATGAAAGGTTGAAATTAATCAGCATTCTTAGACTACATGTCAGTACTTTTATCGTTGCACTTTTATTCCCAGGATGCCCAACAGGGTGGTTAGTATTGTACCTGGGTTATCGATCATTGGTGCCTTCCATTTTCCCTTGTAGTTGGGGTTCTTGATTTTCTGGCAAAAAGGTTATAATATGTGGTTGACCAGCTAACTACTCTTATAAACACAAACATAAGATTAACCATGAACCTTCGCCTTCCATGGGCCTTTGTATTCAGGGTTGGGAATCGTGGGTGCGGTCCACTCACCATCCTCATCATCATCCCAGTCCTCAGGCTGATATAGAGAAAACATATACATCCAATAATGATCACTAGCATTTGTCCCACTGACATGCAAAGCAATCATTACTTAAGTTTACATATGTATTTACCTTCTTGGCTTCGGGATCTGTAATTTCCTTTAGAATGTTGTCGTAACCCTATGCACCAAAAAAACATTTCAATGTTTTCAGCAAGTGCAATTAAATTAATTGCCTTAGAAATACAGGCAATTACCACTGGCTTCTTGTCTTCAGGATCTGGAATGTACTCCTTATCATCCCAATCTTCGGGCTATTGAGTGGAAATAGAATGGAAAAAGGTCAGCACTTTGTGTGGGACAAACAAAAAAAAATCCCATATATTCACTAGCATAACAAACCTTTTTGGCCTCAGGGTCCTTAATCTTCTTTGGGGGGAGAAGGTCCCAGTCAGAGTACAAGCTACCAGACTGCTTCTCCACATTGTCAATGAGGATGCTATAGGTAGCATCAGGACGAAGGACAAAGGTATATACATGGGTTAACTGGTCGGTCTCACATGGAACTTCCTTCTTGATCAAGTGGTTTATCCCCTTATATGTGAGAATAGCATGGACCTTTTTAGTGCTGTAGCCACAGATGTCTGGGCCAAACATGATACTGCAATCAACAAATACAATAACTTTAGCAATGTCATTGTCGAGTGAACAGTCGAAATTAGAAATACAATCAATGGCAGGAAGAAAATGAATGATATATGATAACCTGTATGGAGTATCACCACCAAACGTCTTCTGGTCAACTTCACCACTGAGTAATTTCATGTATCCACCACCACAGTCAAGCTTCTGCTCATGCTTTACAGAGAACTGGAATACTAAGGTCTTGTCCTTGTTGCTGAATTCAGGAAATTCAGCTGAGATGGCGTAAAACCTGAAATCTTCGCTGGTTTGGATTCCTGATCATGTGAGAATTGATCCATTTAGGCTTGGTATTGAGGCCACAAAGAGAATGCAGGTGAGGAAAAAGAATGATACATTGTTGGTCAGCCTATACCTTTGTTATTAGGGTCACCATTCCATTTTCCAGAAGTGTAATTCCAATCTCCAGCCATGTTCTCGCTCTTCTTCCATTCTGATTTTACCCATCGACTCTCCCATCCATCTGAAGTTATAAACAAAAGTTATACGAGTCCATGATCACAATAAACCGAAGCAAAAATTGGCCAACTAATATTTGACAAGCGCTAACTAATTCGAGGACAACATAACTCTCTAAAAACCATATAGTTTGCAGGATGATAAACTTGTGAAATACAACGAGGTGCATAATATCATTACAGAGTCAGGGCGATGAAAACAACAAGCTCTATTGTGCATCATAGAGTGGACAGGGAAAGGTAGTCTAATTTCATTTATGTCACGAGCACTTGAACACATCGTGGACAACTGACAACGCAAACAGAAATTCAAAAATGAAAAAAAACAAGGTTTAATGAAAAAGGCAAATCGAATTACGCAGGTCGTCCATTCTCCACGAGGATCCAGATCAACAAAACGATCACTCAAAAATCAACCTCAGAATTCAAATACAAGGAGATAAGAGACTAACATATGAAATGGTAGCGGATTGTATTAAAATGAAAAACGGCATTCATTAGCATTACCATCGAAACGATCTTCAAATATCACTTTCGCAGATGCGATCGCGAGAAGGAGACAGAACGCGACGGACAGAGAGAGAAACGTAGGCCGCAATACGGGGCATTGCCTGGGGACAATCGCCATTGTCGTCTTCCTCAGAGTGAAAGTGAGTGCGAGTGAGACGGAACTAAGGGGGGGAGCTTTTTATATAGCGCTTAAATATCGCATCCCATCCCCGATCGATGACTCTCCTTATGCGAAGCTTGGGCTTTGAAGATTTGTTTGCTGCTGCTGGTTTCTATTATTGGGCCTTTTTCTAATTGAAATAATTTAGGCTGTGTGAGACCTTTTTGCATTGTTTCGTCTTTGTTTTGCCCATTACTCAAGTTATTTGTAGAGCCGTCAAAACGGGCCGACGGGCCAGGACGACCCGTAGCCCGCCAAAGCCCGCAAAATATAAAAATCAGCATAATTTATTCATAATAAATCTTATTATTTAATATTTTATTTTTTCGGCCCGCCCCACCAAAGCCCGCGGCCGCGCGGGCATGCCCGCTCCCTGGCAGGCTGAAATATAATAGCATGCCCCGCCACTTTGGCGGGGAGGGCGGGCCCGCGGGCTGCTGGCCCGTTTGCCAGCTCTAGTTATTTGTCTTTTAACATATTTTGTTAACGACTAAAAAAACATTTGCCATCCAGAAAATTATGAAGAATAAAATAGGGAAGTTTTCACTTAAATAATGCAAAAGTATAACCAAACATAAGTACCAGTTTGGCTGAAGATACATTGAATAAGAAATATATGTACCATAGAGAAATCAACCGTGGTACATAATACATCGAAAGTACGTCATTCATGTTTACAGAGATCATATAAAATATTTAAAAATTAGGTACCACACAAACACGTGATTTGATATATATAAAAAATTCGAAAAAATGCTACTTCACTCAAAAGGGTACCTATTTGTAAAAACTTTATTCGACTTGTTACATACATATAAAATTATGGGCCTAAATTGATAAAGTTTTATACGTTTAGGTATTTAAGTGTAGATACACCAATAAAAGATTGAGTAAAAGCTGCACGTCACACATGTACGAGAAATGATTTTATACATCTTTATCCGCTTGCATATTTCTTCCAAGGCTTGACGTAGAACCCTATATTCAAACATCTGACCCCCAAAAAAGCTACTAGAGATATGTTTTTTGAAATGGCGTTCGAGGAAATAATGAACTAAAACCTGCCAAAACGACCAATTAATTTTCAATCCAAGGAAAGAATACAGCTAATAGCAAATGGCTCTTCACTTCATTTTGCCACACCGCAGAAACAGTATTATAGACTGTGAATCACATGTTAAGAAGAATCATCAATCATTGCTCTCCTCCTCCTGCCCTTCAACATCAAGATCTTCGAGGTTCACATCATCGTCATAGTTGCGACGAGCGGCCACGCCAGTGAACCACGAAACAGCGTGAGGTATAATTTTGTCCCGAATAGTCGATCCCATGTCATAATCTAACTCCATCATATCTTGATGCTCTTCGGCAACGTTTTCGTCTATCTCATCGTCTTCTTCGGGCAGTTGATTTGGGGCAAAGAACTTGAAGAAACTCTTACATGGCTCAGTTCCTCCGATCCTCTGTGTCAGACACTTCCCGGGAAACCACTCGATCTCCGTCCTAGAGAAAACACTGAATTTTATTACCAAATACAAGAAAAATGATTACTATAGTTAACTTCAAAAGTAATTGGAGAGAGGAGAGGACCCTATTGCTTTGTCCAAAACAGGCTCATATTCATCGGCCAAATGGTAAGTTTTGGTCAGGACTCTGTTCTTGAAATATGGATTGGAGTCGAAGTAAAACTCGAGCTTGAAGCCTTTGCGGTTATCGATTCTTGACCGCTTTATGTCTTTGAGGTGTCTGAGAGCCGCTTCATCGCGCTCAGAAATCTTGCACGTCGAAATATACAAATGATGAAGATGCGATGACAAGTTGAATTCTGAAAGAAAATTTCTCAGACGATACCTCGTCGGAGAGCACTGGGTTGTTCTTCATAGCAGTAAGCCAAAATTCGGGAACTCCTTTCGCTGCATATTTCATCAAGTTAAAGAGACATGAAGACTTACATACAGAGTTATATGTCACAGGCATATCCTCACCTTTCACATCTTCAGGCTCTGCATCAACTTCAACTGCACCATTTAATATTTCACTTCTCTGCAAATTAAAAGCACAAGCGATTAAGAGCAGACCACAGAGACACACTCTAGCTTCAGGAATTCCGAGGAATTTCCAACCTTGGTATAGAGTGGCTGATAGATCAATTGGTACTTGGCATCAAGCGCTGCTCTCTCCTCAAAATACTTCTTCTCAAAATTATCGTGTTGAGCCTGTTAATGTCGTCCAATTTTTAAAAGCTTCATTATACAACAAAATGATCGGGGCGAAAAATGCCAGCAAACCAGCCAATGAATTCCTCGCATAAAGCAAGAATAGCATACGGTTTTCAAGAAGAAGATGATGAAATGCACATAAACACTGTCGACGACCTGCAATATACCTGAATTTCAATCAGATCATCCACGCATTTTCTGACATCAGGGGAAAGGTTCTCAAGCACGTCGGTAGGCTTATCGTGAAGATCTTGAAGCCTAGTCTGCAATCATTAGAAAACGATAAGCAAGCTAATTCCCGCTGTTTCCTCACTTCTCTAGGGAGAATCTGATATCCACAGTACAATAGACAGCTTCAAGAGAGTCTAACCTGAACGTAGTCGAAAACTTGATCTCTACGCACTCCAGGAGGCAATGCTACAGAGAAAATAAAACGATTAAGCTAGTTGATTCATGCGCGTAATACAATTTCAAATGTAGCTTCGAACAAATACCAGAGCGAAGATCATCAGTGTTGAAGGGTCCCTCGCTCATTTTGTGCTGAATATAAACCCTAACGCGCGCAAACGAAGGAACAGAAACCCTCAAAATGGGAGTGAAGGAGCTGGAGAATTGAAGGGATCGCTTTTTATACGTGTGCGGGGGCTGCTCGGTACTCAACTGATTAATTGGGTGTTTCATGCAAATTTATTAATTTCGCAAGTAGCGTTTGTTCGGATATTTTTAATAAAATAATGCATTTTAAATTCAAAATTAATAAAATAGGGTAATTTTGCAAAATTTTAACAAATCTAGCAAATCACAACTAATAAACATGTAGTGGTGGCATTATTTTTAATTGACGCATAAATTGAATCAACATTATTTTAATTATATTTACACATATGAACCGGAGATTACATCAATTTAAATATATCTAAACTACAGATAACGACATATGACATCAATAACATAGAAAACTTAAATTCACTCATACACAGCTATTGGGAGCCTGCTAATTTTTCGCTTGTGCATAGACTGACGTGGCAAAAGAGGGCCGATAGGCCTCACATAACTCGTATTTGTAACGAAATGGATCAAGATGGCTCAAACCGGAGACAACGTCAAAGAGGCCATGGAGGACATTCATTCGCACTTCTTTAAGTGTTATCTATGTATGAATTAAGGTTGTATAGTTAATTATTTATTATTAAATATAATATTTTAAGATTTAATAGTTTAGTTATATAAATTAAAATATGAATAAGAATATAGAAGGTATAAATGCTGAACTGGGGTAATGTTGTCCAAATAAAAATTTGAACAGTCACCCCATCTCCGTGATGTAAGATCACTTGGCTTTTTTTGGGTTATCCAAAAAGTAGAATATCACCCCAACAGACATAGAGATTGGATTTGCCCTTTCAACCACTTGCTGGATGGCACTCTTTCAATACTATTCCTTAAAGCATTTTCATCACCTAGGTGATCCGTTATTACGGTGAAGACTCATCATCTAGGTTAAGCAAACACAATGATCATAAGGCGATGAGAGGATCACAGTGATATTTTGAAGGATCACCACAAAACAAAACCCCCTAGTGTCGGCAAAAAAATTATTTTACTCAAGTCGATTATTAAGTATTTGATTATAAATATTTCAACTTTAAATATCTAGTCATCAATAGGATTATATGATCTATTAATCTAAGAAGTAAAGTTAATATCTAATTACTTAGTAAAATAGCAATATGATAGTGATGGAGTCTGTAAAACAAATCAACAACGGTGCTGTTTATCAATTTAAATAAAACGGTAATATAAGTTGTTTATTTGATAAAGTGATATGGCGTTGTGCCGTGTGGACAGTGGCGGAGCCACATGAGAGCCAGTGGGGCCATTGGACCCCACTGGAATTTTTATTTATTAGTAATATATTGGAATTTTTTTAAAGATGGGAATCAAATTGAAAAAATATATTATAGGGTCACCAGTGAAACTATATGTAAATATAGGGTGTTGGGTCCAATTAGACTGGATTCCACTAAGTAGAAACCCTGCCTCTGCCACTGGGTGGCGACAATGTTTTAAAATCGTTGCACATCCTAGTATATATGGTATATATTTCATAATATAAACATGATGTTGTTTTAGTAAAAAACCCTGATCTTTGAACCAAGTAAACCTCGAAGAATAGCAAACTAAAACACCAACCAGATAAATTACACCAGGACACAGGTGCACATCTAATTTCAAAATATTAACTTAAAAAATCTAATTTGAAAAAAAAAATAAAAAGCGATCCAAACTAGGGGTGTAAATGAGTCGAGCCGAGCCTGAACATTGTATAGCACGAGCTCATATCGAAAAGAGCTTTATAAATTTCGACTCGAGCTCTGCTAGATTAAACACAAAAGCTCCGTCCGGCTCGGCTCGATAAGCTTAGTGTAATTCGAGTAAGCTTGGATTCAGACTCAAACTCAAGACTATTAAACAAAATAGGCTTTTTATTAAACAGTTAATATATTAAAACATAAAAGTGCAGGATCGATCGACGAGCCACAAGCCCAATATGATAGTCTCAAAGCTCAATTCGATTGTCAATGAGCTAACTCGAACTCAGCTCGAGTCCAATTTAGACCGAACTGGAATCAAGTTTTACCGAACTTCTCGCGAGCTCGCTCATTTATACCTCCAATCCAAACCGGTCAATTTTAATTTTTCAACTGCTAGTTCACTGTTGAATTGAGGGCTTAAATCATTGGTTTTAATTCATCTCACATATATAAAAAAAAATACTCCCTCCGGTTTTATTTACATGTCGTTTTAGCTCTCTAATTTTATTTCTACTTAGATGTCATTTTACGGATTTCAATACAAATATTTATGATATTTCCAGTTTTACCTTTTTTTTACTCTTTTCAATTAATAAATGAAAAGTAAGTATATTGAATAAGCTTAAGCAATTAATTAGGCATATATTAGACATTTTATTCTATTTCTTAATATAAGTGTAAAAACCTTAAACGACATGTAAATAAAATCGGAGGGAGTAATAAAAAATGCATTATCTCGCGTTTGAAAATTTTCATAAATTTTTGGAACAAAACAAAAAGTTGAACAGAAGCTGCAAGTGCATGTGCCGCCTATAACGGCAAACTGTTTTATACTCGAGCCTTAGATTCCGAATGATCGAATGGATCCATGTTTCGAGAAACATAAAACATTTGTTTGCAACTCGTAGACCCATAGTTATATTATTCAAAATCTGCAACTAAAAGGATTCATTCAGTACAAGCCCTTTTACCATCCTTTTATATATACCATGGAGCCGATGAAATTGCAAAACTAGCCATGCCCATTTTATTACACAGCTGGGACCTTCTTACCATCTTCAATAAAGAAAATTGCAGTCTCTGGTACCTACAGTATCAGCAATAACGTGATTGAGAGGTGAGAAGGGATAGGTACAAAAAAGAGAGTACTATGAACAACCATTAGCAGCCATTGAAAGAGTTACAGACAATCTAATAGAAACTGAAGAAAATAATTGCAAACCATGATGTTAGCCTAAGCCAAAACTCAATCGGTAATAATCATTTAGAACCAAACCCATTTAGCCCCACAAACCTAATCTAGACAAAATGGCTTTTTATTTCTGCATTTCCAAAGTTATCGTGCACGTCACAATTTTCCAATTCTATGATGTATTCCCTCAAGAAAAGTGCACTAAAGAAAAGGCGCTGTCCCTAGTACTCATGGATCAGTCCAGGCGTAGAGTCTACATAAGCAACGGCTATCACAATGCACAGTAGAATTGATAAACAGAAGCATGATAGTATTAGATCAAGGAGAGGAGTGAAGTTACATCAGGCCAGGTATCGGTAATAAACTCCACTATTTCATAAGATATGTCTCCTTGAACATCAATTTGCTCCTTCTCCGTAGGACCCTGCGAGGCACGTATGGAGGATGAGAAGGCAGTTATGGATGTCTAGCTTCCAGAAAAAACAGAGCCCCAACAGGGAAAAACTACCTTAACAACGGAAGCACCAGTAGCAAACTTCTTACCCATCTTCTTCGAAGCATCACTCAGTTTAACACCTGAAAATTGACATGATCACGTGGAATAATTTAAAAGCTAAGAGAAACCAAAGACTTCAGTACATGGACGATAGACACTCACCAAAAAGCTCTAAGCCTTTCACAGTGGTTATGCATTTCCTCTTATTACGGGTCATCTTTTCAATAATGACTTCTTGCTTCTCCTGCACAACAATTCAGAACTTACAGCAAGGCCAGTATGATTTTAAATCCTCTATTTGTATATAGTTAGAGCTTTCTTCAATTAATCCATTTCCCCATATACTATTGCAATTCTCTCTCTCTCTCTCTATACTTTCAGCATCTATTTGTCAGAAATCACCACTCCAGCATCAAGAGGAAATGGAAGGACATATTTACATATATATTGTAAGACAAATCTCTGGGAAAGTTAAAGTGATCGACAAATCAAGCCATATCCCACAAAAATAGAGAATCCAGCACCTAAGAAATCACTAAGTTAATCCATGCTTCCATGGTATAATTAAAAGGTTGGGACTTCAATAACGCACCAATAAAAAAAATGTCACTGTCCGGTTCAAATATACCTAAAGCATAGGTAGCAAGCAAGTAGCATAACAACAAACTCGTAATATTTAAAAAGTTATGTTAAAAATTACATGCAATAACGAATTCACAAACAAGACTATCCACTTAGTTAAATTAGAAGCAAAGCAAGACCAGACCGTGAAACAATTCCAGTAATCCAGATTTCAGATGTTCCATACTAACTAGGACATGAGGGTGAAAAGGTTAGATGGTTGCAATCATAATAAAGAAAAATCAACTGAAACCCTGAACTTGAAGGCATTGCCAGCCCATGCAGATGGAAAAGATAAGAAAAGAAAGCTTCACGAATAAAAGTAGATAAGAAAGGATTACCTTCTTTTTTACCTTTCCACCTGGGAGCCGTTTCACGACTTCTTCCTTGGGCTGGGAAGAACCCGCTGCAACCAAAGCAGGTAATTCACATTAAGGACAACTCTCAAGTCTCATCACAACTATCTTCAACAAACGCAAGAGAGGAGATAGTCTCTCCTCCATACCATATATATATAGTATTTGATGCGTTTAGCTAAATACCCACAAAGAAAAAGAAATACGAAAGTGTGCTGAATCCAGAAACCTCCATAAAAATATATCATAATTACTAAAGTGAATCAATGTTGTTGAAATAGAAAGACGACGATGGGGTTAATAGTAGTTGCAGCTTGTGTCAGAATAACAGAAACACCAACTATTCGGTCCCAATATCCGCTCCAAAATCGAATTGTTGCAAACTTCCGAACATAGCTATTTTCAAATATACATGCTATCTTCCACAATCGATTTATTCAGACGGGACGAATAAACAAGAGGGGAAAGGCACGCGCAAATGTTACCATCGGAGGACAGCGAAGTAGATTGAAGCTGGCCCGCCACGCTATCAGCGTCTTTCTCACCACCATCTGAAAATCAAACAAAATTTTATCAGAAAGAACAGCGGACTAGAAAAATTAGCTTTCCACTTCTGGTGGATATGATTCAATACACCAAAATTTTAAACCTTTGATGAGATCAGGGTAGATATGCGGTGCGTTCTTGATCAACCATGGCTTGCATTTCTCGAAATCGGGCCCGAATTCGCAGTACTCGGGCGGAATACCACAGACGCCGCAGTATTGTACGTTCACCGCTTCAAGTTTGGCCTCCGCCATGGAAACAATTTTTAGGTTATGTGCGTGAGAGCGTCTTTGGACGGATCAATGCTGCTGAATGAGAACACGACGACAGCGTTTCGATTCCGTTCCTTATGCAAGCCAAAACGTTAATTGCATTCGCAACCTTCATCTATTATCTAATGACGATATGCTTGACACCTGAAATTGTGTCAATTTCAATGTACTCCCTGTTTGAATTCCTACTACGAGTACAAAATAGTATTATCCAAAACCTTTTCCAAATAATATAGAAGAAGAAGAGCCACTCTTGTCAATTTCAATGTACTCCCTGTTTCAATGCACTCCCTGTTTCAATTTTTTCGTTGGAAAAAATAAATAATGAATCAAGCTACTTATTATGTAGGATTGTGTTTGAAGGTTTTTTTTTTTTAATCATGCATAATTCTACTATAATGTGTTATCAACGTCACTTATAGAATCATTTGATGATTTTTACACGGGCGGATCTACATGATGATTTTTACTTACAATGCATGCCGTGAAACGAGACAATGAAGAAAAATATAATAAAGGATTGTGATGAATATGAAGATCATGGTGGGCAGTGCATCTACTTAATGGTTGATAACATTTCAAGATTAACATCGTATATGCAACATTTATACCCCACATACCCTATTTACACTTACCTCTCTTAGTCTCTTTTATCTTTGAAATTAATCTCCAAACAACAATATTGATCTGATCCTACATCACTTACTACAGATTGACGAAATAAAAATAACGGGACACGAGAGAAAGAAAAAATTTATTCCTCAACAAAATATTGACCCATCATCAATGAAAGACTTGAGGAGATGCGTAGAACTCCCCCTCAATAAACATTGGCCTGAGATCTTCTTCTTGGCTCATGAACTCCAATGGGAATGAGACAAGATGTCCTCTTACTGATGATTTCAGCTTCTCCATTGGATCCATAACAGAGACGACTTTGCCATTTTCGTACAGCTCGAGTTTTTTGGGAGCCACACCAAGGTCTGTAGTTGTACTCGCGTGTGGATTCTGCTGTTTCCAGTTGCTCATGCTTTGCCTTAGCGCAGATCTTAATGGAAAAAAAAAAATGAGAGGTTCAGATACATTTATAATGTGTTTGCACCTCAAACGCACACATATGGTATACCTGGAGCGTATGGTGTCGTTGGGAATGCAAGAAAATACGTCTTCGAAAATCTTTGTATTCGACTGCAGTAGAATTCTTTGCTTAGTAAAACTTGACAAATGTAGCATTATATATAAAAAAAATGTCCATAAGTAGAGTAGATCATATGAATCAATGCAACACAAGAATATAAGACTCTGTTGTTAAGTTCATTTTCTAACCTGAGCAGTTTCTAACAAGAGGTCTCTGTACGTTGTCTCAGCTATGGGATCTATGATTTGATCAGCCTGGAAAAAGGACAAATGCCTCTGTGTTACTGAATTTTGCTACCATATTCAAAATGATAGAGAAAACTAAAAATGTTACTTAAGAAACCAAAACTTTGCTCGATTCACCTGTTGCCGAGAGAGACCAAGGTGCTCAGACCACAGGTTTAGTCGAAGGCTGTGAGAGAATTTTCCAGCCTTCCATGGCTGCCCATTCATAGATGAATCAACAAACTCTTTATCTTTGATAAGGACACCAATCTGTAGAACATAAAGTTTACAACAATTATGATAGTTATTATATCACCATTAAAGAAAGGGTGCCCTAAACATTTCATGCGACATGTGAAAGAGAATCCAATAATGTCTACCTCCGAGTCTCTGGACCCTAGAAGACTCCGATCGTTTATGTTGGATGATCCAATCAAAGCACATCGGTCGTCTATTATAATCACTTTACTGTGAACATAAATCTGTATGATAAAGAGATGGCTGGCTTAGAATACATCAAGCAGAAAGAAGTTATTGGTATCAGAAAATTTTAATGGAAGAGCTTAACAGAAATAAGAAGGTAAATAAGGGACTGGTGACTTGAGCACAATATATACCTGACTGGTTACAACAGGACCACCACCATGAAGTCTTCCATATGTTCTTAATCCAAAGAAAGATATATAATCATGTGCTAAAGGACCCAATTTTGAGGTAAGCTTTTCCAGTATCGAAGTTTCTCCTCTGCAAATGGTACGATATTGCCAATGCATTATTGCTCTAACGGTAGCTGCACCAACATCGTCAACGCCCCCCTGTTACAACAAGGGTATGAATGAAATCGAAGATTTTGGCGGAGATTGAGATATTTTCCTTTGATATGGAGGAAAATGCTACCTGAAACCCGGGTAAGAGTGGAATGACAACTATGACCCTGAAAGATTTCATCTCTTCATGTGCCCGCATTATGCGTTTGTATATAGCTTCAAGGACACGGTTTTGTATAACTTCATCCTCTGAAAGACCAGATATGAAAAACTGATTCTGCAAGCATGTGATGGGAAAGTTATGGCGTCAATATACTCGCAGTTTTTTAAGTTGGTTAGAGTTTATAATAAAGTTAGAGATGTAGGAAAAGAGAGTTTTATTTATTAAGTTCAAAGTTTCGCACTCACCTCAATGTATACAAAGTGTTTGGCTTCCTCAATGAGAGAACAATAAGCTCTATGTATGCTGTCCTCAGTTTGGCTCGTGCCAGCAGACCACTGGCTCACACTTCTGATAACCTGCATGATTGATGTGTGAAGGACGAAATGCAGAAATAAAAGAATGAATTTAAGTAAAGCCAGAACCAGGATACGTTTTATTATATTTTCTAAGATAAAAGAACAATTACAGTCCATGAACTAATTTCAACCATAGTTCAACATTATCTAAGATTATAAACAATATCAACAAATGACTGTCATGACAAACCTGGCACTCGCACGAACTAGGAGGACCAACTTGGGCAACTTCATCAACTGACATATCCTTAAACTGTTGCTCTTGTGCCTCCCACCAATAATCTTTGACTTCCAAATCATATTCGGAGTCAGCTTCAGCCAATGTTGAGATTGGGATAATGCAATCGTTTATAACGTTGGAGTTTGGGCCATGAGATACATTTTCCTTGTTTGCATCATTTAGATCAATTGCTTCCTGAGGTAAAAGCAATGGGATGTTCTCAGGTGGCGTTTGTTGTGGAGAAGAATCTCCCATGACTAGATCCCCAGATTTAACATTCGAGATATTCTTTTCAATGTCTATCTCACTGCTCTTTCCCATGTAATGTGGTAACACCATATGATGCTGAGGGATGAGTAAAGGAATCTTCTGTTCATTGGGCGCTTTGCTTCTCTGGATCATCAATCAGATAAAACATATAAATAAGTACTTTTCTTATCCTAGGCATATGAGGAAATATCTTGGGGACTGAAATTTGTGTCAGAAATCGTAAGAATGTACAAAAAATGCAAACCTTTGCATGGTTCCAGCGCTGAACAAAGTGCCTAGCTACGTCCCTACAAGAAGGTCCCCAAATAGCACAATGAACATCGTGCCACGGCATTCGAGGATATTTTTGCCTATCTAATTCGTCTTTTAGGGCGTCTTCCCAAGAATTTGGTTCTGATTCTCTGCAGAATCCATAGAGAAATGGGAAAATTAAAAAAAAAATTATTATTGATATTACTCTCTCTGCAACAAGCATTGACATCAAAGACCCAAACCAGCCTATCCACTCTAAGATACCTTGGATTATAGTAGTCCTTTCCAGGCCATACGGAAGAAGGGTAATCACCTATTTGGTGTTCGGTTGTGTCATAACGGCCAAGCATAAATCAAGCCCGCCAATAAAGCAAATTTTGTTATCTACAATAACAATTTTCTCATGGTGAGACCTGAAAGGAGCACGCTATCAGTTTCCTCAGTGAAGAATTGCAAGTGAGTCTGAATTTATAGATGATACCTTTATACATAACTAAACCTGAAGAGAGTAGATAGAGAAATTGCGAATCTTAGAGTCGACGAAAACATACCATAAATAGATGCCAGTTGACAGATGATCAGGATAACGCAAGACCCTAACGTTGTCATGAATGTTGAGAAGTTTCTTCTTGCTATAAAAGCTATTAATCTTTAGAGCAAGGGAAACTTCCTTGTAGAGAAGAATGTATATCTGCACATTAATCAAACATGATTCTGCAGTAACATTTCCGAAATGCAAGAAAGTTCTTGACCAAAAGAAACAAATTTGAATAATATGTGCATCTAAAAGTAAAGAAAATCAACTCCATTCGAATTCAGTCTGCGTGATCAAATAGTTACATCTCCTTATATTAATCGCAGCTTGTATCTTCTAACCAATCAGACAACTAATCATTTATCGGGTTATGTTCTCCTAACATAATAATTGAAGGAGAACGGGGAACAGAAAGAATATGTAAGTTCTTACCTGAACTCCTTGCTTAGCTTTAGCCTCCAACAAATAATCAAGACGGGACAAGTTGTTGTCATGATATGGTCGTCTTAAGAACAGTTCAGGGCAGAGCCACCACCCCGTTATGTATATCTGCATGTTACACCAGGTAATTAGATATTTAGAAATCCCAAAATATTGGTTATATTATATAATCCAGTTTAAGGTACTAACCTCCGATTTCGCATTCTCTATTGACAAAGCAATTGCTTCAAAAGCAGCTTTTCCATCTATAAACCACTGAGCTTTGCTTCCATCATCAATATGTCCTCTAACGGGGGCATATGAATTAAAGCGATGAGGATGAAACCAGCTTTCAGCCTGCTTCGATCCAACCAAATTAATTGAAGAAACCCAGTCTTGCGCCTTAGCATGGTTAGGAGTTCTTATTTTTATGTCTCTGTTGCTGCAAGAAACCTTTTTGCCATTTGAAATATGAATTATTGTATTAGAAGATTGCATTGTTAGTTATCTATGACAAAGCCCGAAAAACATGCAAGATTTCATTGTTAGATATCTATGACAAAGCCCGAAAAACATGCAACAGCCAGGCACAGATGATCTCAAACACTATTTTTGAAAACGAAAACCTCAATAACCATAAAAGGATCAGCGTTTCATTCATTCATTTTAATGTTTATTCTACCAAGCAAATGTTAGTTCGACCCGTAGGCAAAACAACTCAAAGTTGATGTATAAATTTAGTATATAATGCTTATATCGCAATTGTGAAAATAGGAATAACATAAGCAAAAATATGGGTAAATAACAATGATGCCAGATCTGATTTAGAAGTTAGTATGCCCTAATTAGTAAAGAAGGAGACCTGAAATGCATGGCGCAGTGGATTTCTCTCTTTAACTACTTTTGCCAAAGATATTTCTGCATCATCTCCTGTAGCATGTGAATCTGGTAGGACGTCAAATATAAATATATCGAGAAGTTTTGTATCGAAATGGTTTGGAAGGAAAGCCATGAATCCAGGTTTCAGGACAAGCCATACCTAAATTCAAATAAGAAGGATTTTTCTTAAATAAATTTGAGTAAAAAGAAAATAAGAAACTAGGATTCAAGATTTACAAATTGATGATCATGCAGAGGAAAATGTAACTCATAAAAGGAGTATAATAGAAACATGTGGCGATGAAATGGGAGATAGTTTCAGTTAACAATGGATCTCATGGCCAAAGAAAAAGGAAAAAGAAAAACGTTCATCATTCTGTTTCCCATCCTATTGAACACGGAAAAAGGCTATCAAAATTCCTAAGCTTAGCACAGGTATCTTCCGTGCTCTCAAAACACTTACTTTCCTCCAGTTGTTGCCACAACAACCAAACGAATGGCACAGGCAACATACTGAACATGCATTATCCGCTGTGGACACTGCCAAGTCATTAATCGTCACATAGCCTTCTTTCATCTTTGGACCGTACTCTTGTGAAAAAGATAGTGTTGACACCTCCAAGAACTTGCATACCTATACTGGAAAACGATATTTGATTAATGATCGGGTGTTCACATGCATATACACTACAATTGCAATCATGGACATCTTCAATGCTCCACACGTTATTTCGGATCTCATATATACAGAAATGCGTGATAGGAATATCATATCGTGAAGCTGCAATGTATGTGTGCTTCATACCTCTCTTGAATTTACAATTTCCAAGTTCCCCAGAAAATGATTCAAGTAACTTTGCATGGCAGATTTTGCTTTATCAGAGATGCTCTGCTGCTTGCCAATAGCTGGGCGAATGAATGACAAAGCTGCTCTTGAAGGTACGGATCTATATGGTATATCAGGTTGTAAATAATAAACTTGAGGGACATATTAATCAAGAAATTTGAAAAAACCAAATCAATGATGGAATTTTAGTTACCTGTTTTTCGAACTATCATCGTTGTAGATTGGCACAGCCCCATCATCAGGCTCATCCTCATCACGCACTATAGTTCCATGATCTCCCAATCCTATGTGGTTTAGCCATTCCCTTACCTTTTCGAGAAAAAACAACACTAACCATTAAGATGCTAAATAAATTTAATTAAAAGAAAGAAAATGGAACAATTTCAAAATATAGTGTTCGGTTAGTATAGGTAAGAAACGGATATTGAAACGCAAAGCTAGACATGTAACCTTCAAAGGTGAAGTGAAAAAAGGAACCTGATCATGCTTCTCGTGGAATTCTTTGATTATTGCACGCTTCTTCAATGCTAGGTGCAAATAAATTACTTGAGAAGCCTTCTTCGATAATTGCCACTTGAACTGTCGACAAAAATACCAAACAAGGAGTAAGATTAACAAGTTGTGTCCAACGGCAAAACCTTTCCGACACTATGAAAGGTATACACATTTTTAATGTTACATCATAAATGCAGCTACAAGTTCAAAATGACAACAGAGAAAGAAACGAAACTGCCTTTTTTGCTAACCTTTGTAAAATTACACGTGTCAGAAAAACTTACATCAGACGACAAATACGAATATTGTAAAAGCATGGATGAGAACTTATTTGATCAAATATAACTCATAACCACTCTGTTCGGCCAACATAAAACATTTCCCTAGCAACTCACATAAGCTCATTGTTGGAAAGCACGGCGTGCGAATTATATAAACTCAGACCTATATAACAATGAGATTAAAAGAGGAATCATACTCTGCAATGGAAGAGTACTTTTACTCTACATGACTTCAACAGATCACAGAA
This sequence comes from Craterostigma plantagineum, assembly GCA_027422505.1. Lineage (NCBI taxonomy): Eukaryota > Viridiplantae > Streptophyta > Magnoliopsida > Lamiales > Linderniaceae > Craterostigma > Craterostigma plantagineum. The sequence goes on from JAPQWV010000024.1 coordinate 7,765,267, forward strand.
CTGTTTTCAAGAGAACTTTGACCTATCTAACCCACGAATGTACATACCAAATATGACACATAACATTGGGTTATTCTAGGTATGAATAAACCCATAACACCTAGTTGCTGCCATCCTGAAATGAATTAGAAAGCTAACTATTTGCAGTGGCACCTATCAATCCAAGGTAACAAAACAATTCAAGTAACGTTTTCTCTCCCCTCCACTCATAGCAATAACCTCAGCAATGTTTTTTAATCAGAAACTAATAATGAGAATACAAGCCGGCTGATGAAAATTTTTCGGCCAAAACTTGACTTCCGTTAAATTGAACCAATATTTTATTTTCCGAAGCTCGCCCACCTCAATTTGATTATGCTCAGATTACCCAACACAGCACACAATTGCATGGATGATTGCTTTTTGGGAAAGCATTGGCGGAAAAAAAAAAAACCGAACGGAACGAAAATGCTATCACGCACAAGCGCACAAGTAATCTCCGCATGAACTCAACGATATTTGATAATAACCTGCTTGTATGTTAGCTCGATGGTGTACGACAAAAGCAACGGCGTGATGTCACTCGCATCGGGGCGTGAAACCGCCAAAATCCTCGCCGTAGGGAGCTCGTCGAAAAACCTCGGCTGCGCCTCCCCGTCTCCTCCTTGCCGGAGCGATTGGGACGGCGAGAACGCAGGATAGCGGCCGCCGGAAGCGATCAGTCTCTCCCTCAACATTTCCGAAATGTCAGAAATGCCCTAGCTTGCTTGCATGCGAGCGTGGAGCCCCGAAAAGCTTCACCTTCGCGGCACAGAAGCGAGAGAGAGACAGAGAGAGGGAAAGACAAACATATTATTCACAAAAAACTGATGGGTTTCGTTTATATCATCATTTCACAGGCATGGAATCTTCCCTACGGTAATGCCGTTATGCGGGGGAAGAGATTTGCTACGCTACGACAGGGTGCATGGACATTTGTGGACTCAGCCTCTAACGATCTGACACGTTGCAGCAAAGCATAATTTCGCATCGGTAATTAAATTAGAGGATGCATCATGCAAGTAAATATAGAATCATGCGAGTTTCAAAATGAACTAAAAGGTAAAGATCTATGCAAATGAATCCATTGATAAAGGAAATTTCAACAATGACATGGGCTAACTATAATTTCCTAATTTCGAAGTCCTAATTCGAAGTATCACAATGGAATATCCCATGTTGGTGATGCTCTCCTGTAAAGAATTAAAGAATATGCTATTGATCCTAACACCAGATTCCAACATCTACTATTATTAAATATCGACCCCGTAAATTAATCATAATGTTCAAATTCCACCTTACGTGAGCAAACCTCGCTCCTTCCTCGATTTTGCTTGCTAGCTTCGTTCGTTTTCGTGCACGGATTGCTAATAGTCTCTACATTTAATTCAACAAAGAGTATATATATATATATATATATATATAGCAATAGTTCTCCATAAGGGCTACATTTTTATTATTTGTGAACGTTTTTTATGTATCGAAATGCTTGACATCGGATCAAACTGCATTGTTTAAAGGGACAATTTGATGTCAGCCCCAACATAAATTTTATTTAAGTTTCAGGCCCCTGTCAGAAAATTTTTAGTTTTAAGGACCCGATACACTTAATTGTTTTTCAGTACACTTCATTGATCTGTCTGTAGTACCACTTCATGGACATGCAGTACCACTTCATGGTTCTGCAATACCAATTTCATCGTTCTGCAGTACCACTTATTTGTTCTATAATAATACAAAACGATTACCAGTTCATATACACTTTATAACACTTGCGTAAATTTTAGGTCCTTATCTCTAAATTTTACAAAAATCGAGCATGTACCTGAAACCTAACTTAAAACATCTTTTGGGGCATGAAACTTAATTATCACTTGTTTTAAACTGCTCGTTAAGCTCGAACTGCTCGAATAGTAATAATAGAAAAGCACGCATCTTCTATACGTATACTGCAATTGGATCATATGGGAAGTGTTTCAGTTTATGAACATCATGCGATTATTCTTTCAACTGATTGTCCAGTTTCTACACTTGCAATGAACCTTGGCCAGTGCTGCCATGTAATCATCGGACCTGAGATCGACAAACCCCAATTAAGGAAGGCCGAAGCAAAAACAAGAATAAAATAACATTCATTTACTAAATAAAAAATTAAAATAATATAACAGTAAATTTGATAAACCACGGACCTCAAGCCATAGGGAGATTTACAAGCTGCAATCAAATGGCCTTTTGCTTCATCGCTCTTCTTATTCTGCATGTAACAAAGGAAGAAGATGATGACTACCTATCGGTTTTATGGATGGATTTTATCTTTTTTTTTTGTACTTAGTAAAATGAATGTTATACGTATAGTTTAAATCTGTAATATAAAGTACCTGAGATTCGTAATAGAGGCCAGCATACAAACAAGCGTAGAAGTATTCGTTTTCACGCCCACTTGCAAATGTCTCAACAAGCTGAATAATGGGGGAGAAAAGGAAACGAGACGCTAAGAAATTACTTAAGAAGAAAAGCTCTTCCAACGTGTCAATAATTTCGAGCATTAATCTATCTACCTAACGAAATCAAAGCTTCGCAGTGTTATGATTGTCATTGTCACTATTGCGAAGATAAACAAAAATTTACTATGTATGCATTTTAGATCAAACACCGGCAATACGATTGTGACGTAAAAAAGAAAAACAAATGCCATTAAGACTATATCGACCAACCTTTTCAGGGTTACCTCCGTCCTTAAACATAGTATAGGCTTCCCTCATCACAGGCCGGGGATCCCTACCAACCTTCAAATGAAGAATTACAACATACTTGAGGCTGGCGTTTGTCGTTATGACAATCTTAGTTAGGATCGATGAAAGCAGAACGAAAACTATAGGGAAAAAAAAGGAACAAGGTAACAAATGAAAACGATTTGTGGGAAGTTTATCTATCTACCAACCTCAAGAAACCTCATTCTTGCCTCGTCAACTCCATACAATTGAGCTTCGCAAAGAAAGCACCATATCGACTCCTCAGTGTCGTTGGGATTCTCCGCCACATCTATTCTGAATTGCTCTGCACCTTCTTCATATCTACAGCGAACAGCAATGGAGTAATGAATAGCATTCAGTTTCTCCAGGAAACGAAACAAATAACTCAAAGCAATGCCATAGATAGATAGATAGATACCTATCGAGATAGTACAGAGATAAGCCCCTCTGCCAAAGATCTGATTACCTAACATTGAAATCCCACCATAAATCACCATAGATATAAAAGAGAACTACGAAATTTCAGTCCCAGAAAAGGCATACACGCTTTCTGGCGAGGATCGAGCTCGATAGCCTTGTCGAACTCGACCATCGAACCCTCGACGTCACCCTTTCGGAAAATCAACAGCAGGCATCGTCACAAAATTGACATCACCAAATAGAAACTTAGGGTGATGATTCTGATTGTAATCGATTGCGCATATGCATTAATAATACCTGCCTGAAGAGAGACATCCCACGCCGTATGGCAAAGAGCGCTTCGCGAGCATTGTTGTTGCTGCCTCCGCCGGTTATTGCATCCCAAATGCCAGAAACTCGAGTGGCGAAGGTCGTCTTTTTACTCCTTAGTTCTGAGTCATGCCTTGAAATGTGGGCGAATGAGAATCCACCACCACCTACAGAGATATACGAAGTTTGTGCTGGGCTTTGAGTTGTTGAAGAAGAAGAAGAGCGTTGCGAGGAGAAGGTAAGGATCAGACTGGAGATAGAGCGTGTGTGCGCCATTTTTCCTTTCCTTTTTTTTTTTTTGTTTTTTCCGTTTTTGTTTACTACAATAAATTCTATTCTAATTAAATCGTTTTGATTAGAATTGTCATACGGACCAGCGGGTCCGTCCGCCGTGCCCCGCACGGTAAATTCTTAGGCCCGCTAGGGAGTGGGTCTGGGCATGTAAGTCCGTGCGGGCCGCGGGCTTGTACTTTATAATTATCTTAAATAATTACTCCCTCCGTCCCAGTAACTTTTGTGCATATTACTAAATCGGGCGTCCCACTATCTTTTGTACATTTCCATATTTAGTACAAAACTATTACACACAACCAATATAATAATATTAAATATTCTTAAAAGGCGTGCCACACCACACACTTTTCTACTTCTATATTATTAAAATATTCAGTTTCTTAAAACCCGTGCCGCAATCCAAATGTACATATCTTATAGGGACGGAGGGAGTATATAAGTAAATTATATTAATTTTTATGCTTTTTGAGCTACGTTGTACTTTAAGAAACATTGTTGTTATAGCTGGTATAAGGGTCATCATAAGTTTAACTATAACAAGCACTTTACAATTAATATTTCCTTTTCAACTCAACTATCTTATATCGGGCTTCTACTTTTATAATGGGGCTTAGTTATTAATTGTGAGCGGTAAATAAACTATCAAACATAATGCTACATGTACTATCTATACTCTTATATTAATCCTCAGCACCACTTAAAAACTACTAATTTTAGTTCAATTTGGTGTATCAATTACACCAACAATTTAAGCCTATTTGGTAGTTTACTCACGTTCATTTCATAGAAAAACTGTTAGGGGAGTTAAAAACTGCTCTAAATGTATTTTATTATTTTAGACTGTGTTCTAAATAAAAAAAAAAAAACTGCTCACCCCACTAACAAAAGCGGGGATTGTCATAAAGTAAAAGACCAAATTGCCCCGAGCAGTTATGGTGCCTATGCCATCTGTTATCGTCTTTTTCTTTTACGTACTTACAAATCTTAGAGAATTAAAACATTTTAAGTTAACAATAATTTTTATACAGTAATTATAATATTATTATAATTTAGTGCACACACATGGAGTGTGCCAAATTACTAGTTTATCTTATGCTTCATACACAGCTATTTTTTTTTAAACGATAGTTAAGATATAAACAAAATACAATGATCATGTAGTAGGAACAAAATCTCTATCATGAGAAAATCAAACCAGAACTGCTCGAAGAAAATAAGTTATAACGCAAAAATAGGAAAAAATAAAGAACCTACTGTAAATCTAGTCGAAACTTCACAACTATGGCTACTGAACCCACATCGGAAATAGTCATCACCTTTTTCGTCTTCGGGTTCTAAAACTCGTCTTCTTTGAGAGTGGTACTCCCAAAAAGGGAGAAAACCCTCCGAAAGAAGCCAAAAAAAAAAGATAGAAACAAAGATTGTTTCTCCCACATCTTTCAAAAATGGTGAGAAGGATGGGGGAGATGATTGCTTTTAATTAGGGTTTTTTAGTCGTAGAGAGCAAAGGAGAAGAAAAAATTGGAACGAGAAAGTACCTGATAAACTGTGTTTAAAATTCGCCATTTCCGTGGTCAAATTCCACCTACCAAACATAGCAGGTTTAACAATTTTACAGTAATTTGTTATTGTATTATTAGACATGAAGTTAAAAACTCGACGTCGATGTATTGCCGGTTATCATGTATTTTCGATTGAAGTTAATTATTAAGGTCAAACTCGACTTGTGAGCTCGATTACTCTAAAGAGTTGAGCTGTTCAAACTTTTAGACGGATATTGAAAAAAATTTACCATAGCTCGTGGAGCTTTCGACTCGATAGCTATGAGCTCGTGCTCGACAGTTATCAGCTCAAGGTCGAACATCAATCGTCATGTTCATAAGTTCGAGCCGACAATTCATCGTTCACCGTTGCTCGGACGACATGAGTAAACAAAATAAAATTAAGTTGCTGAAATCAATGACAGTTAAGTTTATAAGGCCTCTAAAAAGGTTACATAGTATTGAGTTTGTTGACCATACATGGGTTCAATTCACCAATAGTGACTGACTATCACATTATGTTAATTTTAAACTAGTTCGTCACCCGTGCAATGCACGGGTTGTAAATTATAATTTTATTTCTAAATATTACATTGGGAATGTAACAATTATGATTTAAAAATATTTAATTAACATATTAATATGAATTATCTATTAAGTTATTTTATTAACTTTTGTCAATTACGTGAGTTAGTGGGAACTTTTTATCATTTGTTTATTATTTGTTTTTGTTGAGGGACGCGTGTCGAAATATGGGAAAACCTACATTTAAATGTATATATAGGATATGTTAACGCAGTCCATGGAGATTGTGCGACGCAATGTAATATCTAGTTGAGTGGGGATCTCCAAGGTTGTTTGAAAATTATGTTTTAAAAATGATATGAGATGTTTTTATTTTTTTGGCACCATGAAAATGAAATTATACAAATAATTTTAGGACGGAAAGTGATCAACTTGAATGCGTACGCCTCACATTTTAGGAGAAAAATAAAAAAGCTGCATATATTCCATTACAGTCGAACTCCTCTCCTCAAATGGAAATCCATGAACGAAAGCCGTGGTAAAATCAAACCGACCTTGCTATATTTATTTTTCTTGAAAATATAATGGCAAAAAATAAAAACAAAAAGTTAGGCTTCATAGCAACCAACCTCATCCCATCACGTGCTCCACCTTCCTTTTTACCACTTCGGTTAAAAGTTTAAATCATTACAAGTTTCCATTGTTCTTTTTTCTTTCTATAAGAAGTTTAAAAGTTGCATTATTCCCTATTATGATCATTTGCATAAATTAAATTTGATGGTGGACATTTTCCCGGCACATTTTTAGATAATAAGCAAAAAGATTTGATGATCATGATATTATATGCTATGATATATATATATATATATATATTGAAGTGTAAAATATGCCTAAGAGGGAGGGTGAATTAGGATATAAAAATTTGGCTTCTTCTTCTTTGAAAAATATTTTTCTTTAAGAAGATATTTGCAGAGTATGTTATTTTCCAGAAATCAGTACAAGTATTAAAGTTATCTCCCTAACCCTGTTTCAAAATATCACGTTAGTTTCAGAAATGGTTTCTACGATATCACCTAGATATTAGCGCGCGTTCCGGGTTTGTCTCGGAAAAGTAAATAGCAGAAAATAAAGTGAGACAAGATTTTATACAGGTATATCCCCAACTAGGGTTTAATCCTGTCCTTGGGGTGTGATCTCCCCAAGAATTCCAATCAATCACTAGGTATTATCGGTTATGGTTACAAGATGATTGACCCTTACACAACCGAAGCACTTTGGAAACTAGACCCCCACCTAGGTTGTCGCACGCCAAGTTTGATCCACGTCGTTAACCCAGGAAACCTATTCCCCGACTGGATACAGCTTGCTATCGAAGGGCCACCGAATCCACCAAATTCGTCCCTCCACATGCGAAAGACTCCAACCGCGCTCCTTTGTGCGTTTAACGTGCCCGCATACACAACTCGTCCAAAGACAAGGGTTTAGGATTGCTAAAGATCGCTCAAAGGGTACAGAATTCGCAAATGAAAGCTCAACACAAACTACGAATGAATCGCAAATTTCGCTCAAGAACTCTAAGGACTTCGCTAGCTCGTGTGTTCGTTGTCTAGCCTTCAATCGTAAAGTGTTTCCTTCTATATAGACCCAAGGATAGCTTCTACACTTCACAAGGAAAGTTAAGCACATAATATGCAAGAGAAAGCTCAATAATCACGTGCATTAACTCAAAGAGTCATGCCAAGAATAAACCAATTAAGCTCAACGGTCATGCATGATCACTTACCATAAATACCACAGATTAACATTCATTCCACCGTAATCTCATCCATTTGTCAACATATTCCATAGACTCAATCATCATCTTACCACATATAAGCTCAATCAATTAATCACTTTCCATAATATGAATCTTAAGTTGCACAAGGAAAGCATGATCATGATTCACTTATTTAAGAGTCAATTAAGATAGCACTCAAATGGATATATCATGATATTCTTTCCTAAAATAGATCAATCACGTTTCAGCACTTAATCAGAATATCCTTTCCATATATACAGCATAGTCATTCATTATTCGGATGATCACAGTGATATTCTTTCCAAAAACAACTCAATCTCGCAGACAGTTTGCGTATCACTCAACATGATATATTTTCCATATATAACACGCAACGAGATTCCATTCATACGAAAACGTTCATAACCAGGTGATCACATAAATTTTCTAGTTAAGCACATGATCACTCAAATTCGATTTTCTTAACAGTTTAATCATATTTAAGCGCTTAATCGAACATTTTCGCATACTTAAACATCACACAACATGCATATCGAGTTTTCTAATTTGTACCCCCAATTTACATAATTACTTGGAATAATCAAAACTCATAATTATTTGGACCAAAAAGGTCTACATACATATATATATATATATATATATATATATATTCTGAAGTTAGGTGTATATTTTGCTACTAATCTTAGACCAGACCATACGGAGTGGTCAGACATCATTGGTAACAGAATTACTTTACATTTTAGAACTCCAAGTTAAATGAATGTCGGAACAACCGAACACAAGCTAGCATCAATTAATATGGGACAGATATCAACACGTGTCCGCATTTTGTTAAACTCTATTATTACATAACATCCATCTGACCATAGGTTAAGTTTAAAAATTAATGCCAACTTTCTGGGTTTTCTGGTTCTTCTCCACTTATTATATATATATCATCAATATAACATATACGAGGACTTCAACTTTGTAGTACCCATCTCTCCATTAATATAAAAAATAAAATCACTTTGCATATTCACTATAATGCCTAGCTTGAGCTTCATCCTTGGAATAATTGGTGTCTATTCAAAATCTCTCCATGTGCATAATAAATTTGTATATTATTATCATAAAAAAACTAACTGATACCAATCTTTCGCCTTTGCAGGTAACATCATATCCATTCTCATGTTCACATCTCCAATGTGAGTTTTTTTTTTCCCTTGCCTCTAAAACATTATTTATATACCGTAAGGGTGCGTTTGTTGTGCTGAATTCGATGCGGAAAAGGAAAGAAAAAGTGGAATAGTACGACACACAACGTACAGTGATTCGTTCCCGCATCGAACTCTGCATGCCAAACGCAGCCCTAAAGAAATCATAAAATAATTATTTTGTTTTTCGGTGTGGCTATAAGAAAAACATTCAAGCAGATAATAAGGAAGAAATCGACGGAGAACTACGGAGGCGTACCTTACGTAACGACGCTGCTGAGCACGAGCCTATGGACGTTCTACGGCGTCCTAAAGCCCGACGACGGTTTGCTAGTGGTGACCGTCAATGGGGTCGGGGCGGCGGCCCACGTCATATATGTTGCGCTCTTCGTTTCTTACGCTCAGAGAGCCGTGAAAGCAAAGTATTTGAAGGCCGTGGCTTTGCTGAACGTAGGTTTCGTGGGAGGCGTAATAACGGTGATCCTCGTAGCTTTTAAGGAGGGAAGAATGAGGTTGTCCTTGGTCGGATTTTTATGCGCTGGGCTGACCATTGGCATGTACGCTTCGCCCCTTTCGGCCATGGTAAATATAGTATTATGGTCACAATATTACTTAATATGTTTATACACGCGTACTACTAATTTGATTTTGAATGATATTATGTTTGCAGAGGGCAGTGATGAAGACGAAGAGTGTGAAGTACATGCCGTTTTTTCTATCATTTTTCCAGTTTCTGAATGGTGCTTCGTGGACTGCATATGCTGTGCTGGTTAGGGATTTCTACATTGGGGTGAGTTTTGTTTTTTTTACATGGTAGTTTCATACCTATGTTGAGGTTTTAATTCGCTCACAGCATCTCCGTCCAAGACCTAAAAACAAACCAAAAGGTTCTCCAACTGTTACCAAAGCGAAACGCAAACTCAAAATGCGGTTTTCAGCCTCTCTCGTGTTCTAAACTAAATATCCCAAACCGCAAACTCAAAATGCGGCTTTCAGCTTCTCTCTCATGTTTTATATGCGTTTGGAAATGAGATGTCACAAAAATGAGTTTAAATTACAATACATACCCTTTTGTTTATTTAAATTATTAAAGTACCCATTTACAAATAAAAAATAAATAAAAATATTGCAAATGGCCCGTATTATTAATAGATATTTTTTCTATGTTTTTTATATGATTATTGATTTTATTATTAATTTATGTTTTACAATTGAATTTAAAGTAATTGTGGCGTCTAAATTCAAAAGTTGTAAATGATGTGGGTAATATTAAAAAATATGGAGAAGAAAATATTATAAAAATTGTCTTTTGAGTTTGAGAATTGGTTGACGGTTTGAAGAAGAATACTGCATTTTGAGTTTGAGAATGAGTTTGTCGGTGGCCATCTCCAACGGAACTTGAAAACCCATAAAAAAATCCTAAAATCACTCTAACCAAATCCCAAAATAAATCTCAAAATGAGTTTTGTACTTTCTCTCACCTCCACTAAACATGGATGTGTTTGAACTCATAAAATGAGTTCTATATTTAGTAATTGAATTTATAGCCCAAATATTTGTTTTAATAATTAACGCATTCTTGTAAAAATTAAAACTAAATAAAAATCTATAAAAAGTAATTAGAGAGTTTTTAAATTACAAAAAATATTTGATTATTTATTTTATTTATTTAGATGTAATATAAATTAAAATTTTATTTTTTGGTAAGGTATATATGTGGTCAATATTGAAAATTTTTAAAAGTTGGTGTAGAAGTGAATATTTCGAAAATAGTCATCCGAGTTTGAAAACGAGTTTAATGATCGAAGAAGAATAACCGCATTTTGAGTTTGAGTTTGAGAATTGGTTTCTCGATTGGAGATGGTCTTAGCACTACAGCACTATAGCCTGCCAGAGAGAGAAATATTGTTACATCGCATAGTTGACATATGATAAAAAAAAAAAACAAAAACAAAACAAAATTACATGTATGTCCGTAGCTCCATACTTAAATAAAACACATAAAAAAAATGGTAAGATTGAAAGAAATATTTCACATAAAGGGATGGTTGTGATGATTCGTACACGTGCATCTTCTGATTCTGACCTTGTATCTGATATTGTGTTGTAAGACCAATCGGGTAAAAGCTTATAATTGAAAGGGAGTGTATGATGTTTTAATTTCATATACTTTACTTCCAACATGGACATTTTAATTTTCTTATAAATTGTCAAAATATTTAACTAATCATCACCAGGTACCAAACGGCGTGGGGTTGTTATTGTGCTCGGCCCAGCTAATAGTGTACGTAATCTACTGTAACAACAAAGACAAACAAGACGACGAAGAGAAGAAAGAAGAAGAAGGTTGGGCCCACTTGATGATTCAAATGCAAGATTTTGACGAAGACAACGATAAGAGAAACAGCAACAGACTGCACCTAAACAAAGGAAATAGCCTTCCTAAGCCATCGGTTGTTAAGCAGTACGGCAATTACAACCTCGGCAAAGCACGCTCTGCTACTCCGTACGAGTTGAGATTCCATGACCTCGAAAAAGGATTTTTCGGTGATGATAAAGTGATATGAAATATACATCCATGTTTATATAAGTCAGCCATCTACTAAATCGGTTTTTAATCTTCAAAATTACGGGTCAGGGTGGGCCAGCTCGATATTTTGCGGAGCAAGCACGAGACAAACAAAACGCTTTCCAAAATCACCAGCAAAAGCAAATCAGATTCACATCACGTAAGACAACTTCGAACGGATCGAATCATGTAAAATCGACGTCTTTACCCGTCGAACATGCGATCGTTCTTAATCCAAAGGGCACATCAGAAAGGCAACACGGGAGAAAGCTCAAGTTCATCGCAAAGCACAATTGGGTCGATGAATGCCAAGCAATTCAGTTTTCAGCTCACCACCACCGATAATTTTCAGCTCAACGAGTTATAAGTTACAGTTTTTTTTCAGCTCACGCCCACACACACAGGTACGGACAACACGAATCAATTGCTCTTCAGATGCGATCCATCTGCGACCCGTTTTGCTGCCTAAGGCGGTAAGTGCTCGAACCGACCTCCGACGGCCCGACCCAGCTCGGCGGGAAATGCCCCCAAATCAAAGAAGACGTCGAAGAAGAAGAAGAAGAATCTCTCTCGGGAAAAAGAGATAGCTGTTGCTGCTGCTGCTGGTGCTGATGTTGGTACTCCCTTTCCCAGACATGACCGCGGCGAGGAGGAACCTCTGCCTCTTGAAAGGTTCTGCCCGACGACACAAAGTAGAAGCCTCCGCCCGACTGCTGTTCGGGCGGCAGAGAAGCCGCGTGGCTCGGTCTCCGGTGGGCCGCCGTGGGCTGATGGAAATGAGCCGCTCGCTCGCGGTGGGCCCTGGCGGCTGCACCGTGGTAGGGTGGGGCCAACGATAGGGCGATGGAGCTCGGAGCTCGGCTCGCCGAACTGTGGGAACACAATACTCCAAACCATCAGTGAACACCGATTGGCGTAAATAGGCTAACTATTCTTATCCAGTAATTTAGGATGGGTAGCATTACAAGGACAACGAATTCAGGGCATGGCATCGTGCGGATGATCACTTTCAAAACTAGGAAATTTAGCGTCATTACACGCCGGAACCCTTGATTTTGCCCCAATCGGCAAATTCAGGGAGTTCAACAGTGAGCAATCTTTGGGACAAAAATCTAGGGTTCCGGCATATGATGTCCCTAAATCGATTCGGTTTGAATGCTATGGTTCGCAATGCCACCCACCACACGATAAACTACAGGACTGAAAAAAATAATCAACCGAGATAATCATAATCTGGATTAGTGATAAACCCAGGCAAATATACTAACCCATGACCAAGAATGAGCGGCGGCTGAGCAGCGACGGGCCTCGGGACATCAGAACCGGTACGAGCCGTTCTCAGAACCAGTGGCTGATCTGTAGGACTCACGCGGCTAGCCATCGAACCGAAGTTGGTCGAATGGTCCCATGCATGGTGATAGTGCACGTCCATGGGAGGGAAAGCATAGGAGCCATGGACTTCGTTGGGCAGCGATGGCCCAGCAAGGTGGCCGTTGAAAGTAGTAGGCCCTTCGGAGATGCTACCGTTGGAAGGTGCAGAGGATGGATGGATTGGCCCAACAAAAGCAACGTATGGGCAACTATGGTGGTTCGTGGAAGGGGCCGGCGTGCGTTCGGCGAACACAGCATGGTGATGTCCAGGAAGGTCGTGATCTGTGAAACACGAAACAAGAAAAAAAAAAAAGGAAGTTTGCACTAAGATAAGCCCTGTTGTGTAGAATTGTGGCAGTCGTGAAGAGGCAAAGCAATTATGATCTTACATGTGCTTGCTGAGAATTCTCCTTCACTGCACAGAAAGAAAAGCAGCACATTAGCTTAAAAAGGCACTCTATCGCAAGCAAGGATGGGAGGGAGAGTGCAGCGAAATCGAGTGAGAAATGGGAATGTAGATACTGTGAGTCCATATCATCACGTAGAAACATAAACTTCGACTATATACCAACGCGACAACACTTAGAGGCCAATGATAAATGGAAAGTATTGTAGTGAAAGCATGGTTGAACAGAAAATGCTTACTCTAAGGAAGAAGGGACCCTCGCGAATCCACTGAACGGGCACCAGTGAACTCCGAATGACTACAAAAGTACAGAATCCAATTATTCATGGTTAATTTGGATGATCAGTTGAAAGTTCGGCGTCTTATTTATTCATAACTAAAAAACTTGCAGTAGGAAGTATAACACTGAAGTATAAAAATAATTCATCCAGGTTCGAATTGAAAAGTCCCATAACAAAACAATGCAAGTTAATAAAGAATATAAGATTCAGTGAAGCTAATTGCCAGCAACTTGAATAGCTTACACCATTATGTGTAAGCAACATGCTGTCAGCTAAGTTCTTCGTAAAATGGTCATTGGCTAACATCGAAACAGTGTTAATTAGTGATCAACATTTTTTAACTCAAGAAACAACTAAAACAGGAAGGACATGGCTAATTGAATAGTGGATTAAGTACCATATATTGAGTGATTATACCAAGAAGATCTAAACTTCTTAAATGAAAAACAGGGACAAATTAGGCCTGGGTTAAGGTGCACGACACATATGCTAAAGTTCACAACTGAAGATTAACGCATCTAAACAGTAGGACCCACATGAATTCGACCTGATATTTTAATATAATTTAAAGAAAACAGACGGGGAGAAAAAATCAAGATGGTAAATTTTATTAATTGGACCAAAATGCAGTTTTTATTTTGATCTTAACATATGAAGTTCAATAGTAATGATTCCACTGGGCGGTTAGCCTAGCTCCAACTCTGCATCTAAAAGCAGATCAATAACAAAATCTCGGTCATCATGTTGAGTTACAGTCAATGTCAGCTGAACTTAAGAAGGGATAACTCATTTCTCGTCAGTGATGATATTTTACGAACGAAAAGGATTAGAGTACAATAACAGAGGATGGAACGTTCCTAGAAAGAAGCTAACAGTATACATGATTAGTAACACGCGTGAATGTTCTTATTTTAGAAGGACGTGAAAAATTATCGTCCTAGCCCTATCGACAGCTTTTAAGATAAATCATACAAGCTTCAGAAGCAAATAATTTATGCCAATAGCCTAGATAATATGTGAGATGAGTTTATAGGATTACCAATTCAGAATATAAGTCATACGGATCCTCGTCGTGGACCCATTCATCCATAAAAATGTCAGGCAAAGGACGATTTCCAGTAGCATAGAGCCACTGCCCTTTTTCGACTTTTCTACAATTTGGGCACTGCATTGCTCCCTTAACATTGAATGCTGAGCCTATACAATCTGTAATAATATATAACAGGAACTGTTCTTCGTAACCATGTTAAGGGTTCAGAGAATAAAAGAAAACCAAGCTGTAAAAACTACGCTTTGCCAGTGTCCAGCACAGAATCCCATGCATGTTTTAAGATTGAATGAAATTTCTATGTCTGGAGTTTTTCCACTTGGCCATTACTATTTTAGCATAATAATCGTAGAAACTAAAACAATTAATTGACACGTCACAACGAACAAATGCATTAGCAGTCTAGAATGATATGTGGCAGTACTATTAATCAACTGATCCAACTCAACCATTTCATATCCGCCGCAATTATTAAATGATAAGGCATATAATAAACTAGAGGGAAACCATGAGCTTATGCTTTTGAATGGTGAAATGTTCAATCCATAAAAACATGCGCTTATTAACCCAAGAAAACCACAATTTCACCTTAGCCTAACCGAAAAGATTAAAAAACGACAACTTCAGTGTTGATTATCAAACGGCATTCCACTATGGCTGTTCAGCAAAAATGAATCGCGTTACTGGTTGCCCATTTGAAACACAGATAACATATTGCAAAAACATTAACGACATCAAATATCATACAAATCACAAGCTCACCTAATCAACAACCCTTTAACAAAACAAAAAAAAAAAACAGAACCATTCAACACCAAATGACATACACAAGTGGCTCAACTATTAACATGTTTTACCAAGTCCCCAAAGTTAAATTTGATTAATCTGTTCTTCAACATTCCCAGTACATGAGCTACAAGATAATAGAAAACTCCAAAATTCAATCTTGATCAAACTTGGTATATAAACAAAACCCAACCACAAACGACGAATTCCAGATGCAAAACAGCAAGTAAAATCGCATAAATTCTCGTCAAAATAGTTAGATCTACCTATTCTTTTCTTTTCACAAGGCAAAATGAATTAACATGACTAACCAAGATGAAATTGATGACCACAGAGAAGCTTAGCCCAAGATCTACTCCCATCGTCAGTCACCGCATCCAAGCAAATCGAACACGAAATCACACCCAAAACCGCTTTGCCGTCGCCGGCAACAGCGTCACCTTCTCCCACGCTCATAATTTAAAACCTCCTCAAAGATTCAAACCCTAAAATATCACCGACGAACCATTACCAACTACAAGCAAATCCAAATTAGTTCAATCCAAAATTCCATGGTGTCAGGTTTCAATTAACGAGATTGGAAATGAGGTTGCAAGTTTTTCTTTTTCTTTTGTTTTTCCTTTTCTTTTCTTTCTAATTTCCTTGCTCTCTCTCTCTCTCGCCGTCCTATCCTAGCTGGGTTGTCTAATTGCTATTGATTGTACATTGTATGTTGACTTATTTTATTGGTAATAATATTGTGGCAGATTTTATATTATTATTTTAAACCTTATTTTAGTACGTTGCGTATTAATTTAAAAGAAAGTCACGAGTTTGGGCAGTGCGGTTAACCGCTGTCGGAATATTTAAATAGTTGTTTGTATGTAATTCTGAAATTGGGTTTTCGAACGGACCCCAAGTTTAGTGGTTTAACCGATTTATAATCGAAATCAAAGCGGAGTAAAATCAGTATCTTAAATACAATATATATATTTTATAAACAAATCAATCAAATAATATAGAAAATATACATATTGTTATGAACTTTTTCCAAAAACTACTCCCTCCGTCCCGATAATATATGGACATTTGGGATTGGGTTCGGTTTTTAAGGAATATAATATTTTAATAGTATAGAGGAAGAAAAGTATATGGGTGTGGCACGTCTTTTAAGAATATTTAATGTTATTATATTGATTGTGTGTGGTAGTTTTTTACTAAATATGGAAATGTATAAAAGATAGTGGGACGTCCGATTTGGTAAAATGTACAAAAGTTACCGGGACGGAGGGAGTATAATTTTATAAGGGCAAAATTAAATAAAGTAAATTGTGTTGGTTATTAAAAACTAATTGTGCATGGGTTGTAAAGTATTAAATCTATCAATTTGAGGTCAAAATTAAATAGAAATAAAAATTGGGCAATAAGTTAATTATAAAATAAAATTATAAAGGATGGGTGGAATTCAAACTCAAGCACATTAAGCTGTTATTTCTTCTTCTTTTTTTGTTACAAAAAGACCATATCGGGACCGAACTGGATTGTCGGCCAGTTCGCGGTTTTCCAGTCCGAACCGGCCCGTCCGGTCTTCAAACCTTGGTATGTATATGCAAGAAAAGTAAATCGATGCATATCAAGATTGGGTTAGGATGATTTATTTTCCATTAAATTTTAATTTGAATCCCATTTTTTGAACTGCGTCTAGTGTTCTCGTATGTTTGATTGGGGTAATTTTTTTTTATATTAGAAGCTTCGAAATATTTTACACATATTATTATTATTATTGAAATTTACTTTTATTTAAATTTGATAATTTCATTCTCAACGCAGTTTGTTCAAACGCCCACTCTATTTAGTTCTTGCATGAGGGACAGATCAGTTTTAGGTAAGTTCATGGTGTTTCAATTCGTTTTTCATGTAAAGCCTAAGATAATAATATGTACTAGTATGGTTGGCATACCATATGTCATATATGTATACATCTATTATATCTATTATACTACTATAAAAGTCTGAAGCCACCTTTTGATAGCCAGTTTCATACCAGTTGCCAGTCACCAATGGCAATATTGTAATTATACTATTTCTGAAAGGATAATGTTGTACTTAGCGTAGAAAGATTCAGATACCAAGGAATTAATGTTTTACTCCATCTAGAACAGCGTTGCAAAGTACTATGGTGCTCGCATCCATTGCAGACCAATCTCATTCACACTTATTGGAGACCATTTCATTCCTCCCCAAAAACAAACCTTTTCCACTCACCTTAGCTTTGTCGAGGAACCACGTTTTCGCCCCGAAGAAAGCTCGGTATTCAACGTCTTATTCTTCGTATTCGAATGGACCAGATGGGTTTTCATAGCGCTCTGAAAACTCGTACGACATCGCCACGCTTCTTGGATATTTGGGCAGTCAATGAAGGAAGAAATTGGTTTTGATTTTGACGATTTTCGAGCTAAGGTTGATGAGTTTGCTGGCCGAGCTCGCGGGTCCAATCATGTTGCGCGGGATAGGTTTGAGTCGGAATCGCTGCCTAAGTTTCTTAGTTGGAGTAAATGAGAATATTGAATGGTATGTTTAGAAGCCCTCCTTTTAAAGGCGATACTTTTCCGTCCTTCTGTTTATGTTTGGTTTTTTTTTTTGCTTTTCGCAGGATGTGAAGAATTGAGAAGCAAATGATTGGGAGTTTTCGTGTTGTATGTTTTCGTTGCAGGCATGTCAAGTAGTGTAAATAAGCAAGTGAGAGCGCCATTTGTAGAGCGTGACAGAAGAGAAATGACCGAAGCATACATGGAGGCATTGATTCCCGAGCCTTCGCTCGATGTTGAAAAGGTCTGTGGTGCTCTTATCTATCTTCATGTCGCCGTAATAATGTGAAGTGGTTAGAGTCTCATATATAGGATTTCGTTGGTCATTCGTTTTACTTTATCTATGTAGAAGTTTCTTAGTTGATGAGTAGTTTTGTATCTATTACTTTAATCATGCTCGATATAAATATTAATTGGTTGATTTAGTTACATTGCCAGCATGGTATTGAAATCCTCGAGAGATGGAACCTGTGCACAATATATTTTTTCGAACATTTGTTTTTCTGATTTATTCTTGCAGGTTCAAGGAAGGGTTGTATGGAGGAAGAACACGCCCAAAGGTTTGAAACTCAACAAATCTGTTGAAGGGTCCAGTGGCGGACCCAACCCATTGCGTTCTAGCGAAGACCAACTAACATATGGATTATATTCAAAAATAACATAAAATGTTTAAATTGGGGGTCGAACCGAGGTTTACTCATGACATAACTTTTCACTTGGGGGGTCGAACCACTGGACTACAGACAACTTTCGTTAAATCTTCTGCATATAATATACTTATCGTTTTTCCGGCTGGGGGGTCAAGTGACCCCCCAAGCGTATACGTGGGTCCGCCCCTGGAAGGGCCCGACGGGATACTTGTTCATGATGCTTCGTTGGTGACACAACGGTCGTTCTCCAAGTCAGCATTTTACCTGCTACTTTTGGCGTGTACGTTGCAGCTTGTTTAGGGATGCGCTGAAACACTAACACTGTACATATATATACTGTCTTTTAGTGGCTATACCTATGTATATTACTGTTGGAGCATTTTCTGATTAGAGAATGGAAATGGAGTATTGCATGAGACGAACCTTTTTAATCCTTTGGTTTATTTGAATGTGACATGGGAAAATGTGGTTATCAGATGTTGCGATCGGCTCACGTTAAGGTCGTGACAAACTTAAACCTTTATTGAGACTAAAATGTGCTTTCTCTTCTTAAATTAGTCATTTAACTTTGTTGCTATCTGTTTGCTAGCTAAATGTTTGTACATAAAACGCTTTCAAGCCTTGATACGGTCACTTCTGCAACACTTATCCGGGTTGTAAATTTCGCAAAGCCGCACAACGTGCGGCAACTATTAGCTAGTAAATAAAAATGGATTAGTATTAAGAAAACTATTTGTGATTCAATTGGTATGACATGGGCCGATGTCCTTGAGGTTTTGGGTTCAATTCCATTCTACAACTAATAAATTTTATTTAAAATTATGTTTTAGTACATCATTTATAATTAATTTTTAATCTCATCCCAATATACTTTAATTTTGTTTCATTTTTTTCCCGTAATTTATAACTGTAATTTTGACATCTCATTTTACAACTAAATTTTAGATATCTAACACATTTTATTTGATTAATTCACTAAATACAATATATATTTATTGTATTTAAATATACTAGTTTTACCCCTTTTGATTCCGATTTTATACCTGTTAAACCATTAAATCTTAAACCACTAAAATTTTTGGTTTAGTTCGAAAACCCAGTTCCAGAACCTTGGTGGGTGGTTTTATTATTAGTAATTTAATATTTATTTAATAAAAAACTAAACATCCTAAATACAGAATTGTCAGTTGGCTAGGACTTTATCGTGCTGTTATGCTTATTTTAATTAATAGTTTTTAATATAAATTTGACAAATCAAATTATTTTGAAACGGTTACTATGTGTGTCTCTCGCTTAATAAAATAGAAATAATAGTACTTTTACGCCCTCAAATGTGTGTGCTACTATATATCATATTAAATTTATTTTAATGTAAATGTTTAATAGTAATTATATTATGTATATCTAAAAATATATAAAATGGAAATTTATTATAAAATAAAGCTAGAATATTAATTAACTATAAATAGTAATTAAAGGTAGTGAGTGATTTTTTTTTTTTCAATTCACAGACAATTGACGGCTTATAGCAGCTTCGAAGTTTAGTAAAGTAGTATAGATATACTAGTACCAACCAACACACTTTACTACTACTATTTAGGAAACAAAAACAGTTAGTTAAATTATGTAGTGGGTAGTTATTTTACACTTAGGGTGGGTAGTCTTTTTATAATAAATTTATTATATATGTTTTATAAAAATTTGACAAAATGAACGTTTTAAGTGGGAAGTAGATTATTAACAAATAACACTAGTATTTTTAGCACACTATTTGTGCAATAAAATAAAAATAATTATTAATGGATGGTTTTAATAAGTGATATATTAAAAATAGAATGAGAGAGTTGTTTTTGGCATAAATCTTATATATTAAAAATAGAATGAGAGAGTTGTTTTTGGCATAAATCTTATTGATCAATTGACGGACCAATTTACAGTTTCTATCAGCTCTACGCTCTCTATAAAAGAGTATAGAAAAATAAAATAAATAAATAAGGTGTAATGGTAACTACCTTATAAAATTAAGACATACTACGACAGTTTTTATGAGGCATGAGCCTTAATAAAATAGAAAAGAAATAAAATAGTTCATTAGTCCGTTTGCACATAAGATATAGTGTCAAGCAGTTTTTGGGCCATCATCCAACTGGTCGGTTTTATTAAAATCGAAATGTCTATCGTTCAATGAAACTCGAAAATGATGAAAATGTTCTTGATCTACTATTCGAGGAGGCACAACTCGACTAAACCCATTTTTTAATATACTTTGCTCACCTTTAGTGCTAGGAATTAGCAAGGCCGGCCCAAAATCGGGCTCAAGTGAAGATGCGCAGTTCAAATTGCGGACATCTAACCAAAGCGCTGGGGAAGGGAAATCATCAAAGGCTGAGGAAAATATTATGGTAAATATTTTTTGCCCTTGATTGTGAGGTGGGATGTTGGAAATTAGGGCCAGTTTATTGGGTCAATACGATTAAGGGCACAAAAAATATTTATCGGCCCACAAGAATTACAGCCCAATTCTATATAATTGGGGTGGAAAGGGATCGATCAATTGAAACTTTTGTGGGTTAAGTAGTGCTCTAGGAGTTTAGAGTGTCATTATTATTTTCGGGGAGTATTTTGAAAAATTTACCTCTCAAACATACCCAATCCAGATTTTTTCATTGATCTGTTCGATACACTTTCTCGGACTAAAAACCCTAGTTTTATATATTGTCCTCTCTCTCTCTCTATATATATATATATAACATTCCTCTCGTATCTTCATCTTCTACAAGCCATTATCAATCTCTTGACATTGTTTGGCCAATCACGTTTTCGTAGTCCCCGATTTTCGGTCGAAACCCTTTAAGCTACATTTTTTGCATCATCTTTAGCAAATAAGTCTTTTTATTCTGTTTCTTGGATATTTGTGAGGTCTAACGTGTAGATCCATATAAATATTCTGTGTCTTCATATGTTGAGGCTTGTTGTTCTTACAATCCTATACGTATATCACTTTTTAACACAATATGTAACTTGGCGAGGAGTTTGACTAAATCTAAATTTAAAAAAGAGTAAATGGCAAAAATGGTGCTTGAACTATACCACAGTCTTACTGTTGGTGCTCAAACTTTTAAATGTACCATTTTGGTTCCTAAACTTTGTTAAACCCGTCATTTTTGTTCCTTTAACCGAAAGAACAGGTAAAAGAACCAAATGAAAACAGTTTGTAAAGTTGAGGTACTAAAACATCACTTTTAAAAGTGTGAGCACCAATAATTAAATTTATGTTTATACATACATGCTATAGTAAGAACTAAATATAACATTCAATATCGACCACCACGATGATTTTCTTTTTTATTTTCAAACGAGGCATACCAACACAATCACACCAAAATTTATTTTAAAGTTTGAACAACCTCAAGTAATTTATTTTTTTTTTTCACATTTTTCACTTCCTTGTTTTTCAAGAGGCACGGATGATTACGATATAATTTTGTTGAGATACTTTTTTAAATAAAAAAGTTAAAAATATATCGTGGTGATCATCGAATATGAATTTTATATCAATTTTAAACAATAGCATGTATATATAAAAAAATTAATCTTGGTACTTAAACTTCAATGTGCTGTTTTGGTTCATAAAGTTTGAAAAGTTGTTCACTTTTTGTTCTTTTACCTGTTACGTAATATGTTGATGTGACCTTTGGCAAAAGTGGTCGACCATTCAACAATGGTGGGTGAGAAGGGAAACGTGGGCAAAGAAAACAAACAAACGAAAAACAACGTCAGGCGCAATATTCAAATAAAGAAGCTGTGTGATTTTTTTTTTTTTTTTTTTTCACATGGCAAAGTCTATGGTTGGCTGAATAAAAGATAAGAAAGGCGTGGGAATGATTTAATAAAGGAATTCTATTCAACAATGATTTCGGTTGTCAAAGCAAGGCTGCTCAATTCATACTATGCCTATTAACATGCATGATCGAGGCCTGCTCATTCATCTATAAAAGGAAGTGCTTACGAAGGCAAAAGACACCACCACAATTAGGCCTGTAAACGAGCCGAGCTCATTACACCACAATTATTTTCTGGGCTCGAGCTCAAACTCGAGCCCTTACAGCTGAGCTCGAGCTCGTCGAGCTTTTCAGCTCACGGCTCGAGCTCGAGCTCATTACACCTAGATGAGCTCGAGCTCACGAAGCTCATCGAGCTCAAGCTCAAGCTTTTAATAAAAAAAATTAATAAATTTTTAAAAATAAATTAATATAAAAATATAAAAAAATTAAAAAAAAATCGAGGCTTTTAATAGAACTAATTAGAAAATTAGAAAAAATATAAATTAATAATAAAATATATATTAATATAAAAAAGATCTCGCGAGCTTTCGAGCCACTATATCCGAGCTCAAACTCGAGCTCGACATAAATGAGCTCGAGCTCGAGCTCAACTTAAATGAGCTCGAGCTCATTTATATCGAGCTCAAGCCGAGCTTTTGCCGAGCCGGCTCGTCGAGCTCACGAGCAAGTTCAGCTCATCTTTCACCCCTAACCACAATACTGATCTTCTACTCCGAATAACTCTTTGCGTTGTCTGTTCCTAATATTGTTGTAGCTGCTTTTGTATCACGTCAGTGTACGTGTCTGTAATCATTCCACATAATAAAAAAGTTCCACACTCCGACCCGTGGACGCAGGTCATTCTGACGGCACGTAAATCTCGTGTTCACTGTCCAAATTAATTTTTCGTCTCTTCTATCATTATCGTCATTATTCGAGTAAATAATTATCGGGAATTTTTGCATATCCTAACATGTTCTTTATTTCAAGCACTAGCTGTTTACTCTTTAAAAATCCGTGTTGAAAGCTAGAGAACGTTTGGGCGAGTAAACAAGCCCACAGGCCACAACTCAACACAAGCCTAATATTTATCATCATGTTTGTGTTCTATATCCAAATAAATTAATATTCCGTCATGTTCGTGCCAAAACCTAACATATAATTGTCAAGGTCAACTTGAAGTCTAAAACTGAGAACTCAGCTCCTTTGCACCACCCATAGTACACAATTAAAGAGGCATGAAATTAATGTATTTTAGCCGATCAATTTTTTTGAACTGCGTGTTAGGTTGTAGGTGAATTAGGCGGGCATTATTGACGTGCAACGGGCATTGTCCTAATGAAGCTATTAATGGATCACGTTTTTCAATTTATTGCAATTAATTGATATAATCCAACCAATTCGGTAAGAAACCCTTCAATTTCTTGGTTTCTGCTGGGAACATGCGGTGCATTAAATTCGTTTGTCAAGACTGATAATTCCATGATTCGAAGCAGGTCATACGTCACAAGGTTGATAGGTTAATCTAAATTTTATTTCGTTAAGAACAAAATAGAACAATTAAGATAAAACGATGTTTCGCGTTTATTTACATCATATTATATTTATATTTTAAAAAAAGATTTAAGGTTGAACGACTTAGATCATCTCTCAATCGAAAAACATATTCTCAAACTCAAACTCAAAATTCAGTAATTCTCTACAACCATTAAATTCATTCTCAAACTCAAAGAATATTCTTAAAATATTCTCTTTCACAGCAACTTTTATAAAAATTTTCTATATTACCCACATATTTTACAATTTAACAAATTAGAAAAACGACAAATTAAAATATTTTCTAAGTATTTATAAAATATCATAAGTATTTAGTTTACAATTATAAACATTATTGACCTATTATATAAATATAAAAAGAATAAAATAAATTTAAGACAAATGAAACCATTTTGTGCTAAAATTAAAACAATAATTTAACATGGGTATTTTTTATAGGAGTTAAAGAGTTATTGGGTGGTAAACAGAATGCAAATTTGCGCTTTTATGTTACAGAATTTGGTCAAAACTCATTTTTAGTATTGGAATAAGTGTCGGTTGGACACAAAAACCTATTTTGCGATCTAGTTTATGTATCCGTTGGAGAAGGTTTTCTACTAAAACTGTTTGAGTTTCCCGTGTTGGGAAATAGAATTTATAGACACAATTCTGAATATCAAATCGGTAGCTGAAATTCACCATGAAGATACCGAGTTTGGTTATTGCATCATAAATATCTCAAGGGTCTTGGACGTGGTTTTAATTACGCAAATTTTATTCTTAACCCCTAGAATAATCTATACTTGGTGGTGTGTGGATCGTGGTCTTATTTATTAGTTTATACTCGTATATGTAGCACACCCAATGTGTGTGCAAATATGTTAAATTTTTTTATACTTCGAACATTAAAGTAATTTAAACAATAAAATTTTAACTTAGAGATAGTAATAATGAAAATATCAAGGATAAAATTGTAATTTAACAAATAAGGATAAATTGTAGATAATCATTAAAGTGACAGACTAAATTGGACGGTTTATATCCACCCTAGCCGCTTTATATAATAGTATAGATAGTATAGATGAAAGATGAATATAAACTACTCTTTGGTCGGTCAAATAGATGATGTTTTACAATTATATCCTTAATTATTTCATTTGTCACAATTTTATCCTTAGTTTATAATTTTTTATTAAATAACTTACATAATAATATAAAAATATAAAATAACTTCATATACTTGCATAGATATATGATATGGTAAATATACTACGTTTATTGATATAAATATATTTTTATATTTTAAGAACACCGACGTGTGTTCAATAAAATATAAATATATTTTTAAGATTTATATATTTACTAGATGAACTTTTAGTTGTGTATGCTGTATTGTTTGTAAGTTTATAAAAGAATAATTCATGTGATGATATTCTAATTTAATTGTTAAGTAATTAATTGTAATTAAATTAATGGTAAAACTGTAATGTTACTTGACATATTAATTAATTAAAGAACAGTTACTTTAACCCTTAATATTCCTTAATATTCGTATCTTATAATATTATAGAAATGTAGGTGGTCTCTAAATGCGCCACATGTCCAATAAATAAAATAAAAATAAAAAACAAAATGTAACCACCCACTTTGAAG
Organism: Craterostigma plantagineum; assembly: GCA_027422505.1. Classification (NCBI taxonomy): domain Eukaryota; kingdom Viridiplantae; phylum Streptophyta; class Magnoliopsida; order Lamiales; family Linderniaceae; genus Craterostigma; species Craterostigma plantagineum. The sequence continues at coordinate 7,790,812 of JAPQWV010000024.1, forward strand.
GAAATCACCACGTTAAGTCAATATGAAACTTCCTCTTTTTTAATATTTATATTTTAAGTAAATAGTTTTGATCATTTTTTTTAATAACCAATGCATGGCGCTGGGCAAAATATTAGTAGATGATTATTTGAAAGAAACATGTTTAAAGAAGGTTAGGAATATCCAAATTCCACAATCAAACAACGGCGGACCGCATGCCTAAACACATTAGTATATGTGTAAGTAAAATGTTGGAAGACAACTCTTTAACCTAGTTGTAAACTTGTAAACTTAATATAAAGTTGATGATCATAATACATGGTGTGTGGGTTGGGGTTCAATTCGTGAGTTAGTTTTCTTTATACACATTGCAGGGTTTGGACTTTCATTTAACTTCTCACTTTTTTTTATTTGATTCGTAGGCGGATTTATTCTATAAATCTATATTCTTGAAATCTCGGTTCTGCCACTGCGTCAATCTAGTATATCCTGTCCTAAAAATAAATAAGTTTTTTGTTAGAAAGTATCATATACCATACCAACCATCGGTGAATTCCCGAACTCCAACCAAAGTAAGATTGTAATATAAAATATTGTTATCAAGTAATAATGTTAGTGCTTTCATTATTCCAAGCTTGCTGCAGGAAACTAGGAATCATCCACGATGGGAGGCATTCTAACTTCTCATTATCTTGACAAGCCTTTTGGATTTTTCGATGGTGAAGGTTGTACCTCGCCTTTCCAATTGTGATTAATTTAACAACATATTTTCGAGTCAAGAAAATTATATTTAGTGTTGGTATGGTAGCGAGAATCACTACAATTTAAAAATTAGCAAATCTTGCTAACAAAAAACCGGATTTAATCTTCACTAGTATTCTTTGCACACTCAAATGCGTGTAAATAATATTAAATTTATTTTAACTTAACATATTTAATTGAAATTATGATTTAAATTTAATTATGTATATATAAATTATAAAATTAAAGGTATAGGAATTAACTAAAAGATAGCGGGTGATTTTTAAAATTTATTGTGATTTTTTTGTGAAATTGACTGACCAAGAGGCAGTTTATAGCCAACCGCCTACGTTTAATAAAATAGAATAGATATTTACATACCTATCAAAGCTTTACGGCCTTGGCTTACCTACCCAATTGGGTATAACCCAACTCCATTTAAATTTTGACAAGCATCCTACGCACTACCACACGATGTTAAAACACTAACCACTCATTACGTACAATTAAATTCATATCATGTGCCATTTATTAATTGGAGTTGAATATCCAATTGGATAGGCAAGCCATACCATAATTGAATTTTATTCGAGTTTAATTGGGAAGCATCGAAATTACTCAACGGTAACATATCCGAATGTCAAGAGCTTAATATCGTCATTCGACGGTAGCCGATATAAGTGAAATTTTTCCTTGTTATTTACACGCGACTCTACTCTTTGTTTTTCTACGTTCGCTACATATTAATTATTATTCTCTCTCTCTCTAAATATCCGGCCAAGAAATTCCCCAAAAAAGAGAGCATCGAAATCTCAGATCTCTTTGTCGAATCGACGTTGTCTCGAATCCACCCGAGAGCAAGGTAGTAAAAAGCTTTGCCGGAAGGAATCGCCATCGAATTTAGGGAATAAAATGAGCAACGGCGAGCTTCTTCAAATCGAGCCTCTAGAACTTCAATTTCCCTGTATGTGGATGATTTCTTTTTTTTGTTTACATTTTCTTGTTTCTATTATTTTTTTCATTTGTAAATCTGGATTGACTTCGTCATGTGTGTGTTGCTCGGTATGTTTGTCGCAGTGTTAGGTGATGTTATGTTTGGTCATGTGATTTTGTGGATCTTTGCTTTTCGATTTCGTTACGATTTAGGTGGTTTGCTTTTGATTTCTCTTCTCCCTTTTTTCCGTTCCTGGTGTATAGTTGAGTTGAAGAAGCAGATCTCGTGCTCCATGCAATTAAAGAACAAATCGGATGAATGTGTTGCTTTTAAGGTATCTTAGTTCCTTATTATTTCTGTTCGAATGCACATGTCTCTCAGTATGTTGCTTCTTGATTTTATTGCAATTTTGTTATTGCCTTTAAGCTCAATTGCTCAGACGTATCATCTTTTAAATTCCAAAATTTTAGGTGAAGACAACAAATCCGAAGAAGTATTGTGTGAGGCCGAACACAGGCGTCGTCGTGCCTCGCTCCACTTCTGAAGTTGTAGGTATATCTTTCAGCCAAAGCCTCATCAGATTTGTATTTCTTCCTATTATTTCTGGCAAATTCTCTATCTAGCCAAGTTATTTAAGGTTTGGAGATGTCTTGAAAGAGGAGGCTTTTATACATTAATTCAACTTCATTCTTATGTAGTTATGATGCAAGCACAGAAGGAGGCTCCGCCAGATTTACAGTGCAGGGACAAGTTTCTCCTGCAGAGTGTGGTCGTTAGCCCTGGAACCACCACAAAGGACATAACTGCCGAAATGGTAAGAAACAATTTTTTTATGAACTCTAATTTCTCATTGTTTCGTGTTGAATATAATATTGGAATTGGATTCAACTTGTTAAATTAATGCATTTGATGTGTTCTTTCAGTTTAACAAAGAGTCAGGTAATCGTGTCGAAGAATGCAAGTTGAAAGTTTCCTATATTCCGCCACCTCAGCCTCCTTCGCCAGTCCGTGAAGGCTCAGAGGAAGGTTCCTCCCCTAGGGCATCAGTGTCGGACAATGGAACCGTCAATCAGTCTGAGTTCAATGTATGTTTCTGGGATATTGAATTTTTCATAAACGAGAACATATGCTTCATGACAACTAGCATTCCATAACGTCTCAGAGCATTGTGTTGGCTCAATCTTTGTTATCCTTGCAGGTGGCGAAGGCCTATGGCGAATCCCAAGACAACAATCCAGAGGTTATTTACATTATTAATTTGAGTTGAATTTCTTTTTGCGAGTGAATGTTTTTGCTTTGTGCACGATACTATTTCATCACTGTTTGTGCTTTGGGATTCGCCCTTCTGAATGTCCATTAATCTAATGAAGGATCGAAGTTGAAAGAGTGATGGGAAAGTCATGTTCAGTTGTAGTAGCAACACTGATGAATATAACGATTAACTTCATATATAACCTTTTTGGTGAAAATTGTAGGTTAATGCCCTCGTCTCTAAGGTACTAGAGGAGAAACGTCATGCCCTCCAGCAAAATAGCAAGCTTCAGCAAGAACTGGTAAGCTTTCTTGATCTGATTATAATAGATAAATCGTTGCCATTGAAATATTTTCCCACTTTTAACACATAATCATATTCAAAGGTTATTACAAAGAGTTTTTGTAATTTATGGCACTTTAGGAAACATTGAGGCGTCAAAGCAACAAGAACAGAGGAGGTATACCGTTCATATATGTTTTCATCGTTGGCTTGATCGGGATTCTGATTGGATATCTTTTGAAGAGAATATGATCGAGTGCTCGAAAAAGCGAAACTTGGGGTGTTTTTATGTATTCTCTCGCAGTTGCGTGTGCTTTGTTTATAAAACTTAGGATAATTAAGGAAGTTATTTCACTTATTCTCTGAAGCTCGGTGATGTCTTTTCAATTTGCGGTAACATACCTGAAATTGGGTTTTATGTGGTCCTGTAATAGCTCAAGTAAGAACCATTCTTTGTGACTACTTTCAACCTAATGTTTCTCTTGGTTTTTTATTATGTCGAATCATCCATATTTCTATCCTGGGCCTATTTGGATTTATTGCCTGAGATACTTGTACAAGTATCTAGTTTAGATCTTGTAAGTATATAGTTTAGATCAATTTTTTTCTGTACATATTCGGTTTGACTGAAGCTCGGCTAGAATTCGTAACAACCGAGCTTGAGTTCATGAGTGCTGGCTAGCGAACTTTTTAATTTTTTTAAGTTTTTTTATTTATTTAATACTCCCTTCGTCCCTATAGTTATAATTTTACTATATCGGGCGTCTCGCTATCTTTTGTACATTTTCTTTTAGCAAAAAACTACCACAAGCAATCAATATCATAATATTAAACATTCTTAAAAGCTGTGTAAAGATACACTTTTTAACCTTTTAATTGTAGCTCGTTTGGTAGGGGGTATTAGAAGGGTTTAGATGGGATATGATTAATAAACGTTGTATTTGGTAGGCAGGTTATTTTAAAGGTGGGAATGGAATTAATTTAATACCTCATAACACCCCCTATTAAGTATTAAATAATACAGCCTTACCCCCCCTCTCCTTATCTAATCCCATGTACTTTGGACAGATTTAGCCCTTGTTTTAAAATTTATTTCTTACTTTACCCTTTTCCATTACATTTCGATCGAAACAGGTCATCATTCTTTGCTTTATTGTTCAAGTGACATTAGCAGTTCTTGAACTGCTATGCAGAGTCGAAGCCCACCATAACTCTAACAGAGAAAAAGAAATTCCATAATATGTCAAAAAGTTACGAAAATATAGAATTTTGAGGGAAACAGGTCCAAGCAAACGAAATTGGTTTGTGCATAAAGATCGAACCTTGATTGATAAAAAAAGAAAAAATGATTAACTCATGAACTATAATTGAAACACTCGTTGAATTAGACAAATTTAAAAAGAGAATATCGCAAATCTAAATCCAATTTGCATAAGCCGTTCACGAACTATGCACAAAGACAATTTACGAACTATGCACAAAGACCCAACACCCTAGCTTTGGCAGAATTATTCAATATTTAAATCTAAAATGGTAAAATTGTAATTGACCTCAATTAATCCTAATACTATCTAAAATCACCTACCAAACACACCGGACATTATTGTTTAAACCCATCAACCAAACACGTCAAAAATTTATCTCTGAAACAATGTACAAAGTTACAAAAGAGAAAAAGAGCCACAATCCTCACAACACGCTCTACCCTCAACCAAGAAAATGCACGGAAAATAAAGATGGAAAAAGTATAATTACAATACAAACATAACACAGGGAATGATTCTTCCATTTGACTTTGGCTCCATTATTTTTATCAATTTTCTATGTCGGTAAATACGTTTAAAGTTATTTGGATTGATATGATAAATCTTTTTAGTGCATTCCAATCAAGGAATCACTTTGCCTTGTTGGTCTATTCCTCGACTCTTTTGAGAATTTGTTCTTTGATATTATAATAACATCAAAACAAAGATCTGCTGCCTCATAGCGTTCTTGTGCTTCTCCAGTTGGACACAAATCTTATGTCTTTTGAGGAGGTTCCCATTGAAATGTATGATACTTCAATTCCTAAACTTATTTCTATATCTTTCTTTACTTCTTCTAAGTAAGCATTGGGACCTTCCTTTCTTCTGTTTTCATTTTTCCTTTTGGATTCTTAACTTCCTTTTAAGAATTTCAAATGGACTCGAAGATTCTCTTTGCTGCCTTTTCTCAATCTGTTTTTTGTATTGAGAAATTTTCTCTTTTATTTAGCAATTGTTTGTATTCATAATCACCTTTACCATCTATTCTGGCCATTTTCTTCCATCTATAAAACTCAGTGAAGACAGGGGACTTTTTGTCGGTTCTAACTAACTTCTGGAGACCGTTTGCATATCCATGGAATGCTAAATTCAATGTAATAATGCATTAAGGCCATATCTTCAATCCATTGATGATTATGCTCAGTATCTATAAGACATGGTGATACTTTCACCCATTCCGTATATAATCCCGAAAAAGGTTCTTTGAGGATATTAACAATGGCTACGTATGCATGATAACCACAATTGGTAAAACCTAGTAAGATTTTCTTGTCTATGTGCAAACTTTTATCCACCAAAAATGCTTTCTCTTAATAATTTGATATAGAAATACACTCTAGAAAGCATTAATATAATTTCAATAATTAAATTTGATAATACTCTTCAATTCAGTATTCTTTATCCTTCATAGGGTGAATTGCCTACATTTTTAGAGGTATATTTAGCTAAATAATTATCTTGCTGAAGTTATAAACTTTATGATTTCGTGTGACGAAATGTTCTATTTCACAGGTTCCACTGGGTCTGAAAATATACTCATAGTTATCTCGATGTTTACAGAAACGACAACATATGATGCTTTATCAAGATCCCTTTCGATTAAGGTCCAAGGCTGATCTTTCCACCTCAAATCTTTATGATCAAGAAGAGGTATTACCTCTTTATGAGTGTTTTGTTCATACATAAATTCTGTATAATCATTTTCTTCATCTGCTACTATTTTAGCCTACGAAGTTTCGTCTTGGGATTTTTGTTCCTCGAATCAAGGAACTCTTTCATCATGTGTTGATCTTTCATGCTCAAGTTATTACTTGAGGATGTAGATATATTCTCCTTATCCAAATTCTTGTTCCAATTTGTGCAATTACTTTTCCTTCCCTTCCACTTCTATTAGAGGGAAAGTTCGTGGACATTCCTACAATATTAGTCATTGAATATATTCACGTGTTAGATAATCTGGAAGACTATTATCACTTCCTTTTTTTAAATAATTTCAAAATCAAATGAGGCTAAGTGCGCTTGGCACCTTGCAAACATCTGCTTAGAAATGTCATGCTTAAAGTCTTTCTGAAACATATATTTTGCAGCTTGACAGTCAGTTTTTATTAAAAACTTTTGATTAAATAAAGCATCTTGAAAAAACACACTTAACAGTAGCAAGAATTTCTTTGGCTATTGTAGCATAATTATTTTGACTATTATTCCATTTTCTCTAATGGAATCTAACCAATTTGTTCTAATATTCCTCCATCTCCTATATCAGACGCATCAGTTTCTATAGCCTTTTCCCAATTATGGTTTGTTAACATTAAACAAGGTAAATGAGTAACCTTATTTTAATCTTCTTAACTATTTCTCTATGACTATCAATCCATAATCTAATAGATGTATCTATTGTAAGGTTTTTATAATATGGGAGAAATATAATTTAAACTTCCTAAAAGCCTTTGATGTTTGGTTCTATCAAGAATTTGATCGGAGAATTTTGTCACAAACTCAACACTTCTATGAATAGGATTAACTTTTCCTTTTTGAATATTATCACCAAGAAATCTAACTTTGGTTTGGAAAAGCATCATTTTAGAGCTTGATATGACTAACCCATTTTGAATAATGATTTTCTTAAACATATCAAGATGTTTAAAATGAGTTGTGATATCTTTTGGAAGTACTGAACTATCATCAATATAAACAATTATAAAATTACTGTAAGGAATGAATATATTTTATTCACAATATTCTAAAATTCGGAAGGAACATTTTTATACTAAATGGCATAGTCCATTGAAAATTTCCGATTATTGTAAAAGCAGTCTAAGATATAGTATCATGTCAAGTGACTTTTGAAAGCATGTTAATATCTTATTTCATTGTCTTTTTCAATCTGAAACTAGTTTGTGGAGGATTAACCGAAGAAAGATTCTTTCCACTTGGTAAAAGTTTTCCTTGAAAATCGCAAATCATATTTTCAAACTATTTTGCCAAAAACCAAGGTATAAATCGTAATTCTGTTTTGAAAATCTGTGTAAAATGTTTCTTGAATTACTATTTTATCTTCTTTATTAAAATTCTCGAAGAACATTTTCTAAAGAGTTCCCATTTGGATAAATTATATTCTTGTTGAATTCTTTTTCTTCCCGATGATACCGGGTTAAAATCTATCTTTTGATTTAAATCCATTTAAACTTAAAAATTCATTTCTGACTCGGTTATTTCTTATAAACTCCTCTTACGATATTATCTATTCTTAATCATCTATTTTATTATCTACGTATTTACTAGGGGTTGATTCTCTAATCCGAGAGTTAGAAGCTCTAGAAGAACACCTAACAATATAATCACAAGGAGAAATAAGATAATGTGACGTGGTTGTTATAGAGAATCCTGATAAGAATCTAGAAACTGTGGTATCTAATGACCTTTTGTTATTTCCAAACTGTATTTGAATAGTTTCTTCTGAAGTTTGGATTATACTTGTTGTGCAATTATTAGTTTGGTTGTAAAGATTATAGCTTTTTCTATTATCCAATTTTCTGGATATTTTATTCTTCCATCTTATTGATCTCCGAGTATTATTATTTGTGGATTTGAGAATATATTCATAGTTATCTCGATTTTTTATAGTAACCACCAGCATATGATGCTTTATCAAGATACCTTTCCATTAAGGTACATGGCTGATCTTTCCACCTCAAATCGTTATGATCAAGAATAATTTTACCTCTCTATGAGCATTTTGTTCATACATATTAGGTATCTTCATTTTTTTCATCTGTTACTATTTTAGCATAAGAAGTTCCTTGGGATTTTTGTGCCTTGAATTCAAGGAACTCTTCCATCATGTGTTGATTTTTCATGCTCAGGTTATTACTTGAGTATGTAGAGATATTCTCCTCCACCAATTTCTTGTTTCCAAATTTGTGCAATTACTTTTCTTCCCCTTCCACCTCTATTAGAGAGAAAGTTGTGCAATATTACTGGCCAACTTTGATTATATAATCCATTTGAAATTTTAAAACACATTTAACAACAACAAGAATTTCTGTGGCTATTGTAGTATAATTTTTTTACTATTATTCCATTTTCCAGATGAATATATATATATATATATATATATATTTGAAGAGTTCGACCTCGATGAGTTTTCTCAGCTTTATAGAGCCACAAAAAAAAAATGAATTGAGCTCGACTAGTTAACACCCTTGGAGAACATGATAAGTTTAGATGCAATAAAATTTGACCTGACCGATTGCTACTACTACCAAGTAGGGTTGAGCAAAAATATTCAAAGGATTCCGATCTGAGATTTGGTTTTCAAGATCCGAATAACCGGATATTCGTAATAGTATTGCATGTTCGATCCGCTTAAATTTAAAGTAAACCGGATCGGATCCGGATAAATGTCGGTCTAAAAATCGGATATCCGATATACGATTTTATATTTGAAAAAAAGGAAAAGGAGGCCAATATTGTGGGTCAAAGTAAAATATGTGATTTATATTATTTTATTGCAGAAATGTTGTTTGAGGATTAAAAAAACAATGCAAGTTAAAAATGTGGAGTTTGCGTTAATGTCATGTGTTTACTATGTTTTTAATGTTTTTCTTAGATTGTATATTTTAATTGCGCTTACGTATTGTGTGGATTACATTGTGTAGGAATTTTTTATATGAAATATAGTTTTTACTGTTGTATGACATGAAAAGAAATAATGAAAATAAATAAGAAAAGAAAATTTGAAAAAAGGATGCGGATTAATCGGATTTCCGATTTTTGGATATTCTATTCAAACCGAATCTAATACGGTTCACAATTTTATATATATCCAAAATCGGGATATCCCTACCCGAAAATCCGAACATCCGGATTTGCTCACCCATACTACCAGGTATATAACTAAGGATATACGCTATTTTAGCCGGTTTTTAAGGATAACAATCATACAGTTTGAAGAAAAAAAATATGTTCTTTGCAAATATTGAACTTCATTTCTTTTGAGAGGCTGTAAATACTGCTAGTACTTTTGCACACTATAAGCATGCGCTATACTCCCTCCGATTTTTTAGGTGTCGTTTAAGGTTTTTGCACTCATATTAAGAAATAGAATAAAATGTCTAATATACCCCTACTTAATTGCTTAACACTATTTAATATATTCCATTTAATAATATTTAAAAGGATAAAACTGGAAATATGATAAATATTTGTCTTGAAATCCGTAAAACGACAACTAATTAGAAACAAGATTAAAGAGCTAAAATGCATGTAAATTAAATCGGAGGGAGTACTATACATACTAAAAATAGAAGGGTAAAACTGGAATATACTATGAAAAATGTAGTGAGTGATTTTCTCTTAATAAGGATTAACTTAAATTGACAGACTAAAATTTGACAGTTTGCCCCACAACCGTTATAAAAGAGTATACGTAATATAATTGGTTAATAATAGCTAGGTCAAGTGATGGACTAATCAATTGATAAAGAAAGAATAAAATGTCATACGAACACTAGATCAGTAAAATTTGAAATGGTCAATCTTCCAATTTAATGACAAAAGAGAAGTCAAAGGTCTGCGCGCGTACATGGACCATGTTACATGGGCTTACGTGTGATGTTGCTAATGGGCTAAAATTACTAAATTCGTCGTCAACCGACCCGATTTCACGAAAACCCGAATGCCTTGGTATAAAAAGCTTCGGATCGACCCATCGCTATTTCTTATCAAACAGTTCCAAGCCTACCAAACTTCAGCCGTGGGATTCAACGATCAATGCTCGAATGAAATATCAACGGCTGAAAGTTTTGACTTTCGGAGAGATCTCAATTGCAGTTTACTATCGGCATCTGTAGTCAAATCGTATGAAGCCTGAAGGTAAATTAATACATTGTTCTTGTAGATTTTGCTGGGTAGGTCCATTAGGGTTTCTGATTGGGTTTATTTGAACGCAGATTCGTTTCCGTTTCGGTTGTATTTTTTATATGAAATTTTCGCTGCATTTCGTAGCAGTAATTTTATGGTAATTTTTTTGTTGCTTGTTGGTTTGGTGGGATTGGACGGGATGGGGAGAAGAAACGCAAAAACATCCACTTCTTTTCAGCTTTTTGCTTGCAAAGATTTTAATTAGCTGTGCGACCTTCCTTAATACGGGCTACGATGCTTTTGATTTGTCTTTTATATTTTGGTAATGGGAAAATCCGATCTATTGGGGTTTTGGGTGGAAATTGAGCTGTTCTAAAACATGAATATGGAATTTCAGTCGCTTCATGTATTAGCTGTTTTTCCGAGCTGATTTCGTTTTGACTCAACTCATGTTGCGTAGGGAATGATTTAGCCATGTGGACTAATAAAACTGATGTTGAAATCTCTATGTATTTTGGCTGCATAACATTTGACCCATTATGAATTTCATCATCGATATATGATTTGTGTAGTGAATCATGTTAAGTACCATCTTTTCAACTTGCAACCTGTTTATACTCTTTGGGTTGTGAATTGTGATCTATTACTGATTCTAGATGTTCCCCATCTAGTGAGCAGAACAATGGAGCTAAAATCGAGGACCTCGATGATACATAAACTTTAGCGGAAATAGTTGAACTATTCTTGACATCTAACACCTGAACTTATACAAAGAAACCTTCATTTCCCGTAAAATGGCTGAGCAGCTTCTGAGGGCTTGTAAGAGAGCCTCAAACGGTCATGAAATTAAGAGATCATTTCCGAACCCCAGGGATCAGATTCACCAATCAAAGAAGCCACGGAAAGGTGAAAACCCTGTTAGGATACCTCAGTGTGATTCTGCGGATTACAAGAGTTCGACATCATGGATCTGTAAGAATGCAGCATGTCGAGCCTCTCTCTCAGCTGACGACGCGTTTTGCAAGAGGTGTTCTTGCTGTATATGCCACCTATTTGATGATAACAAGGACCCAAGTCTGTGGTTGGAGTGCACATCTGAATTGGGCGTTGGGCACTCTTGTGGTTTGTCGTGCCACATCGAATGTGCTTTACGGCACGGTAAGGCGGGAATGGTTGAGGTGGGCTCGTTGGCTCAGCTGGATGGAAGTTACTGCTGTTCTTCTTGTGGCAATGTTTCTGGGATACTTGGGTAAATTGCTTGACTTTTACTTCATTTTTTGCACCTTATCCTCTGTTTATATTCCTATTATTCTTTCTTCTGTTGTTAATTGAATTTATAATTTTTTTGGATACACTAATGTTGGGATTGATTCAGTTGATTATAAGTTGACACTTCTGAGTAAGAGATATAGCTTGATGTTGTTCACTCTTGCATGTTCATTTTACATACGTTTACTTTCTAGTTTGGATTATGTATCCTGTGGTGGTTTATTTTAAATTCATGTTTTCCTTCTCTTTTAATACATCGTTGTCTAGTAATCGAATTGCTCAACATCAACAGCTGCTGACTTACCTGGCTTATGTAGCTTTCTAGTGCAATAAATATGAAAATCAGAGAGTTCTTATGCTAAATAGCATCTCATACAAATCTCTAAATGTGATTTACCTTGGCAGATGCTTGAGGAAGCAATTGATTGTAGCGAAGGACGCTCGCCGTGTAGATGTTCTATGCCACAGAATCTTGTTAAGCTATAAATTATTACTTGGTACCTCAAGATTCTCTGATATCCACGAGATCCTTTCAGAAGCCAAAGCAAAGTTGGAAGCTGAAGTTGGACCACTAGATGGAGTTTCAGCTAATCTTGCTCGAGGAATTGTAAGTAGACTCTCAGCAGCAGTCGATGTGCAGAGGCTCTGCTCTGTTGCTATTGAAAGAACCGATGAGTTGATGGCTTCAAATGCTAAACCAACAAATAGCTTTAAAGGTCCTCGATCGATCTTCTCTTACTTCCTAATCTGATTTCCCATTTTGCCACTGGCACCTTACTTTGCGTGCATTTCTTGCAGAGGGTTCACTTCCCGCGGCTTGCAAGTTCCTCTTTCAGGAAGTCACTTCTTCTTCGGTAGTTATCGTATTAATTGACTTATCATCAACTTCGTTAGATGAAGATATAAAGGGGTACAAACTATGGTACTGTAAGACCAAGGAAGAGACGTATACGAAAGAGCCCTCTTGCATTTTCCCAAGAAACCAACGTAGGATTTGGATCTATAACCTTCAGCCTTGCACTGAGTACTCCTTCAGGATAGTTTCTTACAGCGAATCTGGCGACTTTGGACACTCTGAGGTCAAATGCTTCACAAAGAGCGTAGAAGTAATCAACAAAAACTCGCACTTTCTCGCCGCTGAAAATGTCTGTACTAGCTATGTGGGAACGTCTAGTTCGAACCACCAAAAGGGGACTTCAAGCGACATAGAGTTAGACTCGGGTTTCAAGGTTAGAGAACTAGGCAACATCCTAAGGCTGCTGATGAACAAACAGCAATGCTGCTCTGACTCGTGTTCTAGCGCAGATGTAATGAAACACTTCTTCAACAGCTGCAGTAAAGTTAAACAAGAAGCTCGGGAAGAAAAGAAGCCTTCTGTTTCACGTGCCCTCGACTTAAACGTTGCTTCTGTCCCAGATTTAAATGAAGAATTTACGCCTCCCATCGATTCGATTGGAGATGAAGGTAACAACAATGTGCACGTAACTTACCGTGAAGTGCAAGATTCTGACAGCACTTTAACTAACGGGTCCCCTTTTACTGAGACGGGCTGTTTGGATGAAAACTTTGATTACTGTGTGAAGATTATCCGTTGGATGGAGTGCGAAGGGCACATTTCTCGGGATTTTAGGTTGAAGTTGCTGACGTGGTTCAGTCTCAGATCGACCGAGCAAGAGAGGAGAGTTGTCAACACTTTTATACAGAGTTTAATCGACGATCCCGTGTGTTTAGCTGGGCAGTTGGTGGATACTTTCTCGGACATTGTTTCGAGCAAAAGGGCTCGGAATGGTTTGTGCAGATAAAGCTTCGGTTTAAGGTTGTCTGTCGCTCATCGGCGAAGAAGTTGAAAGTCGCCAATTTAAGTAAATCCCTCTAACTCCCTTTCTTTTTCTTTATCTATTTATCTCATTAAAGATAGTTCTTGACTCCTCCATTGGCAGATTGATTTATGAAATATCTCACATTTGTGGGATTGCATTTATCCATTATTGATGCTCATGGGCTTTTGAGACTTTGGGTTACTATCTATCTAGTAGGGTTAGATGAATTTGATTTTAGTCAGCCATTTCTCAGTATTTTGTATAAAAATGATGGATTTTTCCTATCATTATTCTATGTGTACTCTTTGTTTTTTCCATCCTTGAAGCAAATCTGATTTAAGTGGCACGGATTATATGAAATTCTGATTCTGATAGTAGTATTGTAAATGAATTCATATCAAAATCAGTATTATCAACTGCGGATGGCAGGACATGGCAGAAAGCCAAAAAAAATCAACAATATATTTATGGCGGTTGGCGTGAGGGAAAAGGTGGAAGCCATGGGAACAAACAAAAAGTACACTCAATATTTTGCTTTTTTCAATGCCAATGTCGCCAACACCTTCGTAGATCCTCTCATATTCGTTGCTGACCTAAATCGTCATCTCCAACACGTTAAATTTTAAGAAAACCATCACATAATCACGTCGTCCATATGTGAATAATAAATAATGAATTTTTTTAAAAACTAACGAGTTAGAGAGGACGATTTAGGTTAGCAACGGATATGAGAGGGTCTACGGAGGTGTTAGCGACGTTGGGCATCGGAGTGAAAAATACAAATTCATTGTTCCATTTCCATCCTCATCGATCCAAGCATAATTAATTTTCAAATTATCAATTAAGAGAGCATATCATCTTCATCTTCCTTTTGAAGTCCTCCAAATCAACAAACACATTTTCTTCTTGAAACGATTCATGTCGATGTTCAAATTCTGTTGCATCCTCGTCTACATTCCTTTTTTTCCCTTTTCCTTTTAAGGTTACTCGAACCACCAATGTTGTTCCTTCTTTTTTTAAGCCCTTTCGTCTAGTATACATCATTGGCTCTTGTTAGGATCGATTAATGTGTTTAGAGGGGGTGAATAAACACTTGTTAGTTTTTCGGTTCTGAACCGGTTAAGGTTAGATATTGGTGCTTGATATTTGTGTATGCAACTTGTGCCGAAGTAAACCAGTCGGTTTTGAACCAAGACCGGATGTGAGCTGTGATGTGTGTGTGTGTTTTGCGAAGGACACGATTTGTTTCTAGAAGTTCGGAGCAAATTCTCATATGTCTCCCTTTCTTCCCCGCAAGTAAGGTATCACTAGAAGCCTTGGCTTACAACCTTTGTTGTACAACATCCTTAGCTAGACTGACTCAATACAAACCTCACGTCTATATTACGCTAACTAAACTCCTAGTCCACACTTAGACAACTTTTTATAGTCCGTCTCTTTCAAGAGCTTTTTACAGTCCCTTGAGAAAATCACTTAGTAACCGTTCCGGTTAGTAATCTCTCGTTCTTGATTTTTCAATGAAGTGTCGTAAGGTCTTCAGCTTGCTTCCCTATATTTATCGCTGGGTTTGAAGGAAGCTGAAGGCCGTTGTGAGATGGCTCTCTGTGTACCGAACAGAGCAATTATTGACTTTACCCAAAATGGGTCCGTCCGGTCTTCGCTGCAGTCTGCGCTATACCTTTTGCTTTATTTCTTATTCAGCTTGGTTTGACTTCAGCTTGGCTCTAGCTAGCACCCTTGTATTAATTGTTCGTCAGAAAATTTCAACATATATTTGAATCTTGTCTTGCGTGGCACTTCTGGTATCATGCATTCTGGTCTTCAATGTACTTCCGGTAGCAGTCTTGATCCGGCTTCTGATTGCATCGTTGACCTGCTGTCTGTTTCGATTTCTCTTATGTCTAACTGGTATACTTATTAAGTTAAGTTTAATCGCCAAACTGTTAATTTGAATATTTAAATTCACGATTTCTAACAGCTCTCCATTTTTTTGCAATATAGCACATTATCGGTTTCTTCAGCATTGCTTGTCACCAATTTCCCTTTTGCACATGCCTATGGTTCTTCTTGGACTTCTTGCGGACGCTTTAAGCATGCCGCAACATCACACTGCTTTCCCTGACTCTAGTTATCTCCCGTTATAATTTTCTGATAATATTTACAAACAACGATGTTTGTATCTCTTTCATTAAGGGTGTAGCAAATCTCCATCCAATGTCATTTTAATTAATAGATATGTCATCTACCATTTTTCGATACAATAAAAGTATATAATAGACGGCGTTTTTCAAATTGAACCCAAACAATGTCCAGTGAGAGGGCCACACACAGCGAGAGAATGACAGAAATAGTGTTATTTTTAATAGTGCTATTACGAAAGTAGATAACTTTCTCATCCTATTAAAAAACCTAATCAACCTTTTTAATTTACACTAATATTATTTTCAGTTTAAACCACAAAATTATTTTGAATTACAACAGTCTCTATTATTATTTCAAATAAGTAAAACAATTGCTCTTAGTTATATTTTAATCCCAAAATAATTATTCTGATTATTTTTTCCAAATCTCGCCATACCATCGGAAATCAGTCATACTCATACACGACATTCCTCATCTAGGCATATATATTAAGAAATATTATTTAACGCATTAACAAACAAAGAAATCAAGAAAAATGTAATAGTCCATAGAATGTTAAAATAAGTATTATTTAACAAAAATCAATTTATAATTTTTGTTATCACAACTCATCATAGTTTTCCCTTACGTTCTTGTGAGACCTTCGAATTCGATCCATTTCACATGGATTTCTTCGAGATCGCTTACGCCCGACCCTTCTCTCCGGACGTAAATAAGGATTATGTACTAGATGAAAAAGTGGCTTTCCAACGTGCTTACTCTAATGGACAATAGAGGCTAATAAACAATTTATACTAGTAATTTTTACACACTCGCAGGTGCTAAAATATGTGAATATATCATACTGATCTTATTTTGATTATAATTAAACTTTTAATATAAATTTGAATTTTGTTATAAGCTTATTAAAAAGAAAAAAGATAGTAGTTTACTAAAAATAGATGGATAAATTAGTAATTTAATAAAAGGTAATGGCCTAGAGGGTGTTTTTTTTTATTAGTTTTTAGTAGTTAAATTGACAAACCAATTTCTTAACGATTTATAGCAACCATTCAGACTTCTTATAAGTATCTATTCTATTAATTAATGGTGATAGGTCAGTATAGGCTGCTATTTGGTTTGTAAAATAGTTTTTTTTTACAATTTTACCCTTTATATTTTAATATATTACAATTTAATCCTTTGATTTAAAATTTTATTTTTTAAATAACTTAATTAAAAATATAACAATATAAAATGACGGGATTTTTAAGTAAATGGCCTTTGACGTGGTCAACGTTAAAAAGTAGCCTTCAAATGAAAAATGACTTTAATGCCCTTATGGCGGGACCTCTGCTATATAGCACAGTCCCATGCCCAATATGGGGGGTCTCATGCGCCCATGCTGTGCAGCAATGGGCGGGACCTCTGCTTGCATGAGCGGGACCTCTGCTATATAGCACAGGTCCCATGCCCAATATGGGCAGGTCTCATGCGCCCATGCTGTGCAGCACCTCTGCTATATAGCACAGGTCCCATGCCTAATATGGGCGGGTCTCATGCGCCCATGCTGCGCAGCATTGGGCGGGACCTGTGCTACATGCCCAGTATGGGCGGGTCTCCTGCGCCCATGCTATGTAGCAATGGGCGGGACCTCTGCTTGCATGAGCGGGACCTTTGCTACATAGCACAGGTCCCATATCGAGGTCCCATTCGTCTGGGTAGCCTTTATAAAAAAAAATATGTGTTGGGGATTTGAACCCTACTACTTGAACGTCAGACTGCACAATCACTGGACTACGGCCCTCCCACCCACCCTGGTGTGGTCCCGATTTAACATATTGGGTTTTACTATATAAAAAAAAACACCCTGTACAAAGACGAAAATACCCTTAAATTGAAGGCTACTTTTTAAAAGTTAGAATCGACGGGGCTATTTTTTTAAAGCTGACCGAGTCAAAGGCTATTTTTTAAAAAGACCATAAAATGACTTATATATTTGCACATACATAAGATGTGCTAAATATACTAGTATAGATTATCTATCGCTCGTCGTCAGACATAAAATTTCCAAGTCAATATTGAAAATACACTTACAAAGAGTCTCCTTCTGAAACTACAACAAACTTAGTTATAGAACCTCAGAAGGAAATAGTAGAAGTAGGACAGAAAGAAACTGCATGGACGACATTTAACACATTTATTTATATTTCTCTTAGTTACTTAGTAGGGAGCCACACCGATATTATTGGTCGGAGCAAGAAAACCATCTTTCATCATGTCACGATCTCCTTCCTACAATATGTGTAAAATAAGCTGTTTTAATTCGAAATCGTGCATTAGACATAGGTATAATAATGCCCAATTCATTTTTAATAAAGATTACCTGTTGGCAAAGGTTTGGTTTCTTCGTGGGTTGATGATCAGGCATGAGTCCGAAGTGAATGTGAGGGAAATGAGCCCACTGAGAAAAACAATGAATTTAAAATAATAACAAAATTTAGAGAAAATGACAAGCATCCATAAAAGCGAAAAACCCTAAATAGTATCTAATGTGATTTATAAAAACAAAATATTACATTTTTCGCAGCTGCACTGAAGGCCTCCCTGTGACTTATATCAGGGTTTCCAGCTTTTATGCGTTGGATCTCTTCCCTGTGAATTTATTTATAATGTTTGAAAAATGATGTAATTTATATAGTTGATCCACTTTTCTCTCGATCTTATATAATAATGTAATTCATCTATGATCTTCGTCACAATCAAGGTATTGCTAAAAGGCTGCCAACGGAAGCATTATAAAGCTGCGAAGAAACCTACCACATAAAATATATATTATATTTCTAAAGCATATAACTGCACCCACTAGAGGTGGACAATAGTTTCCATTTGAAGCTTTTGTTTCCAATACCTAATTCAAGCTTTTGTTTAAGCTATTATTGCAGACGTTGTAATGCACATAATGTAATATTTTATATATTGCTTTAGCTGCGTAACTTACTTACTTGATAAACCTATTGTAAGCAGATGGCACTCTCTGTCTTTTCTCTGGAGCTGAAATGGAAGAAGATTCAGCACGGCATTACATAAACAAACAAACGAATAAAACAAAAAATAGAATACTTACACACAAACACACGTATATATATTATATATATAATCAAAATTAATGAGCTAGACCGCTTAATCTTTCTAGGTTTCTGCAACTTTCAGTGTCTCAGTTCTGTCACCTCAACCTAAGTCTACACTAGCTTCTTTTCTCCGATCATCATTATCAAATGATATCTGCCTACACACACACACACACACACATATATATATATATATATATATAACATATATAATTTGCCAGTGTCAAACGACGATGAAAAAAGCTTCCAAGGTCACTTCTATTTAGCAGGAAACTATGAGGTAACATAAAATTCCAAAATTAGGGTTTTCTTGCCTGATTTATTCCTCGGGATCGTAATTCAATAGGGTCGTGTGAGCATTATTTGGTTGAAGCATTTTTTAATCTTAGCAACGTTTTGGACACTCTTGAAGATGAGACATAAAAGGCCATGCTTAGCTAATTATACCAAAAATGATTTCGATTTGTACTTATTCATAGTTTTTATGAATACAGATCGCATATCCTTAAAAAAAATCTAGTAAAATGATGATATTGGTAAAAGTATATATTGAAAGGACAAAAAAAGAAAAAGAATCTCACGTCTGTTAGCTGGTGGAGGTTTGGGAAGTTCATCAATCCTTCGAACAGGTGGAGGTACTAAAGGCTCGTTTGGATTGTGTTGATTATTGAGAAGAAAACTCGAAGGTGGGCTTCGAATATCATCCTACATTGACGTAAATTGAATAAAAACACAGTTTACCAGATTGAATAAAAATACAAATACAATGACTACTTAGAAATAATGTCAAAAAATAAACAGCACAGATTTTTTTATTTTTTTTTCTGTACCAGAATATTGTGAGGGGTGAAAAAGGTCTGGCCAAGATGAAGCTGATGATTGGCCGAAGCAGCAGAAGGTAGAAGAAGGCCACGCATGTTTACTGAGAGATGATTCGAGCAATGACCACATCGTACTGTGACAGTGTTGAACAAGCTTGTGCAAGGAACACTCACCTATTGTTGTAAATAAATGACAAACAAACAAAAAATAAAAAACTGAAGAAGCTCAAACTAAGTCTCATAGGCTTTGGGGAAAATACTTTGTAGTTCGAAAAGACTCGAGGGTTTTTACAATTACATCTATGAAAAGGGAACTAAAATGTTGCAAATTCTAGCTAGGGGCACCTTCTAAAACTTAGTAACAATTGAGAACGTTGAAGATACACTTGTTGATAAATTATTTGTGAAGAATTTCAGAAAGGGTTTTGTTCTAGCTCGAGATATATGTATATATTTATATATAGACATATGTATATACCGCAAGGACAGTGTCACAAAATTTGCAATGGACGTAACAGAGCTGTTCGGATGGTGAGAAGCAGTGGTGGTGGTCCGAAGCAAAAGCAGATGAAGATGACATTCTTTTTTTTTTTAATTATTTGAAGTTATTTCCTTTGATTGATTGATAGAATGACTTGACAAGGTATATATGTACGTTTATATACGGGGGAATTGTTTTATTTAATAGATTAAAATGATAGATCTAATCTGTATTCTAGGGAGGTGTTGAGTTTGTAATAAATATCTCATCATCTTGAAGAGGTATATAGTATAGCTGATGAGGTAAGTAGGGTTTGGGATGTGTGGGTACTAATTGTTGTCCAGCTGTAGAATATTTTGGCACTAAAAGATACATCAAAGTATTATATTTAACAATTAACTCAACTTATATCTTCCATGAAAGTGTCTTTTTTTTAAAAAAAAAAAATCTCAGATGAAATGGCATTCAAACCAAGTTGCTTATCCTACCCCATGGGTTGTGGACGAGGAAATTTCTCCATTGCCAATTCGACATCAACTGATAATTAATTGACAATTCAAGTAGTTCTATTGTAAAAGCTTGAGTTGTTTTTACCATCAAATATTATTTAACGAACACTATAATACAACAATTTGAACGATATATGACAAGTAATTAATAATTAGCTGCTGCTGCTGTCCGTGATATATGATAAGAATTATCAAACTCTCACAAATAACTGAATTTGAGAGCTCCATCGCAAAAATATATGTAGATGAGAAACCCAGTAATTTAATCAACATAGAAAATGATCAGAGTAATTTGTTTATTTTCGTGGAAGGATGTAGTAGGGTTTGGATTATTAGTTTTGTCTTCAAGCTCAAAACCCTACTTCACGTTGTATCAGAATATTCAATTCCATTCACCTACTTAAGCTTCGTTACATACTTGTTGGGTACAAAGCCTCTTAATTGAGGCATTAAAGCGCGATTACACTGCTTACATAAAAGGACAACAGCTATCTTATTACTTAGTGAGTATGGTCGTGAAGAAGACGAATTGAGATCTGCAAAGAAGGGCCATATCTGTAATAATATTGTTGTGGTCTGATGCATTAATTTTCGGTGGACTGTTTTTGTTAACTTTTTGCTGCCCTTGAGAGAGAGAGAGAGAGAGAGAGAGAGAGAGAGAGAGAGAGGAGATAAAGAAGGGCTCAGAGGCGGCAGAGGTGGGGGATCGGAGAGTAAGAAAAGGACTTGTGCATGGACTTGCTCTCATTCACCTGTTGTTTTCACACTTAATTAGGGTTTTGTATTTTTCTAACCATTTTTTTTATTTTTAAATTATTATAATTATTTTATGCTTCTTTTCATCAGATAAAAAATTGCAATTTCCACAAATACAGAACTACATGTATGTGTATTATGCATGCATATCCTAGTCATAGATCATGCCAGCACACACAAACACATATTAAGTTCGATAAAGAAACAACGACGACTTTTAATTAAAATGCTGAGATTGTGATTATTAAACGGACAAGTTATATGTACAAACTCATTCTAGACGGGAGCTATTGTTATATGACTACTTTAATTAAAAGGTAACTCGAAAACCGAAAGTGTATATATCATTTAAATTTATATATTTTATTTGTATTTTTCCTCATGTATTTCTTTTCTTATATATATATTTGTGAGAATTCATCATATGAACCTTTAAGAAGGAACTCGGATATCATGCTAAAGATAAGCTCAATCGATGGGATATTCATACTTTTTGTTTGTATATTGTATTTCCAAGATAAAATTCGTTTAAGAGATGCAACCATTAATTTGTACAGAAACATATAATTAATGAACACTTTTAATAGTGGGCAACTGTCATCTGCGCTTGTCATTAATTAGACCCTCGAGCCTAGCCCAGAGCTTCTCAATCTTTCATATATTTGTTAAGAGATTACTTTTTATTGTTCTATTATATGTCAAGAGAATATATATGGGTCTCTACACATAAATATCCATTTGGATAAAACCTTATAATTTAGTACCATGTCAGTAGTAGCTACCTAATAGAATTTTTTTTTGCACATAGGTACACGATCTGCCGCAGGTACGCCATATAACACATTTAGGTACCCTATAGCAACGTATTGTGGTACGTAATACGTTGAGAAAATGGTTACGCCATATATAACACATTAAGTACCATATAGTAACCATATAGAATACCGTATAAAGGCGTGACGTGTAGACAATAATACACACATAAAAAGGTACGACAAGATTGAGAAAATTGGTACAAACAGTAAAACAGATACCTATCTGTAAAAATTTCAGATATAGGTACTGATATGTAAATTTTTAATTAATTGGGTATTTATCTATATATGTCACAAATATATAATATATATTTCATTTCGTATTTTTTCTATAAAACATCGACGTGATGAAAGAAAATAAAATATATTTTTCGTGATTTGACGCCTCAGTCACCTCGAAATCTCCCCACGCTCACATAGATACGTAAACGTCAGTGAGACATGGAAATCAAATTCATACACAGACATATATATATTCGTTATATAATTATATGGCCTTTCGGTTTAACTATTTAATAATTATTTTGATTGTATTATTCAAATATTGATGCTATATATTATTACCACTTCAGAAAATAATTACATATGGCAAGATCTTCGTCGTCTTTGTAATTGCCAAACTGACAATTACTGTTTCCATTGATTCTATTTATTTCTCGGCCAATAATAAATAGGATAGATATATCCTTCTACACAACCTTTGCTGAAAAAGATGGCTGTCGTTGCTTCTTTTAACAATGTTTGGCAAACTATCACATCCTCAAATTCCGCCCTCATTAACATTAATGTTCATGTTTATTACGCTAAAAACAACATAAGATCGAACCTTAGTATACATAAGATCGAACCTTAGTATAAGAGACAAGCAAACTAGCCAAGTAACACAGAGCTGTACTTATCGAGTGTAGTGTACTTGAAATTTTTGAAATAGACATGAAGACAAAAAGAGCACAGCTCATCCCCAAAATTAGAATAGCATGTTTATGTATAGAACTTTTTTTGACACCATAATCCAACATTTTATGTTTGTTTTGCTGATTGAATTTGAACTTCACCGTTGCGAGCCTTAGTATACATGATCGACTCTCTGCAAGGCTAGATTTTAGTGCGTGCATCATGGTCTATCGCACATGGTCACACAAATTTTAGGGCGAATTTTTAGGGTTTGAGAGCCTCACTTTTATGGTCGACATTTATAAAAAGTCACCATTTAAATTTTTAAGTGCCCACCCTGTTAAAAGAATGGTGTCACCAAATAAAAAAGGTTATAAAAAAAAATCCTCACTCGCTGGCTGCAGGGAGAGGACATCAATGGTGTTTGTCTATTAAATACAGTAACAATATTGACGCCGTAAATTGGAGTGATAAGGACGGAAATTGGAGCGATAAGGATGAAAGTCAAGCTGTGAAAATCTTTCCCGTATCACTCCAATTTATGGCGTCAATATTGTTACTGCATTTAACATTGTCAACGGCTATGGAATGACTTTGGCTTCCAGCAGGACTGATCCTTCTGATCTCTGCGTTGTGTTTAAAGTCCGCACAGGTTTTGAAGTCAAGGAATCCTAGTGGAATCGAATCCATGACCTCCGTGTGGAGATATCATGACTAGACCTACTTAATTTATCCCTAGGAGACTATCAAGTTGTCAAAATTTGTATAAATTATGTGCATCAAAATTTTGACAAATGGATATAGCATCATTAGATTAAATGCCGTTCTTTGCGTCAATAATCCTATTCTATGATGTAAATGTTACGTTGTTCTGTCGAATTCCAACGCCAAGAAAAGCCTCAAGCTTGGGAATCATAACTACTACATTATAAAGATATTTTATATGGGAGCACCACCTTAGCCTAGTAGCTAGGTAAATTTGTCATAGATAAATTTGTAAAACAATGTCTACCTTTTAAGTATATTGTCTAACGAAAGGTAAGTATATCGTAGAAGTATGATCCATATCACCACAAAATTAGTCCATTTTAATAATACCACATATGTAAATAACCAATATTCATAATAGTAGTAACCTATTCATAACTAATGAAAAACCCATTAAAAAATTATACGTTTGCAACATATATTCTCCTTTCGTTCTGGTTTTAATTATGATATGGTTACACTTCTCCCTTCACAACTCACAACAGACGACAAAGCATGTTCGTATAAAGAGCAAATGACTTAACTATGGCAGCGTTATGATATTTTTTGACAATAGCAAATGACTTCATTGTTCTCTGCGCGTTATGAAAATTCTCCCAATAGCTTCTCCCAAATTAAGCCACTGAGTCAATAAACGCAAGATAGTTCTACTATAGTCACACTCAAAGTGAATGAGTGTGCCCTAAAACTCAGAAAAAAATATAACAAAAAGCGACAAAAACAAACCACAGAAGAAATCGCTCGGAAAGATAGATTGTTCGGCCCTAAAACCCAGCTGATCCTACTAAGGAAGAGTAGGAAGCGTTCTCATCAGAAGCTCTGCTTCTATGACTCGTTTGATCTTGGGACGGGGCTTTACCTATTTTCTCGGGTTGGATATTTGCGATATTACACAAATGAACCCTTTTGATCTTTGCGTCTTCAACGTCGCCTTCCCAGCAAGTCTCTGTGATCAGCTCTGTGGCTTCATCGAGTTTGTCCTCCGCTATTAGACTCTCATTTCTAACAGAACCAAGTATACTTGCTCAGCAGCACACTTTCGTATCTATATTGATATGACACAAACCAGAGATACAATGGTGAAGAGTAAATCAGAGCATATCAAGTGAGTTTAAATTTACCACGAATAGATACTTGAGTACCTTGGGATATCGGTGTGCAAGGAAAGTGAGAAGATGAGAGAATGCCCTTATGTTGATGGGATCTGATATCGATGCGATGTAACCAAGTAAAGCAATTCCTGAATATAACTTAGGGAAGTCTTTCGTTCCTCTCAATTCTGTAGCAAGAGAATCCAAAATGCCACTACAGAAGATTGGTGTAACAGCCTGCGTAGGACATAGTATACCACCCATTAGTTGTTTTACACTAGAGGCATTTTCACAGAAACGATGAAAATAACACACCAACCTCCATGTCGAGTAATAGCTTTTGGCTGAACAGTATCTCAATCGTCTGAAAAAAGATGCAACGAATCATACCAAATGTTAGAGAAACATGATGAGCTGTACATTTACAGTGTGTTTGAGTGTGCATGTTCACACTTTCAGGGCTGCCATTCATGTTAGCAGGCTAAGCCAGGTCGATGAGATCATTACCTTCAGGGCTGGTGTGATGACCCTATCGCATTTTCTGTATTTTTTAAGAACCCAAAGGATGTCTTCAGACAAGCTAAATAGACGTGATTCATGGCCTTCGGCTACTGAACTATGGAGATAGTCTAACAAAGCACTTAGTGATGCCTTTTTCAGTGAATCTTGTAGCCCGCCTACTGAGATGACCAACCCAGACATAACATATTTACTGTAACAACTCAGATGAAGTAACTTAACGAAACGAGGAAATGAGACTGAAGGCACCTGAATAAGGAACAAATATGTTATTCTTAGTAAAGATGATAGCAACTAGATGCAAAACAAAGTTGTTATTTGAATAACTTACTCCCCACTTAAGAGCGTTATCGGGAACTAGTTGTTCAAGGACAGCTCTGTGTGGTATGTGCGGTACAAATATTACTTTGTTATGCAAAATCCTTTGGAGAACCTTTGCTGCTGATTCTCTTATCTTATCCATCTTCTCCACAGCTTGCTTGATGATTCCTCCGACTAAGTTATTAGCCAAATCAGTATTAAAACACGAGTCTTTCTGATCTTCATTGGCGCTACCGTTTTCATTATTCTCTGAAGCCAAAAGTTTCTTGTTTAAGGAATCATATTTGCAGAGAATATAAGTACACCTCTCAAGGCCGTCCATTGCAGCCTCACGAACCGATGAACCCACATCACCCCTATTATCAGTGGAGTAATCATCCAAAGCTTTGAAAAGACTTGACATAACTTCATTTTTAATGAAATGACCCAAAGCAACTTTATCTTCTTCAGAGAACAAATCAGAAGTTTCTCGTGCCTGAGTTAATGTTTCACAAACAGAAAGAAGCCCTCTAACAGCATTAACACGTGCTTCCGCATCCCTATCATCGGGATTATCCTGCTTATCACAGAAAAAAGAAAAAAAAAAACGGATTCTGACCAGTGCAACCGATAGAATCCCATCCTGCTTTTTACCAAATGCAGAAACTTTTCCTCCAAAAAAAAGGGAACAAAATTTACCTCGATTTGACAGGAATGACACAATTTTTCTAAGATAGGTTTCCATTCCTTGGCCAGAAATTGGAACGGTAGCACACCTAAGGCAAGAGCTGATCCACGTCTTGCCGCCACATTAGGATCAGTCAATTGTTCAAGGTGTCGTGAGATGACATCACTAGCTAACTTGTTCTCCACAGATGTTAAGTAAGTATTGATGTACTGTTCAAGAGCTTTAACAGCAGCCCCCTAAAATTATTAGTAAAGTTAATTCACGAAGTACAACTACAAAGATGTGTTTGGATGAAAAATGAACTAGTGAAAGGCACCTGTATCTGAGAATTAGGATGTTTAAGATTCTCAGTGAGTGTATCAAGTAGACTTCTTTTTATCTTCTCGTTCAGGTTTATTTGAGCTATGGAAATGCACTCAATGAACCGAGACACAGCAGACCTCATTATTTCTCCTCCCTTGCCGCGATACAATCGTGCTTTTTCAATAGCAGGAACTATATTAGCAACAATTTTTTTCTTATCTGCATGAATCCAAAGGTGACTTTATGAGTAATGTTTCATAGCTGAGAGAGAGAGAGAGAGAGAGAGAGAGAGAGAGAGGGAGGGATAGATGGGTACATCATATCTCAAAACCTTACACGAAAATGGGAAAGACTTCAAGTATATATAATGTTGCATTTTACACACATTTCCCGATGTATATTTCAGCTTATTGACACCAAGGATGAACAAATTTTGTTCCTTGAATAACAAATATTGAATCAATTTCAGGACCCTGGTAAAATATGCAGCTTAACCTCCTTTAATACACTTGAAAAGATCCTCCTTATCTAAAATTACACCAGTCTTCAATTTGAATTCACTGATGAATGCCAAAGAACTTTCCACTTGAAAACTGAAACAGCAGACCCTCTATACACGCGTAACATGTAACATAACATACACATGAATGTGAAATGTTTAACTAAAAAATTCCTATCAAGTTTATTCACCTGTGGCAAGAATGTATCTCTGTTCATGTAGAGCTAAAACCACCTCCCCTGTAGCTATAATTGCACCATGACGCATGCATATGTCAGATGAGCGAGTGCAAGGTACTAATATCTCAAGAACTGAATTGGCAAAATACTCGACATCGAATCTCACAAGAGATGAAAGTGCAGTGGCGGCAAGTTCGCGCAAGCCTTTGTCCTGCATCACATAATATATGTAACATAGAAGAGCCAGAAGTGGTCCGTCATGAAGAGCCAATGGATTAAAATATTATCTACTGCTTCAAGTACCTTGGATTGCTTCGTGACAAATATACAATTACAAATTCGATACATAAGACAACTCTAGTTTATGGAAAATCATTTATCAACCTCAATATTAAAGTCTCCAGTGTTTAAAATGGCCTGTCGACTGACTGCAAAATATTAATTTATTTTTCAAACTCAGTATTAAATTCTCCAGTGTTTAATATTTTTGTAATGATTGGCTAATTCCTAAACATCCAAAGTTTATCATGCCAAAGAGGTAGCTTCCATGTAATTTCATACCAAGAAGCAATAGTGGGCATACATATTCTCCTTATGAGGCAAAAACTATCAAGTTAAACAATCAGTAGCAAAAATCATCCCAGTATCCTCAACGCATACGACTGGAATGTAAAGCATCCAGAGATTTGACGGGAGGGGGGGGGGGGGGGGGATGAAATTGACAACCTACCCAATGACAGATCTTACTGTGCACTAACTCATCCACAAAGGAGTGGAGGTAGCCATCATACTCAGCAATAGACACAGCAACATGCATATAGGAATTTGTTCGAGAGGCTAGTGCAAAATAATCAGCTGTGTTTATGATATCAATCCCATGTGGAAAATCCCCCTGTCTCCCAACATTTTCCTGGAATGCAGCTGCAGCTGCTCGTCTGCAATTAACCTGATAAAATATGCTTGCTGAAATGAGCATTAGTGCTACGAGCAGAAGCAGTTAAAAAGTATACCAATGCTAGTTCTGCAAATGAGAAAAATCTTGCTTATACATTTGAGCACCTCACGATCATAACATGCCACGGTTAAAAGATGTGGTGCTAGCTGTTCCAGAACATTTTTCATGTCTCTACTATAATACGCACGACCAAAAGCCCAGCAAACATAAGCAGCAGCATCACGTACGTGAGAACCAACACTATGAGGCCCTCTTCGAACATCATAATGTAAAGCCTGTCAAAGATAAGGTTTATGTTTGCAGAAAACTGTCGCACAAACATTTGGATGGTAAGTTGTGTTTATGAAAGGATCTCACTGTTGCAGATATTATTATTACATATATACGATAAACCCAAATGTTAGAATCATTGCTGGAACAACAAGAAACTGCGAACATCAATTATCAATGATCATATAGTTGGACCTTCAGGCGGTGACGACATAATCCTGGTTACAGATTTACCAATCATGAGCTTACACAAGAATAAAAAATATACGGAAGAATGTCGTGGTTGCTTTCCATATTTAAGGGTTTTCATTAACGGATAAACATGAGAGAAACACAAAAATTGAACAACTCAATGGAAACAAAATGCCAGAAAATTACAAGTCAAGAACTCAATGGATACCCTCAACCCCCAGAAAGCATTGAGACAATACACCAGACAGGAGACGCGTGATACAAAAAAGATGGATGCCCTCAAGCAGTAAGGATTAGCTCATGAATGCTTTAGCATGTGGTAATGAAAAAACATCAAAAAATAAAATTCATGTGGATCAGTGTCTCAGACTAAGCACAAATTCTTTAATGTCAAAGCATGGAGCACAGACGATAAACAAAATGTTTCAATAATTTTTGTCCTATGCAACGAATAGATTGCATACCTTTATAATCACAGGAACAACTTTAGGGAAGCTTGCTGGTAAAAGTAGCCCTCTGCGTGCAAGTTCTGCCAAGGCTAAGCATCCACCATGCCATGAACCATCTCCCTGTGAACAAAATAATGCATTTACAAAATAATATAAGCCAGAAGTAAGCCCACAAATGATCACTATCTTATCATTATCCTCAGTAAAGATACAGGCAATGGTTTCTAGCTTAATTTCACAACGTAGCGAAAAGACGTACCTCACCGATAGAAAAGAGCTCCAATACAGATGATAGAACCTCATCCGAGAGTGAACGAGTTAAGCGCGAACAGACACGTCCAATACCTTTTGCTGCAGACCACCGAACGATAGTGTCCTACACAACAAACCAAATATATTCGAAAATCATTTAACGAAATACTACTTTAAGCTATGAAAATCTTTGCACAGTAAACAGCTAATAAAAGGTGGGCTTTTGCTGATTATGACAGTTTGCATGCGATTTGATCAAGTAGATGACAGCATGGTAAAAAACTATATACCGTATCCCTCAATCCCGACAGTAGACGTCCAATAACATCTTCAATTATTTCAGGAACATCCATATCTTCTTCTTGCTCGTAACTTGTATCTTCAGTGGCACTGAAGGAGCTCACATTTATCATATGATTGGACTGGTTAATATCTCCTGAGATTTTATCTCCAAGGGTATTCTTTTTACCCTATGACAGTAAATAGCAGCGGACAACTAAGAGTTGCTTGTAAATGATAGATGGATTGTTCCAGTTCAATACTGCACAAAGCACGGACTATAGATTAAACTTAACTTACCACATAATGCCATGTCGTGGAACGATGAGGCAAACAAGTCAGTCCAATTCTCTGGGATAGTTTTACCAGATACTTGCGGAGAAGAGAGCTCCGAGAAGCAGATTTAGAATTAATTAGATCTGAAGTATTGTTCCATAATTGTGGGACCACTGTCATCAAAGTTTGTGTGCTACCGGCCTGCATTTTAGAGATACTGATCAAGAAAATGAAGGAACAGTTTTATCAAAGACGAGGAAATTGCTGAGACAACACAAAGCAGACACAAAGCAAAATGAAAGACGGAATAGAAATAATCTCTCTGAGTTACATATATTGTACAAAAGTACTACTTAAGTTCATTTTCCATATGAAGGTACCAGTTATATTCTTGAAATTCTAAATAATTAACAGAAAAGAAAAGCCACAACACACAAACAATGTAATTTGGATTCATTAGAGTTAAAACCAGACCTTAAAAATGGCGGCCAGAGCTTCCACCACACCCAGCAGTTGAAAGTGGTCTGGGGCATTGACTTCAGCAGAAGAGAGGGTTTGATTTGCCCAATCAATAAAGCTGAAACAACAAAAGCGTGAATTTTAATGCCACTTTATGTACATTCCAATAGTTATCTGCATGTAACCCAGCAATGGCGTGATTATCGACATGTTCTAGATTATTCCAATTAAGAAGCTCATTTAATTCACATTCTTGAACCAGACTCGGATATGATCAATACAAATATTTCAACTGTTTCAGGCATGATCCTTCACAACGAACATATTTCCCACCAAGAACTATCATTTTTTTAGTTATGAATAAACATCAGGATTCCATCTACTTAGTTCATTTATAAGAACCAGCAATCTGCACATCACCTCATTAACGGAATAGACAGACTAAAACCAGAAATACTACGTTGTCGAAAGTAGTCTTTTAACAAATTTAAAAAGCAAAAAGAAAGCACCTAGCAAATGCCTTCGTCATATCCCGACGTGTCAAGAGCTTTGACAGCAGCAGTCCACTTATCATACGCATGGGACCTGCACTCGCTATATAATCTTTGCAGATGTCCAAAATTTTCACAACCAAAGGAGGAGGTTCATCTCCTTCAGCAAAGTTCGTCCCCGCTATACTTGAATCGACTGAAGACAGATCAAAAGGGATCAAGACAAGAATAGAAAGCCACAGAAGCAGCACACACTTTGCCTCCATCTCCCCTGAGCTTTCTTGCCTCAAGGATGTTGCTGAATTGGTTTTATGGGATTTCTCCAGAAGAGAGGTAGCTAGTTCTAAATCAGATACCTGATGAGGGAAGAACTTTATAACGGACTTGTATCCGCAAACTGTAACCAAAGAATAAACTATGATGCATATGGGTTGGATCACTTCAAGTATTTCATCAGATGAAGCCCCCAACTCCGTGGCCCTCGAGCGGACAATAGCCATCAGCGGTGAAACAATACTTTCGAGATATGGCTCTAAAAGCTGCCCTTGCTCTTGGTACTTGTCCATCTGCAATTAAACACTTCGACCATGAATTTTCACTCCCAACGAACACAACCAAATTCATCAACTGAAAAAGATATGCATTCAACATTACACACAATTGCATATTTATGGAAGACCACCTTACTATGCCTGCGGAATCTGAACTATTAACGAAGCCCCATATCGGCTACAGAATTTGGAAAAGAAGAGAAATTAAATGGGAAAAGGGACAAGGATAGAAACGGCCACATAAAAGATTATATAAAATGCATCAAAATTTATCTTTTGGAATCGATGATTCAGAACTTTCACTGGAGCAAGTGGTAAAGGTGACAAAGCAAAGTAGACAACTGGACTGGAAATCATTTTCCCTATGCAGCAACAGCTAATGCTATACGAGGACTACGAAATTCAATCGGTAAAAGTAGCCATGATAAAATCCTGTGAAAAACGAGAGCAATCTTATCCCAAACAATTCACTAACTGTGCTTCTCATTTCCTGAGTTTGCAGCAAATATGAACCTTCACTAAACAATTGCACCTATTCACTCACCCACCAAACTCAATAGTTTATACAACAGTTGCGCGCGTGAATCTAAAAACACAACCTTGCACCTCCATTTGCCAAATAGAACAGTAGTACACATTTCCGGAGAGGAGACCAATGTAAAAGCAAAAACACAAACCAAAAACCAAAAGGGTATCCCAAAGTACTGTGGCTCACAATGGATCGAATCTTATGAACGGATGAGAGATCACCGACGCGCCGAGACGACACGATGTCGCTGAGGATCGACTCGACGGATTTCCATTCTTGGAGGAAGTATCGCTGCAGCACCCTCTCCTTCGAATCGTGCTCGTCGTCCTCCACTTCTTCTGGCAATGGCAAAGACGAAACTGGTGATGATTCAGCCATCGGTTGACCTCCGATTCGATTCAAGGTACTGTTAATCCACGAAAGAGTTCGAACTGCGGAGCCGAAGAGTGATTTGACCGACTGTAAGTGCGATGAGTTGAATTCCCGCGTGGCACAGAGTTATCAATTGTTTGGTTTTTGTCCATTCGCGTTAAGGTAGAAAGAAGATTGGGCATTTTGATATCGGGCCCCAGTTTCATTTATGTTTCAGGCTCCATTAGAGAAAATTTCTCGTACTAAGGATCCGATATACTTAAGTGTTTTTTAGTACCACTTCATGGACCGGTAGTACCACTTCAGCGGCCTGCAGTACTACTTCAGAGGCCTGCAGTACCACTTCATGGTTCTGCAATATCAATTCATTGTTCTGCAGTACGACTTCATCGTTCTGCAGTACCACTTAATTGTCCTGTAATAACACAAAATGATATGTCCGATACCAGTTCATATAAACTGTATAACACTTGCATAAAAATTTTAGGTCTTTACTCTAAATTTTACAGAAATCGAGTCCTTAACTCTAAAAATTTTCTGACAGGGGCTTGAACCTAACTTAAAACATCTTTTGGGGTCTGAAACTTAATTAGCACAAAGAAGATTTGTCCAATGATCATTGATCGAAGTTTTTATGGGCCTTGGCCGAAGAAAGATTTTCAAACCGATTGGCCCGAGCCTTCATCTTTTTTTTTTTGTCAGACGATAGCTTTTTCGTTCCACAAAAATCAAGGTTCGAATGGGATAACAGTTGAAGTGAATGAACTTGGACGATTTTTCTTTTCTTTCTCTAAAATATCTCTCACCTCTCTCTACAGAAAGAAAAAAACCCTTGAAATCCTTCCTCCCCTCCTCCATTAATGGAGGTAGGGGAGCTCATTTTTTTTTTTATTTTTCCTTGTCTTTTTTTTTGGTTGCGTTTTCTTCCTTTCTTGCTTTGCTTCCCACCGTTTTGTCGCCTCCAACCTCCACTCCGCTCTCCATGTCAGATCCACACCGCCACTCTGCTCTCCATGTTAGATCCACACTGCCATCACCACTAGTCTCCTGAACTAGGAGCTCAAGTCTCCCGATTTGGGAGTTATTTTCTCCTCTCGTAGGAGTTTTCCTCTCCATTTTTGGAGTGTTCCTTCCGAAGATTATAAGAACGTGAAGCGACGCCTAAAGAAAGTGAAGAGTATTGTAGATCTGGCTTAATAGCCACTTGTGTGATAAGTTCTTTAGCTCTTTGGGTTGAAGTTCGGGCTTCTTGTATTCTTTCAGCTTTTTTGTTGCTTTTTGTTGGTTGTTGCTCAGATTTGAGCCTTTGTTCTCTTCCGGGTTTCGATGTTACCGGAGAGACCTCTTTGGGCTTTTTAGCCTATGTAAATTTGTTTTGATACGAGAACTACCGTTCTTCGAAAAAAAATGGGGTGGCAGTCAATTGAGTCCTTTTCATATCAAGTTCAGAAGGAAACAATCACTCATACAAGGAAAATCACATTTGAAAAGAAAGTTTTTATCCACAATAAATTTGGAACAAACAATTCTCTCAGGACAACCGACCAGACCACTAATGCCTTCTTTGGTTGTTTGGCTAGTTTTAAGTGTCGCTTTAGCACATATTCAAGTGTTTGGTTCATAGATATAAATAAACCAATTTACGTAATCGTGCTTTAAACCCATCGCAGCGGGTTTAAATAAACGCATCCCATCACATGTGTTTATTTAAACTCATTGATCAAATACACATTTTATTTTATACCCATTAATTGATTTTGTATAAGCCTTAATCGTTTAAACTCTCGTAAATATAAACTTACGAACCAAACAACCACTAAAAGAAAGGAGTAGATTATGCTAAATATAAAGTTCCCAACAAAATCACATTAGAACTCCGAGACCATAGCTATAATAATCCAGTTATGTTGCCCCATTCTTCAAACTTCGACCTCCAAATTCCATGTCTCTGCTGCAGAACACCCTACAAATGAGGACAAACTAATCCTAAAAGGAGATGACAAACTCCGCAATGGAAAACAAGGTAAAGTACCTCTCCACCACGGTGTGAAGAGCTATCAAAAGAGGTCTGAAACAGCAAAAGAGGAGGCTGCAGACGAAACGGAGAGGGAGAGAGGTGTTGGCTGCTAAAAGATCAAAAATCAACAAGTTAAATATATCTAAAATGCTACCAAAATATAAACAGATAGTGTCGCTCCCCATCAAACACCTTCACTCGAGCGTCGTCTTTATCGACTAGACTGGCTCCAAGTACTGGGAATTCTGAAGGTGATTAGGATGTTTGAGTTTTCGATGGATAAGTTGCTTCTACAATTCGTCCAAACAACATGTCCGGGTAAAAGGGCGAGTCTCTAGCGTGAAGATAATTATGATTGGAGTTGATTCTTTAAATATATCTCGACTCAAATTTGATTGATTATTAGTAAAGGTTTTACTTTTACTTTTACCACCTGGTTGTAGCAAGTCAGTGGCAAAGATCGATGAAGAAGCAACAACTACACACAATTAGAATTGAGGGATCAAAGGATGTAATGCCTCAAGATTTCCATAGAGCAGGTTCAGCTGCAAAAGAGCTTAACCATAACTCTCATGAAGAACTACAGGGGTTATTTTTAATCAAACCATCGCAAGGTCTCTCTTACACTTAGAAACTAACGTAAATCACACACTGACTCTCCAAAACATTAAAAAAACACCACACCCTCTTTCAAATACTAAATACACTAACCGACCATACCGTAACACCAAAGCATATATGAACAACAAGACGCATAAGGAGAAAAGTTGGCGCTCGACTAATAATTAGATTTACTCAATGGGAACAATCCTTCTAGAAGCCGCCGCCGGCGGTGGTGGTGGTTGTGGTGTTCCGTCGCCATATCCATAGTTACTATACTCCAACTGTTGTGGGACATGCCACCACTTTCCGAAAAAATCATTCCAAAGACTCGTGTCTCCAGATCCTGCATGTAATTGGTTGTTTGTATGTGTTTTCGTGTATCTATTTACATAGCAGCAATGACTAACTAAGTTGAACCAAAAAAAAGAAAAGATTGCAACAATGTTGTTGTCGTCATCGAATTTACCAGCAGCATTATTCTCGAGCAAATTGAAGCTATTGTTCCATCCAGGTAACACTTTGTCAGCATTACTCTTCCAGCTTTCTTCAAAACCACCAAGTTCATCTGTGCATAGAGATATGCATTCATATATATATACAATATGTGTGTGTGTGTATAATCTATATAGCATGCAGTAATGTGGGATTATCAAGTATTTATTATTTTTCAAGTCTCAAAGTCGATTGAGAAAATATAAAATGTCTGCAAAGGACAATACCTTCCTCCAAATTGTGTAATGTCTGCAACGAATCAACTCGGCCGTCACAACTCTTCTTTTCCGTGACAGAATGTCCCTGAAAATTTCGAAACATATAAAGAAACAAAATGCTTATTATATGGATCATAGTAGGTAGAGTTCGTCACGCTTTGCAATTGGACATTCCGACGAGGTGGTGATATCAACCAAAGATGGGGCCTTGCGTATATTGATGGATGACGTAGATGGTTTTACATTACGGTGTTCGGTTCTGAAGGTTTTCGTTCTATAGTCGGTTAATAATAGGAGAAAACAGTCAAGAATACATGGAGAACTTCTCATATGCGACATATTTAAACAACACAAGCAAAAACGCAAGAAAGATACTGGACGACGAGAAAACGACGAATGGTAAAACACTAAATCAAACATGTCCGATCCTTATATGATTTGTGAAGTTCTACATAAATTTAATTCTACAGTATTTGCCAAAGGAACCTGAGAATGCCTTCCAATACAAAGAGATACTCACATTGCTATTTGCGGATAGGCTAAGCTTCATGGTATTGAACAGAAGACACAGATAAGAATCACACTGTCAATTTCCATCATCCATTACCTTATCACGTATCCCTTTTGATATCGTATGAAGTGATTCGCCTATTGCCCTGTCTTCCTCTTTCACCTCCATCAAGAACACCTTCAAATCGACAAGAGAAGAACCAAAAAAAGAAAGAAATTTGAGAACAGAAAAACTTCGCAACATCTTATAAAATGGAAATAATGTGCTCCGAAACAACTCACTCCATCACCACCGCTTCTTCTCCCAACAGATGAGGTATAGTATATCCCATCAGGGCCACCATATGCAACCCTTTGGAAGCTAAAGCTATGGAATCCTACAATCAACAACGTAAACCAAGAGTTTGTTTACAAATTATTGCAGTAAAATCACATCTAAGACAAACTAATCATTGAACTAAGACAAGCTGGACATAAGCATGGGGCATACCAGATGGAATATCAGTGGACTTCTCTATAGGAAGTTCTTTGCTTGGCATATCATTACCAACACTATCATCATTAGGGTTCAGCTCCTCAATTTTAATCTGCTTTCGAGGATTATTATAATCGCTATCGAACGGTCGGGCGAAGAATTCATCATCAAAGGGACTGTTTCTACCGCCGAAAAACCCGCCAAAGGGC
This sequence comes from Craterostigma plantagineum, assembly GCA_027422505.1. NCBI lineage: Eukaryota > Viridiplantae > Streptophyta > Magnoliopsida > Lamiales > Linderniaceae > Craterostigma > Craterostigma plantagineum. The sequence goes on from JAPQWV010000024.1 coordinate 7,827,729, forward strand.
TGAGTGAAAAATGGGTGGTCAAAAGGATCTCTGCCTCCAGAGAAGTTCGCCATATTTTCCTGCGTGCGCAAGCCAAAGATAAGATTAAACTATCAGCAATTCGAAAGACGAAATCCATGGTGAAGCCTAGCCCGAATCATATATATTCCTGAAAAAAATCATGAAGTTCCAAGATTTTGCTGAAATGTTTGGTTGTTCACAGGAAAAAACACAATATTTGGAAGCAAGTCCAGCTACCGAATTAATCAAACCAAAAAAAAAAAAAAAGTTGCTTGGAGTAGAAGAGAATAAGGAAACACATGACAACGAAACAACTTCATCGGATATTTCCTCTAGTTGTTTTCCTCAACTTCATCTGATGTCGTAGCTAAAAGGAAGATTGAAAGGATTGATTACTTCGTTTGATCTTTGTGGTCTGCGTTTCGGATGAGGCTTCACTTAGCTTAGCGAGTGAGCGCAGAGGCGAGGTTTATAAGTGGAGGAGAGAAGCTTCCAGAGAATGAGAATTTTCTGACAAAGGGTCTAAAACATATTTTAAAACATGTTTTGGGTCTGACACGTAATTACACCGTAAGTTTATTATATCTATCGCCAGAGATTGTTTCTTCCAGTCAATTCGGATCAGCAAAGCTCTTTTCTCTCTCTCTCTCTCTCTCTCTCTCTCTCACAGCAAGATTCACTTTTACAGGAGGAAAATGGCATCAAAGGCTCCGCCAAATGCTCATTTCTGCATTCACCAAAGCTACCACAAAAGAAGCCATAATAAAGCTTCTTCCTTTCCCCATGTAAAATTTTCTGTCTTATCTCAGAATAAACATCAACAACACGAACAGAGTCCAAGAAATGAAACCACCAACAACATAGTGGGTAGTCGCAGGTAGATATAATCAATCATTTCTCCACGTCTCTTGCTCTGCTAAGACAGACTACAATAACATGTAAATAATTTATGCAGGGAAATAATCTTGAGGAGCAGTGAACTTGCCGTTCTTGGAGCTATTTTTCACTTCGGGTAGACTATAATAATACTATCTACATAGCAATTCAATTCCCACCTCCTTTCATCTGTCCTCTCACGTTGCAGTGGGACAAAGCCAGACTATTTAGGAGTGCAGAAAAACCCTCCTTCACTTGCTTTATGCCCTGCCACTAGAAATTGCGTCTCAACCTCTGAAAATAAGAGCGATCTTACACACTATGCTCCACCTTGGTAAAAGTGTAATAAATACTGATTTCTTTTGAGTTGAACCTTGGCTTGACATTAAGTAATATGGGTTGTGTTCGACTAGTTTATATTGTGTTCTTCCTATGCATGTTATTTTAGGAATTACAATCCTGAGGACGGGCGTGGAAGGAAAAACCCAGTTAGCAAAGCACAAGCTATGGATGAGCTTCTTCAAGTGGTAGAGCCTTTTATTCCGAAACATGGCTTAAATAAGAAACTCCATTTTTTTTCAGCAAAATTTCCACCCTTCCTAAATTGCAATAGATCAAATCTACAAGACCAGACAATTTCGCACCTAAGATAACAGAGAAGACAGAGGACTACGTTCGTGTTGAGTATGAGAGCCCAATATTGGGGGTACGTCTCTACGTTGTTCTTCTTCGTTTACCTGTTTCGAAGCAACGTTGATTTTATCCGTTTTCTTGCCTGGCGTTAGTTTATCGATGATGTCGAATTTTGGTTCCCACCTGGTAAGAAGCCGATCGTTCAGTACCGATCAGCATCAAGGATTGGGAATTTTGACTTCGACGTAAACAAGAAGAGGATTAAGGTAACAGAAAGACAGAGAGCGACTAATAGCTGATAATTTGTCATAACCTCCTAACATTGATACTGATGCGAATATTTATTTGCAAGGCGCTGAGGCAGGCATTGGAGAAGAAGGGATGGTCGTCTGAAGCTGACAACATATGATATGATAATATAAAGCATCTCAATAGATTTTTTGGGCATAATGATTCCATTTGCAGTCACTGTTGAATGTACCTTAAAGACAATAAGTCGAAGATAGTCTCCGATTTATTTGGACTTCCTCAGCTGGTAGTTGATCCCAGTTCACGATCGAAATAAAGTCATCGACCATATTGTACCATAAAAAGGCATCAACTAACAACGTTGTGCGGTTTTTTCAAGCTATGCAAGAGATTCGAGACGCCATAAGAAGAAAGTGTGATCTAGTCTTTCCTGAGATCCAAATACTCACGCCGTATGCCGCTTGCACTCAGCACAACAATCTCAAGTTTGTCTCCCTATTACATAGCAACAGGCAAGAAAACTACGTGAGGAAGAGGAACTACCTTGAATATTCTTAACGGTTCGTGTGATATCAGAGGAAATGTCATAATGAAAATAAAAGAAAACAATCATCGCATCATATGCTCAAATGTTTTTCAGATATATTTGCTACCATCGTAGTTGCTTGTAGCGTAGAACACGGATATAACATCTATATGAGGAACAACTTACCGTGTATATGTCCCGCTCTGTTGCGGATGCAAAACAAGTTTTCACCAAGTCAATGGCTTCCAACTCCGAAAGTGGAGTAACAGCATCCTGTAAATCAAATATATCAGAAAAGTATTACAAGAACACATTGTATAGTATAGCTCAATGTCAAAGGGGACTGTTTCTGAGGTAAAACCTTAGCAGGCAATAAGAGGGGACTTGGAGACTTTAGTTGGTTGTTTAAAAATGGTGTTATCAGCGTAGCGCCAGAACCTTGGGCGCTGTAGCCAACCCTTTCATAAGATCCAACAGCATCATATGTGAAGACACATCCCTTGCCTTAAGAGAAATGTTTTGAGCAAACATCAAAGTTAATGAGGTCAGCAACACATGGATATGGACTAGTGGGAAAGAAACAGAGGTTCACCTTCATTATCAAGGCCTGCCAAGACGTTGAATGCATAATAAGGGAAGAAACGCTTGTAATACAAGGTATTAGATAACAACTGAGCCATTGCCGGGCAGCTCATTTGCTTGTTATGTTGATGCTGATACAGCTGAAGCCAAACAACAAGATAAAAGTGTTCCATTCAGAAAAGACAGCATTATCTCAATTCTTTAAGATATCATCTTCATCAACACCTAAGGACGGAAATACGGACTAAAATGTAGACAGTCAAGAAATTGAATATGAATGTCAACTAATTTCATTTCATTTCATTTCATGAACTCCAATCAGAATGAAATAATGCAATCGCCTGGGACTTATGTAGGTGCAATCCATTGATGTAATTAATAATACATCATATTATCCAGAAGTAGACTGCACTGGTCATCTGGAAGATAAAACTTCTTACAAATACAGATTGATTATATGAACCTATTCCTACAAAGCAAAATCTCACAAACAAAACATACACGTAAATTTGTCATAACAACTCACCAAGTGCCTGGCTGCCAAGAGCTTTTGAAGAGCTCTTACATCCGCTTGAAAGCCTGAAGAGGCCAGGACAGATTTGTCCGCTCTGCAAACAAGATAGCAAAAGTAAGCTAATAACTTGAACAACTAGTTCCACGATGATGTATCAACCATGTGAGATAGTGAGGTCACGGGACAACTGAATCATTGTCGTTGTGTCAGCCTTTCAGGGTTGGAAAAAGATCGAAAAAGTAGATTATATACATGATTTAGCTGGCTACAAAATTTGTTTAGCATAAGATTCCAATTGCACACCAGCTCACAAACAGTGACACATTTAATCGATGATTGTCCCGTTATTGACGAATGCCAATTTCTAGAATCATGAGCAATCAGTTCTCAATCTCAACCAAACCAAATCAACGAGGCCTAAAGAAGAATAATTAATGTTGTAACCGAAAGCATCTAAGGAATATACAGCTGATGAATCTTGGAGTATTCACGGGTGAGAATATTGTAGCCACTGGACATTCTAGTGTCGGAAGCAATCACGCAATAGTCAGCTCCAGCGATCGCAACGCAAGTCCTGCACAGAGGTTATCATAGGGCGTTCATATCATTTTGTAATGTCGATGTCAAATCAAAAACAGAGATTTTTTCTGCATTACCCTCCATTGTTATCGTAAGGAGACCAATTCGCATGCTGCTTCGTCATGGTGAAGGATCTTAACGAAGAAGAGTCTGAGAGGGATCTGTCTGACTAGCGTTAAGCGGAGACGGATGATTCAACTTTCTTCACTGCTGGGATTTTTATCAGTAGGGTTCCCTTTGCTTCAAGAAATTATTGCAAAGACCGATACGACGCCGTTTGTTTATTTGTCCTTTATTTCTCTCTCAATTTTTGGTGGGCTTTTTAATAAAATAATATAATTTTAATCAAAATTTAATAAAATGAAGTTATTTCGTTTGAAATTAATAGAGCAAAACGCGGCCATTAAACGCGACGTCATGGTTACTACCGGCGACGATGATGTGGCACATATAAGGAGGCTCTTTTTTATTCTTCCCCTGGCGCGACGTTCACTTTTTTTTTTAACTTATCTTATATTTATTATTTATAAAATTCATCAAATCATAAAATCATCGTTATTTCATCTGATTTACATAATAAAAATCATAATAAAAATCTATAACGCATCTAATTTGTTGTTTGTTTTGCGACGATTAAAATGATATACATATGTTATATTTTCGATAATCAAAGATATTTGTTTTTATTTTGATAAATTAAAAAAATACTTAAATTGCAATAAATTAATGTTTTTTTCGTCGCAAACATCGACCGAGGCCAAGGTTGAGCCGTGCCAAAGTGCGCAATGGACGCTTTGTAGGCGCACTTCGCACGACGCACCGGAACGAGGAGCATTGATGAGCTTAAATTTATGCTCCGGTGAAGCGTCGATCGACGACGGTGATGTCACTGGTGACGTGGCGGTCCCGATGACATGGCAGTTTGAGGTGAAGATGAGGCGGCGCTATGTAAGTGCTGATTGGGCAATCGAAGAACCAACACTTCCTAATTTAATAATGACATAAATATATATTCGACACTAGGATTCAGTTTGTAGCATTTTCAGATAAGAGACCTTGCAAATTTATTTTCTTTTTTAGTATATATAGATATATGAAAACATATATGATAATATGAGAGAAAGCAAAGCATATTGAATGTCAGTGGCACGAAGTGAGATTTAATACGAAGCTCAATGGCATTTGCATTACATTTCATTTCACCTGCTTGTTGGAATCCGAGAAGAAGAAGAAGAAGACAAAAGTCAGGTCAGCACCAAAAGAAAGAGGTTGACCAAAAGATCTACTAATAAACAGCTTTTGGTCCCCCCGCCCTACGCCTTAACTCAATTAATTGCCCCTTTTCCTTAAAATGGCCAAGTATTATCTGTAAAAATTTCCTAAAGAAAAAGCTTTTTCCCACTGCTTTTTTTTTTTTTTTTTTAATTCACTGCAATGAGGACCCTTAGTTTGAAAATTTTCTCCTTCCACCCAAATCGCATTTTGGGTTTTGTGTGCTTTGGTGGGATTTAGGGATTTCTCTTGATTCTTATTTGGAAGCTTTTGATTTTCTTACTTGGCGTTGTCTGCATTAATTGGTTGCTTTCTTGCTACTTACTGTACATTGAGCTTGAGAGAAATCGACTGTAGAAGGCAATTGTAAGTCCCTACTCCATTATGTTTCATTTTTTCTAGTACTGAGATTAGTTATTTTTGCGGCAAGGGTTTCCGTGATTTTAGATAATTTGATCTCCTTGATCTTCAAGTGTTCTTTTCAGCACTTCTTCTTGATATAATCTACTGTTATTTCGCTGGGGTTTTGCATGGCTTGATCCTTAAAATTTAGATTGAACTCTTCCCCTTCTGGCACCATTTATTCTTTTTTTTTTTTTTTATATGTAATATCAAAAAAAGATCGAATATTTCTGCAATCTGAGTCTATATTCATTCTCATAGCATATATATCAAGAGGAATAGCTGACTTTTTTAGTATACTTTGGCACCTTCACTTATTTCTTTGATTGCTTGCTACCCATTGTGAGAAATGTTGTCATTATTCCTTGAATCAATCAAAATGTGCTATGCATATGTTATTGCATCTTTATTTTCAAATTCATTTGCTGGAATCATCGCCTATTTTCCTCGAGTGAATAACATATAGTAATCTTCAAAAAAAAGATGGATTCTTCGAAACAATCGATCCAAGGAGTGACCATAGCCGCACCAGGTGGTTCTTCGTCGAACTACAACCAAGTGGGCCCACGAACGGAGACACCTCAACATGGGACATTACAAATGTCTTCTTCGCCCATGATGATGATGTCATCTTCAGACAAGAAAAAGAGAGGCAGACCAAGAAAGTATAGGCCCGAAGAATCTGTGATGCCTCTCAATATGTCTTCATCGTCGTCTGCCCCGCCAGCAGCTTCAGGTTCGTATTTCGAAGGGAGACAGAGTGTCCCGCGACAGGTCAGCTCTGAGAGGAAACCTAGGAGTAAAATTGGGGCGGAAAAGTTAGGTATTGCAATGTGATCGAATCTTTGTCATTTTCGGTTGAGAAATTTGAAATAATTTAGTAACATCATGTACTTGTGTTCCTTCTTTTTTTTCCTTTCGTATTATCTGTAGAGGATTGGATTGATTGCTCGACGGGCTCGTGCTTTCTCCCTCACATAATCACCGTCAACGCTGGAGAGGTACACTCATCATATAGCTGTCGAATATCTCTGTACTGTAAAAGTATTACAAAATCAAGTCGATGTTGAGATTATACATCCAGTTGAAAACTAACTGAGATTATACACACACTAAGCCATCTTTGAGTGAGGTTAATATCGATTGAATGTACCCGTTGTGTTTGTTGCAAGACAAATTATTATTTAGATCAGAAGTTCTCTAAATGCTACGAAAACATATAGTTTCTGAGTATTTTTGGAACCCATTTGATTTAGGACATCTCCTCGAAGATAATGGAGTTTGGTCTCCAAGGACCAAGAGCTGTCTCCATATTATCTGGGAGTGGAACTGTGTCTACCGTAACGATCAGACATCCCAATTCTTCTGGCGGCACTTTGACTTATGAGGTCCCTTTTCTTTTATGATTTTTAGTATAAGTTGTTCTTTCTTGACGTAGATACTTTTTTTTCTTCTAGAAAGCCTAATATTTCCTGCGATTGGCTCAGCTAGTAAACCATTAACCATTTTTCTGCTAATTTCATGGCGAGCCCATTTCTTTGTCGCCCATTTCTCTTTATTTTTTTTTGTATTTTTCTTTGCCTTCTTTTTTAGGGTCTATTTGAGATTATTTCTTTCTCGGGATCTTACACTCCACCCTCCGACACACCAAGCTCAAGATTTGCCCGTCCCGGGACAGTCACCATAAGTCTGTCCGGCGCTGATGGTCGAGTCGTCGGAGGCTTAGTTGCTGGGCTCACCGTTGCTGCAAGCACCGTAAAGGTTCGATGTTTATTTACTCTTTCTTTTCGTAGTTATATATTCGGTAAACGTCTCCGTACACATTTTGCCCGAAACTTTAGATTGAGAAGATACGGGTCCATCGAAAAGCACATTCATTTATACATTTTCTTATTTTATCGATGCTAGGTTGTAGTTGCGAGCTTCTTGCTAACGAGCCCAAACGACCCTAAGCCTAAGAAGGCGAAAATGCTGACCAATTTTCAGATCGAATCTTCGGAGGAGAGGAGAACGACTGAGCAGAACCAAAGCAATTGGGCTTCTATGACGCCACAGATTGGTGGTGAAAGGTCTACTAATAGGAAGTCCAATGCAGCAGATATCAACATATCTTTACAGGGATAGATTATATCTTTATGTGTTTGTGTGTGCTTTTATTTCAACTAGTTGTTTGCTTCTCTCTTTCTTTTTTTTTTTCTTCTTTTTCTTCTTTCTGATATTTTTCTAACTGAAGAAGAGTGAGGTGGTTGGCGATGGAGTTCAGTAGATTCTGTGTGGTTGGTTGGTTTGATACCTTAACCTTTGTGTTGTTTAAGCTTCTCTATTCTATGTAGCCAAGAAGTATTATGTCTTTTCTTTCTAGTAGGGTTGTAAATGAGCCGAGAGCTCGTACTGAGTTCGAGCCCGTCGAACTTTTTTTTTTTGTTTCGAGCTCGATTACAGTTAATGGAGCTTGGGCTTGCGAAGCTCGTTGGTCTCAAGTGTTACGTAAAAAAAAAAGAATAAAAAAACGCTCATGAGCCGTTTGTGAGCTTTCGACCGTTCACGAGTTCAACTCGATTGTTCCAACTGAAGTCAGTGCATAAATCTCATGAGCTGGTTCGATGCATCTTTCACCTCTCAAGTTTTTTTGTTTTGTTTTTGTTAGTTGAGTTTGAGTTATTAATGAACAGTGATTTAGGAAGTTGAAAGCTCATGAGCTTAGTTGGGTATCAAATACAATCGCACATTGAACAGATGAAACAACTGTAACGTGTATATAAGCTCGTGGTCATCGATAACCAATCAATTTAGTGGAACTCTACATGAGATTATGCGTTTGGCTTTTAGGTTGCGGGGAGTTGCAAGGGGGTTTGTTTGGTAGTATATAAGCTTGTGGGTTATTCCATCTTTCCATTCGGTTTTGCAGTAGAATTTTACGCCCACTTCTCTGTCTCTCTCCAATCCGATTGATTCTAACGTAACAATTTTTTTCTTTTATTAATTTCCTTAAATTTATTAATATAAAGTTACAAGTGTTCTTATGTTAGGTTCATCCGCATCGAGCTTAAGAGTCGAGCTCGAGATTTAAAATAAATTGGACAAGTTCAAACTTCACATATCTATTCACGGCTAGTGGTGGCTATAAACGCCCACGGTCTGTAAAAATCATTTACAATTTAATTCATCTATTTAGAATTTAATTAATGAAATCATATAACAAATTTTTAATGATAGTCTTACTAGTTTTTCAAAATTATATTTTATCCACTAAACTTTAAAAGTTATAGATCTCAAAATGAAAAATGTCGACTGATGTGACCTTGGTGAACGCATGGGTTAAGAAGGAGAAGGAGAAGGAGAAGGAGAAGGAGAAGGCAAAGGAGGAGATGAAGGAGAAGGAGAAGAAGATGAAGGAGGAGGAGGAGGAGGAGGAGGAGGAGGAGGAAGAAGGAGAAGAAGGAGAAGGAGAAGGAGGAGAAGAAGAAGAATGAGAAGGAGAATGAGAAGAATGAGAAAAAGAAGGAGGAGAGGCAGAAGGAGGAGGAGAAAGAGAAGGATGAGAAGGAGAATGAGAAGAATGAGAAGAAGAAGAAGGAGGAGAGGCAGAAGGAGGAGGAGAAAGAGAAGGATGAGGAGGAGAAGAAGAGGAGGAGGAGAAGGAGAATGAGAAGGAGAAGGAGAAGAAGGAGAAGAATGAGAAGGAGGAGAAGGAGAAGAAGGAGGAGCAGGAGAAGACGGAGCAGAAGGAGGATAAGGAGAAGAAGAATTATGAAAAGGAGAAGGCGAAGGAGAAGAAGAAAAAGAAGAAGAAGTCGAAGGAGAAGAAGAAGTAGAAGGAGAAGAAGGAGAATAAGAAGTAGAAGAAGAAGAAGCATAAGTAGAAGAAGGAGAAGGAGAAGGAGGAGAAGGAGGAGAAGGAGAAGAAAGAGGAGAAGGAGGAGGAGAAGGAGGAGAAGGAGAAGGAGGAGAAGGAGGAGAAGAGAAGGTGAAGAAGGAGAAGAGAAGGTGAAGGAGAAGAAGGAGAAGAAGGAGAAGAGAAGGTGAAGAAGGAGAAGGAGATGGAGGAGGAGAAGGGGAATGAGGAGGAGAATGAGAAGGAGGAGAAGGAGAAGGAGGAGATGGAGGAGAATGAGGAGAATGAGAAGGAGAAGGGAGGAGAAAGAGAAGAAGGAAGGAGGAGAAGGAGAAGAAAGAGAAGAATGAGGAGGAGAAGGAGAAGGAAAATGAGGGGAAGGAGAAGGAGAAGAAGGAGGAGGAGAAGGAGAAGGCGAAGAAGAAGAAGAAGAAGAAGGAGAAGGAGAAGCAGGAGAATGAGAAGGAGAAGAAAAAGAAGGAGAAGGAGAAGAAGGAGGAGAAGTAGAAGGCAGAGAAGGAGAAGGAGGAGAAGGAGAAGAGAAGAGAAGGTGGAGAAGGAGGAGAAGGGGAAGGAGGAGGAGGAGAATGAGAAGAGGAGAAGAAGAAGAAGAGAAGGAAAATGAGAAGAAGGTGAAAGAGGAGAAGGAGGAGATGGAGGAGAAAAAGGAGAAGGAGGAGTGGGAGAATGAGGAGGAGAAGAAGAAGGAAGAGAAGGAAATTGAGAAGAAGGTGAAAGAGGAGAAGAAGCAGGAGAAGGAGAAGGCGGAGAAGGAGAAGAAAGAGGAGAAGGAGGAGGAGAAGGAGGAGAAGGAGAAGGAGGAGAAGTAGAAGTACGACGGAGAAGGAGAAGAAGGAGAAGGAGGAGGAGAAGGGGAGGAGAAGGAGATGGAAGAGAAGGAAAAAGAGGAGAAGGAGGAGGAGAAGGAGGAGAAGGAGGAGAAGGAGAAGGAGGATGAGAAGGAGAAGGAGAAGGAGAAGGAGAAGAAAGAGAAGGAGGAGGAGAAGGTGGAGAAGGAGAAGAACAAGGAGGAGAAGGAGAAGGAGGAGGATGAGAAGAAGAAGGCAGCGAAGGAGGATAAAGAGAAGGAGAAGGAGAAGGAGGAGGAGAAGGGGAGGAGGAGAAGGAGATGGAAGAGAAGGAAAAAGAGGAGAAGGAGGAGGAGAAGGAGGAGAAGGAGAAGGAGGAGAATGAAAATGAGGCGAATGAGAAGGTGGAGAAAGAGAAGGAGCGAATGTGGGAGAAGGAGAAGAAGGAGGAGGACAAGAATGAGAAGGAGGAGGAGGAGGAGGAGGAGAAGGAGAAGGGGAAGAACGAGAAGGAGGAGGAGGAGAAGGAGAAGGAGAAGAAGAAGGAGGAGGAGAAGGAGAAGGAGAAGAAGGAGAAAGAGAAGGAGAAGAAAGAAAGAGAGGAGAAGAAGGAAGAGGAGAAGGAGAAGGCGAAGAAGGAGAAGAAAGAAGGAGGAGGAGGAGGAGGAGGAGAAGAAGGAGGAGGAGGAGAAGGAGGAGGAAGGAGGGGAAGTAGAAGGAAGAGAAGGAGGAGCAGAAGAAGATGGATCGGAAGAATGAGAAGAAGAAGAATGAAAAGGAGAAAGCAAAGAAGAAGGCAAAGGAGAAGAAGGAAAAAAAGAAAGAAAAGAAGAAGTAGAAGGAGAAGAAGGCGAAGAAGAAGAAGAAGAATGAGAATAAGAAGTAGAGTAGAAGAAGTGTAAGGAGAAGAAGGAGAAGGAGGAGAAGGAGGATGAAGAGAAGGAGAAGAAGAAGAAGAAGCAGGAGGAGGAGTAGGAGGAGGAGGAGAAGAAGAAGAAGAAAGAAGAAGAAGAAGAAGAACGAGAAGGAGAAGAAGAAGAAGAAGAAGAGAAGAAGAAGAGAAGAAGAAGGAGAAGGAGAAGGAGGAGAAGGGGTAGAAGAGAAGATGGAAAAGGAGGAGGAGGAGAAGGGGAAGGAGGAGGAGGAGAATGAGAAGGAAGAGAAGAAGGAAGAGAAGGAAAAGGAGAAGAGGGTGAAGGAGGAGAAGGAGAAGGAGGAGATGGAGGAGAAGAAGGAGAATGTGAAGGAAGAAAAGGAGAAGGAGAAGGAGAAGAAAGAGGAGAAGGAGGAGGCGAAGGAGAAGGAGGAGGAGAAGGAGAAGGAGGAGAAGTAGAAGGCGGAGAAGGAGAATGAGGAGAAGAGATGAAGGAGATGAAGGAGAAGAAGGAGAAGGGGAAGGGGAAGGAGGAGGAGGAGAATGAGACGGAGGAGAAGGAGAGGAAGGGAAGGAAAAGGAGAAGAAGGAAGAGAAGGAGAAGGAGAAGGAGGAGATGTAGAGAAGAAGGAGAAGGAGGAGAAGGACGAGAAGGAGAATGAGAAGAATGAGGAGAAAGAGAAGAAGGAGAAGGAGAAGGAGGAGAAGAGAAGAGTAGGAGAAGAAGAGAAGGAGGAGGTGAGGGGAAGGAGGAGGAGGAGAAGGAAGAGAAGGAAAAGGAGAAGAAGGAGAAGGAGGAGAAGGAGGAGACGGAGGAGAAGAAGGAGAAGAAAGAGGAGGAGAACGAGAAGGAGGAGAAGGAAAAGGAGGAGAAGGAGAAGAAGGAGAAGGAGGAGGAGAGGAGGAGAAGAAAGAGGAGAAGAGAAGAAGGAGAAGGAGGAGAAGGAGAAGGCGGAAAAGGAGAAGAAGGCAAAGAAGAGGAAGAATGAGAATAAGAAGTAGAAAAAGAAGAAGGATAAGGAGAAGGAGGAGAAGGATGATGAGGACAAGGAGAAGGAGAAGAAGAAGACGGAGGAGGAGAAGGGGGAGAAGAAGAAGAAGAAGAAGAAGAAGAACGAGAAGGAGAAGAACAAGAAGAAGAAGGAGAAGTAGGAGAAGGGGTAGAAGAGAAGATGGAAAAGGAGGAGGAGGAGAGGGGGAAGGAGGAGGAGGAGAATGAGAAGGAAGAGAAGAAGGAAGAGAAGGAAAGGAGAAGAGGGTGAAGGAGGAGAATGAGAAGGAGGAGATGGAGGAGCAGAAGGAGAATGAAAAGGAGGAAAAGGAGAAGGAGAAGGAGAAGAAAGAGGAGAAGGAGGAGGCGGAGGAGAAGGAGGAGGAGAAGGAGAAGGATGAGAAGTAGAAGGCGAAGAAGGAGAATGAAGAGAAGAGATGAAGGAGAAGAAGGAGCAGGGGAAGGGGAATGAGGAGGAGGAGAATGAGACGGAGGAGAAGGAGAGGAAGGGAAGGAAAAGGAGAAGAAGGAAGAGAAGGAGAAGGAGAAGGAGGAGATGGAGGAGAAGAAGGAGAAGGACGAGAAGGACGAGAAGGAGAATGAGAAGAATGAGGAGAAAGAGAAGAAGGAGAAGGAGAAGGCGGAGAAGAGAAGTAGGATCAGAAGAGAAGGAGGAGGTGAAGGGGAAGGAGGAGGAGGAGAAGGAAGAGAAGGAAAAGGAGAAGAAGGATAAGGAGGAGATGGAGGAGATGGAGGAGAAGGCGGAGAAGGAGGAGAAGGAGGAGAAGGAGGAGGAGAAGTAGAAGGCGGAGAAGGAGAAGGAGGAGAAGAGAAGGTGAAGAAGGAGAAGGAGAAGGGGAATGAGGAGGAGAATGAGAAGGAGAAGAAAGAGAAGGGAAGGAAAAGGAGAAGACGGAGAAGGAGGAGAAGGAGAAGGAGGAGATGGAGGAGAAGAAGGAGGAGAATGAGAAGGAGAAGAAGGAGAATGAGGGGAAGGAGAAGGAGAAGAAGGAGGAGGAGAAGGAGAAGGCGAAGAAGGCGAAGAAGAAGAAGAAGAAGAAGGAGAAGGAGAAGCAGGAGAATGAGAAGAAGAAGAAAAAGAAGGAGAAGAAGGAGGAGAAGTAGAAGGCAGAGAAGGAGAAGAAGGAGGAGAAGGAGAAGAGAAGATGGTGAAGAAAGAGGAGAAGGGGAAGGAGGAGGAGGAGAACGAGAAGGAGGAGAATAAGAAGGAAGAGAAGGAAAATGAGAAGAAGGTGAAAGAGGAGAAGGAGGAGATGGAGGAGAAAAAGGAGGAGGAGGAGGAGGATAAGGAAAATCAAGAGCAGGAAAAGAAGGAGGAGAAGGAGAAGAAAGAGAAGGAGAAGGAGAAGAAGGAGAAGGAGGAGAAGTAGAAGGCTGATAAGGAGAATGAGGAGAAGAGGAGAAGAGAAGAAGGAGAAGAAGGAGAAGGAGAAGGACAAGAAGAGGAGGAGGAGAAGGGGAAGGAGGAGGAGGAGAAGAAAGGGAAGGAGGAGAAGAGAACGAGGACAAGGAGAAGGAGGAGATGGAGGAGAAGGACGAGAAGGAGAATGAGAAGAAGGAGGAGAAGGAGAAGAAGGAGAAGGAGAAGGAGGAGGAGAAGAAAGAGAAGAAGGAGGATGAGAAGGAGAAGGAGAAGAAAGAGAAGGAGAAGGAGAAGGCGAAGAAGGAGAAGGGAGAAGGGGAATGAGGAGGAGAATGAGGAGGAGAAGGAGAAGGGAAGGAAAAGGAGAAGAAGGAGAAGGAGAGGAGAAGGAGAAGGAGAAGAATGAGAAGGAGAAGAAGGAGGAGAAAGAGAAGAAAGAGAAGAAGGGAGAGGAGAAGGAGAAGGAGAATGAGGGGAAGGAGAAGGAGAAGAAGGAGGAGGAGAAGGAGAAGGCGAAGAAGGCGAAGAAGAAGAAGAAGAATAAGAAGAAGAAGGAGAAGCAGGAGAATGAGAAGGAGAAGAAAAAGAAGGAGAAAGAAAAGAAGGAGGAGAAGTATAAGGCAGAGAAGGAGAAGAAGGAGGAGGAGAAGAGAAGATGGTGAAGAAGGAGGAGGAGGAGAAGAGAAGATGGTGAAGAAGGAGGAGAAGGGGAAGTAGGAGGAGGAGAATGAGAAGGAGGAGAAGAAGAATGAAGAGAAGGAAAATGAGAAGAAGGTGAAAGAGGAGAAGGAGGAGATGGAGGAGAAAAAGGAGGAGGAGGAGGAGGATAAGAAAAATGAAGAGCATGAGAAGAAGGAGGAGAAGGAGAAGGAGAAGAAGGAAAAGGAGGAGAAGTAGAAGGCAGAGAAGGAGAATGAGGAGAAGAGGACAAGAGAAGAAGGAGAAGGAGAAGAAGATGAGGAGAAGGGGAAGGAGGAGGAGGAGAAGGAAGGGAAGGAAAAGGAGGAGAAGAGAACGAGGACAAGGAGAAGGAGGAGATGGAGGAGAAGGACGAGAAGGAGAATGAGAAGAAGGAGGAGAAGGAGAAGAAGGAGAAGGAGAAGGAGGAGGAGGAGAAGAAAGAGAAGGAGGATGAGAAGGAGAAGGAGAAGAAGGAGAAGGAGAAGAAAGAGAAGGAGAAGGAGAAGGCGAAGAAGGAGAAGAACAAGGAGGAGAAGGAGAAGGAGAAGGAGGAGGAGGAGGGATGAGAAGAAGAAGGCAGCGAAGGAGGAGAAAGAGAAGAAGGAGAAGGAGAAGGAGGAGGAGAAGGGGAGGAGGAGAAGGAGATGGAAGAAATGGTAAAAGAGGAGAAGGAGGAGGAGAAGAAGGAGAAGAAGGAGAAGGAGGAGAATGAAAATGAGGCGAATGAGAAGGTGGAGAAAGAGAAGGAGCGGATGTGGGAGAAGAAGGAGAAGAAGGAGGAGGACAAGAATGAGAAGGAGGAGAAGGAGGAGGAGAAGGAGAAGGGGAAGAAAGAGGAGGAGGAGAAGGAGAAGGAGAAGGAGAAGAAGAAGGAGGAGGAGAAGGAGAAGAAAGAGGAGAAGAAAGAAGAGGAGAAGGAGAAGAAGAAGAAGAAGAAGAAGGAGGAGGAGGAGGAGGAGGAGGAGGAGGAGGAGGAGGAGAAGGAGAAGGAGGAGAAGGAAGAGAGGAGGAGCAGAAGAAGATGGATCGAAAGGAGGAGAAGAAGAAGAATGAAAAGGAGAAAGCGAATAAGAAGGCGGAGGAGAAGAAGGAGAAAAAAGAAAGAAAAAAAGAAGTAGAAGGAGAAGAAGGCGAAGAAGAAGAATGAGAATAAGAAGTAGAAGAAGAAGGAGGAGACGTAGGAGAAGGAGGATGAGGAGGAGAAGAAGAAGAAGAAGAAGAAGAAGAAGAAGAACGAGAAGGAGAAGAAGAAGAAGAAGAACGAGAAGGAGGAGAAGGGGTAGAAGAGAAGATGGAAAATGAGGAGGAGGAGGAGAAGGGGAAGGATGAGGAGGGGAATGAGAAGGAAGAGAAGAAGGAAGAGAAGGAAAAGGAGAAGAAGGTGAAGGAGGAGAAGGAGAAGGAGGAGATGGAGGAGAAGAAGGAGAAGAAGGAGAATGAGGAGGAAAAGGAGAAGGAGAAGGAGAAAGAGGAGAAGGAGGAGGCGAAGGAGAATGAGAAGAATGAGGAGGAGAAGTAGAAGGTGGAGAAGGAGAATGAGGAGAAGAGATGAAGGAGAAGAAGGAGAAGGGGAATGGGAAGGAGGAGGAGGAGAATGAGACGGAGGTAACACTGACTGTTTCGAGTGAAGAGAAATAATCAGAAGAAAGATTAAGACCTCAGGATTCATGCGATATTGGGTCTTAAGCATCTGTACAGGGTATCCTGCTCTTTGAAACCTTTTGAATAAGCTCATTCCATAGCTGCCAACATTTGTCATGAATTTTATCAGCCTTTTTAACCCATTAACGATAAAAGGTGAAATAAGTAGATATGCTTATGTTCTTGGAGTGAGGATGAAGATCTTCTTACCCTAATTTCTCTGCCACAGGGGATATTACAGTGGCAGGTAACTGAACGGGATCACCCACCTTAAGTGAAGATAACTTTTATCAATCACAATGAAAACACAATGTATAGTGCATGTTAATGAAATTGGAAAACGCTTTTCAAAGCACCAAGAAAATATGTTTTCATGTAATTTTTGAAGTCATAAACGTGCATTCCTATTAAGTCATGATGCATACCAAGAAAACCTGTTTGCATCCAGTGGACAGTGGGACCAATGTTGCTGGCTCCACCTGATTAGGAACAAAAACAGGAAAAGTCTGCTTATGGAAATACATATAAAATTATGAGAATAAACTGTAAGGATCAACACAGATGCATATTCACATATGTGCTTACCTGATTGAATGGAAACATATAAGCCTCAAATCAAACTTAAATGAAAAGAAGGTACATGAAGCAAAAATAATTGCGGCAAACTATGTATCGTCAAGCGCTTAGATTGCCATATTTCAAGGTTAAGGCATGACATAGCTTACAGCTTGAGCGGCTTCATCGACTATGACCACATCAAAACTACGATTCAATTTGGTAAAAAGAGACGACCCACTAAAGCTCAGAGTGGAGAAGACCTGGCAACAAGCATTCGAGCGAAGCATATGTTTCATTAGTGCAAATGTATAATAGTTTTAATATATTTACAGCGAAGGATTTCTTGTTTGATACAATTCAACCTCGACAAGTATTATAAAATATGCAAGAAACTGTACGGACGTTTTCACGTATTCATTCAAGCATTTTGTTTTTCGTACGTTAGAAAGTTAGAGGGCGTGATTGCAATAAAAATACTGAAGTTCATGCAATTGAAAAACTAAAATATATTTGGGCCCAAAGAATTCAATCAGAAATCTGCATTTTGAGGGGCTATAAATAGACGAAGCCCATCAAATGTAGGGTTTACGGAGACCGCACAACAGCGTAGAAGACTTCATTTCGCTATGTGCTTTAGACTGGTCGTATAATATGTTTGGGCGTTCATAAAATAATTCGATTTGTAGTGTACATTAACATACGGTTAATGACATACTGTTATCTTTGTTGACGAGTATCTATATGTTAGAAGTATAATAATGGAAGGTTTTTTGTTTTATGCTGCAATGTGTTGACTCAACAAGTATGAATGCATTCTTACGGAGGAGTTGATTTATTTTTTCTTCTGATTCTTTGTTTGTTTAGTGCAAATTCTATTGAAGTTTCAAGTTTTGCAGATTTAATTGAAATTGAGAAACAATGTCTCACCGCAAGTTTGAGCACCCAAGACAATGGATCTCTGGGATTCCTTCCAAGAAAAAGGGCATCTCGCCACAAGGGAAAAAAGTTTATAGTTTTAATCTATCTTATGATGTTGTGAAAATTTTGAAACAAGCAAAGTACTGCTCATCTTCAAAGACTCCATTCGGACGAAAGTATGTGTCATTAATCGACATTTCGGATGTTGATGTGGCTTATTGACACGATATATTCCATTGACATATATAATCTTATATAAGGCAGCAATATACCATATCAGCATCATGTCGAATAATGACACATAGAAGGTGTTAACTAAGACGACATAACCTTAAATGTCAATATTGGATATTAAAATGCACGAATCGTTGACACATCAACGGATGTCTACATAAGGTGCTCACACCATAAAATTTCTCTATATATAAATTTACAGTATTTTTCTCTTAGGACATACATGAAGATGATGTCATAGAGAAACTTAATTTTCTAAAACGCATATTGATTATGTTTTTCACGTTAATTTATGAAGTCAAAGAGAACTTATACCAAACAGAAAAATCAATGGGCACGTTAACTTCTGCAATACGTCTATCAAATTTCAATTTATTAGTTTATGTGTGAACAAATATAAAAATATATATGTACAAATGAAATTCTGAGAATAATGGATCTTTCCATGTGTAACGCGTCAATTGTGGCATACTGAATTCAATTCATGTGTCGACACAATCATAGATTCCAATTAATATATATATATATATATATATATATATATATATATATATAAATCGCCATCGAATGCGTAGTTACATATATTGTAATTTATATATATTGGTCCACGAAATTAATTGAAAGAGACTAAACTTAAACTTTAACCACCCAGATGTACGACTCTCGCACTGCTTTCATGTCTCATACTCTAGCTGATGTTGAAAAAAAAATTGATTCCTTATCCTTCATCTCAATGTTAAATTATTAGTTTTTTATTTAGAAGTAAATTATATATTTGATTAATTTCGTGTTCAGCCGAATTATAATAGCACAATCAACTCAACTGATTCCTTACCCATATTAAAATTTTTATAGAAACAAATTATATATATGATTTAATGTGTTCACACGAATTAAATAGGAGACTAAGTACTAGGTCCTACGCATATAAATAGACACCAACCATATGGGACATAATTATATATATGATTTAATGTGTTCACACGAATTAAATAGAAGAACAAGTACTAGGTCCTACGCATATAAATAGAGACACCAAACATATGGGACATCACACAAAAACCCCATCAACATTATTAGCAAACAAAAAAAAAAGAAATGGGTGATCAATACACTTACCCACACACATGGCAAGAAGCCTTCAAAACACTAGGAATCGCATGGAACCGCGACGGCTCGTTGAAACGAACCGTTAGCATCCCAACGGTCGAACCCAACCCGTACGACGAGTCGGCCAACCCGCCCATTCTATCCCAAGACATCAAACTGAGCCCTTACACCGACGCTTTTCACCGCCTGTACGTGCCCGCCAACCCTCCCAAGAACAAGAAATTGCCCCTCATCATCTACTTCCACGGCGGCGACTTCGTGCTTTTCAGCGCGAAAACGGCCATATTTCACGACTTCTGCAACGACATCGCGTCGAAATTGCCCGCCGTCGTTGTCTCCGTTGAGTACAGGTTGGCGCCGGAGCATAGGTTGCCCGCCGCCTACGACGATGCGCTGGATGCAGTTTTCTGGGTCCGAGATCAGGCGTTGAGGATAGGCGGGCGGGACCCGTGGATGGAGTATGCCGATTATAATAGGGTTTTCTTGTTGGGGAGCAGCGCCGGCGCTAATATCGCGTATCACGTTATGCTACGCGCCGTCGACTTCAATCTCAGGTATATATGTGTGTGTATTTCTATTTTAGGGTTGGGGACAGTTGTATATTCCTCACTTTGTTGGGATTATTATAAGGGTGAGCGTGTTGTTCTACGTTAGGACGAATGAAGTTGTTAGCCTTAATTAGTATAGCAAACGCAACTCCGACATTTGCTAACTAATTTCTAATACGGTATCAGAGCTGATATTCATATCTCCACGTTTTAGGCTTTCAGTCATGCCACGCATGAGGAGGCGTGCTGAGGTTATAAAGTGAGTGTTGTTCCGCAATGAAAAAAAATTGAAGTGTAGAGACCAAATTCATCTGTTGGGTTTTCGGATGGACCCCTTAGTTCCTTTTACACTTCAATATGTTTTTACTACTATCATACTTAGGTGACAAAAACATAACTAATGAGATCACTAGTTTTGATCTTATCTTATAGTCTCAGCTATTATGAACATGTGTATGGTCCAAAATATGTGCAATACTAAGTTTTGATCTCATTTCATTGTTTGGGATTTTCTTGGCCCATCGGTCAGTCCACTCCAAGTGAAGGGCATAATTCTGAACCAGCCCTTCTTCAGCGGCCAAGTTCGAACACAATCAGAGATACGCCTCAAAGACGACAAAATGGTGGCATTGTACGTCAACGACGTGCTTTGGACGCTCGCACTTCCCTCAAACTCTAAGCAAAACCGAGACCACGAATTCTGCAACCCGATAAAGGGAGACGTTTACTTGGGCCGACTCTTTCGCCTTCCCAAAGTCTTCATAAAGAGCGACAAAGGCGACCCAATGGTCGACAGGGCTACGGAGCTCATAAAGCACTTGCAGAATAATCGAGTCGCTGTTTTTCATAGGATTAACGAAGGAGGTTATCATGGCATCGAACTCATGGATAAGGCCAAGGCTAAGCAGCTGTACGATGACGTAAAGGCGTTTGTGGACGACGATCATGACAAGTTGGATTCGACGGATTTGAATGGGTATAGCAAGGGACAAGGACGTGGAAATCGTCGTTATTGAGTATATTTTAGTATAATATGAATAAAAGCGACGACGACTATCGCGAAGTTTATGTATTCTACATAAGACCGTGTGTGGTTGGTCATAATCATCGGATGTTTGCTTGTATATATTGCTTATGATATATGATGTGTGAAGGGGTCCCGTACAAAATGGATGTAAAAACACTAAGTTGTAAACTGATGTTGGATGTGATGTTGAACTAACACTCACACTCACTTAGAAACGCACAGCGGAAATGGTAGAAACTTAGTGATAAAACTGAAACGAACACGAGAAATGATTTTATGCAGCAAGTCAAATAACTTGCTGCGTACCTCAAGAGGTAAAAATCCACTATAAAGATGGATTACAAACTATCAAAAAGGATAGTCAAAAACTACGTCTAGCACAACCTACGAACCAAAATGATTCAGCAAACTAAAGGATCTCTCGACCTTTTTTAAACGCTAGACTAAAAAGAAAAACTCTCTTAAGATGATACTCGCTCAAAGGCTCTGATTTTCGCCCGTTGTAAGTTCTGTACTTCAAACGGTTAAGTGCTTCGCCTTATATATGTCTTCGACTTCTAAAGCACTTCACCAACGACTTGGTAACTTCCCTCAACGTCCACTAACGTCCACTAAGTGATTTTGGACAGTTAGTGACCGTTGGGAGTCGACTTGGTCAGCTCTAAGTACTCGGTCTTCACTTGCTCACCAAGCTCCCTATTTTTAGCATACTCCACTCCTATTTTTGCTCTAGCTCATCCACACATCTTCCACGCAGTTTGATTCATTCCCTACCTTGAATATGTCTTGCACAATACTAGAAAAATGCCACGTCATCAATAAAATAGGTTTTGGGCATGAAAGATAAAACTGAGAAAGGAAACATTCTCGGCCAACAAATGTTGACTCGAATGTTACCCCAACATTGCCAATGCTGAATGCTCAACATTAACAATGTGTTTGCTGTTATGGAATTCCCGTCGTTGTTTCACGTCGGAATGTTGACTTTCGTAAATTGCTATATGGTTTTTTCACACTCAAATAGGAAAATGGATATAATTCATCTCCATTGACATCGACAAATGGCATTCCTACACTATCACATCCATGTTAAAACACTAACCATCTTAATAACGTAATATTACAAGAGTACTTAAATACAGTGTTTCTATCACTTCTCTATATGGATTTGTCGAAAAGTTTGTTGGATTATATGATTGGTGATTTGTAAATTTATAGTAGAGATCAACGATAAAAGTGGATGAGATTTTCCACAGGTTTGATGATTTGGATGTTATTAGTCCCATCATTCCTTTTGCTAGTGGGATCACCTCTCCCATCTTATTGCTATGTACCAATTAATATATATTGCTTAGTTGTAAATTCTTATATTTTATAATTAAAGAAAATACTAAATATAGGTGAGGGCTGGGGCACTCACGTCTAGAGCTGTCGATTCGGCCCGTGGCCCGCGGGCAAGCCCTCCCCCCCCTCCCCCCCCCCCCCCAACCAAAAAAAAAGGTGGCTGGGCTGGGATATTTCAGGCTATCCAAGGGCGGGCCTGAACGGGCCAGCCCGCACGGCCCGCGGGCTTGGGGGGGGGGGGGGGGGGAAGGGGGGCGGGCAAGCCCGAGGGCCAGCCCGCCAGTTTTATAAAATTATATATATTAGTTAATGATTCATTAACTATAGCATAATTAATAACATATCTATAAATATATAATTAATACGTTGTTTATCCATAATTTATTATTAAATACATTAATTAACTAAAATTGATTAATAAATTAAATTATAAAATAAAATACAAAAAATTAAGAATATAACTAGGCGGGCGGCCTGGCCCGTGGCCCGCCGCGGGGCGGGCCGGTCCCCCACTTGCCGCCAGAGGCGGGCCAGACCGCCTGCCCTGCCAAGTGGCGGGCTTTGGCGGGCGGCGGGCCAACTCGGCCCAGCCCGCTATTTTGACAGCTCTACTCACGTCCAAAATACAAGAAAAAAATTTTGTGGACCTCATTTGCACATATTAATAAATAAATTGTTTCTATTTTATTTTTTTGTCAATTTCTCATCTATTGTTAAAGATGAGATTAAAAGTTTTAATTCTTTTAGTTTGTGTAGATAATAATTGTTATTATAGTTATATAAATATTGTAGATCATCGTTTTCAATTAATAGTCGCATCAAATTAACATACTAGTGATCAAGTAACAAATAGCACATTATCAACAAATTGAAAAAAAAATATAAACACACATCATAATAAATTTATTTCAGATGCTTTAAATTAAAAATCAAATATATCACATTCGTTGTCGGTCAATGTATACTTCCGTTAAAAATTTTCTATTCATTTGATAATTGATAAAAACGATTACCGACAACATTTCTATAAACTAGTACTTTCCGCATATTTCATGCGTAAAGAAATAGTTGTATTTATGTTATTTTAATTTTGAAAATTATAATATTTAATAGATGAAAAGTGTTAAATATAAAATGGATACTATATGTAGGGGTATAGTTACCATAACTAAAACATTAAGAATTGCATGATAAATTATTAATATAAGTAATTATAAATAGAGGGACTAAATTACAAATTAAATGACAAACAAAAGTGGCAGTTTTTAGCCACCCTAGAGCCTTTATTGATAGAATAGATGAAATATAGTGTTTAAATATAAAAGAAAAACTAATGTGTAGGGGTATAATTATAATAAATAAAAAGATTGAAATGATAAATTATTAAGTTAATAAATTATAAATATAGAGACTAAATTGCAAACAAAATGACAGACCAAATTTACAGTTTTTAGCCACCCTGACTCTTTATATAATAGAATATATATGATAAGTACCAGAATTAATATTTTTCATATCATCCGTGTTAATAATAAAGGCGAAACTAACCCGATAAAAAAAAGATTACAAGAAATTTATGTTTTAGCATGTGCACATGGGGCCACAAATTTTTCTTCGGCTTTATACCTGGCTTTCTCATCTATCTCTAGTATTTTCTCTCTTTTATTTTCATTATAAAATGTTAGAATTTCCAAATAAGCAAAACAGGATAATGAGTACATCTAATGGGACATGTAGTGAGACAGAGCTTCTCGTTCGTTCTTTTTGGACGGGTTTCAGTATTCTTAGTTTATATCATGAAGATAGTTCAATTTAGAGTCCATGCCCCATTATAGTTTCTATTAGGATTCAGGCCCTTGTTAGAAAAAATATAGTTTTTAATGATCTACTTTATATAAAAACATAGTAAAAAGAATCTAAAATACACTTTGACCAAATTGCCCTTACTACAATATTAAAAGGAGAGTTATCGACCACATCTCTGTTATCATCGACCACATTTGAGCATGGAATATTTCTTTCGTTCATTTGGAGCAGCCAATGGCAATATTTCGTATTTTAGCATCTATAAAGGGCAAATATGTCTTTTCCATGCGAATTGGTCCTTATAGCTCTAACAACGTAATTTGGGTCTTTAAAATTATGTTTTTTCTGACCAGGGCATGAATCCTACTGAAAATATAAAAAATAAGCATGAAACATAATTACTCCAATATTTTAACCTTTTACAATATATGTAGTAATTGAGGTTTTGAAAAAGATATATTTCATCCTTCAAAGTCGGAACTCTGTAAGTCTACGTTTTGATTAATGTGTTTGAACGAAATCACATGATTCATATTATGAATTTCTCCGAATTTCAAATCCAAAACTATTGTTTGACAAACCTTAGGATTTCGATTTGGATTTCGAGAGTATGTACACATTGGGTGAAAGATGAACAATCGATCAGGCTGTTGAGTCTGATGAGCCAGCTCGTGAGCTCGGTGAGCCGGCTCGAGATTGTGAGAATCGAATTCGGACTCATATTAGTTGAGCCGAGCTCATGTTAATCTAACCGAGCTCAAGCTCATATTTGCCAAGCTCGGGCTCTAGCTCATGAGCGATTCGTGAGTCTTTCTTTCCTTGCGAGCTATTTTTAATTATTTTTCTATTTTTTATTTATTTTATTTTTTTATTTTTATACACTCGACTTTGGATTTCGAAAACGGACCAAATATCATCGCATTCAAGTCTAAAGAATAACAAAGGTTCAAATCATCGCCGGATTTGGATGAATCGAAATCCAATCCGGTGGATTGCAAACAGGAATTCCGAATTTCAAATCGAAATTCAGAAATCCAAACGGAGCATAAAATTCCAATATGGTGACCGTTTGATACATGTTGAATTTAATTTTGCAAGACATTATTGTTTCTCTTTCTAAAACACCAAGTTTACTCAATTAAAGCATTAAACCTTCTATCTGGGAGAGAAAGGCAAAAATAGTGACCTTTTTAAAATAGATGTGCAGTTAACTTTTTAACAATATTGCAAAACTAAGCAACTTTTTTTACTTTATTTATTATTTTTTCACTTTGACCACAAAACTATTTTAAATTATAATTCCCTACTCTCATTATTGCTAATAAGCAACATTTTATTTGATAATTATATTATTAACCCCAATTAAATTTAATCACTTTCAATTAAAACATTTTAATTGAACGTAATCCCAATTGCATTGACTCGCATCAAGCAGCACCGAGAATCTCTTGCATTAGTAGAACATCAATATTTACATAATATGATTATTGTACTATCATTATTTTATTATTTAAAAAAATATAAAGAAGATCAGAAGAATAAGAAAACCTATTCGAACGTTTCTTTGAAGTTATCATGGACGACCGAGACAACCACATCACCAATCTACACTAGTTTCGAACAAATATCTTCGTCTATCAGGTTAGTTTCTCCGTTCCATGTAACTGATTTAGTTTATCATGTTTTAAGAATCATGTCTTTTTTGTGACATTCGCCTTTGTTCCTGAACGTTCAGTTTTCAATTTGCAGAAATTATGTTGAAATAAGTTATTGTGACGCTATATTGGGGTGGCAATTTAATTACAGTTAATCACACAGTTTATGATCAATCTCAAAGATAGTGGAACATCTTAAAGAGATGTTTTGTTCAATGGGATGTTGACTCAGTTGCGAGAAATTAGTGGATCGCATGATAGCTTATTGAAGATATATGTTGTATATGGCAAAAGATGATACAAATCGTGTTACATCTTTTTTCCACGTCATAGATAGTGATACATGGTTACCTACGTCTTTGATACGCAGCTGAATGCAACTGGGATAAACATGTACATTGAAGAAGTTTCTGTGACAGAGATTCCAGGTGCATTTTATATAATGATTTTAATTTAATTTCTAGCTTCTTCATATTAACTTTTTAATGTTTTTTTTTATTGTAGACTCTGGTCAGTCTGACATTTATGTTGAAGATCAACAGTTGAAAGCGAACCACAAGTTGATTCACCTACAGATGCAACAACAACGAATACATCATGGAATCCAAGAAAATTTATTTACGTCTTCTGAGCCATGCCTTTTATATTAGCAGATTCCATTGACGTACGAACAAGGTTGACAATTCTACCACTGAAAAGTGGGAAGTTCGAATAGGTTTTCTTATTCTTATGATTTTCTTTATATATTTTTTTAAGTAAAAAAAATAATGATAATAGAATAATGATATTCAAAGATTGATGTTCTATTAATGCAAGAGATTCTCGGTGCTGCTTGAAGCGTGTCAATGTAAAGGGGTTTAAGTTTAATTAAAATATGTTAATTGAAAGTTATTAAATTTAATGGTTGAAAATATAATTATCAATAAAATATTGCTTATTAGTAGTATACAGAGTGGCTAATTGTAATTTGAAATAGTTTTGTGGTCAAAGTGAAAAAAATAATAACTAAAAGTGAAAAGTTGCTTAGTTTTGCAGGCTTTAATACGTTATCTTAAATGATTATGAAAGTTCTATCTTACCTCTCATCTTTTGTTTGAACAAAGTAAGCATATATCTATTGGAGAATTATTAAAAATTTACAAATATAATAAGATTTAAAATTTTCAAAATACCACAATAGGGAATATGTACTGTGAAATCACATGATAAAATTTTAAAAGCGAGAAGTGATGTTGTTGTACCGTCACGATCAATTGATTTTATGACTTCAATAATTAATTCATTCAACACCCAAAAAACAGTTGTAGCATGTTAGGTCAACCGTTCGTTCTGATGTATATGTCACTGTTTATATCAGTAGTTTTGAACACAAGTACAACGTACGAACTCTGTAAGCTTTGAACATCTAACTGAGTTCGAAACTTAAATAGTTGCTCACAACAAGATAAGTCGATAAAAGGTAACAACGACACGTACTTCATAGCTAACGTAGCTGTTTCTAAAGTTTTTTTAATAAATTGTTGAGTGCATTGATATGATATATTATGCGTTCTATTGAGGGGTAGGTAGGGTTTCGACTGCATATCTAATATATTAAAATCGAGTACTTTTAATGTGTCGGGATAGTGCATATAAACCAGAAGTAGATTCTTATACATTCCTTTGCTTTGATTTATTAACTTAATGCCTGAATTTCTTCACTTATATTCTTACACCCCCACAGTTTTATTTTCATCAAGATCATTATTATTTGCTTTTTTTTTCGTCGGGCTTACCGATGGAAACGACAGTCAAACAAACATCGTCGACTTAAGTATTTCGTTTAGGCGACTTTCTCGACGAAAAGTGGTCGAAAATATTCAAAAATTTTACACGCTTGGTGACTAGCAATACTTTGAACGTATATCAGTCATCATGGATTACTCACTAATCCTAGATTTGTTTCCTTTTGATTTCATCATGCGAGATTTTGAAACAACTAACAAAGCAGTTAGAAACTAAAAGGTCAACAAATTGATAGATAGAGATAAAATCAATCAACCAGGATCGGCACAAGATCGATACCAACTTTTCATGCAATAGTTTTATCGAATCAGTATGATTTAGTTATGGTTGAATTTCCTAATGTATTTTCTATTTACTGTACTGACCAATCGGCCGACGCAATAAACTCTACTAAGTTGAACCTATATATATCTATATATATATATATATATATATCCCTTTATGACAGTAGCTATTAAGCATGCATTTGATTCCGAAAAAATTATTAGAGATTAGAGACTTTTCGGGCTAAAGAGAAACCACACTACACGAATTGAGACTATGCCTATTTAATTTTACGTCGGTGTTCTATTTTCGTTACTAATCAATCTATTATCCTTCTATAGAAACACACAAAAAATATCATGAATAGGTTGGTTCGCTAATCACGGACCATTAACCCATAAGATTTAATAAAATACGACTAACACAAATTTGAGACCTTAATCTGGACTAATACAGCCTTAATCACTTGAAAAAACAAGAATCGAAATAGAAGAGAAAGGCAGATTTTGTAAAAAATCTTAAACGATGTAATAGAATTGCGTAGAGTAAGGCGTTCTTCGAGTTTCGAGTGTAAGCGCATGCGACTGCGCGCGTATGAAGCTTGCAATCGTGTTGGTTTGATGCATGCGAACATCGTCTTGATGCATGAAAAATGTATATGTTCGATGAATGTTATCTGAATAACGACGGGAAATGCATTTTTACGCGTACACAAGTTACGTAAGATCTTAAATTTAACAGAATTGTATTTCGGAAATTTTCAAGGTCACTACGTGGAATCAATCAAAAATTTCTAGAAAGAAAAATCTTTTCCATCGATTTTCACTGATACTATTCTAATGTTTTCTATCACCCATATATCCAGACGATGTGTAAAACGTGACAGGTGAAACACGAATACTTACATTTTGTTCTTCATATCCATAACTTGGCCACTTAACCGATATTTTACGCTTTTAAAAACACTGATAATGAGTGGCCAAACAGTGGTGAAGATATTATTGAACGTGTAATTTTAATTCTTCAATAAGTTTTTGTAAAATGTAATTTCTGTTTGGTTCGTTTGCAGTTAACTGTTTAGTAGGCTCTTCTAAATTTCCTTTTCTTGGTACAATTTAAAACAAAAAAAAGGCATAATTTGGCTGCAACTGGACTCAAAACATTAAGTCCAAATTTCTTAGAACATAATTCATCCTCGGTCTTATACATTTGCGCACTTCAAACTATATTACTCAATGAACCTAAGCTCAATACTCTTCACTGGCTTCTTATTTGTCACCAAGCCAACTAACGAAAGCTTCCAAGGTATTCATGTCCGATCGATAATGTTTCTGGGTAAATTCGAGAAGTTTCGCCCATGTAAAATCGGGATATGCTCTTCGATTTTCATAGCTTACAAGTTCTTCGGGGGGCTTACAATTTTGTCTGATTTCGGACATAAGAAGAATGCAAGAGATTTTCTTGGGATTTTGTTGTTTACCACCGCTCTGTGCAAGCATCCCTTGTAAATCCCATTGGTAAGAGCCTGCAATATAAGTTAATATGAAACGACTCAGCCATATTTTCATGTTATTTATATTTCTTGATTAGGGCAGAGATTCCATCGTCAGTGAAAGGTACAAAGGAAAAGTTATGGTTGGAAATAGAGAGAGACTATGTTCCAACATAGAAATAACTTTCTACTTAACTTTTTTATGAGAGAATCTTAAACACTATATATTTAGAATAAAAGCATATAGTATATATGTATTGGGTATAATATTCTTACCATGAAAGTGTCACCAACGTTGACGACAAAAGCTTGTGGATTGGGAGTTATTGAGTGCCATTTTTCATCGACATATACTTCAAGTCCACCAACATCATCTTGATGAAGCAAAGTTAGTGAAGTAGGGTCACAGTGAGGACCAGTTCCAAGTACAAGATCGGGTTTCTGACAAGGCGGGTAATAATTCAATCTCATTATCGATTCATTTCCTTCGAAGAAATCCCTGTAATAGCTTGATCCAACGCCTAAGCTCGCGCCCAAGAGCTCCATCACCTTAAGGGATAGCTCGCTCATTGCTTCAAAGTATTCTTGAAAAACCTTCCTAAGAATAAAATAAAAGGAAAAGATTTCGTGAACAATCATTTGCAGCCTTGTTCGTAAGAGAACCTATGAATTAAGACCCAGTTTTCTTACCCGATCTCAGCAAAATCCTGTCCCATTCTGTCCAAGAAATAGCTTTCGACGATGTTCGAGAACTGTTCCTCAGCACGGTAACCAAACGAAAGTGTTTCTTTCCAAGGAAGTTTTGTCGAGAATCTGCCCGTGAAGCTACTAGAATAGCCAAAGTGTTCGCCAGGGTTTCTCAAAGCCCTTTTTTTCACTTCGATGGGCTTCTTAAAGAAGAACTCCAAGCCCTTGTGTGCTTCTTCTATGAGCTTCATATCGATCCCATGGTTCAAAACAAGAAAGAAACCGTGCTTTCGGCATGCTTCATGGACTACTTGAAGTGCATTAGCCACATATTTGGTATCTTTATTTGACATAAATGCCTCTAAATCTATTGATGGGACCTCGAAGTTCGGGGGAGGTTCTTGGCCTGGTTTTTCTCCCTCGGGCCAAATGAATGGAGAAGGGATTTCCATTTGGTGTTGCAAGATTTGTGCGTCAAAGACAAAAGACTCTTCTTTTCCTGGCATTTTGTAATGAAAATTCAGTTTTTTCTGTAGGGTTATGAAAAGAAATGGGGTTGTTTGATGGTTCGAGTAGTTAGAATGGAAATCGGCACTTTTTATAGGGCGAGTTGAAGTGATTTACGCAATTGGGTTAAGGTGGATGTAAGGTTTAGTGAAGTTGCAAGTGGCGAGAAAGTAAATTGCTATATTTTTCGCACAGTCGAGGAATGGATAGATTTGGAATATTTTTTTACAGGTTGATGGTCGCTATTACGCTGTTGTCCTATAAAATGATTGGAGATGATGGGATTGGTAGTAAGCCCACTTCGTTCGTACGTTGTTTTATTACTACTGTTTTCTCTTTTGTCCGTATATAGTATTTGCAATTGGTGTTCTCACTACACACTTTGCAATTCGCATGTACGCATCTCGTCCCATGAGCTTAAAATTATGCTTCAATGACGTGGCACAATGTGATGAGGTGTCGTCCGCGTGGAGCGCAGTGTGCCAATGGGAGGACTCATTAGGGTCGGGCGCAACATATCGTGAATAGATGGGATTTTGATCGTTAGATTTTCGATCCGACGAACCGAGGTGGTGGAATTTGAAGGGTAATTTAGCGAACTGGCCTAAAAGCCATGACTACTCGCATAGGTTAACCAACGCAAAAGTAGTCAAAATATCTAAATGTTGTGGTTATTTGTGGATTCGCCCCCAACCCTTTTGAAAGTTGGAAATATGCAGGAATGGAAATTTCATACATTGAATTCACTCATAATATGAAACCAATCTTATAGTCGTTGTATCTTGGAGACGAAGTCACGACAATTTCGTCTTTCGAATAGCGTGCAAATACATGTATCAGATTAAAATATGAAAAGCCACCAATATCTGACTAAAATGTCGACTAACAGATGTTTGTTATGGCTGTCACATTTTATATATGTGTCAGAACGGTGAGTTGTCTCATTGCCGACAATGAGATTCAGATTCGAGTCTGGCTTAAGTTAGTTGAAGCGTGGGATTATCAATAATGTTGTGTGGATACTAATCACCTAATAAATGAGCTTTCAGATGTGTAGCGTATTTTCTTTTATTTGAATATCAAATATTTTGAAAATAGTACAAATATAATTTAATGAAATTTAGTGGATTATCTCTACTTATTCCTCTGATTCTTCACTTGACTAACTTCTGAAGGACTTTGGAAACTTCTTAATCTTGAACTTCCTTTATTTGGGCCATCTCTAAAGTTTCTTCGTGGGTGGGCTTGATCACGAACTTAATGTTTGGACTTTGAGGATGCTTTCGAAATATGGGCGTCTCTTCGTGGGCTTTTGGGTTTGATCACGAAGCTAACACTTGGGCCTTATATTTGCTGAAGAGGTTTCCTCGAACGTTTCTTCGGGGTTTTTGGGCTTGATCACGAAAGTCTTCAAGTTCCGTCGTCAAGTCTGATCTTCGATCTTGAGCTTAGTCTTGATCTTCGAGCTGATCTTGATATTCGATCTTGAGATTGGTCTTGATCTTCGAGTCTTCCATCTTCAAATCTTCGATCTTTGAACGTCTTCGATCTTTATCCGCAAACGTCTTCGAATTCTTTGAGCATCTTTGACTTCGTCCTCGAACGTCTTCAATCTTCGTCCTCGAACGTCTTCGATCTTTGTCCCCGAGCTTCTTCGATCTTCGTCCTCGGACATCTTCTATCTTTATCCTCATGCGTCTTCAATCTTCATCCTTGAATCTTCGATCTTTGAGCGCCTTCGATCTTTGTCCTGTCACTTCTTCGATCTTTGTCCTCGAATCTTCGATCTTCGAGCATCTTCGATCTTTGTCTTGGAACGTCTTTCGATCTTTGTCCTCCAATCTTCGATCTTCGAGCTTCTCGATCTTTGTCCTGGAACGTCTTCGATCTTCGTCCTCGTGCGTCTTCAATCTTTGTCCTTGAATCTTCGATCTTCGAGCGTCTTCGATCTTTGTCTTGTAACGTCTTCGATCTTATTCCTTGATTATTCGATCTTCGAGCGTCTTCGATCTTTGTCCTGGAATGTCCTCGATCTTTGTCCTCGAATCTTCGATCTTCGAGTGTCTTTGACCTTTGTTCTGGAACGTCTTCGATCTTCGTCCTCGAACGTCTTCGATCTTTGTCCTCGAACGTCTTCGATTTTTGGCCTCGAATTTTCGATCTTCGAGCGTCTTTGATTTCGTCCTCGAACGGCTTCAAGATTTTACACAAACACGATGAAGTTCGTAAAGAGAATCGAATGCTTTAAAATTCTTTAGTCGTCTTTTGAAGGCTTCGTGTTTTCGAGTGTCTCTGACTTGTAATTTCTGAATTCTGAAGCCTCATATTTATGGGCATAGAGAATTCTTAATAATGGAAAATATAATCCTTTTGGGGTGATTTAGTCCATATTTAGGTTGGTTTTATCCATATATGATTTGATCTTGATTCGATTTGATTTATTCCATATATAGATTGATTCCCTCAATATCTGCCGATTTTATGATATTTGATTTGAGTTCCTTACTTGTTTAACAAGTCTCTTAATAATTTATTAATTTAACTATTTATTAACTTGAGATTAATTTATAAATCTTAATAAATAGCAATTTAATTAAATGATCTTATTTTTTTTTTGGAATTAACTTATTAGATCCCAATAATATAAATAGACAATTAATTTTTTAATCGTCTACAAGATCAATCTAATTAACTCCCAAAGCGAGAGAAATAGGGTCGACGTTTATACACACACGTGATATTAAAACGAGAATGGAAACAAATAAAATTGGTGATCCGTATGTTACCTACAACAATATCGTGCGAAAATTTAAGTATTACTTCTTAACTCTATTTGATACTTGGGGATGATTTTATTCACGATGCTAGAATTATAATTTCAATATAACTGTGAGTTAAGCCAAAATATGTTCCTCCACTTCTCTAGCCTTTATAGGGAGTCCCCATCTCTAGCTATGTAATGTAAATATACGAATTTATAAGAAAAACAAAGGACACATTTTTAGTTTTCAAATAGATGCATGGTATCCTTAAAATCCAAAGACAAATAATTGAACAGTAACTAGCTTAATAAATTATAAGAACTGATATGCGAATCATCCCCAAGCCAATATACTGCTAAATCTATTGTGTAATTTTTTTTTTTGGAATATACAATTATATATATATATATATATATATAATATTGACACTATATACGTGATGCAAAACTGATTCTATTATAAAGAGAACGTTGGATGCTATGTTATAAAAAACAATATCGTCAACGTCATGCTCATAGTGCTTATGCTATATATGTTCTGAGGCCAACAAATTTATTCGATGTTTTTTGAACTTTCTGTTAGAAGAAGACACGAGGCGAACGAATATTTGTAAGGAAATTCCGAGCTTGTGCGAGCACAATTTCCTTAAGACAGATTCCTCGTGTAGGACTGTCTCCCAGGATACGTCGGAACAGCGTGACTTCTTTCGTGCACTGAAGAAATCACCGGCGAAGCTGAACGAGAATTTTTCGAATTGTCAGAGCGGAATACGTTTATAACTGAGAGCTATTGAATGAATCTTTCGGTACTGAGTTTAGGATTTATTTATAGTCCGCAGATACCCATACGAAGAGGTATGCAGCCCTTCAGAAGCTTGCTTCTGT
This sequence comes from Craterostigma plantagineum, assembly GCA_027422505.1. Taxonomy (NCBI): domain Eukaryota; kingdom Viridiplantae; phylum Streptophyta; class Magnoliopsida; order Lamiales; family Linderniaceae; genus Craterostigma; species Craterostigma plantagineum. The sequence goes on from JAPQWV010000024.1 coordinate 7,861,158, forward strand.
CCGAACAGACATCTCTGTTCGAACTTGAACAGACATGCGTTGCGTCTGTTCGAACACACCCGTTTGGACAGTACCCGTTGGCTTATGTCTGTTCGGAATTTAAATATATAATTTAAATTCCTGGAACCAAAAAAAATATTGATATTTCGTTGGAGAAAATTATACGGGCCGGGAGCAAAAACGCGGGTTGATCAGGCCCGCCTCTTTCTGGTCCGGCATTCGTGTGCGCAGGTCGCGCGCTCGCACACAAGTCGGCCGGATTTGCACCCCCCCTGCGTGCGCACGCGAGCGTCATAATTTATGTATAATATTGCCTTACAATTTTAGACTAATAAAATACATCACCATATATAAGGTGCTCCAACTTTCTTGTTCCAACCAATGTGGGACAACAAATTATTTCCCCCTTTTTTATTTCAATCATCAAGCCAAGCCCAATCTCATTCAAGCCCATCTTAATATATATAATTATAATATATATTAAGCCCAACAATCCCCCACATGAATGAGAGTTGTTTCCGTTTCGGAGCTCATGTCATTATTTGATCTCTGCATAGAGGATTGTATGTGTTACCATTTGAACTTTCTCCTTGTAAAGTACGTTTAATTTACTAGCTGTCCAGTAGACGCGATGTCCTTGAACTGTCCTGCTTTCTTGTGTAAATGAACCCACGTACAATACACAGAAACCATTTCCCTTTGTTCAGTTCTCATGGTTTTGCTCGTTTTGGCCATGAGCACGTCCTGATTCTGCGAAGGTTTCTAAAGAACTAAGCCTTTCAGTTCTCCTTTGAAGCGGCCCCACTTCTCCTCAACATAGGTGACTTCTCACGTCACGAGTATATTATTAATACTCTATGATAGTCATTAAAGCATCCACATATGCTAGCCTTCTCCTTTGTCACTGTTTTTCCGACAGGAATGAGCGGGGTTATTCCCCCACAGTGATCTTAAGTCCTAAAATTAGGTTGTCCCTTTGAACCTAGATCTTGGGATCTCCAGTCATATAGGTTGGGTTTTCCTTCTTAGAACTTTTATACTTTAAGGCTTTTTAAGCCCATTCCTTTTGTCAGTCTACAAACTGCATCTCGGTTTAACCCTTTGGTTAGCGGATCCGCAATGTTATCTTTTGATTTCACATAATCAATTGTGATAACTCCAGTTGATAGCAGTTGTCTTATGGTGTTATGTCGACGACGTATGTGTCTCGACTTACCATTATACATGGTACTTTCTGCCCGTCCAATCGCAGATTGACTATCGCAATGTATGCATATAGGTGGTACGGGTTTTTCCCATTTCGGAATATCCTCGAGGAAATGGCGTAGCCATTCAGCTTCTTCTCCACACTTATCCAAGGCAATGAACTCGGATTCCATTGTGGATCTCGCTATTACAGTTTGTTTCGAGGATTTCCACGACACAGCGGCTCCTGCTAGAGTGAATACATAGCCGCTTGTGCACTTTGAGTCCTTTATGTCAGATATCCAATTTGCATCTGTGTAGCCTTCTAACACAGCAGGATATCTGCCATAGTGCAATCCGTAGTCGCGAGTATACCTTATGTATCTCAATACTCTAATAATTGCAGTCCAATGTTCCGCACTCGGATTGCTCGTGTATGAACTTAACTTGCTTACTGCATAAGCAAGGTCTGGCCTAGTACAACTCATTAGATACATTAGGCTTCCGATAATTCGTGAGTATTCTACTTGAGAAACGCCCTCACCGCGATTTTTAGATAAGTGAACGCTTCTATCTAATGGCGTTCTAGCAATACCGGTATCAACTTTCCCGATATCATCTTTCCCGAACTTGTCAAGAATTTTGTCTATGTAATGAGCTTGACTCAAAACTAGACCTTCATTTGTTCGTATGATTTTAATTCCTAAAATCACATCAGCAAGTCCAAGATCTTTCATGTCAAATTTCGAATTTAACATGTTCTTGGTAGATTGAACAATTTTGTCACTACTACCAACAATGAGTATATCGTCTACATATAGACATAAAATAATATAGCCATTATCCGTTTCTTTAGAGTAGACACATTTATCGCACTCATTGATTTTGAAACCGTTGGTAATCATTGCATGATCAAACTTTTCATGCCATTTCTTTGGAGCTTGTTTTAAACCATACAATGATTTAATTAATTTGCAGACTTTCTTTTCATTTCCCGGAGCACGGAATCCCTCGGGTTGCTCCATATATATTTCTTCGTCTAGATCACCATTTAAGAAAGCTGTCTTGACATCCATTTGATGTACTTCTAAGTTTCTTAAGGATGCAATAGCTAGTATCATCCTTATTGAATTTATTCTCGTCACAGGAGAATAGGTATCAAAGTAATCTAAGCCTTCTCGTTGCTTGTATCCTTTGATAACAAGTCTGGCTTTATACTTTTCGATTGTACCATCGGGTTTTATTTTCCTTTTGAAAATCCATTTGGATCCTAAAGGTTTACATCCTTCCGGGAGATCAACTAATTCCCACGTATGATTCTGCAAGATAGAATCTATTTCGCTTTTTATGGCTTCTTTCCATAAAGGTCCTTCCGTTGAGCTCACTGCCTCGTTGTAAGTCAGTGGTTCCTTTTCAAGCAGATATGAGACAAAATCATTACCAAATGTTTTCTCTATTCTTGCTCGTTTGCTTCGCCGTGGTTCATTGTTAAGAACCGCGCTCGGATCCTCAATTTCTTCATTTGATCGTTTAGAAGAACTTGACCCGTTATTTGACTTGCATGGAAATACATCTTCAAAGAAACATGCATTTCTTGATTCCATTACCGTGTTCTTGTGTATATCCGGAATTTTCGAATCATACACAAGAAAGCGATATGCAGTACTATTGTGAGCATATCCTATAAAAACGCAATCGACTGTTTTAGGGCCGATCTTTATTACCTTCGGTGTCGGTACGACAACCTTTGCGAGACACCCCCACATTCGCAAATGTTGATAGGATGGCGTCTTTCCTTTCCATAATTCATATGGAGTTTTATCTCCTTTCTTTCGAGGTATTCTATTTAAAATATAATTACTCGACAAGATAGCTTCGCCCCACATGTTGGGCGGTAGGCCAGAACTTAACAACATCGCATTCATCATTTCTTTTAATGTGCGATTTTTCCGTTCGGCAACTCCATTTGATTGAGGCGAATAAGGTGCAGTTACTTCATGAATAATACCATGTTCTGCACAGAAGTTCCCGATCGGAGCTTCATATTCACCGCCTCTATCACTTCTTAATCTCTTTATTTTTCTACCGAGTTGGTTCTCAACTTCGGTTTTGTAGAGAACAAATTTCTCTAACGCTTCATCTTTGCTCTTAAGCAAAAATACATAGCAATATTTCGTGCTATCGTCAATAAATGTTATAAAGTATTTATTGCCACCTCGTGTTTGAACGTATTTCAAATCACAAACGTCACTATGAATTAGTTCAAGTGGTTCGGTATTTCTTTCGACCGTTGGGAACGATGACCTTGTCAGTTTTGCTTCAACACATATTTCGCATTTATGTTTCGAGTCGATTTCGAATTTAGGAATGTGGTTCAAGTTAATTAATCGACGTATCGATTCAAAATTAACGTGACCTAATCTACCGTGCCACAAATTAAAACATTCAAGCAAGTAAACTGAATTGTTCTTTTTATTTATATCGTTGCCAATAGGCATTACATTTAGCTTAAACAAGCCTTCGGTAGCATATCCCTTTCCTACGTACATTCCCGACTTAGACAAGATAACTTTATCCGCCTCTATTACAATACGAAACCCGTGCTTATTTAGTAGAGAGCCCGAGACAAGATTTTTACGAATCTCTGGCACGTACAACACATCTTTCAGCGTCACTGTTTTGCCAGAGGTCATCTTGAGGAGTACATCACCCTTTCCCTCGATGGATGCAGCATCTGAATTTCCCATGTAGATCTTCTCCCCTTGAACTGGTTCAAACGTCGAGAAGTGGTTTCGGTTCGTACACACATGCCTTGTGGCCCCGGTATCGATCCACCATTCTCTAGGGTTTGACCCGACCAGGTTGATTTCTGAAACCACCGCAGCGAGGTTCATTTCTTCGACGTCCCGGGTGATGTCTTTCACCATATTGGCCTCGGGCTTCTTCTTGGGAAGTCGGCATTCAGATGATTTATGACCCGTTTTGTTGCAGTTGAAGCACTTCCCTTTGAACTTGTACTTCGGCTTTGAGACACCACCGGTTGGCCCGAACTTCTTTTTGCCCTTTTCAGCAAGCTTGTTTTTCGAGCCGTGTCTTTGACCGTGTTCCATTATATTGATTTTGGCTTCGTCGGACCTCGAGAGCCTCCTCTCCGAATTTCTGTTGTCTTCTTCAATTCGAAGTCTAACGATGAGGTCTTCTAAGGACATCTCCTTGCGTTTATGCTTGAGATAGTTCTTAAAGTCCTTCCATCCCGGAGGCAACTTCTCGATGACCGCTGCCACTTGAAAAGATTCGCTTAACGTCATCTTTTCGGCATGGATCTCGTGCAAGATCAACTGAAGTTCCTGCACTTGACTGATAACAGTCTTCGAATCAACCATTTTATAATCGAGGAATCGTCCGACAACAAATTTCTTTGAGCCGGCATCCTCTGATTTATACTTATGGTCCAATGATTCCCATAATTCCTTGGCCGTACTCACACCACAATATACATTATATAGTGTATCGTGAATCGCATTAAGAATATAATTACGGCATAAGAAATCAGCATGCCTCCATGCATCAACCGCAGACTGAGTTTCGACGTTAACATCACCTTCGGGAATTTTCGGCGCAACTTCGGTGAGGAACCTCGTGAGGTTGAGCGTCGTTAGGTAGAAAAGCATCTTTTGCTGCCAGCGTTTGAACGTCGATGCTGTCCCGGCAAATTTTTCTGGCTTCTCCATATGGCTGGCGGGAGGCATGGCAATCGGTTGAATGGGGGCTGTCACGAGAGGTGTCTTCGAGACAGGAACAGTGTTCTGGTCGGTCGGAGAGTTGACAGAGTTTTCAGCGTTAGCCTCGGTGTTCACCATCGTCAAAAATCTGTCTTAAGATTGTTAGAAGAAGACACGAGGCGAACGAATATTTGTAAGGAAATTCCGAGCTTGTGCGAGCACAATTTCCTTAAGACAGATTCCTCGTGTAGGACTGTCTCCCAGGATACGTCGGAACAGCGTGACTTCTTTCGTGCACTGAAGAAATCACCGGCGAAGCTGAACGAGAATTTTTCGAATTGTCAGAGCGGAATACGTTTATAACTGAGAGCTATTGAATGAATCTTTCGGTACTGAGTTTAGGATTTATTTATAGTCCGCAGATACCCATACGCAAAGGTAGCAAGCATTATTACAATCAATTCGAGCTTTTTCGCAGCAAATGGGGAGCAAAAATTATTGGTTAAAAGTGAAAATGTCGATAAAGTAGGACTTTACATATGTGGACTAAAGAGTATCAGGAGAAATTTGAAAGATGCTTATGCACCAGAATCACATCACATCAGAAACAACTGATCAGAGAACGTCTCATTTCAAGCTAAGGTCTCTCTTGTTAGCGTTGGACATAAATAAAACAACATATACTCCCTCCGTCCCGTTATCTTTATCACATATATTGGTGGACACGCAAATTAAGATAATATTATTATATAATATAGTACAATGAAAAGGTAAAAAAGTGTATATTTTGACACGTCTTTTAAGAATATTTAATATTATTATTGATTGTTTGTGATAGTTTTTTTGCTAAATAAGGAAAGGTGATAAAATTATTGGGACGTTCGGAATGAAAAATGTGATAAAATTAGCGGGACTGAGGGAGTATTATTTTATTGCAAGCTATAGGTGTATGTTTTGTTGTTACTAATCATTGATAGTCGATTCCTGTGCCGCCCATGCTGGCCACCCCCGCCAGCCACGCCACGCCGTCCACCTCTGCCAGCCACGCGCCCACCTCCGCCGCATCCGCCGTCCCTCCCTTCCGACCGCACTGTAGGCACCCCGTTGTCCCCCTTGAGTCTCCCCGTTGTGGAAGCTTGTCTCTCCCGTCCCTCAGTCCGGAGCCTTTTTTTTCCCTAGAAGAGCCCTCAGTCCGATGAAGATAAAACCTCTGACGTTGAAGGTCAAGTGAATGTGAAGAGTATCGTAGATCTAGCTTAATCGTTTTTTCTGTTATAGGTTCTCTAGTTATTGGCCGTAGATAATGGGTTTTGTCCCTTGTGGACCATTTTCTCCCCATGTGGGAGTGTTTGTTCCCCTTGTGAGATTGTTTGTTGCTCCTACGTGAGCCTTTGTTCTCCCGATTGACGATGTACCGAGACTCGTGGGCTGTATCTTTGTTTTTAATGCAAGCTATCGTTTCGAAAGAAAATAATCATTGATAGTCGATTAAATATTGATGGGTAGTTGTGAAGATTTGATAGAGTGGCCTCTTATGTCAGTTATCTGTTAAACGTGTATAGATCTGAATATCTTATTTTATTCCCAGCCAGTTTAATATCCTTCCTTCGTATAATATATGCATCTAAAAAATTAACGGAAAGCCCTTGTACGACTAAGCAAACAGAGGATTAACTTATGAAAGTCATACGGCGAGTATGTTTATGAAATTTATTCAACTGTCAGATGAATAGATATGCTTAATGCTTTACTTGAAGTCCTGAACTATATGTTGCCGAAAACTTCGCTTTTCTATCAAAAAAAATGGAAAATTCTAGCGACATGAATGGACTCCACTCCATTAGGGTTTTCATTTTCTTTTTCTCTTTTTACGTAGTTAAATATAATGCATGATTATTCCCTAAGCCAAATCTAACAAATATATATGTCATAACTAAAATGAGTGAGCTCGAGCTGTTAGTTTCTTTTATAAATTAAACTATATATATGGTTATCGACGTGGCCTGCTTTAGCGCTGGAATCAATACGAGGTACTGATTTGTCTTTGTTGTAGCATCCAATTCCAAAAAGCATTCATTCAATTTCCGTGGATAGTACTGACTGAATGTATTCTATTTTGGGACCGTACAACTAACTACATGTTCCTTCTTACAAAGCCACTTGCTATGTATGACTCTCAAAAGTACTTATGATCAGTTTGCAATGCCCAAATTTGGGCGAACTTGCACTTACATTTCAGTCAGGCAGGCAAACGTCACGTCTGTTATAGTACGCCAATCGATGCTTAATACATAAAAACTCAGTTGTGGTAATCGATTAAGGATTTCAGTATATATTATCTGAGAGGATTGATCTATGCAATGCATTGTACTACTACTATTTGTCATGTGAGCTCACTGAATAACTTGGAGATGTTAACAACTGCCCAAGATTGTCTCGTAACTCTACTTTTCTTATTTACCAGTTTTGCCCCCGTGCAATGCACGGGTAATTTTATGATATCAAAGATAAATGATTAGCGTCACACATGCGATGCAAGGAGATTATTTTGTTATGAAACTTTAAACAGTATTTAGAATGTCTTATTTTATTGACCAAGTGTTAGCGATTGAAACATGGCATCACAAATTTAAATACTAAATAACAATGTAAATAAAACCTTTCGTTTGGCGGGTCTTTGTATTATTTAATATAGTGATGTCTTTTTTATTCCTAAACCAAATGAATACAACGGGAGTATATGTTAGTTTCTTTTCTGCACTTCTATTTTTGCTAGGGTATCGTCAGTTTTCCCTAATTTCATTTCAATCAATCTTCTAATTTGAGCCCCTACACAATATTATAGTTGTAGCTAAGCGAGTGTCATCGAGCACGGTTTTCCAGCACTTACATGAAACATACTAACTTTTATTTGGAGAGAACGCACCTGTTTTAAGTAATTTGTGTCAGCCCAAAATTCCTTCAAAGTAGTACAATATCTAACAGTATTGCAATTTTAAAGTCATTTTGTATACCAGTGTCTTACGTTTATGGAACATCTTACATTATTTTAATCAGTCTTATGAAATCTTGCAACCTTACATAATCAGTGTTGCAAGTTTGCGGTCTTACAAAAGCTACAATCACACACTTGCCAAGCAGATTAAACACAATTATCCAAATATATTATTATTAATTAGCTTTCATATAAGGATGTCAACGTGTCGGGTTTGAATTGGAATTGGCAAGACCGGAGATCCGTCATGGTTATTTTGTAAGGCATTCGGAAGCTCCACGCCCCTCCCTGGAAAAACCCACACCGTCTTGCCCCGAACCCCTAATAAAACCATCTGACCAAGTTGCTTTATTTTTTTAATTTTTTAAAGTTTTAAATTGATATATTTATATAATTATACTTTTATAGAATAAACAAATATAATAGAAATATATAAATATCTTTATATTATATATACATAGTTACATATAATATTTATATCCATTTCTGTAAATATTATCCGGGGCGAGTTTTGGTGGGGTTGCCAAACCCGATACTCGCCTCATATCCGCTCCATTGACTACGAACTTGCAAGACTGTTTACAGCAGTTCAAGACTATTATAGCAATGTAAGATTGTCCATAAATGTAAGACTGTGGGTATGTGAGGCTGTAGTAATGACTTTAGCACTGCAAGACCGCACACTCAGATGAATCAAACATTGAATTTACAAAGTTGGTATCATAACATTATATGTTGCTATATTGTGTTTGTTAGGATCGGTTTAAGTGTTTAGATGGGAGGGGTGAATAAGCACTTGATTGTTTACGTACAGTTTTTCGGTTATGAACTTGTTAAAGATCAATAACGGTGCTTGATATATTAGTGTGACTGGTGCGGGAGAAATCAGTCAGTTTTGAACCAAGATCGGAAGAAATCGGTCAGTTATTGCGATACAGACAAGGTTTGTTTATGGAAGTTTGAAAGTTAAAGTCTCATACGTCTCCCCTTCTTTCCATTTAGAAAGATTTTCACTAGAAGCCTTGGTTTACAACACTCGTCGTACAACCTCCTTAGCTAGACTCACTCAATATACCCTCACAGCGATAACTGAACTCCTAGTCTCCTCTTAGACAGTTTTTTACAGTCCATCTATTTCAACAGCTTTTAAAATGTCCGTTCATAATTTACTCAATAACCGTTCCCGTACAGTTCAGTAATGACAACACATATTCTTTCTCGCTTGAGAACTCGTGAATGATTTGAAAGCTTGAGTTTTTTTATCTCTCATTCGTAGATATTCAAAGTTGGTGAAGTACGTTCTTCAGCTTGCATCCCTCCTATTTATAGTTGGGTTGAAGTTGAAGCCCGTTGTGAGATAACCATGCGTGTACCGGACAAGGCATTAATTAGCCCTTCCTAAGATAGATCTGTTCGGTTCTTTCGCTGCTCTGTGCCTGCTCTTTATTCCTTATTCAGCTCGGCTTGACTTCAAACGACTCCAGCTAGCAGCCTTGTACTTAATGTGTGTCAGAATTCTTCATATTGTCGTGCTTGAATATCTTAGAATCTGTCCAACGTGGCACGTCCGATATCATGGTAGTCCGGTCTCATGAGCAATTCTAGTATTTAGTGTCTTGATCCGGTTTTATACTGAGCTGACACTCTACTGGTCTTTTCGGTTTCATCTTTCAATAACCGATATATTACTTAAATTAAGTTCAATCACCAAAACTATTAATCTGAATAATTCATTTCATGATTTCTAGCAGTGTCCCATATCAGTTGGAGAAATTTATATTGCAGTTAGGCTTGAAAAATATATATATGGCATAAACAATTTATAGTCATAATCAAACTCCCGACCATAATCGATGCAATGTTCAAATTGATATGGTTACGTAGAATGGGTAGATGTATCACTATATTGTATGTGCATATTGAAGATAAGTGTCTCAATGTAAAGCATAAATGACAGTCCTAAAACATATATGATGATAGCCATTTGACTTAAATTATTTAGCAAACCGAAGTATATGCTTATATGAAAATAATATCCAATTCCATAGCGGTCGACTATAATTTCTCATAGCATATAAGACAACAATGCTATGTTTGGACCGACCATGAATACACAACTTGCTCTTCTGAATCAGTGCAATTCCATGTGCGTCTAATGAAGATTCAATGGTTTGAAGAGGTTTTCGAACGTTCTTCCAGTGTCTCGTGGCTTTGTACAACATAGAGTTTAATTCCAACCTTCCCTTCGAGAGTAAACTTGATGCTGTCAAGGAAAACATCTTCATCCGTATATACTCATTCGTGTGCTAGGAATATGACCAAACACATGATATGTAATAAAAATAGCTTAAAAGGTGTGTGACTAAGTTCGTGAGTACTTGTCAAATCCTCAATACGTCTCTGATGACCTAAAAACAAATAGATTGTGTCATATATCAAATTTCGAGACGTTATCTAATTGGATTAGAAATGATAATTTTCCTATTTTTCCTTCCGTGATCAATGACTTTTTTGTAGGATCGCAGCAGCTGTCTGAAGCACATGTTTCACTACCTCTCTTGCTCCAAACTTAGCAACTTCCAGTCTCATAAATCCTACGAAGAATATCACTTATTCCAAACCCAATCTAAAATTTTTAAATAGTTAGATTGAAGTGATCGCAGGAAATAAGGGCCTGATTCCACTTTGGGAAAGGTCGAGGATGACGCTTATCAGAGGACCGTTTCAACCATGGAATCCTCCATCTCAGACTGATGAAGCCCCACCAACAACCTTTGATGAAGTGTCGAACCCTAACTTCGATGATGCCCCAAAGTCTGATGCAGCTGCATCTTCAGACCCATATCTTGCTGGGGAAATCCCGATGAGGAAAACCCAAGTAATGCCACAAATAAGCCCGATGGTGCATCCTCAGTGGCCGTTACCGTTCCTAAAAGGCGTCGAACTTCGTGAAGACCGTGTCCAGCAGCAGAGAAATGCCCCACTCACGCGCCTGAAACTAACGAGCCTATAGGTCTGTCTAGTGCCTCCACGGACACAATCATCGACTCCACAACGTACGACGGACTGGATTCAGAAAGCCAAAACGAAGATTTCGTGGCTTTAGGGGAGATACGCCCTCTCAGAGACTAAATCCCTGGCTAACTCAGATGCCCCGGCAAGTGAAGGTGAAGACAAGCTTGGCTTGACGGAAACCCTGCTCTCATGGAAGAACAAACTGACAAAAGAAAGCTGGCAACAGGCCCATGGGTTCCGATGACAAACCAACTAAACGTGATCGAACTGACGGGCCCTCACTGCCAGAAGTTCAAGGGGCCACATTCTCTCTCGCCATTACAAACCAGTGATGACGATGTTGAGCCAGATGCTGACATAACATTGGACGATTCAGACTGGGAGACACCACTACCGAATAGAAAATTCTATACTCCAACAAATGAGGTGTTGTGGTCGTCCCTTAGCCAGCCAGTCTTGCGAGTTGAGTGGGTGGTGGATGTGGAGCTTCAGAATTATGGGGTACTGCAATTTCTGGAATCGCGGCACCTAGAAAATATGGTGAGGAGTTTAGGGACTTACTGCGATACAAGTAGTCCGAGAGGTATATGCTAATTTCTTTTACAATGTTGCTGAGGTTAACTCGAGAAAGTTTTTTGAAGGTTTTTGTGCTGGGTAGGTTGTACGATTTAAATGAGTTTTTAGGAACCCCAGATGTGGCTATGGAGTATGAATATGACAAGGACGAGGTGGTTCGCCTCATAACTGGGGTAGGTTAACTGTGTGGGTAGGGAACTTTTCTGTGAGCTTTTTAACCTCCCTCTATTCCGTGCTATCAAAATTGGAATACATAGTTGGTTGCCAACTATGAATGACACGAGGGTGCCTGAAAATATGGCTCATCTTCTGTTTGCGCTCGGCCACAATCTGCCACTGAACTGGGGAGAAATAGTGCTTATTCAGATGTCCAACCGGACTGAGAAAGGTTGGCAAAGGTATTCTGCCGTACCCAAGCATTATTTATGGCCTGTTACTCCGAGGTGGCTTCAAAAAAATGCGGCGAGACCACGTAGTCACTAACATATCCCCTTATGCTATATCACGCATTCATCTTGCGGGCCAGATAAGGTGATTGATCTGCTGTGGTAACCCCCTCAGAGTGCTGAACAGCTCCCTCAGCACTGGAAAGAGTGATCAAGTGTCTCGATGAGTCTATCGCATCTTTGATGGCTCAACGAGATGTTTTACGAAGTTTTCGTTCCTCCCAAAAAGGGGGAGAAGAAGAAGAACAGAAGGAGCTGGAGCTGAACAAGGATGAGTTGAACAAGGACAAGCTGAACCGAGTGGAACTGCGGAACAAGCATGGGAGTTCATGGTGAAGAAGAAGCTGGAGCTGGAGAAGAAGATGGATCAAGTCGGATTCCTACTATTTAGACCTCAGCTGGTCTTGTCTTTTGTGTGTGCATGTTTGCTTTTGTTTTGCATGCCTGATCTGCTTGCGTTTTTATGCCTGCGTATGAATTGTTTTATTTTTTGCAGATGTTTATTTCAGACCTCAAATCGGATTATACTACTTTTTAGTACTTTGAATAGTTTAATTGCTATTCTGTTTGTGTTTACTCTAACAATTTTTTAGTGTTTGTGGTTGAGTAGATTTTTCCTTTCAGGGGTAGTTTCGTTAAGTCTAACTTCTGCAGCGGTTTTGGAAAGAAAGATAAAAATGGGGAGATTGTTAATGTTGAGACATCAATGTTGACAATGTTGGGAAAACATTCTAGTCAACATTGTTGTCTGAGAATGTATCCAACCTCAGTTTATCTTTATGCCCAAAACACGTTTAAATTGATGATGTGGCTTTTCTTAGTGTTATGTAGGATTTGGATAAGGACTTGAATGGATCAAAATGCGTGGAATGCGTGTGGAGCAGCTGGAGCTAATTTTTGAAAGGAGCATACTAAAAATAGGACGCTTGGAGCTTAAGTTGGAGACCAAATCCTTGGAGCTATCCGAATGACTCAATAATGGTCACTAACGGACTTATTGGACGTTAGTGGAAGTTACCAAGTCGTTTTGTGAAGTCAACACATAGTCGAAGACAAGAAGGGACTTCACTTTCCCGTTTCAAGTACGACGATGAGACGTGAAAAATATCGAGCTTACTTTGAGAGATTCTGAGCGAACCATAGTTTAGTTTTTTTTCCTTTTAGCCTAGTATTTTAGTTTGCAAAAGACTAAGGACTTTGTAGTTTGGTAGGTCATTTGATTCGTTTCTTCTCTAGGCTTGTTTTTTGTAATCCATTTATTATAGTGGAATTTCGCCCTGATCAGGCATGCAGCAAGTTTTTACAACTTGCTGCAGAATTCACAGTTTGTGTCTATCGTCTCTTTTTACTAAGTACTCTACAATATCCGATGTGCGTTTAGTGTTGGTTTAGGTGTTACCTCACCATTAGTTCCAACATTGAGGTTACCAGTTTACTACTTAGTGTACATCCATACCAGGACCCCTCTTCATATAGAGAGCTAAAATTGATAATATACAACGAATTATGTAGTTCGTGGTTTTTAGTTTTAATATTATGTATTGAAAATCCAAATTGACAGACCAAAACTTAACGGTTTGTACCAAGCATTCATGTTTAGTAAAAGAGTGTTAGGAAATGTTTATTGTGTTCAATTAGTTATTTAATCTTTGCTTTGTAATTCATCTTAATCTAGGACCCAATTGTAAATATATCCGACTTGTGGATATATTAGATATATTGGGCCCAATAAGCCCATTAGGGCATTGTATAAATACCCTAAACACTTTAGTGTTTAGGGTTGCTGAATCATAATTGAGTTGACGACTTTTCTGAAGAACTCGCGCGCTCTCTCGTTCCAACTCTACAATTCGTCTACGGTATTACTTCGTTTATTGCTTTCGTAAATCATCGTATCAGGTAATACTAATCCATTGATTCAGTACAAGGTTGGATAAATCGGCCTAACAAGTGGTATCAGAGCCGAAATCGTGGATCAAAACTCATCGAAGTTCATCGAGTTTATTATTCGCTGTTTCTATCTTTTTCTCGAAATTCTATCAATCTCTTCTCATCCAATTTCCCTGATTTTTCTCGGCTCATGGAGATTGCATAGGTGTATTTTTCCTTTTCCTTAATTCTTGATCGAATTTTTTTTCAGCCAAAGAGCAGATTGTGACGACGAAGAGAATTTTTCTTTGAGATCTCGAGATCTTTTATCCTAAGCTTGCCTCGACATTTTACTGATAAGGTTCTCGACATTTAAAAGTCTCGACATTTTATTCCTGTGAACTTCTCGACATTTGCAAAAATCCACATTCGAAGTTCTCGACATTTCAAGTTCTCGATAGTGCTCTCGACATTTTTAATTCCTATCTAACTCGACATTTCAAGTTCTCGATAGTGCTCTCGACATTTTTAATTCCTATCCAACTCGTACCCCTCGATATTCTTATCGAAATCTGCCTCGAAACACTTCTCAATTCCATTTGTTTTCTCCCGACATTTATTCGAAGCTCAGTCTTAATCATATATCGACATCCTTGTCGACTTTTATTGTGCGCCTTAAATCATCAATCATTATCTCACATCATTATATATATATATATATATATATATATATATATTGATATACACGTAATACATAACACCACTCATCATCCAAGTCCCATCACCACCATGAAATCATCCACGTGGCCTTGTTTCTCATATCTCATCATTATTTTAATCCTTGAGCTTTCGTTATTTTAATGACACGTTATCAAGATATGACCTATCCACAAACCTACTCTCTGTCTCTTGTCGAAATCCTACTTCAATTTTTTAAACTTCAATTTCAATTTTTAAATCTATCGAGAAACTACACTCAAAGTATCAAATTAACTCTACAATTTAAAAATCTCGACAAGTCTTTCAAAATCCACTAACCTACTCTCGACATTTAAGAAACTCGACATCTAACATCTCGACATCCTTCTCATTCGACATCTACCCCTCGTCAAACATCTTTCGAAATCACTACTTCAAATCTCGAGATTTCCTATCTACAACAATATTTTATTATACTTTTTCTTTTCTTTTATTATTTATCAAAAATTAAATCCTCATTAAATAATATTAATCAGATATTGTACTCATCTTATTTCGTATATCTTATCTAACCTTATCTGTCTTCTTTGAGTCTAAGATTTAGCTGATCAACACGATTAAGATCCACATCCAACCTACTACAAGATTGGCAATCATAGAAGAGGTTCTGGTAATTTTCACTAAATTTTCGAAATCATCTCAAAATTTTTAGGTGCACACCAAAAATTTTCGACGTTCATAATTGTTTCGAAACTTCACTGTATCTCCAACAAAACCAAATTTTTCCAGAACTGAACTTTCAATAGCCACGTTCAATATGTCGTATCATTGGGAACAGAAAGCGAATGAACAAGCTAAAGAAATTAAGGAACTAAGGCATGAACTACTTGAGCTAAATCGTCTAGAACTCATAGCAACTGAGTGGAATGTAGCCGCTCAACAATATGAGATTATTTTTAAATACCTCAATAAATGGTATACTAGACCTATCCCTTTAGAGACAATTATTGCGAAGCTAGTCGACCAAAATCCGTTTTCAGCGCTTGACGGGGAAAACAATCTACATTTTAATAGACCTATCTCCTGGTTGGAAATTCCGGAGGTTGCCAGTAAAATTTCCGAATTAAACGCGACCTTGGAATCCGAAAGAGTAGGATTTCGAGCGGAGAAGAAAAAACTTTTAGAGGAGATATCAAATCTCAAAAATTCCCCGCCCTTATCTGTTCCAAATAATCATCCGATAGAAATATCATTGTCTAAGCAGGATAAGGGAACTCAAATTGACGCTTTTGTTCCTAAAATTAAAAAAGAGAAAACTTTTACGAATAATTCTAAGTCAATATTGACTGAAGCTGAAACGTTAAGTAAAAGTCGAGCTTTAAAGATAGCTAAGGAGCAATTAAAAATTAGGAAGGAAAAAGGAAAAGCAAAAGTATCTGCGAAAATAAAAGTCGAAAATGTTCAAGAGCTTTCCTCTCCCATTCCTATCAAAAAGGAAGCGTGCAAAGAAGAAGTTCCAAGCTCAAGCAAGCAGATTTCTCAAGCCTCCAAAACATCTCTTTCTTTAAAGAACGATAGATGTGGAATTGCTTACCCATCCAAAAATGTTTATCTTTCTAGTAAGCGAAGTTCTAAGAAAAATCATCATTTTGATGTGAATCGTGTGAACTCTTCAAGTAGGAAGAACATTTCATGTACTAACAATGCCTATAATTCTATATGTTCTTATGCCTTCATGAAATATTCAGTCCATATTAAGTCTGAGAAACATCTTATGCGACTGGCTTCAGAGAAAATTTTTAAATCATCTTCGAATAACACGTTCACATGTGCTGAAATGTCATACCCTTGTCAAATTAGTCCTAAATGGATACCTAAAGCTATATTAATGGATAATTATTTGACACCTTATGTGCTTAACCCGTTTTCTGCTAATAAGGGAGGACCCATCCAAAAATGGGTACCAAAGTCTCGATAATGTTTGCAGATATCCCAGCATGAGTAGGTACTATGAGAGCTGCTCCACACTCATGACTGGTATGCGACGAGGGCAGCTAAATATTTCAGCGTGTATGGCATATCGGGTTGCTCCACAGACACGACTGGTTAGCGATGCGAGCAACTAATCGTAGGTAAATTCTATATATATGCATTCCATAGTTAAACTTTTGGCATGCGTATCGAACTGAAAAGACTATATACCTACTTTGAAACTAAAGGGTACATTATAGTTATGCATGCTTCAAAAAGACTTTAAATTCTAAATTTTGCATGCATACATGAGCTGAAATGCATTAAATACCATGTTATAGGTACATTTCATTATGCATGGATCTTAAAAATTTTCGAGCTTAAATTTTCTGTATGCATATGATCTGAAGCGCATAATACCTATTCTAACTTTAGAGCGACAAAAAACGTACATTCTAATGCATTCTTAAAGAACAATAACTCTTTAGTTTGCATCTGCTTTGAAAATAAATTAATACGTTCACGCTTATTTAATTGGGAGAGAATTTACATTTTTAATGTGCATGCATTGAGGGGGAGCTACTCTTTCTTAAAGAGAAGCAACTCTTATATTTGTCTTAAGGGGAGAAATAACTAAATTTTTAGGGGGAGCGAACTTAATGTGTGAACTTAGGAAAAGAGATTCTCGAACGATAATTTTAATCCGAATATGCATCTTTTGAGGGGGAGTAACTCGGTTTTAAGAAGCATGCTTTGAGTAGGAGGATTTTAAATATATATATATATATCTATATATAATATATAAATAATATAATATATAGTTACTATTATATTATTATTAAGATAATACATATATATATATATATAAAAAAAAAAAAGAAAAGAAAAGAAAAGAAAAAGAAAGGCCTCATACTCTCATAATCTTACTTCAAAAGAGTTCCCCTGTCTTCCAAAGATATATTTGAAGGACGAATCTCAAGCCTACAAGAGTTCAAGAATTCCAAAAGGCGTGACAACCGTACACTAGCACGAAGATGATCTCAACCGACCTGCTCCAACTCGCTGATGAAGCAGCACTCACCAAATTGACGGATGCATGGATTCTAAGTTCCCATGGTTCAGTCAGACCAAACTGAACCTAACCCCGGAATGTAGCCGAGTGTTAGTGACGATTCAAGTTCATAGAGCTACCCCTATTTGGAAATTCTTGACAACACCGAAGAGCGGAAGATACAAAATTCCCTTAGTCACAAATTACTCGGACCAACCCCCATAGGTACAGGTGCTAATTTTATTAGCCCCCGGGTAGAAGTCGTCGCATTAGGTCCAACGGCGCATGCACAACCAAGCCTTACCCACTCATCGATCTCCCAACAGACCGATGTTTCACTAAATCACAGGGAGCCGCGTAATCTATCACTGCTTCACTTGGAAGCAGGAGATATTGAACTAAGTGGTAGTCAGCCCCACACCACTGAATTTTATTGAACACATCGAGTCTAGTGTGTCCTCACCATCCAAATATTTTTATATCTTTTTAGGACACATACACTTTTTTCTTATCTGGACTTTGTGACCAGATCAGAACTTTCGTAGACATGTCCTACTACGACATGCTTCGATGATCGGAAGGAAGTCCTACCGTTGCAACGTCAAAACAACAACGGTTTCAGGCCATCGTCTATGAGCTATGCTCCTAGATTGATGTTAACGGGACGCCTATGTGGCCCCGGTTTATAAAGCCCTGTCCTCACAGGCCACCTCTCAGTTAACCCTGAGTCGTGTCGACGGACTGCCTTTGTGGCTCCGTCAGGTTATTACCCAACCTGAGCACCCACCATTTCCGCCGCGCGTACCACTGTGAAGATAGGCTCTCATGTAATTGATGGAAAAATCCGAAGGAGCCGAGACATATTTTCGGAAAATACACACTACGTACACCTTCCTCTTGTCCCGACGACGCGATCTTTTTGCCAAAGACGATGCCCCATTTTGACCTATCGCATGACGATCTCCCTAGCTCGATCTTCATGAGGGGGAGGAGCACTAAAGCAAAATGGGAGCAAAACCACGACGAAAGTGCAATATAGATCAGAAAATGCCAAATCTCAAGCGTCGTCAAAGAATCAAGCGAAGACCACAGAGTCCAACGATTGAAGTTGTCGCCTCATGTACGACTCTCCGATTTTAAAGAAACACCCCAATCACAACGCAAGGTTGAACAAACGTAGGGGGAGTTGAGCTACAATCAAACGGAGAGATCGGACACAAATGACAATATACGACCAACGACTTCAGTATGGACTTCAAGAATCAAAGCTGCCGACTCGTGTGCAGCTCTTCGAATTTAAAGAAAACTCCCAATCCCAACACAAGGTTGAATAAATGTAGGGGGAGTTGCGACAGGTGAATGGAGAGCTGGAATACATAAAGAGAAGATTCGACTCGTGTACGTCTCTCCAAATTTATGAGAACTCCTCAATCCCAACAAAAGGTTAAACAAACGTACGGGGAGTGGAGACTATCCAAGGGAGAGATCGAACACGAAAGGAGAAGATCAGAACACGGTGAGCTTGGATCTCCTAAAGAAGAGGTCCAAGACAAGATAAAGGAGGATGAGATTGAAGAAGAACACGCACGCAGACGCTTCCGTCATATACATTGATACGTGTTCTTTGAGGACTCAGGACGATTACAAGGCAAAGATAACCAGCGCTGAATTGCAAATTGAACACAAAGGGGGAGATTGTTAGGAAATGTTTATTGTGTTCAATTAGTTATTTAATCTTTGCTTTGTAATTCATCTTAATCTAGGACCCAATTGTAAATATATCCGACTTGTGGATATATTAGATATATTGGGCCCAATAAGCCCATTAGAGCATTGTATAAATACCCTAAACACTTTAGTGTTTAGGGTTGCTGAATCATAATTGAGTTGACGACTTTTCTGAAGAACTCGCGCGCTCTCTCGTTCCAACTCTACAATTCGTCTACGGTATTACTTCGTTTATTGCTTTCGTAAATCATCGTATCAGGTAATACTAATCCATTGATTCAGTACAAGGTTGGATAAATCGGCCTAACAAAGAGCATAGATAAATACATAATATATATTGATCTTTGACAATATTATATTTTTCAATTATAAATAGTAGATATACTGAAAGCGAAAACCACAGCCCTAATGATCATCTACATACTTCGTCCTGTTGGTTATCGCTTGATATTCGTATTGTGGTTACGGGAGTTATATGATACTTTGGATCAATCTTGTTGATTGAAACGTTTGTCGTGGATTTGGTTTAATTCAATTGAACGGAAACTCGAATTAGCAAGGATGATATTTGGAATGAGATAGATATTTCAATATGAGCCGGACCGGTACCAAACCGGAATATGAAGGTGCACATTTTATCAAACGTGTATATTATAGCTATATCTTAATGATTGGCCGAACCTTCACCGCTTACGATATTATCAAACGTGTAATTTAATCCTTTCATACGTTTTAGTAAAATGTAATTTCTCTCTGGTTCGTTTGACATTTACACGGTTTTTGTCTCCAATCTCTCATATTTTACACTTCCTTTTCGAGCTTCATAACATCGTATTGAACGTCATAGAACTTACTTTATAAACAATGTTGAGGGTTTCCGAGGAATGCTATTGACGGCACTTGTAATTTTCCTTTTAGTATGATTCTAAAGATGAAATTGCGTCAACTCATTTGGCTTCAACTATATTCATAACATAACCCCAAATTGTTAGAAACATAATCCATCCTCGGCCATAGACGTTTCCGCACTTCAAACTTCTTGATGACATTACCAAATAAAAAATTAAAAATTATTAGGGTCTTTAACATATTTACTAAATGCAGCCTAAGCTCATAAAATACATGAAGAATAGTTCAATTTCTGGCACATCATTTGTTACCAAGCCAGCTAACGAATGCTTCCAAGGTTTTCATGTCCGATCGATAATGTTTCTGGGTAAATTCGAGAAGTTCCGCCCATGTAAAATCGGGATATGCTCTTCGATTTTCATCGCTTACAAGTTCTTTCGGCGGGCTCACAATTTTGTCTGATTTCGGACATAGGAAGAATGCAAGAGATTTTCTTGGGATTTTGTTGTTTACCACCGCTCTGTGCAAGCATCCCTTGTAAATCCCATTGGTAAGAGCCTGCAATATAAGTTAATATAAAATAATGACTCAGCCACATTTTCATGTTATTTATATTTCTTGGTTAGGGCAGAGATCCCATCGTCAGTAAAAAGGTACAAAGGAAAAGTTATGGTTGGAAATAGAGAGAGACTATGTTCCAACATAGAAATAACTTTCTACTTAACTTTTTTATGAGAGAATCTTAAACACTATATATTTAGAATAAAAGCATAATGTATATGTATTGGGTATAATATTCTTACCATGAAAGTGTCACCAACGTTGACGACAAAAGCTTGTGGATTGGGAGTTATTGAGTGCCATTTTTCATCGACATATACTTCAAGTCCACCAACATCATCTTGATGAAGCAAAGTTAGTGAAGTAGGGTCACAGTGAGGACCAGTTCCAAGTACAAGATCGGGTTTTTGACAAGGCGGGTAATAATTCAATCTCATTATCGATTCATTTCCTTCGAAGAAGTCCCTGTAATAGCTTGATCCAACGCCTAAGCTCGCGCCCAAGAGCTCCATCACCTTAAGGGATAACTCACTCATTGCTTCACAGTATTCTTGCAAAACCCTCCTAACAATAAAACAGAAGGAAAAGATTTCGTGAACAATCACTTGCAGCCTTGTTCGTAAGAAAACCTATGAATTAAATCCCAGTTTTCTTACCCGATCTCAGCAAAATCTTGCCCCATTTTGTCCAAGAAAAAGCTTTCGACGATGTTCGAGGACTGTTCCTCAGCACCGTAACCAAAAGAAATAGTTTCTTTCCAAGGAAGTTTTGTCGAGAATCTGCCCGTGAAGCTACTAGAATAGCCAAAATTTTCGCCGGGGTTTCTCAAAGCCCTCTTTTTCACTTCAATGGGCTTCTTAAAGAAGAACTCCAAGCCCTTGTGTGCTTCTTCTATGAGCTTCATATCGATCCCATGGTTCAAAACAAGGAAGAAACCGTGCTTTCGACAAGCTTCATGGACTATTTGGAGTGCATTAGCCACATATTTGGAATCTTTATTTGACATAATGGCCTCTAAATCTATTGATGGGACCTCGAATTTCGGGGGAGGTTCTTGGCCTGGTTTTTCTTCCTCGGGCCAAATGAATGGAGAAGGGATTTCCATTTGGTGTTGCAAGATTTGTGCATCAAAGACAAAAGACTGTTCTTTTGCTGGCATTGTAATGATGAAACTTCAGTTTTTTGTAAGGTTGTGAAAGAAATGGGGTTCGATTGTTTGAGAAGCTAGAATGGATATCAGCCTTTTATATGGCGAGTTGAAGTGAATTTACGACATTGGGTAGAGATGGATGAAAAGTTGCAAGTGGTGAGAAAGTAAAATACTACTTTTTTTTTTTCTGAACGGTGGAGGGAGGGATGAGTTAATTATAAAAGTAGGCATTGTTCCAATCTTCAATTACAAAAATAATCATTATGTGTATTGTATTACGAAAATAGATATTCTTTTCTTTTATTTACTTTTTGTGAAAATATGCACAAGTTTATTACATAAATAGGCATGTTTTATTTTTTGTATGAATTAATTATACAGAAATTAAAGACAAAAACATAATATTTTATTATGTTCAAAAGTTATTACATAAATAGGCATCTTTTATTTTTTGTATGAACTAATTACACAAATTAAAGACAAAAATACAATATTTTATTATGTACAAAAGTTATTACATAAATAAGCATCTTTTATTTTTTGTATGAATTAATTAATAATATACACAAATTAAAGACAAATATACAATATTTTATTATGTGCACAAGGTTATTACATAAATAGGCATCCTTTATTTTTGTATGAATTATAACACAAGTTAAAGACAAAAAGACTTTATTATGTGCACAAGTTATACATAAATAGGCATCTTTTATTTTCGTATGAATTAATCTATAATATACACAAATGAAAACAAAAATACAATATTTTATTATGTATACAAGTTTATTACATAAATAGGCATCTTTAGTTTTTGTATGAATAAATTTTACAATATACAAAATACAATATAAATTATATACATGACCCATAAAAATGAAAAAGAAGACGATAAGCGATTCACACAAATAAAAGAAATATATTGCACAATAAAAAAAAAAAACAACCATAGGAATCACTACTAAAAATTTTATAGTGTTTTTCTAGAATCGTCGGAACATCAGACTCATTTTTGTGAATGGTTGAAGAACCGAAATCGGCTCGATAATCCGACAAAATAGATTAAATCCGGGCGAAATCGGATCAAAATCGATGTTTTTGTCCTGAACAAGTGAAACCAACATAGAACCAAAATATTCAAAAATTAAAAAAATAAACCGGCTAAATGAAAAGCTTTGTATATCGGTGTGTAGTACTGTCAATTTGGCGGGGTGGGCCAGGCCGGCCCGCCGCCCGCCAAAGCCCGCCATCTGGCGGGGTGGGGCGGGCCTAAAAAATGGGGACCGCACCGCCCCGCCGCTATAATAATTTTCTATATTTCTTACTTTAATTTAAAAGTTTAATTTACTAATAATTTTTTATTAATTATGGTATATTAAAAAATTATGGATAAGTATGCTGTTAATTGTGTGGTTGATAATAAATATGGTATTAATTAGATATAATTAATAAATCATTAATTACACTAGTAAAACCTGCACACCCTACGTGTGTGAACAAAAAAAGAATAGATCAATAATACTAAAATTGGCATTAACTTGTTGAGCGTGTGTTATAGTTGTAGATAGATTTTAATCTCTTTCTTTTTCAATTATTATTAATTTTAGAAAAATTAATAATAGTCTTGTATTAGTATAGCAAGTTGGCAGTTAAGAGGTTGGCTCACGACCCTCTAAACAAATAGGTGTAACTTTCGAAATCTTTTTTTCCCTTATTATTAGTTAATAATTATATAGATATGACACTTGTCAAATTCTGATTTATTAATTGGCTGGTTTTACACACCATATAATTAGAATGAAAGTGACGGTTTGTATTCCTGGCTGAGCATTTATATAATAGTATAGATTACCTAATTAATTATATATTTGTATCTATATAATAAATATTTATATAATATATATATATAAAATAAAGATATTGGCGGGCCGGTCCACGGGCTAACCCACCCCACCCCGCCAAAGCCCGCCTGCACGGGCTGGCCCGCCGAGGTCCGCCCCCTGGCGGTCCTAAAATATCGAAGCCCACCCCGCCCTTTTGGCGGGGCGGGGGCGGGCCATATTGACAGCACTATTGGTCTGTTTCCAAATTGTTGCTGGCTAATAAAAATTGAATAGTTTTAATATTATTTTATATAGTTATAAAATATTGTTACGAAAATTAGACTCCAAATACCGAATGGAGAAATAGGATTCTGTAAGCTGTAAAAACAATTGCGATTTCGTGTTGATTCTATTAATCGAACTATGGCGAACCTTACACTTTGTATACAAATAAAGGTTAAAATAATTAGAGACATTGATGTGGACTCAACTAAGATGGGCCGAGAAAAACAAAGAATAAAGAGAGGCCCAACAAAGCCCAAAAAGAAGAAGGGCCCATAGTGAAGTACAAGCCTAGGAAGAAGGACCTGCAGGGATCTGACGGGCACAAGTCTTGACCGGACAAAAGAAAAGGAACCGTTGTGTATAAATGCGCAGGAACAGCGAAAAGGAAGAAGGGCAGTGGCAGGGACGCGTGTCGCCTTATAACAGGGAGATATCACTGAGCACCTCACTGCAACTGTCACAGAAGTCATGCCATCACTCAGTCAGTCATCTTTCCTAAGCACCCTAGGTGGTACGTCCCCCGGAAATCCTGGGATATTACTTGGGAAGGTCGTTGGGAGTTGCTATAAAAGGAGGGACTTAGCCATTTCTCATAACAACGATTATTATTCTAACACTTTCTCACACACAAAAAACACCTAGAAATCTCTCTTTCTCACTGTAATAGTTCTCTTCCACAAGATCTTTAGCACATATGAGCGAAAGTGAGTTGTGAGCATGTAATTCTTCCAAGTATAGTGAACATCAGTTTAGAGCCCCCGTGGACGTAGGATCTACAAAGATCCGAACCACGTAAATCCTGGTGTTATTTCGTTTACGTCTTCAAGCAGGTCCCCCACATTCCAAATACATTCAGACAGGTCCCCCGTGCTTCAATCACGTCCCAGACAGGTCCCCCCAACGTACCAAACATGTCCCCAACAGGTCCCCATTACGTCCCCATCATAAAAACAGCACCTTACGCCCTTAAAAACTTCCAATATTTATTCACCGGCTATATAAATTCCTTTTCCCACACCTATAAATTTCGTTGATTGGGTTTGCCCCATATCAAATGGCGCCGTCTGTGGGAAATTCCGAGTGGAAGGCGTGAGTAATTCTTACTGCTATTGTGCGAGGTTGTGCTGAGGATTTACTGTTTTTCCCATTTTTCTGATCTGTTGGGACAAAACAAGACACACAAGACGCCAGTGGAGTAAGATTTGTCCGTATCGAAAAGCCTAGACCCACAATTTGCGAAGGAGGACCTCCAGAAATTGCCCAACATGTTGAGGAGCGGCCAGGACCTGAAACACAGGCCTGAAATGATGAAGACGAGCAAGAAGAAACAAATGAATCTTAAAGAAATCTCAGAGCACCCATGCGGACCTCCACGAGTTCCACTAGTGAGCCACCCGAAAAAGCGAAGGGAGCTTGGAGCTCCAACGCCACAGCCTCTCCACCAGGAACCATGGAAGTCTTCGCTAAGAATTTCATGGAGATTCACACCACTATACAGATCCAGAAGACATACTGACATCAGCCCGGGGACCTCCATTGATGAAGGGACCCTTAACCGGAACTCCAGGACCCTTTGAATTTTATTCTCATTTTTATACCATATGATAATATGACCATAATACTAACAATTTTTGTCTCTTGAAGGATAAAGTTGAATGATTCATTATGAAGGAAAATCTGAGGGAGGTCACTGATCATGGCCCAGTGCAAGATCTGAAGGTGGGTGAGAAGGAGTCTGTAGGAACTGGGCAGACTAAAGGTAGATGACGTCCACCTCTTCCAGATGGGGGTCAGTTCCAGTCAGGACTCAGGTCCCTGTCATAGTGGGAGCGCGAGGCACTGGGAACTTCGATGGCCAACAGAGCACGAACCATACGCCTGAGCATCTCAAGGACAGAGTTCCAGCCCCGCGCTGGCTAGAAGACCTGAAGCTCCCCCTTCAGGACCTAAAGCCCAGCTCCGCGCTGGCACGAAGATCCGAAGCTCCGAATTCGGGACCTTCCAGCTCCGCGCTGGCTAGAAGACCTGAAGCTCCCCCTTCAGGACCTAAAGCCCAGCTCCGTGCTGGCACGAAGACCTGAAGCTCCGAATTCGGGACCTTCCAGCTCCGCGCTGGCTAGAAGACCTGAAGCTCCCCCTTCAGGACCTAAAGCCCAGCTCCGTGCTGGCACGAAGACCTGAAGCTCCGAATTTGGGACCTTTCAGCTCCACGCTTGCTAGAATACCTGAAAGCTCCACGTAAAAGCCCAGCTCCGTGCTGGCAAGAAAATCCGAAGCTCCCCTTCGCGACCTACAAGCCCAGCTCCGCGCTGGCGTGAGAAGACTTAATCATCCAATAGGGATCTTCGGGGACCAGCTCCACACTAGAAACGAAGGAAGGGCGAGATAAACCACTCGACCCCATGTGACGCACGAAAGATCCACCTGCTGGATTGGGACCTATGACTATAGATCTCCATTGGTATAAGAAAACCACCAAAAGAGATTTGTGAAGACCAGCTCCGCTGGAAACAGAGACGCGAGCCATGAGTCCGAAATGTCCAAGTCCCATGCACTGTTTTGCATACGAAGGTTTGCTTTTGAGGACCTCCAAACCAGCTCCAATATAAGGGCAAGAAACTGGTCCTTCTGTTAGGGACCTACTATATCAGCTCCATAAAAGATCCGAGATGCTTCTATGAGAAGATCCTTTTCGCCCACAAGTCAAGACAGTTCAACAGCTGTTGTAGCTAGTTCCCAATTCCACTCAGAAGGAGAAAAGGGACCTCCGCGCATACATCAGCAGATCCAACATTACGACCTTGGGGATGCCCACCACCATCTTCTCCACAACAAATGAGCGCACCAACTAATGGCCCCCCACGATGGGAGCTCGCTGTCCCAAGAGCCCCCTCACACTTCCATGGAATACCACCTCAACCTTGGGATTGGGAGCTGTTGGGATCTCCCCTTGGGATCTCGCAGAACCTCATATCATCATGAAACAACACCAAGGAGATCCTGACTAAGCCAAGAGACATCCCACGTTAATAAGGCCCTCGAGGCTCGTCCGCACAGTCGCCTCAAAGGAGTTTGCTGCCAAAGTTCCGTTTCAGGTCCCAAAGCAAAATCCAGAGGATCTACCTCGAACCAGGACAAACCATCCCCACCACTTTCAAACAAAGGAACTCCGCCATTGCCTAGGGCCCCCATTCCCATTATAGTGGGAAGTCCTAATGGAGGATATTCTAAACAGGCCAGGAAAACATCGGCTAGAGTGTCGAAATATGTACGAAGTAAAAGCCCAGCTTGGCGCTGGAGCGAAGACTAGGAGCTCCGCCTTCGGAACCTAAGAGTCCAGCTCCCCGCTAAAGATCCAAGTACCTCCTTGGGACCTAAAAGCCCAGTTCCATGCTGGCAAGAAGACCCAAAGCTCCGCGTGCAGGACCCCCCAGCCCCGCGCCAGCAGAAGTCTTAAAAAGCCTAGCTCCATGAAAGCCTGAGCTCCTATATTTGGAATCTAAGAGCCAAGCTCCAAGTTGATCTGTAAAACTCAATTCCTTGGTGGAGACCCACTGAGGTTTACGAAAACCAACTCCGCGTTTGCAAAGAAATCCGGCTCCACACCGACATCTGAAGAGCCGCAGGAGATACAAGCCAAGCTCCTCACACACGAAAGTTCGTGGGGACCTAAAAGTCATGCTGAGGTCCAACGATACGTGGGAGTTACAAGCCAAGCTCCAAGCTGACAGATGAAGATCCACGAGAGACAAAAGTCCCATTCCATGTGGGCACATGAAAATCCGTGGGAGACATCCCACACTTAAGGCTTTTAGCCTAGACCTCAGGGCCCTCTAGATCTTATCTCTATTATATATTATTTTATCCTGATAAATATATGCGCCGCACTAATAATTGTTGTTATTTGAAGGATATGATCAAGTGGCTCGTCATGACGAAACACCTTAAAGTGGTGGCAATCACGATAGCAAGCATGATTTGAAGGTGATCAACAAGGAGTCTCGGGGATCTGTGCCGACTAAGGGCAGACAACCCCTGTCACTTCTAAGGGCCAATACTGATTAGGGCTCACATCCCTAGCATGATAGGAGCTTCGGGCAAGGTGGATCCTAACCTCCAACAGAGCCCAAAATCGTACACCTGAGTAGGCAAAGATCTCAAGCTCCACAGACCGTACTTGTTGGCCGTAATGGCAAACATGACTCCAAACTCGTCCAAAAAAAAGAAGTAAGGGGATCTGTGCCTAATAAGGGCAGACAACCCCCACTTCCTCCAAATTAGGCCACGTCCGTTCTTCCCAGAGCCTTACTCTCATCATGAAGGGAAGACCAAATAAAGAAGACCCCGACCAGAGCCCAAGAGCTCTAAACTCATGCTATAAGAGATCCAAGTGCAAGGAGATTTATGAGATGCACAAGGATACTCGGCCAAAGTTCGATTTATCCCAGGAGATGGAACACATATGGCCAGGCCACATAACGATGCCTTGGACATAGAAAGTCCGACTTTCGGAGATACAACCAATGGAAGGAATCACGACGCTTGAAGGACATGGAGAAAAAAGCCCATCCAGTGACGGAGAAGTTGACGAAGCTCCTAACGACGCGATCCAAATGACGCTAAGGCAGCAACAAAAAGAAGAGATAGCACAAAAAATGAGAGACCAGAGGAGTAAGATAATAAGAAAGGGGCCCTCTAGCTCACCACAAGATCCCGACAAGGAGTTGGGGGGGATGTCTACAAAAAATACGGACCTGTTCGCATTTTCTCCAAAGCATATGACAGAAGTTCGCCCAGATATCACCACACATCATCATACCAAGAAGACGATCCATCAAATAGAAGCTCCGACCGTGCGGGGCTGAAAGAGCCCAGATCCTGAAGGAGGAAGTAGACAAGCTTTTCCAAGTAGGGACCTGAGCAACGCGTGTCCTAGGGGTTATTCTCCATCACCTCGAGTGAATCAACTGGGGGACTCCACCTCTGGGTGTGAGGTCCCCAGCGCCATAGACGCCTACCAGGGGATCTGGGAGCTCCAGAGGCCAGTAGGAAGGCCTTTGAAGAATTGAAGGAACACCTCCACAATATACCTCTCCCAGCAAAACATCTAATAGGGAACTAGCGGGTGCCATATTTCTCCATGGAAGCATTAGCTCCATCTTACTAAGGAAGGAAGGGCCCTCCCCAAGCCGACCTACTTTATGAGGCAAGGTGCTATCGGAGGATGAACCAGACGATAAGTCAGTCAGATCTCTCCGGGAAAATGGTGAAATGCACCATCAAGCTAGGGGAGTGCAACGGGGAATTCCAACAACGGACGGCCCCCCAAAAACTCAGATCCTCTTCAACGTTATGCATGAAGTCACCAAAGGACCACATAAGCAGCGATGGGAGGTGCACACATACGGATCTATGACCTCCCATAGATCTGGAGCGGAGGTCCTTATCATTATCCCGATAGAAGAGGAGCTCCGTCTCGCCACGACCTTCAAATTCCCTGAGAATGATTCTGACACAAAGCCTTAACTTCTGGAGGATTGCGAAGGAGACGGGACATGGGACGTCATTTGGTTCCTAGATTCACAACCGGTAGTACAAACGAAGGGGAACGATGAAAGGAAGGAAAGTCGTAGAGTTGACTACTTGGCCAAAATGACGAGCCGGGTTTTGACCATCAGAGAGGATGGCATCGCCAATTTCAAGGTAGAAGAGAAGGAGGTAGGGAAGTTGTGGGAAGCATGGAAGGAGACGACAATTAGAGGACTCTGTCCCGAAGGCCCTGAAGAGCACTTAATCAAAAGGCAAGAAGGGATGTGCAGGATAGCATGTGGGATATAAGTCCTTGACGAGGACAACGATAAGGGCGGACTATCTCTGTCCTGCCATAAACAGGGACCTCGGATTCAAACCCCAAGGGAGGTTCTGGGAGAAAGCTAATGGTGGACCACGGGAGAAATTGAAGGGGTCAGAGGCCCACCTGACGGCAGGAGCTCCGCCAACATCCGGGACATGATCCCCCATAAAGGCCCTAAGATTCAATAAGTGTAAGTTGGCTAACGACTTGATTTGATTTTCCAGGGCGAGTAAGGCAGTTCCATATGACACGTTATGGTCCCGCCTCATGGTTGAAGGCAAAAAGGTCAAGCTCTGCGCTGACATGCGAAGGTCCAGAGGACCTAGAAGACAGCTCCATGCTAACATGTGGAGACATACCGCACTGATAAGGATCTTAGCCGGAATTGCAGGGCCCTCTAAACCTTGCTCTCATTTATGTCATCAATACTATAATAACTGCATGCATAATACTAACGACAGACGTTATGTGAAGGATAAAATCGAATTTCCCTCCCTAGTGGAATAACTGAGGAAGTTCCTTGATCATGTCATCAAGCAAGGTTGGGAGGTAGCCGAGAAGGAGTCTGGGGGATCTGTGCCAAAAGGCAGACAACCCCCACCTCCTCTAGATAAGGGCCAACTCCATTTAGGGCTCACGTCCCTATCATAATAGAAGACCTAGGGCAGTGGAATTCCAATTTCCAGCAGAGCTCGAAATAATACACTTTGGCAGTCGAATGTCTGAACCTCCGGAGATCTGAGCCAGGGACCTCATCACTAACCGAGGACGAGGTGCTCCACTTCTTCATTACTTTTAAAGTTCATGCCTCCAGTAAGGAGCCCGAATACTAAGCAAAGCGGGTGCTATAACCACGCGTTTAAGCGAGCGGGCGCTATAACCACGCGTTCAAGCGAAGCTGGCGCTATAACCAGGGTAAACTAATGATGTCCCTAAGCAAATACCGCCTTGTCGGAATATATATTCTATAAACGGTGCACCGTATAATATAATCGATACCAAAGGTCGACGGACCTGCGGCGTACAAAGACATCAAAGGCTAATGGCCTGCGACGTGAAATGATACCAAGGGTCGACGGACCTGCGGCGTACAAAGACATCAAAGGCTGATAGCCTGCGACGTGAAAGATGCCCATAAGGGTGTACAAGATACCACCGCTGACGGGCTGTGGCGTACAGGACATCAAAGGTCCCCAGTAAGGCCTGCGACGTGTATAGGTACCTCAGCGTAGCTGGCGCTATAACCAGGATAAAACGGTGGGATAGTCCCCCACTTTTTAAGACCTTCGGGCTTACATTACTGGATTCGCTAAGGACAAAGAGAGCCTAGCGCCTATGTGACACCTTTGGATAAGGATGACGGTCCTTACAACCAAAGGCGTGTATAATTCGTACTTGGCTTACGAATTGAATAAGCGAGCTGGCGCTATAACCATGCCACAGTAATGATGTTCCCAAAACATCCCTCAGGTCCCGCAAAGACGAAAGAAAAATAATAAAGGAGAAAGGGAACTCCGACGTAATACGTGAACATGGGGAGTTAAGCTCCCCACACCATTATGCCTCGAAAGAAAAACATGACAAAGTATTTGTTACAGGCTATAAAAAAAAGCAAAGAAAGAGGATGTCCAGGGAGCTAGAAGCCATGAACAACGGGACCTGAGGATCTCCTCCAAGGCTTGCAGAAGAACTCCGCCATTAGGTCCCCTCCAAGGTAGTTAAGCTCCCCCGAAGCATTGCAGGAAGCAGAGTTTCCTGAGGAGCTGGGTACGACGAGATAGCAGCATGGTCCATGACCACGCGCTTCTCGACAGTTGGGATTCGAAAGTGAAGATCCTCGCGTAACTAGGGATCTATCTGAAAGCACGAAGTCCCTCAGGGAAAAAGGACCTTTCGAGTGCGCTGGCGCCAATACTCAGTCAGGAACTTCCGCCCAACGGTGGTGGACAGATGACGCTGCTAGTAAAATCACAAAGTTTCAGCCTTCACGTCCTGCAAGTGGGAAACTACGTCCTTCACCATGCAGTCATAGCATTCCATTCCTCCGTTTCATTGGCAAAGAAGCTCTATAGCTCCTTTCCACGATGTTCTATGAGTGTGGCGCTCTCCTACTTTTCTTTCTCAGGGGAGCTCCGCAGCTCATTTCTATAATGCCGTAGGACCTCTACATGCTCCCTCACGACGTCAACCCAGGAACGAGAATCCTCGAGAGCTTGATGATCTCATTCAAAACAATCGAAGAAATACGAGGTCCTTCAAAAAGAGAAGGCCCCAGGGAGCTAGAAGCAATGTGCAGGAGGACCTGAGGATCTCCTCCAAGGCTCGTAGAGGAGCTCCGCCATTAGGTCCCTATCAGGTCCCTCCAGTCCCCAAGGACGACGGACAGAACGGCGACTATAAAACATAAGGAAAAAGAGGCTCCAACGGAGACACTAAACACAGGGGAGTTGTGCTCCCTAAAACATTACAGGAGCAGGGCTCTCCAAAGAAATGAAGTCGATGCATGGGAGTTCGGAGATATCGGCGCCGCAGGGAGCTAGAACTAAAGGTTCAAGGGAACCTGCAGATCCCCGAGAAGCATTCGAGAGAAAGAAGGTTCCAACGAGCAGACGTGGCTCCGACTCTGTATCGTCCCCTAATATAATGTCGCGATTAAAGATGCAAATTCTCTCAGAAAAGGGAAGTCCTTCAGGTAAGCTTGGTGCAGGTCCTCGGTTAGGACCTCTAGGAACTCCTTTCCAACCACCATGGACGAGAGATGCTGCTGAGAGAAGCAGGTGCCTTGAGCCTCTTCCCCCACCAACTAGGCAGCCCACTCTTTGCCTCCTTAGCAAAGGAGTTTCGCAGCTCCTCTTCGCGCTATTCCACGAGCACTGTGTGCTGCCTTTCTTTGTTCCTAGGAGCTCCGCAGTTCCCCCCTCGCGCTACTCCACTAACTTGGCACGTCCCACCTCCACCTTTTTGCAACGCGGAATCAATTCCCAGGCTAATTCCGTTTGCTGCCAATAGCTCGGCCGCTAAGGTCCCTACAGATCCCCAAAAGAGGCTCAGCACTTCGCCTCCTGGGGAATGAAGTAAAGGAATCCCCCTTTTTTGCTTTTTCTTTCTAAACTTTTTGATAAAGTTGTTTCCCTTTTGACACCCGAGGCAGGGCGGTAATAGGAACTTCTTGAGCCCCCATAACAGGAGAAGGAACTAAAGAAACATCCCCCATTCCTACGGAGGAAGGAATCTCCCCGTGGATATCCTTAACCACCATGACGCGAAGGAGCAAGGGAGCTACAAAGGGTACGCTGAGGAACTGGGGAACTGGTTCCCTTCTCCACACTGGCCAGCAGACATACCATGAAGACGTCATACCTGCGCCAGGAACCCAAGACACTGCCCGGACCTTAAAACACTTGTAAAGGCGTGTCCCTTCAAGAAATAATTATGGCAGGTCCAGGAGGTAAGGCCCATCTTTCTATTTTACTCTAATTCACTTTTGTCCCAAAAGACAAATTAGAGTAGGGGAGTGGTTGATGTGGACTCAACTAAGATGGGCCGAGAAAAACAAAGAATAAAGAGAGGCCCAACAAAGCCCAAAAAGAAGAAGGGCCCATAGTGAAGTACAAGCCTAGGAAGAAGGACCTGCAGGGATCTGACGGGCACAAGTCTTGACCGGACAAAAGAAAAGGAACCGTTGTGTATAAATGCGCAGGAACAGCGAAAAGGAAGAAGGGCAGTGGCAGGGACGCGTGTCGCCTTATAACAGGGAGATATCACTGAGCACCTCACTGCAACTGTCACAGAAGTCATGCCATCACTCAGTCAGTCATCTTTCCTAAGCACCCTAGGTGGTACGTCCCCCGGAAATCCTGGGATATTACTTGGGAAGGTCGTTGGGAGTTGCTATAAAAGGAGGGACTTAGCCATTTCTCATAACAACGATTATTATTCTAACACTTTCTCACACACAAAAAACACCTAGAAATCTCTCTTTCTCACTGTAATAGTTCTCTTCCACAAGATCTTTAGCACATATGAGCGAAAGTGAGTTGTGAGCATGTAATTCTTCCAAGTATAGTGAACATCAGTTTAGAGCCCCCGTGGACGTAGGATCTACAAAGATCCGAACCACGTAAATCCTGGTGTTATTTCGTTTACGTCTTCAAGCAGGTCCCCCACATTCCAAATACATTCAGACAGGTCCCCCGTGCTTCAATCACGTCCCAGACAGGTCCCCCCAACGTACCAAACATGTCCCCAACAGGTCCCCATTACGTCCCCATCATAAAAACAGCACCTTACGCCCTTAAAAACTTCCAATATTTATTCACCGGCTATATAAATTCCTTTTCCCACACCTATAAATTTCGTTGATTGGGTTTGCCCCATATCAGACATATTACCAATAAAAATTATGAAAATAAATTATGAAAATTTGAGACTATTTTTGTAACAATAAAAACAAAGTACCTGTTGTTGTAAAGCACTGTTAAATAAGTATATATAAATGTAAAACACCGGTGGAAGGATGGATAGATTTGGAATATTACAGGTTGATGTCTCTATTACGTTGTTGTCCTATAAAATGATTGGAGATGATGGGATCGGTAGTAAGCCCACTTCGTTCGTACGTTGTTTTATTACTACTGTTTTCTCTTTTGTCCGTATATAACAATATATTGGGCCCTTAGACCGGTGACGTGGATTGGTTGCTGACGTGGCGGGCGTGATGGCGTGTCAGAACTGATAAGGCGATGAGAAGACACGTCGAGGTGGCAGGACCCGTTAGGGTCAATGGGGCGCAACAGATCGTGAGGTCTCGACCGTTACATTTCGAACTGACGAACCAAATTGATGGCCTGAAGGGGTATTTGGTAGACTAGCTCAGAATTCATGACTACTTGTCCTATCAAATAGGTCAAAAATATTTTAAAAGTTGTGGCTAATTGCGAGCTCGCCCCAATCACTTCGAAAGCTGTTGATATTTATAAAATTGGAGGTTGTCCTCGACTAATGCAAGCTCTTCGAGCAACTATATATGTAAGAGGCTTTCTCCTCTTATCGCCAATTGGTTTTAGGAACGACCCTTCTATTTCTAGTATGGTATCAGAGCGAGTTCGATTCTCCTCACCATCACCGGATTCATAAGTCAACGTGTTAGGCCAGCATGCCACACGTGAGGGGCGTGTTGATAATATAATTGTCCCACATCGACTAATTCAAGCTCTTCGAACAGCTATACATAAGAGCATTTCTCCTCGCATCACAAATTGATTTTAGGAATGACCCATCTATTTCTACTAAAGCTGTAATTTGACCCATGGGTCATTGAAATTTATTTCATTCAAATCACTTGCATTCGTAACAGTTGTTGGAGACACATCCCCGGTTCTCTTAGATGCGAGGAAGCTCCTGAACATCCAATAGTTCGTTGGGAAGTTTTATTTTCGTTTAGCTATTAGCAAATTTTCTAGTCCTTGTTTCTTTGGGACGAAGCACAATAAGTTGAGACAAATTCGTCTTCGTATAACGTGTAAAATACATATCTAACATGCCACTGAACTGTGGTTTGTTATGACTTGGGACATATATATACAGATTAGAAAGGTGGACAGTCACATGGACGACTTTGAAATCTAATTTGAGTTAGACCGAACTTAATTAGAGCGGAGATTATTAATAGTATGTGCGTACTCACCTCAAAAGTCAAGCATTCATATCAATCTAATTAATTTCCAATATGAGAGAAATAGACCCAACTTATATAAACACACGTGATATTAATACGAGAACGCAAACAAATAAAAGGGGATTACTATTTACCGCCCATTTTTACTTGTTACCGCCCCCTAAAGGACTGAAAAAGGACTATTTTGCCCTTATGTTATTTAAAATAATTTAAAAAGCTAAAATATAATAAAAAGTAAGAATTCCTATTTAAAGTCCTTTACTACGCAACACTTTTCAAATCACACATCCAAATCAAACAAAAAAACAGAGAAATTTGCAAATCGCAATGGAACGAGGAAAAGGAAAGGGAAAGAGAAAGGGGGTGCTCTCACGATTGGTAAGAAAATTGACGTAAAATTCATTCGTATTTAGATAGATTGTCGAAAACGGGTCAAAATAGGCCGGAAAACGGTTGAGCGGACGCGAACGGGCGAAAAACGGCACGACCGAACAATGATTTCGATCGGCCAAGTCCCGACCGAAACATGATTTCGGTCGGCCAGGGTCGTGACCGAAATCGGATTTCGGTCACGGCCAAGGCCGACCGAAATCATGTTTCGGTCGGGACTTGGCCGACCGATTTCGGTCACGACCCTGGCCGACCGAAATCATGTTTCGGTCGGGACTTGGCCGACTGAAATCATTGTTCGGTCGTGCTTGTACCGACCGAAATCCGATTTCGGTCGGGAACTCGCCGACCGAAATCCGATTTCGGTCGGCCGTTATCTGACCGAAGTAGGATTTCGGTCAGGTCACGGACCGACCGAAATTTGATTTCGGTCCAATCTTTTTTTTTAAAAAAATTATCTAATTACAGGCGCTGGGTGGGAAGTCCCTGGTCGGAGGGAGCAGCAGATCCCCCTCGTTGGAGGGATCTGGAGAGCGTCATACGAGGGCGCGCGGCGTTGATGCTTCCGTTCGTAGGGAACGGGAGGAGGCGAGGCGGCAGCGAGCGGGTGATTCGCATTCCGTGTATGCGGAATACGATCCGAACGTAGAGGAGGAGGCGCATGCGGATGAGGAGGTGCCATACGATGCGGCATCGTTTCAGTCATCCGACGACGAGCGGATACCGGTCTCCTCAGGTACATCCCTTCTTCATTATAAACTGACTTGCGATGTCGTGTCTTAACTAGCGTAGCAAAAATTAGATTTATTTATGTGGTATTCCTAAACAATAAAATAGGGAGCAAGCGCTCCAGGGTCGTAGATGACGATTCCTGGAGGGTGCAGGGGCCACAGCCAGGTGGTCCGCAAGATGGCGAGGTGATCCCTAGTTACTTGGGGCACATCGCGCCCCGCATCTGGATGGGTGAGGAGGAGAGGCCCGTGCTGAAGTGCGAGGGGCGGGCGTTAGTTCTTCGGCAGCTTAAGCAGTGGTACTGCCAATTCTCGCCGGAGACACAGAGCGAGATCGACGGCACAGGCCTCTTACACCTCGCAGATGCCATGCTCGTACACTTGGACCAGCCTCTTCTGTGCGCTTTTGTGGAGCGCTGGCACCCCGACACGAACACCTTCCACATGCCGTGGGGGGAGATGACGATCATGCTCCACGACGTCGAGCAGATCCTCCGTATCCCGATCGACGGGACGATGGTTTCGGGCACCCCGGACGCCGGCTACCAGCAGATCGCGGCGCGGGAGATTATGGGCGTCTCCGCAGACGCCCTGATGGGATTTTGGAGAGCAGGGTCGGTTGCGTCGAAAGACGTGATGCATAGGATGCGGGAGGGTCGGCCGGCGGGATTCCAGGCCATCGCTTGGCTGTGGATTCTATTGGGGTCGACCCTGTTCGTCGACAAGAGCGGGAATCGGGTGAAGCCCGACATCATGCACGAGTTCTATCGCTCCCTGCCATCTGCCAGTGGTTATTCGTGGGGTTCGGCCGCTCTTGCTTACCTCTATCGCCAGCTTGGGCTCGCAAGCCGAGCGGATGCAAGGGGTTTAGCTGGGTGCCTGTCGTTACTACAGGCGTGGATCTACGAGTACTTCCCATGCTTCCGCCCACACCGTCTACCCCAACATGTGGAGCCTGGCCAAGCACGATCACGCATGTGGTCCGTATCTCAGGTCGAGCGGACGGGACACCGGTTAATTGAGATCCGCCGTCAGCTAGACATGATGACAGCGAGCGAGGTATTTTAATAATAATTATTCCATATTATGTGCGCTTATATAATACAAAATAAATTGTTATCAGGTTGCTTGGTTGCCGTACGGTCCCGATCCAGCGGCGCAGCACCTGAGGACTCTTTTCGTGGGCTGGGTTAGATATCGCGACATCGTGGAGGCCTACGTACCCTCTAGAGTGTTGCGCCAGCTGGGTTACGTGCAGCACATCCCGCCGCCGATGACACCGCCGCAGAGGGCTTATATGCCATCGGACCCGTCGAGGTATAAGGTGCACCATTCTGGCGATGCAGCAGAATTTGCTTGGCGGCAGTTCCCTTACGCGTACATCCTCAACCTGTCATACATCAGCAGGAGTACGTTAGAGTACCTTGGTGAGACCGTTGAAGGTTACATGGACTGGTACGAGCGGCATTCTCATCCTCGTCTGTTTTCGTCGGAGTCAAGATCCTCTTCGGGCGGCATCCCCCCGCGCAGCCATACCGACTACGTACGTAATTTAATGTGATTTGGATTTTAAAAATTTGTATGTTTAATCTGCTTTTATATGTATCAATTACGTGTGCAGTGGTACAGCTCGATGTATGCCTTGAGCACGGAGATACTAGCCCAGCTGCAGCTCCACGACCAGGAGACGGGTGAGCGCTACAGAGACAGGCTGGACGACATGAACGACCGCTGGCGCAATGCCCCGTGATGTGGTTGTATTTTATATGTCTTTCTTTTATGTGTCGGACGCGTACTTTTGTTATTTATATTATTCCAAACTATCGAACGCGTACTTTCTTTATTAACATATAATAATAATAATAATAGTATCTAATAACATACTAATAATAACTTAAAAAATAATACTAATAATAGTAATAATAGTAATAATAATAACTTAAAAATAATATTAATGATAATAAGAATACGAAATAATATTAATAAAAAAATAATAATAACTAATTAATAAAAATAATAATACCAAATAATAACATACAAAATAATATTTTTAAAATTAAAAATAATAATAATAATAGTAATAATAATAACTTAAAAATAATATTAATGATAATAAGAATACGAAATAATATTAATAAAAAAATAATCATAACTAATTAATAAAAAATAATACCAAATAATAACATACAAAATAATATTTTTAAACAATAAAATAATAATAATAATAGTAATAATAATAACTTAAAAATAATATTAATGATAATAAGAATACGAAATAATATTAATAAAAAAAATAATAATAACTAATTAATAAAAATAATAATACCAAATAATAGCATACAACATAATATTTTTAAGTAATAATAATAATAATAGTAATAATAATAACTTAAAAATAATATTAATGATAATAAGAATACGAAATAATATTAATAAAAAATAATAATAACTAATTAATAAAAATAATAATACCAAATAATAACATACAAAATAATATTTTTGAAAAATAATAATAATAATAATAATAATAGTAATAATAATAACTTAAAAATAATATTAACGATAATAAGAATACGAAATAATATTAATAAAAAAAATAATAACAACTAATTAATAAAAATAATAATACCAAATAATAACATACAAAATAATATTTTTAAAAAATAATAATAATAATAATAGTAATAATAATAACTTAAAAATAATATTAATGATAATAAGAATACCAAATAATAATAATAAAAAACTAATAATAACTAATTATTAAAATAATAATACCAAATAATAACATACAAAAAAATTTTTTAAAAAATAATAATAATAATAATAGTAATAATAATAACTTAAAAATAATATTAATGATAATAAGAATACGAAATAATATTAATAAAAAAATAATAATAACTAATTAATAAAAATAATAATACCAAATAATAACATACAAAATAATATTTTTTTTAAAAAAATAATAGTAATAATAATAGTAATAATAATAACTTAAAAATAATATTAATGATAATAAGAATTCGAAATAATATTAATAAAAAAATAATATAACTAATTAATAAAAATAATAATACCAAATAATAACATACAAAATAATATTTTTAAAAAATAATAATAATAATAATAATTGTAATAATAACTTAAAAATAATATTAATGATAATAAGAATACCAAATAATAATAATAAAAAAATAATAATAAGTAATTAATAAAAATAATAATACCAAATAATAACATACAAAATAATATTTTTAAAAAATAATAATAATAATAGTAATAATTATAACTTAAAAATAATATTAATGATAACAAGAATACGAAATAATATTAATAAAAAAAATAATAATAACTAATTAATAAAAATAATAATACCAAATAATAACATACAAAATAATATTTTTTAAAAAAAATAATAATAATAATAGTAATAATAATAACTTAAAAATAATATTAATGATAATAAGAATACGAAATAATATTAATAAAATAATAATAATAAATAAAAATAATAATACCAAATAATAACATACAAATAATATTTTTTAAAAAATAATAATAATAATAGTAATAATAATAACTTAAAAATAATATTAATGATAATAAGAATACCAAATAATAATAATAAAAAAATAATAATAACTAATTAATAAAAATAATAATACCAAATAATAACATACAAAATAATATTTAGTAATGATAATAATAATACAAAATAATAATAATGACAAATAAAATTAATAATACAAACGGAATTACAATAGATGATTGTGACGCATGATGTGCAACCAGTGTTCGATCCTGCTCTGATATCTAAGTTCCCACCCATCAATGTGACGATCACGATACGTATTCCAATATGGATGCAAGACGGGCATAGGAACGTCTTGACGTAAATTCAGTCTTATATAATGCGGGTACTCGTCTCCGAGGTGCGCTATGACGATAGTTCGGCTCGGTCCATTGGCAGTCCGGGGGGCACGCAGTGGCAGAATCGTGAAAGAATGCATGTTGATGGTCTTTCCATTGCCGTACTCGTAGAGGGTAACTACAGCGTTCCAAATTGTCGCCACAGCCCACAGATCGCACGGTGTCAACATCCAGTGGTTTGCCAAGCAAGGCCCCCCTCCCAACGTATGCGATCTAGCTGCATTTCTAGTGAATCACCGTAGTACAATGGCGAGTAAAGATCCCAATGGGCCTCGATTTCGTTCGCGACGTTATTCCTTAAGGTGACACATTCTTCCTCGTCATTGTAAATATGGGAAGCGATAGGGCGAAATCCGCAGTTGCCGTCCGCCACCACATCCTTATAACTAACTATATACGGATGGATGACTGATGTTACGTGGTGCTGCAAGCGGGTGTGGAAGAAGTTGGATTCACCTGTACAAAGCATCTTACAAGTCTAGAGGATTTATCCATGTTCGCATGAATACAGGGGTGAAAGATAGCCGTACCTGTATACATAGTAGAAGTACGAGAGCGCTTCGCAGACGAAGATGACGTACGGCCATGACTGGAACGACCCTGGCTGCTACGACTTGTACTGCTGCGCCCTGCGCTGCGTCCCCCCCTTGGGAGTGCGTACTCCCAAGCACTTCGATCACGCTTCGTCGAGTCTCTTTTCTTTGGTCGGCCTTTTACAGATGTCTTAACAGCTGGCTCATTCCACTCTTGCGCCTCGGGATACAGATGTTCGTGAACTACTCGATGGAGGCCACGCATAACGGCGGGATCGCGCGTTTCTGCCTCACGCACGAGGTCGTAAAAGCGCTCCTGCTCAGAAATATCTGGAACTACTGAGACGCCGATTGTCAGGGTTCTCCAGAAGTCGTGCAAGCATTCTAACGAAACTCCATAGTTGTTGTCCACGCATTGCTGAAGCTCGCAAGCACACGGTAGTTGGTGCGTACGTCGTATTACACATCCGCACCTGGAGTAAACTTCATTCGACAACTCTTTCGCCCGTCGCAGCTCATGTCCCATAATTAATATTGCATGGTGTGAAACTCTGTATAATAATGTCAGGAATGGAAATACTGACATCGGAATAGGTCGTTTCGACCGGGACTCCTCAAGTGTCTGCATGCCCACAGCAACAAAATTATTACATAAGGAACACTGACACGTAATAATAACTTATTTACCTTTCTTATGCGAATGAACTGGTTCTGAATCTGCTCGTGCACCTTCACCCATACGGTGTCAAGGGATCCAGTGGCGGAGTTCAGCCATCCTTTCAGCTTGCTATGAGCACTCTCCACACGACATGTAGTGGTGTTCCCGAAATGAAGCACCTGGTTCGTCCATGCTTTGGCGAACTTCTCCTTATGCACCAACCACGTCTGCTCAACATAAGTAACGATTTCTGAGTCGGGTAGCCAACGCAGACGCATGTCATTCACTGCCTTCTCGTATTCGACAGTCGGAGCTTCCACGACTGCTTTCCAGGACTTGTGCGTGAAGTGAGCTGCGGTCTTTTTGCTCCTCCCACTCAACCAATAAATTTTGTTCTCCACATCTTTATAAATATGCCACGTGCACAGAAGATGGTGAGAATGTGGAAATACCATATGTAGCGGTCGAAGAAGGCCCAACTCACGATCAGTGACAATCGCGGACGGGTAGACATCTGGCCCTAGAATATCCCTGACTGACTGCAACATCCACCCGTAACTTCTCTCGGTCTCGTCCTCCATGACGGCAAACCCACACGGAAAGTTGTGATTACAGGGAGTCATCCCTATAATCTCAACTAGAGGCATCTTATATCTATTTGTCTTGTACGTCGAGTCAATACCAATAAAATAAGGATACGTCCTCAGCAGTGCGAGTGACTCCGGGTGTGCGAGAAAGACATGTGTCAGCGCATTAGTCTCAT
Organism: Craterostigma plantagineum; assembly: GCA_027422505.1. Classification (NCBI taxonomy): domain Eukaryota; kingdom Viridiplantae; phylum Streptophyta; class Magnoliopsida; order Lamiales; family Linderniaceae; genus Craterostigma; species Craterostigma plantagineum. The sequence goes on from JAPQWV010000024.1 coordinate 7,903,622, forward strand.
CGTCTCTCAGCGCTTCAACAAAATATCCGAACCCTGTCGTCTGGTGCATCAACTGGCTCACCACGTCTCGACCCTCAGAATTTTGCTTCTTCAAACGATCTCTGTAATTATATACATGTCGGATCGTCGCGTTATCTACGATGTGTCGAGCCCTCATCGCTGAGAGGATATGTGCTGGTTTCGCTTGGGCAGCAGTCATTTCCTCTACGACCTTCTTTGCCTGGCTGCTCAGTCCACTCATCTGGCGGTGTCCCTCGGGATACTGTATCAGAGGGTGATTGTGTATGGAATTCTCGGTTGCACCCGTACTAATGTACCATTCCCTAGTAGCTGGATGCTGCTGGGCTATGACTACAAACGGACACCTGCACTTGTTAGACTTGGACATCCTCTCCAATTCATCCTCCTTGCCTCTATAACGTTCTCCGCGAGAACATCTAATCAATTTTTTTGTTCCACATTTCTTGTGCGACGAAATTATCAACTCGAAACCAAGACCAATAGCGACGCCCTTGGCCCAGTTAATGGCTTCCACGTCGGTCGAAAATCGTCCTCCTTCGCAGAAATGCTCACTGTAGTTTATCCCGTCACCCGTGGAATCCTCCGGGACAATCTCCGAGTCTGGAAAAAAATTAAAAAAAAAAATAATGACCGAAATCGGATTTCGGCTACCCTAAGAGGCGACCGAAATACGATTTTGGTTACCTCTAAGGTAAACGAAATCCGATTTCGATCACGATACGTCCGACCAAACAATAATTTCGGTCGGCATAAGATGCGACCGAACAATATTTTCGGTCGGACCGAATTTTCCGATCGAATCCAATGTAAGTTCGAGAATTCACGTCTATACGAACGAAATTTACGAGAATTTGCTTACCATCCGTGCCAGTAGACACTTTCTTTTGACCTTTCAATTTCGAAAATAGACGATTCATTGAAATGTTTTAATTTTTTGTTATGTTTGAATCTGATTTGGATGTCTGATTGCGATATCAGATTAGTTGTAAGGAAAATGACTTTAAAAAGAAATTTAAATTAGAAATGGCAAAATAGTCTTTTTTCAGTCATTTAGGGGGCGGTGACTAGGAAAAAGGGGGCGGTGAATAGCAATCCAGCAAATAAAATTGGATGATCCATAATGAAACGCGTATGCTACTTACCATATTATCGTGCGAAATATAGATATCCCTTCTTAACTATATCTGATATTAGGCGGATGATTTATTTACGATGCTGGACTAATGATTTCAATATAACTAAGTTTGAGGTGAAAAATTGTTCTTCCACTTCTCTAGCTTTATTTTGGGGGGCTCCACTTGTCCTGCGTAATTTCTTTGTTCTATCCCGAGGTATCCCCACTCGACCTGACTATAGGCTAGCCCTAAATCCGGTGTGGGCTTTTTGGCCACACAGATCTGGCGGAGGCTTAATTGCGCCACACACTCCTGATGTGGGACTAATCCCCGAGGCCAGATGGACACGTACCAAACCCACCTGACAACGATGAGACTCGTTAAGGAAACGGGAAAATTTTCGTTCAGTCCCCTGTCAGGGTCTGAAATTTTTGTTCAGGCCCTGTCAGAAAAAAAATTGACCCGATTATTCAGTAACAATTTATTGGTCTGCAGTAACAATTCATTGTTCCCACAATAACAGTTCATTGTTATGAAAATAACAGAAAACGATCAACCGATAACAACACTTTATAACAGTTGGTCCTTATCTTTAAATTTTACGAAAAGTTGGTCCTTTAAACTAAATTTTTTTCTTAAAGGTCCTGGAAACTATTTTTAATCACTTTTGGGGCCTGAATGATAATTTACCCTAAGGAAATTGTGGGAGGGGTGATTTGATCCCACGACCTAACACACAAAGACCTTAAGTCCTCCACCTTGACCACTAGACCAAGGCTTCATTGGTATGTCCTATGTAATTCAAATATACGAATTTATAACAAAAACAAAGGACACATTTTTTTTTGTTTTCTACACGAGGAGAATGATGGGTTTGGGCTTGTTGGGCCATAGGCCCAAAAGCCAAACATAATCCTTTTTTGTGAGAAGCACAGTCCATCAAATATCGAGTGAATTTGGAGAAGAAGTTATCGACGTTAATTTGCTCAAGCCAAATATCAAGTGTATGAGAAATTAATTGTTAAAGCTTGTCCGGATTTTTTGCTAAAAAATTGATGACGTGGCGGATGACGTGTCACTGACATGTGGATTGATGCGGACTGATGTGGTGCGATCTGGCTGACTGGGCGTAGTGATGTGGTTGGCTGAAGGAGTATTAGGTATCAATCCAAGAGTTATGACTATTCTCAGATTAACCCTGGCCAAATGTTACGTCTATTTACAATTTCGGCCCAGTCAAAGAAGGTCAACATAAAAGTTACTTTTCATGAATTGACCCCTGCAGCTTTTCAAAAGCTATAAATAGGTCCCCTGACAGAATGAATATTCACTCCCAGCATCTCCCTTAGGCATAATAAAGTGAGAAAGACTTGAGTCTTTATTAGATTCGTCCGATAATTTCGTTACGGTGGGCGGCGAAGTCGTTGTATCTTCCGTACGTATTGCCGCAACCCGAGAAACCAAAATATGGTGCAATAACGCTTACGAAAAGCGTAAGACGTGTGTACCCGACTTCGAAGTATAAAGCCAAAACTCTATCCGAGTTTACGAGCATCACCGACCACACGCCCAACACTGGAATAAACAGAGAAAACATGGAGATATATTTGGAAGAGAAAATTTAGCGCAAAGAATAAGAAGCATTTCAATTTAAGATGACGAAATGAAGAAGACAATACAGGTGAAGACAACACAAGGGATAAAGTGTAACACACATAAAACACATATACAAGAAATGTGATTGGGGCGCTTCGTGGAGACATCAAGACACATCCGAACAAGAGCCTACCTTGATTATTATGCGAAGAATTAATTTCTTCTATTGTTCGATTGTTTGGGTTTAATTCATATATATATTATTGATATGGGGCAAACCCAATCAACAAAATTTATAAGGTTCAAGGAAGTTTATATAGCCGGAGAATCGAGTGCGTAAGGTGCTCATTTGTAAAAGAATTGAAGGGGACGTGTTTGGAAACGTATTTAGGACATTGGGACCTGTTTGGGACGTTGGGGGGACCTGTGTGGGGTATTGGGGACCTGTCTGGGGTGTGATTAAAGCACGGGGGACCTGTTTGCATGCGTTTGGAACGCGGGGGACCTGCTTGAAGACATAAACGAAATAACACAGGATTTACGTGGTTCGAATCCTATTGGATTCTACGTCCACGGGGCGCTGGGAACTCTCCTTTACTATACTGAAGATTTACACACTCAATGAATCCTCACTTTCGCTCATAAATATTGAAGAATATGAAAGAAACTGACTAATGACTTAAGAGAGAAATCGTCGTATGTATTTTCTGTAGAGAGAGGGTTTTTCTTCTTGTATTCTCGTGTTCATGGCTTGAAGAATGGCCAAGTCTTCTCTTTTATAGTAGTTCCCTGCAGCCCTCCCAAGTAGTATCCCTGGATTTAAGGGGGACGTGACTACTGCAGTACCATAACCAGAAAAAGCTGCCGCATGAATGACCATTCTGCTACAGCTACAGACCATTCTGCTACAGCTACAGCATTTACACAGTGGCGCTGCCCAATGTCCGGTCGACACGCGTCCTTGTCTATTTCTCCTTCCCTTTGGCTGTCTTTTCACACCAAGCGTACAAAAGAAGCTATCTTGCATAGGGGAGCTGCCAGTCTTCTAGTGAGGTCCTAAAGGAAATCCTACCTGTACTTTTCTCACTTTTTCTGTTTTCACCAAATATCGGATATTCCTTTGTTGGGCCTATTGGGCCTCTTATCATCTAATCTTTCTGGGCCATCTAATTTAGTCCATATCAACCACTCCCCTACTCTAATTTGTCTTTTGGGACAAAAGATGAATTAGAGTAAAATAGTAAGATGGGCCTTACCTCCCTACCGCAATTACCTCTTGAAGGGACACGCCTTTGTGAGTGGTTAAAGGTTCGATCAGTGTCTTGGGTTTCTGGCGCCGGTATGACGTCCTCATGGTGGGCTATGTTGACCGATCTGGAGTAGGGTATAGCTCCTTAGTTCCTCCGACTCCTCAAGCCAGCATACCCTATGTAGCTCCTTTGCTCCCTCGGGTCCTGGTTGCAAGGGATCTTTGCCTATTAGGGGGCTCAAGAACCTCCCATCATCACAGCCCCTGTTTCTGGTGTTAACAAGAAAACAACTTCATCAAAGGGTCAGAAAGAGAAATAAAAAAGGAAGTTACGTCCTTCTTCCCCTCGGGGTGATTATGCTGAGCCTCTTATGGGACCTATAGGGACCTTAGTGGTCAAGCTGTTGGCAGCAAATGGAAGTAGCCTGGGAATTGAATCCGGGTTTCAAAAAGGTGGAGGTGGGACATGCCGGGTTAGCGGAGCATCGCGCGAGAGGGAACTGCGGAGCTCCCAGCAACGCCATCTGTCCACCACTGTTGGGCGGAAGTTCCTGACTGAGTATTGGCGCCAGCGCACTCGGAAGGTCCTTTTTCCTTGAGGGATTTCGTGCTTTCAGACAGATCCCTAGTTACGCGAGGGTCCTCACTTTCGAATTCCAACCGTCGAGAAGTGCGTAGAGGTTATGGACCATGCTGCTGTCTCGTCATTCCCAGCTCCTCAGGAAACTCTGCTTCCTGTAATGCTTCGGGGGAGCTTAACTACCTTGGCGGGGACCTAATGGCGGAGTTCTTCTACAAGCCTTGGAGAAGATCTTCAGGTCCCGTTGTTCATGGCTTCTAGTTCCCTGGGGCATCCTCTTTCTTTGCCTTTTTCAGGGTGGTTACAGCTCCCCATGTTCGTAAGTTTCGTCGGAGTTCCCTTCCTCCTCGTATTATGTTTTTCTCACGGGACATGGCGGATGTTTCTGAGAACATTATTATCATGGCATGGTTATAGCGCCAGCTCGCTTATTCAATTCGTAAGCCAAGTACGAATTCACGCCCTTGGTTGCAATGACCGTCGTCATTGTCCTCGGGTGTCGTTTTGCGCTAGGCTCTCTTTGTCCTTAGCGAGTTCAGTAATGTAGGCCCGAAGGTCCTAAAAAGTGGGGGACTACCCCACCGTTTTACCCTGGTTATAGCGCCAGCTACGCTAAGGTACCTATACACGTCGCAGGCCTTACTGATGACCTTTGATGTCCTGTACACCGCAGCCCGTCAACGGCGGCATCTTGTACACCCTCATGGGCATCTTTCACGTCGCAGGCTATCAGCCTTTGATGTCTTTGTACGCCGCAGGTCCGTCGACCCTTGGTATCATTTCACGTCGCAGGCTATTAGCCTTTGATGTCTTTGTACGCCGCAGGTCCGTCGACCTTTGGTATCGATTATATTATACGGTGCACCGTTTATAGAATATATATATTCCGACAAGGCGGCATTTACTTAGGGACATCATTAGTTTACCCTGGTTATAGCGCCAGCTTCGCTTGAACGCGTGGTTATAGCGCCCGCCCGCTTAGTATCCGAGCTCCTTGTCGGAGGTCTGGAATTTGAAGTAATGGCGATGTTAAGCTCGCTCCTTCTTGGTTAGAGATGAGGTCCCTGGTCCCAGGTCCCCGAAGGTTGCAGGTCCATCTGCGTACACCTTCGATTGTTGCTTCTGTGGTCCTTTGGTAGTTCCAAGTACAAAGTCGGAGAGGGCCAGAGCCTAGAGGGTCATTCGTTTGTTCGAGCTCCACATCGTGCCTCCCAGGTGGGACAAGGAGTACGGTTGGAGATTTGCGGATCCCTCGGCCATCTAAAATCCTTAGGCGACATGATTTCTTTCATTGGTCGTATCACAGGAGCTTTAAACCCACATAAGGTCGTTGATGTTATTCACGCCGCCGACCCGAAGGTCATTGGTGTCAAAGGTCTTGATGCTAGTACGGAGCTATCTTGAGGGTCCAACGCGGAGCTAGGTTTTGAGGCTGAGCCTTTAAATGGAGCTGGTCCTTAAAGGAGGTGGGGGATGTCTACCTTTGATCAGCACAGATCCCCCAGACTCCTTGACCTTGGCTGATGCCACGGTCAAGGAACTTCCTCAATTGTCCCATTAGGGGGCACTATCCTTCAAATAATAGCAGTCGTTAATATGATGCACGTATTTATTATGGTATCGAGGATATAAATAAGAATAAGGTTTAGAGGGCCCTGAAATTCCGGATGAGAGCCTTATCAGTGCGGTATGTTTCTGCGTGTTAGCATGGAGCTATCCTTTAGGTCCCCTGGACCTTCGCATGTCAGCGCATAGCTTGACCTTTTTGCCTTCAACCAGCACGGAGCTAAGTTTCAGCTGGTTCGGAGACCCCTTATAACGAACTTCGCCTGCTGACACGGAGCTCAGCGTGGAGATCTCGATCACACGGATCATGTCCTTGTTTTTAGCAAGGAGCTTATCTTTAGGTCCCCGGGAGTTAGGGCATTCACATCAGCGTGGAGCTGGACTGTGGGTTTGGAACATACAAATCTGCTCTTCGTGTATCTTTATGGGGGATCATGTCCCGGATGTTGGAGCTCCTGCCGTCAGGTGGGGCTGTGACCCCTTCAATTTCTCCCGTGGTCCACCATCAGCTTTCTCCCAGAACCTCCCTTGGGGTTTGAATCCGAGGTCCATGATTATGGCAGGACAGAGATAGTCCGCCCTTATCGTTGTCCTCGTCAGGGACATATCCCACATGCTATCCTGCACATCCCTTCTGGCCTTTTGATTAAGTGCCCTTCAGGACCTTCGGGACAGAGTCCTCTAATTGTCGTCTCCTTCCATGCTTCCCACAACTTCCCTACCTCCTTTTCTTCTTTCGTAAAATTGGCGAGGCCATCCTCTCTGATGGTCAAAACCCGGCTCGTCATTTTGGCCAAGTAGTCTACTCTACGACTTTTCTTCCAATGACGTCCCATGTCCCGTCTCCTTCACAATCCTCCAGAGGTTAAGGCTTTGTATTCAGAATCGTTCTCAGGGAATTTGAAGGTCGTGACGAAACGGAGCTCCTCTCCCCTTGGGCTAATGATAAGGACCTCCGCCCCAGATCTATGGGAGGTCATAGATCGTATGTGTGCACCTCCCATCGCTGCTTATGTGGTCCTTTGGTGTCTCAAGCACAAAGTTGGAGAGGATCTGAGTTTTTGGGGGGCCGACTGTTGTTTGAATTCCCTGTGGCACTCCCCTAGCTTAATGGCGCATTTCACCTTTCTCCCAGATAGATCTGACTGACTTATCGTTTGGTTTCATCCTCCAACAGCACCTTGCTTCATAAAGGTTGGCTTGGGGAGGGCCCTTCTTCCCTTAGTAAGACGGAGCTGATGCTTCCATGGAGAAACATGGCGCCCGCTTGTTCCCTATTAAATGTTTTGCTGGGAGAGGTATATTGTGGAGGTGTTCCTTTAATTCTTCAAGGGCCTTCCTACTGGCCTCTGGAGCTCCCAGATCCCCTGGTAGGCGTGGCGCTGGGGACCTCATACCTAGAGGTGGAGTCCACCAGTTGATTCACTCGGGGTGATGAAGAATAATCCGTAGGACACGCGTTGCTCAGGTCCCTACTTGGAAAAGCTTGTCTACTTCCTCCTTCAGGATCTGGGCTCTTTCAGCCCCGCACGGTCGGAGCTTCTATTTGATGGATCGTCTTCTTGGCATGATGATGTGTGGTGATATCCGGGCGAACTTCTGTCATATGCTTTGGAGAAATGCGAACATGTCCGCATTTTTTGTAGACATCCCCCAGCTCCTTGTCGGGATCTTGTTGTGAGCTAGAGGGCCCCTTTCTTTTTATCTCACTCCTCTGATCTCTCATTTCTTGTATTATGTCGTCTTTTTGTCGCTGCCTTAGCACCATTTGGATCGCATTGTCAGGAGCTTCGTCAACTGCTCCGTCATTGGATGGGCTCTTTCTCCAGGTCCTTAAGCGTCGTGATTCCTTCCATTGGTTGTATCTCGGGAGGTCAGACTTCCCATGTCCGAGGCATCGTTATGTGGTCTGGCCATATGTGTTCCATCTCCTGGGATAAATCGAACTTTGGCCGACGCCTCCCTGTGCGTCTTATAAATCCCCTTGCGTTTGGATCTCCTATCGCATGAGTTTAGAATTCTTGGGCACTTGTCGGGATCTTCTTTATTTGGTCTTCCCTCCATGATGGGGATGGGCGTGACCTAATTTTGGAGGAAGTGGGGGTTGTCTGCCCTTATTAGGCACAGATCCCCTTACTTCTTCTTTCGACGAGTTTGGAGTCATGTTTGCCATTACGGCCAACAAGTGCGGTCTGTGGAGCTTGAGATCTTTGCCTACTCAGGTGTACTATTTTGGGCTCTGTTGGAGGTTAGGATCCACCTTGCCCGGAGCTCCTATCATGCTAGGGATGTGAGCCCTAATCAGTATTGGCCCTTAGAAGTGACAGGGGTTGTCTGCCCTTAGTCGGCACAGATCCCCGAGACTTCTTGTTTGATCACCTTCAAATCATGCTTGCTATCGTGATTGCCACCACTTTAAGGTGTTTTGTCATGACGAGCCACTTGATCATATCCTTCAAATAACAACAATTATTAGTGCAGCGCATATATTTATCATGATAAAATAATATATAATAGAGAATAAGATCTAGAGGGCCCTGAGGTCCAGGCTAAGAGCCTTAAGTGCGGGATGTCTCCCACGGATTTTCATGTGCCCACGTGGAATGGGGCTTTTGTCTCTCGTGGATCTTCAGCTGCCAGCTTGGAGCTTGGCTTGTAACTCCTACGTATCGTTGGACCTCAGCATGGAGCATGACTTCTAGGTCCCCACGGACCTCCATGTGCTAGGTGAGGAGCTTGGCTTGTATCTCCTGCGGCTCTTCAGATGTCGGTGTGGAGTCGGACTTCTTTGCAAACACGGAGTTGGTTTCCGTAAACCTCAGTGGGTCTCCACCAAGGAGTTGAGTTTTACAGATCAGCTTGGAGCTTGGCTCTTAGATTCAAATATAGGAGCTCAGGCTTTCATGGAGCTAGGTTTTTTAAGACTTCTGCTAGCGCGGAGCTAGACTTTTGGGTCTTCTGCCAGCGCGGAACTTGGAGGTCCTGCACGCGGAGCTTTGGGTCTTCTTGCCAGCATGGAACTGGGCTTTTAGGTCCCAAGGAGGTGCTTGGATCTTTAGCGGGGAGCTGGACTCTTAGGTTTCGAAGGCGGAGCTCCTAGTCTTTGCTCCGGCGCCAAGCTGGGCTTTTACCTCGTACATATTTCGACACTCTAGCCGATGTCTTCCTGGCTTTAGAACATCCTCCTTTAGGACTTCCCACTATAATGGGAATGGGGGCCCTAGGCAATGGCGGAGTTCCTTTGTTTGAAGGTGGTGGAGATGGTTTATCCTGGTTCGAGATAGATCCTCTGGATTTTGCTTTGGGACCTGGAACGGAACTTTGGCAGCAAAGTCCTTTGAGGCGACTGTGCGGACGAGCCTCGAGGGCCTTATTAACGTGGGATGTCTCCCGGCTTGTTCAGGATCTCCTTGGTGTTGTTTCATGACGATATGAGGTTCTGCGAGATCCCAAGGGGAGATCCCAACAGCTCCCAATCCCGAGGTTGAGGTGGTCTTCCATGGAAGTGTGAGGGGGCTCTTGGGACAGCGAGCCCCCATCGTGGGGGCCATTAGTTGGTGTGCTCATTTGTTGTGTAGAAGATGGTGGTGGGTATCCCTAAGGTCGAAATGTTGGACCCGCTGATGTATGCGCGGAGGTCCCTTTTCTCCTTCTAAATGGAATTGGGAACTAGCTACAACAGCTGTTGAACTGTCTTGACTTGTGGGCGAAAAGGATCTTCTCACAGAAGCATCTCGGATCTTTTATGGAGCTGATATAGTAGGTCCCTGATAGAAGGACCGGTTTCTTGCCCTTAAAGTGGAGCTGGTTTGGAGGTCCTCAAAAGCGAATCTTCGTATGCAAAACGGTGCATGGGACTTGGACATTTCGGACTCACGGCTCACGTCTCTGTTTCCAGCGGAGCTGGTCTTCACAAATCCCCTTTGGTGGTTTTCTTATACCAATGGAGAGCTATAGTCATAGGTCCCAAATCAGCAGGTGGATCTTTCGTGCGTCCCATAGGGTCGAGTGGTTCATCTCGCCCTTCCTTCGTTTCTAGTGTGGAGCTGGTCCCCGAAGATCCCCATTGGATGATTAAGTCTTCTCATGCCAGCGAGGAGCTGGGCTTGTAGGTCGCGAAGGGGAGCTTCTGATTTTCTTGCCAGCACGGAGCTGGAAGGTCCCGAATTCGGAGCTTCGGGTCTTCGTGCCAGCGCGGAGCTGGGCTTTTAGGTCCTGAAGGGGGAGCTTCAGGTCTTCTAGCCAGCGCGGAGCTGGAAGGTCCCGAATTCGGAGCTTCGGGTCTTCGTGCCAGCGCGGAGCTGGGCTTTAGGTCCTGAAGGGGAGCTTCAGGTCTTCTAGCCAGCGCGGAGCTGGACTTTAGGTCCTGAAGGGGGAGCTTCAGGTCTTCTAGCCAGCGCGGAGCTGGAAGGTCCCGAATTCGGAGCTTCGGGTCTTCGTGCCGGCGCGGAGCTGGGCTTTAGGTCCTGAAGGGGGAGCTTCAGGTCTTCTAGCCAGCGCGGAGCTGGAAGGTCCCGAATTCGGAGCTTCGGGTCTTCGTGCCAGCGCGGAGCTGGGCTTTAGGTCCTGAAGGGGGAGCTTCAGGTCTTCTAGCCAGCGCGGAGCTGGACTTTAGGTCCTGAAGGGGGAGCTTCAGGTCTTCTAGCCAGCGCGGAGCTGGAAGGTCCCGAATTCGGAGCTTCGGGTCTTCGTGCCAGCGCGGAGCTGGGCTTTAGGTCCTGAAGGGGGAGCTTCAGGTCTTCTAGCCAGCGCGGAGCTGGAAGGTCCCGAATTCGGAGCTTCGGGTCTTCGTGCCAGCGCGGAGCTGGGCTTTAGGTCCTGAAGGGGGAGCTTCAGGTCTCCTAGCCAGCGCGGAGCTGGAGTTTAAGGTCCCTACGACATTTGTACACCATTGTGGAGCTGGGTCTCTAGGTCCTTCAAAGGCTCAGGTGCATGATTCGGGCTATTATGTTGGCCATTGGAGTCCCCAGTGCCTCGCGCTCCTACTATGGCAGGGAATTGGGTCCTGACTGGAACTGACCCCCCATCTGGAGGAGGTGGGCGTCATCTACCTTTAGTTGGCACAGCTCCTACAGACTCCTTCTCAGCTACCTTCGGATCTTGCTCGAGGCCATGATCAGTGACATCCCTCAGATTTGCCACTAGAATGAGTCACTCAATTTTATCCTTCAAGAGACAACAATTGTTAGTATGGCAGTCATATTATCATGGTATATAAATGAGAGTGAAATTTAGAGGATCCTTGAGTTCCGGATAAGGGCCTTCTTATCACGGGAGGTCCCCAAGCTGATGTCAGGATGTCTTCTGGATCTGCCTAGTGGTGTGAATCTCTGTGGGACTCTTGGCAGAGATCCCCAGGGTTCCCTGTGGTGAGGCCGTGGCACTGGCTTCCCTTTTTTCCAAGCGTGGCAACCTTTATTCCTTCTTCTGGAGCTTCCAGATCCCTTCATGTTATCGGGCAGCTCACTAGCGGAGCTGGTGGAGGTCCCTCGTGGGTGTTCTAGTACCTCGTTTTGACCATCTTGCTCCTCTTCCTCATCTCGAGCCTGCCTTTCAAGTTATGGATGTTCCTCAACACGTTTGGTAGTTCTTGGAGGTCCTCCTCCGCAAATTGTGGGTCTAGGTTCTTTGATATGGACATATCTTCCTCCGTTGACGTCTTGCACGTTTCGTTTTGCCCCAACAGAACGGAAGAAAGGAAAAACAGTAAAGTCTCAGCACAACTTCGCACAGTCACAGTAAAAATTACTCACGCCTTCAACTCGGAATTTCCCACAGACGGCGCCATTTGATATGGGGCAAACCCAATCAACAAAATTTATAAGGTTCAAGGAAGTTTATATAGCCGGAGAATCGAGTGCGTAAGGTGCTCATTTGTAAAAGAATTGAAGGGGACGTGTTTGGAAACGTATTTAGGACATTGGGACCTGTTTGGGACGTTGGGGGGACCTGTGTGGGGTATTGGGGACCTGTCTGGGGTGTGATTAAAGCACGGGGGACCTGTTTGCATGCGTTTGGAACGCGGGGGACCTGCTTGAAGACATAAACGAAATAACACAGGATTTACGTGGTTCGAATCCTATTGGATTCTACGTCCACGGGGCGCTGGGAACTCTCCTTTACTATACTGAAGATTTACACACTCAATGAATCCTCACTTTCGCTCATAAATATTGAAGAATATGAAAGAAACTGACTAATGACTTAAGAGAGAAATCGTCGTATGTATTTTCTGTAGAGAGAGGGTTTTTCTTCTTGTATTCTCGTGTTCATGGCTTGAAGAATGGCCAAGTCTTCTCTTTTATAGTAGTTCCCTGCAGCCCTCCCAAGTAGTATCCCTGGATTTAAGGGGGACGTGACTACTGCAGTACCATAACCAGAAAAAGCTGCCGCATGAATGACCATTCTGCTACAGCTACAGACCATTCTGCTACAGCTACAGCATTTACACAGTGGCGCTGCCCAATGTCCGGTCGACACGCGTCCTTGTCTATTTCTCCTTCCCTTTGGCTGTCTTTTCACACCAAGCGTACAAAAGAAGCTATCTTGCATAGGGGAGCTGCCAGTCTTCTAGTGAGGTCCTAAAGGAAATCCTACCTGTACTTTTCTCACTTTTTCTGTTTTCACCAAATATCGGATATTCCTTTGTTGGGCCTATTGGGCCTCTTATCATCTAATCTTTCTGGGCCATCTAATTTAGTCCATATCAATTATATTCATCGAACAATGAATAATTTTACATAGTGGAAGGTTTTTGCCTGTTTCCGTAGTCTATAAGTATTTCACTACTTGTAGGTAGGCTAATTTTTATCTCAGAGTGTTCGTATTTATGTGTTAAATCTCGTTTTCTGTTCCAGTGTCTAACACGGTGACACCGAAGTTGACAATAGCTGGCTGAAATTTGAATTCATTATATTACGAATTTTACTTGATTACTCTAAATATTTGGGTATGTAAACTCTAACAAAGTTTATATTTACAATCTTAAAAGCTTAAATTCAAATAATCTTGAAAGGCTAAAAAGAAACCATATCCTTGAATCAATTTATATATCATATTAGGGAAATTCCTCTTAGATACTCCTCGAATTATTTCAGTCGCCTATGAGTTCTAACATTCCTCTTAAATACTTCATGAATTATTTCTTTCTGTTAAGTACCAATTTGATAACTTCTCATGTTCAGTACCTTTTTTAACGGTGAAAGACGAAAATAACCCCGCATTATGTGTTGGAAAAAGCTGAAATCATTATAACATGAATTATACCAACAAAATTTGTTGGTTTGTTGTAATATATATATTTTTTTTGCGAAAAAAGTTTCTGTAAAACGGGTTTTTCGCGGATTTCGTGGCAAAATCCGCTAAATACTCTTACGATGTGTTTGCTTTAATAGAAAAGCCCAGAAAATGGGTTGTAATATTATTAATAACATATTATCTCATGTTTGCTTTTATTAGTGAAGCCCAAGAAAAAAATAAAAAACCCGCACTATATTAACGGGCTCATTTATTATTTATCCAACACAAATACCTAATATTATTTTATGCTGTTTCTTCAGATAAATTGGCCCGCCACATTAAACAGGCTTAGACCATATTACTAACCCAGCTACAAAGCAAACACAGCGTTAGAAAACGAGGATCGCCACAGGTGGTTTAGCTTAGGTTATAAATATCACCCTAAACAAACACATTGATAACATATCGCATTCATCCTACTGCAATCAAATTAAACATCACATACTTCTACACATTCATTCGAACACTACAAGTGATATACACCATACGCTCACAAGTCAAAAGCTAACAACAAAGATAGAAACAGAAAACCCAGCAAACAACATTGGAGAGCTTTCAACTTTCTAATCTCAAATCGATCGGTAATCATTATTACATCGTCGGCTTTAATCAACTGCGCCAGCCATTCTGTCGTTTTGTCTCGAAAGAGGCGCCGTCGTTCAACATGTCCTGAGCATCGGTCTCCATCCCGAGCTTCGACAGGGCGAGCGCCTGCATGTACAAGGCGGTTGGCCACTCGGTCAAACAAACTTGGGCCTGCATGGCGTCCCTTAGGGCAAGCTCTGCTTGGTCCATCATTAGATACGATAGGGCTCTTCTTACAAACACCGTGCCCGAAGGTGCGGGCATCATAGAAACGAGCTTCAGAAGATGAAAGAAAATTAGTTTAGATGGGCACTTCTTACAAACACCGTGCCCGAAGGTGCGGGCACCAAACATTGGGTACTAAAGAAATCATTTGCCGTTTTTTAGTTTTATGTATTACATTCTCAAAATGTCCCGTCTCGTATGAATTGAAAGCCTTAGACGTCTTATTTTCTTAGATGGGTTGTCGTCAAATTTCGTACCCAAGGCCTCTTTTTGGCCCACAAGACATGATATCATGTTGAATGACCACTTCACCTAAAAGCTTAAGCTTTAAGGAAGCGCATCATTTTTCAATTTTATATATATTTCCAACAGTAGATATAAACTGATAGGCGGCTGCATACGATCAGTAGTAGTAGTAGTAGTAATATTAGTACCTTAGAGTAACATTCCATTGCACTCTTGAAATCTTTGTCCCTGAACGCTATATCTCCGAATTTCTTCGTGTTCACCATGTCTTGAACTTGTTGTGTCCATTCTTGGAATGACAGCTTCAGGATTTTTCATGCAAAAAGAAAAAAGAAAAGAAAAAATGCGTCGTAAATGAATGGTTTACTACAACATAAGATATATCGCAAGTCCCTTTTTAACTGTGATCGCCCTAATTAGCAATTCATCGCACATAACAAACTGATAAAGATTTTTACCTCATTCTCAGCTCCTTCTTCATCTCTATAGCCAATTTTAAGCAAGATGTCATGAACTGCTGTTAGGTCCATCCTTGCGCAAGCCTTTCCGAGGGGAGAAAGCATCGTCGGCAAAACGACGGGATTTTTTGTAAGGCCCATCAATTCAAGAGATGAAACCTATGAAATACGTTAGAAGTTATCGTCTTAGCACAAATCTAAGTTCGTTATTAGAAATAAAATGAAGTCCGTGTAATAGGACAGACAGAAAGGAGACATTTTGCATGACAATGAGTGTAAGGGGGAAAAGAAAAACCTCATTTTGCTTTTGAAGAGGCGCCACTGCATTAAGAACGAATTTGAAGTCTGGCCTATCCCTGGCTTCGTATTGGAGGCATTTCGAGGCTAATTCGACTAAAGTAGATGCGTCTTCGTTGGAGTATTGCCCTTCGAGGGACGAGTCCATCAATAGTAAGAGATTTTTTCCTCTTATCAAATCCAATGCCTACAAAAGTTACACGAATCAATTATCAAGCGAAAAGAAAATGGATTCTGCCGTATGCCATAAGGTCGTTACTAATAAAATTAAGGACAAAAATGGAGAAATATGTAGTAAATGACCACATAATTAATAGAAACGGTATAGAGAAAACCATACGTGGCTAGGAGGAATATGCTTTCCACTCAGAAGGTCCAAAAGAACCGTTCCATAACTGTATATTACACTCTCTGGAATGACTCTTCCTGAAAGAGAAAGGAAACAACGAAATGAATTTCAGTTTTTAATACATAACGTAATCATCGATCATAAGATTAAGAAGAATGGGGGAAATAAAGCTAAATTGTTTCTTACCAGTTCGTAAGAATTCGGGCGGAGTGTAAGCCAAATTGGTGCTATAGCTCTTCCCATCCCTACTGTTCTTCATCAGTCCAAAACTAGACAACCTAGGATCCCCATCCTGTATTTGTAATATCGAGCAGCAAAGTTTGATAAGTCTCTAATTGCCCACGTAAATTTTTCTCGAGGATCTTTAAGACAACCATCATCATGTTTTGAAGGACTTGAAGTAGGAAGAGAACCTCGTCGAAAAGAACTCTATAAGCATTCAAGTCGTGGTATATTTTATGGTTCTCAGTGTTACAGTGGTCAAGTGCTTGTGCTATGTGGTGCGCAACTCTCACACGCATTTCCCAGGGAAGAGGCTTTTTATCCCCTGCAACAAACAATAAGAGAATTTATAAGCGTGTATGTGAGTGCAAGTTCTTCAGTAGAAGAAGCATAAGCATATATAAAGTATCCGAAGAAAATTTGATAATCAAAATCATACAGTGAAAAAGGTGCTTTGACAGAGAATCATTAGGCATAAATTCTGCAACTAAAAGGCGTTCATCTCCCTCAGCGCAACATCCTAGAAGATTCACCATTTTCTTATGTCTAACATTCCCAACGCCAGCAGCTTCTGCCTGCAGATGAGATGAGTGCACTTTTATCGGGAAAAAATGGGAACTGTTAAGAATAGTATGCTTAGAACCATCCAATTCATGATTTTCAACCCAATGACCATCAAACTAATGCTAGCTAGTCAATGAATTTAAATATAACATCAGCAAATCAGAAGCTTCGGCAGTCAAAGAAGACTCGAATCATCATGGTCAACGTAAAAAGTTAAGAAGAAAAAAGAAAGCAAAACGAAAGCTCCCTATAAGGCGTTACGTTAGACTTGCAAATGAGTAGGCATACGTGAGTAGACAATATATCTCTAAATACTCAAGCTTCGATAGATAATCATTAGCAAATATTTTCCTTGTATCTAATCCAAGTGAGACAAGCAAAAAGAAAAACCATCGTAGTAGCAGAGTAAGGTCCAAGAAGTCATGTGGCCTGGAAAATGACTACTTATGAGTGGGCGACGGACTAAAAATTTCTATAAAAAGCTTGAGTCATTCACATTTATTACAGAATACAGAGATAGTTGTGCAATAGTAATCACATAAACTCAACCGACATATTTCCTTATATGTAAACCAACGTAATACAAAGTAGAAAGCTCAATCATCTTTCATAAAGATATCTCACCACAAACTGTTGAGGATCGGGCCAAGACTGCTTAGAGAAGCGTTTAACAGCAACAAGACGGTTACTTGGAAGTTTTCCTCTGTAGACAACGTTAGGAGCTTTCTCTCCACTCTCTGATACAATCAACTCACTGCTAAAGCCATTAGTTGCTGATCGTAGTTCAGCAAGCTCAAATTCCTTAAAAGAGGGGACTTGATCTTGATCCAAAGCTTGATCCCCATTTCCTGAATAAAAATTAATTATTATGCCCATAAAACTTAGAAGTCTGCTGGCGAAAATGGCAAAAAATAAAATCAAATGCATCCCCATTCCTTTCTGAACATAATGATGCTAATAGAAAAAGAACAGAGTTCGATGGAACATAAAAAGATCGGTCCACCGGGATAAAAGTCAAACTATCAAATTATATAAAGACACACTCTACATTGGTCCCAAAATCACAAATTGACATAGTAAAGTAAGCCCTATGCTCGACCTAAGAGCAAGACCAAACAATAAACTGAAAAGAATAGGATAATGTCAAGAATCGTTCCCATCCCACATTTGAACCAAAGAAAAAACCAATAACAGCTAACAAGATTTGAAAAACCCAAAAAGTAAAAGGTATAACTATACCACTTAACAGCACATTCGCATAGCTTGCCCCCACCTACAAACCTCAGAATTCAGATACTCAAAATCAAGCGTGTCTAAGCAACGAAAGCATAGTAGCCCACGCACAAATACCCCCACTTTGAGCCACAAATCTCTTACACGTGAAGTCATTATTACAAATTTACTCCACGAAGGCTACAGAAGAACGAACTATCACAAAGAAAAAACAACTCAGTACGATGAAGGGTACCTAGATCTGGCTTTGAATCGAGCTGAGAAGGTTCTTGATCAGTCGACTTAACGTTGGCAGTTTTGGACTGTAAACAGCCCATCTCTTCTTGCGTGGCTAGCCGTCCGTATTCACCACACTCACACGCAGAATACGTATGCACTGCTATGCGATTTGCAGAAAGAATGCCTCGATCGAGTCTAAAACTTGATGGGTTTTGCTAAACAACGCTACAAGATTCGATATTTATGAAGTCTGATAGAGTTGAGCACTTGGTGGGACTATGGTTGAGTTCTATTAACGTGTGTTTGTTGTACAGAGCACACTGCAAGGCCAAGGGATGTCACATGATAAGTCTATTATTGCCACGTGAAGTGAGAGAGAGAGAGAGAGAGAGAGAGAGAGAGCATTTCTTTTTTACAGTGCGAATTTATTATCACATTTGCTTGGCGGAAAAAACTGTGCTTGCGTCTTTTTGTGTGCTAAAAGAGAGAAAGGGAAAAGTTTGGGAAAAGGGAACACAAAGTTTGGTTTTTTTGCCTATTTTGCTGTAGTGATATTATCTGATATCTCTGTTCCAGGAAAAAAAAAAAAAAAAAAAAAAAAAAGGTAAACTTCTCTCTCCCCCTTCTTTTCTCCCCCCTCTCTCTATAACCCAAACCCTAAAAACAATCTCAGCCGCCACCTCTCCTCCCCCTCCTCCCCTTCCTCCCCTCCTCCATTAATGGAGGTAGGGGAAACATGGAGGTAGGGGGAGCTCTTCTCTTTTGTTTTCTTTGTTTTTTTAAAAAAAAAAAAAAAAAATTCGTTCAGTCTGACGCTGCCACCACCAAGCCGCCACCGTGCCACCACCATGCCGCCACCGTGCCACCATCATGCCGGCCCCCTCCTCTACTGCCGCCATCGCCCCACCATCTGCCGCTGCTGAGAGTCGCCGCCCGCCCCGTCTTGCCGGCGTCTCGCTGAAGCTGAGGCCGGCATCCACCGCCACTCCACCATCTCACCACCTCGCCGCCAACTCGCTGACCGCCGACCGCCGACCGCCGACCGCCGACTGCCGACCGCCGACCACCGACCGCTGACCGTCGCGCCACACCTCACTATCGTCCACCCGCGAGTCGCCCGTGGGGAGCTCGTTTCTCCCGGCCATTAGGTCGGGAGCTTTTTCTCCCGTTGTGGAGCCTTTTCTCCCTTGTGGAGCCTCTTCCGATGAAGACGATAACCTCGAGTCGTTGGACAAAAATAATGTAGAGTACCGTAGATTCGGATTAATAACCTTTTCTGTCGTATGTTCTATAGATTTTTGGTCCAAGTTCGAGGTTTATTTCGTTTTCTGTCGGCTTGTTTTTTTTTTCTTGTTGCATTGCTCCTTGTGAGCCTTTGTTTCTCTACCGGATTCTGTATTACCGGAGAGACCCTTTGGGCTATTTAGCCCCTGTATCTTTGTTTATTAATGCAAGCTATCGTTTCCGGGAAAAAAAAAAAGATATTATCTGATATCTCTGTGTTTTTGTTTGCTTGTCTTCTCATTATTACATGGGCACTTCACCAACTTTCAAAAGCATATTTACCGGCGACCCAAAACCGGTTAGATATTAATTTGGCTGTAAAAATTTGGCCTCTCAAAAGATTTATAGCCCGATTTTCACCTACTTCGAAATGGCCTATTTGTTTAGAGGTGGGGGTGGTGAATTAGTGATATATTATCAGTCTTTTTAAAAAAAATCAACTATATAAACAGATGTTTTATTAAGTTGTCCAATAGTAACCCTAACAATGATACATATCTTATGATGCATAGTTATACAGAGAAGCTCGAATAACAAAACAAACTACCCTATTAATCTGCTACAATTCGTCGCCTTAAAGGAAACAGTCTTCCTCTTCAAATGATATCCCACCATGAAATTCCTCTGAGCCAAGTTCCCCAAAACAGCAACGCCATCGCGCGGCGAAAATCCAAGGCAAGAAACGTCCTCGGAAACGCTAATAAAAGTGTTCTCGGGCCTCAACTCAACATTCTTCGAACCCCCAAAATGCAACGAAACGTTAGGTACGTCGCTCATGTTTCGACCCGTCTTCCTATTATAACAAAGCCTCAAACCGTCCCTCGGGCCAACGACCTCAGATCTTATCGCCTTCTTCAAAGCTTCTTCCAGGGGATAGTAAAACTTCTTCGGTAAATAGGATAGTATCGACCCAGAATCTATAACCATCCTTTGGTAAGAAAAAAACCTCCAAAATTTATCAGAGACCCTCAGTTTCTTCGTGCCAATCGATAAATTCTTCAGCTTTAGGGCGTACGAGTTCTTGAAAATCTGAAAACCTATCGTAGTAGCCCACATACCACCACCATTAAAAGCAGCCTTAGCTTTCTCGCCAAAGTAAACGGTGCTAATCCGAGGTGGGTTAGTGTAAGAATATTGGGAAACCAAGCAATAGGCGAATCTCCCACCAATCACACGTTTCGCCTGTCTTAAAAATGAGCCCGGCCCGTCGCCTAACCCGATGACCCCGGCGGTTTCTTTCTTGAACTTGCCCACGTTTTCGTGCCCACAGCCGAAAATGAAATTAGGTATTAGGGTTTTATTAACATCTGCTTTTATGCTTAGCGTATCGTATGATAAAACGCCTTTTGAGTATGACTTGTCGGGATAATCCTCAGAATACCAGCAAGTGTTGTCACTGCTAATGATAGAACGGGCCCCGCCTAGGGTTTTGCAAAGCTTCGAATCGCCGGGCAAGTGTTTGTAGGTTTTCGATTTCTCGGGATCGAAGAGGGGTAGGGTTTGGGGGAAGCACGAATCGCAGGGCGGGCACTGAGTCCATGTAAGAACGGTGCTCGTGTCTGCGATGAGGTTGATTTCGACGGGCGGTGTGCCGAGGGATATTCTCATGAGGAAATCGCCGTCTGAAGATTGTAAGTTTGATAGGGAAATAACGCCCGAGGAATTAGGTGATGATTTCAGGGAGAAATGATCGGCGTGTCTCTTTGAGCGATTTAGGGTTTTGTTGATGACGATGAGTTCGTCCCATTTATGAGTTGATGGAGTTAATATGTCTCTGTGAATGAGGTTAGCTGTGAAACCATTAATGCCCTTCGTTTTTGTATGAGAAAGCACAGACGAAAGGAGAAGAGATGTGAAGCTGAAGATGAGCGAACACTTGAAGATCTTCATTCTCGAGATAAATGCGAAGGTACTTATGTTATTAATGCATGCCACAGAACCCTATAAGCCATCTTCAGTATATGGTAAAGCTTCGCAAGAACAAGAAAATTGTAAGGAACATTTCATTTACTTTGGTGGAAAGCAATTATCGTTTAAAATCATAGCGAAAGTTACAGTTAATCTGCTCGACCAAATAAAAGCATAATGTTATTAGTAGCTTAACACAAGGAAAGAATGTAAGGAATAATAGGAATCATGTGATTTAAAACCATGTTTTAAAAAGGGGCAATTTGATGTCAGGCCCCAACATAAGTTTCATTTAGATTTCAGGCCTCTGTCAGAAAATTTTTTAGTTTTAATGACACGATACAATTTAGTGTTTTTCAGTACCACTTTATGGACCTGTAGTACCACTTCATGGACCTGCAGTACCACTTCATCGTTCTGCAGTACCACTTAATTGTTCTGTAATAACACAAAACGATAGCCCGATACCAGTTCATATACACTGCATAACACTTGCATAAATTTTAGGTCTTCATCTCTAAATTTTACAAAAAAAAAATGGGTCCTTAACCCTAAAAGTTTTCTGCAGGGGCCTAAAACCTAACTTAAAACATCTTTTGGGACCTGAAACTTAATTAGCACTTTTAAAAAATGGTAACTTTCTAAATACGTTGTTGCAAACTTATCACAAAATTTATTATTAACTATCTTTTTTTTTCATTAGAATACATATTAAACTTACAACTTTTTATTGTTGGTTTGCACCTGGGACCAATGAGTTGGTTAACCCAAAACAGTTCAGTTTTCTCTAATATCCAAATGTCATCATTCATCAAAACTCAAAATTAATAGAAGATTCATAATCTAAATTACGAGATGAATATATTGAATAATAATTTGCTTAACCAACTTAGGGTGAACAAGAAATTAATTTTGGAGAATGGCCCATTAAAATAGAAGCTAATATATATTAAGTAGAGCTGAGAATTTGGGCCCGAGCCCATGGGCCAGCCCGACGTGGTACTAAAAACACTGGGCTCGGGCCTCAAATTCTATAACCCAAAACATAATCGGGCCTATTTGACACGACCCGACAGGCCCGCTTTATTTTAGTTTTTTCTTTCCTTTCTATATATTTCATTTATAAAGTTCAATTTTATAAGTAAAATAATATAATGTATTATAACTTTTTTCATATATTTATAATATTGTGTATAATAATCGTATAAATAATTAGTATGAATAAAAAAGAGTTTTTGACACGCTCGAATACTAGCAAGCGTACTAGATCGTACAAGTAGAAAATGAACATACGTCCAAGTATCGATCCACGAGGACAGCTCGATTAATTTTTAAGATATTTTTCCGATATTAATTTAGACTAAAGCGAATTTTTCTTTAATAATTTGAAGAATTGTTTTACCGAATGAAACTAAATAAAAAAACGGCAAACAAATAAACATATAATGATAAACAAGTGATAAAAGCAGATATTTGGCACGGATTAATCATACGTATTCGTGCAGTCAATTTTATTTAATCAATATCAATTTAGTTAAGGTAGAAATGCCTAACGTACGCGCTACCACTATTCGGGCCCATTTGGTTGGGAGAATAGGTTTAGACGGTATTAATTTTAGTTGGGTTTAAATAATGCTGGATAGAGTTATTTGAGGTGTTTGGTTGATAGATATAAATAATAATTTCGATGGTGTTTGGTAGATATATTTACATGGTATTAGCTCTAACTAAATCCAATTGCAGTTTTGCCCATAGATTGAATTTACGTCGTATAAATCTTGATTAGGGTTTTATTCCATCGTTCGTACTTCATCAGCCTAGTTCGTCCTCCATCTCTACTCAGTTCTTTGTTTGATTAATTATTTGCTCTAGTGTGTTGTCTTTCTTATCAATACAAGATATCCAATTTGCTTCGATGCAATAAACGAGTTATTGCATATCAATATATTCAATCTAATTATTGCAATTCAGTATATTATGGTTGCCATTGACCTTGATTTGCTCATATCGATTGTTTATTTGTTTTTGTTTTCAGATTAACATGTATAATTTAACATAATTTAACTATTGAATGCGTCGTCTTTCTTTATGGGTGAGTGAATTGTTTGATCGATGTAGACAAAGGAAAAAAGAGGTTAACAGATTTGCTATATAAAAAGTGTAATTAGAAAATAAATATTTAAATAAGGATAAACTTGTCCAAAAAGCTTGGGATTAGATAAAGGTAGGGTGGGAGACTGATTTATTTAATACCTTATTGAGAGTATTAACAAGTTGTTAACTAAATCCTACCATTAAATAAACCTTCCAACCAAACGCTTCTTTAAATAATGCTAATCCCTCTAATCCCTTCTAATACCCTCAATCAAACGGCCCTCGTGTATTGACCAACCCCGCGATTAATCATACGTGCGGGCTCACGTGTTTTATAATAGGGAATCATAATTCATAGATTGAGTTATTAAAATTTTAATATAATGTTGATTGTAGTGTAGACGGGGAATATAGCAATATAGCATCAATTTCCTTATACATACATTACTATCAATATTTTCTATTCCTACACAATCTCCATCCCAAAATCGCTGCCACTGATTTGGTTAGTGTGCTCAGCTTCTCTTTCACCATTTTCTACTTCTAACGAAAAAAATTAAAAAACAAATCACAAATAAACCAAAACTCGTCGAACATCCCCTGAGAAAAGGTTAAAGATGCTGTCTTTAAACCTTCTTCCGCCGTCCGCCGCCGCCTACAAATCCACAACCCGAACCCGAATCAGCGCCCGACATTCGGATCCATCAAAGCGCTTCTCCAGTCCCATCTTCGCTAGCTCCACGCCGGCGAGCTTCAACCTTTCTCAGATCTCAAAAGAAAGATCAGGTTTCGCGACGATTTGGGGATGGCCTAACCGATTTTTCTCAAGATCCTCAGCTCAATCGGCGAAAGCCGCCTCCGAAACGCCGCAAGATCCCAGCCCAGGCGGTGAAATCGAAGAACCGCCCAAGCCAAACAAGAAGCTAAAGCTAGCCGTCGTCTTCGGCCTATGGTACTTTCAGAACATTGTTTTCAATATCTACAACAAGAAGGCGCTCAATGTTTTCCCATATCCATGGTTCCTTGCGTCGTTTCAATTGCTGTGTGGTTCTATTTGGATGTTCATTCTCTGGTCTTTCAAGCTTCAGCCATGTCCCAAGATAGACAAATCATTCATCGTAGCACTCCTAGGACCAGCATTGTTCCACACAATAGGCCACATATCGGCTTGTGTTTCCTTCTCCAAGGTAGCTGTCTCTTTCACCCACGTAATAAAGTCAGCCGAGCCCGTCTTTTCGGTCGTCTTCTCTTCGTTCCTCGGAGATTCCTACCCACTCAAAGTATGGCTCTCCATACTGCCTATAGTCTTCGGCTGCTCGTTGGCTGCAGTCACTGAAGTATCGTTCAATTTCGGAGGATTGTGGGGCGCTATGATAAGCAACGTAGGCTTCGTATTGAGGAACATATACTCCAAGAAAAGCCTGCAAAGCTTCAAGGAAGTGAATGGTTTGAACCTTTACGGTTGGATAAGTATCGTTTCTCTTTTGTATCTGCTGCCCGTGGCAATCTTCGTGGAGGGTTCGCAGTGGATTTCGGGCTATCACAATGCTATTACAGCTATAAAGCCTTCGACTTTCTACCTATGGGTGATATTGTCTGGGATATTCTATCACTTGTACAATCAGTCCTCTTACGAAGCGCTCGATGATATTAGCCCGCTGACGTTCTCAGTGGGCAATACGATGAAGAGGGTCGTTGTGATCGTTGCGACTGTTTTGGTTTTCAGAAATCCCGTCAGGCCGTTAAATGCGCTTGGATCCGCTATTGCGATCTTTGGGACTTTCTTGTATTCTCAGGCGACTGCTAAGAAGCCAAAGGTTGAAGGAGGAGCTGAGAAGAAGGAATGAAAAGGGGAGATTCATTCTCTTCTTTTTGGATGCTCTGTAAGATTTTTTTCTTGTAGGGAGTTTTGTTTTTGCTCTGTTTTCTCGTTACTGTTTTTTGTCCTGGTTTGTTTCCCAAGCTATTTCTGCTTCATGATTTTGAGTATTGCACCTTTTCTTTTGGAACTTTATTGGATGGTTAATGAAAAATTCTATGTTGAATGGACACATTTAGATGCATTTTCATCATATCATGGACTAATTGCATAATTTGCTTTATTCATCATGATAGAAATAGGATACGAAGAATGCCATTGAGCTTGGAACTAAACTGTATGACCCAATTGGGTATCAACTATCATTAAAAATATGACGTGTCATGCGTATTTAGCAAAACATACGTATGTGTTCAACATGGTTGGGATTGGGTGTAATGCGTCACGTATCACTTTTTAAATGGTGTTGAGTTATACTCAATTAGACAAAACCTGAATAGAGAGTGCTTCCTAGCCTAGTCTCTCTTTTTGTTTACCTCGTGTTGCTATGCTTATTGATGAAACCCTTTTTTAAAATGAACCTCTTATAAGGTCCATGGTTTCTATTATCCATCTATCTATTAAATTATTGAATGGCACACATCATAGTAACTATCCCCAAATTGATTTGGTGTTATAATTGTTTTTTCACTCTTATTTTGAACTTATTCCAATTATAACATCTAAAATCAAATTTTCATGTAGTTAAAAATATAAGTAAACTTCATACTATAATATCACCTATTAAAAATAACTTAGGGTATAGTTAAATATTTATGTAGTCACTGGGTGTGCGGAAAATACTAGTGGACACTATAGTATATTCTATTGGCCTAACTTCCTAAGAGGCAAAGAAATTAGGTCATTTATAAACTAGCCTCATTAAATAAAAATAAAGGGTTAATTATGATTCAGGCCCCATAAGTGTTTTAAAATAGGGTTCAGGACCTATTAGAAAAAAAATTAGTTTTAAGGACCCGATTTCTGCAGTCTCACTTAATTGTTTCGCGGTAACACTTCATTGTTATGAAGCACCATTTAATTATTCCGCAGTACCACTTCATTTGTTGTGCAGTACCACTTCATTTTTTTATGCAGTAACAATGAAGTGATACTGCAGAATAATGAAGTGGTACTGCAGAACAATGTAGTTGTACTGTATAACAATGAAGTAGTACTGCGGAACAATGAAGTGGTACTGCAGAAATCGGGTCCTTGAAACTAACTTTTTTTGTGACCGAACCTGAAACCAAATTTTAAACAGTAACGAGGCGTAACGGAGCCTGAAACGAAATTCCCCATAAATAAATAAACTGAACAATTTAACTGCCTTTCTCGATTTTAACATACCCCATCGGATTGGTAGTTCGGCTAAAGGCACAACTTTATTTTGAAGGGAAAAATTAATTCAATAGGTCTTTACACATAAAACCCATTTGGAAAAAAACTTGTAATTTAGTACCCTTTCAGATTTTTTTATATGTAGGTACCTAGTAAAATAAATTTTTGCAGATAGGTACCCGATCCGCCGCAGGTACGCCATACAACAAATTAGGTGCCCTATATCAACGTATCGTGGTACGTCATACGTTGAGAAAATGGTACGCTGTATTAACACATTTACGTACGCCATCTATAACACATAAGGTACGCACAAACACATTTAGATATCATATATCAACGTGTTATGGTACGCCATACACACACAGGAAGGTACGACGTGACCGAAGAAACTGGTAAACATTAAATCGAGTACCTATCTGTAAAAATTTCTTACATGGGTACCTATCTGTAAAAGTTTTATTCAAGTAGGTATTTATGTGTAGATATCACTTATTTCAAATAGGAGAGGATGAGCAATATTTAATTTAAAAATCTTGAGGGCTCTCTTAGTACATATTTGTTAACCAAATCAACTGCAGATTACATAATAAACAAATCGATTACTTAAAGATATGTTTGTTTCGTAAATCGATCCTACACGAAAGCTTATTAATTAAAGATCCATGGAGTAAAATTAATTCAGATCACTCCACTCTTTCTTATTTGGGTCAATAAGGAATGGATATTGAACCAACCTATTTCATTATTTACAGAAACAAGTCACTAACTTCATATATTAGAGCAAAACCTAAGTCTCTATGATGAGTAAGCCGGAAATCTATGTCTTAGTATGCAGTTAAATGGATGGGAAATAATTCATGTTGAATGATATATGATCATCCAAATTTAATTTTTTTAATGATTTTATAGTTGATTATCCGTTAATACATATTTAATTCAACCAACTAACTGAAATCGAAAGAAGCTAATTATAAAATAATAATAATAATAATAATAATAATAATAATAATAATAATAATAATAAAAACCCTCGTTTTCAATTTGTTGATTAACAACTCGATAAATAATTTTATCATGGATCAGTTTGCCTGTTGTTAGTTATCGACACGTCTTCCCTTAATTATTTTATGTTTTCGCCATTACAGTATTCATCGTACACAACAAACCCAAAGCCAAAACCAACATTTTACGGTTGAGGTAGATGGCACATTGATGTTCATAATATAATACTTCGTCTGTAGTAATACTGATTATATGGCGTATATTGAGGTTTATTTGGATTTGTTGGGGTTCTATATATCGATCTCTGAATGTTGTATTGTATCATAGCTAAGATAGGAATGTTCGTATCAGAGTCGGGGCTGAAACGGGACGCATGGTTTTTGTTGCTATATTATAAAATTAAATATTTCGACATCAAGAATAGTTGACTTTTTGCAGGTAAATTAGCTTTTCATGGCCGTTGATATGTTCTGTATTGTAAATTTATTTATTATATGAAGAGAAAGGCGTTATTCGCATTGAACTATTACAGACAAGTTTCTTCAAGTATGGCAAAGGCGCAACAACACAAACTATACGAGGAAGAAGAAGAAGAAATGGCTTTCGTTCATCCTCCGATTTTGAAGAGGTTAGACTGCAATAGTTATGGTAGTATCGTAGATTTCTAGATACCAAATATATATATATCGACGCCAAATTCCGTCGAGGAGCAGTCGTCGAAGTTATTATCGGCGATGTTAAATCCCATAGAAAATAGTTTCGTCGTAAATATTATAATTCGAATTATTTCGATGGCTTTTTGGTGGAAAATGCCATCAAAAGGTTATGCGATAGGCTATTCTTGGAATTGCCAGTCAGAAATAAAATCGGTACCTCTGTAGTGATAGTTTATTGTAATTAATTCTATGTGTGAGATAGGTTTGTTATTAGAGTAGGTGTTATGAAACCGGCTTCAGGTGTGTGTCAATTGAATCAACAAAAAAGTTCTTGATTGAGATATGATCGAATTTCATAGACAAAAGCAGAAAAACGGAGCCTCGATATAATGTGGTTCGGCCTACTCCATGGATCAACTAAGCATTTTTCTCTACTCCGTAAATTGAGATTGCAACAGGCCGGGCCTACCGTACAGGGCCACAAATCCAGTCCAGTGTAAATAGGGCCCCAATTTTTTTCCTTTATAATATAAGGGCTACTCTCTTTAATGGTATTAATGGCACTTCTGTTCTGAAATACGATGAAAGCTTATTTTCGAACACTAGGCCCAAGTTGAGTTAGGATTCTGGCGTGTACCCCAATATAAATAAATTATTAAAAGGCAGTATTTTTTTAATAGGGCCACATATGGGTCAACTTTTAGAAGGGCCAATGACTCAAAAGGGCCCACGGAACAGGGCCACAAAAAAATGAAAAAACGGCCATCGGAACATAAAGCTACCATCAGCATTTTACTAACGCAAACCATCTCGGTTTCTCGTCGGACTTTCATCACTCATTACATATCGCCCCTTTTCATAGGCCGCACTCAAACTCTCTAGGATGTGCGCATTATACTCTCCGAGTTCTTATATGAGCGAAATCTCGCTCGTCAATGTTGATATCCTGATTTTAAGGGAGAAAGTCTCCAACCAGCCATTGTTAAATGCTGATGCAGAATTCTTCGTCTTTGCTCTTTCACATCGGTTTCCGTGTTGTGAATTTAATGACGTTGGGTAGCAAACTCAAGTCTCATAACGTATAATTAGAAAAGTTGTGACCAGTTTATAAGCTCGTGGGCTACTCCCTCTATTTTCAATTGGTTTTAAAGTGGAACTCCATGAACTTATGAATTTGGACTTATTGGGCTTTTAAGGGGATTTTATTCCCAACAAACGTACTTTCCCAAAATGAATCTGCTGACTCTCAAGTCTCGGTTCTGGGCTTTGATACATCCATTAAGTGGACAACTTACATACCGAATGGCTCCTTTGATTGCATCTTTTGTCTTTACTTACACTAATCTTCAGTCGTCGCAATGTCTTGTCTCGACTTGGATTCAGAATATAGTCGTTGAGTTGAATCTCCCTCCATGGCTTTGTTCTGACTTTTCTCGACTGAGTCCTCTCTTCAGTTTTTTTCCAGACTCTTTTTGTCCGATTTATTTTTAATCATTTTATTTTTATTGCCGTAATTGACAATTGACATGAAGCGTTTTGCATTATTAGTTAATTTATTTTTGCCTTTTAAGATTTTCACCCCTTCTCATATCATATTAACATTCGTAATTAGTCATGCTATTAATTAGCCTGCTACAATAATATCCATGTTTACTGAATTTGAAACAGTTTCTAGTTTCCACTAATCCAAATAACTACTAAATAAAGTTAGTGCATGGACAACTCGTAACTAAATTATTCCCATCACGTAACTCATTGCTGACCAAAATACATATATATACATACCAATACTATATTACAAATTTGGGCAACTATTTTGATTAATATATTTGGTAATATAAAAAGTATAGGTGACTAACTGACTTGACATTCATACTCATTTGGCAGCTGAGGTTAACTACAGTCAAGTAGGATTTCCGACTTATTTTATCTGAACTAGTTCGCTTTGCATACTCAAATGTGCGTATTCTATAATAAAATAATTATTAAAATAGAAGGGTAAAATTGAAAATACTAAAATATCATGTAGTGGGTGGTTTTATTTCAATTTAATATTCTTTTTTAATTAATCTTATTTTTTTCAAAGTTCAATTAATCTTAGTTGACAGATGACAATTTAGACCAGTGCTTTGCTGTTTAATAAAAGAGTATAGATAGTTAGAAATTTATTCCGACATACTCCATCTGGTCTTCAAAACATGTTGTTCTAGATATCAACACGCATATTAAGAAAAGCGTAAAATGTCTTTCTTGACCCTACCTAATTAAGTTTTTGATCTATTAACCACTATTCAACTTATCCATTCAATTTTTCCTTCATTATTAAGAAATAAGAGGGGTAATTCTGGAAATTTACATAACTTTTTCTTAGAAAATATCAAAACGACCCCCTTTGCAGAACAGAAAAAATTAACTAAAGTGACTTGTTTTAAAGACCAGAGGGAGTATTAAAGTTAGTAATATATTTTTTTTTACAATTATCAAATATGTATAGTGACTTTTAGCAACCTAAATACATTTTTTGTCCATATATATACCAATTAGTGTTTTCTTTAACGCACGCAAACAAATTAAGAAACGGTAAGAAAAAGATCACACATTTACTCATTCTACGAATCGCGGGAAATACAATTCTCGCGGGAGACTGAGTTTTCCTTTATCGTAGTAGTTGAACCTATCAAATTTACTATACATATACATATAAATGTATTTACGCATTCCATATAGGTTCGAAAAATCTTTATTTGATATCATCACCCTCCACATCACAGATATTTATATACCTATAATCTCCATTATTCGCTGCAAAACTCGAAACAACATCGTCACCTGGTAATTAATGTCTCGAGAAAATACTTTCGATCTTTGTTTGAGAATCTGCAGTCCCCGTAAATTCTTCTGTATTTATTATCATTATTTTTGCGTTCTTGGAAATTATCAAATATGGAAACAATTTTATTCGACAATTTGGTTGATTCGTGTAATAATATGTTACGTGCAAGCCGGCACACTCGTGCCTCGGGCTTTGATTCATTGATCTTTGCGAATATTTTGTTCTATTCATTTTTAATATTTATTTTTTCGATAATTACTTAGCAACCATATGTCACGCGACAGAAGGTTATTATTATCAATGGAGGAGGAAAATTTACAAAGTAGAATAAGTAATAACAACGGTGGGGAAGTGAGAAGGCTTCACATAGTTTACTTCCTATGTCGAAATGGTCGAAGCGAACAACCGCATCTCATTCGACTCAACAACCTCTCGACAAACGGTGTCCGATTACGAGGTTAGTTTTCTTTGTAATCGTTTCTTTATTTTTTTTATTATTTATGTTATTTATAATAATTAATTAACTTCATGGATTCCATTATTTGTGTTGTTGATCAATTATATTCCCATAGATGTCAAGAGATGGTTAGGTGAATTGCGTGGGAAGAACATGCCGGATTCATTTGCTTGGTCCTACAAGAGGTTTGTGTTGTCTACGTTGTTATCTAACATTTTAAATATAATATATATATATATATATATATATATACATAATACATAGAAACACTACTAATCTTGAAGTTGTAGATGAAAATCCGTGTGTGTTAGTATGTGTTTTAGACTTCGTTTTATTAAAGTACAAGTTGGAATGCAGAAAGTACAAGACGGGTTATCTGTGGCAAGACTTGATTGATGACAATGATCTCATCACTGCGATCGCAGACAATGAATATGTCCTAAAAGGATCTGAAATCTCAAGCATAGCAATAACTGGAAAAGGTAAACATGATGATAGATATGATCACTTGTCTTTTTTACATGGGTTTTTCCAAACAATATATATATAGAGAGAGAGATAATGTTTTCTTATTGATATTACAAAGTTATTTAATCAGTACATTTTGATCCAAATTTTTCCATCTAATGTTTCAGACAAAACCAATCCCATGATCATGAAGGAAGATCGATTGAAAGACGTGAAAGAATCGACAGATCGAACGTCGATTTCTCTCTCGACGAAATCGTCTCCTTCGATGTCAGAAAAAGAAGCAGAAGAATCACCAGTTTTTACATCATCAACGTTAGCAAACGATGATCCTTCACCAAATAACTTGGTCGTCTCGGACAAGAAGAATAATACTAACAAGAAAACGAGCGTCGAAAGGGTTTCGAAGAGCGAAGGGACGACTAAATTAAGCAGTGCTAATACATCCCAGACAAGAAATGGATGCTCGAGCCATATTCTGAGGAATTTGATAACTTGCGGCGCTGTCGAGACTAACGATTCAGCGCTCGTGGTGGTGAACAAGAATAAGCATCATAGTAATAATAATTGTTGTAATAATAATCGTAGTAGTAATAATAATTATATACCTTTCTCGAGAATGTGCTCGAGCGATATGGGAAATGTTCGCTCGGGCGACGAAGTTTATAGTCGTCGGAGGGAGAAGAAATCATCATCCGTCGATGGATCTGATGTTGTTCCGAGCAATGGGATTCATCGGAGCAAATCGAATAATACAAGGTATGGTTTTCATGTTATTTAATTATCAAAAAAGTAATGATTTTTGTTGTTACATTAATACAAAAGCCCATATATGCTCATATTTTAGGGAGAAATTCCATGGAGAGAGTAAGAGAAGTAGCGATCATGGGGGAGTATTTGGTGTTTCGTACAAGCCGATTAACGGACCTATATGCTCGTAAGTTAATAATAATTTTGTATATATCTTCTCTTTATGTAATTTACGTACGTATAACTATTTTTGTTGTTCTTTGTCAGTCTATGTAAGAAGCAATTCAAGCCAGAGAAGCTTCATGCACATATGATGTCATGCAAAGGGAGAAGAAAGGCCAAATTGAGTACTTCAGTAAATATTTCGTCTACCATGAAAGAAGAAGCTGACCACTTGGGCCCACGTTATTTGCTTGCTCATCATTAATTCTCAGAAGTACATGCATAATCAATTCGTCTTTGCTATTTTGTCATAAATTAATAATTCGTTTCTCTTTCATTTCTAGAGATTGAAGAACTCTTTCATCATTGTGAATGCTGCAAATAGAGGCCCCTTTGTGATGATTAAGAAGTTTGATTGTGAAGAATGGTGCTGATATAATTTTTATTATCCCATTACGGAAACACTTACTTGCCCACGGGAAAAGGATCAATAATACTGGTCTGTTTAATTTGCCAGTTAAGCAAAGGTTGCTGAAAAATCAAATAGTCTGTATAATAAAAGAGTTGGTCAAACTATTAAAATGTTTAGATAGATCATTGAAATGTGAAATACTTCTACTAATTATGTTTATTGGCCGTACCCTTTCCGCAGCTGTCGAACAATCTCTAATCATCCATGAAAATCTTTGGAGTTTCAGAAAATTTTAGATATCGTGTAACATTTCTTCTTTTCTCTTTATTATATTTCTCATATTTCGTATTCAGGAAGCATGTCAAAAAAAAAAAAAAAGGAAGCATTCGATAACTTTGTTGGCTTGTTTATAGTGCCTATCAATATCATTTAAGAGATGCATCATCAAATGCTAGCAACCATGGACAATAAAATCGATTTTGTACACGGCACATACGGTTGTTATATTATATATTTCTTATATATTAAGAAATATCTATATGAAAATTATCCAACAGAAGCAGCAATAAACATATGCTAGTTATTGAGTTTGTATGTAGAAATTGATTACTCATTTAAGTTGTTCCATAGATATATATCAAGTTGCCTTACTTGGATCTTGCTTGCCCATACATCTCCCAACGTTCAACTAAGCAAACTAAAACCAAATCTGGCAATTTTGTATCAAACATTATCTCATTGCATTGACGTTCAAGATAATAAATAGTTCCTATTTCATGACTGTTTGGTAATGACAGCTTTGCTTCTTCACAAGTCACTTTTTCTTTTCACTTCATGCAATTCATTCTCTATTATATTATATTTAGCAATGCCTTTGCAATAAATAACACGAAATATCACAATCATTTTGATCCAACAAACCCCAACTGATAGGAAAGAGAATAACTTCAATAGATTTACAACTTCAAACTGGGTTTCGTTTTCCGTTCATAGATAAAAACCTAATATTTCCAATAATAAAAGAAGGGAGAGATGGCAGACATCATACCTTCAAACTCCTCTCTATCGGTAAAAGACCATAAATAAAGAAGCAAAGCTCAGCAGCAGCATTTCGTCATATGTTTTCAGACAACATATGCTCTTTCCAGAAAAAAAAACGTCTCTTTCTTCTAGAGAAAATAGTCGGGAGCTCGCCGAGTAACATCAGGTTCCCCTTTCCTTGGATCGGGATCAAACTGCCCCAATTTAAATTATTTTTTTAATTAATAATAGATCAAATTAATTCCTTTTCGACGAAAAGAAAAAGAATATCGACACAAACCTGCATGAAGTTATACCCTTTGAAATCATCAACTTCCAAGATAGAACCCAAATTGCCGCAACGATAGCAGTAGTTCGGCGCACTAAAGACAGTCACGACCTTTTTCTCCTATCAAAAAGATCGAAACCTAAGCTAAGCTAATAAGCAGATGCGTATCGTATTGTTTAAAAAGGCGTATGTATATACGTACGTGGGCCCAATTGTATCCTTCCATGACAAGCTGATGAGCTCTAGCAATAAGGTTCAAGCCATTTTTGTGGTTGAACTTCTCTGATATGTCCTGTATATATATGAATGGATAGAACACATAATTCGATATAGGAAATCATGATATATGTTTTATATTCATATGTATACACACATGCACACCTTTCCGAAGGTGAAACCAGCGCCACGAGGAGATGCGCCCCAACCAGCACGGTGGTCGGGATCAGACCAAAGGAAATCGCACATTGGGCCTTCGTGTGGAACTTCTTGAATTCGATTCACATTATTTCTTATGCTGTCGAGAGTTTCCATCGATGGGGACAATCCTCCGTGGAGACAGAATATCTCTGACTCAACCTACCATGCAACAAAACACGATTTCATTAACTACAAACATAGGAAGTGATATCATGTGAAGAAATATTTCCTACATACAGTTTTTTTTTTAAGGGCAATTTACTGTCGTAGTCGGTGCTAGCGACGATTTTGACAAAATCAAGTTGACAATCGTCGTTCCTACCGACGATTTTTTGAAAAAGAAAATAAAAAAATATACAGCGGTGATTTCTACTTGAGCATACTTTCCAGCGTTCGGCTACTTGCACGACATAGGAGAGTAATGTAGCTCAAAATAAATTGTTGGTAAGTTTGACAAAATAAGTACTTGTGCTTTCATGTCTTGGATATGTAGGTCCTATTCGTGGAATTGTACTGTCTATACTATGACATAAATCGAACAATATGATATCGTCTGCTTCAATTTATAACCAAGAATACAAGCTAGTGACAAAACGAATCTGGTGAATTAGCGGAAAAAAGTACAAGGATTACTGACTAGTGCAGTGAGAGGGAGATAGTCAAAAAGATCGGTGAACATCTTCCAAACATTTGCATTTCCATACCTACAATCAGATTGGCACTTTCAAAGTATTAGCAATGACTAAAAATCATAATAATACGATAAGAAAAAAAACGATGGTAGCTCTATCTACAAGTTGACGTCAAACGATTTGGAGCAATTACGATAAATAGATCTCAAAAGCAACCACGAAAAAAATTATACAATCCAAAAGCTGAACCTTTTGGGCGACATCATTAACGTTAACTACTGCCACAAATCAATAAACTATATTGAATTACGAAAAGCAAAAGTCAGCATATATAAAAGCGCAACAAGATTGCATGGAACGAGAAAACTCACTTCTTCTTGCATTCATCATAAAACCCATAGACTTCAGTGATCTGCAACCAAAATAACACTGTGTTTCAGCATAAGAATCAATCAAAGTGAAGCAAAATAACACCATGCATTTATAGAAGATTCAAATAAAAAGGAAAACCAATCATCTAATAAGTGAAAGGGCTACAATTATGTTAATGATGTGGCTTTCCATAATTCAATATCCCGCGCTATGCACTAAAGAGGTGCCAAGCTGAAATTAATTCAGTTTACAACAACCATGATGATTAAAAGATTCACAAGCCAAGAAACTTAAAAGGCATAAAAGTTACACATGAATATATAAGCAAGAGATGAATCGAGTGAGTTTACACGTAAATTACAATGTCAATATGAAAGGGGTCACAAAGTAGAATCCTTACCCCTCTGCTTTCATGATTTCCCCTAAGAATAGTGATCCTTTGAGGATAGCGCACTTTAAGAGCCACTAAGAGCTGGAAAAGTAAATAAGTAAGCATACAACAAAGACTGTGATACTGATGAATTAGGCAAACAATCCTCTCTGCTTGCGTAAAAGTAAGATAAATGAAATCACAAACTTGAAGGAAAAAGCAACGAGGCAAAGTATAGAGCAACTGTAGTAGTATAAAGCCGGCTTTATACAACAATACCAAACAGAATGTACGTTCACATCTACTTACTGAGACGGTTTCAACAGAATAGTAACCTCGATCAACATAATCTCCCATAAAGAGATAATTTGTGTCGGGACACTGCCAACAAAAAAAACTAGATGGCGTAAGAAATCATAAAAGTAACAATGCATCCAATTAAGATCGTTGACAAATTGTCAATATAAATAAAAATTGAATAAGATTAGGAGAAAAAAATGAGATGGCACGTATAATTCAATGCATGCATAAAAAGGATGGATTTCCAGCATATTCTGTAGTAAAAAAAATATATGTTTCGTCACAATACAGCAGGAAATATAAAATGTAGATAACTAAAATACATTTCCTCCGATGCGAAAAAGTTCAGCAAGGTCGTAAAATTGGCCATGGATATCGCCACAAATTGTCACTGGACTTTTCACGGGCTGCATCAAGTAGATCGATAAAGTAAGGTATAAATAGGCAAAAGCAAATAACGGTAAGGGCATGCCGATGGGGAAATATATCAAATAGTTAAATGACATTCAACTTTTGCAGCTAAAAAGATGGGACAAGCTCAAACGAAAGAAGCTAACAATTAATCAATTGTCATGATTCGAAGTTTAAATACACAACCTAAGTCTATTAATCAACTATTATTTATCAACAATTGCAGCATCTAGTCACAATCAAGATTATCCCCATAGAACTTAAGCAGATACGTTATGACAAACCTAATACCAATTGAAAGATTACCATAATAAAGAAACAAGAAAAGTGTACCTGGACATTACTTTCTCCCACTAGAATCTCTCTTGCCTTGTCACATAATGACTTAACCTATTTATAAAGATACGGATTCTCAGCCTAACCATATGAACTCATAAAAGGTGTTGCAGAAATTATCAGAAGCAAAAATTAACTAAAACAGGGAGATAACATTGACAAACAAACATGCAAAAATTACATCTTCTACATAACTCGTTTTGATGTATTCTACAGACAAAATATCAAAGGCTAATGTTGCTAGCTCAACAAATTTAGAACTGTTCGTTCCATGTCAACAGTCTTCCTTTTCTTGCAGTAAATTTCCTTCAAACACCACTGGAAAAAAGAACACGATACTAAGTCTCAACCCTGAACAAATACAAAAGTAGTCGTCTTTCCCAAATGCCACTAAATAGAAAGATGAAGAACTTGAATTCATCTACCAGAAATAAAACCCAAAGCATTCCCTTTTGTATAAACACACAAATTCCATGAGTAAGTTTCTTTGCCAAACACAAACTCTAATAATTATAACCAAAACCAACGAACACTACTCCTCACTCCAACATTCCGCCGAATTGCTAAAATCTCCCTAATCCCAAATCCAAAAACACAAGCAACCACTAAAGCAACGAAACAGAAAATAAATCGGCAAACCCAATGCCATATAAGCATATTACACTAAAAAAGATGGGCGAAACGAAATTACAAAAATTCAAACAAAGAAAGAGTAAGAAAATCCAACCTCGGCCTCGGAAAGAGGCTTGCACTTCCTTAGCTGCTCAATCATCCTGTCAAGATCGATGTTCGCTCCATTACCATCATACACGTCCATTTCTGCTTCGTGCGACGTCGATCAGAAATCTGAAACAGAGCCGAGAGAGTGAAGCGGTGAGAAACGAGTAAAGTGTAGTGACTTTGGGATAGAAAAGCGATTTAATCGAGGCTAATGCTGAGCTAACTCGGCTATCTCTTTTTCCGTTTCTTCAACTTCATTGTTTTTCGTCGGACTCGCATCATCACACTTCACACAAGACACATGGCGTGGGTGGCAACTCTTTCACTTTTATTTTTTGAACTTACATATGTATATTTGCACATCACTCCCTCAGTGGCTTCCGTTTAAGCGGCAATTAACGTTGCACCCCTCGAATTCAAAACTTCTTTGCAATCTGCACCCTCTAATAAGTTTGGCAAATTACATTCCCCACAAAACAAATGTTGAAATTTTGCAACAATCACGTCAGAAAATTTTCATTGCTTGCGAGTCGAAAAATATACTCAACGTAGCAAAATAAAATATAACAATGTAACTACACTTAGTATTTGAGTATGCACCTTTGTTGTCTTTCGAATGACGATGTTATTGGGAAAACCTTGTTGGGTTATTTCAGCCAATGTGGGGTTCTTTTTTAGTGAAATAAAAACTACCGTCTCCAAAAAAAAAAAAAAAAAAAAAAAAAACAGTATTTACAAACATGTTAATATGGCGTATAGGTAGCTTTGGCATCGATCGTTATATATTTCGATTGAGCGAAATCGACGTTGCCGTTGAGGTTTATTAATCACACCGCAACTTTTGGTTGAGTACTTGAAGTTGTAGATAGGCATACAGACATTCGATCCATCCATGTCCATTCTAACGTTTAAGTACTTGATCAAGTGCTTAAAAGGCTAGTGGGTAAAACTAGAATTTATGGAATATTATTTTAAGTTGAAAATTTCGAGTTTATCTAGGATATAATTTCGAAATTTAATACCATATTCAAAGATACTTTGTTTGACTTAGTATTTAAATTAGTTATCTAACTATGGTAAGTTTCCTTGTATGAATTTTGAATTCAAAAAGGGGAGAGAAAAATACGGCAAAAATCTCTCAAATCGATGAGTAAAAATCGAAAATTTCAACATTTGAATAGGTGAAAATTCCAGCCTAACCAGTACATAAATATGGCAGCCCTAGTCCGTAAGTGAGCTGATTTTTCGAAAATAGCTAAGGCAAAAACACACACTAAACGCACACACCACTCTCCCACGCAACGGTTCAGTTCTCTCTAGCCATCTTTAAAGAATTGGTTCCATGGTACACTGTGAGGTTGGCATGACGATCTAGTGCCATCCACCACCATCACCGTAGTCTTGAAGAAAAGGACGAGGAGCTGCCACTCGCTTCAACTGGTAATTCTCTACGGGTTTGACCCGCCCTATTACGTGTCAATATGTATTATCATTCCGATCCAAGCTACGAGGGCAATCGGAAAACCAGAAAAATTTTATTATGCACCGTATCTGGGGACGTGGCGTCTCCGGCATACACCGGGTTCTCCAATAGTGTTCACATAATGTGCACACCATAAAATTCCTCGGTAAAGTAATGCTCAAGATCAATACTATCTGTCAAAAAACAACTTTCAAACTTGAAAACTTTTGGATGCATGGGAGTTTTTTCGGCATTAATGGTCAATATTTATTTCAAGAATCAAACATTTAAAGAATATTATACTTCTAAAAGTAAACACCCCGATTGAAATACTAGGTTACATTAAAATGATCCACTTTTTCCATGTGTATATTGCATCTAGGTTATGTTGATGAATCCTATGATTTCCTTGCATAAAGTAATTTTTCAAATTATTATAAAAGACTATTTGAGATCCAAAATGCCTCAAGAAATGAATTTGTTGTTAGTACATGAATTTTTTGTATTAAGACCATTTCCAACCCAAAAACGCATTATCAAATCCAAACTTATTCGCAAACTCAAAATACTGTAATTTTTTGCCAACTGTCTCATTCTAAAACTCAATGGACTATATTCGAATATTCATTTCTACGCCGACTTTTACAACTTATCAAACTTGCCCACAGATTTACAATTTAAAAAACCTAACATTTTATTATATCCAATTAAAAAATTTGCTATAATTTTTATATATTTTTATTTATTTTTAATAAGAATGTTTTTATTATTAGAACAAATAAAGGATTATGAAATATAAAACTCATTTTATGCATCCAAACGCGTAGATGCGTTTATTAGAGGAGAAAGTAAGTGTAAAATCCATTAAAAGATTGATTTTTGGATTCGATTGGAATAATTTTAATTTTTTTTTGGATTTTCTAGTTCCAACGGAAATGATCTAAGTTGACATGTAAAAACTTTTGTCAGTATACAATATTTAATTTTATTTTCTTAAGAAAATTACATCATTAAAGGTCGCTTTAGACGGACCCCCTATTGTTATGAATTAGCACTGTCCTTCGGGACGGATTCTGGGGGAAGGTAGGGTTGTAAATGAGCCGAGCTCGTCATTTTCTAGGCTCGAGCCCTTGCAACTGAGCTCGAGCTCATCCAACTTTTCAGCTCAGGGCTCGAGCTCGAGCTCATTTACAGCCCGATGAGCTCGAGCTTGAGCTTGAGCTTTTAATAAAGAATTAAAAAATAAAAATAATATAAATTTAATGTAGGGAAAAAAAATTAAATAAATATTAAAAAAACTCACAGCCTGTTCGTGAGCGTTCGAGCCCACATGATTGGGCTCAAGCTCGAGCTCGAGCTCATTTATATGGAGCTCCGGCCGAGTTTTTGCGGAGCCGACTCGGCTCATCTTTCACCCTAGGGGAAGGAGAATACCCTCTCAATTGCCAAGCCCATTTGGCCCAAGAAGAATATGGTTGGACATATGAAACAAATGGAAAGTACCTAAAAAGGAAGAATATAAACTTCTCTATAGAACGATATAAACAATGAGCATGTTGATGATTGATGTCTCAAGCATAATGACGAAATAAAAGTGTAATTGTTAGTTGGACAAGGCAGAAAATGTATGTGTCTACATAAATTTATATATGTGTGCTAGGAGTAGGACCAACATAAATTGGATTCCATTTATTCCAATCATTGCATGTGGGGAAAATAACATCTCTCTCTCTCTCTCTCTCTCTCTCTCTCTCTCTCTCTCTCTCTCTCTCTCTCTCTCTCTCTCTCTCTCTCTCTCAACACGTATTGGTATTACATACTATTGTATTCATGTGGTTAGTACGAGAGTTATTGAATGTGTTTGTTATATTTTCGAAGTATTTTTGTATATTTTGTTTCAAAAAATAAGAATTATTTTTCATTTCAACATGCACCACATAATTGACTTAGCTAGATACGGTAAGGGTACCACATTTTGTTACGGGGACGTTAACTGTGCATAATAGACTGAATTTATCTTCTGATTTATTATGAATAAAACTGCTACCTTACAATAAAAAAAAAAAGGACTGATCGTACATTTTTCGTGGACTATAATAAGGTTTAGTTTAATTCAAATTAAAAACTATAATGTTAATGACTGTATAAGATATCTCTTACTTAATGAAAATAGCCTGTAAAACAAGGCTTAGTGAGAGCGAGATAACTATATCAATTTAATATTCTTGGTAAAACAAAATAGAGATTGAAGAATCACATAATTGATTTGACCCGAGGTGTGCATGCAAGAGTAGTGAACCCAGTAATTATGGGTCAATTCGCATGCTTATAAATCCTTTCTCTCCTTTTATTGATGCGTTCATAATTAATGTCATCATTCACCACTCATCGTGATAATTGCAATAAATTGCTCAAATTCCAATGTCGTTGTCTAAGTATTTTTATATATAAACATATGTTTTAATCCTTTATTATTTAAAAAAGGGAAATTCCCTTTCAGCACCCTTCAGGTTTCAAAATTCCTGATAAGTACCCCTTGAAAGATTTTTTCCTGTTCAGTGCCCATCCGCTAGAAATCGTGTATTTAATACCACAAAATTGATAGGACGAAAATATCCCTTTTCAAATCAAATTGGACATTATACCAACCGTTTTGGTAAATTATACCAACTGTTGTCGCTGATAATACCAACAAAATAGCGGTATTATAATTTTAAATAAATGAGACTTGAAATTATACTTACTGATAAATCGTTATCATACCAACAGTACTAATAGTGTTCAATTATGTTGGTATAATTACGACAACAATTGGTATAATTTTCAGATTATATATATAGAATATATATATATATATATTTTGGTGGTATAATTAGCAATAACAATTGGCATAATCAAAACACTTGGTAAATGCCCAATTACAGTAACGTTGTGGTATAATAACGAAAACAGAAGGTATATTTTTCAGAATTTCGGGTATAATACCAAAATCTGTTGGTATAAATAATGGCCAATGTTGCAGTATAAAACTAAAATAATGTTATTTATCGGTTTAATAACGAAAACAGTTGGTATAATTTCTATAGTCTATGGTATAATAGCAAAATCAGTTGGTATAATGTCCAATTTTATAGTATAAAAAATTATAAACGTTATTTATTGGCATAATATCGGAAATAGATGGTATAATTTCTATAATTCTCTGGTATAATTTCAATTTTGTTGGCATAATAACGAATTTTTTTGTATAATTCATGCAAAAATAGTTCAGCTTTTTCTGTATGCGTGAGACAAAGGGTATTTTCGTCTTTAACTGCTTAAAAAACCAAGGTACTGAACAGGAAGAAATTCTCAAATCGATACTGAAGAGGAAGAAATAATTCGAGTGGTATAATTTTTTAATACTCGAAGGGGACTCAAAAAGAATTTCCATTTTAAAAACAACTGCAATAATTTCTCAATACCTGCCCAATTTCACGCTCACGTGCAATTGAAGGAATTGCAAACTGTTCGTAGTAATCAATGCATCACCTCCGTAGAGAATTTATTCGAATGGAGCGTATGATCATGGATATTATATAATATAGCATTTATTTTCAATTGAGCTTTTGATAACAGTTTTTAATGACAAACAATCATCCGCATCATTTATGTGTGAATAAATTGATTTCACTACTGAGATGTTGTCCTCGACTTTCTGAAATGTCACGAAAAGGGACGTTAGAAATGTTCGCGCCGTTGCCAAGCACAAGTTGAACTAGTATATAGGCACGTTCTATGCATACACAATATATATCAATTTATATTTTAAGTTAATTAAATTACATTACAAGTTTAAATTTCTTACTTCTATTAGGTTTAAGAAAATTTATTTGATCATATAATTGTAATTATTAAGAATATTATGGATAAAATTGTAATTCAACTTGACACACCAAATTGATTGGCATCTCCAGCTTAATAAAATAGAAAGATATTAAGTACCTTTTTAATATATTATATCTCAAGTTTTTCTTTCAGACTTTAGTATCTTTTTTCAGATATGGAACATATTACTAGACCTATTTCCTGGCTTCAGGTATATAAATAAACCGTAAAGTACTAAAAATAATCAATTACATATAATTAAAGTTATATATTATATTTATGAAAACCTTGATTTTATCCAGCATGCCACGCGATTCTTGCACTATAAGCTGCATGCACTTGATTTATATTCGATAAGGCCAACTGTTATTTAATTAAACGTCTTCAATTTACAAACGTGATCATAGGGGAACAGTTCAGCTTTTTTT
Source organism: Craterostigma plantagineum (assembly GCA_027422505.1). Taxonomy (NCBI): domain Eukaryota; kingdom Viridiplantae; phylum Streptophyta; class Magnoliopsida; order Lamiales; family Linderniaceae; genus Craterostigma; species Craterostigma plantagineum. The sequence continues at coordinate 7,947,298 of JAPQWV010000024.1, forward strand.
TTTGTTTGGTAAACGGATATACTTGATTTAATTACTTAATCAAAGGTGCCTGATTGTCGATGGATTAATAATGCTCTTATTAAATAATGTCTGTCGAATTAGGAAACAAAATACAAAAGATAAAGTGTACTGTTTGACATCTTTCATAGAATATCGAAATTATTAGTTTTTTACTAAACAAACACATCATGTATGTTTGGATGAGGATGAGTCGATGTTACGATGTTATAATTGCGTATCATTTATCAGAAATCCTAATCTATTATGTCATCATGTTAGACTTTAATATCACCAGTAATTAATCATTTCGAGAAGTATGTCGGTCAAAACATCGGTTTAGCTGATCATTACAAAGTAGAATATAATTAAATAAAGTTGAAGACAAATGATAATGATAAATAATGTAAAAGTGATAGCACAAAAGGGAAAAGAGAAGGGGAAATATGTCGAAAAGGTAATTTGGTACACATTTGGTCTACTCCTACGACTACAACTCGTTCTTGTACATTATTGTGTCATAAACCTAATACATTTAATTAGTCTGACCTCAAATTTACTGATTTCACTTTTTTTTATGACGAATATTCCTTAAAGTTGAAAATTAAAATTAAGTATTTTTAAGCGATTTCTAATTAAACCATTATATATAAAAATAGGACTGAAATATGATTTAAGCCGGCTCAACGTCTGAAAGCCAAGAAACTCATGAGCTTATTGTTGTTTTATATTATTTCAAAAAAAAATATTTTTTCCTATTATTTTATGGAGTTCGCCCTTAGAAAATGGGTCGATTACCTCTATATAAAGAGGATAATTCAACAAAATAATGATAAGGACGTCCACCTTAATTTGAATATATATAACATAATCTCACTTGTTAAAATTTTTAACGTAATGGTTATATAATAGTAACTTGGCATCCATTATGCGCCATCCACCTACAATTCTGACACCGTCAAAGTAGTACCAAAAATCAAATGAGCCAATTATTTCTTAACATTTTATTTCAAAATGGTTAACCAGTCTGATTTGAATATCTTGGCAGCTCTCAAAACGGAATAAAAAATAATTGCTTTTTCCATAATGCCCATCATTATTCACACTCATAGGTTTGTTGTCCAATAAAAAATAAAAACAGAAATACTATACTATAAAGAGGTTAGTTGGGGTTTACCATAGTTCCCCAACCCAAAGAATTACTTCCAAACAAATGGAGTTAGGCCTTAGTTTAGGATCTGATGCTTCAAAACAACAGCAAAAACCCTTTAATTTCTTGAATGAATCCAAAGCCATTGATGACAGACGCTGCAGATTCGAGCTTCGCACGGCTTTAAGCCTCAAAAGCTCTTCAGCCCAGAAAATATCTCATGAAAATGGCGAAGATGATGAAAACGAAGCAAATAAGAACACATCTATGCAGCTAAATCTTCTGCCTTGGTCTTCTGATAACGAAGGTATATATATATTTTTATATCTTGGAAAAAAGATTGGTGTTCTATTTTTTTAATAATTAAGCGTTATCGATTTGCGTAGGTAGCTCAGAGGACGGTTCTTCAGGGAACATGAACCCAGCGGCGGCGGCGGCGGCAGCGGAGGACTTGATACGGCGGCGTCCTATGGCTACGGCGGAGGAGGTCTCGTCGGCGGCGAACGGCTTGGGATCATTTTCAGGGTTTCACAATATCATCGGTTTGGGAATCTTGGCTCGCAATAATAACAACAGCAACAAAAGGCTATTCGATGGAATTGTAAACGACGTCGTCGAGGGGGAGAGAGGTAATAGTGATGATGACGACGAAAATGGCCTCTTCAACGGTACGAGGAAAAAGCTTAGGCTGTCCAAAGAACAATCGGCGTTTCTTGAAGAAAGCTTCAAAGAACACAGCACTCTTAATCCTGTAAGAAAAGAAAACAACACCCATTATATAATATATTTGCTGCATGATATATATCTTCACATATCATCATTGAATTTCATTTGATTATACTCCTTGGGCAGAAACAAAAGCTTGCCCTTGCGAAACAGCTCAATCTACGGCCTAGGCAAGTCGAAGTTTGGTTCCAAAACAGAAGGGCCAGGTTGGTTAATATATGATCATTATTACGCTATACATAAATGTTAAACCTTGGATGGTTTAGTTAAAAGATTAATCCGTAGTTTATGTAATAATCAAAACACTTAGGACAAAACTGAAGCAAACTGAAGTAGAGTGCGACTACTTGAAGCGATGCTGCGAGACGTTAACAGAAGAGAATCGAAGGCTTCAGAAAGAATTGCAAGAGCTTAGGGCTCTTAAGACATCGAACCCATACAACATGCAAATGCCCGCCACCACACTCACTATGTGTCCCTCTTGCGAGCGAGTGGCGGCCACGGCCAACAACGCCGGCTCGTCGGCCGGCGGAAAACCGGCGGTCGTCGACGGCCAGTTGCCTACTACTACAAGGCCGTTCCACCCTTTTCCGCATGACCTCCACCGCGCGACGCCGTCGTGACTTAGGTTTTTTATATTCATCGATTAGGTTCAACTAATTTTACTGCTATTAATGTTAATTAATGTTTTGCTTTGTTTTTTTTTGTTTGGTATAGAATTTAAAGAAGGACGTTTTTGAGTTTGTGTGTGTGGATTTGAATTTTATATTGTATTGTTTTATTAAGCGTATTTTTCGACCTCGGTCTTCTATCTATGTGAAAATTGAAGGGGTTAAAAAGGTGGGCCCCCACTACTCTTCTTACTTGGACAACTTTGCTAGATTGGGTCACATGACATAGGAGCTTGTTTTTAAGAGGATATGATTGAGACAGTATGATAATTTTTTATATTTATTTTACATGATTTATTCAGTGCTACTGCTACTATATTTACTTGCAAAATTGTTTATGGAAAAAGATATAAAACAGAGTTTGTAAATATATGATTAACTAGTTAGTTTCCGACAATATCATTTTAAATTTTTTATATCCAATGATGGGATGGTATTGATTGAGCATTTAAATGAGAATACGAGAAAGCGTGTTAGGGAAAAGTGGATATCATTTATTTTGGGGGGACAAACCACAACAAATCTATAAACGTGTCTGCCAAAGTTGAAATCCGCTCATTATTACTACACACCACCCTAAGTACAGATGACCATATTACTTTTGTTTTCTTTTCAAATATATACTCTTGAACGGTATCAAACACATAATATAAACTAGTATTTTGGCACACCCAATGTGTGTGCATGACTATATAAATTCGTATATTAATTTATAATTTAAATTTTTCGGTGTGAAATTATATTGTTTGATTTTATTTATATTATTTTTAAGAATATTAAAATCTATTTTAGAGGGTGTAAAATGATAATTAAAAATTAAGGATAGAAGAGTACGCGTGTTGTCTTTTTTTTTTTAAAGGAGTACACGTGTTGTCTATTTTAGTTAATAATAATAAGAGCAGTAAATGCAAAAAAAAAGTGGTCTATTTTAAGTATTAAAAAAGCAAGTTGGCAGGCAATCAAGAATAAACGTGTAATTATGGCTGCTGTGACGTATCATCTATGGCGGGAGAGGAATGCGAGGATCCACGACGGGGAATGCTCGGCTGGAGAACGACTGCTAACAGAGATACAATATGATGCAAGAACCCAACTACTATATTGTGCTAAAAAGAGTAAAAAATTAGCACGTAGTTCGTTGTTTAACATTGTAGCGATGCCAGGTATGTAATAGCAGGAAACTATGTACCCATGTTTTTTTGTTTGAAATACACATTATAAAGCTTCCCAAAAAAAAAAAAAAAAAAAGAATAAACGTGTATGTCGTTCCCACGACCCTCTGTACGTCCAATAACTGTGAATTTTAACCTCTTTCTTCCCTTATCTATTAATGACGGAACACGTGTCAATGTATTATACGTTAATTGATACACCAAAAGACGGTTTTTAAGTAGCCCTCGCAATTAATATAAGAGTATAGATGTACCATTTGTTTGTTCTATCAATGTATAAGTTATAAAAGCTATACCATACCGTCCTTTTGTGATTTTGGGGTAGATGGGAAATGTTTATCCTTAAATTATATTCCGTGGAAATATTTTTTTTTCTGACATAAGTAACTGAAAAGGAATTACCCGTTTTTCCTTTTTAATTGAGGAAAACGTTGCTTGTCACGTGACTTCGCATTGATTTCATTGTCTCTTCGCACTGTCCCTTATTGCTCGATCTTTGGTAATAGCTTTTTGTTTTAGACTATTATTAAGACAAAGAAAAACAATAAATACTACGTAGGTTTTTAGATTTATATTTCTCACTGTTGCAATAAATGATAGTAGGTTCGAACCTAGTAAGGAAAATATCGATATGTATCAAATCCTTATACTATTTTCTGAAGGTAGTAGAGATTAACATCATTATTTAATTTGATTACATAAACCGGCCAAGGCGTGTTGATATGTAACGTGAAGATTGTAATGAGGCGTGACATTCATGTATTTTTCTTTTAGTATCCTTTGGTAGTCGAAGGTAACCAAATCCACTTAGATGAAAAAAAGAAATGGAAAAGTTCATCCTTATAATTAATTCTATCTTATCCGAAACATTCTTCTTCATCGGGCAAGAAAACCGACATATTCAATTAATTATTGTTTCAATATATAAAAAATCGGATGTGTTCATAGATATATATATATATATATATATATATATTCAATATGGAAGCCCCTTTGCTTTGGTTATTGGTCTAAAGACAAAATAGGCACCATAGAACCCATTATTAATTTTCAAAGCCAGGTATGTGGGTTGATCAATGAGCCCATTTTTTTTTTATTTTTTATTTTTTTTCCGGTCCTGAGGTATCCCCACACAGCCCGGTTATGGGCTAACCGCCACACATTCAGAGGTGGGACTAATCCCCGGGATCAGATGGATACGTCCCAAACCCACCCAATGATAGTCATGGGCTTAGGCCCATGGGGACTTCCCAAATTCATGTGGGAGGTGGGGTTCGAACCCCTGATTTCCTAGTCACATGAACCTCTGATCAATGAGCCCATTTTATTCAATGGTCCTACTATTCGTACTGCCTCTATTATTTATACCCCTTTTACACCTTGAAATTTGTTACCTAATCACATGAATTCAAAAGTAATTATTTTATTGTTATTTTTATAGAATTCGACAACATTAATGACATAAGTTAGTAAAAAGTACTAAACTTATTTTAGCTAATGATATATAAGATGAGTGGTGGTTTTCTTAATTATACATGGTCGTATATATTATTATCATCACTAAACTTTATACCACGAAGCATCTTAGGATAAGATACTGACACGCTTTAATACTAGCAAGTGTACTAGGTCGTGCAAGTAGTATAAAATTGATGTAAGTCTAAGTATCGATCAAGTGGACAATTCGATTAGTTTTAAGATATTACTTCGAAATTTAATTAACAATTATTTTACTGAATGAAATTAAATAAAATACGGCAAACAAATAAACGTAGAATGATAAATAAGACTTCAAGAAATGATCATCGGAAAAGGTGATCAACGCAGATATTTGCACGGATAAATCCTATGTGTTAATGCAATCGATTTTATTTAATCAATATGAATCTAGCAAAGGTAGGAACGTACGCGCGCGTTATTCACGTATCTAGCAACCCAATGCGAAAGTGAACCAATCAACTATATTCTTATATGACTACAGTTACTCTGCATGCATCGCTTTATGAATTTCCCCGAGTTAAGATGTTTCGGCGCCTAAAATCTCAAAATCACACGTACGAAACCGAATTCTATCTCTACTCGGTTTTATGTCGTGGTATTCCTTGTTTATCGTTCTAATCGATTTAATCTGTTACACAGTCTCATAAACCAAACAAAGATCATGTATATGATGATCAAGCATATGCAAGCATTAAACACAAATAAAGATTACATAATACAATTAAATATACGAACATCACTATATTCATAATAGTACGGTCCTAATCACAAGCACACATATTAATAAACGACAAGGACAATGTATTGAACGTAAAAATTACAGAAAACGTAAAATATAAAACTTCTCTTATCACGTTATCGAATTGTCACGCCGTGTCCCTCATAGTCTCCCGTTACTATGAGGCGATATAGCGATACAGCTAATAGAATTTGATCCATACTTGTGGCGATACAGCGAAAGTCGATTCGATGTGGGAGGGGGAGGGCGTGAGAGTATATTGGTTGACTACGGAAGGATTTTTGAAAGTTGAGATAAAAAGAAGAAAAGAATTGACAATCCTTTGGAACTATTCTTACGTTTGTGGTTGTGTGCATTGTGAATAGAATTTTTTTTTTCTGAATGTCGAACTATGCATTAAAATGAAAGACTATCACTGAAAATCATTGCTTAAAATTATTATTTTTATATTAATTATTAATGTATCTAATCGGGGAATATGGTGAATCACCGTTTGATTGAATCGAGGTCGGGTTCGGGGACGGGGATGGGTGGGAAACATGATTACCATCCCCGTCCCGTCCTCGCTCTTTCACCAACGGGGAATCGCCGTCAACTCCCCATTCCCGTTCTGACCGGGGATTCCCCGTCCCAATAGCCTCGGGTCCCGACGAGGATGGTTCACCGTAGAAATTTTGTCACCCCTAGTTCTGTGTGTCAGGGAAGAATTCACCTCGCAAGCCGCTTGATATGTTCCGTCCGTGAGTGGAAAATTAGGATTGGCATATCCATGTATTCTAGTTACTCGGATTGGCATACGTATAAGTCGAAAACCCTAACTTAAGAATTTAATGTTAAGTTAGGCTATACCGGTGTAATCCGAATCATGGATGTTGGAAATGTGTGAATGAAATAGTCTAAGAGGCACAAAAATTAATCTAAGAGATATATTTGAAAATGTGGATTAATTAATCCAATTGGTCCATATGAAAAGCAAAAAGGAACATATGGAAATATATGGTTTCACTTTGGTAAAGTGCCTCTCTACATGAATAGACGCATGCAAACCGACGCTTCGTTGTCCTTGATAGCTCTTGGTAATGACCACATACACCTATAAATACCCCACATGAGTTAGCATTAAAATCATTAAAAAAAAATAGCATTAAAAGATTCTCTGCATTTCACATATAGTATTCGTGTTCTTGTCAGTCTCAAAGAAAGAATATTTGTTCGCGGAAGTTTGGCATATTTGAGATACTGCTATATTCCAAACGTAAGTCGTTGCGGAGACGTTTATCATAAACGGTGGGTATTAGCGGGGTAATGTCGTCTTCAAGGGAGCGTGTATCATGTGCCTCGACATGTGACTCGTTTCACACCATTCACTTAATTTTATTTGCTGATTTCATCGAATATAAAAGGCTTCGACCGAACTAACAATGGAGTAATGCTAATTAAAAGTTAAGATAGGTGCATTAAAATTAGAATAAGGTTGTGATAAAATAAAACAAGCAGTTACTTCTGTATGCGGAGTGCCCGGTTGGATAATATATCTCGACAATTTTCACGTACCAAATACTTGGTAAGTGTTCAATTTTTGTTTCCCTAAAAACGATTTTTTTTTTTTTTCTTTTCTTGCGTTGTTTTCGTTCGTGTTGTAGATAAGATCGTAGGCATTCATATGGAGATGAATTATTGATCCTCAAGCCTAAAACAAGTCTTCCATTATTCTTCACTCTCTTGACTGATACACATACGTTATGTTACTTACAGTAATTATTTTCTTGAATATGTTTCGACATGCGCATCATTCATGTGTGCAAGCTGCTAATATTGCTCCTATGTTGGTTTATCCATATTTGTTCCCTCATACGAGAAAAATGAGTGCATTAAGATTGCATAACTTTCCAATTTGTTCATACCACCAAATGTGAAACTCTATGGTATCCACATATATAGGGCAAAACATTTAAAATGAAGAAAAGGAAAAAAAATGGAGAAGAAAAATAAGAAAAGAAAAACCAGCTCATCTTTGTGCATGGACAAATTTTAATATTCACATGAAATTGCCAAAACCAAGAGTCATAATCAGGAAAAGATTAATATAAATATTAACTCATAATTATGCCTTTTAGGAGGAAACAATTCAGCAGCGAAACCCCAAGAAATAGAGAAAGAAATCGTCAGAATTTTCTTAATTTCGCTGAAACCTAATCGTTTGCAATGGAGGACAAGAACACAGAGCTAGAACAAGAGCACGAAGAAGGAGGAGGAGGAGGAAAAAAGACGCAGACGACTACTCCGAATTCGTGCGAAGATTGCAAAACAAACCCATCGAAGTACGTTTGTTCAATTCGCGCGTGCGCTGATTGTCAAAAGCATCGCACCTCTTCTACTGACAAGAGAACTCTCACCGACGCCATTGTTGTATCACAATTCGACGACAATAAGCTACTTTCAGGTATTTTCTACGTTTTCTTTCGTCGTGCGAAGAAGGAATTGTTGGATGCTTTTTATTTCACGTAATGTGGTGGAGTGCTGTTAATTTGATGAAGAAAGGATCTAAAGAACCGCCCTACTGCCGCAAGAACAAATCCCTCGGTCTCTTATGCTCCAAGTTCGTTTCTTGCGTCTTGACTTATATGATCGAATCTCTGACGTTTTGATTTTTATTGAACTTAATGCATTTCGTTTCTGCAGTTTCTTGAGCTTGTACAATAAAGAGGGAATCGAAACTATTGGGTTAGACGATGCTGCAGAAAAACTCGGTATTTTGCCCTTTCTTGTGGGATTTTGACGAAATTCTATTTCTCGAGAAAGCAGTTGTTAATTATTGGTTATGGTGTTCGATTTGAAGGTGTGGAAAAGCGGCGGATCTATGACATCGTCAATGTCTTGGCAAGTGTTGGTGTAGGGATTTGGACTTTTGTTTGCCATTGATGCCTAAACGGCTTTCCTTACCAAGTTGAGAAATTTGCCATTTGTCAAATTGTTTATGTTGTTATGCACTTCTCTCCTTTTGTTTTCAGATTCTTGCTCCTAAGGCGAAAAGTCTATACACGTGGAAAGGATTCGAGGCCACTCCTAGCGCTTTAGAAGATCTAAAGGTAGTGAACTTTCAGATTCTGTTTTTCCTTCCTTCACAATTGAATGATCTACTTTGATAACTTGCTGCTTTTCTTACGTAGTTGTGTTCCATTGAATTATGTTACAGAACGAGGGCTTTGTAAGTTCGAGAGACAATCCATCGTCAGCTGATGCAAACGATCCCGAGAAAGTGCGATGAATTGCAGCTTTTGTCATTGTTGCTCATGAATAGGGAGAGGATATGTAGCAAGACTTTTAATTCATTGTTTTCCCATTTTCTTTATCATAGGTTTCTGATGATGAAGAAGAAGAAGAAAAGGATGATGTTGATGAAAGAACGTCTGATATAAACTTGAGCCAAAAATCAGATTCTAACTCTGCTGCTAATTCATCTGCCCAACCCAATATTGGTGTGTGTGTGTGTGTGAATTGAAGCCATCACATTTTACTTTTTAGTGCTTAACAATGAACTTTGTTCTTTTTTTTTTATTATTTCCAGGCGAGAATAGGAGGCAGACGTCTATCGGGCGTCTCACTCAGAACTTCATTAAGCTGTTCCTTTGTACTGATGTAAAGTGGACATCAAAAAGATTCGTTTATTACATCGACTATGCGACTTAGAAAATCTTTCGTCACGACACTTTTTTTGCAGATGGAGATGGTTTCTCTCGACGATGCAACTAAGCTCTTACTCGAAGGGGAACACACTTCAATGACAGCCCAATGTAAGAGTGAGACAGATACATTGATTATGTTATTTGAATCACAATGAGTATAGCGAAGGTCCGTTTTCGGTTTAAACGCCTCTTATTAAAGCTTGTGCAGCAAAGGTTAGGAGGTTATACGACGTTGTGAATGTCTTGTCTTCAATTAATTTCATCGAGAAGGTTCTTAATTCTCCTTTTTTTTTCTTTCTTGCCCCGATTAATGAGAAGTACACGTATCCGAGGAAATTCTTGATTACTATTGTGCAGACCCATCACCCAGAATCGAGGAAGACCGCTTGGAGGTGGATTGCTACTTCACCGAGAAAAAGTATGCATTTTGGTCCCTCTGTCCCTGAAAATGTCGGAGCATCTACCGAGGAAAATATTCAGAAAATCGTCGATATTGAGAGCGATATTTGTCCTTCTGAGACAAAAAATATACAATTTGGTCCTTTTTCTCCTCCAATTATACCCAAGGTTGAAAAATTTATCGATTGGGAGAGCATTACTGCTACAGCGTATCTTCGTCATCCTCAGTATAGGATTTCAGGTTAGTAGTTTCAAGATTTTCGCATCGTCGTCTTTCATGAAGTTTTTAACTTGTCTGTTTATGGATGATGAACTTGGTTTCTTTTTTTTTCTTTTTTCATTTTTTTTAGCTGCAATAGATCTTTTCACGCACTACCAAGCAGCGTGGAAATTATGGATGGAAGAAGTTGATGAGATGAGAGAGAGTTGAGAGCTTACGTTTGTATATTAGTACGATAAATAGAAGTTGGTGTTTTTCAGACTTGATGCTTATTCTCAATCTACAGCTTTTTCTTGAACTTGAAATCTTTTGTTCTCAATGTATAGCTTAGGGAATTCGAATGATGATAAGATGAGGAAAATTGAGAACAAAATCACCCTAACATCTGTCCTTTTGTTCCATATATACACAAGTTTTATTGGATATAAGAGATATTATCTGATCGAAACCCCAAAATTATGTGATGTTATGTCCTACCTCTCAATTTCTCTCATTTTTCTCTTTAATGTGGGATGATTCGTTTGCTCTAGCGTCGTGATAAGCAAATGAGCAAGCTCCATTACGTTACTGCCTAGTACAATACATTAAACAGGAAAAATCAATTTTCTTGTTATAAAAAATGCACTACCACTACCTTAAATGTGTCATTCCTTAAGATCATCTCCAAACAAAAAAAAAACCATTTTCTCAAATTCAAACTTAATATGCATGAATTCTTCTCCAGCCGTTAAATTCATTCTCAAACTCAAAGGACTATTTTCGAAATATTCATTTATACACCAACTTTTCAATACTATCCACATATTTATAACTTTTCAAAATAATTTTATATTATATAATATATATATATATATATATTAAATACAAACGCATCTTGGATGGTGGAACGCATATGCATATGAATAAAATGAAGAGAGAGAAGAAACGCATCTTAAGTTTTTTATTTGGGGTACGATTGGACTAATTTTACTACATTTTGTGAGTTATGTAGTGTCTGTTGGAGATTGTCTAAGAGAAAGATACTTGTATTTGACAATGCATTTAAATTACCGTTAGTATTCAGACATACATATGCCTATTGTGGTAATAATCGCATAAAAAGTATACTAATTAGGTATTAATGTTTTAAAAGGCGTGTTACGTAACGCGTTGCGTTTTAGCTTTGATATTGCGTAGCGAAAATAGTGAAGCGCATTACTGGTTTTTTTTAACAAGTCTGTTATAACGCCAAAAGAATATAATATATAATAATATAAGCAAGCATTATTTTAAAAACCGAAGACTGATTGATCTAAATTCAGTAATTATCCCTTTTCGGATTGGGCCAATGACTAAATACTAAGCCCACAAGAAAATAATTCCTTGGACAAAATATGCAAATTTACTGTCTATGGATTGGGCCATTGATTTGCAATAAGACCATAAACAAAGCTGAACTTCAATCAATGGACGGTTCCTCTGCGAAACCCTACACTACACTGGCATGCCACCACTATCACAAGAAAAGGAAATCCTCATAATTTTCTTGCTCTCTCTGAATCCGAATCGTTTGCAATGAAGGAGAAGAATACAGTGCTGGAAAAAGAACGCGAAGAAGAAGAAAAGAATCAGGCGACTTCTGCGAATTCGTGCGAAGAGTGCAAAACCAATCCGTCGAAGTACAAGTGCCCGGGCTGTTCAATTCGCACGTGCAGCCTCGCCTGCGTTAATTCTCACAAGCAGCGGACTTCGTGTACTGGCAAGAGAGCTCTCACTGAATTCGTCGCCATCTCGCAGTTCGACGACAATCAGCTACTTTCAGGTATTTTTCTGTATTTTCGTTTTGGGTGGAAGAAGTTGGATGCTCCTACACATAAAACCCATTTGGAAAAAAACTTGTAATTTAGTACCCTTTCAGATTTTTTTATATATAGGTACCTAGTAAAATAAATTTTTGCAGATAGGTACCCGATCCGCCGCAGGTACGCCATACAACAAATTAGGTGCCCTATATCAACGTATCGTGGTACGTCATACGTTGAGAAAATGGTACGCTGTATTAACACATTTACGTACGCCATCTATAACACATAAGGTACGCACAAACACATTTAGATATCATATATCAACGTGTTATGGTACGCCATACACACACAGGAAGGTACGACGTGACCGAAGAAACTGGTAAACATTAAATCGAGTACCTATCTGTAAAAATTTCTTACATGGGTACCTATCTGTAAAAGTTTTATTCAAGTAGGTATTTATGTGTAGATATCACTTATTTCAAATAGGAGAGGATGAGCAATATTTAATTTAAAAATATCGAGTACCTATCTGTAAAAATTTCTTACATGGGTACCTATCTGTAAAAGTTTTATTCAAGTAGGTATTTATGTGTAGATATCACTTATTTCAAATAGGAGAGGATGAGCAATATTACTAAAATATTGCTATCTGTAATATCACTTATGGGTACCTATCTGTACTAAGAAACTGGTAAACATTAAATCGAGTACCTATCTGTAAAAATTTCTTACATGGGTACCTATCTGTAAAAGTTTTATTCAAGTAGGTATTTATGTGTAGATATCACTTATTTCAAATAGGAGAGGATGAGCAATATTTAATTTAAAAATCTTGAGGGCTCTCTTAGTACATATTTGTTAACCAAATCAACTGCAGATTACATAATAAACAAATCGATTACTTAAAGATATGTTTGTTTCGTAAATCGATCCTACACGAAAGCTTATTAATTAAAGATCCATGGAGTAAAATTAATTCAGATCACTCCACTCTTTCTTATTTGGGTCAATAAGGAATGGATATTGAACCAACCTATTTCATTATTTACAGAAACAAGTCACTAACTTCATATATTAGAGCAAAACCTAAGTCTCTATGATGAGTAAGCCGGAAATCTATGTCTTAGTATGCAGTTAAATGGATGGGAAATAATTCATGTTGAATGATATATGATCATCCAAATTTAATTTTTTTTAATGATTTTATAGTTGATTATCCGTTAATACATATTTAATTCAACCAACTAACTGAAATCGAAAGAAGCTAATTATAAAATAATAATAATAATAATAATAATAATAATAATAATAATAATAAAAACCCTCGTTTTCAATTTGTTGATTAACAACTCGATAAATAATTTTATCATGGATCAGTTTGCCTGTTGTTAGTTATCGACACGTCTTCCCTTAATTATTTTATGTTTTCGCCATTACAGTATTCATCGTACACAACAAACCCAAAGCCAAAACCAACATTTTACGGTTGAGGTAGATGGCACATTGATGTTCATAATATAATACTTCGTCTGTAGTAATACTGATTATATGGCGTATATTGAGGTTTATTTGGATTTGTTGGGGTTCTATATATCGATCTCTGAATGTTGTATTGTATCATAGCTAAGATAGGAATGTTCGTATCAGAGTCGGGGCTGAAACGGGACGCATGGTTTTTGTTGCTATATTATAAAATTAAATATTTCGACATCAAGAATAGTTGACTTTTTGCAGGTAAATTAGCTTTTCATGGCCGTTGATATGTTCTGTATTGTAAATTTATTTATTATATGAAGAGAAAGGCGTTATTCGCATTGAACTATTACAGACAAGTTTCTTCAAGTATGGCAAAGGCGCAACAACACAAACTATACGAGGAAGAAGAAGAAGAAATGGCTTTCGTTCATCCTCCGATTTTGAAGAGGTTAGACTGCAATAGTTATGGTAGTATCGTAGATTTCTAGATACCAAATATATATATATCGACGCCAAATTCCGTCGAGGAGCAGTCGTCGAAGTTATTATCGGCGATGTTAAATCCCATAGAAAATAGTTTCGTCGTAAATATTATAATTCGAATTATTTCGATGGCTTTTTGGTGGAAAATGCCATCAAAAGGTTATGCGATAGGCTATTCTTGGAATTGCCAGTCAGAAATAAAATCGGTACCTCTGTAGTGATAGTTTATTGTAATTAATTCTATGTGTGAGATAGGTTTGTTATTAGAGTAGGTGTTATGAAACCGGCTTCAGGTGTGTGTCAATTGAATCAACAAAAAAGTTCTTGATTGAGATATGATCGAATTTCATAGACAAAAGCAGAAAAACGGAGCCTCGATATAATGTGGTTCGGCCTACTCCATGGATCAACTAAGCATTTTTCTCTACTCCGTAAATTGAGATTGCAACAGGCCGGGCCTACCGTACAGGGCCACAAATCCAGTCCAGTGTAAATAGGGCCCCAATTTTTTTCCTTTATAATATAAGGGCTACTCTCTTTAATGGTATTAATGGCACTTCTGTTCTGAAATACGATGAAAGCTTATTTTCGAACACTAGGCCCAAGTTGAGTTAGGATTCTGGCGTGTACCCCAATATAAATAAATTATTAAAAGGCAGTATTTTTTTAATAGGGCCACATATGGGTCAACTTTTAGAAGGGCCAATGACTCAAAAGGGCCCACGGAACAGGGCCACAAAAAAATGAAAAAACGGCCATCGGAACATAAAGCTACCATCAGCATTTTACTAACGCAAACCATCTCGGTTTCTCGTCGGACTTTCATCACTCATTACATATCGCCCCTTTTCATAGGCCGCACTCAAACTCTCTAGGATGTGCGCATTATACTCTCCGAGTTCTTATATGAGCGAAATCTCGCTCGTCAATGTTGATATCCTGATTTTAAGGGAGAAAGTCTCCAACCAGCCATTGTTAAATGCTGATGCAGAATTCTTCGTCTTTGCTCTTTCACATCGGTTTCCGTGTTGTGAATTTAATGACGTTGGGTAGCAAACTCAAGTCTCATAACGTATAATTAGAAAAGTTGTGACCAGTTTATAAGCTCGTGGGCTACTCCCTCTATTTTCAATTGGTTTTAAAGTGGAACTCCATGAACTTATGAATTTGGACTTATTGGGCTTTTAAGGGGATTTTATTCCCAACAAACGTACTTTCCCAAAATGAATCTGCTGACTCTCAAGTCTCGGTTCTGGGCTTTGATACATCCATTAAGTGGACAACTTACATACCGAATGGCTCCTTTGATTGCATCTTTTGTCTTTACTTACACTAATCTTCAGTCGTCGCAATGTCTTGTCTCGACTTGGATTCAGAATATAGTCGTTGAGTTGAATCTCCCTCCATGGCTTTGTTCTGACTTTTCTCGACTGAGTCCTCTCTTCAGTTTTTTTCCAGACTCTTTTTGTCCGATTTATTTTTAATCATTTTATTTTTATTGCCGTAATTGACAATTGACATGAAGCGTTTTGCATTATTAGTTAATTTATTTTTGCCTTTTAAGATTTTCACCCCTTCTCATATCATATTAACATTCGTAATTAGTCATGCTATTAATTAGCCTGCTACAATAATATCCATGTTTACTGAATTTGAAACAGTTTCTAGTTTCCACTAATCCAAATAACTACTAAATAAAGTTAGTGCATGGACAACTCGTAACTAAATTATTCCCATCACGTAACTCATTGCTGACCAAAATACATATATATACATACCAATACTATATTACAAATTTGGGCAACTATTTTGATTAATATATTTGGTAATATAAAAAGTATAGGTGACTAACTGACTTGACATTCATACTCATTTGGCAGCTGAGGTTAACTACAGTCAAGTAGGATTTCCGACTTATTTTATCTGAACTAGTTCGCTTTGCATACTCAAATGTGCGTATTCTATAATAAAATAATTATTAAAATAGAAGGGTAAAATTGAAAATACTAAAATATCATGTAGTGGGTGGTTTTATTTCAATTTAATATTCTTTTTTAATTAATCTTATTTTTTTCAAAGTTCAATTAATCTTAGTTGACAGATGACAATTTAGACCAGTGCTTTGCTGTTTAATAAAAGAGTATAGATAGTTAGAAATTTATTCCGACATACTCCATCTGGTCTTCAAAACATGTTGTTCTAGATATCAACACGCATATTAAGAAAAGCGTAAAATGTCTTTCTTGACCCTACCTAATTAAGTTTTTGATCTATTAACCACTATTCAACTTATCCATTCAATTTTTCCTTCATTATTAAGAAATAAGAGGGGTAATTCTGGAAATTTACATAACTTTTTCTTAGAAAATATCAAAACGACCCCCTTTGCAGAACAGAAAAAATTAACTAAAGTGACTTGTTTTAAAGACCAGAGGGAGTATTAAAGTTAGTAATATATTTTTTTTTACAATTATCAAATATGTATAGTGACTTTTAGCAACCTAAATACATTTTTTGTCCATATATATACCAATTAGTGTTTTCTTTAACGCACGCAAACAAATTAAGAAACGGTAAGAAAAAGATCACACATTTACTCATTCTACGAATCGCGGGAAATACAATTCTCGCGGGAGACTGAGTTTTCCTTTATCGTAGTAGTTGAACCTATCAAATTTACTATACATATACATATAAATGTATTTACGCATTCCATATAGGTTCGAAAAATCTTTATTTGATATCATCACCCTCCACATCACAGATATTTATATACCTATAATCTCCATTATTCGCTGCAAAACTCGAAACAACATCGTCACCTGGTAATTAATGTCTCGAGAAAATACTTTCGATCTTTGTTTGAGAATCTGCAGTCCCCGTAAATTCTTCTGTATTTATTATCATTATTTTTGCGTTCTTGGAAATTATCAAATATGGAAACAATTTTATTCGACAATTTGGTTGATTCGTGTAATAATATGTTACGTGCAAGCCGGCACACTCGTGCCTCGGGCTTTGATTCATTGATCTTTGCGAATATTTTGTTCTATTCATTTTTAATATTTATTTTTTCGATAATTACTTAGCAACCATATGTCACGCGACAGAAGGTTATTATTATCAATGGAGGAGGAAAATTTACAAAGTAGAATAAGTAATAACAACGGTGGGGAAGTGAGAAGGCTTCACATAGTTTACTTCCTATGTCGAAATGGTCGAAGCGAACAACCGCATCTCATTCGACTCAACAACCTCTCGACAAACGGTGTCCGATTACGAGGTTAGTTTTCTTTGTAATCGTTTCTTTATTTTTTTTATTATTTATGTTATTTATAATAATTAATTAACTTCATGGATTCCATTATTTGTGTTGTTGATCAATTATATTCCCATAGATGTCAAGAGATGGTTAGGTGAATTGCGTGGGAAGAACATGCCGGATTCATTTGCTTGGTCCTACAAGAGGTTTGTGTTGTCTACGTTGTTATCTAACATTTTAAATATAATATATATATATATATATATATATACATAATACATAGAAACACTACTAATCTTGAAGTTGTAGATGAAAATCCGTGTGTGTTAGTATGTGTTTTAGACTTCGTTTTATTAAAGTACAAGTTGGAATGCAGAAAGTACAAGACGGGTTATCTGTGGCAAGACTTGATTGATGACAATGATCTCATCACTGCGATCGCAGACAATGAATATGTCCTAAAAGGATCTGAAATCTCAAGCATAGCAATAACTGGAAAAGGTAAACATGATGATAGATATGATCACTTGTCTTTTTTACATGGGTTTTTCCAAACAATATATATATAGAGAGAGAGATAATGTTTTCTTATTGATATTACAAAGTTATTTAATCAGTACATTTTGATCCAAATTTTTCCATCTAATGTTTCAGACAAAACCAATCCCATGATCATGAAGGAAGATCGATTGAAAGACGTGAAAGAATCGACAGATCGAACGTCGATTTCTCTCTCGACGAAATCGTCTCCTTCGATGTCAGAAAAAGAAGCAGAAGAATCACCAGTTTTTACATCATCAACGTTAGCAAACGATGATCCTTCACCAAATAACTTGGTCGTCTCGGACAAGAAGAATAATACTAACAAGAAAACGAGCGTCGAAAGGGTTTCGAAGAGCGAAGGGACGACTAAATTAAGCAGTGCTAATACATCCCAGACAAGAAATGGATGCTCGAGCCATATTCTGAGGAATTTGATAACTTGCGGCGCTGTCGAGACTAACGATTCAGCGCTCGTGGTGGTGAACAAGAATAAGCATCATAGTAATAATAATTGTTGTAATAATAATCGTAGTAGTAATAATAATTATATACCTTTCTCGAGAATGTGCTCGAGCGATATGGGAAATGTTCGCTCGGGCGACGAAGTTTATAGTCGTCGGAGGGAGAAGAAATCATCATCCGTCGATGGATCTGATGTTGTTCCGAGCAATGGGATTCATCGGAGCAAATCGAATAATACAAGGTATGGTTTTCATGTTATTTAATTATCAAAAAAGTAATGATTTTTGTTGTTACATTAATACAAAAGCCCATATATGCTCATATTTTAGGGAGAAATTCCATGGAGAGAGTAAGAGAAGTAGCGATCATGGGGAGTATTTGGTGTTTCGTACAAGCCGATTAACGGACCTATATGCTCGTAAGTTAATAATAATTTTGTATATATCTTCTCTTTATGTAATTTACGTACGTATAACTATTTTTGTTGTTCTTTGTCAGTCTATGTAAGAAGCAATTCAAGCCAGAGAAGCTTCATGCACATATGATGTCATGCAAAGGGAGAAGAAAGGCCAAATTGAGTACTTCAGTAAATATTTCGTCTACCATGAAAGAAGAAGCTGACCACTTGGGCCCACGTTATTTGCTTGCTCATCATTAATTCTCAGAAGTACATGCATAATCAATTCGTCTTTGCTATTTTGTCATAAATTAATAATTCGTTTCTCTTTCATTTCTAGAGATTGAAGAACTCTTTCATCATTGTGAATGCTGCAAATAGAGGCCCCTTTGTGATGATTAAGAAGTTTGATTGTGAAGAATGGTGCTGATATAATTTTTATTATCCCATTACGGAAACACTTACTTGCCCACGGGAAAAGGATCAATAATACTGGTCTGTTTAATTTGCCAGTTAAGCAAAGGTTGCTGAAAAATCAAATAGTCTGTATAATAAAAGAGTTGGTCAAACTATTAAAATGTTTAGATAGATCATTGAAATGTGAAATACTTCTACTAATTATGTTTATTGGCCGTACCCTTTCCGCAGCTGTCGAACAATCTCTAATCATCCATGAAAATCTTTGGAGTTTCAGAAAATTTTAGATATCGTGTAACATTTCTTCTTTTCTCTTTATTATATTTCTCATATTTCGTATTCAGGAAGCATGTCAAAAAAAAAAAAAAAGGAAGCATTCGATAACTTTGTTGGCTTGTTTATAGTGCCTATCAATATCATTTAAGAGATGCATCATCAAATGCTAGCAACCATGGACAATAAAATCGATTTTGTACACGGCACATACGGTTGTTATATTATATATTTCTTATATATTAAGAAATATCTATATGAAAATTATCCAACAGAAGCAGCAATAAACATATGCTAGTTATTGAGTTTGTATGTAGAAATTGATTACTCATTTAAGTTGTTCCATAGATATATATCAAGTTGCCTTACTTGGATCTTGCTTGCCCATACATCTCCCAACGTTCAACTAAGCAAACTAAAACCAAATCTGGCAATTTTGTATCAAACATTATCTCATTGCATTGACGTTCAAGATAATAAATAGTTCCTATTTCATGACTGTTTGGTAATGACAGCTTTGCTTCTTCACAAGTCACTTTTTCTTTTCACTTCATGCAATTCATTCTCTATTATATTATATTTAGCAATGCCTTTGCAATAAATAACACGAAATATCACAATCATTTTGATCCAACAAACCCCAACTGATAGGAAAGAGAATAACTTCAATAGATTTACAACTTCAAACTGGGTTTCGTTTTCCGTTCATAGATAAAAACCTAATATTTCCAATAATAAAAGAAGGGAGAGATGGCAGACATCATACCTTCAAACTCCTCTCTATCGGTAAAAGACCATAAATAAAGAAGCAAAGCTCAGCAGCAGCATTTCGTCATATGTTTTCAGACAACATATGCTCTTTCCAGAAAAAAAAACGTCTCTTTCTTCTAGAGAAAATAGTCGGGAGCTCGCCGAGTAACATCAGGTTCCCCTTTCCTTGGATCGGGATCAAACTGCCCCAATTTAAATTATTTTTTTAATTAATAATAGATCAAATTAATTCCTTTTCGACGAAAAGAAAAAGAATATCGACACAAACCTGCATGAAGTTATACCCTTTGAAATCATCAACTTCCAAGATAGAACCCAAATTGCCGCAACGATAGCAGTAGTTCGGCGCACTAAAGACAGTCACGACCTTTTTCTCCTATCAAAAAGATCGAAACCTAAGCTAAGCTAATAAGCAGATGCGTATCGTATTGTTTAAAAAGGCGTATGTATATACGTACGTGGGCCCAATTGTATCCTTCCATGACAAGCTGATGAGCTCTAGCAATAAGGTTCAAGCCATTTTTGTGGTTGAACTTCTCTGATATGTCCTGTATATATATGAATGGATAGAACACATAATTCGATATAGGAAATCATGATATATGTTTTATATTCATATGTATACACACATGCACACCTTTCCGAAGGTGAAACCAGCGCCACGAGGAGATGCGCCCCAACCAGCACGGTGGTCGGGATCAGACCAAAGGAAATCGCACATTGGGCCTTCGTGTGGAACTTCTTGAATTCGATTCACATTATTTCTTATGCTGTCGAGAGTTTCCATCGATGGGGACAATCCTCCGTGGAGACAGAATATCTCTGACTCAACCTACCATGCAACAAAACACGATTTCATTAACTACAAACATAGGAAGTGATATCATGTGAAGAAATATTTCCTACATACAGTTTTTTTTTTTAAGGGCAATTTACTGTCGTAGTCGGTGCTAGCGACGATTTTGACAAAATCAAGTTGACAATCGTCGTTCCTACCGACGATTTTTTGAAAAAGAAAATAAAAAAATATACAGCGGTGATTTCTACTTGAGCATACTTTCCAGCGTTCGGCTACTTGCACGACATAGGAGAGTAATGTAGCTCAAAATAAATTGTTGGTAAGTTTGACAAAATAAGTACTTGTGCTTTCATGTCTTGGATATGTAGGTCCTATTCGTGGAATTGTACTGTCTATACTATGACATAAATCGAACAATATGATATCGTCTGCTTCAATTTATAACCAAGAATACAAGCTAGTGACAAAACGAATCTGGTGAATTAGCGGAAAAAAGTACAAGGATTACTGACTAGTGCAGTGAGAGGGAGATAGTCAAAAAGATCGGTGAACATCTTCCAAACATTTGCATTTCCATACCTACAATCAGATTGGCACTTTCAAAGTATTAGCAATGACTAAAAATCATAATAATACGATAAGAAAAAAAACGATGGTAGCTCTATCTACAAGTTGACGTCAAACGATTTGGAGCAATTACGATAAATAGATCTCAAAAGCAACCACGAAAAAAATTATACAATCCAAAAGCTGAACCTTTTGGGCGACATCATTAACGTTAACTACTGCCACAAATCAATAAACTATATTGAATTACGAAAAGCAAAAGTCAGCATATATAAAAGCGCAACAAGATTGCATGGAACGAGAAAACTCACTTCTTCTTGCATTCATCATAAAACCCATAGACTTCAGTGATCTGCAACCAAAATAACACTGTGTTTCAGCATAAGAATCAATCAAAGTGAAGCAAAATAACACCATGCATTTATAGAAGATTCAAATAAAAAGGAAAACCAATCATCTAATAAGTGAAAGGGCTACAATTATGTTAATGATGTGGCTTTCCATAATTCAATATCCCGCGCTATGCACTAAAGAGGTGCCAAGCTGAAATTAATTCAGTTTACAACAACCATGATGATTAAAAGATTCACAAGCCAAGAAACTTAAAAGGCATAAAAGTTACACATGAATATATAAGCAAGAGATGAATCGAGTGAGTTTACACGTAAATTACAATGTCAATATGAAAGGGGTCACAAAGTAGAATCCTTACCCCTCTGCTTTCATGATTTCCCCTAAGAATAGTGATCCTTTGAGGATAGCGCACTTTAAGAGCCACTAAGAGCTGGAAAAGTAAATAAGTAAGCATACAACAAAGACTGTGATACTGATGAATTAGGCAAACAATCCTCTCTGCTTGCGTAAAAGTAAGATAAATGAAATCACAAACTTGAAGGAAAAAGCAACGAGGCAAAGTATAGAGCAACTGTAGTAGTATAAAGCCGGCTTTATACAACAATACCAAACAGAATGTACGTTCACATCTACTTACTGAGACGGTTTCAACAGAATAGTAACCTCGATCAACATAATCTCCCATAAAGAGATAATTTGTGTCGGGACACTGCCAACAAAAAAAACTAGATGGCGTAAGAAATCATAAAAGTAACAATGCATCCAATTAAGATCGTTGACAAATTGTCAATATAAATAAAAATTGAATAAGATTAGGAGAAAAAAATGAGATGGCACGTATAATTCAATGCATGCATAAAAAGGATGGATTTCCAGCATATTCTGTAGTAAAAAAAATATATGTTTCGTCACAATACAGCAGGAAATATAAAATGTAGATAACTAAAATACATTTCCTCCGATGCGAAAAAGTTCAGCAAGGTCGTAAAATTGGCCATGGATATCGCCACAAATTGTCACTGGACTTTTCACGGGCTGCATCAAGTAGATCGATAAAGTAAGGTATAAATAGGCAAAAGCAAATAACGGTAAGGGCATGCCGATGGGGAAATATATCAAATAGTTAAATGACATTCAACTTTTGCAGCTAAAAAGATGGGACAAGCTCAAACGAAAGAAGCTAACAATTAATCAATTGTCATGATTCGAAGTTTAAATACACAACCTAAGTCTATTAATCAACTATTATTTATCAACAATTGCAGCATCTAGTCACAATCAAGATTATCCCCATAGAACTTAAGCAGATACGTTATGACAAACCTAATACCAATTGAAAGATTACCATAATAAAGAAACAAGAAAAGTGTACCTGGACATTACTTTCTCCCACTAGAATCTCTCTTGCCTTGTCACATAATGACTTAACCTATTTATAAAGATACGGATTCTCAGCCTAACCATATGAACTCATAAAAGGTGTTGCAGAAATTATCAGAAGCAAAAATTAACTAAAACAGGGAGATAACATTGACAAACAAACATGCAAAAATTACATCTTCTACATAACTCGTTTTGATGTATTCTACAGACAAAATATCAAAGGCTAATGTTGCTAGCTCAACAAATTTAGAACTGTTCGTTCCATGTCAACAGTCTTCCTTTTCTTGCAGTAAATTTCCTTCAAACACCACTGGAAAAAAGAACACGATACTAAGTCTCAACCCTGAACAAATACAAAAGTAGTCGTCTTTCCCAAATGCCACTAAATAGAAAGATGAAGAACTTGAATTCATCTACCAGAAATAAAACCCAAAGCATTCCCTTTTGTATAAACACACAAATTCCATGAGTAAGTTTCTTTGCCAAACACAAACTCTAATAATTATAACCAAAACCAACGAACACTACTCCTCACTCCAACATTCCGCCGAATTGCTAAAATCTCCCTAATCCCAAATCCAAAAACACAAGCAACCACTAAAGCAACGAAACAGAAAATAAATCGGCAAACCCAATGCCATATAAGCATATTACACTAAAAAAGATGGGCGAAACGAAATTACAAAAATTCAAACAAAGAAAGAGTAAGAAAATCCAACCTCGGCCTCGGAAAGAGGCTTGCACTTCCTTAGCTGCTCAATCATCCTGTCAAGATCGATGTTCGCTCCATTACCATCATACACGTCCATTTCTGCTTCGTGCGACGTCGATCAGAAATCTGAAACAGAGCCGAGAGAGTGAAGCGGTGAGAAACGAGTAAAGTGTAGTGACTTTGGGATAGAAAAGCGATTTAATCGAGGCTAATGCTGAGCTAACTCGGCTATCTCTTTTTCCGTTTCTTCAACTTCATTGTTTTTCGTCGGACTCGCATCATCACACTTCACACAAGACACATGGCGTGGGTGGCAACTCTTTCACTTTTATTTTTTGAACTTACATATGTATATTTGCACATCACTCCCTCAGTGGCTTCCGTTTAAGCGGCAATTAACGTTGCACCCCTCGAATTCAAAACTTCTTTGCAATCTGCACCCTCTAATAAGTTTGGCAAATTACATTCCCCACAAAACAAATGTTGAAATTTTGCAACAATCACGTCAGAAAATTTTCATTGCTTGCGAGTCGAAAAATATACTCAACGTAGCAAAATAAAATATAACAATGTAACTACACTTAGTATTTGAGTATGCACCTTTGTTGTCTTTCGAATGACGATGTTATTGGGAAAACCTTGTTGGGTTATTTCAGCCAATGTGGGGTTCTTTTTTAGTGAAATAAAAACTACCGTCTCCAAAAAAAAAAAAAAAAAAAAAAAACAGTATTTACAAACATGTTAATATGGCGTATAGGTAGCTTTGGCATCGATCGTTATATATTTCGATTGAGCGAAATCGACGTTGCCGTTGAGGTTTATTAATCACACCGCAACTTTTGGTTGAGTACTTGAAGTTGTAGATAGGCATACAGACATTCGATCCATCCATGTCCATTCTAACGTTTAAGTACTTGATCAAGTGCTTAAAAGGCTAGTGGGTAAAACTAGAATTTATGGAATATTATTTTAAGTTGAAAATTTCGAGTTTATCTAGGATATAATTTCGAAATTTAATACCATATTCAAAGATACTTTGTTTGACTTAGTATTTAAATTAGTTATCTAACTATGGTAAGTTTCCTTGTATGAATTTTGAATTCAAAAAGGGGAGAGAAAAATACGGCAAAAATCTCTCAAATCGATGAGTAAAAATCGAAAATTTCAACATTTGAATAGGTGAAAATTCCAGCCTAACCAGTACATAAATATGGCAGCCCTAGTCCGTAAGTGAGCTGATTTTTCGAAAATAGCTAAGGCAAAAACACACACTAAACGCACACACCACTCTCCCACGCAACGGTTCAGTTCTCTCTAGCCATCTTTAAAGAATTGGTTCCATGGTACACTGTGAGGTTGGCATGACGATCTAGTGCCATCCACCACCATCACCGTAGTCTTGAAGAAAAGGACGAGGAGCTGCCACTCGCTTCAACTGGTAATTCTCTACGGGTTTGACCCGCCCTATTACGTGTCAATATGTATTATCATTCCGATCCAAGCTACGAGGGCAATCGGAAAACCAGAAAAATTTTATTATGCACCGTATCTGGGGACGTGGCGTCTCCGGCATACACCGGGTTCTCCAATAGTGTTCACATAATGTGCACACCATAAAATTCCTCGGTAAAGTAATGCTCAAGATCAATACTATCTGTCAAAAAACAACTTTCAAACTTGAAAACTTTTGGATGCATGGGAGTTTTTTCGGCATTAATGGTCAATATTTATTTCAAGAATCAAACATTTAAAGAATATTATACTTCTAAAAGTAAACACCCCGATTGAAATACTAGGTTACATTAAAATGATCCACTTTTTCCATGTGTATATTGCATCTAGGTTATGTTGATGAATCCTATGATTTCCTTGCATAAAGTAATTTTTCAAATTATTATAAAAGACTATTTGAGATCCAAAATGCCTCAAGAAATGAATTTGTTGTTAGTACATGAATTTTTTGTATTAAGACCATTTCCAACCCAAAAACGCATTATCAAATCCAAACTTATTCGCAAACTCAAAATACTGTAATTTTTTGCCAACTGTCTCATTCTAAAACTCAATGGACTATATTCGAATATTCATTTCTACGCCGACTTTTACAACTTATCAAACTTGCCCACAGATTTACAATTTAAAAAACCTAACATTTTATTATATCCAATTAAAAAATTTGCTATAATTTTTATATATTTTTATTTATTTTTAATAAGAATGTTTTTATTATTAGAACAAATAAAGGATTATGAAATATAAAACTCATTTTATGCATCCAAACGCGTAGATGCGTTTATTAGAGGAGAAAGTAAGTGTAAAATCCATTAAAAGATTGATTTTTGGATTCGATTGGAATAATTTTAATTTTTTTTTTGGATTTTCTAGTTCCAACGGAAATGATCTAAGTTGACATGTAAAAACTTTTGTCAGTATACAATATTTAATTTTATTTTCTTAAGAAAATTACATCATTAAAGGTCGCTTTAGACGGACCCCCTATTGTTATGAATTAGCACTGTCCTTCGGGACGGATTCTGGGGGAAGGTAGGGTTGTAAATGAGCCGAGCTCGTCATTTTCTAGGCTCGAGCCCTTGCAACTGAGCTCGAGCTCATCCAACTTTTCAGCTCAGGGCTCGAGCTCGAGCTCATTTACAGCCCGATGAGCTCGAGCTTGAGCTTGAGCTTTTAATAAAGAATTAAAAAATAAAAATAATATAAATTTAATGTAGGGAAAAAAAATTAAATAAATATTAAAAAAACTCACAGCCTGTTCGTGAGCGTTCGAGCCCACATGATTGGGCTCAAGCTCGAGCTCGAGCTCATTTATATGGAGCTCCGGCCGAGTTTTTGCGGAGCCGACTCGGCTCATCTTTCACCCTAGGGGAAGGAGAATACCCTCTCAATTGCCAAGCCCATTTGGCCCAAGAAGAATATGGTTGGACATATGAAACAAATGGAAATTACCTAAAAAGGAAGAATATAAACTTCTCTATAGAACGATATAAACAATGAGCATGTTGATGATTGATGTCTCAAGCATAATGACGAAATAAAAGTGTAATTGTTAGTTGGACAAGGCAGAAAATGTATGTGTCTACATAAATTTATATATGTGTGCTAGGAGTAGGACCAACATAAATTGGATTCCATTTATTCCAATCATTGCATGTGGGGAAAATAACATCTCTCTCTCTCTCTCTCTCTCTCTCTCTCTCTCTCTCTCTCTCTCTCTCTCTCTCTCTCTCTCTCTCTCTCTCTCTCAACACGTATTGGTATTACATACTATTGTATTCATGTGGTTAGTACGAGAGTTATTGAATGTGTTTGTTATATTTTCGAAGTATTTTTGTATATTTTGTTTCAAAAAATAAGAATTATTTTTCATTTCAACATGCACCACATAATTGACTTAGCTAGATACGGTAAGGGTACCACATTTTGTTACGGGGACGTTAACTGTGCATAATAGACTGAATTTATCTTCTGATTTATTATGAATAAAACTGCTACCTTACAATAAAAAAAAAAAGGACTGATCGTACATTTTTCGTGGACTATAATAAGGTTTAGTTTAATTCAAATTAAAAACTATAATGTTAATGACTGTATAAGATATCTCTTACTTAATGAAAATAGCCTGTAAAACAAGGCTTAGTGAGAGCGAGATAACTATATCAATTTAATATTCTTGGTAAAACAAAATAGAGATTGAAGAATCACATAATTGATTTGACCCGAGGTGTGCATGCAAGAGTAGTGAACCCAGTAATTATGGGTCAATTCGCATGCTTATAAATCCTTTCTCTCCTTTTATTGATGCGTTCATAATTAATGTCATCATTCACCACTCATCGTGATAATTGCAATAAATTGCTCAAATTCCAATGTCGTTGTCTAAGTATTTTTATATATAAACATATGTTTTAATCCTTTATTATTTAAAAAAGGGAAATTCCCTTTCAGCACCCTTCAGGTTTCAAAATTCCTGATAAGTACCCCTTGAAAGATTTTTTCCTGTTCAGTGCCCATCCGCTAGAAATCGTGTATTTAATACCACAAAATTGATAGGACGAAAATATCCCTTTTCAAATCAAATTGGACATTATACCAACCGTTTTGGTAAATTATACCAACTGTTGTCGCTGATAATACCAACAAAATAGCGGTATTATAATTTTAAATAAATGAGACTTGAAATTATACTTACTGATAAATCGTTATCATACCAACAGTACTAATAGTGTTCAATTATGTTGGTATAATTACGACAACAATTGGTATAATTTTCAGATTATATATATAGAATATATATATATATATATTTTGGTGGTATAATTAGCAATAACAATTGGCATAATCAAAACACTTGGTAAATGCCCAATTACAGTAACGTTGTGGTATAATAACGAAAACAGAAGGTATATTTTTCAGAATTTCGGGTATAATACCAAAATCTGTTGGTATAAATAATGGCCAATGTTGCAGTATAAAACTAAAATAATGTTATTTATCGGTTTAATAACGAAAACAGTTGGTATAATTTCTATAGTCTATGGTATAATAGCAAAATCAGTTGGTATAATGTCCAATTTTATAGTATAAAAAATTATAAACGTTATTTATTGGCATAATATCGGAAATAGATGGTATAATTTCTATAATTCTCTGGTATAATTTCAATTTTGTTGGCATAATAACGAATTTTTTTGTATAATTCATGCAAAAATAGTTCAGCTTTTTCTGTATGCGTGAGACAAAGGGTATTTTCGTCTTTAACTGCTTAAAAAACCAAGGTACTGAACAGGAAGAAATTCTCAAATCGATACTGAAGAGGAAGAAATAATTCGAGTGGTATAATTTTTTAATACTCGAAGGGGACTCAAAAAGAATTTCCATTTTAAAAACAACTGCAATAATTTCTCAATACCTGCCCAATTTCACGCTCACGTGCAATTGAAGGAATTGCAAACTGTTCGTAGTAATCAATGCATCACCTCCGTAGAGAATTTATTCGAATGGAGCGTATGATCATGGATATTATATAATATAGCATTTATTTTCAATTGAGCTTTTGATAACAGTTTTTAATGACAAACAATCATCCGCATCATTTATGTGTGAATAAATTGATTTCACTACTGAGATGTTGTCCTCGACTTTCTGAAATGTCACGAAAAGGGACGTTAGAAATGTTCGCGCCGTTGCCAAGCACAAGTTGAACTAGTATATAGGCACGTTCTATGCATACACAATATATATCAATTTATATTTTAAGTTAATTAAATTACATTACAAGTTTAAATTTCTTACTTCTATTAGGTTTAAGAAAATTTATTTGATCATATAATTGTAATTATTAAGAATATTATGGATAAAATTGTAATTCAACTTGACACACCAAATTGATTGGCATCTCCAGCTTAATAAAATAGAAAGATATTAAGTACCTTTTTAATATATTATATCTCAAGTTTTTCTTTCAGACTTTAGTATCTTTTTTCAGATATGGAACATATTACTAGACCTATTTCCTGGCTTCAGGTATATAAATAAACCGTAAAGTACTAAAAATAATCAATTACATATAATTAAAGTTATATATTATATTTATGAAAACCTTGATTTTATCCAGCATGCCACGCGATTCTTGCACTATAAGCTGCATGCACTTGATTTATATTCGATAAGGCCAACTGTTATTTAATTAAACGTCTTCAATTTACAAACGTGATCATAGGGGAACAGTTCAGCTTTTTTTTTTGTTTGGTAAACGGATATACTTGATTTAATTACTTAATCAAAGGTGCCTGATTGTCGATGGATTAATAATGCTCTTATTAAATAATGTCTGTCGAATTAGGAAACAAAATACAAAAGATAAAGTGTACTGTTTGACATCTTTCATAGAATATCGAAATTATTAGTTTTTTACTAAACAAACACATCATGTATGTTTGGATGAGGATGAGTCGATGTTACGATGTTATAATTGCGTATCATTTATCAGAAATCCTAATCTATTATGTCATCATGTTAGACTTTAATATCACCAGTAATTAATCATTTCGAGAAGTATGTCGGTCAAAACATCGGTTTAGCTGATCATTACAAAGTAGAATATAATTAAATAAAGTTGAAGACAAATGATAATGATAAATAATGTAAAAGTGATAGCACAAAAGGGAAAAGAGAAGGGGAAATATGTCGAAAAGGTAATTTGGTACACATTTGGTCTACTCCTACGACTACAACTCGTTCTTGTACATTATTGTGTCATAAACCTAATACATTTAATTAGTCTGACCTCAAATTTACTGATTTCACTTTTTTTTATGACGAATATTCCTTAAAGTTGAAAATTAAAATTAAGTATTTTTAAGCGATTTCTAATTAAACCATTATATATAAAAATAGGACTGAAATATGATTTAAGCCGGCTCAACGTCTGAAAGCCAAGAAACTCATGAGCTTATTGTTGTTTTATATTATTTCAAAAAAAAATATTTTTTCCTATTATTTTATGGAGTTCGCCCTTAGAAAATGGGTCGATTACCTCTATATAAAGAGGATAATTCAACAAAATAATGATAAGGACGTCCACCTTAATTTGAATATATATAACATAATCTCACTTGTTAAAATTTTTAACGTAATGGTTATATAATAGTAACTTGGCATCCATTATGCGCCATCCACCTACAATTCTGACACCGTCAAAGTAGTACCAAAAATCAAATGAGCCAATTATTTCTTAACATTTTATTTCAAAATGGTTAACCAGTCTGATTTGAATATCTTGGCAGCTCTCAAAACGGAATAAAAAATAATTGCTTTTTCCATAATGCCCATCATTATTCACACTCATAGGTTTGTTGTCCAATAAAAAATAAAAACAGAAATACTATACTATAAAGAGGTTAGTTGGGGTTTACCATAGTTCCCCAACCCAAAGAATTACTTCCAAACAAATGGAGTTAGGCCTTAGTTTAGGATCTGATGCTTCAAAACAACAGCAAAAACCCTTTAATTTCTTGAATGAATCCAAAGCCATTGATGACAGACGCTGCAGATTCGAGCTTCGCACGGCTTTAAGCCTCAAAAGCTCTTCAGCCCAGAAAATATCTCATGAAAATGGCGAAGATGATGAAAACGAAGCAAATAAGAACACATCTATGCAGCTAAATCTTCTGCCTTGGTCTTCTGATAACGAAGGTATATATATATTTTTATATCTTGGAAAAAAGATTGGTGTTCTATTTTTTTAATAATTAAGCGTTATCGATTTGCGTAGGTAGCTCAGAGGACGGTTCTTCAGGGAACATGAACCCAGCGGCGGCGGCGGCGGCAGCGGAGGACTTGATACGGCGGCGTCCTATGGCTACGGCGGAGGAGGTCTCGTCGGCGGCGAACGGCTTGGGATCATTTTCAGGGTTTCACAATATCATCGGTTTGGGAATCTTGGCTCGCAATAATAACAACAGCAACAAAAGGCTATTCGATGGAATTGTAAACGACGTCGTCGAGGGGGAGAGAGGTAATAGTGATGATGACGACGAAAATGGCCTCTTCAACGGTACGAGGAAAAAGCTTAGGCTGTCCAAAGAACAATCGGCGTTTCTTGAAGAAAGCTTCAAAGAACACAGCACTCTTAATCCTGTAAGAAAAGAAAACAACACCCATTATATAATATATTTGCTGCATGATATATATCTTCACATATCATCATTGAATTTCATTTGATTATACTCCTTGGGCAGAAACAAAAGCTTGCCCTTGCGAAACAGCTCAATCTACGGCCTAGGCAAGTCGAAGTTTGGTTCCAAAACAGAAGGGCCAGGTTGGTTAATATATGATCATTATTACGCTATACATAAATGTTAAACCTTGGATGGTTTAGTTAAAAGATTAATCCGTAGTTTATGTAATAATCAAAACACTTAGGACAAAACTGAAGCAAACTGAAGTAGAGTGCGACTACTTGAAGCGATGCTGCGAGACGTTAACAGAAGAGAATCGAAGGCTTCAGAAAGAATTGCAAGAGCTTAGGGCTCTTAAGACATCGAACCCATACAACATGCAAATGCCCGCCACCACACTCACTATGTGTCCCTCTTGCGAGCGAGTGGCGGCCACGGCCAACAACGCCGGCTCGTCGGCCGGCGGAAAACCGGCGGTCGTCGACGGCCAGTTGCCTACTACTACAAGGCCGTTCCACCCTTTTCCGCATGACCTCCACCGCGCGACGCCGTCGTGACTTAGGTTTTTTATATTCATCGATTAGGTTCAACTAATTTTACTGCTATTAATGTTAATTAATGTTTTGCTTTGTTTTTTTTTGTTTGGTATAGAATTTAAAGAAGGACGTTTTTGAGTTTGTGTGTGTGGATTTGAATTTTATATTGTATTGTTTTATTAAGCGTATTTTTCGACCTCGGTCTTCTATCTATGTGAAAATTGAAGGGGTTAAAAAGGTGGGCCCCCACTACTCTTCTTACTTGGACAACTTTGCTAGATTGGGTCACATGACATAGGAGCTTGTTTTTTAAGAGGATATGATTGAGACAGTATGATAATTTTTTATATTTATTTTACATGATTTATTCAGTGCTACTGCTACTATATTTACTTGCAAAATTGTTTATGGAAAAAGATATAAAACAGAGTTTGTAAATATATGATTAACTAGTTAGTTTCCGACAATATCATTTTAAATTTTTTATATCCAATGATGGGATGGTATTGATTGAGCATTTAAATGAGAATACGAGAAAGCGTGTTAGGGAAAAGTGGATATCATTTATTTTGGGGGGACAAACCACAACAAATCTATAAACGTGTCTGCCAAAGTTGAAATCCGCTCATTATTACTACACACCACCCTAAGTACAGATGACCATATTACTTTTGTTTTCTTTTCAAATATATACTCTTGAACGGTATCAAACACATAATATAAACTAGTATTTTGGCACACCCAATGTGTGTGCATGACTATATAAATTCGTATATTAATTTATAATTTAAATTTTTCGGTGTGAAATTATATTGTTTGATTTTATTTATATTATTTTTAAGAATATTAAAATCTATTTTAGAGGGTGTAAAATGATAATTAAAAATTAAGGATAGAAGAGTACGCGTGTTGTCTTTTTTTTTTTAAAGGAGTACACGTGTTGTCTATTTTAGTTAATAATAATAAGAGCAGTAAATGCAAAAAAAAAGTGGTCTATTTTAAGTATTAAAAAGCAAGTTGGCAGGCAATCAAGAATAAACGTGTAATTATGGCTGCTGTGACGTATCATCTATGGCGGGAGAGGAATGCGAGGATCCACGACGGGGAATGCTCGGCTGGAGAACGACTGCTAACAGAGATACAATATGATGCAAGAACCCAACTACTATATTGTGCTAAAAAGAGTAAAAAATTAGCACGTAGTTCGTTGTTTAACATTGTAGCGATGCCAGGTATGTAATAGCAGGAAACTATGTACCCATGTTTTTTTGTTTGAAATACACATTATAAAGCTTCCCAAAAAAAAAAAAAAAAAAGAATAAACGTGTATGTCGTTCCCACGACCCTCTGTACGTCCAATAACTGTGAATTTTTAACCTCTTTCTTCCCTTATCTATTAATGACGGAACACGTGTCAATGTATTATACGTTAATTGATACACCAAAAGACGGTTTTTAAGTAGCCCTCGCAATTAATATAAGAGTATAGATGTACCATTTGTTTGTTCTATCAATGTATAAGTTATAAAAGCTATACCATACCGTCCTTTTGTGATTTTGGGGTAGATGGGAAATGTTTATCCTTAAATTATATTCCGTGGAAATATTTTTTTTTCTGACATAAGTAACTGAAAAGGAATTACCCGTTTTTCCTTTTTAATTGAGGAAAACGTTGCTTGTCACGTGACTTCGCATTGATTTCATTGTCTCTTCGCACTGTCCCTTATTGCTCGATCTTTGGTAATAGCTTTTTGTTTTAGACTATTATTAAGACAAAGAAAAACAATAAATACTACGTAGGTTTTTAGATTTATATTTCTCACTGTTGCAATAAATGATAGTAGGTTCGAACCTAGTAAGGAAAATATCGATATGTATCAAATCCTTATACTATTTTCTGAAGGTAGTAGAGATTAACATCATTATTTAATTTGATTACATAAACCGGCCAAGGCGTGTTGATATGTAACGTGAAGATTGTAATGAGGCGTGACATTCATGTATTTTTCTTTTAGTATCCTTTGGTAGTCGAAGGTAACCAAATCCACTTAGATGAAAAAAAGAAATGGAAAAGTTCATCCTTATAATTAATTCTATCTTATCCGAAACATTCTTCTTCATCGGGCAAGAAAACCGACATATTCAATTAATTATTGTTTCAATATATAAAAAATCGGATGTGTTCATAGATATATATATATATATATATATATATTCAATATGGAAGCCCCTTTGCTTTGGTTATTGGTCTAAAGACAAAATAGGCACCATAGAACCCATTATTAATTTTCAAAGCCAGGTATGTGGGTTGATCAATGAGCCCATTTTTTTTTTTATTTTTTATTTTTTTTCCGGTCCTGAGGTATCCCCACACAGCCCGGTTATGGGCTAACCGCCACACATTCAGAGGTGGGACTAATCCCCGGGATCAGATGGATACGTCCCAAACCCACCCAATGATAGTCATGGGCTTAGGCCCATGGGGACTTCCCAAATTCATGTGGGAGGTGGGGTTCGAACCCCTGATTTCCTAGTCACATGAACCCCTGATCAATGAGCCCATTTTCTTCAATGGTCCTACTATTCGTACTGCCTCTATTATTTATACCCCTTTTACACCTTGAAATTTGTTACCTAATCACATGAATTCAAAAGTAATTATTTTATTGTTATTTTTATAGAATTCGACAACATTAATGACATAAGTTAGTAAAAAGTACTAAACTTATTTTAGCTAATGATATATAAGATGAGTGGTGGTTTTCTTAATTATACATGGTCGTATATATTATTATCATCACTAAACTTTATACCACGAAGCATCTTAGGATAAGATACTGACACGCTTTAATACTAGCAAGTGTACTAGGTCGTGCAAGTAGTATAAAATTGATGTAAGTCTAAGTATCGATCAAGTGGACAATTCGATTAGTTTTAAGATATTACTTCGAAATTTAATTAACAATTATTTTACTGAATGAAATTAAATAAAATACGGCAAACAAATAAACGTAGAATGATAAATAAGACTTCAAGAAATGATCATCGGAAAAGGTGATCAACGCAGATATTTGCACGGATAAATCCTATGTGTTAATGCAATCGATTTTATTTAATCAATATGAATCTAGCAAAGGTAGGAACGTACGCGCGCGTTATTCACGTATCTAGCAACCCAATGCGAAAGTGAACCAATCAACTATATTCTTATATGACTACAGTTACTCTGCATGCATCGCTTTATGAATTTCCCCGAGTTAAGATGTTTCGGCGCCTAAAATCTCAAAATCACACGTACGAAACCGAATTCTATCTCTACTCGGTTTTATGTCGTGGTATTCCTTGTTTATCGTTCTAATCGATTTAATCTGTTACACAGTCTCATAAACCAAACAAAGATCATGTATATGATGATCAAGCATATGCAAGCATTAAACACAAATAAAGATTACATAATACAATTAAATATACGAACATCACTATATTCATAATAGTACGGTCCTAATCACAAGCACACATATTAATAAACGACAAGGACAATGTATTGAACGTAAAAATTACAGAAAACGTAAAATATAAAACTTCTCTTATCACGTTATCGAATTGTCACGCCGTGTCCCTCATAGTCTCCCGTTACTATGAGGCGATATAGCGATACAGCTAATAGAATTTGATCCATACTTGTGGCGATACAGCGAAAGTCGATTCGATGTGGGAGGGGGAGGGCGTGAGAGTATATTGGTTGACTACGGAAGGATTTTTGAAAGTTGAGATAAAAAGAAGAAAAGAATTGACAATCCTTTGGAACTATTCTTACGTTTGTGGTTGTGTGCATTGTGAATAGAATTTTTTTTTTCTGAATGTCGAACTATGCATTAAAATGAAAGACTATCACTGAAAATCATTGCTTAAAATTATTATTTTTATATTAATTATTAATGTATCTAATCGGGGAATATGGTGAATCACCGTTTGATTGAATCGAGGTCGGGTTCGGGGACGGGGATGGGTGGGAAACATGATTACCATCCCCGTCCCGTCCTCGCTCTTTCACCAACGGGGAATCGCCGTCAACTCCCCATTCCCGTTCTGACCGGGGATTCCCCGTCCCAATAGCCTCGGGTCCCGACGAGGATGGTTCACCGTAGAAATTTTGTCACCCCTAGTTCTGTGTGTCAGGGAAGAATTCACCTCGCAAGCCGCTTGATATGTTCCGTCCGTGAGTGGAAAATTAGGATTGGCATATCCATGTATTCTAGTTACTCGGATTGGCATACGTATAAGTCGAAAACCCTAACTTAAGAATTTAATGTTAAGTTAGGCTATACCGGTGTAATCCGAATCATGGATGTTGGAAATGTGTGAATGAAATAGTCTAAGAGGCACAAAAATTAATCTAAGAGATATATTTGAAAATGTGGATTAATTAATCCAATTGGTCCATATGAAAAGCAAAAAAGGAACATATGGAAATATATGGTTTCACTTTGGTAAAGTGCCTCTCTACATGAATAGACGCATGCAAACCGACGCTTCGTTGTCCTTGATAGCTCTTGGTAATGACCACATACACCTATAAATACCCCACATGAGTTAGCATTAAAATCATTAAAAAAAAATAGCATTAAAAGATTCTCTGCATTTCACATATAGTATTCGTGTTCTTGTCAGTCTCAAAGAAAGAATATTTGTTCGCGGAAGTTTGGCATATTTGAGATACTGCTATATTCCAAACGTAAGTCGTTGCGGAGACGTTTATCATAAACGGTGGGTATTAGCGGGGTAATGTCGTCTTCAAGGGAGCGTGTATCATGTGCCTCGACATGTGACTCGTTTCACACCATTCACTTAATTTTATTTGCTGATTTCATCGAATATAAAAGGCTTCGACCGAACTAACAATGGAGTAATGCTAATTAAAAGTTAAGATAGGTGCATTAAAATTAGAATAAGGTTGTGATAAAATAAAACAAGCAGTTACTTCTGTATGCGGAGTGCCCGGTTGGATAATATATCTCGACAATTTTCACGTACCAAATACTTGGTAAGTGTTCAATTTTTGTTTCCCTAAAAACGATTTTTTTTTTTTTTCTTTTCTTGCGTTGTTTTCGTTCGTGTTGTAGATAAGATCGTAGGCATTCATATGGAGATGAATTATTGATCCTCAAGCCTAAAACAAGTCTTCCATTATTCTTCACTCTCTTGACTGATACACATACGTTATGTTACTTACAGTAATTATTTTCTTGAATATGTTTCGACATGCGCATCATTCATGTGTGCAAGCTGCTAATATTGCTCCTATGTTGGTTTATCCATATTTGTTCCCTCATACGAGAAAAATGAGTGCATTAAGATTGCATAACTTTCCAATTTGTTCATACCACCAAATGTGAAACTCTATGGTATCCACATATATAGGGCAAAACATTTAAAATGAAGAAAAGGAAAAAAAATGGAGAAGAAAAATAAGAAAAGAAAAACCAGCTCATCTTTGTGCATGGACAAATTTTAATATTCACATGAAATTGCCAAAACCAAGAGTCATAATCAGGAAAAGATTAATATAAATATTAACTCATAATTATGCCTTTTAGGAGGAAACAATTCAGCAGCGAAACCCCAAGAAATAGAGAAAGAAATCGTCAGAATTTTCTTAATTTCGCTGAAACCTAATCGTTTGCAATGGAGGACAAGAACACAGAGCTAGAACAAGAGCACGAAGAAGGAGGAGGAGGAGGAAAAAAGACGCAGACGACTACTCCGAATTCGTGCGAAGATTGCAAAACAAACCCATCGAAGTACGTTTGTTCAATTCGCGCGTGCGCTGATTGTCAAAAGCATCGCACCTCTTCTACTGACAAGAGAACTCTCACCGACGCCATTGTTGTATCACAATTCGACGACAATAAGCTACTTTCAGGTATTTTCTACGTTTTCTTTCGTCGTGCGAAGAAGGAATTGTTGGATGCTTTTTATTTCACGTAATGTGGTGGAGTGCTGTTAATTTGATGAAGAAAGGATCTAAAGAACCGCCCTACTGCCGCAAGAACAAATCCCTCGGTCTCTTATGCTCCAAGTTCGTTTCTTGCGTCTTGACTTATATGATCGAATCTCTGACGTTTTGATTTTTATTGAACTTAATGCATTTCGTTTCTGCAGTTTCTTGAGCTTGTACAATAAAGAGGGAATCGAAACTATTGGGTTAGACGATGCTGCAGAAAAACTCGGTATTTTGCCCTTTCTTGTGGGATTTTGACGAAATTCTATTTCTCGAGAAAGCAGTTGTTAATTATTGGTTATGGTGTTCGATTTGAAGGTGTGGAAAAGCGGCGGATCTATGACATCGTCAATGTCTTGGCAAGTGTTGGTGTAGGGATTTGGACTTTTGTTTGCCATTGATGCCTAAACGGCTTTCCTTACCAAGTTGAGAAATTTGCCATTTGTCAAATTGTTTATGTTGTTATGCACTTCTCTCCTTTTGTTTTCAGATTCTTGCTCCTAAGGCGAAAAGTCTATACACGTGGAAAGGATTCGAGGCCACTCCTAGCGCTTTAGAAGATCTAAAGGTAGTGAACTTT
Organism: Craterostigma plantagineum; assembly: GCA_027422505.1. Classification (NCBI taxonomy): domain Eukaryota; kingdom Viridiplantae; phylum Streptophyta; class Magnoliopsida; order Lamiales; family Linderniaceae; genus Craterostigma; species Craterostigma plantagineum. The sequence continues at coordinate 7,986,058 of JAPQWV010000024.1, forward strand.
CAGATTCTGTTTTTCCTTCCTTCACAATTGAATGATCTACTTTGATAACTTGCTGCTTTTCTTACGTAGTTGTGTTCCATTGAATTATGTTACAGAACGAGGGCTTTGTAAGTTCGAGAGACAATCCATCGTCAGCTGATGCAAACGATCCCGAGAAAGTGCGATGAATTGCAGCTTTTGTCATTGTTGCTCATGAATAGGGAGAGGATATGTAGCAAGACTTTTAATTCATTGTTTTCCCATTTTCTTTATCATAGGTTTCTGATGATGAAGAAGAAGAAGAAAAGGATGATGTTGATGAAAGAACGTCTGATATAAACTTGAGCCAAAAATCAGATTCTAACTCTGCTGCTAATTCATCTGCCCAACCCAATATTGGTGTGTGTGTGTGTGTGAATTGAAGCCATCACATTTTACTTTTTAGTGCTTAACAATGAACTTTGTTCTTTTTTTTTTTATTATTTCCAGGCGAGAATAGGAGGCAGACGTCTATCGGGCGTCTCACTCAGAACTTCATTAAGCTGTTCCTTTGTACTGATGTAAAGTGGACATCAAAAAGATTCGTTTATTACATCGACTATGCGACTTAGAAAATCTTTCGTCACGACACTTTTTTTGCAGATGGAGATGGTTTCTCTCGACGATGCAACTAAGCTCTTACTCGAAGGGGAACACACTTCAATGACAGCCCAATGTAAGAGTGAGACAGATACATTGATTATGTTATTTGAATCACAATGAGTATAGCGAAGGTCCGTTTTCGGTTTAAACGCCTCTTATTAAAGCTTGTGCAGCAAAGGTTAGGAGGTTATACGACGTTGTGAATGTCTTGTCTTCAATTAATTTCATCGAGAAGGTTCTTAATTCTCCTTTTTTTTTCTTTCTTGCCCCGATTAATGAGAAGTACACGTATCCGAGGAAATTCTTGATTACTATTGTGCAGACCCATCACCCAGAATCGAGGAAGACCGCTTGGAGGTGGATTGCTACTTCACCGAGAAAAAGTATGCATTTTGGTCCCTCTGTCCCTGAAAATGTCGGAGCATCTACCGAGGAAAATATTCAGAAAATCGTCGATATTGAGAGCGATATTTGTCCTTCTGAGACAAAAAATATACAATTTGGTCCTTTTTCTCCTCCAATTATACCCAAGGTTGAAAAATTTATCGATTGGGAGAGCATTACTGCTACAGCGTATCTTCGTCATCCTCAGTATAGGATTTCAGGTTAGTAGTTTCAAGATTTTCGCATCGTCGTCTTTCATGAAGTTTTTAACTTGTCTGTTTATGGATGATGAACTTGGTTTCTTTTTTTTTCTTTTTTCATTTTTTTTAGCTGCAATAGATCTTTTCACGCACTACCAAGCAGCGTGGAAATTATGGATGGAAGAAGTTGATGAGATGAGAGAGAGTTGAGAGCTTACGTTTGTATATTAGTACGATAAATAGAAGTTGGTGTTTTTCAGACTTGATGCTTATTCTCAATCTACAGCTTTTTCTTGAACTTGAAATCTTTTGTTCTCAATGTATAGCTTAGGGAATTCGAATGATGATAAGATGAGGAAAATTGAGAACAAAATCACCCTAACATCTGTCCTTTTGTTCCATATATACACAAGTTTTATTGGATATAAGAGATATTATCTGATCGAAACCCCAAAATTATGTGATGTTATGTCCTACCTCTCAATTTCTCTCATTTTTCTCTTTAATGTGGGATGATTCGTTTGCTCTAGCGTCGTGATAAGCAAATGAGCAAGCTCCATTACGTTACTGCCTAGTACAATACATTAAACAGGAAAAATCAATTTTCTTGTTATAAAAAATGCACTACCACTACCTTAAATGTGTCATTCCTTAAGATCATCTCCAAACAAAAAAAAAACCATTTTCTCAAATTCAAACTTAATATGCATGAATTCTTCTCCAGCCGTTAAATTCATTCTCAAACTCAAAGGACTATTTTCGAAATATTCATTTATACACCAACTTTTCAATACTATCCACATATTTATAACTTTTCAAAATAATTTTATATTATATAATATATATATATATATATATTAAATACAAACGCATCTTGGATGGTGGAACGCATATGCATATGAATAAAATGAAGAGAGAGAAGAAACGCATCTTAAGTTTTTTATTTGGGGTACGATTGGACTAATTTTACTACATTTTGTGAGTTATGTAGTGTCTGTTGGAGATTGTCTAAGAGAAAGATACTTGTATTTGACAATGCATTTAAATTACCGTTAGTATTCAGACATACATATGCCTATTGTGGTAATAATCGCATAAAAAGTATACTAATTAGGTATTAATGTTTTAAAAGGCGTGTTACGTAACGCGTTGCGTTTTAGCTTTGATATTGCGTAGCGAAAATAGTGAAGCGCATTACTGGTTTTTTTTAACAAGTCTGTTATAACGCCAAAAGAATATAATATATAATAATATAAGCAAGCATTATTTTAAAAACCGAAGACTGATTGATCTAAATTCAGTAATTATCCCTTTTCGGATTGGGCCAATGACTAAATACTAAGCCCACAAGAAAATAATTCCTTGGACAAAATATGCAAATTTACTGTCTATGGATTGGGCCATTGATTTGCAATAAGACCATAAACAAAGCTGAACTTCAATCAATGGACGGTTCCTCTGCGAAACCCTACACTACACTGGCATGCCACCACTATCACAAGAAAAGGAAATCCTCATAATTTTCTTGCTCTCTCTGAATCCGAATCGTTTGCAATGAAGGAGAAGAATACAGTGCTGGAAAAAGAACGCGAAGAAGAAGAAAAGAATCAGGCGACTTCTGCGAATTCGTGCGAAGAGTGCAAAACCAATCCGTCGAAGTACAAGTGCCCGGGCTGTTCAATTCGCACGTGCAGCCTCGCCTGCGTTAATTCTCACAAGCAGCGGACTTCGTGTACTGGCAAGAGAGCTCTCACTGAATTCGTCGCCATCTCGCAGTTCGACGACAATCAGCTACTTTCAGGTATTTTTCTGTATTTTCGTTTTGGGTGGAAGAAGTTGGATGCTCCTACACTGTTAATTTGATGGAGAAAGTGAAGTATTGTTCGTGCTCGTGATTTTGAAGTGATGAGTGTTTTTGTATGTGTTTGTTGATTGCTATATGGGTGGAGTTTGTAGATTACCGATTGCTCGAGGATGTGAAGAGAATGGCTGAATCAGCTCAAAGGAAGAGAATTAGGTTGTGTGGATATCATAGCAATAGGCTTCCGATACATCTAAAGGCTCTCAAGAATGCTGCATCAAAGAGGAGAACGAAACTTATACTCCTCTCGCATGGAATGTCCAAAAGGGAGAAGAATCAGACATACTACAATCACCGGTAATAAGCTAGCATGTATGTTCTGTTCTAAAGGTAGAGTTCTGGAGTATATGCGTTTGATCGTTGCTGAGATTTCTTACTACTCCTTAGGATTTCATTGTGGTTAGCGAAACTGTTTCTCTGTACATGATTGGATACATTGAGTCTTGTACCGACACAGTTGCCAGGAATCAATCTTGATGGGGCAACTTTTTTCTTTTTGTGATTTATGGACTAATAAAGTAAATTCACTTGTGTTGAGTATGTGGCATTCACAACTTTCAATGTTAATCCCACCGGATATTAAATCTTGTTATTCCCATCTCAGGAAAAAAATTATATTGTGGACTATTGAGTGGTGTTTTCACGGTGCTGGTTTCTCCTTAGTCGAGCACGGGTAAGCAGTTCCTTTAGTTATAATGTGACCACTAGTATTACGAATCAGCTATCATGAAAGATTCATTTTCTGATATTACTATAATTCTTGTGTGAATTGTGATCATTGCAGAGTAAATGAGAATTCGACAATTTCCTCTGCGATTCAGAAACACTTAGAACCAGGGCCGTGGAATCATCCTTTGAAGAAATATCGTGACTATGGCCTCGAATCCCTCACGTTTTGTATCCAAAAGCATCCGTTTCATCTTTATCCATTTTGATATTAAATTGATTATTAACCATGTACCTACTTACGACCCCTTTTTCTCGTAAAATCAACTGTTGTCGTCTCTTTTTACAGCTGGGCTCAAAATCTCCCCTTCTACAACTGGACATAAATAAGCCAATTCGCCAGCAGTTAGCCGATGCAGTCATATTAGAGTACCCCATCATTTTCGTCTTCGCACCTCCCCATAAGCACAATTTTGAAGTAATAAGCATCAAAATTCCTGAGAAAATCGATGTTAAGGAGCCTCCTCGCCAAGATTCCCCAAGTCCTAAAGGTCTGACATTTACAGTCGAAGAGATCAAAGAGGAAGCTTTCTCTGATCCTAAGCCTTTAAGCCCTGTCGAAGATGTTAAGACAGAAGCCAAAAAGGTATCGATTGGTTTAGAAGGGACTGATAATGCTACTATGATTGAAGACAGCAGTTTCTGTCAATTTTTCACCCTCGATCAGTTATCTGATATTCCCGAGTTTGATTTTGAACCGAGTTCTTCGCTGGAAATATTCCCGGGAGAAGACGATTTCTTCGGTTTTGATGGTGGGATATGGAGCGGTGATCGAGCGCTTCCAGTCGATGAAGAAGAATTAGAGGAAGGAGAAATAGCTTGAGCTGTTGTTCATCCACTCTTATTTTATGAAGTAGGTTTATGTTTGTATTTTTTTTTTGGTTGGGTATGAAAGAAAAGATATTTTGAAGCAGGTAAAAATGCTAGCAAGCCTTGATAGTTTATCCGATCCATTTGGTTTTGCAAATTGTCAGTATTTGAATCACTATGTACGAGTTTCGACTTTAAATCACTATATCTGATAAATTTAAAAGTAGGCCTTTAATTTTGTATGTCAGGGAAAGAAAATATTTGGGTGACGAAATAAATTAAGAAATTTAATTTGGTTGTATTACAAGTTTGCAGTAGTCATGTAAAAATTCCCAACATATTTAGGAGGAAAAAGGTTCGACAAAGCAATTATCTAATATAATTATTTAAATAAACAACTGATATACTTGTCCAAAAATACAATTTAGCCATAAGAGTTCTACGCACTAGTACAGAATATGGGATAAGGCGATAGGCGACCGTTCCTTAAAAACGGTCGCATATACTACATACGGGGGCTTTTTGGTAATATTTTCTAAATAATTAAGACCGACGATTGTTTACTAAGGCTAGACTTGCCCAACCGCCGGTTAACCGTAACCGACGGTTGACGGACTAACCGCCGTCTAACCGGCCAGGAGCGGTTGACGGTTAGGCGCCCCCGATTGACGGTTAGACTAACCGGCTGTTGGCTAACCGCCAGTTTTTTAATTTTTAATTTTTTAAAAAATATTCATGTTTGAATAAAATATTTGATTTAGTATATTATTTGATCGAATTATGTATCGAAATGTACTATATAATTTGTAAGACTCTTAAAAAAATGTACAACATCTTACAAAAAAATTGTAGTATAAAATTTTAATTGAACCAATTGTACAATACAATACTTAAATTAAAACGAAACATAGTGAGATGAGAAGTTCTATTTTCAGTCTCCGTCCGATCCGCTCCGAATTCGATCTCCGCTCCGCAAATCTTGAACTAGAAAGGGGCTTCGTCCGATCCCCTTAAAATTATGGATTCCCTTACAATTATGGATTCAAAATTTTAATCTCAAATTCAAGTCCATTGTTTGGCAAACGTAAGAATTTCGAAATTTGGATTCAAAATTAAAGCTCTAGCCGGAGCTCAAGAAGCTCTTCGAACTCGACTTCTAACTTTTTCTTTAAAAAACTAAAAAATACAAAAAATAAAATAATAAACAATAAAACAAAAACAAACCAAGCCGACTTGCGACCTTTCGAGCACCCACGAGTGAGCTCGAGCTCGTCGTGCTCGCGCTCATCGAGATCGACTCATCGTTCACCTCCTACTTATTATTATAATTATGATTATTATTATATTTTAATTATTATTATTTCGACTACGTCCAAATTTGCGGTTAAATCTAAACGCTTATTATTTGTCGGATTTGAAATTCCATGTCAAATGGTTCGTTTTAACATAGGTACCTGCTAGACTGTGATGACCTCTGTACATTCTTTTACGTATCTTTTTTGTATGTATATTATGTACCACAACACGCGTATATATGGTATCCAAATATTTTATATGCTACATCGAAAGGTATGATGTACCCTTTTTTATTGTGTTACACGTTTTCTATGGTACCTTAAGTTCTTATATGATGTATCTTCAGCCAAACGGGTACTTATATATAATGATTTTATTATGCTAGTTAGCTATATATAAAAAGATCTAACAAAGGACTGACTTTTTATATGTTATGGATATTAAATGCAAACTTACCTAAATTTAATTAAAAAAATACTTTCCGGATCATCTCCTTCACTTGACTTCAATTCAAACCCATGAAATAAAACAATTTGATTACTTAGCACTCATTTCTCGAGTGGTGGTCCACTGCAAGTTACTCCCACCAATTTGTTATTACTACTATCCACACACTTTACCTTACTACTCCATAGCTTCACAAATTACTAGGCACTCCACTCGAAGACGAAAAAAATCCAGTACCAAATAAGTAAATAATAATACAAGTAATGAAATCTCGTGGGTGTGAAGATGAACCCTATTTTCTGGATTTTTGTTCCTTTTGCCACAGAAGGTTGGGACAAGACTGTGATATCTACATGTACAGGTTAGTGTCTTTTTCTTTGTGTTGAATCTATTTATGCATAGATATTTTACATGGGGTTTTCATTCTGTTAAATGAAATAAGGTTATTGGGAACTATTGTTCATTTTTTATTTCTTTAAATTTGTTGAATCTTGAAGAGGGAACAAGCCTTTTTGTAGCGAAGAGTGCAGACATGAACAGATTGAGATCGATGAGGCCAATGAGAAAAGATGGAAACTTTCTTCTTCAAACTCTTCAAAGAATAATAAAGAACGTGAGAGTGAGACCAAGAAAACTGTACGGAAGGGTACCGTTGCTGTGGCTTAAATAAAAATAATAGTAAAGAAAATAAGAAATAATTGTGCGGAATTTGCCGATGATGAAGGGTTTGCTGTCATATTTATGTAAAAATTCATTATTGTTACTCTTCACCTGTATAAAATGTTTCTCCATGGGAAAACTGGAAGGTATGCGTGGAAGATCGGAATATTTTTGTCAATTTAGTTTGCTATCCTGAATTTTTTTTTTCACCTGCGATTATGGGAAATGAAACCCTTATTTTGTAGAAAACTTGTAAGTTAGGGGGTGAGTGACATGCGCAGGTACAATTTTCTTGGGGAGAAGTTAAAGTTGAACCAAGTAACATTCAAAAACCGACACTAAACATAACGAATTACCCACAAACTATAATGAAAACATCAATAATTCAATAAAATTATGACAAATTAATTATGGTTGATTTAGATAGTACTACCTCTCTTCCTTGTATAGATGCCGTTTAAGATAATAGAACACAACTTAAGAAATGTGTTAAAATGTCTCTTATATCCCTCATTAATTGGTTATCATATAACCAATATTCCACTTATTTATGCATGTTCAATGCACGTTCAGCTAAAGAACAAACCCATTGTTCCACTTACTCATTAATTAGGGGTAAAATCTGAAAAGCTACATATATTCTTTTTGAAAATACCAAAACGACATCTTTTGATGAGCAAAAAAATATATAAAACGACGTCTATACAGGACAGAGGGCGTATAATTTTAAGGTTGTAATTAGGTAGTAACAACAACGCATTAAAATGTTATTGAAAGGGAAGGATAGTAAAACTTCGTGAATATTGATTTTGATGTATTTATTTTTGTTATATATTATTGTTGGCAAGAAATAATTGTCCCTGCTTAGAGCAATCGAACTGTGGCGCTGGCTGATGTGCGGTTTAAATATTAGAGTTGCACCCTCACAATCAGCTATCGCTTTTGGCGCAGCGGTGGCACTTGGTCGTAAGAATTAGTACCAGAGCAGGTCATGAATTCAATTGCATAGATTGCAAATGGAGTAATTATTTGGGGAGATTGTTGGGAAGCAATAATTGTCCCTGCCGAGGGCAATCGAACCGTGGCGCCGGCTGCTGTGCGGTTTAAATATTAGAGTTGCACCCTCACCATCAGCTATAACCTTTGGCGCACGGTAGGGGTTTGGTCTTTAAGAATTATTATATTATATAGATTAAATTTTAGTAAAAACAAACAAAAAAAACAATAAGACACACAATGGGAAGAGGATCTCGCATAACAATTAACATGCTGGAAGATGTGGAGATTAGCTGGACTATTGTAATAAATATTTAACAATTATTATGTTTACATGTTAAAGTAAAGTCGGAACTTTAAGCTCAATTATTATGTGACGTCTCAAAGTCCAACTAGCTTGGACAGTACATCCATTTTGTGGGTCGCTTCTTCTCCGTGATTTAGTTTAATGAATTTAAATGACCGAAAAGCTTAAATAAATCATTTCTACAAAATATGTATGTAGAAAATTTCTCTCTACTTAAACAAGCATTCCCATACTGGTCATAATTGTAGTGTAGTAAGGCATTCCCAATTGACCGCCATTACAAATAACAATGACTTCTACTAAGTAGAATAGTTCTAGAAGACAAATTGAACCACCCAATATTGATTTTATTAAGCAAGTACACATAAGCCAAAAAAGCAATTACTAATGCATAAAATTGAGTATGTATATATACACCCGAGTGTTTAATTTAATTTGATATAAATCTAAGAGTGTTTAATTTAATTTGATATAAATCTAAGAGCAAGTATAAATATTTAGAAGCATACTTTAAAGTTAGAACACTCAAGCGCATATATTCTCGATGTCCTACGCGCGGAAGAAATGAAACCGATAGTTAACGTGAGATATTTTTCTCATGAAGCTGATTATTAAACTAATTAAAAGCGTAAGAGTTTAGTGCTTGGATTTTATTTTGACTTCTGAATGTACCGTCCCTTCTACTACAAGAAATAAATTAAATGGAGTATTTATTGAGTTAACTGTCACATTGTCTGTAATATCAGCATACATTACAATTTTAAAAATAAAAATAGAACAGGAAAACTACAAGAGTGGCATCTATAGAAAATACCCAATTGAATAAAATATTTACAAATCAGTACCTATATCAGAAATGTTTACAGATAGGTACCCGTTTTACTGTTCGTACCAATTTCCTCAGTGTTGTCGTACCTTTTTTATGTGTATTGCGCACCACGTCACGCGTTTATATGGCACCATATACGAATTCTATATGATATCTTAGTGTGTTATATATAACGTACCATTTTCTAAATGTATTACGTACCAAAATACATTGTTATAGGGTACCTAATGTGTTATATAGCGTACCTGCGTCTGCGGCGGATCGGGTACCTATGCGATACCACATTGGGCCCCAAAGGACCTGACTTAATTGAATGTTTCAAATAACAATGTCCCCAAAGCCCAATTCTCTAGTCTCCTGAGCACTTCAACTTTTTCTCCCCATTTAATTCCTTCTACGAGAGTAGGCATTTGTAAAAATGAAGCTTTGACGTGTGATATCATTTGGGCTTTTGAGCTGATTTGAGGAACAAAAGGGAAGAAACATTGTCGAAGAAAAAGGTGTTCACAATTCACGCCTGCCATTCTATGCAGTGCACAGCAACAGAAGAGGAAGTAGATCACAGAGCTTAATAGAGAGGATGATCTTACTTAAAGGCCAGAAAAAAGAAGGGGGCACAACATTGAAGATCCAAATAACAACTGCCTTACTTCAAAGGAACCAACATAAAGAGTGAAGACGAGCTGCAATAGGTTCTAAAAATCACTCATTGAATCCGAAAACGAGGACAAAATAAAATGATAACCTAAAAAAGGTCCAATACAGTAGTAGTACACTACACAACATCATATAACTGATTACCAAACGAAGAAATATGAGTCGTTCACTCGTTCGATAGACATGCATAATAATAATAATAATAATAATAATAATAATAATAATAATAATAATAATAATAATAATAATAATAATAGTGCCTGTCAATAAAGTATACCAACAGATAGTCTGAAGACAAGAAAATTAGCTTACAAGCTATTTGAAATCCGACATAGGAATTTTTCGCATGAGTCGAAATCGTCATTTCATCAATCAAACAAATCACCATCCTCAAACATATAGCATCGCAAAGCAGTATTATAACTCTAGTGTCACCACCATATGAAGAAGATTCAAGGAGAAAGGGCGTTTTCATCTCAAGAAGCACATGGAAATCAGTCAAAGAAATACCATGAGCTTAGCTTTTAGGTCTTGTGGAGCTTGAAGCCAAAAACTCTTGGAATGTAGCTCTGCGTTGGCTTTTGAGGTTTGAGGTGCCCGTAGGTCATCAAGAACAGATGAGGAAAGGTTGTTCCAAAATACGCTCCATCAATATCTTATCCGTGGTCAAGACAAAAACAAAATCATGTGATACACCACAAGAAAAAGGCAGCAGCATAACATCAACAAAAACATGAAACACATAAGATGAGAAAATTCAAAATTAACTTTTTAACTGGCTGGAATCGTACTCTCATGTTTTTCCAGATCAAAGTCCCTATCCCTAAAACAGGCTTACTCAAACTTAAGTTAACTGTAAATCTTATTATATATCAAACTATTCAATATTCATCCATATTTACGCATATGAAAACACACGACACCGAAAAAGAACTAAGGGAGTATGCATGTGAAGGATACTGCCTTGGTACTTGGATCGAGGATAGTAAATGTCCTCACATTTGGGACAATAAATCTTGACAGTACTTGAGCGAGGGATATCTGATTGCCCAACCGGCAGACAAGGCTGACCACAACAATAAACCCGAGGGCATCTTCCAAAATCGTAGTTTTTGTACTTCTCCAACTGTTTTAACGGTCCAACCAAAAATGGTTAAGAAACAATTAAAATAAAAGAAACGTTAGTTATCAGCTTATGTATATGGTGCATGTGCGTGCAGTGCAATGGAGTGCATATAAACCCACTAGTGGAGTTACCATTGCGGCTAATCCCCTAGTTGTCAAAATGTATCGGACATGAATGAGGCCATATAGCATTTCAGCAGCTGATTCGACCAACTCATTCTGTTCCTCGGTAAACGTATCACCTACATGTTTGGGCAGTAGATCAGTATTAAGAACTCAGTGTAGGCTGACATGAGACCCAAGATATGGGGAAGTTTCACAGGCCGGCACATGAAAACCAATTTTCAGGAGATTTTAAGTTTTCCGTTAAAGCCGAAATTGATTTTAGAATGTACAAGTTTCGTACTTCACAGTTATATAATTATCTGAATCATTCATGGTTAGTACTTTGGAATGACTTAAAAGTTGTCAATGCTATAACCATACAAATCAAACTTTTTTTTTTGTTTCTTTAAAAACTTATGATAGGAAATCTCCAAAACAATGAACTCAAACATAATTTTCCAAGTAAGCAAATGAGAAGAGATGCTAACCATGAGAGGACTCAACATCCAAAATTAGGTCAAGAGCGTAGTCATAGTAAGGGACTTGACTGCTCAATCCACAGAGATTAAAATCATCTTGAATATAATCATCATCAACTTCACAGAAGAATTCATTTCCTCTCAAATTGCAAAACCATGAAATCCAGGAGGTATCATCCCCATCTGAGCCACTGACCTCGGATTCTTCACTGTCAGTTTCAGACTCTTCTGCGAGGTCCACCACATCTGCATTACAAGTTTGTATATAATATTTGACAACTTAAAAAGTGAACAAAAAGCGTGCACAAAAGTGCAGTAAATAAAGAGCAAACAAATTGAGCTGAGAGTAGTTCTTCCCACAAGCACAAATCATTTGGAAAACGGAAACCAAGTCACATCAGTGCTTACGCGACAGATAAAGATATAAGATTCTAATGCTTTCACCATAACATAAACTTCTGTACTTACAGGAACTTCTAATTAGTTACGGAAAATATGTTTTCTACATTTCAATACATGTGAGTGATATTATTGGGAACTTCTATTAATTATTGCCAAGTAAATTTTTTTTGTAGAAACATCGTCCAAAACCAAATATTGAAATTTGCTAGCAATAACCTCATTATCAGAAAGAAGCAAAACAGCCTTTGAAAAGCTCAAATACTAACTAAAGGGCATATAGAAGATGACTTGACACGATAATGTCCTCAAGTTCTCGAACAATCCAAGTTCATTCAATTTCACTAGTTCCACGGCTGGATTTGTTGAGCCAAGATCAGAGCAGAGGAAGCATAAGACATCTTTCTTTTAGGAAGCTGAATCGAGAACAGGCCGAAGCAAAATAAAGTATGGTGAAGCTGGTAGGGCGGGGAAATATAGAAATTGCGTAGATGATTCAAAACCAGTACGAAGAGAGCGAAGAGAAGCATCTTTCTTCACACATTAACTAGTAATCGTTATTGAGCTAAATCAGCAACTCTCACACATATTAATCACTTCATCTTAAATCCATACCCTAAGATCTTATCATCTGAATCCAAAATTAGAAGCAGCATCCTCGAACAACATTGCAAACCAAAACATCCGAGATACAAACAAGTGAAAACAGAAAAAAAAAATCGCGGGGAGCACATAAAGGCATAAACTGAGGCACAAAAAAAAATCATTTCTACCGTCAGAGCACTTGTTCTTGCTGGTATTGAGATTCGAGGATGACCGATTCTCTCGTCCGTCGGACAACTTGGACGATGACGTAGACGGAACGCCGAGCTTGTTCCTGGAAGTGGACGGAGAGGATCTCTCCAAGTGTTTGTCCAGCGCATCGTTGATTCTCTTCCGATCTAACATGTCCGTTCCTTTCGATGAACCGCCACCTCGATCTTTGTACATCCTCGACTTTGGGTTCAGTCTCCGAGATGAAAACAAATCAGATGGGGGGAAAAGCAGCTGAGGGAGAACTAGGGTTTCTTTCTCGGATGGGAATGAGATGAGGTGATGGTATATTGTGATATTTTTCTGGCTAATTTGATGAGTGAAAGCAAACTACTCCCCTATAACATAAACTATAAAATATTTATAACTACCCCTGAAACTATACTTATTTCTAAATAGCCCCTTAAAATTAAAAAACTAGAGAATTCGTAGTCGCGTGAGCAATAAAAACAATTGTTCTGCAGCCCCAATTATATATTATCATCATTAATAATAATAATTAATCCTTACAAATTGAATGTCACTTAAATTTGAGGGGAGTGTTTGACATTCTTTTTGGTTTGTGGGTTTCGTAAGTTGGATGAAGAATGAAATGATAAGGATAAAGAATATGAATGACACTACGATTCATTTGTTGTCTTTTTTTTTTATAATTATTTTATATTATTTGGAACCTTCAGCTAGGGGTGTTCAAATGGGTTATTTTTCGGTGTTCGGGTTATTCGGTTTGGGTTATTCGGGTTTTTGACAGTTGAGATAACCACCCGCAATCCAAACCGAAACCAATTAACTATTTGGTTCTCGGGTTATTCGGTTTTCGGGTTAAGTGGTTTGGTTATGAAAAAAACCAATTAAGACTAGGTCCAGTAGACTCAATTAGGTAATCTCAATCGAAGAGCATGGGCGAAGATCCGCAGAAGCGTATCGTGGCGGATGCGTACGACTACGATAACGACCGCTGATGGGCCGATTACTGGTCGAGCGTTTTGATTCCGCCGCATACGTGGTCACACAAGGACGTCGTCAGGCGCTTCAAGCACAAGTTCTATCATCGTTACATCGTAAAGCGAAACTCTTCTTCTTTCCCTTCGATTAAGTTTATTCGTGTGGTGTTGATTATGGGTACCTTTCTTTGGAATCATGATTTTTTGGGGCAAGTTTATTGCCAACGAATTCTAGCAGCCACTCACTCAGCGCAGACATCACAACAATCTTCATCGTCCTCTGCTTCGAATGCTAACTCCCGCCACTCGCCATCGTAATTCGGGTTTGTTAGCCTTAACTTCTAACTGATTTGTGTTTTCTTCTAGTTGCTAGACTTGAATGATGAATCTACTTCTCTTGTTGGTGTTCGATCGATCATCGATGCGCCCAATCAGTACTATTTATTATGATTTATGTCTTCTAATTAAAATTATAGAGTAAAATATTTTATTTCTATATAGAAATAATTATGTTATTCGGGTTTCGGGTGTGCCCCAAATTTTTTCATCCCACCCGATACCCGAACCATTACCCCATTTAATAATTCGGATGACCCAATTAGCCACCCGATCCCCGAATTAACCAAACCAAATAAGCCAATTTAGTTTGGTTCGGGTGGGTTAATTGGGTTACCCAAATAATGAACACCCCTACCTTCAGCAATTATATTGGAGTACAACTATAGCAATTAGGGGCGGTGGATCCAATCTTTGGATTGTTGCTGAAGCTGCTGGAACTTGCTAGTGTTGTTCGGGTGGCAGCTGTTTATTACTCGACCCAAATAGCAGATTTTCAAAATTACATAAAATTAATTTATATTCTTGAAAATGTATAAAATAAGAGACAATAGAAAATAAGAGCAGTGAGTTAGTGTTTTTCTTTTATTCCAAGTACTTGGTACCAATGGATACATATCCCTCCAAAGACCTTAGTGCCTCAACCTGACCACTAAATCAAGCCTCGTTGGCATAATTTATTCTTAAGTGTACATATATTTATAAATAATATATCTTGCTTAAAGCACACTGTTGTTGCTTTCACGAGGAGACGTTAGGGAGAAAGACATATATATGCGTTCAACAGGGCCGTATACATATATATGTATATATATATATATATTGTGGCAATTTTATTTTATTTTTTATGTTCCACCAATTTATAGTTTAAACTAAAATTAATATAAAAACAATGGAAAAGTACATGGGGCTTATATCAAGCCAAATGCAGCTCAAATTGTGCTTTATCTTTATTAAAAAATCAGGACATACTTTTCGATTTACTGATGCAGAAAACCAATATTTTGTTAGAGGAAAAGGTTAGTTAGGGTATAATTTTTCATCTAAGACTTCAATTATATTGATTATTCGCGTGGTTACTGTTGCAATTCCCATTTTTTCTTTGTTTTAGTATAAATAATTTTCTGTAATCATTAATGGATGTTATGTATTAAAAATTCCGATGGTTATACGGTTTGCAATCCCGAATTTTTGTTATATTTTTAATATTTAATTCTTGAAGCACCGATTTTTATCAATGTTTTCCCGGATTGAAGATTAGTGGTGTTTAAGAGATGTGCTGACCAAGCCTTTCTTTTTCGGAGTCTTCCATTTAAAATTTCGTGAAAAACTGCTGGAATTTGACTTGATGTGATGCAAAATTTGGGAATTGTTGATGAAGTATGTTTGTTCGTTCTTTTTTCCTTTCATTTTGACATTGAGCAGTTGATGCGTCTTTGGGGTGAAGATTGTTTGTGTGTGTGTTATGGAGAAATTTAACATTAAGACTATATATGTATGTAATATGTTGTTTTACTTCTTCGTTTTCGCATGTTATACTAATTGTGTTCTTCGAGGATCGATCCTTTGTCTTTCTTTTTTACATTTGAGGTAGAACAACTAATATAAAAAAGAATGTCTACTACATTAGGATTAAGAGATGAAAAAAGGAAAAGAAAAGAATGGACCAAGTGCTAAACTCAAAAGATTGGGAAAGTATCACATTGGAGAAAGATAGAAATGATTGACGATTTGCTCGCCACAAAAAAAAAAAAAAAAAAAAAAAAGCTTCACAAAGGTTTCGGGCCCAAAGTTGTGGTTCGCCTCAGACCCGACTTTGTCCATGTCCAAATAATAATAATAATCACGGATGTAACCTAAGCCAAGACAAGAATCTAAATAAGATAATACCTTTTTCACTGAAGAGAATTGTTCCCACCCCACGTCAATTGATTGAACTTATGCGGGAATCATATTACCTTTATGATTTTGATTACAGAGCAATACACAACCACAAAACAATACTACAAATTCCAATTTCATACGCTGCATACAAACATCAGATTAGCTCTCAGCTTAGGAGTCACATGTCATAAATGCATCGAAAGCCATTAAAATCATCATCACCTTCATACATAAACAAATTGAGGACTAGCTTCTCAAGAACAAAGCAAGGAAGATTTGGACGTAGTGCGATAGCTCGTGCCTTCAACAATATGCACATCTAAAAGAGAAATCATCAAACGAACACAGCTAAGACTAGCGAAACACACCTGATTCAGCTGAATCTGATCCCACAAAGCAGCAGACAATCATTATTCAACTCCTTCAACGAATCCCGCGTCCTAAGGGAACGCAAAGAAACACCAAGAGTCGAAGATTTTTACCTTAGCTTCTTCACTGGTTTGAATGATTCATAGTTGCTGTTGTTGTCTTGTCCTTTTTCCTATTCCTCCCAGCTACAGCCTTAGCAAATGCCTCGACGATCCTCTGCTGCGATTCGAGCACCATCTCCGTCCTCTTCAACTCCATGTCCATTCTCATCTCCTCCACACGCCTAAACATGTCCATTTTGTCCTTTTCGATCCTCATAAATCCTTCTCCCAAGGCTCGCACTGCTGCTACAGTATCATTCATCCCACCACCGTTTACAGCCTTCCTTTTCTTTGGAACCTCAAACCCCTTCTCAGAGGTCTTGCTAGAATTCCCAGCACCATTCACACCTGCAGCCCCAAATGTCCCAAATCTCGACTGACCCGGGATGAAATTAGGGTTTGTAGAGTATGGCCTGCGTGGGTAGAGATTGGGGCTTTGATTCATCCCATCAAATTGGTTCGCGGGAGGAGATGGGTTGACCCGACCCGGTATTTTTATCCGAACCCCAGTTGGTATGGTGTGTTTGTTGTTGACCCGATTGGCACTGAAATTGTACAGATGGTTGATCCTCTTTACGCTGTTCCTACGATCGTCCTCATCGTCTTCGTCCTCGTCGTCGGAGGAGGAAGGAGGCGTAGGCGGCGGGTTGCTGATTTTGTTGATTTCGGGCCCTTTCTCCATCTCGTGGATGAAATTGAAGTGGACCCACGGCGAATTGTACCCCCTCAGGCCTCCGTGGCTGGCGGCGCGTTGGATCTCGGCGCGGTAGCGCTTACGCAGCTTCTCCATCTTGTGCCGGCACTGCACGGCGGTCTTGGGCGTCGCGATCGGGCACTTGGTCGCGATCTCGTCGGCGACCTCCTGCCAGTGGTTGGCCTTGAGGTTTCCGCGGCGGAGGGAATACCATTTGTCACGGTACGTTTGGATGAGGGCCAGCGTCTCTTCGGGGGACCAGCACGGCGGAGGAAGGCGGCGCGTGGTGGTGGTGGTGGGTGCGGTGGAGGGCAGGGCGAGGGTGGCGATGGGGATTGGAGGGGAGGAGTCTTCTGGGGTATGATGGGGTGAGGAAGAGCGCGGTGGGGTGGCGACGGTGGAGGTCGACATGGGCTAGGTGCCAAGGATAAGGAACGGTTGTGGTGGCGACGGCGGCGGTGGTGGTTTGCATAATTAATGGAAAAAAGGGTTGTGATGAGGTGTTTGGTGGTTAAAAGGGAGCGGCTGAGTGAGTTGGGTGATCGGTGAATTAGGGCTAACGTGCGCTGGGCACGGAGAGGCGTGGCCGCGTGGGTTTTCTCCGTTTTTCACCTATAATTATCTTAATTTTAAGAACACGAAATTTACTTAATAAACTAGAATTTTTCTATATTCTGCTCTGAATGTTCGAAAATTTCTAATGAAACACGGTCGTAATTGTCTTTTCATTTTCTGTTCTTTTTTTGTTAAAAGGAAAAGTAGGTCATATTACTGAAAAAATTGTATACGTCGACATTGTTTATTGTTAGCGATGGTTTTTCGATGAATTCTTTAAAGCAATGTTATTAATAGATAATATAGACTTTATACGATCAAATCAACTAAAGTATCTTCAATGCGCACTCACATCACATCTATGCTTTTGCTTGTTCATTTTCTCATGATGTAGTAGACCTCAATTTTTCCTCACGTATGGTCGTTCATTTTCCTATAAAATTTTAGATTGTTTTCTTTTACGAATGATCCTGTGGATTCAACGCGACCTTTTGGTATTAGTGTGATCTCATTGTACTATATTTTATGTTCAACATATAAATTACAAAATAAATGCCTGTTATTTCAATGTCACAAAATTTTTTATTATGTTTGCATTATCAACATCAACCCTCGAACATGGAGTGGTTCCACTCGAGCTCGGCTCCTCGAGCCCTTACAGCTGAGCTCGACGAGCTTTTGAGCTCAGAGCTCGAGCTCGAGCTCGAGCTTTTTAATAAAATAATAAAAATTAATTAAAATAAAAAAAAGCCCATGAGCATGTTCATGAGCTTTCGAGCTCTTATGTCTAGGCTCAAGCTCGAGCTCGACATAAATGAGCTCGAGCTCGAGCGCAACATAAATGAGCCCGAGCCGACCTGTTGAGCCGGCTCGGCTCATCTTTCACCCATATTCCCACTTGTGGCGATGATTAAAGACAAAAAAAAAGAGAGAAAAGAAAACTAAGGGAGAAAATCCAGAATGGTCTCCGATATTTACCACACATGAACCAAATAGTCATCGATGTTGGTGAATTTGAACCAAATCAGGCATGCCGTTAGATGGTCGTAGACACGCGTCAATTTTTCATCCAAATTGATGGCTATCTAACGACACGATCGATTTGATTCAAAATCGACGAACATCGATGACTAAATTGATCCACGCGAAACATCGGAGACTAATAAAAACGACGACCATTTTTAGTTTTCTCCCAAAAACAAACAAAGAAACCATTTTAACTTTCAAGTTGGCAGGCACATGTGCATCATCAATATGATAGATGATAATAAGCTTATTATATGGTGATAGCTGCGTTCACATGTAACATGTTCCTTCCCTTCACAACAGTCAGATCAGATACAACTGTCAACTTGTGCATCTTTTCTTCCCCTAAAATAACCAGCACTTCTTTTTGTTACCGTTTTCACACCACAACAAATTTTACTTCCTACCTTCAAACCCACTATATATCATTCAGAAATCATAAAAAGAACTGGCATGAACTGTAATAATAATATCTTGATTTATATTATACTACGCAACTTAAGGAAAACATAATATATATAGCACAAAAAATATAAGCCCTAAACAGATATTTACACGACAAGAAAATGCAAGTTGAGCCCTAACTAACTAAACAGCAAGTTGTTGCGATGAAGATGAACACGATTCATCTTCACCGTAATGAAGATAACTCTTCGCCGTCGATATTCTCTTGGTATGACGATGAGAGGGCATCTGCGTAATTCCATATCGATAGGGTTGCATGGCCGCAATTTCTCCCTGGAGATAGCAACAGTAGGCGTGGAAAGTGGTGGGGGTCACATTCAATTGGAACTCCAATCCAAATAGGAAATCGATCTCAAGAAAATTCATCTCCTTTGTGCTGATCCCTCCAACCTTAGCATAGTAAGCATTGTTGTAATACCTGCATTATTTTCTGTAGTAACTTAATTATTTATTTCTTCAACTGTAGAAAGTATTTCGGTTAAATGCTCACAAGTCATCCAAGAACTTGGCAGCAACCATGACGCTTGTAATGAGGAGCCTATGGACGCTGTAAGAACTTATGGGGAGATCACTTTGCCTGCGAACGAAGCGATCGAGGTAAACGTAGGCCAAAACGTAGCAAGAACTGCTGCAGTTGGCGTAGTTGAAGATCCTCTCTAAGTAGCTTTGGATGGATACGTTGGGCTTTGAGAGGCCGTTGAATATGCACATTTTTTGGGACTTGAATTTGAATTCTCTGTCGTTCGAATCTGCGATGCGTTGGAGGATCGAAGACAGTGAGGCGATGATGGTGTGTGGTGAGTTATTTCGGCTTTTTTGGGGTTTTTTCTCGTCTTTTTCTTCTTCGTGGTAGCTCTCTGTTTCTGTTTCTGCCATTGTTGAGTTGATGAGTTGTGTGTACTTCTTTGTGTGGCGTTTGTTTGTGTTGGAATGTTGATATGATGTGGAAATTTATATATAGTTTATACGCATATGTACATATATTATATATTTTGTATGTGTATTATATATTTTGTCGTATTTCCTTTTTATCTTTTTTTGGTTTTGTTTATTGAGCGCGATGTCGATGGGCATAAGTAGGAATAATTATATTTTTGGGATGTTTACTTACACACACACACACACACAATGTTTTTTACAGTTTGATTGCATTTAGATCCCTGTAGCTATGTTAATTTACGTAATAATTATATTTAACTAACGCATATGCGACATTTTGGTGCATCAATTATTTTCTTGGCCGCTTAGATTTAGCTAATACGTTCTTTAGGTAAACAGTTTTTTCTGTATGTTTTTCCGTCGTAGGGTGAAGAAATAGCAGTTTGAAGTTACAAAACTTATACATATGGCATTAGTCATTATCTAAAGCACATAATTCGAGTATATTATAAACATGTAGTAGCAATCAGGTCATGACAGCTGGTTTTTCAGGTAGACGTGAGATTTTAATTTAAGTTCTAGTCGTTAAATGGGATGGCTGATGATAGACCATGTCATTGATTAAATCTTTGATTTTTCTTTTTTCTTTTTTCTTTTTAAATAAGATGGGATAGGACAAATGCAAATGCTAGATTGTAGAACTAGTAAATGATACATATTCTAATATGTCTAAACACCATGTTGCATGTGGAATTTGGATTGGCTATTGATCTAAACATCATGTTGCATGTGGAATTTGGATTGGCTATTGATCTAAATTTTAAATTATTAGCGGTTGTTGAAAAGTATTATTTCGAACAAAACATTAAAACAGTAAGCTACTGTATGGCTAGACCCATCAATTCCAATAATTTTGGTGGTTGTAACTTGTAACTCAGTAACATTCTCAAAGAAGTAAACAAATGCCATCATCTCACGCTGTATATAATTAAATAAAATTTTGATTACTTGCTTTGAATCGGGCTATCTTTAATGCAAAGACTATTTACAACTCTCCAAAAAATATGAATTGCAATTTATGAATATTACCCATTTTAAGCAGAATTAATACATTCCAGATGATATTATATAATTCTTTATTGGGATAAAATCTTGCTCTTACAACTAAGAAAAGAAAAAACAAAAAAAAACAAAAAAACACAGCAACAAGAGCTACATGCATCTTGCAGCCAAATATCTGTCTTGAGATACTCAAACCTGATCTAAAACCAAGTTAAAACAACAGAGATGGACATAACAGAGGTTGTATTTCACCAGAAAACAAACCTCCTTAGCACATGCAATGTATGAACTCTAACGCAGTTTGAGATACACATACAGTTACATTCTTATAATCTGAAACTACAAGGGAGGATAAGATCGATAATCGTAGTAAGGAGGAGGTTGAATATGTGCACTACTACTCGGCGGATAAGCTTGAGGAGCAGGAGCCAAAATTCCCGCTTGTTGATTCCTGAGAAAGATATACAGATAGATAGATGAAGATCTCGAGAAATTAGCAGTACAAGAATCTTCGGGTACGATAGAACAAAAAAAGTGGAATAAAATGAACACACCCCTGGGGAGGGTAAGGGCTATGGGAATATCCATAGCCTACGTATGAAGTAGTTTGGGGGAGAGGCCTGCACAACGGAAGCAACTTATATTACATGAAATTGAAAGAACAGATAAAAGCCACAAACAACTTTCAGAAATGGGATTTGTGCGTTACAATGGTGTGTGGTGAATGACAGGTTGCGGCTGTACGTTAGTTTGGACCTGTTGACCGCTGGCTTGCCTCATCAACTCGGCATATACATAATCATCGACACGTTTTTTGGCAAGAGCAACCTATTTAAGTAGATTTGGCAAGTAGAGTTTAAATATTTGTAATATCTCAATTCCAAATTATGAAATAAGTTGCAACCACTTTGTGCAATTTTGGATAAGACTAATTATACGACTGTAAGAAATGATCACTGGCTTAGATGCAAAAACTCACCTGTTATTTTATGCCGGATATGAACTGGTAAACTAACATAAGCTAATATATGGGAATCTTAAATGGTGGCTCTTTACCTGATGAGCGCTACCACTAAGATGGATTTGCCTTTGTGTTTGTTGACCTCGTGCACCGTGAACCTACACGAAAAATGTAAAAATTACATGAGGAAATTGAAAGGAAGTCAGTCTTCTAAGCAATCAAAATAATGCTTGCAGAGTCGAACAGAAGCGAAGAGTCCTCGCTAGACCCTTATCCATTAAGATTAAATTTTGGTCAAAACTTGAGAGTACAGCAAACTTCATTTTGGTATGATGAAGCCCCAACTAAGAAAATCTTCTCCTTACAAAATTTAGGAAAAGATTAAGAGAAACAGATAGCACGTACCTTGATATTTGCTCCAGACTCATTCCTGATCCGTGATATATTGGCGCCCAATCTTCCAATTAAACCGCCCACCAAATTCTCAGGCACCATCAGATCGAGATTCATATGCTCAACTGCAACATTCAATCATCTCATAAATGTCGTTATCTAATAATGTTTTGCAAAGATACAACACACAATACACTAGCAAATGGACAAGCCATCACTAAGTTTTAGATTTACCTAAGCTAGAATCCAGACGTGGGTGAGGTTGCCGATGAATCCCATGACTATAAGCTGGGCTGATTGATACTACTTGTTTAGGAGGGTTATTCCTGTTTATGGATAGATATTACTACATAACAATAAGAAACAATGATAGCAAAAGTGGTCGAAATCAAATCAACTGATTTTAACCTAAGTTGGCAGCCTATATCCACAACAGCCCTCAAAACAGCAGGAACGTCCCCTGACATCTGCAAAAGGAACATTAATGTGATGAAAAATGTTAGCAGTGGGCCAAATTTTCATGCACGAAAAATCTCCTTAGGCTCCAAAGTTCAACCACCATATGATGAAAAGCTATAATATTTTTTTCCACTAAAGATGCTTCAGTACAGAGTTGTATTTAAATAAAATAGGCAAATTATTTGCTAAAACACTAATCTTCTTTAACTTACTTTATTATACTTCGGCGACATGGAAAATTGACAAAGTTTCAGACAGATATACCAAATGGGTTCCCCGAGTCCAAGTATGACAGGCATTAACATTTCATGATTTCGCTATATAAAATCACAGATCAAGCTGAAATTCATAAAGATATTTTCCCGAAGATATAAATCTTGTAAGTTAACCTGAACTACTCTGTCCGACTCATGGGCAGACGCACATGGAGGCAATTGATTAGGAGAAAGAACAGTAATAGTTGCCCCGGAGGTGTTCCTCAGGTTCTCTATATTTTGACCAGACACACCAATCAAACCACCAGCTTGAGAACCAGCAATCAAAAGCCTTATTGTATTTGCAGCCACATGTTCAGGTCCAACTTTGGGCTCTTGCACATTTCCATCGTCGTCCTAGATTAGATATATGAGGACACCAATACACATTGCTGTGAGAATGGACAATTCTTGTATGATTTAACTGGATAAGCCAGAAGCAAAAGAGAAGACAAGGACATACGTTAAGTCAAATCAAAATGACATCATGACATAATCTTTTCATACCTATATTTGATCATTTAGTTTAGTTGGTACGTACTACATTTATGTACATAACAACCCTCTCCATAATAACAAGCACCTTCCATCAC
Source organism: Craterostigma plantagineum (assembly GCA_027422505.1). Taxonomy (NCBI): domain Eukaryota; kingdom Viridiplantae; phylum Streptophyta; class Magnoliopsida; order Lamiales; family Linderniaceae; genus Craterostigma; species Craterostigma plantagineum. The sequence goes on from JAPQWV010000024.1 coordinate 8,009,748, forward strand.
AACAAGTTAGAGAGAGAGATTTCAGTATAGAAAACTGAAAGGCAGTGGTCCCAAGACTACTTCCTTCTATAGTTTAAAACTTAATGAGCTTATATTAAATACAAATTAATGAGATTATATTAAATTGCATTTTGATCAATCATCCCAATTTAATCATACAAGGACTCCACTTTGATCACACAAATAAGTATAATTGCATATATTATAATAACTTTAAATGTTTATTTAACGTCTAACGAGACTCTGCCGTATCCTATTTTCAAACGTTTACACCATTGATCAGTTAAGTGAAGTTGACAAATCACATCCAAAGACCGTTGGTGTTAACCCAAACAAACAGATCAAACTACACCATAATATCAAATTTGTCGGATCAGAAAACCATGAATTGTATGTCAACGTTAAAAAAGTTCCAATGCAATCAACATATGGCACCTTGAGAATCAGGCTAACAATTTGTTGAAGAGCATTCTCTGCATCAGAGAATGTATTGTCACTGTCTGTGGAACTTATAATTATTACTCTTTCTTCATTTCGCTGCACCATGAAAAATAATGCATTATATTTCACGACCAAAATCTGAATTATAGTAATATGCAAGGACAAAAAAGGAAAAGTAATTATGATGTGTTCTGCAAAATAAACTTCCACTCAAGCAAATTGAAATTGGAAGAGAATTGATTTTGGAGAGATACATATGAAGCACACAAAACCTAGACAATTCAAGATTATACAAGGCAATATGCTCCAGTGGACTCGTCCCATCCACCTCTTCTCTGAGCGAAGAGGTTTTCAGAAGATGAGAAAGTTCATATCCAGACATGAGTGATTCAAACAAATAGGCAGATACTAACAGGGGCAGGGCAGGGAGCTTTTAGTAGGGCACTCAGTTGCGAGGTAATATGGGGGGGGGGGGGGGGGGGGAAGATCTATATATGCAGGGGGGATATAGCAGAAGAAAGGAGGGGCGGGGAAGGGGACATATTAAGTGTCAAAATTGCATTTCTAGCCTAGTAAAAATAACCCATCTATGCAAAGGGGGTTGGGGGGATATAGGAGAAGAAAGGAAGGGCGGGGAAGGGGACATATTAAGTGTCACAATGGCATTTCTGTAACACGTTAGGAATACATATGAAAGTCATTCATATCCAGAGTCTCTCCAGCAGAGGAGGGGAAGATCTTGATCAGACTTACGCAAGCTTAAATGCAGTTCACAATCCAAGCCAAAACCTGTCAAGGGAAAGCTGCAGAGCAAGAAATCAAGATCGAAAGTGAGCTCATTTATTCCTGTTCAATGGATTTTATTCAATCCCGCTAATTCACATGCTATCAGCAGAAAACATGAAGCTCATGAAAGATAAAGATCCCTTCTCATCGAAGTGAATTCACTATTAGCAAGCTCATTTTTACCCATAAAAATTCATTTTAAATAAAAAATATCACTTTAGCATCTCTTCCGCTTCAATTTCATTTCCAACATGTGTTACAAGCCAGAAATTATTAAGACTGTTAATGTAGCTTAAAAATAATCTCTCAACGAGGATTCAAAGACAATCAAGCCATTCTGTCCAATTAACCATCAGTTGCCAAAAACAACTCCACTGCAGGCGAAGTGTTGTTATCCTCACAATGCAAAGCAACAGTTGCTTCAAAAACAAAAAAGGATCATAATTGATGCAAAATTGTAAAATCAACATCAACGCACTTCAACATAAGGTTTTGTTTAACTCACGGAGATGGCATCGGCAATCTTAACAGTAGCTTTGGTCTCCTCACGAATCTTCTGAATGCGGTGTCCTCCACGCCCAATGACCTTCCCAATCTGCCTCGAAGGCACGACGATTCGGAACACGACGTCGTTCGTCGCCTTCACGCGCCTCTTCGAGGCCGGTGCTTCGGATTCAGGCGGCGTCTCCAAGGCCGCGTCGTCCTCGCGCGGCCTCTTGAGATTGCTTGCGGCACGTGTCGCTATCGCATCGGAGTCCGTAGGTTTTGGATCATGGTTTGGGGTAGGCTCCGAATTAGGGTTGGGAAGGGCATGGGGTTCCGACATGGCCGTGCGATGTGAAAGTGAAAGATGAGAAGCAAAACTAGCAAACATCTAATTAGTTTTTATTTAGGGGCTTTTAAGAATCAGCCCATCTCTAAGTTTTAAAATATGAATCAGCCCCTGTCAGTATAAATCTCAGTATTAAGGACCCAATATCTTTTAATTTTAGAGAAAAGGACCAACTACTTGATCTGACCAAAATACCCCTATAAGCTGTATAATAAGTGGTATCCAGAACCAATTTTCTGTTATCAACGTTACCATATTATTAAGTAAATAAGATATTCTTTTGACGATCAAAAAAACTCGCAGATCTTTAGAGCGATCATCGGAAACGAAACGGAATCTATCCCCAAGGGTTTATTTTGATATTCAGGTCTTGAAATGTTTGATTTTACAGGCATATTTTTCGAACTCTTTTGACGCAAACAAATAAAAACTCGATGAAATCGAATCTCGATTCCGTCAAAATTGCAGATATTTTGTACAAATTGGAGAGACCCATAACCGAAACAAATCTTTGAAACACAGTATTGGCTCTATTGTTCGTCGCTCGTGGTTAGCCGAAATTTAAAATCGTCGTATTGTTGGCTAAAAATCTGTTCCCGAAACGTGGTATGGATCGTCATGCATCTGTCACCCTGAAACAGTTAACTGGTATTTGTGAGCTGGCATATGGTATATATACTGATTTAAAGGTATCTTTAAGCTGGATTTGGTACCGTATGTCAATTATATGGTATCATTACAACAGTAAAAATTCAATCAAAACAACTGATCGTATATATTATTTCCATATGCACGAACACACGTCCTGCACCAAACCAAGTTGGGTGTGTTCTAGATGGTTTATCATGTTATTCAGGTCTCAAATGTTCGATTTTTACGGGTAAATTTTCGAATTCTTTTGACGTAAATAATTAAAATACGGTGAAAATCAAATCCTGATTCCGTCGAAATTGAAGATATTTTCTACAAATTCGAGACACCCATATCCTGAATAAATCGCTGAAGCACAATACTGGCTCTATCGTTCGTCGCTCATGGTTTGCCGAAATTTAAAATCGCTGGATTGTAGCTAAACAACTGTTCCCAAAATGTGGTATGGATTGTCAGGCATCAGTCACCGTAATAAAGTTAACTGGTATTGGTAAGCTGATATATGGTGTATATACTGATTAAAAGGTTCGAGTAAGCTGGATTTGGTACCCTTTGCCAAATATCAGGTATCACCGTAACAGTGGAAACTCGATCGAAACAATCGATCATATATATTATTTCCATCTGTACGACCTGCACCAAACCAAGTTGGGTGTGTCCTAGATGGTTTATCATGTTATTCAGGTCTCGAATGTTCGATTTTACGGGTAAATGTCTCGAATTCTTTTGACGTAAATAATTAAAACACGGTGAAAATCGAATCCCGATTCGATCGAAACTGAAGATATTTCGCACAAATTCGAGAGACTCATATCCTGACAAGTCGTTGAAGCACAATACTGGCCTATTGTTCGTCGCTCATGGTTGTCGAAATCTAAATACATTCCCCGGATTTGCCTAATTTTCCGAAATAAGAAAGTGGTACCGATAAGTTATTAATTGTTATTCTCTGTGTAAATGTGTTGTCCACTTTAGGCGAGATTTCAATAATTTAGGCGGGATCTCAATAATCAAGGCGGGAATTGCAATCCGGAATGTTCTATATTGTCAAGGGATATTACCGCATTACCACATAATACCGAATCTTCGATATAAAAGAACAATACAAATCCAATTTTCAACACTATTGTATATATTGATAATGCATAATAGGTTTTTCATACCACACTACTAATATCATTAATTTCACTCACAAATCCATTTTTCTTCGATTTTTTAGGGTTTGAGGTCTCGAATTTTGAGTTTATGGTCTATTAAATATTGTTCGTGCTTTAATGTTGAACTTTGAATACGTTGTGGTGGAATTCATAACGTTATTTCTCATCAAAATAGATACTAGTATATTTTGTGAAAGAAGAGCTATGTGTTTACATAACTTTTGACCTCAACTTTCACATATTGATATCAACATTCGCATAACATGTCTTTAAGGGAATTTGGTTTGTTAACTTAGTAAACCACATACTTACATGAACATAAATCTTATACATTCGCGAAAAAGTGAATTTACGAACAAAATAAGTCTAATTAATGATGTTATACTGAAAAGCGTATTATGTGGTATATGTACCAAACAATGTGTCATAAAGTCGGTTGGTATTGTTTCTTTATATCAGACATCTGGTATGAATTGCAGATAATGTGGTAATATTCTAAAACATTTCATTAATTACGCTCACAAATCCATTTTTCTTCGATTATTTAGTTTGAGGTCTCGAATTTTGAGTTTATGGTCTATTAATGTTGTTCGTGCTTTAATGTTGAACTTTGAATACGTTTGGGATGGAATTCATAACGTTATGTCTCATCAAAAGAGATACTAGTATATTTTGTGAAAGAAGAGCTATGTGTTTACATGACTTTCGATCTCAACTTTCACATATTGATATCAACATTCGCAAAACGTGTCTTTTAATGAAATTTTGTGATTTAACTGCATCATATCACATATTTCCATGAATTTCAATCTTATACATCCCAACGAAATGAATTTACGAACGAAATTAATCGAAAATAATAATGTGGTATCGATTAGCTATTTTGTGGTTCTCGTAGCTGTAAATGTGGTATAATCATTGTTTATATGTTATTGTTTATCAGACATGTGGTATTATTTGCAGCAATGTGGTAATATTAAGTTGTTGTACGTTAATATTCTAACAATCTAGAACCTTCTAGAATGTTCTCAGTTATTTGTTACCCAGAACGCGTGAATCGTTACTCAGAATAAATGAAGTGTTACCAACCAATTATTTATGTTGTTTTCGAATTATTTGTTAGTTTTTCTTCCAGAGAACTATTTTTTATCTTTCTCGTGACACGTTATTGTTTGGGTCAATTCTAAGGCCCCTTAAGGCTTTGATTTCGAATTCAGGCCCCGTTTAAGAATTTTTTAGGTTAAATGATCCATTTTGTGTGGTGTAAAAAAGTGGTATGAAAATATATGAACTGGTATAGAATGATTGTTTTCTGATACAATGTTTCAACATACTGGTATTACATAGCAATAAAGTGGTACTGCAGAAAAATAACTGGTATCAGATGATCATAAACTGGTACCGTGTTGTTATTTTCTGGTAAATAATTTCAACATACTGGTATGTAAGAGCAATAATGTAGTACTGCATAAAAATGGATCCTTAAAACTAAATATTTCTGAAGAGGGTCTGAACCCTAAATTATACTTATGGAGGGGCCTGAAATGAAAATTGCCCTTATTGCTGAGGCAACGTTTCGTTAATGTTAAGAATATGGTATTATAGGAAATAATACCGTTTTTGTTTTCTCATTTTGTGTTATACATAATGCAACATTTGTTCCTAGGTACTTGTCTTCTGTTATTATTTATAAGGAATCTGTTTAAGGAAGAGACGCAAGTGGTAGCAAGGTGACGTGATGTGTTACTGAATTTTTTATCTTTCTCATGACGCGTTATTGTTTTCTAATTATTTATTGCTTTTTTTCGAAGAATTAGTTGTTATTAATGAGGCAACATTTATTCATTAATGTTAAGAATTTGGTATTGTTTTTCATGGTTTTGTTATCAAACGAGCAGAAATTGGTACCCAGGTAAATTGATTTGTTACAAAAATTGAAAACATTTGGATCTTACGTCGCATCAAGATTCGTTGTAATTTCGTGTTGATTACTAAGACCCACATCTGAATTGGTGTGAATCCACAGTCTTCGAGGACAAACGTCGAGATTTCACTCGTGTTTGTACCAAAATTTTCGAATGAAGTTTTAAGCATTATTCCAAAATAAACATCGAAATTTTCAGGCGATTACGAGAACTCATGACAAAATTGAGCTCGATTTGACCTCTTCCGCTCAATTACGTCGAAGATTTCGGAGATTTCATGGCGTTTGGGTGTTGTAATAAATCAACAGATGGCATTTGGCGTTGATGGTTCGCATGAGAGGGATGATGATGGCATATATTTGTAAATTTTCGCAACAGATGAGGGTAGGTGGGTCTTTTTAGCTCATTTGGGTCCTTAACTCTAATACAAACTTGAGATGGGTGTTTTAAACTGAAATTTAAAGCAATTGGGGCTGAATCCAAATGAAAGTTGCTTGTGTGGGGCTGAAACGAAGTTAACTCTTTTATTTACCATCGTTTCCCCGTACGCCTAACGCCCTTGCCTCGGAAAGGAGTCGGACGGAATATTTAAAAAAATGGCCTTTGACATAGTCAGCGTTAAAAAAATAGCCTCGTCGATTTTTATGTTTTCTAAAAAAATTTGAATTAAGGACATTTACGTCATTTAACAGGGCATCTTTTTAAAAATAGCAGGGGGACCCCTGCTATATAGCACGGGTCCCCTGCTCAGTGGACCTGCGCTATATAGCAGGGGTCCCGTCCATCTGGTGCGCAGCATGGGCGGGACCCTTGCGCTGTGTGCGGGGACCCCTGCGCTGTGTGCGGCTGCAGGGCCCCTGTGCTATGCGCGGGTCTCCTGCTCTGTGTGCGGGGACAGATGCGCTGCGGGGACCCCTGCGCTGTTGCCCGCACACAGCATGGGCGGAACCCTTGCGCTGTGTGCGGGGACCCCTACGCTGTGTGCAGGGGGACCCCTGCGCTGTGTGCGGCTGCGGGGTCTCCTGCTCTGTGTGCGGGGACCCATGCGCTGTGTGCGGGGACCCCTGCGCTGTTGCCCGCACACAGCGCAAGGGTCCCTACACACAGTGCAGGGGTCCCCCACACACATGGCAGGGGTCCTGCCCATGCTACAGGGGTCCTGCCCATGTTGCAAAAAAATAAAAGAAAATTACGTGTTGGGATTTGAACCCATGACCTACTATTTGAACGTCTGACTACACAACCACTGAACTACGAAACGCCCCCCCGCCCTTTTGTGACCCCGATAACAGATATTGATTTCAAAAAGTAGGACCCATTTAGTAAGGGTATAACTGTCATTATACACTAGGAGGCTATTTTTTTAACATTGACCATGTCAAAGGCCAACTTTTTAAACGACTTGTCGGACTAGGGTGACTAAAGAGTCAATTTTTTCAGTCATTTTATTGCAATTTAATTCCTTTATTTGTAATTTAATAATTTAACAATGTATCATTTTACATGTAAATTTTTTGTTAAATTATACCCTATCATTAATTTTCGGGGTGTTTACACATAAATACCATTTAGAAAAAAACTTGTAATTAGTACCCTATCGGAACTTTTATATATGTATGTATCTAGCAGAATAAATTTTTTACAGATTGGTACCAAATACGCCGCAGGTACGCCATACAACATATATAGGTACCCTATATCAACGTATTGTGTTACGTCATACGTTGAGAAAATGGTACGCCGTATTAGCACATTTAGGTACGCCATCTTTAACACATAAGGTCCGTCGTATAAACACATTTAGGTTCCCTATATCAACGTGTTATGGTACGACATACACACATAGGAAGGTACGGCGTGACTGAAGAAATTGGTAAACATTAAATCGGGTACCTATCTGTAAAAATTTCTGACATGGATACCTATCTGTAAAAATTTTAGTCAAGTGGGTATTTATGTATAGATGTCACTTAATCTTCACTTACATATTTAAAAAATATATTTTATTTATTAAATATTAAATATTATAAATATCAAAGTTGAAGTATCATAAATATAATTATATTTTTAAGCACAGAGAATGTGCGGAAATTACTAGTTTTTAGAAAATATTTAGGAGGTACGTGCAACAAAATACGAGATTGAGGAGTTTCCATATTAAATCTAAAAAACTTATAAATCGGTCAATCATAATCGGAGTAATATAATTAATAGAAATCTTATGGTGCTCACCTTTAGTGAACACCTTTCTTGGGCACTGATTGGTGTCACATCGACATACCAAATCAACATTGGACGTATTAATCAAATGCCAAGTAAATCAAGGTTCTGAAACCGGGTTTTCGAATCGGACCGAGATTTAGTGGTTTAACCGGTATGGAACCGGAATCAAACCGGAGTAAAACAGGTATATTTAAATACAATAAATATATATCTTATGAATGAATCTTACATAGAAAATATATATGTTTATTTATAAACTTTTCCATACTAGAATTTTATAAAATTAGGGGGTCAAATTTAAAATAAAAGTAAACTATTGGTGGTTAAAAATTAGTTATACCATGGATGTTAAAAAGTAAACCTATAAATTTGAGGACAAAAATTAATTAACAAAGTCAAAATGTTAATTATCAATTAAAAAGTAAATCTATAAATTTGGGAACAAAAAATAAAACAACAAAATATTGGGTCAAAAGGTTAACTATCAAATAAAAAAACAACCATAGAGAATCGAACCATGACCATTTTGAAAAGGTCCAAGACTTTTACCACTATACCACATTCACAATTTCGATTAACCTACTCAATTTCGTTGTCTTATACGTTTTATTATTATTTTTTATTTAAAGCATGAACCGGACCGGGATCGGACCGGAATTCCGACCGGTTCACCGGTTTCCGATCGGAACCGGCCGGTCCAGTCCGGTCATTAAAACCTTGACGTAAATGATGACGATCAATACCACATCACCTCTCGTGTTGATGTGGCATGTCGATGTGACGCAAATCACCCCATAAGAGGTTCTCAATCTCACATAAACTATAAGATTTCTCATCTAAGTAAATCATTTTAGAAGATTTAATTTACTATTAGTATGTTCGAAATATTACACATTGCATAGAGTATATTAGTTTAATGTACGATTTTTTAAGCAATGAATTAAGAAATATAATGAATATTTAAACCATTGAAAGTGCCACACATGAGTTGATTGTGTGCGTGTACTTTATATAGAATAAAGATTCGTGCGAGTATGTCAAGTTATAATTAAAACGAATATATTATAACTAGCACCACGCGCGATAGGAAGTGCACATATCGTTTGTAGAATATACACAACAAGCATTCGGGTATCGAACACGAAGAATAATTAACGTATCAATTCAATTTCTAGCCTACAAATGATTGAGATTTTTATATTTGAACTAAGTCACAACAATTTAAACTAACACAGAAAAATATTCAAAACGCAACTAAAGATTTAAGAGTTACTTTGAATAAAAAGAATGTGCTCGGGATTTCGAATCCCGCTAGATATCGTCGATGAAGTCGTAACTACCGTTACCACATGATTAATGACTATGTCACGATAATTCTTACTCGTTTCCAACTTAGCCTTTGCCCTAAATGGTCACGAGAATATATAGTAGTTTATCTAAGGTGAGGTCGACTATTTGCTTTCGCCTTATAGTCGACGCCTAACATTTGCGATAGAACGAACCGTTATTTATCTTTCACCCTTAACGGTCTACTAAACGTCACACCAACACATAGACATGCCAAATATGATTCTCAAAACAATACATAGACATATTGAATCGGATAAAAATTGTCATAAACGATACAAAGTCATACCATGTGTCCACGAGTATTTTACGAACGAACTACGACGCTACCTAGCATTCTTCTCATCCCAAACACCCAAAATGACTAGCTACTCATAATGAAGGAAGAAACCACGAAATGTATACGAAACAAAGCAGAGAAATACATAGATTCTTCCCTATTTAACGAGCGCAAGCTTATCCCTCGTACTTTGTTCAATTCTCCAGGGTAAATGAGCTTCAAATCTTCACTTTAGCACCTAGAGATCATTAGAGATTGACCTCTAGGGTTCTTGAGTCGTCCTTGGGGTGTCTTGAGTGATTAGAAATGAGTTGTGACGACGTAGCTTCTCTTAGGGCTTCAAATTGCGGCTTAAGTGATGAACACAACACGGCCATGTATCATTCGGGTTCAGGGTTTAAGGCCCAACACTGTTGGCCAACACGGCCGTGTATAAGGCCGTGTTGAAGGGCCACAAGTATGATTTTCCTTTCTGCTGACAAACATGGCCGTGTGTCAGGCCGTGTTAAGGGCAACAGGTTTGTTTTTCCTTTCTGCTGACAAACATGGCCATGTGTCAGGCCGTGTTGATGGGCAGCAGCTATGTAACTTGTCTCTGGAGCCGAACACAGACGTGTGGTCCTCAAAATAAGCCGTATTTGATTAAAAGTGGTGATTTGAGCTCCATGTTTACGCGGTTCGTCCCAATTATCGTCTCCTGTACCTTTGACATCGCAATATGTAAAAATTACGAATAAGTGCACGAGACAACTCACAAAAGATAAATATTCAACATAAAAATGATGTAGATAAACGAATGAAAATGCGTTTATCATGAGTCAAATTCAAATCATTCTTGAGCGAAACAACAATATCATGAGGATTAAGAAGCTCGAATATCGAATAATTCGTGGAAGTTTTGTTTTGTTTGCTACAATTAGTGGCATTCATTCAGTTCAAACGGAACCGACCAAAATTTCATTCGATGATTCATTTTTGTTCGGTTTTGGTTTTCCCGAAAATTTTCGATTTGGTTCGGCTCGGTTAACTAGGTGAAAATCGAACTTCTAAAAGAATATATTACTAACAGCATATCGAAGTTTTTCGATTTTCAAATGTGGAAATCGAATATGAGCATCCCTAGCTAAAATAATAATAAAAAAAAAAGTTACCAAAGACTGAAGATCCCTAGCTAATAAAAGGGAAAGTCAGTACGACCCTTTTGGATTCTGGATTTCTCTGGCTTTCCACAAAATCCTCCGTTTGACAATCGAGTGGATTTGAATTTCGATTTCGTCCAAGCACGAGGTTAAATCTTAAAGGTCATTATTTGTCGGATCTGAAATTTGTCAAATGATCCATTTTCGAAATCCAAAGTTGAGCCATCGTAAACAATAGTAATAATAATAACAACAATAGTAATAATAATAAAAATAAATCATCATAATTATTTGTAGGTGAACGATGAGTCGAGCTGACTCACGAGCTCTTGTCGAGTTGGAGTTCACTGGTGGGTGCTCGAAAGCTCTTCATTCGGCTCACGAGCTTTTTTTGTTTTAATATTTAATATTATTATTTTCTTTTTGTACTTTTTAATTTATTGTAAGAAAAATATAGAAGTCTCGACGAGCTTCTCGAGCTCGAGCTTCATTTTAAAATCCAAATTTCGAAACCCTAATGTTTGCCAAATAATATATTTGGATTTGAAATTAAGATTTTGAAATCCATAATTTTAAATCATCTTAACTCCGTTCAAGTACGTTAGGATGACTGCCGTAATTTTAGAGCACTTTAATTCGTCCAATCTCGGTTACGTAAAGCGAGTTCAACTCGTAAGTTACATCGTCGTACTATAGCTTAGCCACCGACACCTCACAATTTTATTTGGGTACAAATACGGTGTTCGTTCGAAGAAGTCGTCGACGGAAACGAATGAAAACCACCTTTTTCCTTATTACACCACACAACAATCAACATACAAAAACGATCGACCAACAATAATCAAGGCTTCAGCGGATAGCTCCTGGCGATTCTCCCGTTGGCTCCCTCGGGATAAAACCCGCCCGGAACGCGCTCGTCGCCCGTCCCGTAAACCATCCTCACTATCTCCCGGCTGCTCCTCCCGTAGGAAAGCGAGTCGTTATCCGCCGACAAAACGTTGCCCTCGGTGATATTCTCCGCTCCCAAATAGGACGGCACAGCTAAGCCCTCGTCCCTTATCCCGCACCTCGCAAGCCTATTCCTCAATCCCGAGATTCTAACCGTGAACTCCGCCACCGTGTAGTTGTAAGGATGGACCGCCTTCCAAGCGCGCTCGTACAGATGATGCCTTATGATCGCGTCTTGTCCCGATTCCACTCCCAAGAGCCCTGCCGTGAGCTGTCGAATTTCGTGCATGCTAAGCATTTAAAGTTCGACTTACAACGTAATAACGCACGGACGAATTTCGGCCTATTAGGTCGCGAACTAAGTTATTTTCTTGAAACTATGATTTTTCGAATTGTCGATTTTAGGCTTCGGTGCAATCCTAATTTCTAGCAAATGCCAAGTTACTATTTTCGATTGCTACAACGGCCACGAGCGATAAAAATCTAGACCGATGTAGTCAAAATTGCAAAATTTTGAAAGTTAAGAATACAGTTTTGTAGTTCAATAAATTGCGAATATCCCGCACCAGTGCCGGATTTAAGGTCGTGCGTCCTCGGCTGTAAAGGGCCACATATAATATAATTACTAGTATTTTTGTGCACACTTAAATGTGTGTGCTATATAATGTATAAATGTATTATATTAATTGTAAAAATAATAATTAACAAAAAATAGAGGGGTAAAATTAAGAATAGAAAAATGCCTACATTGAGAAAATGTAATGTGCGATTTTCTTGCAATGTTAATATTAATTATTTTAATTAATCTAAATTGACATACCAAATTCTGACTGTCTATAACAAGCCCCTTAAGCTTAACGAAGAAGTATAGATAGCCCCTTAAGCTTAATTAGTTATATATAACGAATGGACGACTTACGTGCTTTGCAGCGAAGCCGCAGAGAAAAGGATTACTCCCGACGTAGCCCAGCAACCCAACATACGGTATAGCATAAGCCGCGATCATGAAATGGAGGCTATCCCGATAAGGATCAAAGGGAGGCTCGAGTTCGAAGCCAAACGCATTGTCTATTAGTTGCGCAAAGTTTTTCGCGCTAATATCCATCAAAGGTCGCGGAATTCCTCCCACGGTCGTCTTAAGCGCTCTTAGGTGGCCGACTTCTTGAAACGCGAATTGCCTTATTATATCTTCCGTGATGGGGTCGAGGTTCGCTTTTTGGGCCCCGATGGGCCGCGGGCCGCCTTGGGTTAGCCCGGGGGCGAACTCGTCGAGCCCAAAGCCGAGAGAGCTCCACATGAGCCAATCGGCCTCTAAGTGTTCGAGGTTTTGAGCGAACTGTAAAATGTCAACGTCTTCTTTGCATAGTGGGACTTCGTTGCTCGGATACTGCGGAGGGCATAGGTGGTTGTCGAGCTCGACGGAGCGTGCAATTTCATCGGTGGGTGATACGGAGGTTGTTATTACAAGGTGGATGAGTATGATGTTGAGTACGTAGGAATATGAGCTAAGAGCCATTTGCAAGAAATATAAATTTGGTTTTTTTTTTTACCTGTGGGGATACAAATTTATACAAACCTGAAAAGGTTCTTACAAAGACGTTATGGGTTAATATGGGTGTTGTAGTCTGCAGCAATTGAATTCGATTTTGATATTAGTTTGTATCTTTTGGTTTGATGTAGTGACTAATTGTTACGGAAGAAAATTTTCCATTTTTTTGCATGTATGGTTATGAATCGGTTTCAGTTCCATTTGAATAGCATTATTAGTGTTACAGATATAGCATGAAGATAAGATGTGCACATCTCCGCAACGGCACGACCAATTTGGTTCAAAAAGGCCCGCGGGCTTCAAAATGTTAGGCCCGCTAAGGAGCGGGCTTAGGTGGGCCATCCCGTGCCGGCTCGTCTATGATTAAAAAACATTATCAATAAAAATACGAATAAAATTGTGAATACAATTTCTTAGCTACATTAAATCCATCCCGGTATTTGCATTTTAGGCCACCAAGTATCCGCCCGAGTACTATCACACCCAAGTTTTTTCGTGGAGAAAGTTGCAGTAGTCATTCGCCTCAAGTATTTTATGGCTGACAGTTCTCAATTCTACAATGGCGCTTATATGCAAAACATATCTATGTATGTCTCAAATTTACAACGTGCCCTAACATCTTAAACGTCTCCCCTTCTTCCTCTCTTATAAGGATTCCACTAGAATATTTTTAATTTACATTGTTTTAAAACTCCAATTGCTAGACCTCTAATTAGACTTCTAATAACTCATCTTCAACTTTTAGTCGCCTGCAAATGATTTCTTACATATGTTTTTTTTTTGTAAATATAAACATTAATCAAAACGAACTTTACAATGCAAACTTAGGTGTCCCTAAGTTAAAATCTACAACACTAACTTAACTGGTCATATGTTGTGTTGGACTTCTGATTCTGTGTAGTATTTCTTATATCTTAACCTCCCAGGTTTCGAAATTCTAAGCTTGATAATCTGGTGTTCAAAGTCTACTTTAATGTTGATTTTCGATATTTTTTGGAGCAAGACTTGAACAAGCCGCTGCTTGATAGGATCGGACGGCATAAATAATTGAATATTGCCAGCAAACGCGTATCGGTAGCACAATATAAATAGCAACGCAGCGATATAACATGCAAAACCCCATTCAAATCGACGAGATAAAAAACCACGGGACCAAACGATCCAAAAATCCACTAACCAGCAAATCGAGTACAGCGACTTACACCTCAGCACCAACGAGCTATGGTACCAAAGCAAAGCTCCAAAAGCACCGCAACTCAAATACAAGATCACAAGATCAAAATCCCAATCAGAAACAACAGTCCACTTCGAAAAATCGTAACTCACATTTCAGACCTCGAAATGAAAAACCAATAGGACAGAATGAAGATCAATTAGTCTTATATCTTAAGTTAAAATTTTACGTCAATTGGATAACGTTTACCCATAGATCTGTGAGAAATTCGAACCTGCCGCTGGTAAGAGAAGTTGCAGAATTTTTATATTTGCTTGAACGATCTTTTTCTTTTTGCATTAGTTAGATCTACAAGATGTTGCTACTAACTTATTTTGGTGCTAAGCGGGCAAAGAACATGGGCTTCTATCCATATTGTTGGGAACCCAAACCCAACACTGCTTTAATGCGAACTAAAAACTTTTAACGGTAAGAGCTTCCGACCGAGAAACGCATTCTCAAACTCAAACTCATTCACAAACTCAAAATGCAGTAATTCTTCTCCAATGGATTTATTCTCAAACTAAAAAAAAAAACTATTTTCAAAATATTCACTTCTACACCAACTTTTACAAATTTCAATATTGCCACATATTTTATACCTTCAAAAAATTTAATTAATTTTAATATGTATTACATCTAAAATAAATAAGAAAAAATATTCTAGTATTCTTTGTAATTAAAAAACTCTCTAATTACATAGATTAATAATTTTTTACCTTCTATAAGAATGATTTCATTATTAAAATAAACAAAAGGACTTTAAAATGCAATTATTAAATATAGAGCTCATACTATTCGTTCAATTCAAACGCATCTATCAGCTTATGTAGAGGAAAGAGAATGTGCAAAACCCATTATTGTTTTTTGGATATTTTCTTTTGGTTTTTTCAGTACGATTGGCGATGATCTTACTATTGTTGTGGATGGGTGTATTTGGTTATAATAAGTCATATTAGGCCTAACACATAATATTCTTTACCAGACCCGTATTTTTTCCTTATACATTTGTATCAGACTATTTATCACATGGCCCGTTTTATTTTATCGGTTTAATTTATATCGGGCTGTCAAAAGTAAAACTAAACACATTTAAACATGTTACTCCCTCTCTCCCAAATGGTTATGGACATTTGGATATATCACGGTTTTTAAGAAATTAAATATTTTAATAATATAGTAGTAAAAAATATATATTTTGACACGTCTTTTAAGAGTATTTAATATTATTATATTGATTGTTTGTGGTAGTTTTTTGCTATAAAAGGAAATGTACATAAGGGAACGGGACGCCCGATATAGTAAAATGTATAAAATGAGTTGGGACGGAGGGAGTATTATTTATATTGTATGGCCTTCTCTTGGAAAGCAAACAGGGACCTCAGTAATTCTCCAGGCAGGCCCGTACTTGAAGAATTCGGGGCCTGAAGCGAAACTCGAATTCGTGTCCGAACCCTTAGTAAGTAATTTTTTTCAAAGTACATACGCAATATAGCATAAATTTATATCATAAGTGTAATTTAAATAAAGAAATATGTGTGCAATTACCTTAAACGACTTGTATTTCAAAACAGAGAGAGTACGTTACAGTTGAATGTTCAATAAATACTTAAAATAGTTATATAAACATATTTTTTGAGAAATTCTGGTTTGGATTGGGTAAATAGGAAGATAATGGCGTCTAGTTTTTTTAAACAAGATCACGTAATATTTATTGTTTGAACAAAATTGTAATAAAAGGTAAAATTTGTGCTCGTTAAGTTAGGGCCGATGTATAATTGTCTATTTTTTTCACTATTTTCTATTTTATTTTCTGAATGAAATAATAACCAACTTACTATAATATATATGTATAAAAAATATTAGACCCCCTTCCGAGGCCGCCTCGGCTTCGTAGAAGGTATGGGCCTGTCTCCAGGTAGATATTGGCTGCGAACGAATGCACGATGCCCAAATTTGTTTTACAGTTTTTTTTTTTTTTTTCCGAAACGATAGCTGCATTAATAACAAAGATACAGAGCTAAATAGCCCAAGGGGTCTCACCGGTACATCGTCAACCGGGAGAACAAAGGCTCACTTAGGAGCACCACACAATCCCACGAGGGGAACAACTACTCCCACATGGGGAGAAAATGGTCCACAAGGGACAAAAAAACCGACAGAAAACAAAACCCATTATCTACGACCAAGAACTAAAGAACCTATAACAGAAAAAGCGATTAAGCTAAATCTACGATACTCTCCACTTTAACTTGGTCTTCGACGTCAGGATTTTATCTTCATCGGACTGAAGGCTCCACACGGGAGAAAACGCTCTCGACCCGCGGGTCGAGAGAAACGAGGGAGATGGCGGGGGAGCGGGCGGGGCGAGGCAGCATGGCGGAGAGGCGGCGGGACGGCGAGGCAGCAGCGAGAGGGTCTGTAACGGGATGTGGTGTGGTGGTGGTGACAGTGGCGGTCGAGCGGCTGCGAGGCAGAGGGAGGAAACACCGCACGACACAAACGGTCGAGCGGTGCAGCCGGCTGGCATCGGCAGCGGCAGTCCGGTGGCGGCAGCGGTGGTGGAGGAGGGGACCGGCCCGGTGGCGGCAGCGGTGGTGGTCGGCGGAAAGGAAGTGGTTTTTTTTTTAATTTTCAAAATAGAAACAGCAAAGAACGAATAAATTGAGAAGCTCCCCTACCTCCATGTATTACAGTTGAATTGTCATTTTTAGCCAAATTCTCGTTCTCTTTTCTCTTCTCATTCTCTCTTCAACCATTATGGTCATTAACTTGGGACTTAGAATTGTTCATTGCGCTGTTTTCCTAAACTATTTCTCAAAGTATTTGTGTTCTCTTGACAGCTCATGCATGTTCTTTGATCACTGAATTGTTTCTAAAGAGGATATATGCGACCGCTTGGGAATTAAAATATTTATAAAACAACATGGCTTAGTTGTTAAACTAATAGGATAATTCTATATGGACCCGTAGATTTTATTTAGACCCCTATTACACATTGTACCTTTAAATACACTTTCTTGTATAAATGAAGAAAAACAGACGCTTAACAAATCTCCTCCACTTTCCATAATATTTATTTTATATTTTAATTCTTCATTAATACAAATCCGAGGAATATTATGATTTAGAAAAAAAGTTTATATTGGACTACTAAAGTCCCCTTATTTTTTTGTCCATTAATTATTTCTTACCTTTAACTTAACAAACTAATCATAACATATAAACTTTTCAAATACTAGTATTATCCAGATATTTGCTAAGCTAACAATTGAGTTATAGTAATCTTTCTCTTCATATTAAATATATACTTATTTATTTTATTATTTATTTTCCATGACTTTGTAGTGTGTATTCAGGAAATGACTTTTACTGAAATCTTTATATAATTATTTATTAAATAAATTACAATATTAATATTGATTTTTTTCGGACGAGGCTTATTTTTGAAGAATAAATATTGATAAAATTTAAAATATTAAAATGTGTTATTTCAATATAAATTGTTGAGCAATCTTAAAATATATAAAAAAAATAATGATTTCTTGATTCCAATGTTGTAAAAACTAATAATAAGTTGCAAATTCCAAAGTTTTTTTCACCCCACCAAAGGGTGACAATAGTAACAACCAACTAATATTTCATATGCATTCGCAATTCGCATGCCTCTAGGGGTTGGCTGAAGAGTATGTACGAAATGAACGTATTGACCAAAATTAAACACGTGAAAAAAGAAAAACAAAAATAAGAAGTCGACAGTGACGGTCTACCTAATTAATTTAATTCGATTACATAAATTGTTCGAATGGATCTCCCAGCGATCCCCATTTTCATTAAATAATCTTAGTTCTGTATTTATTTATCTATCGTATCTCACGTAACTATTATTTTAAACCATTTTTGGTCCCCGATGTTTACCCTATGGGCGTTTTTGGTCCCCGATGTTTCGACTTGCCACATTTAGTCCCCGATGTTTCTTGATTTGAACCAATTTGGTCCCTCCGTCAATTTAGACGGAATTGCAAAATTAGCGACGGAATTTGCGACGGAATTTCCGTCGCTAAAGGAAAAATTAAAATAAAATGATAATTAAACATAAAAATGAGAAAAAATTCAAAAATTGGTAAAAAATTGAAAAAAAAAGAATATTATCAATAAATTAATTAAATATAATTAATAATAAAAATAATAATAATAAAAATAAAATAATAAACTAAAAAATGATAATTAAACATAAAAATGAGAAAAAATTCCAAAAAAAAAGAAAAAATTCAAAAAATAGGTAAAAAAATTCAAAATAAAAGAGAATATTACTAATAAATTAAATAAAATATAAATAATAATAAAAAATAAATAATAATAAAAATAAAATAATAAACTAAAAAATGATAAATATAAATTTAAGATTTTAAAAAGTAAAAGTAAAAATATATTTATTTATTAAAAATTAAATAAAAAGGATCAAAAATTAAGGAACTAAAAATTATTATTTTATTATTATTATTTATATTTTTATTTAATTTATTAGTAATATTCTCTTTTTTCAATTTTTTACCTATTTTTTTGATGTTTTTCTTTTTTTTTTGGAATTTTTCTCATTTTTATGTTTAATTATCATTTTTTTTAGTTTTTTCCTTTAGCGACGGAAATTCCGTCGCAAATTCCGTCGCTAATTTTGCAATTCCGTCTAAATTGACGAAGGGACCAAATTGGTTCAAATCAAGAAACATCGGGGACTAAATGTGGCAAGTCGAAACATCGGGGACCAAAAGCGCCCATAGGCTAAACATCGGGGACCAAAAATGGTTTTTGCCCTTGTTTTAACATCTAGGTCTTGACATATTATTCTACCACAATAGTAGTGTTGATGAAAGAATGCGTTGGTGAAATGAAAAGAATTCCATCATATAATTACTCTCTTACTTTTGTATTGTTAATAACCATTTTATAACAAATTTGACTAATCTTCTATTATTTTTAGTAACCGACAATTATTATTTGTTACGTGCTTGTAAATGTTTTTCGGACTGATGTCTGATTATGCTTCTAAAGCTTGGATTTGAGGTTCTATCTATATAATTTGAAAATCGGTGTGTAATAAAATATGACTAAAATAGACAAATTGACCGAAACATACGTGTCCGTGGGGCCACACTGTTGTAATAGATTAATAAATAATAATAATAAAATAATAGACACCGACGGCCAACCAAAGCTGAAATGGAAAATTTTCATCTTTGGTGAGAGCTGAGAGAGAGAGAGAGAGACTATTCTTATTCTTTCTTCGGCTGCTGCAAAAACACACCAACAATACCGTATAACATTCATCATCGATCGATCAATCGCTGCTCGTTTTCTTTTTTTTTTCTTTCTCAGCTGAAGGTTTGACTTTTTCTTCCTCTTCTCGATCTTCTTTTTATGTGTATGTGTGTGTGTGTGCTTGATTTATTTGGTCAAAATCTGTTTCCTTGCGTTTCTCCTTGTGTTGAGCTGCTTGTAAAAAGACTCAGCTGAAAGTCTTAGGTTTTGCGGTAATAAAACCATGTGGATTAAATCTCTGCCTAGATTAGATCTCTCGTACTCTTTAATTCTGCTTTATTTGGAATTTTGCTTGCTTGGTTGTTCTTTCAACTTTCTTTTTCTTTTTTATTAGATCACTTTGTTAGGATTTTGTTGCAGCTGTCGCGTAGTTGTGATCTGTTCTTGCAAGAGCTGTGGTGGTAGGAAATAAATATAGTTAGTCATTAGTGTTTCTCTTATCATATGGTCGAAGGTGGGTTCGTCAACTATCCTTGTTAATTGTTATTATCCTTTCCCTGCTTTCTCGATTATTTGTTCTGCAATTAAAAGTAGTTGTTTGCAAAGTTGTACATAAGTTCGTTAATTCCTAGACTAGATTTTATGCTATGGATCTCAGTTAAGTTGGAATGTTATCATATGCATCGTATGGGGCAACACTGCATCTAAGTATTTAACTATAAAGAAAATCGTATTGAGCTACGACTTCTTGATAATAATAATAAAAAAAAAAGCGCTCGCAATCTCTCTTTATAATCCTAGTAGAAAAACGCATTTTCCTTCCGCCAAGCACTCTTATTCACTTTGCTTTTGGCCTTGTGTTTCCAATGCCTGTTGGTCAGTCATTTGCCTAAACAAAAATTTAACGTTGTTTTTCTACTTTGTTCTTTTTAGAAATTCGATTTAGGATGTCGGGTGGGGGAACACAGAGCAGTTTAAGAAAGACCCTTGGTGCTCTTAAGGACACCACCACTGTTAGCTTGGCGAAAATTAACAGCGATTACAAGGTTCACTTAGTTTTATTTTCTTTTATTAGAATATATAAATATCTATGTATATATGAAGTTCATAAATGGTTTGCTTCTCGTACTTCGACAGGAGTTGGACATTGCCATTGTGAAGGCAACAAATCACGTTGAACGCCCAGCCAAGGAGAGGCACATTAGAGGTAAGTAGTCATTTGTTGTGGAACGTCTATACGTCGCCTATGTTGTAATATTAAAACATTTCAAGTTCGATTGCGATGATTAATCAGTTATACTCAATTTTCGCAAAATTTCAGCTATTTTTGCTGCGATATCCGCCAACAGACCTCGAGCTGATGTTGCGTATTGCATACATGCTCTCGCTAGAAGATTGTCAAAGACTAGGAATTGGGCGGTACGTCTTCATCAAGGATTTTTATAAAAAAAATTATCTTTTTTTTTCTGGATAATTCGAGATTTTATCTTAGTAGATTGGAATGTTTGACAGTAATTGGTTTTTGTCTTTTTATTTCCTTGCTTCTAACTTGTGGATTTTGGAACAAGGTTAGATCATTCTCAATGGACAATTGTGAAATATTGTCCATGTAATAAAAATTGGATGTGCAATCTTCATGTGAAATGATAGATCTTGATGTGAAATGACAGATCTTTATGATGAAAAAATTAAGAAAGAAAAGAACTCATTCTTTTCTGTTTTTACCTAAACTAGAATGTCCAGAAGGGCATGTATGGAACTAAGTAAAACGGATAGGTCGAGATATTCTTTAAATGTAATATTCTAGTATCACATATGTTTATTCTCCATCTA
Organism: Craterostigma plantagineum; assembly: GCA_027422505.1. Lineage (NCBI taxonomy): Eukaryota > Viridiplantae > Streptophyta > Magnoliopsida > Lamiales > Linderniaceae > Craterostigma > Craterostigma plantagineum. Next base: position 8,031,331 of record JAPQWV010000024.1, read on the forward strand.
ATGCTTCCAAGTTTCTTTGTTGATTGAAATGCACATGAATTTAGGCTTATACTGACCCTTTTTCCTTTTATTCCGTATTTAAAGGTTGCATTGAAAACTTTGATTGTAATCCATCGTGCGTTAAGGGAGGTGGACACCACATTCCAGGAAGAACTTATCAACTATGGTCGGAGCAGAAACCACATGCTTAACTTAGCTCACTTCAAGGATGACTCCAGTCCAAACGGTAGCATGTTCGGTCGTTGATTTTATCTCATATATATTATTGCATCCTTAAATCCTTATCAAAACATCAATGTCATCATTCTCTAGCATGGGATTATTCTGCTTGGGTGCGCTGCTACGCATTATACTTGGAGGAGAGGCTTGAATGCTTCAGAGTGCTGAAACTTGACATAGAGGCTAATCGTCTGGTGGGAATATTTTTTCCAGCAATTATTTTATACACAATTAATTAGCTGTTGGTACTTTGTTGTCTACATTTCATTTTACGTGAAAGTAGTCTAATTCATATTTTCTTCTTTGGTTTCCTTGCCGAAATTTTAACACAGAACACTAAAGAACTTGACACTGTAGAGTTGCTAGAGCATTTACCGGCGTTGCAACAGCTTCTCTTCCGCGTCCTCGGTTGTCAGGTAATTAATCACTAACATTCCTTTAATTTGTTCAATCGTGGGAACTTTTTGGCACTTCAATTTCGGTTTTTCTTCTCCACTAACCATCATCACATTCAATCTTTGCAGCCACAAGGCGCAACACTTCATAATTTCATCATTCAGTTGGCCCTTTCAATGGTATATTGCTTGTAATTGACCTGACAATGACTAATGTGCATCGATTAATCCCTCGGTTATTGTCTCACTGTGACACGAACTTCTTTATTTCTTGTAGGTTGCGTCTGAAAGTGTTAAAGTCTACAATGCAATAAGTGACGGTACTGTCAATTTGGTGGATAAGGTATGCAAGGACTAGTCATTAAGCTACCCATGTGTGTGTTTTGAGGTGATGTTTTAAGGTTTAGAAGTATTCGACTAAGCCTAACAATTCGAAATATGAGGAATCTGAAACCCGTTATTTCAAATTTGCCATCTATACGATTTTTTGTTGCGACGTATTAATTAGAATCCACATTTGCAGTTCTTTGAGATGCAAAGGCAAGATGCTCTTAAGGCTTTGGACATCTATCGCAGAGCCGGCCAGCAGGTGCTGCAACTAGAAATTGTTTCCATAACGTCCAATAATATGTCCAAGTTCTTGGGATCTTAAGGAAATTATTACCTGGCAAGAAAAACTTAACGTAGTTATTAATTCTTCAGGCTGAGAGATTGTCAGAATTCTATGAGATATGTAAGACCCTTGATGTCGGGCGTGGAGAAAGATACATCAAGATCGAACAGGTTTTTCGCTGGTCGTTAAGTTCGTAATGAAAGATATTTGGGCCTCAATTTTTTCTTAAAGCAATTCTTCTTGTCCTAAATGTTTTTCAGCCCCCTGCGTCCTTTATTCAAGCTATGGAGGAGTATGTTAGGGATGCGCCTCGTTCTTCCGTGGCTCGCAAGGTAAAAGATTCTGAAACTGGCCTTGCACAGTCTTAGCTTTCAGGGATAATTGTTTGTATGGAATCTTGGTTATATAAATGTTTATTTATTCGAATATTGCGACGAAATTAAGCAGGCAGACGATAAGCCCAAGGAAACTCTAGCAATTGAGTACAAAGTCAGCGCAGAGGTGAAAGAAGAGCGCCCACCATCACCACCACCACCACCACCGCAAACCGAACAAGAACCTTCGCCCGTCGATAAGGAACCTTCTGCTTCAGAAACACAACCCCAAGATTTGCTGGTACGTGTCGAATTTGTAGTGTTATATGACTACTTATTTTACTTCGTCGTTGTTTTGCTTGGAACATTTCGATCGATGGCTTTAGTCTAACTAAACTAAACACACGCCTTTTTTCTTGTTGCAGGGCTTGCAAGAGCCTCACCCCGCTGCAACAGAGTTGGACGAAAAGAATGCTTTGGCTTTGGCAATCGTCCCAGCTTGTAAGAATTTCCCTTCCCCTAATAATCAAAGATGTTTCGCTATAGTATTTTGAGTGTCCGTTAATTGCTGGCTCATACCGTCCTGCATATGCTAATTTTGCATCCTTGCATATTTGTGGTAAGTAACTAAATTATCTGTAACTGCGATCGCACAGCTGGCGCAGATCGAGCTGGTTCGGCGGGACCCGCCTTGGGTAACGGAAATGCAACTGGCTGGGAATTGGCGCTCGTTACCGCTCCAAGCTCGAATGGTGCTGCTTCGTCAGCTAACTCATTGGTATGCAGTAAAACACGTCGTCATTCAGTCCGTCCCATTTTGTTGTTCTAACGCACAACTGACGACGCATAACGGTCGTGAAGGGTGGAGGGTTCGACAAGCTGACGCTGGACAGCCTGTACGAGGATGCAATAAGAAGAAACAATCAGAACAACGTGAGCTACAATCCATGGGAACAGCAACAGCAACCGCAAATGATGAATGCGATGATGAGCCGCCACCACGACCCGTTCTACGCCTCGAACGTCGTCCCCGCCCCGACTTCCGTGCAGATGCATCAGCAGCAGCAGCAAATGATGATGATGATGGGCCAACCACATCAGCAGCCGACGAACAACCCTTTCGGTGTGAACAGCAACGGTTACAATTCGAACCCCTATGGCTCTGCCGGCGTGCCCGCCCACGGCTACAATCCGTATTCGGGCCTCATATGATGGATTTTGGATCAATTTCATCTGGAGATGGAAGCTTTTGAATGTGATTCGTGGGGGTGAGTTCGATTTCGAGCCTATATATGTAATGTTCTCTTGTGCGAGGTGATTGGTGCTCTTTTTCTTTTTCATTTTTGCCCCTCTATTTCTCTCTCCGTCACTATGATGATTAGCTGTGGATGAGGTTTACTGTTAATAATGATTCTTTATTGTATCTGCTGCTATTATAATTAGTTGTGATGGGTTGACCTGTCTTTTGTTGCAGTTTTGTCTTGTCTTGTTTGGGATGTGCGGTCTGCTGAGGGCTTTTCTTGTTACGTGTGTTGTCTAGTCTTAGTCTACTTGAATGTAAACCGATTTTTAGTATGCATTTTTAGATTGTTTACTTTCCATTCAATATGAAGCCCCGAATTAGGAAGAGACTAATTGTCAGCTTGGGAAAAAAAGCTAAGATTACAAACTCAAATTTGGGGTTGTTTTTTTTTTTAAATTTAATGTCTTATTTTCCTATTAACAAAAGGCGAGTTTATACTTAAATATTCAAAAGTATAAACAAATCTCATATCAGTGTCTTAGTATTTTTTATACGTAGTGGTCTAGTAAAATAAAATTTTTACATATAGGCATCTGCTTGGCTTAAGGTACCAAGAAACGTATTATGGTACATAGTATATTGAAAAAAAGGTATGTTATGCTTATAGAGGTATCATGTAACTTATTCAGAAATTAAGTACCCAACAAAACACGTAATATGGTACGTAGTATACACAAAAGACTGGTAAATGATGGTAGAAGAGTAGTTATGTATAAAAATTTTATTCTACTAGGGATTGAAGAGGGATTGAACTTATTTGTAAGGTTGTAAATTACACAGGTAATATTAAAATATCGGGTAGAAGAGAATATTACAATAATGATCTTTTGAGTTTGAGAATTTGTTTATCGATTGGAGAAGAATTACTGCATTTTGAATTTGTCTTAGGCCGACCCAGGACATGGTCGCGTTTGGTGAGCGTGTGCCCGAATGTTATAAAACGATGACTCCTTCACGCGGTTTCTGAATCATTTCGTAAAAGAGAAACTTATGTTTCATCCGGCGGATATAAAGTTCCCGTCCCTTGGTAGAGGCACGTCGTCGTGTGTGGTGGACACGACAAAATTCATCGTTCAACGTTTCCATTTACACCTTTTCTATTCATATGTTCATAAATAAAAGATTCAATATGGGGTTCGCTAGTTGTCTTTTTTGGAGGCGAAGTTATGTATGAATCAAATACCATTGAATAGTGTTCAACACAGTCGAATTTTGACGAAATCGTCCCCACCAACGGGGTAAGTTTTGGCCCCATCCTCGCACACGATGGTAGGAAATCAGGGATTGCCCACCAGCAAAATGTATTGACTTGAGTGATATGTGGGAACAAATTTAGGGCTACTATGTCATTATATCGCAAGTTAGCATCCACCCAAGTAAAACACATTCTAAAGTTAGGGATTAGTTTCTTTAAAATAATGTTCGAACTCTCGACTCCAATTTATTCTGATTTATCAAGTTAATGATCTATATTGTCAAATAGTGATTGGAAAACCAGCATTTCATATTTACTCCCAAGTCAACGTTCACCAGTTTTTTAGTTGGGGGATGTTGTATAATTTATATTTTATTTTATGTAATATAATCAATGAATATAGGCCGAAACTTCCAGCCAAAGTCAACGTCAACTTCTTTTAATTTACAAACTTGTATTCCGCGTTTGAAAGTTATTATTACTAAATAAAGACTCGTCGATCGTCGTACAGGATTTGATCAAAAACCAAACCGAGTTCCCCATTTGCAATTATTATTACATACACACAAACCCAAAGCACAAACGCAAGAAGATGCTTCGAACACATGACGATTGGGAGAGATTGGTCGCAGCAGTTCTCAAGAAACAACAGTTATGGGAACTCTTCCACGCCCATTCAAGATCTCCCAGCGTCTCGTCCGAAGCTTCGTCATCTGACGTCAGCCGTAGTTCGAGCTTCCGCGAAATAGACACTTCGTCTGCTTACTGGCAAGAGCTTGAGGACGCCGTCGCTAAATTAGAAAACCCAGTTCTTCGAAAGCTTGTTTTGGTGTCAGATTTCTCCCCATCTTTTGACGCCGATGACGTTGACTTAGCTTCCATGGAGTTACTTGGGAACGGAACCTTCGGCAGTACTTACGTGGGCGATGTAAGTAATGGGGTCGAAATTGTAGTAAAAAGGGTTAATAATCAGTCGTTGATGTTGTCCGAAGAGGAGTTTAAGAGGTCAATGGACGTCGTTGGGAGACTCAGGCACGAAAATGTCGTTCCCTTGAGAGCTTACTACTGTTCTCAAGTTGAAAGGCTAATGCTGTATGATTATTACGGAAAAGGGAGTGTTCATCAGCTGCTACACAGTATGTTCAACCTTTAACTAAACCTTGTTTGTTACATGTTTGTTTCTTTGTCTCAATGATGGATGTTCTGCTTTAACTATGCTGTAATAATTTCATAAATCTCAGGAAAAACCAATACAGTGGGATGGCAAACTAGACTTACAATGGCTATTGGCGCAGCTCGTGGTCTTGCATATATACACGCGCAAAAGCTCGTACACGGAAATGTGAAATCATCCAACGTATTACTCAACAAAGAATCGTATGGCTGCGTATCAGATCATGGAATAGCAAATCTTACATCAGCCGAACTCATGAAAAAGTCATACTGTTACGCCCCTGAAGTGAAGAACAGCACGAAAAACGTGTCGCAAGAATCAGACGTCTACAGCTTTGGGATTCTGCTGTTCGAACTTCTTACAAGAAAATCGCCTGTTCGCTTCCTTGGCGGTCCCGAAGCAGTCGACCTTGTCAAGCTTATGAAATCTGTGAAGAGCAAGCAGATGACTCCTAAAGTATTCGATGCAGAATTGTTGAAGGATCAAAACAACAGAGAACAGATGGTAAAAGTGCTGCAAATAGGGATAAGCTGCGTAGCTAAGTCCCCAAAGAAAAGGCCTAAAATGTCCGACGTTTCGAAGATGTTAGAGGATCTTGGAGCCAGCCTTCCTAAGGGCAATGGACTTGTATTTGTTCATCGGAATAGTGAGTCTACAGATGAAGATCCATTCGATCTCGAGATTATGTTAAGGGCATCTGCTGAGGTTCTCGGGAAAGGTACGTTTGGGACTTCTTACAAGGCGAGCCTCGAGACTGGACTTATAGTGAGGGTGAAGAGACTCAAGGATGGGAACGTTACTTCCGCCGAGTTTCAACAGCACGTGGAGAGAATTAGTAGAATCAACCACAGATACTGTGCAACGGCAATGGCATATTCCTTCTCGAAGGACGAGGTGCTCTTAGTGTACGATTACTACGACGAGGACAGTCTATCCACATTACTCCACGGTACGTAACTTTTCTTTTTATTGTGACAAATTACGTTAGGGCGGACGACGATTTCGGTCCCTAATTCATTGGCTATGAACGCTTCTGGCCTGTCATATTCCTAGATGTCACTTTTAGTCGCTAATGTTACTGATTTTGGGCTGTGTTGGGCCCCTCGATAATTTAGTCGTTTGTTTAAACGAAATGAGTACGTGGCAACTCACGATCTCCTCGTAGTCGACTTGAACCCTTACTCTCCGACTTAGACGCCCTCGAGCATCATTACGAATCTTCTTCTCTGACCTAAACGCACGTGATCATCGCGACGCACCACTAAGTTATTGCAAAATACTCGTCGCCCTTTATGTAGGAACATTGGACTCTCGGAAGCCATTGCCTTGGGAAACTCGGCTAAAGATCGCACTAACCGCCGCGAAGGGCATCCATCACATCCACGGTCAAGACTCCTCAAAGCTCGTCGTCCACGGAAACGTAAGGTCTTCAAACATTCTCCTCGACAGGAATGGCAACGCCGTTATTACAGACGTCGCTCTGCACAAGGTGACGAAACCCATAAGACGCTCCGCCCTGAAACAGCAGGGGTACATCGCCCCCGAGGTTAAAGACACGAGGAACGTGTCCCAGGCTTCGGATGTCTACAGCTTTGGGGTCGTCTTGCTCGAACTCCTCACGAGGAAGCTACCTTCCGATACGATGGGCGGCGATGATGCTATTTCTTTAGTAGAGTGGGCTCAGGTTTGTGTGGGCGATGGATATCTGGACGAATTGTTCGATGCAGAGTTGGTTGGGGACGAGCAAACGTTCGAAGCATTGCAGTTGGCGATGGATTGCGTTGCGGATGTTGCGGAAAGAAGGCCGAGGATGTCTCGAGTCGTGGGAAGGTTGCTGGAGATTTATGGGATTTATGACGCCGAGGAGCAATCTGAACCGTCGGTCGAGTATGGCTCCGAAAATCCGAAGCCGTGGATTGGGATGAGGTTGGAGGATGCATTGGAAGATCTTACGTCGAGTTTGGCGTTTCAGCAGTCTTAGTTTTGATGATGAATCAGTTATACATGCACCATGTCTTGCTCGTTGTTTATTACAGTGTTTTGATTTCTCATGTTTGGAACAGCATTTTATTATTGGGTCTCATGTAATTATCTTACTTTCAACGGTACATCGTTTTAGACAACTCAATTTTGGAACAATACGTTTTACGATATTATTACTAATAATTAATTAAATAATAATAATAATGTCGTAACACTACGAAACTATAAATCACCGATCAAATAATCCCACATTCGATCCTAGATGGGCATACGCTTACAGCAGCACCTTAGAGCATCTCCAATGGGTACTCTATTTTCATGTAAAACACGAAAATAGAGTACGCGTTTACTCCAATGGGACTCTATATCTAACGCTAATATTGTGTTGATCTGCAGAGAAACTCTAGATCTAGAGTACGCACAATTTTCAACACAAAACTAGAGTTTTAATTTTTAATTCATTTTTTTATTTGAAAACTTATTTTAAATTGTTAATAATGATATAAAAACTAAAATGAACCTATAATAATATTATAGGCCGTACATACGCAAAATATGCCATACGTTTATCAACAATGAATGAAAATATTCGCAAAGAGTTTAATAGTCATTCAAGTCGACTCCATCCCCACCTAGACTATCAAAATTAACTCCAAAAAGAACATTTGGTGCAGTCTGTTCGGGAGTTTCACTTTTTTTTTCGGTGATTCGTGCTTGTTCTGCTGCTACATAACGACGACGAATGGGATCTGTAATGTGAGCAACGTGGTTTTCCGGGAATGTTAGGCAGTATAGATTGTATGCATTGGAAGTGGAAAAATTGTCCGACTGCATGGGCTGGACAATATTCAGGACGTTCCGGATCACCAACAATTATTCTTGAAGCAATTGCCGATTATGATTTATGGATATGGCATGCTTATTTCGGCATGCCGGGTTCAAATAATGATATTAATGTGCTGGAATCATCGCATTTAGTTGCTAATCTTGCTCAAGGTATTGCTCCTCCGTCTCACTATGTCATTCAAGGAAAAGAATATTGTACGGGTTATTATTTAGCTGATGGCATTTACCCGAAATGGTCTACCATTGTTCAAAGTATCCACAAGCCACATACGGAGAAAATGAGATATTTTGCACAAAAACAGGAATCGTGTAGAAAGGATATAGAGCGCGCATTTGGAGTTCTACAATCTCGATTTGCAATTATTGCAGGACCTGCACGTTTTTGGCGGAAAGAAATATTGCATGACATCATGACTGCTTGCATTATCATGCACAATATGATAATTGAGGATGAACGTGATCTCAACGCACCTATTAAAGAAGCCATGGATGCTCCCCAGCCAGATGTAGAAATAATAAATAATGACAAGAGCATGTTTGAAAAATTCTTGGCTCGGTACAAGCAAGTGAAGAACAAAAATGCACATTTTGAATTGAAGAACGCATTAATAGATCATTTATGGGAACGACGTGGTTCGTCAAGTTACTGTTAGGTCATGTAATATTTTTGTTGAATGCATTTATTACAATTATGTTATTTTGTTTAAATATAATATTTTTTAGTGTAGAAAATAGAGTTGATGGGTTGGAGTAAAAATTAGTATTCAAAATAAAGTTTATGGGTTGGAGCAAAAGCACTGTAGCAACTGTATTTTTGTGTAGAATTAACTTTAGTTTAATGCAATGGGTTGGAGATGTTCTTACTACCCTCGCTCCAACTCAACTCCATCGTTAAAATACCTGTTTGGAATTATCGATAACTAAGTAATTTGAATTTGATTTAGCAGTTCAATGATTAACTGTATAGCATATTCTATGAATTTGCCACGACTCCAAATACACAAACTTGTCGGCAACATTGCAACTCAAAACATTTAGCCCTTGTTTGGATCGGGTTTAGCTATTTTAACCTCTTCTGTAAAATTAGCCCTTGTCGTCCACGGAAATATACATACTTATACAGCACCTCTCAACCGTCTTGATAAATGATTTACAATCCTTAATTGCTTAATTACAATTTGCCCTTAATATTTTAATTGATTACAAGTTTATTCTTTTTTTAAATTTTTTTTTGATTTTTTAAACAATTTAATTAATAACATAAAATGTGCAAATTATAAAATGATATTTTTGAGCACACGCTTTAGTATTGAAACGAATAAAGTCGCACCTTTGGGCACTTATCTCATGATCATTACATAGTTCAAATATCATGCTCCGTTTTCTCTTATTTCACGGAACTCTTTTACGAGATTAAATTTAATAGAAAAACACTTTGTAAATAAGCGGCCAGATAAGTTGTCAAATTCGTCCAAGGTATATAAAAAACCTTTGTGTCTCCACAACCACAACAAAGATTAAAAATAGCTCTACAACTTTAGCACAAAAAGTTAATAATACCTTCCCTCCATTTCTTCAATAGAGCAAGCAATTCTTTCCTTGTACATGTTTGAAAGCTTTATGCTACTGAACATTTTTAGATGTTTCTTAACAAGAAGCCATAGATGCACATGAAGCTGATGATAATCCAATAACCCAAATAAAAAAATGGAGCTGGTAATAGAAGTTATAGATGCACACGACTTAATGCCGAAAGATGGCGAAGGATCGTCAAGCCCATACGTAGAAGTCGATTTCGATAACCAACTCAGGCGAACCAAATCCATCCCAAAGAACCTCAATCCCATATGGAACCACAAGCTGTACTTCGATTTCGACCCCAAGAAAATATACAACCGTCAATTCATCGAAGTCTCGGTCTACAACGAGCGAAGCTTAGTCCCATGTCGAAAAAGTTTCCTCGGAAGGGTAAGAATCTGCTGCTCGAACGTCGTGAGCAAAGGGGACGAAGCTTATCAGCGATTTCAGCTTCAGAAGAAGTCGTTTCTTTCTTTCGTTCGTGGCGAGATTGGGCTTAAAGTCTATGTTTCGAAAGAGACTGATCCTGATACTTGTGCAGATTCTTGCTCTTCTTTCCCTTCAATCATCCTTTCAGAGAATAGTCATGGAACTAATCCATTTAGCTATAATAAAGTTCAAGAATCAGAGAATTTGGTTAAGGAGAGCACAAAAACAACGCCCGAAGCAGCTTTTCATGTTTGCAAGGATCAACTTTCGCGGCAACCCGGAAAGAAAATGGAAGGTATCGTCCACACAACAAGGATTCGTCACCCTCGGCCTATGGACGAGAAAACGTCGTCGAGTTCTAAGATAGGACTCGTCGAACCCATGTTTTATCTCTACGTCCTAATAGTGAAGGCCAGAGATCTACAAAGCCTCGATCCTTACGTCGAAGTAAAACTCGGGAAATACGTAGGTAGAACCAAATGCTGCCCGGGAAAACACCACCCGGCGTGGAATCAAGCATTCGCCTTTCCTAAAGAGATGATCCAATCATCGGTCCTCGAAGTTTTCCTCAAGGACAAAGATGCAATGTTGTCTAGAGGCGAACGCATCGGGCGGGTTTTGTTCGATTTGAACGATGTAACGACGAGGGCCCCACCTGATAGCCCGTTAGCTCCTCAATGGTATCCGCTCGAGGAGAAAGATGGGCGACGAGGCGAAATAATGGCCTCTATTTGGATGGGAACTCAAGCCGACGAGGCTTTCCCCGATTCTTGGCACGCAGACTCGTCAGCTTCTTCGATCGACGGAAAAGCGCTGCAAAGTATACGTTCGAAACTCTACCTCTCGCCGAAGCTTTGGTACCTAAGAGTCGAAATCATCGAGGCGCAGGACATTATCCCTAACGATAAGGCGGCCCGTCTGACCGAGGCGGCCTTCGCCAAGGCCCGGGTTGGGTGTCAGGTTCGGACAACTAGGGTTTGTCCGAACCGAACTCCCAACCCGGTTTGGAACGAGGACTTCGTTTTCGTCGTGTCCGAACCATTCGTAGAAAATAACCTCGTCCTTACCGTCGAGGATTGTGGGGCCCCCCGCCGTCGTTCCGAAGATGAAGAAGTCCTGGGAAGCATAAACCTCCCTTTAACGGTTCTAGACAAAAGACTCGACGGCATGCCAGTGATTTCTCGTTGGTACGACCTCGAGAATTTGGGGCGCGATAAGTCTCCTGGGAGAATACACTTGAGGGCATGCCGTGAAGGAGGGTACCACGTATTGGATGAGTCAGCATCGTACGCAAGCGATCGAAGGCCGACGGCGAAGCAGCTGTGGGGCCCGTGCGTAGGATTTCTAGAAGTCGGGATACTCGGCGCGAAGGGGCTCCTGCCCACGAAGACGAAGGAGGACGATAATGGACGGGGGTGCGCGGATGCTTACTGCGTGGTCAAGTACGGGCGGAAATGGGTTAGGACGAGGACGGTCTTGGAGAGCCTCAGCCCTAGGTGGAACGAGCAGTACGCCTGGGAGGTTTACGACCCTTGCACGGTAATAACCATAGGCGTTTTCGACAACTGCCAGCTGGCCAAAAGCGCCAGCTCAGACGACGAGATGCTTTGATCGGAAAGGTAATAAGTGTACATTGCCTAACTAATTTTCCATGCAACATATAATTATATGTTTGTTGGGGCAGCGATAATTGTCTCGGCTGATAGAGCGATCGAACCGTAGCCCTAGCTACTGTACGGTTTAAGGGTTAGAGTTGTCATCTCACCAGCAGTATAGCTTTTGGCTCAGCTGTAGGCGCTTGATTTTAAGATTTTTCATGGCCTGACAGGTACGTATAAGGCTCTCGACCTTATATGCTAACCGAGTTTATAAGTATTCATCTCCTCTGCTCGGCATACATCCCTCGGGCCTAAAGAAGATGGGAGAGTTAGAGCTAGCCGTTAGATTCACCGCCTTGACGAGCATATCCCATACGATCGCCATGTACGCGAATCCCTTACTCAGTAAGATGCACTACCTACGTCCCCTAACCGTGAGCCACCTCGATGGCCTGAGGTTCCAAGCCGCGAACATCATAGCCGCACGGCTAGCCATGGCCGAGCCGCCGCTCGGTAAAGAGGTGGTCGAGTACATGCTAGACGTCGACTCCCATGCGTGGAGCATGAGGAGGAGCAAGGCCAACTTCTTTCGCGCCGTATCGCTCTTTTCGAACGTCCTATCCATCGCAAGATGGTTCGAGGACGTCTGCCAATGGAAAAACCTTATTTCGTCTATTATAGTCCACGTCCTCTTTCTGACTATGGTATGCTGTCCGGAGCTGATACTGCCCTCCTTGTTTATGTATTGGTTCTTGGTCGGGCTTTGGAACTTCAGGTTCAGACCGCGGGGCCCGCCCTGCGTGGACCCGAAGCTTTCGTGGGCCGACGACGATGTAATAAGTCCCGACGAAGAGCACGACTCTTTTCCTAGCACGAGGAGTGAAGATGTCGTGAAGATGAGGTACGACAGGCTGAGGGGCGTGGCGGGTAGGGTGCAGTGCGCCGCGGGCGACGTGGCTGAGCTCGGAGAGAAGCTCGAGGGGTTGCTGAGCTGGCGGGACCCAAGGGCCACTAGATTGTTTGTTTTGCTGTGTCTATGGGCGGCGGTTGTGCTGTACGCGACGCCTTTGAGGGTGGTTGTGCTTTTTGTTGGGTTGTATGTGTTGAGGCACCCAAGGTTTAGGAGGGGCGAGTTGCCGTGTGCGTCGAGGAACTTTTTCGATAGGTTGACTACGAGGACGGATACTATGCTTTGACTTGTGGCTGAAGTTATAATATAGTTATGGGGTTGACTTGTATTTATATATCATTTTTGTTATATATGAAGCCTTCTTTTGCCATTATAATGATCTTATCTTGTGTTGGGGAAGGGTTTATGCAATGTAATTTGTAGTTAATTTGGAGTAATTTATGGAAGGTAGCGATTTGTTGATATGACATTGTTAATAAAGAAAGCATTCGCAGTATGTATTGGCAATGACCTTTCTTCATGTTGGGTGTTGGTTGATTTTTTCTTAATTCGCGTGACCTATTGAGGCAACACTAAGACTATAAGGTGGTGTTTGTTTTGGAGTGATCCTCCAAAACATCACCGTGATCCTCTCCTCGCTTTATCATCACCATGTTTGTTTAGTCTAGGTGATGAGTCATCATCGTAATGACAGATCACCTATGTGATGAAAATGGAGTGATATTCTACTTTTTGGATCACCCCAGAAAAGCTAGGTGTCGTTACATCACCGTGATGGGTGGTCTTTCAAAGTTGTATTTGGCCAACATTATCCCTTAATTTATCATTTTTTCGTAATGTACCCTTATTCATATTTTAGAATTAGATTATTTAAATCTTAAATAATATATTTAATAATAAATAATTATATTGCGTAACTATAAGAAAAACTTATTATTAATTCTTAAACGATATTAAAATAGTAATCGTTTTTCTGTAAATATCATCTCAATATATATATATATGCATGTATGTATCCACATAATTTATATAATATTCGCAGGGTTAAATATGACATTTATGCAATATCACCACACATCACCGTGATTAAACAAACACAATATTCTAATATCACATTGATATGCAAAATGAAATATCACCCCAAAACAAACATGGTAATGATATATCACCTTAATCTACATCACGGTGATATTTAAATTACGGTGATGTGAGTATCACGGTGTGTTGGATTACTGTAAACAAACACACCCTAAATAGCTACCATTCGACAAAGGCAGTAACACACTACAATAGGGAATTTTCCATTCTCCGATCATTTTCTTATTACTTTTTAGATGATTACATATTGGTTAAATTATTTATATTTTGATTTTTGCTCCTAAGTTGTTATATCCGGGTTTATACACCATGCCCTTACAAGAGGTACTTGTATGTAATCATCTCGCATGAGAGAGTTACATAAATGATAGTTGAGAACTAAATTATAAAACTAGTTGAATTTTTAAACTTATTACAAAACTAATCAACTTTTTTAATTCTAACTATTTTTATTTTCATTTTAACCACAAAAATACTTAAAATTATAAATTTTCACTATTGTTGTCTTCAAATAGCATAACACTTGTTAATAATTAAAACTTTACCCCAACTTTCAACTCACATATATTAAAAATATATTACTTAGAGAAATAATCAAAAGAAAGATAAAATTACTTGGCGTGATCGTGACCTACTTCTCCCACGTGAGTTCGATATCTAGAGATGTCAAAACGGGCCTCAGGTACGGGGCGGACGGGGTAAGCCCGTCGTTTGGCAGGCATGGACATTGAAGCCAGCCCCCCTTGTAAAATATAAATATTACCAAAACCAGTTGAATTAGTCAACACCCCAACTTCTACCACTTCCACTTTCAAATCAGAGAACGTCAGAGAGATGACAAACGAAGCAAGCTTTCACTTTCAAACACATGTGTAACGAGAACGAACGAGCAAGCTTTCACTTTCAACTTTTTATAGCTGGACACCCAAATCGCAACATCCACAACTCGATACCCAATTTAGGCCGATGCCAGTGCCACGAAGGTTCATTTAAACCCCATCGGAGTGTTCCCTAACTCAAAACCGTTCGATCGAGATCAAGAAAATCGAAGGGGGTAACCCACAGTGAAAAAAACAACAAAAACATACTTCAACATACCTAGACCGAGAAGCCCACGGTATATTAGGCAAGCTCGGAGCTTTTCCGGTGCAGGCAAGGGCTTTTACGTCGCCGGCGAGTGCTTTACCAGTTGGGGACTGAAATTAATAGATTAGGCAAGCTTGGAGCTTTTGGTGTTTTGGAGAAGAAAGATTTAACAAATAATAGATGGGCAAAATCGGTCATGGGGAGTTATGTGTAATATTGTTTTGATTTAGGAAGTTTGCTAATAAATAATATGTAATGGGGAGTTAGTTGATAGAAAAAAGGAATGCGGATTTAGTTGAGGTTGCCCCTTATAAATATGCAGAAGTCATTGTTATCAAAACTCGGAAACAATTAAATTAAAAACCTACATTTAGTAGAGTACTTAACTATTAATTTGCTCAAAATTAATATCGTGTGAATGAGAAATTTATTGGAAAAGCTAGACAATATAAAAAATTTAAAAATGCAGACGTGGCGGATGTGGACGTGGTAGTGTCATGGTCATGCATCATATGGTGGCACTGTCTGGATGTATTGTGGCAATTGAAATGATATTTGAGGAAACAATACAAGAAAACTATTCGCAAATTAATCCTCGATCACGGCAAAGTCAACGATCAAAAAAGTTGTGTCCATTCGCATATTGACCTGGGTAAAGCTAGTCAATTACCAAAGGCTATGACTGTCCACGAATTGGCTCCAATATCATTTTAAACCCTATAATAAGTCCCTTGCCAGAATGAAAAATCATTGAATTCGTCCTATCATTTATAAAAAATGCACTCCATCCCATTTCCCAAATTAGCAAGAAAGGCTTGAATATTGATTGGTAATACGGATTTTTGTTTCGTACTGCTACTATTGAAAGTCACATTATCTTAAAGGTAACCACAATGGTGGTTTATATGTGTGTCATATGTGCTTATTTGGCACTTTATATGACACACCACCATTGTGGATGTGTCATGAGCATGACTTTGTGTCATATTTATGACACCGTGTTATAGGAATATTATATTATTATGGAGGAGAGAGAATGAGGGAGAAAAACAAAAAGAAATTATTTATTTATAGTTGTGGGTCCGTGTTATAATAGTGTTATTATTGTGGGAAAAGTAAAATAAAAGTGTTATAGAATAAAATATAAAAAATATAGTGAAAAGCTGATGTGACAGTATTATGAGTGTGTTATTGTTGTGGACACCCTAAGAATGTATTCGAAATTCGATAGCAGTATAATTCGAGAAAATCTCGTGTTACCGAAAGCGAGTTGAACTCGTACCTCAACTTAACCCGTTTAAAGCGTTTGTCCCGTCCAAAATTGTATATATATTTAAATGCACGGACTCATCACAATGATCGCACATGGCACGTACCCTGAAAAAATGCGATACTTGTAGCATAACCCGACACGTTGCTTACGTTAAGCATGTTTTCTTTGTTACATCTGTACGCCAATTAACGAAAAGAACGTGATGCGTTCTCATAAGATAATGAATTCTCTCTATGGACAATACACGACATTGCTTTTCTAATTATATTTGAGAATCGTATAGGATTCCTTTACATATATGTGGATTCCTTTTATGTATATTATTCTAAAATCAATTGAAAACGCGATGGTTATTTATGAATTTGAGTGTGATGAATTGGTCAATCTGAGATTACGACGTTTTGAATTGTTTTTGGTTTCTTGGACTTGCACTCGCAGAAGAGAAGCTAATGTGTTACACAGAAATTATATATATATATATTTTTTTTTTTACTTTTCTCTGGTTGCTTCGAATTTAATCGAAGTGCCTTGTTTATATTCCGCATTTGATTCTACAATATCGGAAGAGAGAGAAACGCGTGGCTTCCGAAAGATTAAATAATATTCAATCCTATAAAACTTGTGAGCACAAAATTGCGTTATTATTAGTATTATTATTATTATTTTTATTATTTATAGCAGTAGATTTTCTTGGGAGTCTCTCTCTCCTATAAAAACAAGCTCTTCAAGTTAGCAACCCTTTCGTAGTATTATTCTAAGATCTCAGGTTTCCCTCCCTTTTGCGCCTGGTGAGTTCCTCAATTAGTTTTGGTTGTGTCGTTAATTTCTCTTACGTGATATATTTGCTTGTGCTGTTTATTTTGGTTTTTTATTGATGAATATTAGATCGATATTTGAGCGCTCCATTGATTTATGAATTGCTGAATTTCATGTTCACGTGATCTGAAGTGCTATGGCTATTTGTTTTTTCCTGATGTCCTCAATTCAGATCTTCGTTTTAAGCTTGACATTGTGACGATGCGATTCGCTTTCTATTTGATCACGTTGTGTGCTTGATCTGAACTGAGTATGTTCGATCTCAGCTCTGACTATCGTAAAAACTGAAGATGAGCATTTTTGTTAAAATTTGGTTTGCTGATGAGATTTGTTCGTTGTAATTTCATCGTTTTATTGGTTTGAACTGCTCTGATTTTAAAGAACTAGCTTCCTGATCTGCTTTTCGTTGCAAATATTTGTTGTCTTCTTTGCTTTGATGCTCGGAGCGTGAATTGTCTGATCTATAGAAAGGTCGATCGTTGAGCTTCACATTTATATATATTTTCCTTCAAATTTTAATCAATGCTTTTTTCATGTAAATTCTTTACTGAAGCATTCCTTCTAATTCCTCTTGATGTACAATATGGCAGATCTACTAAGCAGCTCAATCATGGGATCTGTTGTTGATGTTGCAAAGAAGGTACTTATTTCTCTCTCGTCTCAGTTTTCTTTGTAAAAAATCTGCATGGATAGAGCTACCATTCGGTCAACATTGTTGCTCGACCACATATTTCTGCATCCCATGCTTATTGCTTAAGAAAGGGGAAGATTATATATGAGCATTTAGTTGTGCAACTTAACAGTTTTTTCATCTCTCTCATAATGGTATGCAGCTGATTAGTTATCTGAATAACAATCAGTCTTTGTTGAGTAACAATAACTATCCCACGCCGATTAGGGCAAAGGCAAATGAGAGTTTATTAGTTACGGGGCCAATTCACTCATTGCCAATTGGTTTTCAGATGGAACCCATTTTAAACTTTGCAGTCTTCCTTTTAAACGTAACGGTATTTATCTCCCGTTAGAAATGATTTTGAGAAAGCTATTTCACCAAATCAAAAAGACCAGCTAGAAATAGTGATTTGAAATATCTTCTTGTTCCCGAAAAATTGTAAAATATTAAGGAATAGTATTTTACAATTTTCAATTTGGAAGTGGATTTCTCTCTTCAATATTTTCGAGAGACGCTACAACCGTTATAATCTTAGACTACTGTGCTTTTAGATTTTAAGTATTTCATATCTGAAAAATAGCTTTCAAGTATGTAGACTTAGCAATCGAACAAGACCATTTAGTTTGCATATTTGGTGCAGGAAACACATGGAAATGCTCCTTCTATCAAAAAGTTTTCAGTTGTTTTTGTTCTGGGTAAGTTGTGCTCTTTTTCCTATTCTGTTTTTGTGAATTTTGTAAATGTAATAATTTTCTGTTGACAAGTCTTGTTTATACTTGTGCTGCTCTTGGTTTGCAATTAATTTAACTTCAACTTATTTTATTTTAACAGGTGGCCCAGGTAGTGGTAAGGGTACTCAATGCACAAACATCGTCGAGCACTTTGGTTACACTCATCTGAGCGCAGGCGATCTTCTGAGGGCAGAGATCAAATCTGGTTCTGAGAATGGGTATTAATATTATGTATATAGATGCAATATAATTCTCTTATCCTCTCCCGCAAGAAAAAATGTTAAATCTTTTGTTTCCAGCGTTAAGCTGGTTTGTTAAGTTTCACTGAGTTTTTTTGTTCTTGTCCTCTATCTCGATGTGAAGTTACATTTTCTCTGCTTTGATTCATTGAAGCTTTTTGTGATGTAAATGCATGAAATATGATTTCAAGATGCCACACTCGCACATATATATCTCTATATATTGATTCGACAATTATTTGGCTTTATTTCTGTAGGACGATGATTCAAAACATGATTAAGGACGGCAAAATTGTTCCCTCAGAGGTAACTATCAAGCTTCTCCAGCGAGCGATGGAAGGAAGTGGGAACGATAAGTTTCTCATAGATGGTTTCCCTCGTAATGAGGAGAACCGTGCTGCATTTGAGTCAGTTGTATGTCTCCTCTCTCTCTCTCACACTCTCTCTCCTCCACCACTCACTCGCTATGTTTGTTCACATTATCATGCCTACTCTACTTTACTGCTTCCTAGTTGTACAATTATCCAGAATTTAGATCAAACCGTAGATAATGATGGATCATACTGATAGTGAATCATAGTTCATATTTCTTATAATTTGTGCTGGTAAATCTTGGATTGTTCAAATGTTTCTTGTTTTAATTATCTCACATGGTGCTTTTGTAGACTGGAATTGAACCAGAATTTGTGCTCTTCTTTGATTGTCCCGAGGAGGAGATGGAGAAGCGTCTCTTAAGTAGGAACCAGGTTTGTAGACTATTTTTCCTTTCTATCAATAGGGTTATCGCATCGCATGGTGCTAATATTTGATCTTACTGTCCTTCTATATCTTCTTGTTTGGCTGGCGAAGGGTAGAGACGATGATAACATTGACACCATAAGGAAGAGATTCAATGTCTACATGGAATCAAGCCTCCCTGTGATTCAATATTATGATGCTAAAGGGAAGGTCCGCAAGGTAAATGATCTCTCTCTATCTGTCTGTCTGTCTATTTTACCTGTCTCTCTCTACTATTCAGTTATTTTATTTGATTTTTTTCAATTCGAACACAGATAAATGCTGCACAACCAGTTGGAGAAGTTTTCGAAGCAGTCAAAGCAGTTTTTAGCCCACTCACCGACAAGGTAAATAAGTCAACCTCTCTTAATAGGAATTGTAAACAATAATAATGATAATCAGCATCATCACTCAGGCGTGCATGAAGAGCGAGCATAAGTTCTTTCATGAGCTTTAAGTACATTTCTTCTTTTATTTTATAAAAAGAATATTGGTGATGATATGGAACTTCTGTCTGCAGTGGGAGATATATAAATATATTATATATATACATATATATTCATCATTTAAGACCTCTTAACCTGATGATTTAATAGGATAGGAGTGTGATTTTAGCAATGCAATTCATTATCTGATGCTAATGCCGTTGATTGTTCTTGTGCGTTCACAGGTTGCTGCTGCTTAAGCATGATGGTTGGTATTTAATCGCATTTTATCTATAGAGGATAGATTGGCTTGATGTCTGTTGAATGTTTTTGTTACAGAAATATATAGATAGATGTTGGACGTTGATGATATGATATGTCTGCATTATTATTATTATCATTATCAGTGTGTTCTGCTTTACATCTATCTAGATAGAGACCGGGGATTCTGTATTATTACATTGTTGCCTTCATATATTTCACCTTTTACTTTGTTTTAATTGTCTCCGCCCTATCCTATGTTTCCCGTGGTAAGAGCATCTCCAACCGAAACCCAAAACCCAAAGTTTGAACGCTTTTATACGTCTGGAACAGTTATGAAGCGATGTATCTTTTTAATTTGCATCGAAGTACTTAATTTTTCTTCTCTCATATATCTGATGTCTTTGTGTTGTGTCAGAAAAAGCAGACTAAAGGCTGATAGAAAAATAGACAAGGCAAGCTATGAATATTGAATGGTACATATTCAGTTTTATTAGATATATAAATCTTCATTTTATCTTCTATCAAGAATCTCCATCGTTCTTTTTTCCAACCAAGAAGCATAGTGATGCAGCGTTTGACAAGTAGAACTTGGCCTTTTAATAAACATTTTTTATGCTTTCTATTTGTATAAATATATTGTAGTCGTTCTTTTTTATGCTTTCTTCTCCAATCATTAAACTAATTCTCAAACTCAAAAAAATATTTTTATTCTCTTTCACACCAACTTTTACAAATTGTAAATAATCCCCTCATATTTACAATTTAACAAATTAGACCAAACGACAAATTAATATTATTTAAGTATTTATAAATAACATAAGTATTTAGTTTACAATTATAAACATGATTAACCTATTATAAAATATTAAAGAATGAAATAAATTTAAGACAAATGAAAAATGAAAACATTTTGTACTAAAGTTAAATCAATAATTTAATATGTCTTTTTTATAAAAGTTAAAGAGTTATTGGGTGATGAACAGTACAAACCCAAATTTGCGTTTTATGTTACAGAAATTGGTCAACACTAATTTTAAGTATTGGAATACGTTTCGGTTGGACACAACGAACCTATTTTGCCATCTAATTTACGTATCCGCTGGAGATGGCCTTAGGGGTGCACTTCAAGCCTTTAGAGGACGTGTAACCGGGAGGAATGATGCAAGAGGACGTGTAACCGGGAAGAATAGAGATGATGTTGAAGAAGCTATATCTATGGTTTTTTGTTTTGTCTGCATCTCCTATCTTTTTGATCGACTTGATGATCTTCTATTGCAATCTTATTATACACTTATATTTTTTAAACCATTTTACTGGTTGAGAACTGTTGTTCAATTAGCTTTGGGAATAGGAAATCCAAGCCAATTAGAGGATGAAGTAGGAGGCTTCCTAAGTTTAAATTTTTTAGCATAATTTGTCTAGTGGCGATGTATTTTAGTACTTTACCTTTGTTGAATTGTTGTATTATGGATTGAAATGGTTAATGAAATTTGATTGATTGAATTGTTGGGTCCAAATAAAAAGAAATTAATAATTACAGGTCTATTGAGATAAAAAGGGACTCATAAAAAATAAAAAAAATAAATAAATACAAGAATAGGCGACAGTTGTTGTCAACAACCGTCACCGTGACGGTTGTTCTCAACAACCGTCGCCTATAACGTAATATAGGCGACGGTTGTTCTCAACACAGTCGCCTAGCTGAAGCATCCACGTCAGGGCTCTGGGCGTCGCCAAGAAACCGTCGCCCTTATTCCATAACAACCGTCGCCTATTACAATTTCTGTAGTAGTAGTGTGTACTTATACTCGAGGTTCTGAAGATGATCCTTGTTATGATGAAGACAAATAATCTCCCGGACAGGCTCGTGAGCGTAAATTAAATGCAGTTACTTAAAATGAGTCTGTTGACTTTCCTTACATTCGTCCTTCGGTCTTCGTGTTATGAAACTCGTAGCTAAACGGATCCTTAAAACTGCATCTGTAGATAATCTTCAACTTTGTTGTTTGTATTTATCCTGATTCACCTTAAATTCGGACTGTGTGGCTAATCTTTTCACGTCCTTAGTTTCATTGAATTGGATGATTGGTTTCGCTTTCAGTTTACGTGCAGTTAAGTTCAGTTTATTCAATCACCAAATAGTTATTAATGAGAGTTAGCTTAATTCCCGATCTTTAAAAAGTTTTCACTTTACTGTGAAAAAATCTAAAAAAATGGTTTTAGGTTTTTTAAATAGAAAATAGCAATTAGGATGTATCCAGTAATTCTGTCACTAGATTGAAAATTGATGAAATGATCTATTACTTATACATAACATATCCCAAAGTTGTGCACACGAATGAAGAAAACGTTCATACTATCGAATTTACCTTTGTTGTTCAGCTCATAAAATTCAAATCAAATCAAATGTCGTTATATTTATGTATATATATGTGTATATATCACATAAAATGATTTATGTAAAGCGTATGAATTTAGAAGGATCTGAGCTCCTCTAGTATTTATTGTTTAACTAATCGATATATGTGCAAAAAACAAAGAAAAAGATTTCGAAATTCCATTAATGATCGTAGTCCCCACTCCCAGTAAGAAACTTTAATTAATTATCGGCAAGTAAATTGAAGATTCACCAAACAAGGTACACATAATTAACAACATCGTTTATTCATACAATCGCCGTCTTATTACACATGTGAGGTAAAAGGAAATTTACATATCGATATTTCTCGCATTTCAAATCCCAAAATACCAAATGTGAAGGCAACATATCAATAATATATTATTATTAAATTTTTTTAAAAGACAATAAATTATAATCTACACATGAATACCTACTTGAATAAAAACTTACAGATCAGTGCATATGTCAGAAATTTTTTACGGATAGGTACCCGACTTACCGTTTATATCAGTTTATGTGTAAAGACCGTACCTTGCTATGTGTGCATAGCGTACCATGTCACGCCTTTATACGGTACCCTATACGGTTTCTATATGGTACCTAAATATGCTAATACGACGTATCTATGTACAAAAAATTTATTCTGTTCTTACATATAAAAAATGATGACATATTACTAAATTACAAGTTTTTGTAGTGATGGCTATTTATGTGTATTAATTTAACTAATAAATAATGATGTGTAGATGAGCAGGTGGATCTCTCTCTCTCATAAATTTAATTTAAACAAGAGAGCTTTTATGTGGGGTTGAAGAAGTTAAAAAGGGTCACAGTTTTCACCGCTGACATCGAGCGATAAAGAGAGAAAATCCCAAGGCAGAGAAAAACTAAAAAGGTGTAATAAAGCTCTCTCTCACTCGCACCTCAAACTGTGTGTGAAAGAAGGTACATTTAACATTGCTGTTGGTTAAGCTGCATTTGCAAGAGTCAACCAACCGACGACTCCTTCAATTTCTTTTCTGTGCTATTTTGGTCGTATGCATTTGTGGCCTTCGAAGACTTCAGATGTATTGCTGGCATTATCTTCCTTTTCCTTTCTCTACAAATATTTATGACTTCTTAGTATTCTATTCTCCTTCTAGTCTCTCTCTCTCTCTCTCTCTCTCTCTCCACTTGCTTTGTTTTCTTTTGACGTGAGATTGGGGACTACTTTTTTCTTTTTGGTTTTGTGTCAAAAGTCAAGCCTGCAGATATTGAGATAACACACAAGCAATGGCAAAATGAAACTAGGGTTTTCTTGAATCACTTGGATTCTCTTTTCTGTTGAAAACAAAGTATTGGGTTTATCTTCCGTGTTAGTAGAGAAGTTAGAACCCAGTAGGACAAGCATAGAAGCTCAAGGGTTTTTCTTTTCTTTTTTCCCCTATTTTTTGGGCATTTTATTTTCTTCATTTGCTCATCTTCTTTAATTCTCTTTCCTTTGGAGAAGGGAGTTCTGAGACATTTGTATTCAAGGCCTCGTGTCTCATCTGCTTCTCTAGCTTTCTCCTTATACCCCTATATATATAAATCCCAGAACTTTGTATGAGTTTTCAGTTTTGTGCTTTTTTCAAGAATCATATACCGCTCAGAAGAGGGCTTTAGTATATATATTATTCCATGAATTTTGGGGAATTCTTCGACAGCAATTCTTGCAGTGGTGGTGCAAGAATTGTTTCAGAAGACTTGCCTTATTACAGCAACAACTATAGCATCAATAATAGCATGCCCACTGGTTATTCACTTATTTCTCAGCCAAGACTTGTTCCTCAGTCCATCTGCAACAACAAGCCCACGTTCGACAACTCTTCTGGCCTCTCTCTAGCACTCGTACGTCTAGCATATACATATGAAATGATATATCTGTGTTTATGTGCCCTTGTTTTGATTTTGTATGTGTTTGTGCGTGTTTTTGCAGCAGCAAAGTGATAACATGGAGGGACAAAGGGGAGATGTTTCAAGAACGAACGGCGGCGAGAATTGCGAGCCAAGCAACAACAAAAACGTTAATGGTGGTAGTAGAAGAAGTAGGGACGCCATCGAAGAACAAGAGAGCAGATCTGTTGGTAGTGATAATGGCGGCGCATCTGGCGATGATCAAGATAATAATGCTTCCGACAACCCACCAAGGAAGAAGAGATACCACCGACACACGCCTCAGCAGATTCAAGAACTTGAATCGTACGTTGTATTCCATTACGTACTACTCTTTTGCTTCTTTTTTCCCCTTTAAGATCCTTTTTTTTTTTTTTAAAATTCAGTCTTTTCAAGGAGTGCCCACATCCAGATGAAAAGCAAAGAATGGAGCTGAGCAGAAGGCTTTCGTTGGATCCCAGGCAAGTCAAGTTTTGGTTCCAAAACCGAAGAACTCAAATGAAGGTATACCAACCACGAAACTTCCTCGGTTTATATGCTAATTTATGGGCTGGTTTGAGTATGTTCTTGCTTATTGCACAACATGGGTTGTCTTTGTCTTTCTTCTTACACTTCCAAACAGACACAAATCGAGCGCCATGAGAACACAATCCTCAGGCAAGAGAAGGAGAAGCTCAGGGCAGAAAACATGTCCATAAGAGAAGCCATGAGAAACCCCATGTGCTCAAACTGCGGCGGGCCCGCGATAATGGGCGAGATTTCCCTCGAGGAACAACACCTACGAATCGAAAACGCAAGACTCAAAGACGAATTAGACCGTGTGTGTTCCTTAGCTGGCAAATTCTTGGGTCGACCCGTTATGTCTTTAGGCCATCCCACGAGCTTGGAACTCGGCGGCTTAACCGTGGCTCTACCTTCTTCGAATCTCGCGCCTAATTTGGGCAGCAACGATCACTTCGGCGTAGGGCTTTTGAGCCCTAATTCTCAGACCAAAGCCATGATTAGCAGCAGTAACAACAACAATGTTGTCTCCCCTATGGAGAAGTCCATGTACTTGGAGCTTGCCTTGTCTGCCATGGATGAGTTGGTTAAGGTTGCCCACGCCGACGAGCCGCTTTGGGTCAAGAGCTTCGATAGGGAAGCGTTGAACT
Organism: Craterostigma plantagineum; assembly: GCA_027422505.1. Lineage (NCBI taxonomy): Eukaryota > Viridiplantae > Streptophyta > Magnoliopsida > Lamiales > Linderniaceae > Craterostigma > Craterostigma plantagineum. Next base: position 8,056,736 of record JAPQWV010000024.1, read on the forward strand.
GCGATGAGTATTCGAGGAGATTCAATCCTTGCATTGGATTGAGACCAAATGGGTTCGTGGCCGAGTCGTCGAGGGAGAGTGGCTTGGTTATCATCAACAGCTTGGCTCTCGTTGAGACATTGATGGACTCGGTGAGCGTTCTTTCTTTCTTTCTTTTTTCCTTTTTCTTTTGCTGTCGTTTGTCGATTTTTGATGGATAGCTTTCTTACAGGGAAAATGGGCTGAGATGTTTCCATGCATAGTTGCAAGAACTTCGACCGTCGATGTTATATCGAGCGGTGTGGGAGGTACGAGGAACGGTGCGCTTCAACTGGTAATAATAATGTTGAACTATTCCACTTCATCATGTCTCTCATATCGGATAATTCAACTCACTTGACTATATTATCATTTGTGTATCAGTAATTGATTTTAGGCTGAAGTCCTAAGTTTCTAATTAATTCTGACCAGAATGGTAATATTTTTTTATGTTATTATTTTTTCGATATTTTTTAGATGCATGCCGAGTTACAAGTACTATCGCCTTTAGTTCCCGTCCGAGAGGTCACCTTCTTAAGGTTCTGCAAGCAACACGCAGAAGGCATTTGGGCCGTAGTCGACGTTTCGATAGGCTCGATCGGAGAAACCGCCGGCGGCGGCGGCGGAGCGGTGGTTCCGAGCTGCCGGAGACTGCCGTCGGGGTGTGTGGTGCAAGATATGCCTAATGGGTATTCCAAGGTAATAATAATAAGAAGAATAGATTTTTTTTTTTTTGGTTTGAATTGTTATATTTATGAATGGACCAGTATAGTACGTTGAGTAATGAAGTTCACAATATTTGTTAGTTCGCTTGCTTACCTATTGCAAACCGCAATCATTCATTTCACATCTTTTTCCCCTAACTTGCTTTTCGTGAGCATTAAAATTGTGGAGTTGATGTCCGCTTCACCGTTTTGTGTTTAATAAGGTTTGTTGAAGCACAACCGCACGCACCTTTGGAACTTACTCTATATGCACATTTATGTTTTTCAATTGCCAGCTATACAACCATAGTTATTTTTTTATTATGTAGAATAAATTTAGTCATGTCTGTGCTTTTTATTATTTGTCGTTCTCCCTATAGCAGCATACATGGATCATTAGATTATTAATGTTTGTCTGATTATTTTAATATTTGGAAGCATCTTCTATATTTATTTATTTACATACTTGGTGAGTTCTTCGTAGTCATCAATCAATTCAAGAAGACATAGATTAGAGTAAAGTAAGGATTTTGATGTTTCTATTCCAAATCTTTGGTACTCGTGTCACAATCGAGACAGCTAAGTGCCTATATATTAAAATTCATTATAAACCGCGTATTTGCCTGTATGGTTTCAGGCTCGTGATGTGTGTTTTGTTTTTATTCAAAGCTTTGCATGTTTATTTATTTATAATGTAATAATTACATTGTTGCGTATCTCCATGTCACCTCGTCCCTATAAATCCTGCAAATAATTTGTTTATTTATTTTTCCTTCAAGTACGTTATTTACATTTATTTGGTAATGATTTGGGTTATTTTTTCATCATATGTGTTTCAAATAGAATTACGTCATTCTATTAAATTTTCATGCAATTGGCAATAATGTCTTTTTGTACGTAGGTTACGTGGGTGGAACACGTCGAGTACGATGAAACAGTCGTCCATCAGCTTTACCGCCCGCTCATCGGGTCGGGTATGGGCTTCGGGGCGCAACGGTGGGTCGCTACCCTCCAAAGACAATGCGAGTGCCTCGCCATTCTCATGTCCTCCTCCATACCCGCCAAAGATCATAGTGGTATAATAAAAACCAAAAAATAGACACACTTTTTTTTTTCACACATATATTTATTTTGTTGAATCGATTACTTTGCCTTAATGCTTAAGATGCTAATTGCATTATTTTGTTTACGTATCGTCGTTAGTATTATTTGAACCCATTATCCCGCGCGGCCTGAGCTGTTTTTTTAAACCAATTGGTATTCGGTGGAGACGACTGACGGTGGGTTTTGATATATGCATAGCAATAACTGCGGCCGGGCGTAAGAGCATGTTGAAGCTTGCCCAGCGCATGACCAACAACTTCTGCTCGGGCGTGTGCGATTCGACGCTCCACAAGTGGGACAAACTCCGTTCGGACAACGTGGACGAGGGCGTCAGAGTCATGACGAGGAAGAGCGTGGACGACCCCGGAGAGCCGTCGGGGGTGGTGGTGAGCGCCGCCGCCTCCGTGTGGCTCTCCGTCCCCACTCATACGGTCTTCGACTTCCTAAGGAACGAGCACTCGAGGAGCCAGTGGGACATTCTTTCCAACGGAGGACCGATGCAAGAGATGGCTCATATCGCCAAGGGACAAGATCATGGCAACTGCGTATCCCTACTCCGTGCCAGCGTAAGAATTCGTCCCTCTTTCCTCCCCTTTTTTTTCTTTTCCTATCTATTTATGGTTCAATTCTATCCTACCCACTTTGGTAGAACCCAATTTCATTGATAGATCTAGCTAGCACTCTTAAAACCTATCCTTCCTATCTTGGTACACCAGTAACTCCAATTAGATGCTATACACTTATCAAGGAAGTTGGGTTATGCTTGGGTGGGTAGGATAGAATGTAGTTTTACTGGATATGTAAGTTATTGGGAAATGACGTATGTGCCCTTGGGATTTAGCTCGACCACTGAGACGTAGTCAAATTTAAGTATTTGTCCCTACCAATGGGTACCAAGATCCCATAGTAAACACTTCCACATATAGTAGGTAAGTACTATGACCTGCACTGACGTAGGTTTCACGAACGCAGACAAATAATTATCATAGTTTCGAAAAAAAGAGAACATAAAGACAGCAGCAAGGGTGTTTTGGTCATTTTTGCAGGCAATGAACCCTAACCAGAGCAGCATGCTGATACTCCAGGAGACGTGCACGGACCCCTCGGGCTCGATGGTGGTGTACGCGCCCGTGGACATCCCGGCCATGCACGTGGTTATGAACGGAGGGGATTCGTCCTACGTGGCGCTGCTTCCCTCTGGCTTCTCCATCGTCCCCGATGGGCCGTCGGGCAGCGGTGGGGGCGGGTCGTTACTGACCGTAGGGTTTCAGATACTCGTGAACAGCTTGCCGAATGCGAAGCTAACCGTCGAGTCGGTCGAGACGGTCAACAGCCTTATCTCGTGCACCGTGCAGAAGATCAAGGGCGCCCTCGGCTGCGAGGATAATCGTGCGTAATGATGCGAGTATGAATTTTTTCTTTTTGTGGAATTTGAACGACACCCTTTTTTTTTTTCTTTCCATAGTGTGTTTTGATGGGACTGTGAGTTTGTGAGGAGAGTTCGCATGGTAGGGTGTGTGAGTCAAGAACGAACCACGCAGCAGTGCAACCTTTGTAATAAGTTGTGTGTGTGTGTGCGTATGCTACCATATACCATGTTCTAGGGTGGTGGTTCGGGTATTGACTTTTTGACTGGCCTTTCATACACTTCTTGGCAAAATGTTAGCCTGTTTGTTTGTGTGGCTTTTTGGTTGTTTCGTCTATTTGTTTTTTCTCAATCTATAGTTTCATTTCACAAAGAGAAGTTACACGACTTTCGATTGATTCCCAGATTATTCAGTAGGCAATAGATACAGAAGTTTACAAACAAGGAGAAACCAACAATGCAAACACACAACACTCAGAGAACGCAATCATCAACCCAAAAGGTCGTAAATTATTTCCCGAGACACCAATACATCAAAAGAAGAAGAAACAAATATTGATAAAAAAAAAAAAACATGAAAACTGAGATTCGACCTAAATTGAAGCTCCATGGTCTTGATGGCTACTAATCTAGATTAAAAAATGTTCATGCTATTCATTCTTCATCTCAGTAAACCTCTACTTCCCTGGTGACAAACACCCTACTGCGAGGGAAAGACGCTCCAAAACGGAGACCAAACTTCCATATTGGAAGAAGACTTAAAAACCAGACAAACAAAAAGCAATGGTCAGAAGATTAAATATGTGAATGAAGGAGTCTCTGTGCGAAAATGCCTCTTGATGGTGGTGTACTCCCCCATCCTCGGACAGTGAGGATAGGGGAGGAGGATGAAGATGTAAAGCTACTCCCCGACCCTGACTGCGTAAGCGAAAGCTCGGTGGTGTTGGTGTTTTTTAACATGTTTTTAATGATACAATACGTTCATGTCTATTTGGTATTTTGGAAGATCATTTTTTGGACTTGCGGTGTTTCAATATTTTCTTAAGCTTCTTACTTTTCTTTTTTCTCCCTTAGTAAATCTGGTTAATTACGTATGGGGCGAATCGGTTCCTCCAACAAAGTGACGAGATCGTGAGTGATTGAAAGCTCACAAGTCTACTCATAAGCTTTTCTTCATTCTCGTTTCAGTTTTTATAATATATTCTTATACATGACCATACCTCAAGCTTGAGCTCGAGTTAGTTAACTATTATCGAGCTAAAAAAAGAAAGTTTGAAGAGATTGAGCTAAAATGAAAATGCTCTAGCTTGAGGCTAGAAGATGAGAGTCTGAGCTCGGCTCGAACCACAGGCCAAGATAATGAAACATAACGAACACACCAAACAAACAACAAGGGTCGAACGATTTACGTAAACCGAGAGGTGATGATGGTGGCTTAGTATTGGTTGATATTAGGGAAGCTTACAGTTAAGTACCTATTAGTATAAAAAATAAAAAAGCAGTCCCCTTCCAGTATTTTTTATGTATAGAAACCTAATAGAATAAAATTTTTACATATAGGATCCGTTTGGTTAAAAAGATGATATTAGAAATTTAAGTACAATAGGGAAGGTAGGTCATGCTAAAGAAATATCACAAACGTATTTGAGAATCAGGTACAACATAATGCGTGATATGATAGGTAATATATAATATATTTATATATGTAAATGATGATACGGAAACGATGGTAAAATGGTAGTAACAACACAACGGGTAGCTATTATGTAAAAAAAAATTATCTACTAGCTACCTATATAGAAAACTTTTCTGACAAGTTATTTTTTGGTAATTAAGCGTAGATACACCTTGATATTACTCTATTAAATGTTGATAAGCTAAGGAGAATTTTATTACATTTGGTGTTAATAAAATATGTTGATATTATATATTAAATTGTATTTATTGAAAATAATTATAACAGTGAATTAAGTTGTATAAATTGGCAATTAGAGTTGAGTTGTAAATACAACAAAGTATTGCAATGCATTTTCATATTTTTATCGCTCTAGATATCTCTCTCCATGGCTTATCATCGTGATAGTATTCATACTATGAGTATACTATCGTAAATCTTAATAAAATACTTAATCACAATTAATATTTTTATAACCCATACTAAATACATCTCTAGGCATGAGCAAATATTTCTTTTCTTCTAATCAAAGAGTAGGCGTACGTTTTCATTAAATTAAGTTAGAAAACTCTCAATAACATAATAAAATGTCCATCAAGAGTTCATAGAGCTTCCCATGATCGAATGCTGCATGAAAAATGAAACTCCCATCATCAAATGAGATAATCGTTACTTACCACAACGGTTTGTTGTTTCCTTCACCAAGAGCCTATTATATCATCAGACATAATAAAATATCGTAATTGCAACGCATAAAAGTTACGTTTTATATGTAATGGGTATAGTTTGACCGTTTCATGTGGACAAATGACACTAATAATGATACCGGATATTAATACGTAAGTAGGTACTTACAATAATTTATATCATTTGCAAGGAAAAAAAAGGAAGACAAAGGTATTAAAAGATAAGAAAATTGTGAGAGTTAGGTAGCTTAAGGGTTAGATAGCAACGTGTATGTGATTATATTAAACCAACTTGGGTTGTTTCTATACTTCAATAAAATAAATGTCAGTTGTTCGTCCTCTAGGTGTGAAAAAATAAATTAAAAATAGAAACGATATATTCAAGTGGCAAATTACCAATTTCAAAATAATAATAATAATAAAGTCTCGGGTTCGAATCCTTGTGTATGCAGCACCCCCCTTTGGGAGCCTTACCTGCCGTTACCAGGTACGCGACGTGGGACGAACCGGATTAGTCGGGGCAACCCGGAACCGGTCGGGTATCCGAAAAAAAAATTAAAGGAATATATTACGTTCTGATAATAAATTCAATAGATAAGTGATATTAATCTCTTGAATAACAAACGGCAAATGAGCAATTGATTTTTACACATATATACCCCTCTATAAAAAAACTTGTAATTTAGTACCCTGTCAGGATTTGTTATATGTAGGTACCTAACAGAATATTTTTTTGCAGATAGGTACCCGATCCGCTGCAGGTACGCCATACAGCACATTCGGGTACCCTGTATAATAGAAAATGGTACGTCGTATTAGCATATTTAGGTACGCCCTATTTAAAACATAGGTACGCCGTACGAACACATTTAGTACCCTATATCAACATGTTATGGTACGCCATACACACACAGGAAGGTACGCCATGACTGAAGAAACTGATAAAATTAAAATCGGGTACCTACCTGTTAAATTTTTTGATATATGTACTATGTGTGAAAAATATATTCAATTATGTATTTATGTGTAGATCTCCGTTAAATTTTTCTTATTGACATCAAAGAAATTTCATATCATTGAAAATCAAAATGGTCAAAACCATTAAAAGCATTTTCAAAGTCCAGCCGACTCTATAACCCACGTTTTAGTTTGAAGGCAGCCAGCCAATCACATCTTCAACGGTTCTTTTCACGACTAAGAATATTCATTTCACAACTACTCATCGAGGAAAGGTTTTGTCAGAGAATCCTCTGAAAGTTTCATCTTTTCTAATTAGCTCCTTCGTAAAGCTATTCTCTCTGTCGATCGATCGCAAGATGCCTCGTGGAACGCTCGAAGTTCTCCTCGTCAGCGCCAAAGGGCTCGACAACGCAGATTTTCTATGTACGTTATGTATTCTTCATTTTTACATGTAAAAATAAAACTTCATTTTCTTGTCTTTTAGATATGATTAGGACGTTCTTGTCTGATCTGGGTAAGAGATCTCTATTTGATGTGGATTCTTGCGACGATCTTGTAAGGTTTTGACGAATCATGGGTTCGAGAGAATGGAGGTTTTAGTCGAATCATTTCAAATAGGGTTTTCCTGAGCATTAGATCTCCTTCGTTTTCAATTTTATCGTACAGATCTCAGAGATGGAACAGAAAATATATTCATTTTTCCAATTCATATCGGATTTTCAGATTGGGTTTATGTGAATGTTATTGATCATCTCTCCATTTCAATTTGGGTAACAGATAGATGTCCGAGATGTCATAGAAATATGTATTCTTCAAGGTCACCAATTGTTAACTATTTTTTTTTTTTTTTTTTTATAGATGACTTTCGTTGACTACTCGATGCTTTTTAAAATTAGTGTTGAACCGTTCTTACGAAGCTTGATTATCCCATCCCACGTTTATTCATAGGGGTTGCAAGTTAGCGTATGTCACTGTTGATCTAAACCTAAGACCAGTGGTATATACTATGTTGAAAACCTTAAACTTGAAACCATCGATGTTGCTTAAAATAGTATGTTTGGCTCGTACGCCATTATTTCAACTCTATCTCATTCAATTTGCGTCGAAACTTATTCGCAACGGGTCATTAATTTGTGCAACTTTGAATTTTGCAGCTGGCATCGATCCTTATGCAATCCTCACTTGTCGAACGCAAGAGAAGAAAAGTAGTGTAGCATCAGGTACATACACACACACACAGACATATATATATATATATTATATATATACACACATACATATATAGAGAGGTTTGCTATGATGCCCACCTTATATGAGCAAGGTGAGTACCTTATGGGCACCTGCTGATTTGGCACGTCAGCAGGTCACCTCAACATCAAATGTGATTGTATTAATTAACACATCTTAGGCCCATAGATCGACATATATGATGGATGTGGCATTTTCACGTGGATTATATTAAGGCAACACAACAAGTGCCACATAAAACGTGAACATGCCACATCAACATCGTATGTGCCGATCTATGGGCCTAAGATATGTGATTAATGCCACATCACATTGATGTTGAGGTGGTGCTGATTTGGCACGAAGGGCCCATATAGGATGTGAGCATATATATATATATGTTCTTCCCATTAAAACAAATTTTATTCCCTTTCCCTAAAGAAATGTGATATTGTTAATCCTACATTTATATTATGAAGGCCAAGGAAGCAATCCCGAATGGAACGAGGTTTTCTTGTTCACCATATCGAGCGGTGTTGAAGAACTCAGAATCAAACTAATGGATAAAGACACTTTTACTAGCGATGATTTTGTGGGAGAAGCCACGTGAGCACACCTTATTAACTATATCCACACAATAATATTATGAAATACCTTTGAACTTTTACAGTTTTTAATGTCCAAACAAAAAATATGTAGGATTCCTTTGTGGCCAGTGTTTGAAGCTGAGAACCTTCCTACAACATCGTACAATATTGTCAAGGATGAAAAGTACTGTGGTGAGATTAGGGTTGGGCTCAAGTTCGTTTATGAGGTTGGTTGCACTCTTTTTCTTTTTTTTTTTTTTTAATTATTACATCAACAAAAGGAACTGCCCCCCAATGTTTCTCTTTTTTATTTACAAAGCTGAGCTTGGTTGACCATCTATGTCCATTATTACAGAGAACTGCAGATTTGGAGAACTTGGTGGATGGAAGGAATCATCAAAGGAGTGAAGTGTATGTGTGGGCTATGTATGAAGACAAGAAGCTATTAACTGTTTGAAGTTGAAGTAATAATGAACCGTTTGTCACATTAATCATTGAGAAACAAAAAATCTTTCTATTTCTGTGTTTCATCATTTTGATTAAATTGACTGATCAAAGCATGCGTCGTCACATCTTTTTATTCGACTATGTTTCTTTTTTTTTTCCTTTTTAATTTATTTTCGTATGGGTACCGTACCGATCAAAGCATTTATCGAATTCAAAAGTGTTTCAAGATGACCCGTCATAGTAGGAGCATGAGGCACTAGGGACTCCAATGGCCAACAGAGCCCGAATCATGCACCTGAACATTTGAAGGACTTAGAGATCCAGCTCCACGATGGTGTATCGAGGCCAGAGGGACCTCAAATCCCAGCTCTGCGCTGGCAGGAAGCCCCGAAAGCTCCGCATCCCGGACTTCCCAGCTCCGTGTTGGCACAAAGATCTGAAGCTCCGTATTCAGGACCTTCCAGCTCTGCGCTGGCAGGAAGCTCCGAAGCTCCGCATCCGGGACCTCCCAGCTCTGCGCTGGCAGGAAGCTCCGGAGCTCCGCACCCGGGACCTCCCAGCTCCGCGCTGGCACATGAAGCTCCACAGGAAGTCAAAGCCCAACTCAGTACTGGCATACGAGGACCTCCGTGCGTGCATTAGCAGGGAGCTGTCGAGATCTCTCCTTGAACTCCCACCGTTACGCAACCACATGGTGGAAATCCTGACATTATCCGGGAGACGTCCCACGATAAGAAGGTTCTTAGCCGAAACTCCGAGACCCTCTGAATCTCATTTTTATTTACTTCACCAATATTATTATAAGTATATACGTCACACTAACAACTTTCATTGTTGAAAGGACCCACCCTCGCATGACGTTTGGAGAGGTCCGTCGGCGTAGCTTTGACCAAGGTCTGAAGGCAGCCAAGAAGGAGCTCGGGGGATCTATGCCGATTAAAGGCAGACAACCCCCGCGTCTTCCAGATAGAGCCAGCTCCACTTAAGGATCCAAAGGGCCGCAACACCTGAAAGCCTGAGGGAGATAGAACCTGAGCTCCATGCTGGCACATAAAGCTCCACTGCAGTACCTCAGAGCCCAGCTCCCCGTTGGTAATATCCAGGGGACTAGAAACAGCTCCGTGCTAGCGCGCAGACCCGAATCTTCATATTTGGGACCTGCGAATTCAACTCGACGCTGGTCTGAGAAGCCTAGTTACCACAGTCGCCAATTCCGCGACAACGCTGATCCACGGGAGACATTCCGCCTTGATAAGGCTCTTAGCCAGAATTCCAGGGCCCTCTAAACCTTATTCTCATTTATATCATTGATACTATAATGAATAAATGCATCATACTAACAGCTGTTGTTATTTGAAGGATGAAATCAAAGTGCCCCCAATGGGACAATTGGGGAAGTTCCTTGACCGTGCATCAACCAAGGTCGAGGTGTTTGGGGGATCTGTGCCGACAAAGGCACAGAACCCCCGCTTCCTATGAAGGACCAGCTCCATGTAAGGCTCAGCCTCAAGCCAAGCTCTGCGCTGGCAAAGGTCTGCAAGACCTCGAAGCCCAGCTTTGTGCTGGCATTCGGAGATCCCCGGAAGGTCGAAGTCCTCCTCTGCACTGGCATATGAAAAGCCACAGGGATCTAGAAGTCCAGCTCCCTGTTGGTACAAAACGTAATAGTCCAGCTCCATGTTGACGTGAAGGCCCTAACTCCCAGGGACCTAGAAGAAACAAGCTCCTTGCTGAAAACGAGGACATAATCCGTGTGTTCGAGATCTCCATGCTGAGCTCCTCGCCAGCATGCGAAGTTAGTTATAAGGGATCTCCAAACCAGTTGAAACGCAGCTCCGTGCTGGGTGAAGCGAAGAAGTCAAGCTCAGCGCTGACACTCGAAGGTCCAGGGGACCTAGGAGATAGCTCCATGCTAACACCCAAGCGTCCAGAAACCTGGGGCCAGGGACCTCATTGCTAACCAAGAAGAAAGGCGCTCCATTTCGCCATCACTTTCAAATCACAAGGCCTCCAACAAGGAGCCCTGATACTAAGCGAGTGGGCGCTATAACCACGCACTAAGCGAGCTGGCGCTATATCCACGCATTAAGCAAGCGGGCGCTATACCCACGCATTTAATCGAGCGGATGCTATAACTACGCACTAAGCGAGCTGGCGCTATATCCACGCATTAAGCGAGCGGGCGCTATATCCACGCATTTAAGCGAAGCTGGCGCTATAACCAGGGTAAACTAATGATGTCCCTAAGCAAATACCGCCTTGTCGGAATATGAATATTTTATAAACGTGCACCGTATAATATAATCGATACCAAGGTCGACGGACCTGCGGCGTACAAAGACATCAAAGGCTAATAGCCTGCGACGTGAAATGATACCAAGGGTGACGGACCTGCGGCGTACAAAGACATCAAAGGCTGATAGCCTGCGACGTGAAAGATGCCCATGAGGGTGTACAAGATGCCGCCGCTGACGGGCTGCGGTGTACAGGACATCAAAGGTCATCAGTAAGGCCTGCGACGTGTATAGGTACCTTAGCGTAGCTGGCGCTATAACCAGGGTAAAACGGTGGGGTAGTCCCCCACTTTTTAGGACCTTCGGGCCTACATTATTGAACTCGCTAAGGACAAAGAGAGCCTAGCGCAAAACGACACCCGAGGACAATGACGACGGTCATTGCAACCAAGGGCGTGAATTCGTACTTGGCTTACGAATTGAATAAGCGAGCTGGCGCTATAACCATGCCATGATAATAATGTTCTCAGAAACATCCGCCATGTCCCGTGAGAAAAACATAATACGAGGAGAAATGGAACTCCGACGAAATTACGAACATGGGGAGTTAAGCTCCCCAAGTCCTTACCATCATATCTCGAAACAAGAAATAACGAAGTGTTTCTTACAGGCCATCACCACCCTGAAAAAGGCAAAATGAGGATGTCCCAGGGAGCTCGGAGACACGTACAGCAGGACCTAGGGATCTCCTTGCTAGTGCAAAGGCTCAAAGAGGAGCTCCCCCGTCAGGTCCCCGCTAGGGAGTTAAGCTCTCCTAAAACATCGCAGGTCCTAGAATGCCCCAGGAAGCTAGAAGCGATGTGCAGCAGGACCTAAGGATCTCCTCCAAGGCTCAAAGAGGAGCTCCCCCATCAGGTCCCTGCCAGGTCCCTTCCAGATTCCAAGGACGATGGATGCAACAGCGACGATGAAAGCCCGAGGAAAAACGAGCTCCAAGAGGACACATAAACATAGGGGAGTTAAGCTCCCCTAGAACATTGCAGGCCCTAAGATGTCCGGAAAGGCCTCCCACTAAGTCCCATGAGGAGCTGGAGATGACGTCTGAGAGATCATAGCATGGGCCAAGACCTCCACATGCTCCTTTGAGACACCAAAAACGAGGACTCTCGAGAGTTTGGGGACCTCACTCAAAGCAATCAAAGATGGCAGCTCTTGAAGATAAGCCAAATGCACCTCCGTCATACGCGCGAAACCGACATCCCACCCTTCCTTCTCTCAGCGAAGGAGCTCCAGAGATCCCCTTCGCGCTATTTCATAAGAGCTGCATTTTTATCTTTCTTTCTCCAGGGAGCTCCGCAGTCCCCTCTTGTACTAATCCCTTAACTTTGTCTAATCAGCTATCTCCAGGTCCCGGGTTGACGACTTGGCGCCCACCACCTGGGAGGTGACCTCTGAACGTCTGGGAGCACCCAACGACCTAACAAGCTCATCTTTTCACCTCCGTTCAGATGGTCCACAGAAGTAGGGAGCTCAGCCGTTGAGGTCCCCATAGGTCCCATGAGAGGCTCAGCATATTCACCCCAAGGGGAAGAAGGACGTCACTTCCTTTTTGTTTTCCTTTCTGACCCTTTGATGAAGTTGTTTTCATGTTAACACCAGAAACAGGGGTTGTGATACTTGAGCTACCCTAATAGGAGAAGGAACCACGGGGACGTCTGTCGTCCCATGCAAAAGGAGGAATCTCCGTGCCACCAGGACCCAAGGGAGCTAGGAGCAACATACAACATAACCTGGGGATCTCCTTCAAGAATGCAAGGTTCAGAGAGGAGCTCTGCCATCGGGTCTCCACCAGACATGCATAGGGGAGTTAAGCTCTCCAAAACCTTTAAGAGGTAATCACGGTAGGGAGGTAAGGCCCATCTTAATATTTTACTCTAATTCACTTTTTGTCCCAAAAACTAAATTAGAGTAGGGGAGTGGTTGATATGGACTAAACTAGATGGGCCGAAAAATAAAAAAGCCCAGCAAACCCATAACAAAGGAAGGCCCGCACGTTACAAGTGAAAAGATATTACGAAAAGGGAATCCAATGAGAAATGCCACGTGTCTGATGGAGAGAGGGCAGCACCCCTGCAAAAGCTGCGACCACTGTTCACTATAGAAAGCTATCTGCAAACTGTCAAAGGCCTCTGACAGACGGCCTGTCATCCAGAGCATCACACGGTCCCAGAAGGTCTTATCACCAGGGACCTCGAGAGGGACCTCCAGGCAATATCCAGGAGCTAGGACGTACCTTCATGTAATACCCAAGAGCCTTTTCTCCTATAAAAGGAGGACTTCATCATTTCCGCATCCAACTCTCTCATTCCTCGCTTCTTAACATATAATATTCTCTCTACCTTATACACCATATCTTCAACGTCCCAGTAGCTATTTTATTAAGTGTTCTAGTAGGTGTTCTTGATATAAAGAAGAGAGGGTGAGTTGTTTGAGTGTGTAATTCATCAAAGTATAGTGAGAACAGTTTTAGAGCGCCCGTGGACGTAGGATCTGCAAAGATCCGAACCACGTAATTCTTTGTGTTATTTTCGTTTACGTCTTCAAGCAGGTCCCTCGTGTTCCAAACACCTTCAAATAGGTCCCCCGCATTCCAACCACGTTCAAATAGGTCCCCAGCGTCCCAGACACATCTCGGCATGTCCCATACAGGTCCAATGTCCCAAACAGGTCCCCAAACACGTCCCGACTTCCCCAATACATCCCAATCCCACAAATACGTCCCCCACAAGTCCTAAACACGTCCCCCTCAGTCTCTCTTTCAATAAGCACCTTACGCACATAACTTTATCGATTCTCCGGCTATATAAATTCCTTTACCCACACACTTATAAATTTTGTTGATTGGGTTTGCCCCATATCAGAGGAGAAGAAGGAGAAGAAGGAGAATGAGAAGGAGGAAAAGGAGAAGGAGAAGGAGAAAGAGGAGAAGGAGGAGGCAGAGGAGAAGGAGAAGAATGAGGAGGAGAAGGAGGAGAAGTAGAAGGCGGAGAAGGAGAATGAGGAGAAGAGATGAAGGAGAAGTAGGAGAAGGGGAAGGGGAAGGAGGAGGAGGAGAATGAGACGGAGGTAACACTGACTGTTTCGAGTGAAGAGAAATAATCAAAAGAAAGATTAAGACCTCAGGATTCATGCGATATTGGGTCTTAAGCATCTGTACAGGGTATCCTGCTCTTTGAAACCTTTTGAATAAGCTCATTCCATAGCTGCCAACATTTGTCATGAATTTTATCAGCCTTTTTAACCCATTAACGATAAAAGGTGAAATAAGTAGATATGCTTATGTTCTTGGAGTGAGGATGAAGATCTTCTTACCCTAATTTCTCTGCCACAGGGGATATTACAGTGGCAGGTAACTGAACGGGATCACCCACCTTAAGTGAAGATAAGTTTTGTCAATCACAATGAAAACACAATGTATAATACATGTTAATGAAATTGGAAAACGCTTTTCAAAGCACCAAGAAAATATGTTTTCATGTAATTTTTGAAGTCATAAACTTGCATTCCTATTAAGTCATGATGCATACCAAGAAAACCTGTTTGCATCCAGTGGACAGTGGGACCAATGTTGCTGGCTCCACCTGATTAGGAACAAAAACAGGAAAAGTCTGCTTATGGAAATACATATAAAATTATGAGAATAAACTATAAGGATCAACACAGATGCATATTCACATATGTGCTTACCTGATTGAATGGAAACATATAAACCTCAAATCAAACTTAAATGAAAAGAAGGTACATGAAGCAAAAATAATTGCGGCAAACTATGTATCGTCAAGCGCTTAGATTGCCATATTTCAAGGTTAAGGCATGACATAGCTTACAGCTTGAGCGGCTTCATCGACTATGACCACATCAAAACTACGATTCAATTTGGTAAAAAGAGACGACCCACTAAAGCTCAGAGTGGAGAAGACCTGGCAACAAGCATTCGAGCGAAGCATATGTTTCATTAGTGCAAATGTATAATAGTTTTAATATATTTACAGCGAAGGATTTCTTGATTGATACAATTCAACCTCGACAAGTATTATAAAATATGCAAGAAACTGTACGGACGTTTTCACGTATTCATTCAAGCATTTTGTTTTTCGTACGTTAGAAAGTTAGAGGGCGTGATTGCAATCAAAATACTGAAGTTCATGCAATTGAAAAACTAAAATATATTTGGGCCCAAAGAATTCAATCAGAAATCTGCATTTTGAGGGGCTATAAATAGACGAAGCCCATCAAATGTAGGGTTTACGGAGACCGCACAACAGCGTAGAAGACTTCATTTCGCTATGTGCTTTAGACTGGTCGTATAATATGTTTGGGCGTTCATAAAATAATTCGATTTGTAGTGTACAGTAACATACGGTTAATGACATACTGTTATCTTTGTTGACGAGTATCTATACGCAGAAGTATAATAATGGAAGGTTTTTTGTTTTATGCTGCAATGTGTTGACTCAACAAGTATGAATGCATTCTTACGGAGGAGTTGATTTATTTTTTCTTCTGATTCTTTGTTTGTTTAGTGCAAATTCTATTGAAGTTTCAAGTTTTGCAGATTTAATTGAAATTGAGAAACAATGTCTCACCGAAAGTTTGAGCACCCAAGACAATGGATCTCTGGGATTCCTTCCAAGAAAAAGGGCATCTCGCCACAAGGGAAAAAGTTTATAGTTTTAATCTATCTTATGATGTTGTGAAAATTTTGAAACAAGCAAAGTACTGCTCATCTTCAAAGACTCCATTCGGACGAAAATTACTTAACATATTATAGGTGTCATTAATCGACATTTCGGATGTTGATGTGGCATATTGACACGATATATTCCATTGACACATACAATCTTATGTAAGGCCAAAGGCGGCAATAGACCATATCAGCATCATGTCGAATAATGACACATAGAAGGTGTTAACTAAGACGACATAACCTTAAATGTCGATGTTGGATATTAAAATGACACGAATCGTTGCCACATCGACAGGTGGTCCACATAAGGCACTCATACCATAAAATTCCTTTATATATAAATTTACAGTATTTTTCTTTCAGGACAATACATGAAGATGATGTCATAGAGAAACTTAATTTTCTAAAACGCATGTTGATTATGTTTTTCACGTTAATTTTTGAAGTCAAAGAGAACTTATACCAAACAGAAAAATCATGGGCACGTTAACTTCTGCAATACGTCTATCAAATTTCAATTTATTAGTTTATGTGTGAACAAATATAAAAATATATATGTACAAATGAAATTCTGAGAATAATGGATCTTTCCATGTGTAACGCGTCAATTGTGGCATACATATGAATTCAATTAATGTGTCGACACAATCATAGATTCCAATCAATATATTAATAATCAAGACACGGGAAGAAATCAAGGATAATAAATCCAAAGAAGCACTCAAAATTAAAGCTGCTTTCAAGCAAAGTTGATCATGACAAAGTTGATCATGACGTCTACGATGGAAAATTGGTTTTACTAACTTTTATAAAAGTTAAAGATAAGATCGAAGACTTTCTTGCCAAAGTTGAAGACAGCTGTCCAAGAGGAATAGCTCCGAAGAAAAATTTTCTTTACTTTAATTATTGTACTTTACTTTTTCCTCTATTTATAGAGTTGAAGCTCATAAGCTTCAGGGGTGTGCTTTACTTTACGCTCTCTTGTACTCTCTCCTTCCCCTCTCTTGTAATTCCCTCTACTGTAAAATAATCTAAGAAATAAAATTTGAAGTTTGCTGTACGACTCTCCTCTCTTCAAGTAAGTTTTAATTTTGTTTTTAAATATTTATCTTTGGCATAATTTAGCCTTAATGGAAGGCTAAATATTTGTTAAACTACACCAAGATGCCTTAATACCTTAAATCATGGTTTTATATCATATATAATATATATATACTAATATGATATAGAAAAAATCTTTTAAAAACGATTGAAAGAATTAAATTATGAATAAAGGTTATAATAAAATTTGATTTTGATTAATTCTGTGTCGGCTCTTGGCAAAGCCCGTGTTGCCAAAGATAGGCGTTTGAGGGCATATGGCTGTTACCGGTTGAATTAATTGAATAAAAATTTTATTATGTAAAATTCCTTGTATTCGATGATTTAATTCTAAAGATCATAAAAATAATTTTGAATTTTGGATTAATGGTATATAGGCTGGAATACCTTGGGTCCGAACGGGATCAGACTGTTTACAGTTTGATAACTGGACTAATAGGTTTAACAACGCCACGTACCATTTTTCTTTTGATGTTTGGTACTTTGGTTGAACTGCCTTTGAACAAAACTTTCTAACGAAAGTCTGATTTTGGTATTTTGGCTTGACTACCTCAGGTCCGATTGGACTAAACTGGTTAAACAAAGCCTAGTATCATTATCATGGTTTGATAGGTTGTTCATACCATTTATCAATCAAAAATTCTTTTTATTTTTGTACAAAATGCTAATAATTAAAGTAAAGTTACGGTATAGTTTAACGTCATATTCTCATGAATTTGATGCGAAGAAAAGATACTGTTAAAAACAGTATTGAAGAGGAATATGATGTTCCTCAAGATTTAGAAAAATTAAATCGTTGGACAATTCCTAAAATAGATTATAAAATAATCTATGAATTAGGAACCTTTGAAAAATTAGGTTTAAAACAGGTAGTAAAAACTACTGAAGAAACTATCTCTCTCAACAACGAAGAGATGATTATTAGACTTCTAAGCAATAGAGACTTAGAAAAATATAGATTGAATCATAAGTTTATCCATATTGGATTAGTTCAGGTAGCTTTTAAGCCTTTAACTTTAGAAGGTTTACCTGAGAGCTTTATAGCAGCTCTTAGAGATGGTAGAAATCTCAACTGGAAACAATCCCTTATGGGAATTATTCAGTCAAGTCTGGCACATGGTCCAGTTTATTTTAATGTTTATCCAAATCTCCAACTATCTTTGACTGATGTCAATATTTTGGATGCTCTGACATTAAATGTCAAAACTCACGGATATAATTACGCTCCGGGTTCGGAAGTAATATGTATCTGTTATAGAATTTATTATAAGCCTTTATATACGCTTAATCCTCAATGTAAAATTGTTGATAAACCTATCAACGAAACCATTCTAATAGAAACCAACTTTAGTAGATCTAATATTACAACTCGTAGATCTATAAAATGGGAAGAAATACAATTTCCAGAAAACTGGACAATTGAAAGAGCCATGCCTCTTCAGCCAAAAATACAACATAATCCCACTCAAATAATACAATCTACTGATGGAACTGTTCAAATACAGTTTGATCAAAGTCGTAAATCTATTGATTTTAGAACTCCTAGATCTATAATGACTAGATCAGCCTCTTCTCATTATCATATATCTCCATGTGACTATATGATAAGGTCTCCTTCTAGAGCTTCGACTTCTCAAGTTAGAGAGTCAATCTCTAATGATTATCTACAAAATAGGGTAGAAGAATTAAGAATTAATTCTGATAATATAGTTCATGGAATTTCTAAAAATAAAGACGAGGAAATAACCGAGTCAGAAATGGAATTTTGTGTTTAATGGATTTAAAACCCAAATTGATTTTAGTCCGGGTTCTCCGGCAAGAAAAGAAATTCAAAAAGAATTTAATTTACCCAAATGGGAACTCTTTCGAAAATGGTTTTTTGAAAGTTTTAATAACGAAGATAAAATTATTATTCAAAATAAATTTTATAACGATTTGTCAAAACGAAATGAAAAATTACATTTTATTCCTTGGTTTTTGACAAAATATTTTAAAAATATGATTTCTGTACTAGAAAGAAATTATAAACTTTCAACGGGGAAAAATTGAATTCTATTTATCCTCCTCAAACTAGTTTCCAAATGGAAAAAGAAAATGAAATTAGATATTATAATGCTTTTCAAAATTATTTGAAAATGATACACTTACAGTAACTATTAATCATATTAATAGTCTTTTAAAACAACAAAACTATACGAATATGTATGTTATTGTTTTAGGAGAACAAATTTCTTTATTAAAGAAAAATATAGAAGAAATAATTTTTCTATTAAAGATATAAAAAATTATCTTTTAATAAATAAAGATACAAATATAAGTGATATTAAACCAGCTAATATAGCTTCTACCAGTATTCAACCTCCTCCTGAGATTATTGATTTTAAATTAAAATCGATTACTCAAATTGAAGATTTGATTGAAAATAAGCTTAAAAATTTAAAGCTTAATACTTTAAGTGAAGACTTTGAAAATCAGCTTGAAAATTCTGATAATTTTCATAATACTTTTAATGAAGAAATAAATAAAATAAGAAATTCTTCAAAATTTGCTAGTAAACCAATTCAAACTAAATATTATTACCCAAGACCAACTCCTCAAGATGTTCTAATTGAAGAACATGATCTTACTATTAACAATTCGTATAATGGTCATTGTATTTATGAATGGAATTTAGATGGCTATACGGAAAGACAAACTTTCGGTATGGTTCATAGAATGATGATGTATAGTACAGTCTGTAAAACTCAAGGTAATACAGACAAAACTATAGCTCAAATGCTTGTCGCTGGCTTTACTGGTCAGTTGAAAGGTTGGTGGGATAATTATTTATCTCAGCCAGACCGTGAAAGTATTTTCCTAACGGTAAAGGAGGAAAATGATGCAATTATTGAAAATGCTGTTTATACTCTATGTATAAACATTGTAGAACATTTTACAGGCCGATGGTCTGATAATTCCGAAAATGTTAGGACTCTGCTTCAAAATCTTAGGTGTAAAACCCTTACATCTTTTAGATGGTATAAAGATACTTTCCTTAGTAGAGTTATGGAACTTCCTGAGTCAAATAGTACTCATTGGAAATCTAAATTCATAGATGGTCTTCCTTTCCTATTTGCCGAAAGAGTTAAAAAAACTCTTAGAAATGGAGAATCCAGTATTAATTATAGTTCATATACTTATGGCAGATTAATAGGAACTTGTATACAAGAAGGTTTAGCTTTATGTAACGAAATAAAGCTTAACAAACAACTTAAGAGACATTCTCTAGATGAGAAAAACAATTAGGAGAATTCTGTAGTCAATTTGGTTTAGAAAACCCTTCTACGAGCAAACCTCGTAAAGAATATAAACCTAAAAAATATTCTCCCAAACAATATGAAAAAGTAAAGTACAATAATTAAAGTAAAGAAAATTTTTCTTCGGAGCTATTCCTCTTGGACAGCTGTCTTCAACTTTGGCAAGAAAGTCTTCGATCTTATCTTTAACTTTTATAAAAGTTAGTAAAACCAATTTCCATCGTAGACGTCATGATCAACTTTGCTTGAAAGCAGCTTTAATTTTGAGTGCTTCTTTGGATTTATTATCCTTGATTTCTTCCCGTGTCTTGATTATTTCTGCCACTTTGTCTTTTATAATGGCAATTTCTTGTCCCATGAGGTCGACAACATTATCTCCAATTTCTTCAATAATAATATTATCCGGATCTTCCGGTTCTTGTCCTTCACCAGCAAGGCAAAAGTCCTCATCATCTTCATTTTTCGATGATGTACCCATGGAGATATCTCCAATATCCATTCCAAAATTTTTTGCAATATCTTTCTTCATTTCTTCGAAGTAGACATCGATGATTTCATTGGGTTCATTTTACCCTTTTGTAAATTAATCCTTTGAGAAATCATCTCAAAAGGACTAGGAGATTCTCTTTGTTCACGATTATTAATTGCATTTTTATAAAGAGAAATTTTCTCTTCGATCTTATCGATCGTCTGCTGGCTTTCATATTCACCAGTGGCTGTTTTTCTTATCATTTTTTTCCAAAACTTTATATAAAAGTTTCTTTTTAAACATGGAATTTTTTGTTGGGTATAACCCACTTCTGGAGTCCATCTCCAAATCCATGGAATACTAAATTCGATATAAAAATGTAAAGAAGCCATTCCTTCAATACATTCTTTTTTATGTTCCGTTTCTATAAGAATTGGAGAAACTTTAACCCATTCTTGATATAATCCAAAAAAGGGTTCTTTTAAAATTTCAATTGTAGCTCCATAAGAAAGCCACCATTGATAAAACCAATTTGGTATATCGGACTTATATACATCCGCACAAATTTTTATCCACCAAGAATGTTTTTTGCTTTCATTCTGGTATAAAAGTACTTATAAAAAGCATCGATATAATCGTAATAATTAAATTTAATAAGAGTTTTTAACTCAGGATGGAAATATTCTCTATCCTTTAATGGGTGAATAGCCCATTTTTCGGGTGAAATAATTTGCTTAAAAATAATTTTACTAAAGGTATAACCTTTTTTCAAAGCAATTGGGGAATTTCCCGCATTGAAATGTTCAATGTCACATGTTCCCGTAGACTTAAGAATATTTTCATAAGTATCACGGTTTTTATAAAAAGTAGCAGCATATGATGCTCTGTCTAAATACCTTGACATTAAAGTCCAAGGTTCATCAGACCATTTTAAATCTTTAAATTCGAGTAATATAATTACCTCGGTATGAAAAATTTTCTCATAATCAACCTCATCTTCTTCTTCCGCAATTATTTTTGCGTAAGATGTTCCTTCAGCAGTTTTTGCTTTCTGCTTCTTATATTCAAGAAATTCTCTGAATTCGTCACTGCTCAAGGTATTACTTGAAGATGCTGATAGATTTTCTTTTACCAGCTTTTTATTGCCCATTTGAGCAATAACATTTTTACCACCTCTTCCACCTCTATTAGAGGGGAAATTTCTCCCATATTGGGACATATCTGCAAAATTCATGAAAGATATTCACGAGTAAGATAATCAGGAAGACTATTATCACTTCCTTTTTTATAAATGATTTCAAAATCGAATGGGGCTAAATGAGCCTGCCATCTCGCAAACATTTGTTTGGAGACATCATGTTTGAAATCTTTCTGAAACATGAACTTTGCAGCTTGACAATCAGTTTTTATTAAAAACTTTTGATTATATAAATCATCTTGAAATTTAAGCACACATTTAACTATAGCAAGAACTTCTCTAGCTATAGTAGCATAATTTTTCTGTGCATTATTCCATTTCCCCGAATGGAATCTTACTAAATATTCTTTCTTATCTTCTGGAGAAACTTGTTTTAAGATTCCTCCAAAACCTAAATCAGACGCATCAGTTTCAATAATTTTTTGCCAATTAGAATTAGCAAGCATTAAACAAGGTAAATGTGTAACCTTATTTTTAATTTTTCTAATTACTTCAGTGTGACTATCTGTCCACTGACAAGGAATCTTTTTTAATCTATCATATAAAATAGATGTATCAATAGCAAGATTTTTATAATAAGGAGAAATATAATTAAGACTCCCTAAAAATCTTTGAAGCTGAGTTTTATCTAATTGATCTGGAAATTTTGATGCAAACTCAATACTTCTATTAATAGGATTTATTTTTCCCTTTTCAATATTATAGCCTAAAAATCGTATTTTGGTTTGAAATAAAACCATTTTTGGACTTGATATTACTAATCCATTTTGAATAACAATTTTCTTGAATATATCAAGATGTTTAAAATGCGTTTCAATATCTTTTGAAAATATCATCAATATAGACGATAATAAAATTACTATAAGGAATAAAAATATCGTTCATAATATTTTGAAATTCTGAAGGAGCGTTTTTCAAACCAAAAGGCATAACGTTCCATTCAAATTGACCAATTGGGACTGTAAAAGCAGTTTTATATCTATCTTGTTCAGTAATTTGAATTTGCCAAAAACCTGATTTTAAACCAAATTTTGAGAATATAATAGCATTAAATAAACGATCTAAAAGATCCTTTTTATTGGGAATAGGGTACCTAATCCATTTTAAAACCTTATTAAGGGGTTTATAGTTAATAACTAACCTAGGTGCTCCCCTTTCCTTTTCTGCCGCATGTAATACCCGTAAAATTTAATTACGGGATGTATAATAAAATTAATGGTGGAGAGTATTTAATTAGAAACCTTGTTGGATTAATTAGATAAAGATGTTAAGGCTATAGGAGAATACGTATGTCGCATATATTATTTTGTAATAAATGTACTATCATTTTAATGCTTCACATGGCTTGTGTGTTATGTGAATTACATGATATATGTATTACAACCATATATACATGCTTATGTGATTTCATACTGTGTAATTTATAATTTCTTACGTGTATCACGAATTACGACTTATGTGACTGCATGATATATGTTTTATTATATTATGTGCTTATATGATTTCAAGTTATATGCTAACATGACATGAATGAATTGGGAAGTAGATTTGGGACTTAGGAAAATAGCTAGCTAAAGGAGTCAAAGTATAGGATTTAATTGTCAAGTACTAAAGATGATTAAAATTATAGTTGGGCCTATTGAAATTCATAGCTTAAAGCCCAATCATTTGGGATAAGTATGAATAATTACTTAGAGACAAGGTAAGGTCACGTTGCTTGATATTTTATCAAGCATGCTATTGGATAACTCTTAAAGTTATCAAGAACGATTTAATAGCTTAAACATTAAGTCAATCGAAAGACCTAAAACAATATAGTTTCGTTGAATAAGAGAACCTAAGGGAGGAAAACAACTCAATCGAAAGCAAGGGAAGAAAACCGTCAAGATCACCAACAAGAACGTCATTATAAAAGGGTATAACTCTATCTATTAGTTTGTAGATCAGTTTTATATTCTTTATTTTAGGAAATTTAAGGATAACATAGAACGTGGGAATCGATTTAAGGTGTTTCTAAAGCAGCTTTTGAATTAGGTTAATATTGATTTTAGGGTTTCTAGGTTTGATTCTTGGACAGAACTAATGATTTTAAGATACAAGAGGTGTTGGATCTTAGGAAATATGGGTTAGAATCATCATGAGAGTGAACGTTTAGCATAGGATGAAGAGTTGAAGACTTGAAGTTTTCGGTCAAATAAAATTCTGTGCGAATTTCTGAGCAATTGATACGATCTTGAGATCTTTGATTTTGAGAAAATTTCGAAATGAAGTATTAAGATGTCGAGATTTTCTGATTGTAATTCTAAAGTCATATTGAAATGGTATAGTCTAGAGATTGAATTTGAAAATCATGTCGGAATTGTGTATCATTGTCTCGACATCTTGTTCATAATTATAAGGTACATCTCGACATCTTACTAATAACCTCGACACATATTTCGAAGTTTATATTAATCAATATCAAACTTTAGTATATATTATATCGAGATTTAAATAGTATCGAGAACTTTTTAGTAGCATAAAGGTCGAAATAATGAAGCTCGACATCCATAATACTTAATAACCTTAAAGCTGATTTATATAATGTCGAGCTATGCACAGCTCGAGATCCATGTTGAAGAATGACTTCGAAATATATTATTATATAGGAGCTAGAAATTTTAGATATAATGTCGAAACACATATCTCGACATCTATCTCTTATCGAGATTAATGTTATCAAAAGCTTTATATAACAATTCGACATTTTCATCTGGACATTTGTCATAACTCGACATTCATCTTAGGAATATGTCGAGGTCTTCATAGAGGATGAAAAATGTCGAGAGCTATTTTTAGACTAACCTCGAGATTCTCAAGTATTGTTGGATATCGGCATTTAGTTTATAATATCATATAAATCTCGAGATATCGACATTCTCAAGTCTTCAGGTCGAAATTTTTGTGTAGGTGTCGAAATCCATAAATGTCATATGTCGGGATTTTCTTGCAAATATCGAGATTTCTTTCAAAACCTATATCGAAATCTTTGTTTATAATATAACATGTATCTCGACATTTCATGTGGGATTTAGAGATCAACTCGACATATTTCATCTCGACATTTGCTACGATTGGACCAACTTACATCTCGGGATTTAATTCCAATACATATCAAGATCTATTTTAAGATATATGTCATGATTTATATAATGTCGATATATATATATGTACATCTCGAAATTTTGCATAAGCATTTCGAGATCATAAGGTTATAAATTCGAAACCTATCAACCAAAACTAGGGTTTTCAAATTAAAGTCAATCTCTTGAAATTATGATTAGACTAACAAACCCTAATTTATTATGATTGTATATTTAGGGTTCGAAGATTAGCGACATATCGTCCGATAAATTTAATAGCTAAGGATACCAGGTAAGTGGAAATCCCAACTACAACACATAAATATATATGTGCATGAATTACATGGGTACGTGCTTGAATGACATGATTATATGCTTCTATGACATTACGTGGATCCTTATGTAATTTATTTATTTATGTAAATTAATTATTACCTGAAGTGGCATGACAAGCACTTCGGCATTATTCACGTACGCATTTTCACGTGCATACACGAAATTACAAGACACGAGCATAAGTCACGTATGATTGCTTAAACACGATAAAAGTTTGCATTTAATGGCTCTTCTATGCTACCATGGTGATTTATGTCACCGATTACAAGGCATGACATGACATGTCTCAAGGCAAGGGCATGCATGTGGCGGAAGGTTGCGACCTGGAAGATGCACCCTGAGGAAACAAATGGCACCAAGGGTAAATTGGTGTCAGCAACCTCATGAGTCTTCCATTGTGACCGTCCGTGGGATCGATAAACTACATTGGGATTGAAAAGGCACCTTAGGGTTAGCCTCTCAGTGGAAGTATCATCCGCGTGGCGTATGAAACCACCTTGGGACAGAAAAGGCGCCCTAGGGTTAGCCTCCCATGAGTGGGTATTGCCACTTACATATTTATTTACCCCTAGTGGGTTTGAGCTCCATGATGGTGCATAGCAAGATAAGCCATGGGCCCTATAAGACAAGACACGAACTATAAGACAAGACACGAACTATAAGACAAGACACGAACTATAAGACAAGACACGAACTACAAGACAAGACACGAATTACAAGACAAGACAAGACACGAACTACAAGATAAGACAAGACCCGAATTTCATGACATGAATACAAGACATGAATTTCAAATACGAGTTACATGATATGATTATGAAGCATTGGCGCGGATGCCTTTGCATTTTAGGACACGTGCATTGCATGGTTTCCACTTACTGAGCTTTATAAGCTCATTCCACGTTTTATGTGTTGTAGGTACGATAGAGTCGGACGTTGAGAAACGTCACGACTAAGGCGGGCTGACGGCGGTACTCCAGGGCCTTTTGAGGGCAAGGCTGTACATGGATGACGACCTGTGGAGTGATGTTAGGATATGTTTTGATAGGAATATATTTTGGGGCTTCGGCCTTTGTATAATTAAGACGGTGTAGGCTATGTTTGTAGTAGTATATCATATTTTAGAAAAAGTTTTTGTTAGACGGGTCTCCCGCGACTTACGTTGCGAAAATCCGCCACTAATTACGATTAGAAAGTGTGGGTCGCCACAGGTGGTATCAGAGCTTAGGATATAGGTTCTGTAGACTGTCCATGTACAGCCGCTCAAAAGCCTGGAGGATCAGCCTTGCCTGTAAGTTATATGTTTAATATGATTATGTGCTTACAATGACATGCCTATTTGTTTGACTAATTGTAGAATGACTAGCGGATATAGAGAATTTACAGGTGAGTCGAGTCGTGGGGTTACACCTAAGTCCCCTATGAACGAACGAGACTCAACATTCTCACATCTTACTGAACTGATCCAGTGGCAATCGGGTCAGATCAGTGAACTTAAAGATCAAGTTGGTGAACTCAAGGACTTGGTCTATAAACTTATCAATAAACAAAGACCATCCGAACCCCGTAGATTCTTACCTGCAAATATTGCTAACCCTATTAGGAAAGAAACCCAGATGTTCCAAAACCAGAAAGGAAAGCGAAAGATGGAGAATAGGCCAGAACCGGAAACTACTAAAAAGCCCTTATATTTTAAGAATCCCCACAATGTCCACATAACTCATCAAGGTTCCCAACTTTGCCAATCAAGGCCAAACCCGATGGATGTTCCTTTTCATGCTCATGTTCCGATCCCTATACCTCGATGTCAACAGTGTGGACGAAAGCACAGAGGCATTTGCTTTTCACAGAATGCCAACTGTTTTAAATGTGGGAGGCAGGGACATTTTGCTAAAATATGCCAAATGCACATATCAGTAGAACCAGATCAAACCTTGAAGCAGCCCTCGCCAGTTCCTCCACGGATGTTCAACCTAAACCTAGAGGAAACAGAAATTCCTCCTACGGAAATAACGGGTACGTTAATAGTTTATAATATACCTATGCTCCGATGGTTAATTTTAGGAAATTGAACCACACATTTAAATGTGTCGTCAATATTATGTACCGAAGGTGGAAAATGCCCTATGACCTTTAGAATGCAGTGATATATTAGTCTGCTATATGGAGATCCAATACGGAATAATTAAGTATTGGAAAATACTCCATTATTGGTTAAGATAGCAGATTAAATATTGATCTGAACTATGATCTTGACAGATAGGCTTTCAAAATATGAGGCCGTATCTGATTTCTCTAGGAAAGATTGTAAGCTTCAATTCTTAAGAAGAGAAATACCCGTCTTGCGGGCAGGATCAGCTAAAGTAGAACCCTAATAGGACAAGTTGCGAATCTTTTCGCATAAATGGTTAAGCAGAGAAATTTCCTTAGTCTTAGCTAAAATAATGCCAATAGCTCCCACAGACATCAATGTATGTTTCGATAATATTTCGAAAATATTTCTGATCGATATTTTCTGGTCAATTTAGGACCAAAGTTGCATTTCTTTTCTTTGAATATTCTTCCTTAAGGAACGTGATGGTAAAGCTACATTTCATTCCTTTCAGACCAATAAGACTAAATCCTATTATACCTGATCTCCCAATTTTTCAACCCCTTTTGCCAATTTATACATGCTCCATAGCAGAGTGGCGCAGCGGAAGCATGGTGGATATTCGTGATTTCTAAATTCTGGTCTGAATCAGAATTATAACCGTTTCCGTCAGCCCCACCTTAAGGCAATACAGGTCCGACTAACTTAGATGAGCGTCATACGCATTCTATCAGGAATTAGTTGTCAGCACCCAAGACGACAAGAGAGACCTTACATTAACTTTTGTTTCTACTTCCCTTAATTCTATTTCAATTGAATATTTTCTTTCTTGAACCCCCGTTACCACCTGAAACATTTATTTCCAGACGTATAAGAATAAGGAGTAGCAGATCTTTTTAAAGGAGGAAGAGTAAATTATGAACTAATTGTTGGACAAGGATGTATCCTACAATTAACATATCAGAATGTTATAGATATCTTCAATGAAACCTTGCATGACGGAAAAACGACAAAGATAAAATAAATCAAGACAGGGATATATTTTCTCTGAAATCCCTTGATTTACGATTGTCTTGTCGCCTATAACTTTTCGTACTTATTATTGGATTGTAATCGTAGGACAGTCGAAATTTCTGAATGCAAGTAATATGAAGTCAAGAATTAGGATTATTTTGCTACGATAAATTCCTAGACAAGAAAAGATCAATACAAGGATCTTACTTGTTTCGGAATAATTTCTAAGATTTTCCTTACCCGAACAAATTTCGCGAGACTAGAGATCCCAAATTTTTAGGATTGGTTTAGAATTCTCCGCCCTATTTTCTACTGTCTTCAAAGACTATTTCAAATTCCCCACCGATCGTTACCCTGAATTATTCCAGCTGACGGAATTTCGGGGACGAAATTCTTTTTAAGGGGGGAAGGATGTAATACCCGTAAAATTTAATTACGGGATGTATAATAAAATTAATGGTGGAGAGTATTTAATTAGAAACCTTGTTGGATTAATTAGATAAAGATGTTAAGGCTATAGGAGAATACGTATGTCGCATATATTATTTTGTAATAAATGTACTATCATTTTAATGCTTCACATGGCTTGTGTGTTATGTGAATTACATGATATATGTATTACAACCATATATACATGCTTATGTGATTTCATACTGTGTAATTTATAATTTCTTACGTGTATCACGAATTACGACTTATGTGACTGCATGATATATGTTTTATTATATTATGTGCTTATATGATTTCAAGTTATATGCTAACATGACATGAATGAATTGGGAAGTAGATTTGGGACTTAGGAAAATAGCTAGCTAAAGGAGTCAAAGTATAGGATTTAATTGTCAAGTACTAAAGATGATTAAAATTATAGTTGGGCCTATTGAAATTCATAGCTTAAAGCCCAATCATTTGGGATAAGTATGAATAATTACTTAGAGACAAGGTAAGGTCACGTTGCTTGATATTTTATCAAGCATGCTATTGGATAACTCTTAAAGTTATCAAGAACGATTTAATAGCTTAAACATTAAGTCAATCGAAAGACCTAAAACAATATAGTTTCGTTGAATAAGAGAACCTAAGGGAGGAAAACAACTCAATCGAAAGCAAGGGAAGAAAACCGTCAAGATCACCAACAAGAACGTCATTATAAAAGGGTATAACTCTATCTATTAGTTTGTAGATCAGTTTTATATTCTTTATTTTAGGAAATTTAAGGATAACATAGAACGTGGGAATCGATTTAAGGTGTTTCTAAAGCAGCTTTTGAATTAGGTTAATATTGATTTTAGGGTTTCTAGGTTTGATTCTTGGACAGAACTAATGATTTTAAGATACAAGAGGTGTTGGATCTTAGGAAATATGGGTTAGAATCATCATGAGAGTGAACGTTTAGCATAGGATGAAGAGTTGAAGACTTGAAGTTTTCGGTCAAATAAAATTCTGTGCGAATTTCTGAGCAATTGATACGATCTTGAGATCTTTGATTTTGAGAAAATTTCGAAATGAAGTATTAAGATGTCGAGATTTTCTGATTGTAATTCTAAAGTCATATTGAAATGGTATAGTCTAGAGATTGAATTTGAAAATCATGTCGGAATTGTGTATCATTGTCTCGACATCTTGTTCATAATTATAAGGTACATCTCGACATCTTACTAATAACCTCGACACATATTTCGAAGTTTATATTAATCAATATCAAACTTTAGTATATATTATATCGAGATTTAAATAGTATCGAGAACTTTTTAGTAGCATAAAGGTCGAAATAATGAAGCTCGACATCCATAATACTTAATAACCTTAAAGCTGATTTATATAATGTCGAGCTATGCACAGCTCGAGATCCATGTTGAAGAATGACTTCGAAATATATTATTATATAGGAGCTAGAAATTTAGATATAATGTCGAAACACATATCTCGACATCTATCTCTTATCGAGATTAATGTTATCAAAAGCTTTATATAACAATTCGACATTTTCATCTGGACATTTGTCATAACTCGACATTCATCTTAGGAATATGTCGAGGTCTTCATAGAGGATGAAAAATGTCGAGAGCTATTTTTAGACTAACCTCGAGATTCTCAAGTATTGTTGGATATCGGCATTTAGTTTATAATATCATATAAATCTCGAGATATCGACATTCTCAAGTCTTCAGGTCGAAATTTTTGTGTAGGTGTCGAAATCCATAAATGTCATATGTCGGGATTTTCTTGCAAATATCGAGATTTCTTTCAAAACCTATATCGAAATCTTTGTTTATAATATAACATGTATCTCGACATTTCATGTGGGATTTAGAGATCAACTCGACATATTTCATCTCGACATTTGCTACGATTGGACCAACTTACATCTCGGGATTTAATTCCAATACATATCAAGATCTATTTTAAGATATATGTCATGATTTATATAATGTCGATATATATATATGTACATCTCGAAATTTTGCATAAGCATTTCGAGATCATAAGGTTATAAATTCGAAACCTATCAACCAAAACTAGGGTTTTCAAATTAAAGTCAATCTCTTGAAATTATGATTAGACTAACAAACCCTAATTTATTATGATTGTATATTTAGGGTTCGAAGATTAGCGACATATCGTCCGATAAATTTAATAGCTAAGGATACCAGGTAAGTGGAAATCCCAACTACAACACATAAATATATATGTGCATGAATTACATGGGTACGTGCTTGAATGACATGATTATATGCTTCTATGACATTACGTGGATCCTTATGTAATTTATTTATTTATGTAAATTAATTATTACCTGAAGTGGCATGACAAGCACTTCGGCATTATTCACGTACGCATTTTCACGTGCATACACGAAATTACAAGACACGAGCATAAGTCACGTATGATTGCTTAAACACGATAAAAGTTTGCATTTAATGGCTCTTCTATGCTACCATGGTGATTTTATGTCACCGATTACAAGGCATGACATGACATGTCTCAAGGCAAGGGCATGCATGTGGCGGAAGGTTGCGACCTGGAAGATGCACCCTGAGGAAACAAATGGCACCAAGGGTAAATTGGTGTCAGCAACCTCATGAGTCTTCCATTGTGACCGTCCGTGGGATCGATAAACTACATTGGGATTGAAAAGGCACCTTAGGGTTAGCCTCTCAGTGGAAGTATCATCCGCGTGGCGTATGAAACCACCTTGGGACAGAAAAGGCGCCCTAGGGTTAGCCTCCCATGAGTGGGTATTGCCACTTACATATTTATTTACCCCTAGTGGGTTTGAGCTCCATGATGGTGCATAGCAAGATAAGCCATGGGCCCTATAAGACAAGACACGAACTATAAGACAAGACACGAACTATAAGACAAGACACGAACTATAAGACAAGACACGAACTACAAGACAAGACACGAATTACAAGACAAGACAAGACACGAACTACAAGATAAGACAAGACCCGAATTTCATGACATGAATACAAGACATGAATTTCAAATACGAGTTACATGATATGATTATGAAGCATTGGCGCGGATGCCTTTGCATTTTAGGACACGTGCATTGCATGGTTTCCACTTACTGAGCTTTATAAGCTCATTCCACGTTTTATGTGTTGTAGGTACGATAGAGTCGGACGTTGAGAAACGTCACGACTAAGGCGGGCTGACGGCGGTACTCCAGGGCCTTTTGAGGGCAAGGCTGTACATGGATGACGACCTGTGGAGTGATGTTAGGATATGTTTTGATAGGAATATATTTTGGGGCTTCGGCCTTTGTATAATTAAGACGGTGTAGGCTATGTTTGTAGTAGTATATCATATTTTAGAAAAAGTTTTTGTTAGACGGGTCTCCCGCGACTTACGTTGCGAAAATCCGCCACTAATTACGATTAGAAAGTGTGGGTCGCCACACCGCATTATTGACATAAAAGGCTGTACACGACCAAGGTGATTTAGAAGGTTTTATTAAACCTTTTTGTAAAAGAGAAGTTATTTCTTTTTTACATAATTCTAATAATTCGGAATTCATCTGACAAGGACGAGCTTAGTGGGAATATTTTCTCACTAAAATCATCTTCATAAGGCAAAGAAACAATATGTTTTTTTCTATTCCAAAAAGCATTAGGAAGATCGTTACATATTTGTAACGTAAATTCATTATGTAATAATTTAATTTTTTCTTGTAACTTAGGATTTTGAAGTTTATCTTCAATCGTAAGTATATTAATTTCTTGTTTTAGGTAATTTACCTGTTTTTCTTTTGCTTTTATAAGAATATAATCCTTAATTTCATTAAGAATTCTAGTAAAAGGTTCAGTTATGAATTCAAAGTAAACTTCTTTGTTATCGAAGTTACCTTTAAATCCATATTCGTAATATTTTGAATAGGAAATATTTTCCTGAGGAACGGAGTACCAAGAATTACTTGGTTTGTAATATTCTTGACTAGCAAGAATGAAGTAGGAATGCAGACCTTATTTTTACAAATAAAGGCCTTAGGAATTTTGTAATTAATTTGAAGTTTTCTCCGCTTGCA
The DNA here is from genome assembly GCA_027422505.1 of Craterostigma plantagineum. Lineage (NCBI taxonomy): Eukaryota > Viridiplantae > Streptophyta > Magnoliopsida > Lamiales > Linderniaceae > Craterostigma > Craterostigma plantagineum. The sequence continues at coordinate 8,089,653 of JAPQWV010000024.1, forward strand.
GAGCTAAGAGAATGAGCTGTTTTGTGAAAATATTGAGTAGGAATTATTCCTTCTTGGATACAATTTAAATCTGCCCCACTATCAATTAGTGCAATCAGATTCTTTTGATAATTTCCGTCTATGAGTAAAGATATTTTTACTAGCCATTTTTGAGAAGTAATAACTTCCAATGTTGAAAGAAAATTATCTTCTTGAATATTTTCAGAAATACTAGCAAAATCTTTATTAACTTCAAATTCGTTAACAATTTCTTTTCCTTTTTCTAATTTAGAAAATCTTTTTTCTAAATCTATATGACTTAATTTTAAATTTTTAATTTCATCTTTTAAATTTGAAATTTCAATTGTTAAATCTTTAATATTAACAATTGATTCATTTTTGTTTAATTGATTTTTATTACGAAGTAATCTCATTACTTCGGCCATACTATAAGGTTCAGATTTAGTTAATTTAGGAATAACTTCTTTTGAAGTTTCTTCCTCTTTTTGAATTAATCTTTTAATTATATGATTTTTTAATCTGGATCTTCTGTTTCTTTTAGAATTTCGAGAAGATTATTATCAAGAACATTTAATTCTTGAAATTGAGATATCATTTGATATAAATTATCTTCTGATTCAGATTCTGAACTTTTGTTTTTAGAACAAGACTGTCCTATTTGACAATTTTGACATTCTTCAGATTCTGAAGATGATATGTCTTCTTCAATATTATTATTTTCTTCGTTAGAGGAAGAATCTGTTTCAATGTCAGATTCTAGAAGGATTTTAGATAATGTTTCCTTTAAATCATTATCAATATCTAAATTATTAATCTTCTTTTTGGTCCAGCAAGTTGCTGCTTTATATATATTGGTCCACGAAATTAATTGAAAGAGACTTTAACTACCCAGATGTACGACTCTCGCACTGCTTTCATGTCTCATACTCTAGCTGATGTTGAAAAAAAAAATTGATTCCTTATCCTTTATCTCAATGTTAAATTATTATATTTTTATTTAGAAGTAAATTATATATTTGATTAATTTCGTGTTCAGACGAATTATAATAGCACAATCAACTCAACTGATTCCTTACCCATGTTACCAATGGTAGATTAAAATTTTTATAGAAACAAATTATATATATGATTTAATGTGTTCACACGAATTAAATAGGAGACTAAGTACTAGGTCCGACGCATATAAATAGACACCAACCATATGGGACGTAAATTATATATATGATTTAATGTGTTCACACGAATTAAATAGAAGAACAAGTACTAGGTCCTACGCATATAAATAGAGACACCAAACATATGGGACATCACACAAAAACCCCATCAACATTATTAGCAAACAAAAAAAAAAGAAATGGGTGATCAATACACTTACCCACACACATGGCAAGAAGCCTTCAAAACACTAGGAATCGCATGGAACCGCGACGGCTCGTTGAAACGAACCGTTAGCATCCCAACGGTCGAACCCAACCCGTACGACGAGTCGGCCAACCCGCCCATTCTATCCCAAGACATCAAACTGAGCCCTTACACCGACGCTTTTCACCGCCTGTACGTGCCCGCCAACCCTCCCAAGAACAAGAAATTGCCCCTCATCATCTACTTCCACGGCGGCGACTTCGTGCTTTTCAGCGCGAAAACGGCCATATTTCACGACTTCTGCAACGACATCGCGTCGAAATTGCCCGCCGTCGTTGTCTCCGTTGAGTACAGGTTGGCGCCGGAGCATAGGTTGCCCGCCGCCTACGACGATGCGCTGGATGCAGTTTTCTGGGTCCGAGATCAGGCGTTGAGGATAGGCGGGCGGGACCCGTGGATGGAGTATGCCGATTATAATAGGGTTTTCTTGTTGGGGAGCAGCGCCGGCGCTAATATCGCGTATCACGTTATGCTACGGGCCGTCGACTTCAATCTCAGGTATATATGTGTGTATTTCTATTTTAGGGTTTGGGACAGTTGTATATTCCTCACTTTGTTGAGATTATTATAAGGTGAGTGTTGTTCAACGTTAGGACGAATGAAGTTGTTAGCCTTAATTAGTATAGCAAATGCAACTCCGACATTTGCTAACTAATTTCTAATACGGTATCAGAGCTGATTCGGTCTGAGTGTTATATCACACTTTTAGCTCGCATTCACCTCATTCATATCTCCACGTTTAGGCTTTCAGTCATGCCACGCATGAGAAGGCGTGCTGAGGTTATAAAGTGAGTGTTGTTGCGCAATGAGAAAAAAAATTGAAGTGTAGAGACCAAATTCTTCTGTTGGGTTTTCGGATGACCCCTTAGTTCCTTATACACTTCAATATGTTTTTACTACTATCATACTTAGGTGACAAAAACATATATAATGAGATCACTAGTTCTGATCTTATCTTATAATCTCAGCTATTATGAACATGTGTATGGTCCAAAATATGTGCAATACTAAGTTTTGATCTCATTTCATTATTACTTGGGATTTTCTTGGCCCATCGGTCAGTCCACTCCAAGTGAAGGGCATAATTCTGAACCAGCCCTTCTTCAGCGGCCAAGTTCGAACCCAATCAGAGATACGCCTCAAAGACGACAAAATGGTGGCATTGTACGTCAACGACGTGCTTTGGACGCTTGCACTTCCCTCAAACTCTAAGCAAAACCGAGACCACGAATTCTGCAACCCGATAAAGGGAGACGTTTACTTGGGCCGACTCTTTCGCCTTCCCAAAGTCTTCATAAAGAGCGACAAAGGCGACCCAATGGTCGACAGGGCTACGGAGCTCATAAAGCACTTGCAGAATAATCGAGTCGCTGTTTTTCATAGGATTAACGAAGGAGGTTATCATGGCATCGAACTCATGGATAAGGCCAAGGCTAAGCAGCTCTACGATGACGTAAAGGCGTTTGTGGACGACGATCATGACAAGTTGGATTCGACGGATTTGAATGGGTATAGCAAGGGACAAGGACGTGGAAATCGTCGTTATTGAGTATATTTTAGTATAATATGAATAAAAGCGACGACGACTATCGCGAAGTTTATGTATTCTACATAAGACCGTGTGTGGTTGGTCATAATCATCGGATGTTTGCTTGTATATATTGCTTATGATATATGATGTGTGAAGGGGGTCCCGTACAAAATGGATGTAAAAACACTAAGTTGTAAACTGATGTTGGATGTGATGTTGGACTAACACTCACACTCACTTAGAAACGTATAGCGGAAATGGTAGAAACTTAGTGATAAAACCGAAACGAACACGAGAAATGATTTTATGCAGCAAGTCAAATAACTTGCTGCGTACCTCAAGAGGTAAAAATCCACTATAAAGATGGATTACAAACTATCAAAAAGGATAGTCAAAAACTACGTCTAGCACAACCTACGAACCAAAATGATTCAGCAAACTAAAGGATCTCTCGACCTTTTTTAAACGCTAGACTACAAAGAAAAACTCTCTTAAGATGCTACTCGCTCAAAGGCTCTTATTTTCGCTCGTTGTAAGTTCTGTACTTCAAACGGTTAAGTGCTTCGCCTTATATATGTCTTCGACTTCTAAAGCACTTCACCAACGACTTGGTAACTTCCCTCAACGTCCACTAACGTCCACTAAGTGATTTTGGACAGTTAGTGACCGTTGGGAGTCGACTTGGTCAGCTCTAAGTACTCGGTCTTCACTTGCTCACCAAGCTCCCTATTTTTAGCATACTCCACTCCTATTTTTGCTCTAGCTCATCCACACTTCTTCCACGCGGTTTGATTCATTCCCTACCTTGAATATGTCCTGCACAATACTAGAAAAATGCCACGTCATCAATAAAATAGGTTTTGGGCATGAAAGATAAAACTGAGAAAGGAAACATTCTCGGCCAACAAATGTTGACTCGAATGTTACCCCAACATTGCCAATGCTGAATGCTCAACATTAACAATGTGTTTGCTGTTATGGAATTTCCGTCGTTGTTTCACGTCGGAATGTGGACTTTCGTAAATTGCTATATGGTTTTTTCACACTCAAATAGGAAAATGGATATAATTCATCTCCATTGACATCGACAAATGGCATTCCTACACTATCACATCCATGTTAAAACACTAACCATCTTAATAACGTAATATTACAAGAGTACTTAAATACAGTGTTTCTATCACTTCTCTATATGGATTTGTCGAAAAGTTTGTTGGATTATATGATTGGTGATTTGTAAAATATATATTAGAGATCAACGACAAAAGTGGATGAGATTTTCCACAGGTTTGATGATTTGGATGTTAGTAGTCCCATCATTCCTTTTGTAGTGGGATCACCTCTCCCATCTTATTGCTATGTACCAATTGCTTAGTTGTAAATTCTTATATTTCAGGCTATCCAAGGGGCGGGCCTGAACGGGCCAGCCCGCATGGCCCGCGGGCTTGGTGGGGGGGGGGGGGGTGGGGCGGGCACGCCCGAGGGCCAGCCCGCCAGTTTTATAAAATTATATATATTAGTTAATGATTCATTAACTATACCATAATTAATAACATATCTATAACTATATAATTAATACGTTGTTTATCCATAATTTATTATTAAATACATTAATTAACTAAAATTGATTAATAAATTAAATTATAAAATAAACTACAAAAAATTAAGAATATAACTAGGCGGGCGGCCTGGCCCGTGGCCCGCCGCAGGGCGGGCCGGTCCCCCACTTGCCGCCAGAGGCGGGCCAGACCGCCCGCCCTGCCAAGTGGCGGGCTTTGGCGGGCGGCGGGCCAACTCGGCCCAGCCCGCCATTTTGACAGCTCTACTCACGTCCAAAATACAAGAAAAAAATTTTGTGGACCTCATTTGCACATATTAATAAATAAATTGTTTCTATTTTATTTTTTTTGTCAATTTCTCATCTATTGTTAAAGATGAGATGAAAAGTTTTAAATTCTTTTAGTTTGTGTAGATAATAATTGTTATTATAGTTATATAAATATTGTAGATCATCGTTTTCAATTAATAGTCGCATCAAATTAACATACTAGTGATCAAGTAACAAATAGCACATTATCAACAAATTGAAAAAAAAAATATAAACAAACATCATAATAAATTTATTTCAGATGCTTTAAATTAAAAATCAAATATATGACATTCGTTGTCGGTCAATGGATACTTTCGTTAAAAATTTTCTATTCATTTGATAATTGATAAAAACGATTACCGACAACATTCCTATAAACTAGTACTTTCCGCATATTTCATGCGTAAAAAAATAGTTGTATTTATGTTATTTTAATTTTGAGAATTATAATATTTAATAGATGGAAAGTGTTAAATATAAAATGGATACTATATGTAGGGGTATAGTTACCATAACTAAAACATTAAGAATTGCATGATAAATTATTAATATAAGTAATTATAAATAGAGGGACTAGATTACAAATTCAATGACAAACAAAAGTGGCAGTTTTTAGCCACCCTAGAGCCTTTATTGATAGAATAGATGAAATATAGTGTTTAAATATAAAAGAAAAACTAATGTGTAGGGGTATAATTACAATAAATAAAAAGATTGAAATGATAAATTATTAAGTTAATAAATTATAAATATAGAGACTAAATTGCAAACAAAATGACAGACCAAATTTACAGTTTTTAGCCACCCTGGACTCTTTATATAATAGAATATATATGATAAGTACCAGAATTAATATTTTTCATATCATTCGTGTTAATAATAAAGGCGAAACTAACCCGATAAAAAAAAAGATTACAAGAAATTTATGTTTTAGCATGTGCACATGGGGCCACAAATTTTTCTTTCGGCTTTATACCTGGCTTTCTCATCTATCTCTAGTATTTTATCTCTTTTATTTTCATTATAAAATGTTAGAATTTCCAAATAAGCAAAACAGGATAATGAGTACACCTAATGGGACATGTAGTGAGACAGAGCTTCTCGTTCGTTCTTTTTGGACGGGTTCCAGTATTCTTAGTTTATATCATGAAGATAGTTCAATTTAGAGTCCATGCCCCACTATAGTTTCTATTAGGATTCAGGCCCTTGTTAGAAAAAATATAGTTTTTAATGATCTACTTTATATAAAAACATAGTAAAAAGAATCTAAAATACACTTTGACCAAATTGCCCTTACTACAATATTAAAAGGAGAGTTATCGACCACATCTCTGTTATCATCGACCACATTTGAGCATGGAATATTTCTTTCGTTCATTTGGAGCAGCCAATGGCAATATTTCGTATTTTTGCATCTATAAAGGGCAAATATGTCTTTTCCATGCGAATTGGTCCTTATCTCTAACAACGTAATTTGGGTCTTTAAAATTATGTTTTTTCTGACCAGGGCATGAATCCTACTGAAAATATAAAAAATAAGCATGAAACATAATTACTCCAATATTTTAACCTTTTACAATATATGTAGTAATTGAGGTTTTGAAAAAGATATATTTCATCCTTCAAACTCGGAACTCTGTAAGTCTACGTTTTGATTAATGTGTTTGAACGAAATCACATGATTCATATTAAGAATTTCTCCGAATTTCAAATCCAAAACTATTGTTTGACAAACCTTAGGATTTCGATTTGGATTTCGAGAGTATGTACACATTGGGTGAAAGATGAACAATCGATCAGGCTGTTGAGTCTGATGAGCCAGCTCGTGAGCTCGGTGAGGCGGCTCGAGATTGTGAGAATCGAATTCGGACTCATATTAGTTGAGCCGAGCTCATGTTAATCTAACCGAGCTCAAGCTCATATTTGCCAAGCTCGGGCTCTAGCTCATGTGCGATTCGTGAGTCTTTCTTTCCTTGCGAGCTATTTTTAATTATTTTTCTATTTTTTATTTATTTTATTTTTTTATTTTTATACACTCGACTTTGGATTTCGAAAACGGACCAAATATCATCGCATTTCAATTCTAAAGAATAACAAAGGTTCAAATCATCGCCGGATTTGGATGAATCGAAATCCAATCCGGTGGATTGCAAACAGGAATTCCGAATTTCAAATCGAAATTCAGAAATCCAAACGGAGCATAAAATTCCAATATGGTGACCGTTTGATACATGTTGAATTTAATTTTGCAAGACATTATTGTTTCTCTTTCTAAAACACCAAGTTTACTCAATTAAAGCATTAAACCTTCTATCTGGGAGAGAAAGGCAAAAATAGTGACCTTTTTAAAATAGATGTGCAGTTAACTTTTTAACAATGTTGCAAAACTAAGCAACTTTTTTTACTTTATTTATTATTTTTTCACTTTGACCACAAACTATTTTAAATTACAATTCCCTACTCTCATTACTGCTAATAAGCAACATTTTATTTGATAATTATATTATTAACCCCAATTAAATTTAATCACTTTCAATTAAAACATTTTAATTGAACGTAACCCCAATTGCATTGACTCGCATCAAGCAGCACCGAGAATCTCTTGCATTAATAGAACATCAATAATTACATAATATGATTATTGTACTATCATTATTTTATTATTTAAAAAAATATAAAGAAGATCAGAAGAATAAGAAAACCTATTCGAACGTTTCTTTGAAGTTATCATGGACGACCGAGACAACCGCATCACCAATCTACACTAGCTTCGAACAAATATCTTCGTCTATCAGGTTAGTTTCTCCGTTCCATGTAACTGATTTAGTTTATCTTGTTTTAAGAATCATGTCTTTTTTGTGACATTCGCCTTTGTTCCTTAACGTTCAGTTTTCAATTTGCAGAAATTATGCTGAAATAAGTTATTGTGACGCTATATTGGGGTGGCAATTTAATTACAGTTGGCAATCACACAGTTTATGATCAATCTCAAAAGATAGTGGAACATCTTAAAGAGATGTTTCGTTCAATGGGATGTTGACTCAGTTACGAGAAATTAGTGGATCGCATGATTGCTTATTGAAGATATATGTTGTATATGGCAAAAGATGATACAAATCGTGTTACATCTTTTTTCCACGTCATAGATAGTGATACATGGTTACCTACGTCTTTGATACGCAGCTGAATGCAACTGGGATAAACATGTACATTGAAGAAGTTTCTGTGACAGAGATTCCAGGTGCATTTTATATAATGATTTTAATTTAATTTCTAGCTTCTTCATATTAACTTTTTAATGTTTTTTTTTTATTGTAGACTCTGGTCAGTCTGACATTTATGTTGAAGATCAACCAGTTGAAAGCGAACCACAAGTTGATTCACCTACAGATGCAACAACAACGAATACATCATGGAATCCAAGAAAATTTATGTACGTCTTCTGAGCCATGCCTTTTATATTAGCAGATTCCATTGACGTACGAACAAGGTTGACAATTCTACCACTGAAAGTGGGAAGTTCGAATAGGTTTTCTTATTCTTATGATCTTCTTTATATATTTTTTTAAGTAAAAAAAATAATGATAATAGAATAATGATATTCAAAGATTGATGTTCTATTAATGCAAGAGATTCTCGGTGCTGCTTGAAGCGTGTCAATGTAAAGGGGATTAAGTTTAATTAAAATATGTTAATTGAAAGTTATTAAATTTAATGGTTGAAAATATAATTATCAATAAAATATTGCTTATTAGTAGTATACAGAGTGGCTAATTGTAATTTGAAATAGTTTTGTGGTCAAAGTGAAAAAAATAATAACTAAAAGTGAAGTTGCTTAGTTTTGCAGGCTTTAATACGTTATCTTAAATGATTATGAAAGTTCTATCTTATCTCTCATCTTTTGTTTAAACAAAGTAAGCATATATCTAGTGGAGAATTATTAAAAATTTACAAATATAATAAGATTTAAAAATTTCAAAATACCACAATAGGGAATATGTACTGTGAAATCACATGATAAAATTTTAAAAGCGAGAAGTGATGTTGTTGTACCGTCACGATCAATTGATTTTATGACTTCAATAATTAATTCATTCAACACCAAAAATCAGTTGTAGCATGTTAGGTCAACCGATCGTTCTGATGTATATGTCACTGTTTATATCAGTAGTTTGAACACAAGTACAACGTACGAACTCTGTAAGCTTTGAACATCTAACTGAGTTCGAAACTTAAATAGTTGCTCACAACAAGATAAGTCGATAAAAGGTAACAACGACACGTACTTCATAGCTAACGTAGCTGTTTCTAAACTTTTTTAATAAATTGTTGAGTGCATTGATATGATATATTATGCGTTCTAATTGAGGGGTAGGTAGGGTTTCGACTGCATATCTAATATATTAAAATCGAGTACTTTTAATGTGTCGGGATAGTGCATATAAACCAGAAGTACATTCTTATACATTCCTTTGCTTTGATTTATTAACTTAATGCCTGAATTTCTTCACTTATATTCTTACACCCCCACAGTTTTATTTTTCATCAAGATCATTATTATTTGCTTTTTTTCGGCGGGCTTACCGATGGAAACGACAGTCAAACAAACGTCGTCGACTCAAGTATTTCGTTTTGGCGATTTGTTCGACGAAAAGTGGTTGAAAGTATTTATAAAAAATTTGACACGCTTGGTGACTAGCAATACTTTGAACGTATATCAGTCATCATGGATTACTCACTAATCCTATATTTGTTTCCTTTTGATTTCATTATGCGAGATTTTGAACCAACTAACAAAGCAGTTTAGAAACTAAAAGGTCAACAAATTGATAGATAGAGATAAAATCAATCAACCAGGATTGGCACAAGATCGATACCAATTTTTCATGCAATAGTTTTATCGAATCAGTATGATTTAGTTATGGTTGAATTTCCTAAGGTTGCGTTTGGATTGGTGTATTTGAATTGAAATCCGTGATTTGAAATTATGAATTCTGAAATCCAAATTTTAAATACAAATCCACCGTTTGGCAAACGTTAGGATTTCGGAAATTCGAATTTCAAAATGTGCTCGAGCTCTCGAGCCGGCTTGAGCCATTGGTCATCGAGCTCGAGCTTGCTCACCGAGTTCGCGAGCCGACTTGACTCATCGGTCGTCGAGTTCGCAAGCCGGCTCGACTCATCGGTCGTCGAACTCGAGCGGGCTCGTCGAGCTCGCGAGTTGACTTGACTCATGTCGTCGAGCTCGTCGGCCGACTCGACTCGTCGTTCGTCGAGCTCGCTAGTCGGCTCGACTCATCGTTTGTCAATAATAATAATAATAATAATAATAATTATTTAAGAAAATAATCACGGCAAGATTTGGTATTTCGAAGACGGACCGTTTCCGATCGAATTTCAAATCCATCAAAAGACAAGCGCTCGGATTCTCCTCGGATTTGGATGAAATCGAAATCCAAATCCGAGCGGTTGCCAAACGGGTGATTTGAATGAAATTCGGATTTCAAATCGAAATCCCCCTATCCAAACGTAGCATAATGTATTTTCTATTTACTGTACTGACCAATCGGCCGACGCAATAAACTCTACTAAGTTGAACCTATATATATCTATCTATATATATATATATATATATATATCCCTTTATGACAGTAGCTATTAAGCATGCATTTGATTCCGAAAAAATTATTAGAGATTAGAGACTTTTCGGGCTAAAGAGAAACCACACTACACGAATTGAGACTATGCCTATTTAATTTTACGTCGGTGTTCTATTTTCGTTACTAATCAATCTATTATCCTTCTATAGAAACACACAAAAAATATCATGAATAGGTTGGTTCGCTAATCACGGACCATTAACCCATAAGATTTAATAAAATACGACTAACACAAATTTGAGACCTTAATCTGGACTAATACAGCCTTAATCACTTGAAAAAACTAGAATCGAAATAGAAGAGAAAGGCAGATTTTGTAAAAAATCTTAAACGATGTAATAGAATTGCGTAGAGTAAGGCGTTCTTCGAGTTTCGAGTGTAAGCGCATGCGACTGCGCGCATATGAAGCTTGCAATCGTGTTGGTTTGATGCATGCGAACATCGTCTTGATGCATGAAATATGTATATGTTCGATGAATGTTATCTGAATAACGACGGGAAATGCATTTTTACGCGTACACAAGTTACGTAAGATCTTAAATTTAACAGAATTGTATTTCGGAAATTTTCAAGGTCACTACGTGGAAATCAATCAAAAATTTCTAGAAAGAAAAATCTTTTCCATCGATTTTCACTGATACTATTCTAATGTTTTCTATCTCCCATATATCCAGACGATGTGTAAAACGTGACAGGTGAAACACGAATACTTACATTTTGTTCTTCATATCCATAACTTGGCCACTTAACCGATATTTTACGCTTTTAAAAACACTGATAATGAGTGGCCAAACAGTGGTGAAGATATTATTGAACGTGTAATTTTAATTCTTCAATAAGTTTTTGTAAAATGTAATTTCTGTTTGGTTCGTTTGCAGTTAACTGTTTAGGCTCTTCTAAATTTCCTTTTCTTGGTACAATTTAAAACAAAAAAAAAAGGCATAATTTGGCTGCAACTGGACTCAAAACATTAAGTCCAAATTTCTTAGAACATAATTCATCCTCGGCCTTATACATTTGCGCACTTCAAACTATATTACTCAATGAACCTAAGCTCAATACTCTTCACTGGCTTCTTATTTGTCACCAAGCCAACTAACGAAAGCTTCCAAGGTATTCATGTCCGATCGATAATGTTTCTGGGTAAATTCGAGAAGTTTCGCCCATGTAAAATCGGGATATGCTCTTCGATTTTCATAGCTTACAAGTTCTTCGGGCGGGCTTACAATTTTGTCTGATTTCGGACATAAGAAGAATGCAAGAGATTTTCTTGGGATTTTGTTGTTTACCACCGCTCTGTGCAAGCATCCCTTGTAAATCCCATTGGTAAGAGCCTGCAATATAAGTTAATATGAAACGACTCAGCCATATTTTCATGTTATTTATATTTCTTGATTAGGGCAGAGATTCCATCGTCAGTGAAAGGTACAAAGGAAAAGTTATGGTTGGAAATAGAGAGAGACTATGTTCCAACATAGAAATAACTTTCTACTTAACTTTTTTATGAGAGAATCTTAAACACTATATATTTAGAATAAAAGCATATAGTATATATGTATTGGGTATAATATTCTTACCATGAAAGTGTCACCAACGTTGACGACAAAAGCTTGTGAATTGGGAGTTATTGAGTGCCATTTTTCATCGACATATACTTCAAGTCCACCAACATCATCTTGATGAAGCAAAGTTAGTGAAGTAGGGTCACAGTGAGGACCAGTTCCAAGTACAAGATCGGGTTTCTGACATGGCGGGTAATAATTCAATCTCATTATCGATTCATTTCCTTCGAAGAAATCCCTGTAATAGCTTGATCCAACGCCTAAGCTCGCGCCCAAGAGCTCCATCACCTTAAGGGATAGCTCGCTCATTGCTTCAAAATATTCTTGAAAAACCTTCCTAAGAATAAAATAAAAGGAAAAGATTTCGTGAACAATCATTTGCAGCCTTGTTCGTAAGAGAACCTATGAATTAAGACCCAGTTTTCTTACCCGGTCTCAGAAAAATCCTGTCCCATTCTGTCCAAGAAATAGCTTTCGACGATGTTCGAGAACTGTTCCTCAGCACGGTAACCAAACGAAAGTGTTTCTTTCCAAGGAAGTTTTGTCGAGAATCTGCCCGTGAAGCTACTAGAATAGCCAAAGTGTTCGCCAGGGTTTCTCAAAGCCCTTTTTTTCACTTCGATGGGCTTCTTAAAGAAGAACTCCAAGCCCTTGTGTGCTTCTTCTATGAGCTTCATATCGATCCCATGGTTCAAAACCAGAAAGAAACCGTGCTTTCGGCATGCTTCATGGACTACTTGAAGTGCATTAGCCACATATTTGGTATCTTTATTTGACATAAATGCCTCTAAATCTATTGATGGGACCTCGAAGTTCGGGGGAGGTTCTTGGCCTGGTTTTTCTCCCTCGGGCCAAATGAATGGAGAAGGGATTTCCATTTGGTGTTGCAAGATTTGTGCGTCAAAGACAAAAGACTCTTCTTTTCCTGGCATTTTGTAATGAAAATTCAGTTTTTTCTGTAGGGTTATGAAAAGAAATGGGGTTGTTTGATGGTTCGAGTAGTTAGAATGGAAATCGGCACTTTTTATAGGGCGAGTTGAAGTGATTTACGCAATTGGGTTAAGGTGGATGTAAGGTTTAGTGAAGTTGCAAGTGGCGAGAAAGTAAATTGCTATATTTTTCGCACAGTCGAGGAATGGATAGATTTGGAATATTTTTTTACAGGTTGATGGTCGCTATTACGCTGTTGTCCTATAAAATGATTGGAGATGATGGGATTGGTAGTAAGCCCACTTCGTTCGTACGTTGTTTTATTACTACTGTTTTCTCTTTTGTCCGTATATAGTATTTGCAATTGGTGTTCTCACTACACACTTTGCAATTCGCATGTACGCATCTCGTCCCATAAAATTATGCTTCAATGACGTGGCACAATGTGATGAGGTGTCGTCCGCGTGGAGCGCAGTGTGCCAATGGGAGGACTCATTAGGGTCAATGGGGCGCAACAGATCGTGAATAGATGGGATTTTGATCGTTAGATTTTCGATCCGACGAACCGAGGTGGTGGAATTTGAAGGGTAATTTAGCGAACTGGCCTAAAAGCCATGACTACTCGCATAGGTTAACCAACGCAAAAGTAGTCAAAATATCTAAATGTTGTGGTTATTTGTGGATTCGCCCCCAACCCTTTTGAAAGTTGGAAATATGCAGGAATGGAAATTTCATACATTGAATTCACTCATAATATGAAACCAATCTTATAGTCGTTGTATCTTGGAGACGAAGTCACGACAATTTCGTCTTTCGAATAGCGTGCAAATACATGTATCAGATTAAAATATGAAAAGCCACCAATATCTGACTAAAATGTCGACTAACAGATGTTTGTTATGGCTGTCACATTTTATATATGTGTCAGAACGGTGAGTTGTCTCATTGCCGACAATGAGATTCAGATTCGAGTCTGGCTTAAGTTAGTTGAAGCGTGGGATTATCAATAATGTTGTGTGGATACTAATCACCTAATAAATGAGCTTTCAGATGTGTAGCGTATTTTCTTTTATTTGAATATCAAATATTTTGAAAATAGTACAAATATAATTTAATGAAATTTAGTGGACTCTATCTCTACTTATTCCTCTCATTCTTCACTTGACTAACTTCTGAAGGACTTTGGAAACTTCTTAATCTTGAACTTCCTTTATTTGGGCCATCTCTAAAGTTTCTTCGTGGGTGGGCTTGATCACGAACTTAATGTTTGGACTTTGAGGATGCTTTCGAAATATGGGCGTCTCTTCGCGGGCTTTTGGGTTTGATCACGAAGCTAACACTTGGGCCTTATTTTGCTGAAGAGGTTTTCTCGAACGTTTCTTCGGGGTTTTTGGGCTTGATCACGAAAGTCTTCAACTTCCGTCGTCAAGTCTGATCTTCGATCTTGAGCTTAGTCTTGATCTTCGAGCTGATCTTGATATTCGATCTTGAGATTGGTCTTGATCTTCGAGTCTTCCATCTTCAAATCTTCGATCTTTGAACGTCTTCGATCTTTATCCGCAAACGTCTTCGAATTCTTTGAGCATCTTTGACTTCGTCCTCGAACGTCTTCAATCTTCGTCCTCGAACGTCTTCGATCTTTGTCCTCGAGCTTCTTCGATCTTCGTCCTCGGACATCTTCTATCTTTATCCTCATGCGTCTTCAATCTTCATCCTTGAATCTTCGATCTTTGAGCGCCTTCGATCTTTGTCCTGTCACTTCTTCGATCTTTGTCCTCGAATCTTCGATCTTCGAGCATCTTCGATCTTTGTCTTGGAACGTCTTTCGATCTTTGTCCTCCAATCTTCGATCTTCGAGCTTCTCGATCTTTGTCCTGGAACGTCTTCGATCTTCGTCCTCGTGCGTCTTCAATCTTTGTCCTTGAATCTTCGATCTTCGAGCGTCTTCGATCTTTGTCTTGTAACGTCTTCGATCTTATTCCTTGATTATTCGATCTTCGAGCGTCTTCGATCTTTGTCCTGGAATGTCCTCGATATTTGTCCTCGAATCTTCGATCTTCGAGTGTCTTTGACCTTTGTTCTGGAACGTCTTCGATCTTCGTCCTCGAACGTCTTCGATCTTTGTCCTCGAACGTCTTCGATTTTTGGCCTCGAATTTTCGATCTTCGAGCGTCTTTGATTTCGTCCTCGAACGGCTTCAAGATTTTACACAAACACGATGAAGTTCGTAAAGAGAATCGAATGCTTTAAAATTCTTTAGTCGTCTTTTGAAGGCTTCGTGTTTTCGAGTGTCTCTGACTTGTGATTTCTGAATTCTGAAGCCTCATATTTATAGGCATAGAGAATTCTTAATAATGGAAAATATAATCCTTTTGGGGTGATTTAGTCCATATTTAGGTTGGTTTTATCCATATATGATTTGATCTTGATTCGATTTGATTTATTCCATATATAGATTGATTCTCTCAATCTGCCGATTTTATGATATTTGATTTGAATTCCTTACTTGTTTAACAAATCTCTTAATAATTTATTAATTTAACTATTTATTAACTTGAGATTAATTTATAAATCTTAATAAATAGCAATTTAATTAAATGATCTTATTTTATTTTTTGGAATTAACTTATTAGATCCCAATAATATAAATAGACAATTTTTTAATCGTCTACAAGATCAATCTAATTAACTCCCAAAGCGAGAGAAATAGGGTCGACGTTTATACACACACGTGATATTAAAACGAGAATGGAAACAAATAAAATTGGTGATCCGTATGTTACCTACAACAATATCGTGCGAAAATTTAAGTATTACTTCTAAACTCTATTTGATACTTGGGGATGATTTTATTCACGATGCTAGAATTATAATTTCAATATAACTGTGAGTTAAGCCAAAAAATGTTCCTCCACTTCTCTAGCCTTTTATAGGGAGTCCCCATCTCTAGCTATGTAATGTAAATATACGAATTTATAAGAAAAACAAAGGACACATTTTTAGTTTTCAAATAGATGCATGGTATCCTTAAAATCCAAAGACAAATAATTGAACAGTAACTAGCTTAATAAATTATAAGAACTGATATGCGAATCATCCCCAAGCCAATATACTGCTAAATCTATTGTGTAATTTTTTTTTTGGAATATACAATTATATATATATATATATATAATATTGACACTATATACGTGATGCAAAACTGATTCTATTATAAAGAGAACGTTGGATGCTATGTTATAAAAAACAATATCGTCAACGTCATGCTCATAGTGCTTATGCTATATATGTTCTGAGGCCAACAAATTTATTCGATGTTTTTTGAACTTTCAGGTGATTTTGAATAAAATACACAATATATTTCACGATAATTTTCTAAACAGACCCTTTTGTTTAATATACCGATGCATCTCAAAATCTACTAGATTTGTAGATTAGGCTTTTTAATATTATTCTACGCGACGTTAGGATATATCTCTAATCATGTGGATACGGTACAATGAATTAAACGAAAATGAGTTAATATCTAAACTCAAATCTTATCCGGTAGCAAATTGGATATGATGGTTAATTCCAAAGTCAACTGTGAACAGAAGGCGGAAGAATACCCTATCAATGTCTGAATTAGGATTATCCCTTACGTAATTGTGATTTGGTTTCCAACTAAATGAAAAAGTTGAATAAACTTGTCAAGAATTAATGCAAAGGCAGCAAGCATTATTACAATCAATTCGAGCTTTTTCGCAGCAAATGGGGAGCAAAAATTATTGGTTAAAAGTGAAAATGTCGATAAAGTAGGACTTTACATATGTGGACTAAAGAGTATCAGGAGAAATTTGAAAGATGCTTATGCACCAGAATCACATCACATCAGAAACAACTGATCAGAGAACGTCTCTCTCTTGTTAGCGTTGGACATAAATAAAACAACATATACTCCCTCCGTCCGGTTATCTTTATCACATATATTGGTGGACACGCAAATTAAGATAGTATTATTATATAATATAGTACAATGAAAAGGTAAAAAAGTGTATATTTTGACACGTCTTTTAAGAATATTTAATATTATTTGATTGTTTGTGATAGTTTTTTTGCTAAATAAGGAGAGGTGATAAAATTATTGGGACGTCCGGAATGGAAAAATGTAATAAAATTAGCGGAACTGAGGGAGTATTATTTTATTGCAAGCTATAGGTGTATGTTTTGTTGTTACTAATCATTGATAGTCGATTCCTATGCCGCCCATGCTGGCCACCTCCGTCCACCCCCGCCAGCCACGCCACGCCGTCCACCTCTGCCAGCCACGCCGCCCACCTCCGCCGCATCCGCCGTCCCTCCCTTCCGACCGCACTGTAGGCACCCCGTTGTCCCCCTTGAGTCTCCCCGTTGTGGGAGCTTGTCTCTCCCGTCCCTCAGTCCGGGGCCTTTTTTTTCCCTAGAAGAGCCCTCAGTCCGATGAAGATAAAACCTCTTACGTTGAAGGTCAAGTGAATGTGAAGAGTATCGTAGATCTAGCTTAATCGTTTTTTCTGTTATAGGTTCTTTAGTTATTGGCCGTAGATAATGGGTTTTGTCCCTTGTGGACCATTTTCTCCCCATGTGGGAGTGTTTGTTCCCCTTGTGAGATTGTTTGTTGCTCCTACGAGAGCCTTTGTTCTCCCGATTGACGATGTACCGAGACTCGTGGGCTGTATCTTTGTTTTTAATGCAAGCTATCGTTTCGAAAGAAAATAATCATTGATAGTCGATTAAATATTGATGGGTAGTTGTGAAGATTTGATAGAGTGGCCTCTTATGTCAGTTATCTGTTAAACGTGTATAGATCTGAATATCTTATTTTATTCCCAGCCAGTTTAATATCCTTCCTTCGTATAATATATGCATCTAAAAAATTAACGGAAAGCCCTTGTACGACTAAGCAAACGGAGGATTAACTTATGAAAGTCATACGGCGAGTATGTTTATGAAATTTATTCAACTCTCAGATGAATAGATATGCTTAATGCTTTACTTGAAGTCCTGAACTATATGTTGCCGAAAACTTCGCTTTTCTATCAAAAAAAATGGAAAATTCTAGCGACATGAATGGACTCCACTCCGTTAGGGTTTTCATTTTCTTTTTCTCTTTTTACGTAGTTAAATATAATGCATGATTATTCCCTAAGCCAAATCTAACAAATATATATGTTATAACTAAAATGAGTGAGCTCGAGCTGTTAGTTTCTTTTATAAATTAAATGGTTATCGACGTGGCCTGCTTTAGCGCTGGAATCAATACGAGGTACTGATTTGTCTTTGTGGTAGCATCCAATTCCAAAAAGCATTCATTCAATTTCCGTGGATAGTACTGACTGAATGTATTCTATTTTGGGACCGTACAACTAACTACATGTTCCTTCTTACAAAGCCACTTGCTATGTATGACTTTCAAAAGTACTTATGATCAGTTTGCAATGCCCAAATTTGGGCGAACTTGCACTTACATTTCAGTCAGGCAGGCAAACGTCACGTCTGTTATAGTACGCCAATCGATGCTTAATACATAAAAACTCAGTTGTGGTAATCGACTAAGGATTTCAGTATATATTATCTGAGAGGATTGATCTATGCAATGCATTGTACTACTACTATTTGTCATGTGAGCTCACTGAATAACTTGGAGATGTTAACAACTGCCCAAGATTGTCTCGTAACTCTACTTTTCTTATTTACCAGTTTTGCCCCCGTGCGATGCACGGGTAATATTATGCTTATAGATATCAAAGATAAATGATTAGCGTCACACATGCGATGCAAGGAGATTATTTTGTTATGAAACTTTAAACAGTATTTAGAATGTCTTATTTTATTGACCAAGTGTTAGCGATTGAAACGTGGCATCACAAATTTAAATACTAAATACAATGTAAATAAAACCTTTCGTTTGGCGGGTCTTTGTATTATTTAATATAGTGATGTCTTTTTTATTCCTAAACCAAATGAATACAACGGGAGTATATGTTAGTTTCTTTTCTGCACTTCTATTTTTGCTAGGGTATCGTCAGTTTTCCCTAATTTCATTTCAATCAATCTTCTAATTTGAGCCCCTACACAATATTATAGTTGTAGCTAAGCGAGTGTCATCGAGAACGGTTTTCCAGCACTTACATGAAACATACTAACTTTTATTTGGAGAGAACGCACCTGTTTTAAGTAATTTGTGTCAGCCCAAAATTCCTTCAAAGTAGTACAATGCAATTTTAAAGCATTTTGTATACCAGTGTCTTACGTTTATGGAACATCTTACATTATTTTAATCAGTCTTATGAAATCTTGCAGCCTTACATAATCAGTGTTGCAAGTTTGCGGTCTTACAAAAGCTAAATTCGCACACTTGCCAAGCAGATTAAACACAATTATCCAAATATATTATTATTAATTAGCTTTCATATAAGGATGTCAACGTGTCGGGTTTGAATTGGAATTGGCAAGATCGGAGATCCGTCATGGTTATTTTGTAAGGCATTCGGAAGCTCCCCGCCCCTCCCTGGAAAAACCCACACCGTCTTGCCCCGAACCCCTAATAAAACCATCTGACCAAGTTGCTTTATTTTTTTAATTTTTTAAAGTTTTAAATTGATATATTTATATAATTATACTTTTATAGAATACACAAATATAATAGAAATATATAAATATCTTTATAATATATATACATAGTTACATATAATATTTATATCCATTTTTGTAAATATTATCCGGGGCGAGTTTTGGTGGGGTTGCCAAACCCGATACTCGCCTCATATCCGCTCCATTGACAACGAACTTGCAAGACTGTTTACAGCAGTTCAAGACTATTATAGCAATGTAAGATTGTCCATAAATGTAAGATTGTGGGTATGTGAGGCTGTAGTAATGACTATAGCACTGCAAGACCGCACACTCAGATGAATCAAACATTGAATTTACAAAGTTGGTATCATAACATTATATGTTGCTATATTGTGTTTGTTAGGATCGGTTTAAGTGTTTAGATGGGAGGGGTGAATAAGCACTTGATTGTTTACGTACAGTTTTTCGGTTATGAACTTGTTAAAGATCAATAACGGTGCTTGATATATTAGTGTGACTGGTGCGGAAGAAATCAGTCAGTTTTGAACCAAGACCGGAAGAAATCGGTCAGTTTTTGCGATACAGACAAGGTTTGTTTATGGAAGTTTGAAAGTTAAAGTCTTCTACGTCTCCCCTTCTTTCCGTTTAGAAAGATTTTCACTAGAAACCTCGGTTAACAACACTTGTCGTACAACCTCCTTAGCTAGACTCACTCAATATACCCTCACAGCGATAACTGAACTCCTAGTCTCCTCTTAGACAGTTTTTTACAGTCCATCTATTTCAACAGCTTTTAAAATGTCCGTTCAGAATTTACTCAATAACCGTTCCCGTACAGTTCAGTTTTGACAACACATATTCCTTCTCGCTTGAGAACTCGTGAATGATTTGAAAGCTTGAGTTTAATCTCTCGTTCGTAGATATTCAAAGTTGGTGAAGTACGTTCTTCAGCTTGCATCCCTCCTATTTATAGTTGGGTTGAAGTTGAAGCCCGTTGTGAGATAACCATGCGTGTACCGGACAAGGCATTAATTAGCCTTTCCTAAAATAGGTCTGTCCGGTCCTTTCGCTGCTCTGTGCGTGCTCTTTATTCCTTATTCAGCTCTGCTTGACTTCAAATGACTCCAGCTAGCAGCCTTGTACTTAATGTGTGTCAGAATTCTTCATATTGCCGTGCTTGAATATCTTTGAATCTGTCCAACGTGGCACGTCCGATATCATGGTAGTCCGGTCTCATGAGCAATTCTAGTATTTAGTGTCTTGATCCGGTTTTATACTGAGCTGACACTCTGCTGGTCTTTTCGGTTTCATCTTTCAATAACCGATATATTATAATATTACTTAAATTAAGTTCAATCACCAAAACTATTAATCTGAATAATTAATTTCATGATTTCTTGCAGTGTCCCATATCAGTTGGAGAAATTTATATTGCAGTTAGGCTTGAAAAATATATATATGGCATAAAAAATTTACAGTCATAATCAAACTCCCGACCATAATCGATGCAATGTTCAAATTGATATGGTTACGTAAATGGGTAGATGTATCACTACATTGTATGCGCATATTGACGATAAGTGTCTCAATGTAAAGCATAAATGACAGTCCTAAAACATATATGATGATAGCCATTTGACTTAAATTATTTAGCAAACCGAAGTATATGCTTATATGAAAATAATATCCAATTCCATAGCGGTCGACTATAATTTCTCATAGCATATAAGACAACAATGCTATGTTTGGACCGACCATGAATGCACGACTTGCTCTTCTGAATCAGTGCAATTCCATGTGCGTCTAATGAAGATTCAATGGTTTGAAGAGGTTTTCGAACGTTCTTCCAGTGTCTCGTGGCTTTGTACAACATAGAGTTTAATTCCAACCTTCCCTTCGAGAGTAAACTTGATGCTGTCAAGGAAAACATCTTCATCCGTATATACTCATTCGTGTTGCTAGGAATATGACCAAACACATGATATGTAATAAAAATAGCTTAAAAGGTGCGTGACTAAGTTCGTGAGTACTTGTCAAATCCTCAATACGTCTCCGATGACCAAAAAACAAATAGATTGTGTAATATATCAAATTTCGAGACGTTATCTAATTGGATTAGAAATGATAATTTTCCTATTTTTCCTTCCATGATCAATGACTTTTTTGTAGGATCGCAGCAGTTGTCTAAAGCACATGTTTCACTACCTCTCTTGCTCAAACTTAGCAGCTTCCAGTCTCATAAATCCTACGAAGAATATCACTTATTCCAAACCCAATCTACAATTCTTAAATAGTTAGATTGAAGTCGCAGGAAATAAGGGCCTGATTCCACTTTGGGAAGGTCGAGGATGACGCTTATCAGAGGACCGTTTCAATCAGGGAATCCTCCATCTCAGACTGATGAAGCCCCACCAACAACCTTTGATGAAGTGTCGAACCCTAACTTCGACGATGCCCCAAAGTCTGATGCAGCTGCATCTTCAGACCCATATCCTGCTGCGGAAATCCCGACGAGGAAAACCCAAGTACTGCCACAAATAAGCCCGATGGTGCATCCTCAGAGGCCGTTACCGTTCCTAAAAGGCATTGAACTTCGTGAAGACCGTGTCCAGCAGCAGAGAAATGCCCCACGCGCCTGAAGCTAACGAGCCTATAAGTCTGTCTAGTGCCTCCACGGACACAATCATCGACTCCACAACGTACGACGGCCTGGATTCAGAAAGCCAAAACGAAGATTTCGTGGCTTCAGGGTAGATACGCCCTCTCAGAGACTGAATCCCTGGCTAACTCAGATGCCCCGGCAAGTGAAGGTGAAGACAAGCTTGGCTTGACGGAAACCCTGCTCTCATGGAAGAACAAACTGACAAAAGAAAGCTGGCAACAGGCCCATGGGATCCGATGACAAACCAACTAAATGTGATCAAACTGACGGGCCCTCACTGCCAGAAGTTCAAGGGGGCCACATTCTCTCTCGCCATTACAAACCAGTGATGACGATGTTGAGCCAGATGCTGACATAACATTGGACGATTCAGACTGGGAGACACCACTGCCGAATAGAAAATTCTATACTCCAACAAATGAGGCATGGTGGTCGTCCCTTAGCCAGCCAGTCTTGCGAGTTGAGTGGGTGGTGGATGTGGAGCTTCAGAATTATGGGGTACTGCAATTTCTGGAGTCGCGGCACCTAGAAAATATGGTGAGGAGTTTAGGGACTTACTGCGATACAGTAGTCCGAGAGGTATATGCTAATCTCTTTTACAATGTTGTTGAGGTTAACTCAAGGAAGTATGGGAAGGTTTTTGTGCGGGGTAGGTTGTACGATTTAAATGAGTTTTTAGGAACCCCGGATGTGGCTATGGAGTATGAATATGACAATGACGAGGTGGTTCGCCTCATAACTGGGGTAGGTTAACTGTGTGGGTAGGGAACTTTTTTGTGAGCTTTTTTAACCTCCCTCTATTCCGTGCTATTCAAAATTGGAATACATAGTTGGTTGCCAACTATGAATGACACGAGGGTGCCTGAAAATATGGCTCATCTTCTGTTTGCGCTCGGCCACAATCTGCCACTGAATTGGGGAGAAATAGTGCTTAATCAGATGTCCAACCGGGCTGAGAAGGTTGGCAAAGGTATTCTGTCGTACCCAAGCATTATTTATGGCCTGTTACTCCGAGGTGGCTTCAAAAAAAATGCGGCGAGACCACGTAGTCACTAACATATCCCCTTATGCTATATCACGCCTACATCTTGCGGGGCCAGATAAGGTGATTGATCTGCTGTGGCAACCCCCTCAGAGTGCTGAACAGCTGCCTCAGCACTGGAAAGAGTGATCAAGTGTCTCGATGAGTCTATCGCATCTTTGATGGCTCAACGAGATGTTTTACGAAGTCTCCGTTCCTCCCAATAAGGGGGAGAAGAAGAAGAAACAGAAGGAGCTGGAGTCAAACAAGGATGAGTTGGACAAGGACAAGCTGAACCGAGTGGAACTGTGGAACAAGCAGGGGAGTTCATGGTGAAGAAGAAGCTGGAGCTGGAGAAGAAGATGGATCAAGTCGGATTCCGACTACTTAGACCTCAGCTGGTCTTGTCTTTTGTGTGTGCATGTTTGCTTTTGTTTTGCATGCCTGACCTGCTTGCGTTTTATGCCTGCGTATGAATTGTTTTATTTTTTGCAAATGTTTATTTCAGACCTCAAATCGGATTGTACTAGTTTTTAGTACTTTGAATAGTTTAATTGCTATTCTGTTTGCGTGTACTCTAACAATTTTTTAGTGTTTGTGGTTGAGTAGATTTTGCCTTCAGGGTAGTTTCGTTAAGTCTAACTTCTGCAGCGGTTTTGGAAAGAAAGATAAAAATGAGGAGATTGTTAATGTTGAGACATCAACGTTGACAATGTTGGGAAAACATTCTAGTCAACATTGTTGTCTGAGAATGTATCCTACCTCAGTTTATCTTTATGCCCAAAACACGTTTAAATTGATGATGTGGCTTTTCTTAGTGTTATGCAGGATTTGGATAAGGACTTGAATGGATCAAAACGCGTGGAATGCGTGTGGAGCAGCTGGAGCTAATTTTTGAAAGGAGCATACTAAAAATAGGACGCTTGGAGCTTAAGTTGGAGACCAAATCCTTGGAGCTATCCGAATGACTCAATAATGGTCACTAACGGACTTATTGGACGTAAATGGAAGTTACCAAGTCGTTTTGTGAAGTCAACACATAGTCGAAGACAAGAAATAGGGACTTCACTTTCCCGTTTCAAGTACGACGATGAGACGCAAAAAATATCGAGCTTACTTGAGAGATTCTGAGCGAACCAGAGTTTAGTTTTTTTTTTCCTTTTAGCCTAGTATTTTAGTTTGCAAAAGTCTAAGGACTTTGTAGTTTGGTAGGATCATTTGATTCGTTTCTTCGCTAGGCTTGTTTTTTGTAATCCATTTTTTATAGTGGAATTTTGCCCTGATCAGGCACGCAGCAAGTTTTTACAACTTGCTGCAGAATTCACAGCTTGTGTCTATCGTCTCTTTTTACTAAGTACTCTACAATATCCGATGTGCGTTTAGTGTTGGTTTAGGTGTTACCTCACCATTAGTTCCAACATTGAGGTTACCAGTTTACTACTTAGTGTACATCCATACCAGGACCCCTCTTCATATAGAGAGCTAAAATTGATAATATACAACGAATTATGTAGTTCGTGGTTTTTAGTTTTAATATTATTTATTGAAAATCCAAATTGACAGACCAAAACTTAACGGTTTGTACCAAGCATTCATGTTTAATAAAAGAGCATAGATAAATACATAATATATATTGATCTTTGACAATATTATATTTTTCAATTATAAATAGTAGATATACTGAAAGCGAAAACCACAGCCCTAATGATCATCTACATACTTCGTCCTGTTGGTTATCGCTTGATATTCGTATTGTGGTTACGGAGTTATATGATACTTTGGATCAATCTTGTTGATTGAAACGTTTGTCGTGGATTTGGTTTAATTCAATTGAACGGAAACTCGAATTAGCAAGGATGATATTTGGAATGAGATAGATATTTCAATATGAGCCGGACCGGTACCAAACCGGAATATGAAGGTGCACATTTTATCAAACGTGTATATTATAGCTATATCTTAATGATTGGCCGAACCTTCACCGCTTACGATATTATCAAACGTGTAATTTAATCCTTTCATACGTTTTAGTAAAATGTAATTTCTCTCTGGTTCGTTTGACATTTACACGGTTTTTGTCTCCAATCTCTCATATTTTACACTTCCTTTTCGAGCTTCATAACATCGTATTGAACGTCATAGAACTTACTTTATAAAGAATGTTGAGGGTTTCCGAGGAATGCTATTGACGGCACTTGTAATTTTCCTTTTAGTATGATTCTAAAGATGAAATTGCGTCAACTCATTTGGCTTCAACTATATTCATAACATAACCCCAAATTGTTAGAAACATAATCCATCCTCGGCCATAGACGTTTCCGCACTTCAAACTTCTTGATGACACTTACCAAATAAAAAATTAAAATTATTAGGGTCTTTAACATATTTACTAAATGCAGCCTCAGCTCATAAAATAATTGAAGAATAGTTCAATTTCTGGCACATCATTTGTTACCAAGCCAGCTAACGAATGCTTCCAAGGTATTCATGTCCGATCGATAATGTTTCTGGGTAAATTCGAGAAGTTCCGCCCATGTAAAATCGGGATATGCTCTTCGATTTTCATCGCTTACAAGTTCTTTCGGCGGGCTCACAATTTTGTCTGATTTCGGACATAGGAAGAATGCAAGAGATTTTCTTGGGATTTTGTTGTTTACCACCGCTCTGTGCAAGCATCCCTTGTAAATCCCATTGGTAAGAGCCTGCAATATAAGTTAATATAAAATAAAGACTCAGCCACATTTTCATGTTATTTATATTTCTTGATTAGGGCAGAGATCCCATCGTCAGTAAAAAGGTACAAAGGAAAAGTTGTGGTTGGAAATAGAGAGAGACTATGTTCCAACATAGAAATAACTTTCTACTTAACTTTTTTATGAGAGAATCTTAAACACTATATTTAGAATAAAAGCATAATGTATATGTATGGGGTATAATATTCTTACCATGAAAGTGTCGCCAACGTTGACGACAAAAGCTTGTGGATTGGGAGTTATTGAGTGCCATTTTTCATCGACATATACTTCAAGTCCACCAACATCATCTTGATGAAGCAAAGTTAGTGAAGTAGGGTCACAGTGAGGACCAGTTCCAAGTACAAGATCGGGTTTTTGACAAGGCGGGTAATAATTCAATCTCATTATCGATTCATTTCCTTCGAAGAAGTCCCTGTAATAGCTTGATCCAACGCCTAAGCTCGCGCCCAAGAGCTCCATCACCTTAAGGGATAGCTCGCTCATTGCTTCACAGTATTCTTGCAAAACCCTCCTAACAATAAAACAGAAGGAAAAGATTTCGTGAACAATCATTTGCAGCCTTGTTCGTAAGAAAACCTATGAATTAAATCCCAGTTTTCTTACCCGATCTCAGCAAAATCTTGTCCCATTTTGTCCAAGAAAAAGCTTTCGACGATGTTCGAGGACTGTTCCTCAGCACCGTAACCAAAAGAAAGAGTTTCTTTCCAAGGAAGTTTTGTCGAGAATCTGCCCGTGAAGCTACTAGAATAGCCAAAATTTTCGCCGGGGTTTCTCAAAGCCCTCTTTTTCACTTCAATGGGCTTCTTAAAGAAGAACTCCAAGCCCTTGTGTGCTTCTTCTATGAGCTTCATATCGATCCCATGGTTCAAAACAAGGAAGAAACCGTGCTTTCGGCATGCTTCATGGACTATTTGAAGTGCAGTAGCCACATATTTGGAATCTTTATTAGACATAAATGCCTCTAAATCTATTGATGGGACCTCGAATTTCGGGGGAGGTTCTTGGCCTGGTTTTTCTTCCTCGGGCCAAATGAATGGAGAAGGGATTTCCATTTGGCGTTGCAAGATTTGTGCATCAAAGACAAAAGACTCTTCTTTTGCTGGCATTGTAATGATGAAACTTCAGTTTTTTGTAAGGTTGTGAAAGAAATGGGGTTCGATTGTTTGAGAGCTAGAATGGATATAAGCACTTTTATAGGGCGAGTTAAAGTGAATTTACGACATTGGGTAGAGATGGATGAAAGGTTGCAAGTGGTGAGAAAGTAAAATACTACTTTTTTTTTCTGAACGGTGGAGGGATGAGTTAATTATAAAAGTAGGCATTGTTCCAATCTTCAATTACAAAAATAATCATTATGTGTATTGTATTACGAAAATAGATATTCTTTTCTTTTATTTACTTTTTGTTAATTAATTTTATTATATGCACAAGTTTATTACATAAATAGGCATCTTTTATTTTTGTATGAATTAATTATACAGAAATTAAAGACAAAAACATAATATTTTATTATGTTCAAAAGTTATTACGTAAATAGGCATCTTTTATTTTTTGTATGAACTAATTACACAAATTAAAGACAAAAATACAATATTTTATTATGTGCAAAAGTTATTTCATAAATAAGCATCTTTTATTTTTTGTATGAATTAATTAATAATATACACAAATTAAAGACAAAGTTACAATATTTTATTATGTGCACAACGTTATTACATAAATAGGCCTTTATTTTTGTATGAATTATAACACAAATTAAAGACAAAAAGACAATATTTTATTATGTGCACAAGTTATTACATAAATAGGCATCTTTTATTTTTGTATGAACTTACACAAATGAAAACAAAAATACAATATTTTATTATGTATACAAGTTTATTACATAAATAGGCATCTTTAATTTTTGTATGAATAAATTTTACAATATACAAAATACAATAGAAATTATATATATGACCCATAAAAATGAAAAAGAAGACGATAAGCGATTCACACAAATAAAAGAAATATATTGCACAATTAAAAAAACAATCATAGTAATCACTACTAAAAATTTTATAGTGTTTTTCTAGAATCGTCGGAACATCAGACTCATTTTCGTGAATGGTCGAAGAACCGAAATCGGCTCGATAATCCGACAAAATAGATTCAATCCGGGCGAAATCGGATCGATCAAAATCGATGTTTTTGTCCTGAACAAGTGAAACCAACATAGAACCAAAATATTCAAAAATTAAAAAAATAAACCGGCTAAATGAAAAGCTTTGTATATCGGTGTGTAGTACTGTCAATTTGGCGGGGTGGTCCGGGCCGCCGCCCGCCAGCCCGCCATCTGGCGGGGTGGGTCGGGCCTACAAAAATGGGGACCGCGCCGCCCCGCCGCCTATATAATAATTTTCTATATTTCTTACTTTAATTTAAAATTTTAATTTACTAATAATTTTTTATTAATTATGGTATATTAAAAAATTATGGATAAGTATGCTGTTAATTGTGTGATTGATAATAAATATGGTATTAATTAGATATAATTAATGAATCATTAATTACACTAGTAAAACCTGCACACCCTACGTGTGTGAAAAAAAAAAGAATAGATCAATAATACTAAAAATAGCATTAACCTGTTGAGCGTGTGTTGTAGTTGTAGATAGATTTTAATTTCTTTATTTTTCAATTATTATTAATTGTAGAAAAAATTAATAATAGTCTTGTATTAGTATAGCAAGTGGCAGTTAAGAGGTTGGCCCACGACCCTCTAAACAAATAGGTGTAACTTTCGAAATCTTTTTTTCCCTTATTATTAATTAATAATTATAAAGATATGACACTTCAAATTCTGATTTATTAATTGGCTGATTTTACACACCAAATTAAAATGAAAGTGACGGTTTATATTCATGGCTGAGCATTTATATAATAGTATAAGATTACCTAATTAATTATATATTTCTTATCTATATAATATATATATATAATAAAGATATTGGCAGGCCGGTCCACGGGCTAGCCCACCCCACCCCGCCAAAGCCCGCCTGCACTGGCTGGCCCGCCGAGGTCAGCCCCTGCCGGTCCTAAAATATCGAAGCCCACCCTGCCCTTTTGGCGGGGCGGGGCGCGGGCCATATTGACAGCAGTATTGGTGTGTTTCCAAATTGTTGCTGGCTAATAAAAATTGAATAGTTTTAATATTATTTTATATAGTTATAAAATATTGTTATGAAAATTAGACTCCAAATACCGAATTTAGAAATAGGATTCTGTAAGCTGTAAAAACAATTGCGATTTCGTGTTGATTCTATTAATCGAACTATGGCGAACCTTACAATTTGTATACAAATAAAGGTTAAAATAATTAGAAACATATTACCAATAAAAAATTATGAAAATAAATTATGAAAATTTGAGAGTATTTTTGTAACAATTAAAACAAAGTACCTGTTGTTGTAAAGCACTGTTAAATAAGTATCTATAAATGTAAAACACCGGTGGAAGGATGGATAGATTTGGAATATTACAGGTTGATGTCTCTATTACGTTGTTGTCCTATAAAATGATTGGAGATGATGGGATCGGTAGTAAGCCCACTTCGTTCGTACGTTGTTTTATTACTACTGTTTTCTCTTTTGTCCGTATATAACAATATATTGGGCCCTTAGACCCGTGACGTGGATTGGTTGCTGACGTGGCGGGCGTGATGACGTGTCAGAACTGATAAGGCGATGAGAAAGACACGTCGAGGTGGCAGGACCCGTTAGGGTCAATGGGGCGCAACAGATCGTGAGGTCTCGACCGTTACATTTCGAACGTACGAACCAAATTGATGGCCTGAAGGGGTATTTGGTAGACTAGCTCAGAAGTCATGACTACTTGTCCTATAAAATTGGTCAAAAATATTTTAAAAGTTGTGTGTTAGGATCGGTTTACGCGTTTAGAGGGGGGGTGAATAAACGCTTGACGCCTTTTTCGGTACTTAACCGGTTAAGGTTAATACCGGTGCTTGATTTTCCTCTGTGTTATTTGCGGAAGCTTGTAGATCGGTTCTGATTCAGAGACCGATAATCTGTGCGTAGTGTTAGTGTGTGTGAAAGACAATATCAGTTTGTTTCTGGAAGTTCGGAGTTGAATCTCCTACGTCTCCCCTTCTTCCTCGTGAGGAAGGTTCACTAGACTTCAGTTATACACTCGCAGTACAACCTACCCGGCTGCCCTCAGCCTTATCTAGTGAATCCTAGGCAGTCGTAAAATACAATCCACCTACTTCAACAGCTTTTTACAGTCCGTCGGAATAACAATAGCTCACTTACTTAACCTGACCGGTTATCGTACAGTGAGGACAACACTTTCTAAATTTCTCGCTTTGTTCTTGACTTTCGTCTGATTGATTTCTCGTGGTTGTGTTGTTGTCTTCCTCAGTGTTTCTTCTATGATATATATACTTGTTTGTTGATGAAGAAGACCGTTGTGAAATAGCTCCAAGTGCTGAGCTGTGCATTAAATGCACTTTCCCAAAATGGGTACTGTCCGGTCTTGGCAGCAGTTCATACTGTCTCACTTGCTTTTTCCATTTTAAGCTTGGCTTGACTTCGACCTGACTTCCTATGGCAGCCTTGCATTAAAGATTTCGACAGTGGGTTTCATTATCCCGCCTTGAGTAAATTTGAATCTTTGTACACGTGGCATGCTTGATGACAGAACTCCGGTCTTCGTACTTTATCGATTCGGTATCTGAGTTCTGATCCTGGCTCCCGCCCTGTCAAGTATGTCTATGCATACTGTCCGGTTTTAGGCACGCTTCTCCTAACAGTCAGTTCTTGTGTTCTTTTTAACTGATGTCCGGTCTCCTGCGCATTTGTAATCTGCTGATTGACATCCGGTCCTTTAATCTTCTTCAAACTGGTATTCTTAACCAGGCTTGAGCAGTTTCCTCCAGACTGATTATCTGGTCTTTTAATCTTCGGTCTTATGTTCTTCTGACCGGTATTCTTAATCAAGTTTGGACAATCACCAAAACTGTTTAATCTGAATTCTTGATTCACGATTCCTAACAATTTCCCCCTTTTTGGTGATTGTCAAAACCTAACGAAGCAGAACGGTGTTTATTATATCAAAGGAAATTTGATACAAAAACTACCGATCTATTACAACCGTTGTTGGCCTATCTATTCCTTAGATATGCTAAACTTCTTCTGGTTGTTGGCATTGTCCGGTTTCTCTGGTACATCCCGGTCTGCCTCCTGCTTCGCCTCAGTGCTGCAGCAGTTCCATCTGCTCTTTCTCCTTAGCTGGCAGCACTCTACTCCACACTGCTTGACACAACGGTATCAGTATACTTCTTCGATCTTCCGGTTGATGGCATCCCCAGGTCTCTCTGGTACGTCCTGGTCTGCCTGCAGCTTCGTTCAGTACTGCCATCTTCCCTTTCTCCTTAATTAGGGCAGTACTCTTCTTCCCCCTTTTTGACAATCATCTGCCCGGTATGAGGGAAGGTAGTCATTGTGCAAGAGAGTCATCATCACCGTTGTTCTCTCCTTCTGAGGCACAATGAAACCGGTAGCTCCGTGGCTGCGCTCAGATTTGGCAGGACGCTTCAAGGTCTGCAAAAATCTTCTTCTGAGCCGTCCAGTCTGAGCAGCTCTTACAAAGCTCCGGTTGTCTCCAGGACTCATGCTTTTTGTTGAGCTCCTTGGAGGGTCGGTTGTTGCGTCATGGTAGGTATCCGCTTGTTGACACCACTGAAAGCGCAACGAAACCGACAGGAACCGGTGTCCGGGTATGTGCCTGGCATGGCATTCAATCCCGGGTAACCGGTTTCCCTTTTTCCAGTCCCTTTCCTTGATGAATTCCCGACCCGTTTCTTCGAAAGGCGGATTGGAGCGGTAACGTAGCCCATGGCTTCTCAACCGCTCGGCTACTACGCCGTTTCTCGGTGGGTCGATGGTCTACAAGGGACTGGAGGGGCGCCATCTTCTCCTTTGGGTCCTTGTAGTGCCCTGATGGATCGCCCGGTCCGTGGCATCTTTTGTTCAGCTCTGGGTAAAGAGCTGATGACTGGGTGCATCTGATCCAACTCGTCCAGTCATCAGAGAGCATCCCAGAGCCCTCCTTCTGTGCCGTCGGACTTGTTTTAAAAAGCCTGCTAGTCCACAGCAGCGTCTTTGTAGCTTTGTTTGACCGCCATGAGGTCTTTGAATGATCAAATGGATGAGTCTGCATCCAGTCTGTTGGAGATACTGCTTTGAGGCGATTGGGTAAGAAAACTGGGCTTGGACTTGTTAAGCTTTTTCTGGTTGTGAGGCTTATCCTGACTAAGGGTTGTGGAAGTTTCGGTAATTCAGGCATTTTGAACTTAGTTGTTGTTGAGTGACTGGGATTTTGAAGAGGGTCGTGAGGTCTTTAAATAGCCGAAAAATTCCTGTCACTTTGTATCACGGGCGCACAGTAGTCCAGGCCATGCTTATCTTCTTTTCAGTGCGTCGGAGCTTTATGTCTTGTCCGATGACAGAGATTCGTTGATGACATGACTATTCACCTTCTCAAATATCCTGCAAGTTCCAAAGCCAGCTGTATTAAACTCAGTAATGTGTGCGTTGATGAGGCACAGTTATCGAAGAAACTCGGTCTTTATCCGCTTAGTAGAGGTCATCTGTTTATCCATTGGTCAGTCTTGGATAGTCTCGGTTTCAGAAGGCTTTTGAGGCGACTTGGGTACTAAGACATAGAGTAGGCACTGCTTTTGAGAACTAGTCTGGTTCAGTTGTGCGTAGTTCACCGGTTTGTCATTCCTGTACTTAGTCTCTCCTTCCTGATTTCAGTACTCCCGACTATCTTCACCGAGTTGGCAACCTTAGTACTTCTACTGCTTTTCCTCTTAAGGCTTGTAACTTTGCTCCAATAGAAGAACTTGCTTGTTGACCCATGTTTGTCTGCTCCTTAACTAACCACTTGTTAGAGTCTGAAACTGCACTCAGTCATTCAGCAGGTTGAGAACCAGTTTCCATGTAGAGCGTCATGACGCCATTTATCTGGAACTGAGATGATTTCCTTCACCAATTTCCTTGTTGTGCTTTTGTTGTTTTCCTTAGTCGTCTTTCTCCGGTATGGACTGTCGGTCTTTGATAGGAACTTCCGACCTTAGTTGATCTCGAGACTGGTTCAGTTCCTTCTGATGAGTTTCTGCTTAGTTTGTATTTCCACCTGTTATTCTGATCAGTTGCCAGGCTGACTTTATCGTCTCTTGAACGCAGTCTTGGTCTTCTGAGAGTCTTTTCTACCCTTTACTTGAGGCGTTCCCCCTCAGTAGACTCCCTTAAGTGCAAAACTTCTAGCAATACACTGTCCCGGTTTCTTTTAGACACGTATTACTCTTCTGAAACTGGTTTGTTCCTTTATAACTTGATTTTCCCAGTTCGGATCTTCCTTTCTGGGGTCCTGTCTGTTTGATACTGCTTGATTATCCCGATCATCTGTTTGTGCTTTTGCCAGACAGCTGACTCCTTCTCTTAACTGCATTTTTACCTACACTTGCCAGTGGATAGATGACTCACAGCATACGCTATGGCCCTTAGACATAATGTTAGTATCAGGCTTAGAAAGAACAGCTCCTTTTATCTTTTTCTGCACTCATACTGGTGATGAGAGTGGGTAATTATTTAACTTTAATAATTATACGAGAATTTTAGAGTTCCCAGATGATTTATTCTTAATTACATGAATTCACCAGTAACTAAGCATACTGAGTTGTAAATTCTTTCTTACTTGTACCGGTTCAGACAGTTGCTTTACTTGATTTCTCATCCGGTTAGTATGGTTATGTCTAATTTTTAGTAAGACAATCTAATGATATTTACATTTTTACCTGGATTACCTATTTCAGAGGTAACCGCTGACTTGGCACATGATTCAATCTCAGTGGGAGTCTTTCCCCCTGGGCATGTGCCGACAGCATCTGCTGTCTAGAGGTTAGTAGAACCGGTTGAGTTCCTGCATGAATTCCTGCAAGAACAAATAAAATCCTCGGTACCCAAATCTCTTTGAGTCCGGTTAGGAATTAGTACCTTAGGTATCCATAATTGGATTATCCTAATGTGTCTGCCAGTAGTGGGATCAATAAGATATTTATATTTATTATTCCTCTTCTGAGACCGGTCTTTGGGTCTACCGTAGCCTTGTGTCCCTGATTCCGTATCGTGACCATTCCCCCTTGGTTGTTGAGGTCTTCTTCTTCGTAAATCATAACTTACTCCGGTATTCCCCCTTAATTGTTGGGGTACTCCTTTATGTGGAGCATTTCTTACATTATTCCCCCTTAATTGTTGGGGTACTCCTTTATGTGGAGCATTTCTTACATTATTCCCCCTTGCTTCCTGAGATCTTGTCCTTGCGTAGGACATTGAAGAATTGTAGCTATGTTTCACTCCAGTTTCCTTAAACCTGTTCATAGGAGCAACAGAAACTGGGTTATAGTTTTTAGGACGAACAAAGTTGATCACCTTTGATGTAGTTGGTTGTGCGGATGTTGTTGGCTCGTCGACACCAAGTTCTTTGCTGTAACCAAGTCCGGTTCGGTCACCAGCATCCCTTGTGGAACCTTGAAGACATTGAAATGCCTCTGTTGACTTAGTCCATGACTGGACCAAGGCGCTTAGCTTTTTGTTTTCTGATGCAGTCTTTTCGGCTGCTTCTTTGAGTTTGACGTTTTCTTCCTCTAGATGGACTATCTTTTCAAGAAGAGATCCGGCATCTTCTAGCGCTGGTCCCTTTCCTTTTTCTGCCACCTTTAACTTCTCGTTCAGCTTCCAGTATTCATCAGCCATATTCTGGAGAGCATCTAGAACCTCTTCATAGGTGAATTTATTTTCTGGATCTGATTGATCTCCCACTAGGCAGATAAGTTCTGGTTCATCTTTGTGATTGCTTGGTTTATCCTCAGAACTTGATTCATCGGAGTCGGTATCATCCATCTGTGGCTGTCTCCATTAGTCGTGGAGACTTGTGCCTTTTTCCGCCTTGGGTGTTGGTCTGTTTCCTCTTTGGGGTCACTTTCAGTTTTGAATCCGGTCCTGTCACATTTAGACTGAAAGTTAGTATTATCGCTTAGCTTACGTTGCTTAACCTGTGTCGCACTGGATGACTTTCCATCTTTCAGTGCTTCTGCTGGATTTTCCTTGAGCTCGTTTATTTCTTGGTTTTCTCCAAGTTGACTCAGTTTGATCCACACTTCCTTAGCGGTTTTGCCTGTCATGACTTGTCTGAAGACCTCTATGTCCAGAGTCTTGAATATGGTATTTTTTGCAATATTATCCAGATTTGTCTTTCGTTTTTCTTCTGCTGAAAGCTCGTGTCTTTCCTTCCGAATTTCTCTTGGTTCGTCAGGATAGACGGCATGTCTTACGTTGATTTTGTTGAACACAAACGGTCCATTTTCCAGTACGTCGATCATTTCATCGTCTTGCGCATAAAGGTAGGTCATCAACCTTATTTTCCACTCAAGAAAATTTTCCCTGCTAAACATAACAAGCTGATCTGATAAAGTCATGGTTAGTGTAGAAGAAATATCAAGCAAACCCGCTCTGATACCACTTGTTAGGATCGGTTTACGCGTTTAGAGGGGGGGTGAATAAACGCTTGACGCCTTTTTCGGTACTTAACCGGTTAAGGTTAATACCGGTGCTTGATTTTCCTCTGTGTTATTTGCGGAAGCTTGTAGATCGGTTCTGATTCAGAGACCGATAATCTGTGCGTAGTGTTAGTGTGTGTGAAAGACAATATCAGTTTGTTTCTGGAAGTTCGGAGTTGAATCTCCTACGTCTCCCCTTCTTCCTCGTGAGGAAGGTTCACTAGACTTCAGTTATACACTCGCAGTACAACCTACCCGGCTGCCCTCAGCCTTATCTAGTG
Source organism: Craterostigma plantagineum (assembly GCA_027422505.1). Classification (NCBI taxonomy): domain Eukaryota; kingdom Viridiplantae; phylum Streptophyta; class Magnoliopsida; order Lamiales; family Linderniaceae; genus Craterostigma; species Craterostigma plantagineum. The sequence continues at coordinate 8,125,564 of JAPQWV010000024.1, forward strand.
AATCCTAGGCAGTCGTAAAATACAATCCACCTACTTCAACAGCTTTTTACAGTCCGTCGGAATAACAATAGCTCACTTACTTAACCTGACCGGTTATCGTACAGTGAGGACAACACTTTCTAAATTTCTCGCTTTGTTCTTGACTTTCGTCTGATTGATTTCTCGTGGTTGTGTTGTTGTCTTCCTCAGTGTTTCTTCTATGATATATATACTTGTTTGTTGATGAAGAAGACCGTTGTGAAATAGCTCCAAGTGCTGAGCTGTGCATTAAATGCACTTTCCCAAAATGGGTACTGTCCGGTCTTGGCAGCAGTTCATACTGTCTCACTTGCTTTTTCCATTTTAAGCTTGGCTTGACTTCGACCTGACTTCCTATGGCAGCCTTGCATTAAAGATTTCGACAGTGGGTTTCATTATCCCGCCTTGAGTAAATTTGAATCTTTGTACACGTGGCATGCTTGATGACAGAACTCCGGTCTTCGTACTTTATCGATTCGGTATCTGAGTTCTGATCCTGGCTCCCGCCCTGTCAAGTATGTCTATGCATACTGTCCGGTTTTAGGCACGCTTCTCCTAACAGTCAGTTCTTGTGTTCTTTTTAACTGATGTCCGGTCTCCTGCGCATTTGTAATCTGCTGATTGACATCCGGTCCTTTAATCTTCTTCAAACTGGTATTCTTAACCAGGCTTGAGCAGTTTCCTCCAGACTGATTATCTGGTCTTTTAATCTTCGGTCTTATGTTCTTCTGACCGGTATTCTTAATCAAGTTTGGACAATCACCAAAACTGTTTAATCTGAATTCTTGATTCACGATTCCTAACATTGTGGCTAATCGCGAGCTCGCCCCAATCACTTCGAAAGCTGTTGATATTTATAAGATTGGAGGTTGTCCCATATCGACTAATGCTTGCTCTTCGAGCAACTATATATGTAAGATGCTTTTTCCTCTTATCGCCAATTAGTTTTAGGAATGACACCTTCTATTTCTAGTATGGTATCAGAGCGAGTTCGATTCTGCTCACCGTCACCGGATTCATATGTCCACGTGTTAGGCCAGCATGCCACACGTGAGGGGGCGTGTTGATATTATCAGTCCACATCGACTAATTCAAGCTCTTCGAACAACTATACATAAGAGGATTTTTCCTCGCATCACAAATTGGTTTTAGGAATGACTCCTCTGTTTCTAATAAAGCTGTAAGTTGACCCCTGGTTCATTGAAATTCATTTCATTCAAATAACTTGCGTTCGTAACAGTTGTTGGAGACACATCCAGTTCTCTCAGATGCGAGAAAGCTCCTGAACATCCAATAGTTCGTCGGGAAGTTTTATTTTCGTTTTGCTATGAAGCAAAATTTCTAGTCCTTGTTTCTTTGGGACGAAGCACAATAAGTTGAGACAATTCCTCTTCGTATAACGTGTAAAATACATATCTAACATGCCACTGATATGATAACTGTGGTTGTGTTTGTTATCACTTGGGGCATATATATATAATATATATATATATATAATATATATATATATATATATATATATATATATTGCCGACTTTGAAATCTAATTTGAGTTATACCGAACCTAATTAGACGGAGATTATTAATAGTATGTGCGTACTCACCTCAAAAGTCAGCATTCATATCAATCTAATTAATTTCCAATATGAGAGAAATAGGCCCGACTTATATAAACACACGTGATATTAATACGAGAATGCAAACAAATAAAATTTGGTGATCCATAATGAAACGCGTATGCTACTTACCATATTATCGTGCGAAATATAGATATCCCTTCTTAACTAATTTGATATTAGGCGGATGATTTTATTGACGATGCTGGACTAATGATTTCAATATAACTGAGTTTGAGGTAAAAAATTGTTCTTCCACTTCTCTAGCTTTATTTTGGGGGGCTCCACTTGTTCTGCGTAATTTCTTTTTTCTGTCCCGAGGTATCCCCACTCGATCTGACTATAGGCTAGCCCCTAAATATCGGCGTGGGCTTTTTGCGCCACACAGACCTGGCGGAGGCTTAATTGCGCCACACACTCCTGATGTGTGACTATTCCCCGAGGCCAGATGGATGAATACGTACCAAATCCACCTGACAACGATTAGACTCCTTAAGGAAATTGTGAGAGGGGTGATTTGATCCCACGACTTGACACACAAAGATCTTAAGTCCTCCACCTTAACCACCAGACCAAGGCTTCATTGGTATGTCCTATGTAATTCAAATATACGAATTTATAACAAAAACAAAGGACACGTTTTTTTTATTTTCTACACGAGAAGAATGATGCGTTTGGGCTTGTTGGGCCATAGGCCCAAAAGCCAAACATAATCCTTTTTGTCAAATATCGGGTGAATTTGGAGAAGAAGTTATCGACGTTAATTCGCCCAAACCAATATCGAGTGTATGCGAAATTAATTGTTAAAGCTTGTCCGAATTTTTTGTTAAAAAATTGATGACGTGGCGGATGACGTGTCATTGACATGTGGATTGATGCGGACTGATGTGGTGCGATCTGACTGGACGTAGTGATGCGGTTGGCTGAAGGGGTATTAGATTAGGTATCAATCCAAGAGTTATGACTATTCTCAGATTAACCATGGCCAAATGTTACGTCTATTTACAATTTCGGCCCAGTCAAAGAAGGTCAACATAAAAGTTGCTTTTCATGAATTGACCCCTGCAGCTTTTCAAAAGCTATAAATAGGTCCCCTGGCAGAATGAATATTCACTCCCAGCATCTCCCTTAGGCATAATAAAGTAAGAAAAACTTGAGTCTTTATTAGATTCGCCCGATAATTTCGTTACGGTGTGCGGCGAAGTCGTTGTATCTTCCGGACGTATTGCCACAATCCGAGAAACCGAGATACGGTGCAATAACGCTTACGAAAAGCGTAAGACGTGCGTACCCCTACTTCGAAGTATAAAGCCAAAACTCTATCCGAGTTTACGAGCATCACCGACCACACGCCCAACACCGAAATAAACTGAGAAAACATGGAGATATATTTGGAAGCAGGGGCGGACCCACGTATTTTTCTGTATTCTTATGATGATCAAAATGATATTCATATCTTATATTTTTCTGTATCAGTAAGAATCATTAATTTTAAAATTTTGTATTTTGGGACATAGGATGAGATACAAAAATTGGGACAGACAATTTCATGCGCTAACACGGTGACACCGAAGTTGACATTAGCTCGCTGAAATTTGAATTTCATTATATTACGAATTTTACTTGATTACTCTAAATATGTGGGTATGTAAACTCTAACAAAGACTATATTTACAATCTTAAAAGCTTAAATTCAAATAATCTTGAAAGGATAAAAAGAAACCATATCCTTGAATCAATTTATAAATCATGTTAGGGCAAATTCCTCTTAGATACTTCTCGAATTATTTCAGTCCTCTATGAGTTTTAACATTCCTCTTAAATACTCCCTGAATTATTTCTTTCTGTTAAGTACCAATTTGATAACTTCTCATGTTCGGTACCTTTTTTAACGGTGAAAAGACGAAAATAACCTCGCATTATGTGTTGGAAAAAGCTGAAAAATCATTATAACATGAATTATACCAACAAAATTTGTTGGTTTGTTGTAATATATTTTTTTTGCGAAAAAGTTTCTGTAAAACGGGCTTTCCGCGGCTTTCGTTGCAAAATCCGCCATTTAATACTCTTACGCTGTGTTTGCTTTAATAGAAAAGCCTAGAAAATGGGTTGTAATATTATTAATGACATATTATCTCATGTTTGCTTTTATTACTGAAGCCTAAGAAAAATAAAAAGCCCGCACTATATTAACGGGCTCCTTTATTATTTATCCAACACAAATACCTAATATTATTTTATCCAGATATATTGGCCCGCCACATATTAGACGGGCTTAGACCATATTACTAGCCCAGCTACAAAGCAAAAGCAAACACAGCGTTCGAAAGCGAGGGTCGCCACAGGTGGTTGAGTTAGGTTATAAACATCACCCTAAATAAACACATTGATAACATATCACATTCATCCTAGTGCAATCAAATTAAACATCACATACTTCTACACATTCATTCGAACACTAAAAGTGATATACACCATACGCTCAAAAGTCAAAAGCTAACAACAAAGTAGAAACAGAAAACCCAACAAACAACATTGGAGAGCTTTCAACTTTCTAATCTCAAATCGATCGGTAATCATTATTACATCGTCGGCTTTAATCAACTGCGCCAGCCATTCTGTCGTTTTGTCTCGAAAGATGCGCCGTCGTTCAACATGTCCTGAGCATCGGTCTCCATCCCGAGCTTCGACAGGGCGAGCGCCTGCATGTACAAGGCGGTTGGCCACTCGGTCGAACAAACTTGGGCCTGCATAGCGTCCCTCAGGGCAAGCTCTGCTTGGTCCATCATTAGATACGATAGGGCTCTTCTTACAAACACCGTGCCCGAAGGTGCGGGCATCATAGAAACGAGCTTCAGAAGATGAAAGAAAATTAGGTTAGATGGGCTCTTCTTACAAACACCGTGCCCGAAGGTGCGGGCACCAAACATTGGGTACTAAAGAAATCATTTGCCGTTTTTTAGTTTTATATATTACATTCTCAAAATGTCCCGTCTCGTATGAATTGAAAGCCTTAGACGTCTTATTTTCTTAGATGGGTTGTCGTCAAATTTCGTACCCAAGGCCTCTTTTTGGCCCACAAGACATGATATCATGTTGAATGACCACTTCACCTTAAAAGCTTAAGCTTTAAGGAAGTGCATCATTTGTCAATTTTATATATATTTCCAACAGTAGATATAAACTGATAGGCGGCTGCATACGATCAGTAGTAGTAGTAGTAGTAATATTAGTACCTTAGAGTAACATTCCATTGCACTCTTGAAATCTTTGTCCCTGAACGCTATATCTCCGAATTTCTTCGTGTTCACCATGTCTTGAACTTGTTGTGTCCATTCTTGGAATGACAGCTTCAGGATTTTTCATGCAAAAAGAAAAAGAAAAGAAAAAATGCGTCGTAAATGAATGGTTTACTACAACATAAGATATATCGCAAGTCCCTTTTAACTGTGATCGCCCTAATTAGCAATTCATCGCACATAACAAACTGATAAAGATTTTTACCTCATTCTCAGCTCCTTCTTCATCTCTATAGCCAATTTTAAGCAAGATGTCATGAACTGCTGTTAGGTCCATCCTTGCGCAAGCCTTTCCGAGGGGAGAAAGCATCGTCGGCAAAACGACGGGATTTTTTGTAAGGCCCATCAATTCAAGAGATGAAACCTATGAAATACGTTAGAAAGTTATCGTCTTAGCACAAATCTAAGTTCGTTATTAGAAATAAAATGAAGTCCGTGTAATAGGACAGACAGAAAGGAGACATTTTGCATGACAATGAGTGTAAGGGGGAAAAGAAAAACCTCATTTTGCTTTTGAAGAGGCGCCACTGCATTAAGAACGAATTTGAAGTCTGGCCTATCCCTGGCTTCGTATTGGAGGCATTTCGAGGCTAATTCGACTAAAGTAGATGCGTCTTCGTTGGAGTATTGCCCTTCGAGGGACGAGTCCATCAATAGTAAGAGATTTTTTCCTCTTATCAAATCCAATGCCTACAAAAGTTACACGAATCAATTATCAAGCGAAAAGAAAATGGATTCTGCCGTATGCCATAAGGTCGTTACTAATAAAATTAAGGACAAAAATGGAGAAATATGTAGTAAATGACCACATAATTAATAGAAACGGTATAGAGAAAACCATACGTGGCTAGGAGGAATATGCTTTCCACTCAGAAGGTCCAAAAGAACCGTTCCATAACTGTATATTACACTCTCTGGAATGACTCTTCCTGAAAGAGAAAGGAAACAACGAAATGAATTTCAGTTTCTAATACATAACGTAATCATCGATCATAAGATTAAGAAGAATGGGGGAAATAAAGCTAAATTGTTTCTTACCAGTTCGTAAGAATTCGGGCGGAGTGTAAGCCAAATTGGTGCTATAGCTCTTCCCATCCCTACTGTTCTTCATCAGTCCAAAACTAGACAACCTAGGATCGCCATCCTGTATTTGTAATATCGAGCAGCAAAGTTTGATAAGTCTCTAATTGCCCACGTAAATTTTCTCGAGGATCTTTAAGACAACCATCATCATGTTTTGAAGGACTTGAAGTAGGAAGAGAACCTCGTCGAAAAGAACTCTATAAGCATTCAAGTCGTGGTATATTTTATGGTTCTCAGTGTTACAGTGGTCAAGTGCTTGTGCTATGTGGTGCGCAACTCTCACACGCATTTCCCAGGGAAGAGGCTTTTTATCCCCTGCAACAAACAATAAGAGAATTTATAAGCGTGTATGTGAGTGCAAGTTCTTCAGTAGAAGAAGCATAAGCATATATAAAGTATCCGAAGAAAATTTGATAATCAAAATCATACAGTGAAAAAGGTGCTTTGACAGAGAATCATTAGGCATAAATTCTGCAACTAAAAGGCGTTCATCTCCCTCAGCGCAACATCCTAGAAGATTCACCATTTTCTTATGTCTAACATTCCCAACGCCAGCAGCTTCTGCCTGCAGATGAGATGAGTGCACTTTTATCGGGAAAAAATGGGAACTGTTATATTTTTACAAGAATAGTATGCTTAGAACCATCAAATTCATGATTTTCAACCCAATGACCATCAAACTAATGCTAGCTAGTCAATGAATTTAAATATAACATCAGCAAATCAGAAGCTTCGGCAGTCAAAGAAGACTCGAATCATCATGGTCAACGTAAAAAGTTAAGAAGAAAAAAGAAAGCAAAACGAAAGCTCCCTATAAGGCGTTACGTTAGAGTTGCAAATGAGTAGGCATACGTGAGTAGACAATATATCTCTAAATACTCAAGCTTCGATAGATAATCATTAGCAAATATTTTCCTTGTATCTAATCCAAGTGAGACAAGCAAAAAGAAAAACCATCGTAGTAGCAGAGTAAGGTCCAAGAAGTCATGTGGCCTGGAAAATGACTACTAATGAGTGGGCGACGGACTAAAAATTTCTATAAAAAGCTTGAGTCATTCACATTTATTACAGAATACAGAGATAGTTGTGCAATAGTAATCACATAAACTCAACCGACATATTTCCTTATATGTAAACCAACGTAATACAAAGTAGAAAGCTCAATCATCTTTCATAAAGATATCTCACCACAAACTGTTGAGGATCGGGCCAAGACTGCTTAGAGAAGCGTTTAACAGCAACAAGACGGTTACTTGGAAGTTTTCCTCTGTAGACAACGTTAGGAGCTTTCTCTCCACTCTCTGATACAATCAACTCACTGCTAAAGCCATTAGTTGCTGATCGTAGTTCAGCAAGCTCAAATTCCTTAAAAGAGGGGACTTGATCTTGATCCAAAGCTTGATCCCCATTTCCTGAATAAAAATTAATTATTATGCCCATAAAACTTAGAAGTCTGCTGGCGAAAATGGCAAAAAATAAAATCAAATGCATCCCCATTCCTTTCTGAACATAATGATGCTAATAGAAAAGAACAGAGTTCGATGGAACATAAAAAGATCGGTCCACCGGGATAAAAGTCAAACTATCAAATTATATAAAGACACACTCTACATTGGTCCCAAAATCACAAATTGACATAGTAAAGTAAGCCCTATGCTCGACCTAAGAGCAAGACCAAACAATAAACTGAAAAGAATAGGATAATGTCAAGAATCGTTCCCATCCCACATTTGAACCAAAGAAAAAACCAATAACAGCTAACAAGATTTGAAAAACCCAAAAAGTAAAAGGTATAACTATACCACTTAACAGCACATTCGCATAGCTTGCCCCCACCTACAAACCTCAGAATTCAGATACTCAAAATCAAGCGTGTCTAAGCAACGAAAGCATAGTAGCCCACGCACAAATACCCCACTTTGAGCCACAAATCTCTTACACGTGAAGTCATTATTACAAATTTACTCCACGAAGGCTACAGAAGAACGAACTATCACAGAGAAAAAACAACTCAGTACGATGAAGGGCACCTAGATCTGGCTTTGAATCGAGCTGAGAAGGTTCTTGATCAGTCGACTTAACGTTGGCAGTTTTGGACTGTAAACAGCCCATCTCTTCTTGCGTCGCTAGCCGTCCGTATTCACCACACTCACACGCAGAATACGTATGCACTGCTATGCGATTTGCAGAAAGAATGCCTCGATCGAGTCTAAAACTTGATGGGTTTTGCTAAACAACGCTACAAGATTCGATATTTATGAAGTCTGATAGAGTTGAGCACTTGGTGGGACTATGGTTGAGTTTTATTAACGTGTGTTTGTTGTACAATGTACAGAGCACACTGCAAGGCCAAGGGATGTCACATGATAAGTCTATTATTGCCACGTGAAGTGAGAGAAAGAGAGAGAGAGCATTTCTTTTTTACAGTGCTTGGCGGAAAAAACTGTGCTTGCGTCTTTTTGTGTGCTAAAAGAGAGAAAGGGAAAAGTTTGGGAAAAGGGAACACAAAGTTTGGTTTTTTTGCCTATTTTGCTGTAGTGATATTATCTGATCTCTGTGCTTTGTTTGCTTGTCTTCTCATTATTACATGGGCACTTCACCAACTTTGAAAAGCATATTTACCGGCGACCCAAAACCCGTTAGATATTAATTTGGCTGTAAAAATTTGGCCATATTGAGCTCTCAAAAGATTTATAGCCCGATTTTCACCTACTTCGAAATGTTCTATTTGTTTAGAGGTGGGGGTGGTGAATAGTGATATATTATCAGTCTTTGTAAAAAAAAAAATCAACTATATAAACAGATGTTTTATTAAGTTGTCCAATAGTAACCCTAACAATGATACATATCTTATGATGCATAGTTATACAATGAAGCTCGAATAACAAAACAAACTACCCTATTAATCTGCTACAATTCATCGCCTTAAAGGAAACAGTCTTCCTCTTCAAATGATATCCCACCATGAAATTCCTCTGAGCCAAGTTCCCCAAAACAGCAACGCCATCGCGCGGCGAAAATCCAAGGCAAGAAACGTCCTCGGAAACCCTAATAAAAGTGTTCTCGGGCCTCAACTCAACATTCTTCGAACCCCCAAAATGCAACGAAACGTTAGGCACGTCGCTCATTTTTCGACCCGTCTTCCTATTATAACAAAGCCTCAAACCGTCCCTCGGGCCAACGACCTCAGATCTTATCGCCTTCTTCAAAGCTTCTTCCAGGGGATAGTAAAACTTCTTCGGTAAATAGGATAGTATCGACCCAGAATCTATAACAATCCTTTGGTAAGAAAATAACCTCCAAAATTTATCAGAGACCCTCAGTTTCTTCGTGCCAATCGATAAATTCTTCAGCTTTAGGGCGTACGAGTTCTTGAAAATCTGAAAACCTATCGTAGTAGCCCACATACCACCACCATTAAAAGCAGCCTTAGCTTTCTCGCCAAAGTAAACGGTGCTAATCCGAGGTGGGTTAGTGTAAGAATATTGGGAAACCAAGCAATAGGCGAATCTCCCACCAATCACACGTTTCGCCTGTCTTAAAAATGAGCCCGGCCCGTCGCCTAACCGATGACCCCGGCGGTTTCTTTCTTGAACTTGCCCACGTTTTCGTGCCCACAGCCGAAAATGAAATTAGGTATTAGGGTTTTATTAACATCTGCTTTTATGCTTAGCGTATCGTATGATAAAACGCCTTTTGAGTATGACTTGTCGGGATAATCCTCAGAATACCAGCAAGTGTTGTCTCTGCTAATGATAGAACGGGCCCCGCCTAGGGTTTTGCAAAGCTTCGAATCGCCGGGCAAGTGTTTGTAGGTTTTCGATTTCTCGGGATCGAAGAGGGGTAGGGTTTGGGGGAAGCACGAATCGCAGGGCGGGCACTGAGTCCATGTAAGAACGGTGCTCGTGTCTGCGATGAGGTTGATTTCGACGGGCGGTGTGCCGAGGGATATTCTCATGAGGAAATCGCCGTCTGAAGATTGTAAGTTTGATAGGGAAATAACGCCCGAGGAATTAGGTGATGATTCCAGGGAGAAATGATCGGCGTGTCTCTTTGAGCGATTTAGGGTTTTGTTGATGACGATGAGTTCGTCCCATTTATGAGTTGATGGAGTTAATATGTCTCTGTGAATGAGGTTAGCTGTGAAACCATTAATGCCCTTCGTTTTTGTATGAGAAAGCACAGACGAAAGGAGAAGAGATGTGAAGCTGAAGATGAGCGAACACTTGAAGATCTTCATTCTCGAGATAAATGCGAAGGTACTTATGTTATTAATGCATGCCACAGAACCCTATAAGCCATCTTCAGTATATGGTAAAGCTTCGCAAGAACAAGAAAATTGTAAGGAACATTTCATTTACTTTGGTGGAAAGCAATTATCGTTTAAAATCATAGCGAAAGTTACAGTTAATCTGCTCGACCAAATAAAAGCATAATGTTATTAGTAGCTTAACACAAGGAAAGAATGTAAGGAATAATAGGAATTGTTACCCCCGGATTCTCCGGGTCAAGGCAAAATACTCAAAAGTTAGTTATAACAAACCGAACCCGGGAAGTTATCCAACTTGAGGGACGTCATCACGAGGATCCGCAAGACCCGACCCTTTAAACCACGAAAGCAGTTCGTCAGGGATGTCCTCGAGAATGTTTCTCGAGGAGCATAGGACTCCGACCCCTCTGGATAATTTCCCCAGGGACCATCGACCACGAGTATCCACGTTAGGAGGGCAAACAGAAAATACGTCCTTGGCAAAATACCCTGAGCAGAAATGTGAGCTGATCTTTCAAGAGCCCGATCATCATGCCGTGAGAATAGTCGCGAGGGGTCCTCAGAAAATACCCCGAGGAGCTGCCTACTCCGACCTCGCGCACCGTCAGGGCAGCCGCGAAGATGTCCTCGGGAAGTATATCCCGAGGAGCTGCATACCCCGACCTCGCGCGCCGTGAGGACAGCCACGAGAATGTCCTCGGGAAAAATACTCCGAGGACCGTATACCCGAAGTCTTCGCAACGCGAGAGCTCCTCGGGCTAAGAAGCCCGAGGAGCAAAGAAGTCCGAGGAGCAAGGTCCAAGGTATACTGCTACAGCTAGCGAGAATTAAGGAATCGTGGCCACACACAACCCCCACGTATGCATAACCGGCTGAGTGAGAAGAAACCACCTGAGATCGTGGCCATGCACGAGCCCCATATGCGCGTAACCGGCCGAAGGTGGGAGAAACTGCCGGAGATCAGGTACGCTTTAGGAAGCTATAAATATCGTTAGACACCTCTAGGGTGCGCCATCCGTCGACACCGTCACTCTACCATTTTTACTACATACTTAGCCATTTGTATCACTTCATATCACTTTTTACGTTGCTCTTTATACCTTGAATCGGAAACACCCTCTTGACTAAGGCAAGAGGGCAAACGACCCCCCCAAATCAACCCTGTTTCGACAGTTTTCAGCCAAGAGGCGTGGCGAATTTAAGGCGGGGAGAAGCTCGTCAGACCACGTTCGCGGTAGGTCATTTTTCGACGGCATCAATTTGGCGCCGTCTGTGGGAAACTCTAGTTTCTCTCTAGTAGAAATTTAATATGGTGGTTGTCGAAAATGATCAAGCACCGCCCCACGTGGACGAGCAGAATCCGGCCGATACTGCTGGGTTATTCGCTGCGATCATGCAAGAGATGAGGAGGATCGGAACGGACGTAGGAGTACTGATGGCTGAAAGAAATCGTGGAAGTAATCATCGCGTACCAGAGGGGAACCGCGACGCTGAGTCGGGAACTAGAGAGTGTGATGACGAAAATCGTACCGTGGCATCAGAACCTAGGAGAGCACGCGCTAACAGGAGAAGACGCGCCGGACAGCAAGAGGCTGAAATGGAGAACCTGAAGGAGGAGATCCGAAAACTGCGGGAATGGGCACACCCGAAGGAGACGCCGCTTCCTCCTCGAGAATCGCCTTTCTCCCCAGAAGTGATCACGGCGCCCTTACCCGACCACTTTCGTACCTTCGAGATAGGTAAATATGATGGAGCCGGACACCCCGAGGATCACTTGGCCAGCTTTGAAGGAAACGCGGCGTTGTACCAGTTGGGGGATGCTGTCAAGTGCAGACTCTTCGTGACTACTTTAGCGAAGGGGGCTCAGCAATGGTTTACCTCGCTACCCCCAGGAGAAATACGGAGCTTCCAAGATCTCACCAGCAACTTCCTCAAGCATTTCTCCAATAGTCGGGGGCGTCCCTCTTCGGCTGTACGACTGCTGAACATACGACAGGCGGAGGAGGAAAGCCTGAGGGATTATCTTAGGCGATTCAATCAGGTCAAGATGGAGGTGCCTAATACCGCACCCGAGTTGCTCATCGGGGCCTTTCACCACGGATTAAGGGAAGGGGATCTATTCATATCACTGGTAAAGAAATACCCGATCACAGTGGAGGAGCTGGTAGTACGGGTGGAAAAATATGCCCGCGTGGAAGAGGCTCGAAGTCGCGAGTCCGAAGAAAAGAAACGCAAAAGTCCACCGAGGGAGCGAGGAAGGAGCCCCACGAGAGATCAAGAGCAGAGGCCTCTACCTCGAGGAAATGATTTTCCCGCACCTACCGCCGCGATGCCTCGAGCAAATCATCCCCGATGGCGGGTGAACAAGGTGCGGGCACTGGAGATATGCGATGAACACGACTTTATCAGAAGACCTCCCTACATCGGCGACCATCCGAAGAAGCCCGCCTCGGATACTTACTGCGAATACCATAATGAGTACGGCCACACCACGGAAGAGTGCTTTCAACTAAATAGGGAACTAGAAAAGTTGGTCGCCACGAACCCGGAGGCCCGAGCAAAGCTGGTGGGGGAAGATGGTGGACCGCGATATCCAGGCACCGGAAGCGGGTGGAACGCCCGACTAGAACACTCACCCCCTCACCCGAAGGGAAGGGAAACTCTGTACGTGATCGAGGATGCCAGTGGAAAGCAGTTGGATCGACCTCAAAACGTTAAGAAGCCGCAGAAATATCAGCTCTAGAGGGGAGTACCCTCATTAGTCTATGTTTATTTCAGCTTGAATTCTCTACTTTCTCGAATATTGTACGTACTTGGGATATTAATAAAGTTATTTCCTTTTTCGCACAAGGTTGTTCGGGATACATAAAAATTAATCCTTGCGAACATCGCCCAAGAGACGAAAAAAAAAAAAGAAGACCTTGGCCAAGGAAGAAGAAAATCCCTCTCTAAGAGGCTGAAACTCCTCCCCGTGAGGCTGAAAATCCCTCTCCGCGAGGCTGAAATCCCTCTCTAAGAGGCTGAAATCCCTCTCCGCGAGGCTGAAATCCCTCTCTAAGAGGTTGAAATCCCTCCCCGCGAGGCTGAAATCCCTCTCCGCGAGGCTGAAATCCCTCTCTAAGAGGCTGAAATCCCTCCCCGCGAGGCTGAAATCCCTCTCCGCGAGGCTGAAATCCCTCTCTAAGAGGCTGAAATCCCTCTCCGCGAGGCTGAAAATCTCTCTTGAAGAGGCAAAAAAGCCCTCTTCGCGAGGCATCAGAGGTTGTCCTCGGGTTTGGAGGACGCTCCTCATCCGAGGTATGAACCTCCCGAGAAAGAAGGCGAACGGAGTAAGATCATGCACGAGAATAAAGACCGCGAAGGGTCAAGGCGATGGCGATTAAAGAAACAGGCAGGCTATCACTTCACTAAGTGCCCCGGTCGCATGGAATGATATCAATACCCCCAAGCCCATGTTATCAGTACCCGAGGAGCTCTTGCCCGGCCACTTTTTTGGAAACAAGCGCCTAGAGGTCACCAAGAGAAGTGTCCCCCAGGGGTTGTCTGCAAGCGATCGCCCTCTGGGCTTCCTCATAAGTTAACCCGGTCATCTCCGTGTTACCGGCTCGAGAAGAAGCCGCCGAAGGAATTTAAATTCGAAAAGCGAAGTCGGGCAAATCCGCGTGAGGAGTGGCTCGATCAGCTTCATTCCCTGAGAGACTGACCGACTGGCTCAAGGAAGAAGTCGTTCGAATTTGAGAGAACGAATCAAGGAATTTAATGAGTGCCATAGCCAACTTTCCGGGGAATTTCCACAAAATAATCGAGGAAAACGCCTGAAGAATAATTTATATTCGAGAAACAAGACTGAGGGGATCAAAACGCATTGGAGAACAGAAAGGCCGATAAAAGTGGAGATTTTCAACAAGAAACCACGGCATATGCTAGAGGCGGATAAGAAAGTGCGCAAAGATAAGATGATACGACAATCGTTCGGTCAAAACAGTAACGTAGCAAAAGCAAGGACCGAACAGAAAAGCAAGTCAAGACAAAAGACGCGCTCTCGGCGCAACCCATATAAGCCTAATATTGTCTGAAAATTAGGAGAAAGCATAAGGTCGTCAGTTGGCTCCTACAGTCGAAGGCTCGGTCACCTCGTCGGGGACAGCTGGGACTCTTTCCTCGACCCGATCTTCCCCATCAGCATGAGAGTCGAGCATATCATCCTCAGGAGTGGTAGAGATGGAGGCGACTTCTGGAGGAACCTCGCTTTCCTTCGGCTCCGCCTGATAGCCGCCCTCGGGCGTTTCCTTGAGGGTACGACGCACATCAAGGAAATCGAAGCTGTGACGAGAGCGATCATAGCCATGCTTACGAAGTTGGGAGATGCACCCATGAAACCCGAAGCCGAAGTACTTGAACATCTCGGCGCGGAAAGTGGGCTTCGAAACGAAGTCACGAGACAAGACCTCCTCTAGTCGACGGCGAGCGATCTCCTCTTGCTCTCGCTTGATCTCCTCTTCTTTCCGCTTGGTCTCCTCTTCAGTACGGGCAAACTCGGCACGAGCGAGCTGAGCGCGGAGATCTTCAAGTTGCTTCAGCAGTTCCTCCTCCCTCTTAGCGGCTCGAGCGTTCACCTGGTTCGCTTCTTCCAATTTCTTATGAGAATCTTGGTTCGCTCGAACCAACGAGCCGTGCCTATCCGAGAGATGGGAGAGACGCCTAATAACCTCGTAGATGAGAACAAGGCCCTACGAGAAAGAAGAGGAACCATTAATACTGTAAGTAAATAACGTTTTATATATGAAATAGCATACCTGCCCCGATGTAAGAGAGACAGCATGGATTAAGTCGGGGGTCGACATGCCTCGAGCATGCTTCTTGTTGTCATCGCCCGCGGCGCTGTTAAGAAACTCCATGCAGTCCTTAGCTGGGGGACATTCAAAAAGGTAGGGTAGTTTCATGAGACCCAAAGAGCCCGGAGCTTCGAGGAGTGGAGGGGGCGAGGATTCCAAGGTAGTTTTTGCTCTCTTCGAAGAGGTTCCCCGTGGAGACGATGTGGCCCGCTTAGGGGCTGATTTGCGAACGCCCGAGGATGACGCCGGGGCTTTACCTTTCCCTTTTGATCGCGTAATCGGGGCCACGGCAGCCGTTGGGGCGACTAGAGGAACCTCTTCTTCGTCATGGGCAAGGGCGATCACCTCCGCTAGATCCATACGCTCGGCTGTTAAGAAAAAGCAAAAAATAAGACAACAACGGAAGTCGTAACTGAAAATTAGAAGACGGCGACACACGAAGTTAGCATTATACCTAACGTCGCGGATAGCTGAATTCCCTTCGAGCAAAATCCAAAGAAGCAAAGGAGATCATCTTTAATAAGGTCGGGAGCAAGGAAGCGTCTCTCACCAACCTTCGCCAGAAAGGCTTTGGCCGAACCCGAAGAGCCGGGAGAAAGAGGATGTCGTATGTCAATGTTATCATTCCAAGTGAAAGGTAAGAGTTGATTTTCAGGGCTCCCTTCAGAAGAACGGAGGAAGAAGAACTTGCTCATCCAGCCTTTATGGGAGGACGGGTTACCTTGGATAAGCTCGCCGGCGTTGGTGGGGGAGTAGAAGAATTTACCCGCCTCCTTTCGATTTATCCGCATAAGGTAAGTGATCGTAGGTATAGACGGAGAAAAACCGAAACGGCTCAAAAGAACGGCTAAGGAAATGAGGACCGAAGGAATTGGGAGCGAGCTGAGCTGGCGAAATTCCATAATACTTGAAAATCTCGATTAGAAAAAGGGGGAGAGGGAACCTAAGCCCCATAGCGACTTGGTCCAAGTAGTAAGTGCCAAAGCCCTCGGGAGGGTTGCTAGCCACGTCTAGGGGCGAGGGAGCACGGACTTCAAACTCGTCCGGCATCCCGGAACGAGCTCTGAGACGAGGGATGTGCGATGAAGTAAAGGATGAAACCTTAATCCGATGCCACGGAAGACCCCTACGACGTCTTTCTACCTCTCTAACCCAACTCTCGAAGTCATTCCTAAACTCCTTTCGGTCCAAATAAGCCTTCTCGAGAGGAAGCGGTGGTAAAGAGATCGAAAGTGAAGAGAGGGATACAGCAGCGGACGGGGAGGCCGCCGGTATCGTTCTCGAACAGGTGTTATCCGCGGCGCTCGTAGCCCCATCTACCGAAACAGCCCCCCCATCGCTCGAAGCAGCCTCATCGTTCCCCAACACCGTCCCATCGTCATTCAAGGGATCCTCACCACTACTCAAACCAACCCAATCGAAACCAGCCCCACCACTACCACTATCCAAGGAACCCCCGTCGCTACCCAACCCCGAGAAAGAACTACGACTGTTGTTACAAGACATAACTAAAGAAGAGAGGAGAAGGAACTTACCGAGAGGGGGGACTTGATCCGGTCGCTAAAGAGGAGGCGCGAGCTTGGGCGAAATTAGGAGATGGTGGAAGGAGAAATAAGACAGGTTAAGGGGCATTTAGATCTTAGAAGTTGAAGGGGCACTAAGGACGATCACAATTTTTTGGGGGGAAATTTCCCGCCTAAAGCAGTCTCCACTCAAGCAAATGAAAGACCGAACATGTAACGAGTATAGAAGCAAGGGGGTCGGCTCGAAAGTAACGCCTCTGGTCCCGAATAATTCCCTCTAGTCGGGGAATATTTTTATTCTCGAAATCATCTCATCTGGTCCGGAAATAATTCCCTCTAGTTGGGAATATTTTTATTTTCGAAATTATATTCTATTCGCAGGAAATCGTCTCCTCTGGTCCGGAAATAATTCCCTCTGGTCGGGAAATCATCTCTGGTCCAGAAATAATTCCCTCTGGTTGGGGAATATTCTTTATGCGCAGGAAGTCATCTCTGGTCCGGGAATTACACCCTCTGGTCGAGAATATGTTCTGTCCGGAAAATTATATGTGCGGAAAATATCGCCTCTGTCCGGAGCATCGCGCCTCTGACATGGGAGTCACGTCTACTTGCTGGAAGTCGCCCACTGGTCGAGAATCACGTCTGCTAGTCTGGGATTCACCCCTCTCAGGTTTTCTGGTATGGAGTCTATATATTCTGGTCGGAAATTATCTCCGCTGGTCGAAAGTTATGCCTTTCGTCGGGAAAGACACACTGGCTTGGGACTGAAGAGGGAACGTGCGGGAAGAACAGAGCCGCTCGAGTATTTTGCCATGACCACTCAACGTCCAAAATTCACTAACTCTTTTGGACTATTCGCGAGGGGGACTATTGTTACCCCCGGATTCTCCGGGTCAAGGCAAAATACTCAAAAGTTAGTTATAACAAACCGAACCCGGGAAATTATCCAACTTGAGGGACGTCATCACGAGGATCCGCAAGACCCGACCCTTTAAACCACGAAAGCAGTTCGTCAGGGATGACCTCGAGAATGTTTCTCGAGGAGCATAGGACTCCGACCCCTCTGGATAATTTCCCCAGGGACCATCGACCACGAGTATCCACGTTAGGAAAGCAAACAGAAAATACGTCCTTGGCAAAATACCCTGAGCAGAAATGTGAGCTGATCTTTCAAGAGCCCGATCATCATGCCGTGAGAATAGTCGCGAGGGGTCCTCAGAAAATACCCCGAGGAGCTGCCTACTCCGACCTCGCGCACCGTCAGGGCAGCCGCGAAGATGTCCTCGGGAAGTATATCCCGAGGAGCTGCATACCCCGACCTCGCGCGCCGTGAGGACAGCCACGAGAATGTCCTCGGGAAAAATACTCCGAGGACCGTATACCCGAAGTCTTCGCAACGCGAGAGCTCCTCGGGCTAAGAAGCCCGAGGAGCAAAGAAGTCCGAGGAGCAAGGTCCAAGGTATACTGCTACAGCTAGCGAGAATTAAGGAATCGTGGCCACACACAACCCCCACGTATGCATAACCGGCCGAGTGAGAAGAAACCACCTGAGATCGTGGCCATGCACGAGCCCCATATGCGCGTAACCGGCCGAAGGTGGGAGAAACTGCCGGAGATCAGGTACGCTTTAGGAAGCTATAAATATCGTTAGACACCTCTAGGGTGCGCCATCCGTCGACACCGTCACTCTACCATTTTTACTACATACTTAGCCATTTTTATCACTTCATATCACTTTTTACGTTGCTCTTTATACCTTGAATCGGAAACACCCTTACTAAGGCAAGAGGGCAAACGACCCCCCCAAATCAACCCTGTTTCGACAGTTTTCAGCCAAGAGGCGTGGCGAATTTAAGGCGGGGAGAAGCTCGTCAGACCACGTTCGCGGTAGGTCATTTTTCGACGGCATCAGGAATCATGTGATTTAAAACCATGTTTTAAAAAGGGGCAATTTGATGTCAGGCCCAACATAAGTTTCATTTAGATTTCAGGCCTCTGTCAGAAAATTTTTTAGTTTTAATGACACGATACAATTTAGTGTTTTTCAGTACCACTTTATGGACCTGTAGTACCACTTCATGGACCTGCAGTACCACTTCATCGTTCTGCAGTACCACTTAATTGTTCTGTAATAACACAAAACGATAGCCTGATACCAGTTCATATACACTGCATAACACTTGCATAAATTTTAGGTCTTCATCTCTAAATTTTACAAAAAAAAATGGGTCCTTAACCCTAAAAGTTTTCTGCAGTGGCCTAAAACCTAACTTAAAACATCTTTTGGGACCTGAAACTTAATTAGCACTTTTAAAAAATGGTAACTTTCTAAATACGTTGTTGCAAACTTATCACAAAATTTATTATTAACTATCTTTTTTTTCATTAGAATACATATTAAACTTACAACTTTTTATTGTTGGTTTGCACCTGGGACCAATGAGTTGGTTAACCCAAAACAGTTCAGTTTTCTCTAATATCCAAATGTCATCATTCATCAAAACTCAAAATTAATAGAAGATTCATAATCTAAATTACGAGATGAATATATTGAATAATAATTTGCTTAACCAACTTAGGGTGAACAAGAAATTAATTTTGGAGAATGGCCCATTAAAATAGAAGCTAATATATATTAAGTAGAGCTGAGAATTTGGGCCCGAGCCCATGGGCCAGCCCGACGTGGTACTAAAAACACTGGGCTCGGGCCTCAAATTCTATAACCCAAAACATAATCGGGCCTATTTGACACGACCCGACAGGCCCGCTTTATTTTAGTTTTTTCTTTCCTTTCTATATATTTCATTTATAAAGTTCAATTTTATAAGTAAAATAATATAATGTATTATAACTTTTTTCATATATTTATAATATTGTGTATAATAATCGTATAAATAATTAGTATGAATAAAAAGAGTTTTTGACACGCTCGAATACTGGCAAGCGTACTAGATCGTACAAGTAGAAAATGAACATACGTCCAAGTATCGATCCACGAGGACAGCTCGATTAATTTTTAAGATATTTTTCCGATATTAATTTAGACTAAAGCGAATTTTTCTTTAATAATTTGAAGAATTGTTTTACCGAATGAAACTAAATAAAAAAACGGCAAACAAATAAACATATAATGATAAACAAGTGATAAAAGCAGATATTTGGCACGGATTAATCATACGTATTCGTGCAGTCAATTTTATTTAATCAATATCAATTTAGTTAAGGTAGAAATGCCTAACGTACGCGCTACCACTATTCGGGCCCATTTGGTTGGGAGAATAGGTTTAGACGGTATTAATTTTAGTTGGGTTTAAATAATGCTGGATAGAGTTATTTGAGGTGTTTGGTTGATAGATATAAATAATAATTTCGATGGTGTTTGGTAGATATATTTACATGGTATTAGCTCTAACTAAATCCAATTGCAGTTTTGCCCATAGATTGAATTTACATCGTATAAATCTTGATTAGGGTTTTATTCCATCGTTCGTACTTCATCAGCCTAGTTCGTCCTCCATCTCTACTCAGTTCTTTGTTTGATTAATTATTTGCTCTAGTGTGTTGTCTTTCTTATCAATACAAGATATCCAATTTGCTTCGATGCAATAAACGAGTTATTGCATATCAATATATTCAATCTAATTATTGCAATTCAGTATATTATGGACCTAGGGGTGTTTGTTCGGTACAAACCGAACCGAACCGAACCGAAATTTCGGTTAACCGAAATTTCGGTTCCCCCATTTCCAAAACCGAATACCGAACCGAATTTCTCGGTTCGGTATTCGGTTATTACCGAATTTTTTTCTGTTAATTCGGTTTTTTTACCGAATTAACCGAATTTTCAATAATAAAAAAAAAAGAATTTTAATTATATTTAAATTAATATATATTTTTTAATATATTTTTGTTTTTATAAAAAAAGTAATATTAAATTATATATATTAATTTAAATATATTCGTTTTTTATATATAATTTAATAAAATATAGTTATATTTTTATTATAATAAAATTTAATATATTTTAATTTTAAAAATTCGGTAATTCGGTATACCGAATTACCGAAAATCGAAAACCTATACCGAACCGAATTACCGAAATTTTTTTTTTAATAACCGAATACCGAACCGAAATTTTCGGTTCGGTTCGGTTTTGTACCGAATTTTCGGTTTTTCGTTTATTCGGTTCGGTTAACCGAATAACGCACACCCCTAATTATGGTTGCCATTGACCTTGATTTGCTCATATCGATTGTTTATTTGTTTTTGTTTTCAGATTAACATGTATAATTTAACATAATTTAACTATTGAATGCGTCGTCTTTCTTTATGGGTGAGTGAATTGTTTGATCGATGTAGACAAAGGAAAAAAGAGGTTAACAGATTTGCTATATAAAAAGTGTAATTAGAAAATAAATATTTAAATAAGGATAAACTTGTCCAAAAAGCTTGGGATTAGATAAAGGTAGGGTGGGAGACTGATTTATTTAATACCTTATTGAGAGTATTAACAAGTTGTTAACTAAATCCTACCATTAAATAAACCTTCCAACCGAACGCTTCTTTAAATAATGATAATCCCTCTAATCCCTTCTAATACCCTCAATCAAACGGCCCTCGTGTATTGACCAACCCCGCGATTAATCATACGTGCGGGCTCACGTGTTTTATAATAGGGAATCATAATTCATAGATTGAGTTATTAAAATTTTAATATAATGTTGATTGTAGTGTAGACGGGGAATATAGCAATATAGCATCAATTTCCTTATAATACATACATTACTATCAATATTTTCTATTCCTACACAATCTCCATCCCAAAATCGCTGCCACTGATTTGGTTAGTGTGCTCAGCTTCTCTTTCACCATTTTCTACTTCTAACGAAAAAAATTAAAAAAAAAAAAAATCACAAATAAACCAAAAACTCGTCGAACATCCCCTGAGAAAAGGTTAAAGATGCTGTCTTTAAACCTTCTTCCGCCGTCCGCCGCCGCCTACAAATCCACAACCCGAACCCGAATCAGCGCCCGACATTCGGATCCATCAAAGCGCTTCTCCTGTCCCATCTTCGCTAGCTCCACGCCGGCGAGCTTCAACCTTTCTCAGATCTCAAAAGAAAGATCAGGTTTCGCGACGATTTGGGGATGCCCTAACCGATTTTTCTCAAGATCCTCAGCTCAATCGGCGAAAGCCGCCTCCGAAACGCCGCAAGATCCCGGCCCAGACGGTGAAATCGAAGAACCGCCCAAGCCAAACAAGAAGCTAAAGCTAGCCGTCGTCTTCGGCCTATGGTACTTTCAGAACATTGTTTTCAATATCTACAACAAGAAAGCGCTCAATGTTTTCCCATATCCATGGTTCCTTGCGTCGTTTCAATTGCTGTGTGGTTCTATTTGGATGTTCATTCTCTGGTCTTTCAAGCTTCAGCCATGTCCCAAGATAGACAAATCATTCATCGTAGCACTCCTAGGACCAGCATTGTTCCACACAATAGGCCACATATCGGCTTGTGTTTCCTTCTCCAAGGTAGCTGTCTCTTTCACCCACGTAATAAAGTCAGCCGAGCCCGTCTTTTCGGTCGTCTTCTCTTCGTTCCTCGGAGATTCCTACCCACTCAAAGTATGGCTCTCCATACTGCCTATAGTCTTCGGCTGCTCGTTGGCTGCAGTCACTGAAGTATCGTTCAATTTCGGAGGATTGTGGGGCGCTATGATAAGCAACGTAGGCTTCGTATTGAGGAACATATACTCCAAGAAAAGCCTGCAAAGCTTCAAGGAAGTGAACGGTTTGAACCTTTACGGTTGGATAAGTATCGTTTCTCTTTTGTATCTGCTGCCCGTGGCAATCTTCGTGGAGGGTTCGCAGTGGGTTTCGGGCTATCACAATGCTATTACAGCTATAAAGCCTTCGACTTTCTACCTATGGGTGATATTGTCTGGGATATTCTATCACTTGTACAATCAGTCCTCTTACGAAGCGCTCGATGATATTAGCCCGCTGACGTTCTCAGTGGGCAATACGATGAAGAGGGTCGTTGTGATCGTTGCGACTGTTTTGGTTTTCAGAAATCCCGTCAGGCCGTTAAATGCGCTTGGATCGGCTATTGCGATCTTTGGGACTTTCTTGTATTCTCAGGCGACTGCTAAGAAGCCAAAGGTTGGAGGAGGAGCTGAGAAGAAGGAATGAAAAGGGGAGATTCATTCTCTTCTTTTTGGATGCTCTGTAAGCCTTTTTTTTCTTGTAGGGAGTTTTGTTTTTGCTCTGTTTTCTCGTTACTGTTTTTTGTCCTGGTTTGTTTCCCAAGCTATTTCTGCTTCATGATTTTGAGTATTGCACCTTTTCTTTTGGAACTTTATTGGATGGTTAATGAAAATTTCTATGTTGGATGGACGCATTTAGATGCATTTTCATCATATCATGGACTAATTGCATAATTTGCTTTATTCATCATGATGGAAAATAGGATACGGAGAATGCCATTGAGCTTCGAACTAAACTGTATGACCCAATTGGGTATAAGTCAACTATCATTAAAAATATGACGTGTCATGCGTATTTAGCAAAACATACGTATAAGTTTAACATGGTTGGGATTGGGTGTAATGCGTCACGTATCACTTTTTAAATGGTGTTGGGTTATACTCAATTAGACAAAACCTGAATAGAGTGCTTCCTAGCCTAGTCTCTCTTTTTTTTTACCTCGTGTTGCTATGCTTATTGATGAAACCCTTTTTTAAATGAACCTCTTATAAGGTCCATGGTTTCTATTATCCATCTATCTATTAAATTATTGAATGGCACACATCATAGTAACTATCCGCAAATTGATTTGGTGTTATAATTGTTTTTTCACTCTTATTTTGAACTTACTTCCAATTGTAACATCTAAAATCAAATTTTCATGTAGTTAAAAATATAAGTAAACTTCATACTATAATATCACCTATTAAAAATAACTTAGGGTATAGTTACATATTTATGTAGTCACTGGGTGTGCGGAAAATACTAGTGGACACTATAGTATATTCTATTGGCCTAACTTCCTAAGAGGCAAAGAAATTAGGTCATTTATAAATTATCCTTATTAAATAAAAATAAAGGGTTAATTATGATTCAGGCCCCAAAAGTATTTTAAAATAGGGTTCAAGACCTATTAGAAAAAAATTAGTTTTAAGGACCTGATTTCGGCAGTCTCACTTCATTGTTCCGCAGTAACACTTCATTATTATGAAGCACCACTTCATTGTTCCGCAGTACCACTTCATTTGTTGTGCAGTACCACTTCATTTTTTATGCAGTAACAATGAAGTGGTACTGCAGAATAATGAAGTGGTACTGCAGAACACTGTAGTTGTACTGCATAACAATGAAGTAGTACTGCGGAATAATGAAGTGGTACTGCAGAAATCGGGTCCTTAAAACGAACTTTTTTTGTGACAGAACCTGAAACCAAATTTTAAACAGTAACGAGGCCGTAACGGGGCCTGAAACGAAATTCCCCATAAATAAATAAACTGAACAATTTTTTAACTGCCTTTCTCGATTTTAACATACCCCATTGGATTGGTAGTTCGGCTAAAGGCACAACTTTATTTTGAAGGGAAAAAAATTAATTCAATGGGTCTTTACACATAAAAACCCATTTGGAAAAAAACTTGTAATTTCGTATCCTGTCAGATTTTTTTATATGTAGGTACCTAGTAGAATAAATTTTTTGCATGTAGATTCCCAATCCGCCGCAGGTACGCCATACAACAAATTAGGTATCCTATATCAACGTGTTGTGGTACGTCATACGTTGAGAAAAAGTACACCGTATTAGCACATTTAGGTACGCCATCTATAACACATAAGGTACGCCGTACAAACACATTTAGGTACCATATATCAACGTGTTATGGTACGCTATACACACAGGAAGGTATGACGTGTGAAGAAACTGGTAAACATTAAATCGAGTACCAAAATTTCTGACATGGGTACCTATCTGTAAAAGTTTTATTCAAGTAGGTATTTATGTGTAGATATCACTTATTTCAAATAGGAGAGGATGAGCAATATTTAATTTAAAAATCTTGAGGGCTCTCTTAGTACATATTTGGTAACCAAATCAACTGCAGATTACATAATAAACAAATCGATTACTTAAAGATATGTTTGTTTCGTAAATCGATCCTACACGAAAGCTTATTAATTAAAGATCCATGGAGTAAAATTAAATCAGATCACTCCACTCTTTCTTATTTGGACCCATAAAGGAATGGATATTGAATCAACCTATTTCATTATTTACAGAAACAAGTCACTAAGTTCATATATTAGAGCAAAACCTAAGTCTCTATGATGAGTAAGCCGGAAATCTATGTCTTAGTATGCAGTTAAATGGATGGAAAATAATTCATGTTAAATGACATATGATCATCCAAATTTAATTTTTTTTAATGATTTTATAGTTGATTATCCGTTAATACATATTTAATTCAATCAACTAACTGAAATCGAAAGAAGCTAATTATAAATAATAATAATAATAAAAACCCTCGTTTTCAATTTGTTGATTAACAACTCGATAAATAATTTTATCATGGATCAGTTTGCCTGTTGTTAGTTATCGACACGTCTTCCCTTAATTATTTTATGTTTTCGCCATTACAGTATTCATCGTACACAACAAACCCAAAGCCAAAACCAACATTTTACGGTTGAGGTAGATGGCACATTGATGTTCATAATATAATAATACTTCGTCTGTAATACTTATATATGGCGTATATTGGGGTTTATTTGGATTTGTTGGGGTTCTATATATCGATCTCTGAATGTTGTATTGTATCATAGCTAAGATAGTATTGTTCGTATCAGAGTCGGGGCTGAAACGGGACGCATGGTTTTTGTTGCTATATTATAAAATTAAATATTTCGACATCAAGAATAGTTGACTTTTTGCAGGTAAATTAGCTTTTCATGGCCGTTGATATGTTTTGTATTGTAGATTTATTTATTATATGAAGAGAAAGGCGTTATTCGCATTGAACTATTACAGACAAGTTTCTTCAAGTATGGCAAAGGCGCAACAACAAAAACTATACGAGGAAGAAGAAAAAGAAGAAATGACTTTCGTTCATCCTCCGATTTTGAAGAGGTTAGACTGCAATAGTTATGGTAGTATCGTAGATTTCGAAATTCTAGATACCAAATATATATATATATATATATATATATATATATCGACGCCAAATTCCGTCGAGGAGCAGTCGTCGAAGTTATTATCGGCGATGTTAAATCCCAAAGAAAATAATTTCGTCGTAAATATTATAATTCGAATTATTTCGATGGCTTTTTGGTGCAAAATGCCATCAAAAGGTTATGCGATAGGCTTTTCTTGGAATTGCCAGTCGAAATAAAATCGGTACCTTTGTAGTGATAGTTTATTGTAATTAATTCTACGTGTGAGGTCGGTTTATGTTATTAGAGAAGGTGTTATGAAACCGGCTTCAGGTGTTAAGTGACCACTTTTCCTAAAACGTTAACCCTTAAGGAAGTGCATCACTTTTTAATTTTATATAATTTATTTCAAACACGCCCCCACACGTCTAGGATTCGTACCCAGGACATGCGGGTCCCTAAGCTCTGATAGCATGTTAAGTGACCACTTTTCCTAAAAGGTTAACCCTTAAGGAAGTGCATCACTTTTTAATTTTATATAATTTATTTCCAACATCAGGTGTGTGTCAATTGAATCAACAAAAAAGTTCTTGATTGAGATATGATCGAATTTCATAGACAAAAGCAGAAAAACGGAGCCTCGATATAATGTGGTTCGGCCTACTCCATGGATCAACTAAGCATTTTTCTCTACTCCGTAAATTGGGATTACAACAGGGCCAGGCCTACCACACAGGGCCACAAATCCAGTCCAGTGTAAATAGGGCCCCAATTTTTTGTTTTATAATATAAGGGCTACTCTCTTTAATGGCATTAATGGCACTTCTGTTCTGAAATACGATGAAAGCTTATTTTCGAACACTAGGCCCAAGTTGAGTTAGGATTCTGGCGTGTACCCCAATATAAATAAATTATTAAAAGGCAGTATTTTTTTAATAGGGCCACATATGGGTCAACTTTTAGAAGGGCCAATGATTCAAAAGGGTCCACGAAACAGTGCCACAAAAAATGAAAAAATGGCCCTGGATTACAAGAATGTATCATCCTCACCAACGTAGCAGTTTAAATCGAATCCTAACTCTCACTCTGTTGAATGTTACGCTCTCTCAAATTTTTCTTAGTCGAACGCCCAAATCCAGTATTTATACAGTAGGTTTTATAACCGTTTCTTCAGTTGTATTAACGGGCTTGTATTCGTGCCTCTGAGTTGTCCCGCGAGCTCTCCCAACTAATAAGTAAAATGCATTTCAGCCCCTTAGATCACACTGCACGCCAAATCCGATGGTCATCGTTTAAACTTGATACATCAGCTTTGTTTTCAAGACTTAGAAAACCTATTCTCATTAAAATTCGATTTATTTCATCCTTTCAACATTTGAGCTCCATCTAGGCTTTGATTGAAGGAGTTTTAGCTCAAGTAATGAACGCTAATGCCCTCAATTAGTCTCTATCGATAATTAGTTTGGTTTGAACTATCGGTCTCCAATCAATCAGTGAGGTACGGAGCGAATGAATTCTGAAGTCTTCAACTCTTGAACGTCGTATAAGTCTGCTTATTAGTGTCGGTTTATAAAAAGCAAAAGAGTGTTTATGGAATTTCGAAGCTAACTCTCCTATACTCTCCTTCTTTGCAAGGAAGGGGCCCACATAAGATCTTGACTCACAACGTTGGTGTATAATCCACTTAGTTGGACTTTAGCACTTTAGTTACTCCTCAAATTCAACCAACTTTGAAAACTTTTTAGAGCCCATCGGAACATAAAGCTACCATCAGCATTTTACCAACGCAAACCATCTCGGTTTCTCGTCGGACTTTCATCACTCATTACATATCGCCCCTTTTCATAGGGCGCACTCAAACTCTCTAGGATGTGCGCGTTATACTCTCCGAGTTCTTATATGAGCGAAATCTCGCTCGTCAACGTTGATATCCTGATTTTAAGGGAGAAAGTCTTCATCCAGCCATTGTTAAATGCCCACGCAGAATTCTTCGTCTTTGCTCTTTCACATCGGTTTCCGTGTTGTGAATTTAATGATGTTGGGTAGCAAACTCAAGTCTCATAACGTATAATCAGAAAAATTGTGACCAGTTTATAAACTCGTGGACTACTCCCCCTATTTTCAATTAGTTTTAGAGTGGAATTCCATGAACTTATGAATTTGGACGGACTTATTAGGCTTTTAAGGGGTTTTTATTCCCAACAAACGTACTTTCCCAAAATGAATCTGCTGACTCTCAAGTCTCGGTTCTGGGCTTTGATACATCCATTAAGTGGACATCTTACATACCGAATGGCTCCTTTGATTGCATCTTTTGTCTTTACTTACATAATCTTCAGTCGTCGCAATGTCTTGTCTCGACTTGGATTCAGAATATAGTCGTTGAGTTGAATCTCCCTCCATGGCTTTGTTCTGACTTTTCTTGACTGAGTCCTCTCTTCAGTTTTTTTTCAGACTCTTTTTGTCCGATTTATTTTTAATCATTTTATTTTTATTGCCGTAATTGACATGAAGCGTTTTGCATTATTAGTTAATTTATTTTTGCCTTTTAAGATTTTCACCCCTTCTCATATCATATTAACATTCATAATTAGTCATGCTATTAATTAGCCTGCTACAATAATATCCATGTTTACTGAATTTGAAATAGTTTCTAGTTTCCACTAATCCAAATAACTACTAAATAAAGTTAGTGCATGGACAACTCGTAACTAAATTATTCCCATCACGTAACTCATTGCTGACCAAAGTACATATATATATATATATATACATACCAATACTATATTACAAATTTGGGCAACTATTTTGATTAATATATTTGGTAATATAAAAAATATAGGTGACTAACTGACTTGACATTCATACTCATTTGGCAGCTGAGGTTAACTACAGTCAAGTAGGATTTCCGACTTATTTTATCTGCACTAGTTCGCTTTGCATACTCAAATGTGCGTATATTCTTTTTTAATTAATCTTATTTTTTTCAAAGTTCAATTAATCTTAGTTGGCAGATGACAATTTAGACCAGTGCTTTGCTGTTTAATAAAAGAGTATAGATAGTTAGAAATTTATTCCGACATACTCCCTCTGGTCTTCAAAACATGTCGTTCTAGATATCAACACGCATATTAAGAAAAGAGTAAAATGTCTTTCTTGACCCTACCTAATTAAGTTTTTGATCTATTAACCACTATTCAACTTATTCATTCAATTTTTCCTTCATTATTAAGAAATAAGAGGGGTAATTCTGGAAATTTACATTCACTTTTTCTTAGAAAATATCAAAACGACCCCCTTTGCAGAACAGAAAAATTAACTAAAGCGACTTGTTTTAAAGACCAGAGGGAGTATTAAAGTTAGTAATATATTTTTTTTACAAGTATCAAATATGTATAGTGACTTTTAGCAACCTAAATACATTTTTTGTCCATATATATACCAATTAGTGTTTTCTTTAACGCACGCATACAAATTAAGAAACGGTAAGAAAAAGATCACACATTTACTCATTCTACGAATCGCGGGAAATACAATTCTCGCGGGAGACTTAGTTTTCCTTTATCGTAGTAGTTGAACCTATCAAATTTACTATACATATACATATAAATGTATTTACGCATTCCATATAGGTTCGAAAAATCTTTATTTGATATCATCACCCTCCACATCACAGATATTTATATACCTATAATCTCCATTATTCGCTGCAAAACTCGGAACAACATCGTCACCTGGTAATTAATGTCTCGAGAAAATACTTTCGATCTTTGTTTGAGAATCTGCAGCCCCCGTAAATTCTTCTGTATTTATTATCATTATTTTTGCGTTCTTGGAAATTATCAAATATGGAAACAATTTTATTCGACAATTTGGTTGATTCGTGTAATAATATGTTACGTGCAAGCCGGCACACTCATGCCTCGGGCTTTGATTCATTGATCTTTGCAAATATTTTGTTCTATTCATTTTTAATATTTATTTTTTCGATAATTACTTAGCAACCATATGTCACGCCACAGAAGGTTATCATTATCAATGGAGGAGGAAAAATTACAAAGTAGAATAAGTAATAACAATGGTGGGGAAGTGAGAAGGCTTCACATAGTTTACTTCCTATGTCGAAATGGTCGAAGCGAACAACCGCATCTCATTCGACTCAACAACCTCTCGACAAACGGTGTCCGATTACGAGGTTAGTTTTCTTTGTAATCGTTTCTTGATTTTTTTCTATTATTTATGTCATTTATAATGATTAATTAACTTCATGGGTTCCATTATTTGTGTTGTTGCTCAATTATATTCCCATAGATGTCAAGAGATGGTTAGGTGAATTGCGTGGGAAGAACATGCCGGATTCATTTGCTTGGTCCTACAAGAGGTTTGTGTTGTCTACGTTGTTATCTAACATTTTAAATATTATATATATATACATAATACATAGAAACAGTAAACACTACTAATCTTGAAGTTGTAGATGAAAATCCGTGTGTGTTAGTATGTGTTTTATACTTCGTTTTATTAAAGTACAAGTTGGAATGCAGAAAGTACAAGACGGGTTATCTGTGGCAAGACTTGATTGATGACAATGATCTCATCACTGCGATCGCAGACAATGAATATGTCCTAAAAGGATCTGAAATCTCAAGCATAGCAATAACTGGAAAAGGTAAACATGATGATAGATATGATCACTTGTCTTTTTTACATGGGTTTTTCCAAACAATATATATAGAGAGAGAGAGATAATGTTTTCTTATTGATATTACAAAGTTATTTAATCAGTACATTTTGATCCAAATTTTTCCATATAATGTTTCAGACAAAAGCAATCCCATGATCATGAAGGAAGATCGATTGAAAGACGTGAAAGAATCGACAGATCGAACGTCGATTTCTCTCTCAACGAAATCGTCTCCTTCGATGTCAGAAAAAGAAGCAGAAGAATCACCAGTTTTTACATCATCAACGTTAGCAAACGATGATCGATCCTTCACCAAATAACTTGGTCGTCTCGGACAAGAAGAATAATACTAACAAGAAAACGAGCGTCGAAAGGGTTTCGAAGAGCGAAGGGACGACTAAATTAAGAAGTGCTAATACATCCGCGACAAGAAATGGATCCTCGAGCCATATTCTGAGGAATTTGATAACTTGCGGCGCTGTCGAGACTAACGATTCAGCGCTCGTGGTGGTGAACAAGAATAAGCATCATCGTAATAATAATTGTTGTAATAATAATCGTAATTGTAATAATAATTATATACCTTTCTCGAGAATGTGCTCGAGCGATATGGGAAATGTTCGCTCGGGCGACGAAGTGTATAGTCGTCGGAGGGAGAAGAAACCATCATCGGTCGATGGATCTGATGTTGTTTCGAGCAATGGGATTCATCAGAGCAAATCGAATAATACAAGGTATGGTTTTCATGTTCTTTAATTATAAAAAAAAAGTAATGATTTTTGTTGTTACATTAATACAAAAGCCCATATATGCTCATATTTTAGGGAGAAATTCCATGGAGAGAGTAAGAGAAGTAGCGATCATGGGGGAGTATTTGGTGCTTCGTACAAGCCGATTAACGGACCTATATGCTCGTAAGTTAATAATAATTTTGTATATATCTTCTCTTTATGTAATTTACGTACGTATAACTATTTTTGTTGTTCTTTCTCAGTTTATGTAAGAAGCAATTCAAGCCAGAGAAGCTTCATGCACATATGATGTCATGCAAAGGGAGAAGAAAGGCCAAATTGAGTACTTCAGTAGATATTTCGTCTACCATGAAAGAAGAAGCTGACCACTTGGGCCCACGTTATTTGCTTGCTCATCATTAATTCTCAGAAGTACATACATAATCAATTCGTCTTTGCTATTTTGTCATAAAATAATAATTCGTTTCTCTTTCATTTCTAGAGATTGAAGAACTCTTTCATCATTGTGAATGCTGCAAATAGAGGCCCCTTTGTGATGATTAAGAAGTTTGATTGTGAAGAATGGTGCTGATATAATTTTCATTATCCCATTACGGAAACACTTACTTGCCCACGGGAAAAGGATCAATAATACTGGTCTGTTTAATTTGCCAGTTAAGCAAAGGTTGCTGAAAAATCAAATAGTCTGTATAATAAAAGAGTTGGTCATGTTGACATTTCCAGCCCACCACAGTTGAAAGAAAAAAAAAAATAATAAAATATTATTTTAATATTTTATTATTTTAATGAACGGCTAATATTGAATGGCGACGCGGCGTATTCCTGACCACCCATTTTGAGTGGTCCAGAAGAGCTGAAGACATCTATAAATAGGCTGAGGATTCTTCAGTTATTATCATCACAAGCTCATTCGAGTTTTACTAAATAGAGAGAAGTAGTTCGAGTGATTGTGAGGTTATCAGTTCAGGTAGAAACTGATAGGGTTCCACATCCACAGAGAGGTGTGAGGTAAACACGAGTGGTAAAAGTGAGATAGTAAAAATTCGAGGGTTGTAATTTTTACTATAGTGAAGATTTTGCCGACTCGGCCGTGGTTTTTCCCTCTTCGTTAACAGAGGGTTTTCCACGTTAAAATTCTGGTGTTCTTTCTTACCTTACGGTAATATTATTTTTACCGTGGTAGTTACTGTGCGGGTCCCACCAAATTTACCCGTGGGTCCCACTTCTCCCGATTGTCGTACCGAGCCAAACCGGGATCTGTTCCGCTGCGGGGCCCACTGACCACCGCGGGGCCCACCACCATTCCCAACAAGTGGTATCAGAGCCTGATAGTATTCTGAGTATGCTCTGTGGTTGCAGCTTTGACTGATCTTCCACATCAGAAAAGATACTAGTAGGTTGCTGGTAGATTTTGACGGCCATGGAGAACGACGGAGGAATGATCAAGCTGACAGTAACGAATTACTCCATATGGAAATCAAGGATGGAGGATTATCTTTACTGCAAAGACCTCCATGATCCAATCGAAAATGGAGGCAAGATGCCCGAAGGCGGGAATGCTGACCTTTGGAAGAAATTGCAAAGAAAGACGCTAGCTGTGATCCGCCAATGGGTGGACATTAGCCTCTACAACCACGTCCGAAATGAGACAGACCCCTACAAACTCTGGAAGAAATTGGAGGGTATGTACGAGGTGACAAATGCGCTGAGCAAGGTATTCAAGATGCGAAAACTCATGAATGTGAAGCTGAACGAGGGACGATCAGTTGCTGAACATTTGAACGACTTTGAAGGGCTGGTAACTCAACTCACAAGTGCCGGTCTAGTCCTTGATGATGAGCTACAAGCTTGTCTACTACTGGGATCTCTACCTGATAGCTGGGATACGTTGGTAGTATCGCTCACCAACTCGGCACCAAGTGGTAAAGTCACGATGGAGATGGTGAAAAACAGACTCTACAATGAAGAGCTGCGACGGAAGGATGCTGCCAGTACCAGTACGGGAAATCAGGCCTTGTCATGGAGAATAGGGGTCGGAGCAAGAGTAGAGGCCCAAAAGGATACGACAAGTCGAAAGATAGATCCAAGTCCAGGGAGATGAGGAAGTGCTACCATTGTGGTAAAATTGGCCACTTACAAAGAAACTGTAGACTTCTCAAAGGAAAACAGAAACAAGACGATGACAAGAACACGTCTGCAATCGCCTCCAACGATGCTGGAGAGGTTACTCTGGTGAATGAAGCAGACTGCTGTCATGTTGCGGATGCAAGCACCGAATGGGTAGTGGACTCTGGTGCCTCCTACCATTGTGTTCCAAAGCGTGAATACTTCTCCACATACAAGGCGGGAAACTTTGGCACTACCAAGATGGGTAACCAAAGTGTTTCTAAAATAGTGGAGATCGGTGATATCTGTATCCAGACGAGCGTAGGGTGCACATTACGGCTGAAAGATGTGCGACACATTCCAGACCTGCGTCTCAACCTGATTTCTGTGAAAGTGCTGGATAATGAAGGATACTATAACGAGATGGCGAATAGCAACTGGAAACTCACCAAGGGATCGTTGGTGGTAGCGAGAGGAAAGCTATGCTGCTCGCTATACAAGATGCACGGAACGATATGCGCTAACCAACTGAATACAGTTGAAGATGATGCTTCTCCAAATTTGTGGCACAGACGGCTGGCGCACGTAGGAGAGAAGGGGTTGAATGTCTTGGCTAAAAAGTCCCTCATACCAGTAGCCAAGGAGAAAGCGCTGAACCCCTGCGACTATTGTTTATTTGGGAAGCAACATAGAGTTTCATTCGCGAAGAGCTCAACCAGGCGAATGAAGAAGTTGGAGTTGGTACACTCTGACGTATGCGGACCCATGGAAGTCGAATCTCTGGGAGGCAGTAAATATTTTCTGACCTTCATTGATGATGCGTCTCGCAAGACCTGGGTATATCTGTTGCGGACGAAGGACCAGGTGTTCTATTATTTTCAGAAGTTCCATGCGATGGTGGAAAGAGAAACGGGAATGCCGCTAAAGTGTCTACGCACAGATAATGGTGGTGAATACATCTCTCGGGAGTTCAGAGATTATTCCACGAAGCATGGCATTAGGCATGAAAAGACAGTTCCTGGTACTCCTCAGCAAAATGGTGTCGCTGAGAGAATGAATCGGACAATTATGGAGAGAGTCCGAGCGATGCTCAAAATGGCTAATCTATCTAAGTCATTTTGGGGGGAAGCTGTCAACACTGCAGTCTATCTTATCAACCGGCTACCTTCATCGGCGTTGGATTTCGATGTACCAGAGAAGGTGTGGACCGGTAGAGACATCTCATATTCCCATTTGAGAGTGTTTGGCTGCAAGGCGTTCATGCATGTGCCCAAGGAGCAAAGATCGAAGCTTGATGATAAATCAAATCCTTGCATCTTTGTTGGGTACGGAGACGAGGAATTCGGCTACAGACTTTGGGATCCAAAGAAGAAGAAGACTGTTCGAAGTCGCGACGTAGTATTCCATGAGCATGAGATCATGGGCAACTCAGATGTGGATGTGACGAAATCCACAAGTGGCGGTGTAGACGATTATACACCAGTCAGCATTCCATTTGACGGTGCCACAGATGAAGGAATGCAGCAATCAGAACCTAAACCAGAAGAGCCAGCCATTGATGATGATGAACCTGTCGTAGATGAACACACTGAAGGTACTGAGCAGGGGGAGCCTTCAGATGTGCAAGAAGCAGTTGAACCTCAACTGAGAAGGTCAACTAGGGAACGCCAACCATCTACGAGGTATCCGAGTTCTGATTATATTTTGATTACTGATGAGGGGGAGCCAGAGAGCTTCCAGGAAGTACAATCTTGTAGGGACAAAGATTGTTGGACAAAGGCCATGCAAGAGGAGATGGATTCTCTGAAGAAGAATGATACGTACGAGTTAGTTCGATTGCCGAAAGGAAAGAAGACACTCAAGAACAAATGGGTGTACAAATTGAAGAAGGATGATGGCAAGCTGGTCAGATACAAGGCTCGATTAGTGGTCAAAGGTTTCACTCAGAGGAAGGGGATCGACTTTGACGAGATATTTTCGCCGGTCGTGAAGATGAGTTCAATCAGAGTCATACTGGGATTAGCTGCTACAATGGATCTTCACTTGGAGCAACTCGACGTGAAGACCGCATTCTTGCATGGTGATCTTGATGAGGAGATATATATGGAACAACCCGAAGGGTTCAAGGTTAGAGGTAAAGAGGACATGGTCTGCCGGTTGAAGAAAAGCTTGTACGGACTGAAACAAGCTCCACGGCAATGGTACAAGAAGTTTGATTCTTTCATGGTGCATCAGGGGTTCAAGAGAACAGATGCAGATCCATGTGTTTACGTCTGGAGATACTCTAACGGTAAATTTATCGTTCTTCTCCTGTATGTTGATGATATGCTAATTGTCGGACAAGATGCAGAGATGATTAGCAGGTTGAAGAAAGATTTGTCAAAGACGTTTGACATGAAGGATTTGGGTTCGGCAAAGCGAATTCTCGGAATGGAGATTATCCGAGATCGGAAAGCTGGGAAATTGTGGTTATCCCAGGAGCGCTATATTGAACGAGTTCTAGAGAGGTTCAATATGAAAGATGCTAAGCCAGTTAGCACGCCACTTGCCGCGCACTTTCAGTTGCAAAAGAAATCCGGTCCATCAACAAACGAAGACGGAGAAGATGTCCCAGATGTTCCATATTCATCGGCGGTCGGAAGTTTAATGTATGCCATGGTGTGTACGAGGCCAGATATCGCTCACGCAGTTGGCGTTGTGAGTCGATTTCTATCGAATCCCGGGAAGTCACATTGGGAAGCAGTGAAGTGGATCATGAGGTACCTAAGAGGAACTTCCAAGTTATGCCTAACATTTGGAAGTGGTAAATGTTTTCTTACAGGTTATACGGATGCTGATATGGCCGGTGATCTCGACAGCAGAAAGTCAACGTCGGGATACATATTTACACTCTCAGGGGGAGCTATTTCATGGCAGTCGAGGTTACAGAAATGTGTTTCTTTATCAACTACTGAAGCGGAGTATGTTGCAGCAACGGAAGCTGGCAAGGAGATGCTCTGGTTGAAGAGATTTCTTCAGGAGTTGGGAATTCGGCAGGAGGAGTACATAATATTTTGCGATAGTCAAAGTGCGTTGGACTTGAGCAAGAATACTATGTATCACTCGAGGACGAAACACATCGACGTTCGTTACCATTGGCTCAGATTGGCTGTTGAGGAAAAAGCGTTCAAGCTGGAGAAGATCCACACAGACAAGAATGTTGCGGACATTCTGACGAAGGTGATTCCCAAGGAGAAGACAGAGTTCTGCGCCGGGCAAGCCGGCATGGGCTATCGCTGAGGCGTAGGAGATCTTCCCCGCAAATAATGAATGAGGCTGGAGGGGGAGATTTGTTGACATTTCCAGCCCACCACAGTTGAAAGAAAAAAAAAATAATAAAATATTATTTTAATATTTTATTATTTTAATGAACGGCTAATATTGAATGGCGACGCGGCGTATTCCTGACCACCCATTTTGAGTGGTCCAGAAGAGCTGAAGACATCTATAAATAGGCTGAGGATTCTTCAGTTATTATCATCACAAGCTCATTCGAGTTTTACTAAATAGAGAGAAGTAGTTCGAGTGATTGTGAGGTTATCAGTTCAGGTAGAAACTGATAGGGTTCCACATCCACAGAGAGGTGTGAGGTAAACACGAGTGGTAAAAGTGAGATAGTAAAAATTCGAGGGTTGTAATTTTTACTATAGTGAAGATTTTGCCGACTCGGCCGTGGTTTTTCCCTCTTCGTTAACAGAGGGTTTTCCACGTTAAAATTCTGGTGTTCTTTCTTACCTTACGGTAATATTATTTTTACCGTGGTAGTTACTGTGCGGGTCCCACCAAATTTACCCGTGGGTCCCACTTCTCCCGATTGTCGTACCGAGCCAAACCGGGATCTGTTCCGCTGCGGGGCCCACTGACCACCGCGGGGCCCACCACCATTCCCAACAGGTCAAACTATTGAAATGTTTAGATAGATCATTGAAATGTGAAATACTTCTACTAATTATGTTTATTGGCCGTACCCTTTCCGCAGCTGTCGAACAATCTCTAATCATCCATGAAAATCTTTGGAGTTTCAGAAAATTTTAGATATCGTGTAACATTTCTTCTTTTCTCTTTATATATTATATTTCTCATATTTCGTATTCAGAAAGCATGTCAAAAAAAAAAAAAAAAGAAAAGGAAGCATTCAATAAACTTTGTTGGCTTGTATTTATAGTGCCTATCAATATCATTTAAGAGATGCATCATCAAATGCTAGCAACCATGGACAATAAAATCAATTTTGTACACGGCACATACGGTTGTTATATTATATATTTCTTATATATTAATAAATATATATATGAAAATTATCCAACAGAAGCAGCAATAAACATAATGCTAGTTATTGAGTTTGTATGTAGAAATTGATTACTCATTTAAGTTGTTCCATAGATATATATCAAGTTGCCTTACTTGGATCTTGCTTGCCCATACATCTCCCAACGTTCAACAAAGCAAACTAAAACCAAATCTGGCAATTTTGTATCAAACATTATCTCATTGCATTGACGTTCAAGATAATAAATAGTTCCTATTTCATGACTTTGGTAATGACAGCTGCTTTGCTTCTTCACAAGTCACTTTTTTTTTCACTTCATGCAATTCATTCTCTATTATATTATATTTAGCAATGCCTTTGCAATAAATAACACGAAATATCACAATCATTTTGATCCAACAAACCCCAACTGATAGGAAAGAGAATAACTTCAATAGATTTACAACTTCAAACTGGGTTTTTCGTTTTCCGTTCATAGATAAAAACCTAATATTTCCAATAATAAAAGAAGGGAGAGATGGCAGACATACCTTCAAACTCCTCTCTATCGGTAAAAGACCATAAATAAAGAAGCAAAGCTCAGCAGCAGCATTTCGTCATATGTTTTCAGACAACATATGTTCTTTCCAGAAAAAAAAAAAAAAAAAAAACGTCTCTTTCTTCTAGAGAAAATAGTCGGGAGCTCGCCGAGTAACATCAGGTTCCCCTTTCCTTGGATCGGGATCAAACTGCCCCAATTTAAATTATTTTTTTAATTAATAATAGATCAAATTAATTCCTTTTCGACGAAAAGAAAAAGAATATCGACACAAACCTGCATGAAGTTATACCCTTTGAAATCATCAACTTCCAAGATAGAACCCAAATTGCCGCAACGATAGCAGTAGTTCGGCGCACTAAAGACAGTCACGACCTTTTTCTCCTATCGAAAAGATTCGAAAGCTAGGCTATAAGCAGATGCGTATCGTATTGTCTAAAAAGGCGTATATACGTACGTGGGCCCAATTGTATCCTTCCATGACAAGCTGATGAGCTCTAGCAATAAGGTTCAAGCCATTTTTGTGGTTGAACTTCTCTGATATGTCCTGTATATATATGAATGGATAGAACACATAATTCGATATAGGAAATCATGATATATGTTTTATATTCATATGTATACACACACGCACACCTTTCCGAAGGTGAAACCAGCGCCACGAGGAGATGCGCCCCAACCAGCACGATGGTCGGGATCAGACCAAAGGAGATCGCACATTGGGCCTTCGTGTGGAACTTCTTGAATTCGATTCACATTATTTCTTATGCTGTCGAGAGTTTCCATCGATGGGGACAATCCTCCGTGGAGACAGAATATCTCTGACTCAACCTACCATGCAACAAAACACGATTTCATTAACTACAAACATAGGAAGTGATATCATGTGAAGAAATATTTCCTACATACAGTTTTTTTTAAGGGCAATTAATTGTCGTAGTCGGTGCTAGCGACGATTTCGACAAAATCAAGTTGACAATCGTCGTTCCTACCGACGATTTTTTTGAAAAAGAAAATAAAAAAATATACAGAAATCACCGAGCGGTGATTTCTACTTGAGCATACTTTCCAGCGTTTGGCTACTTGCACGACATAGGAGAGTAATGTAGCTCAACATAAATTGTTGGTAAGTTTGACAAAATAAGTACTTGTGCTTTCATGTCTTGCATATGTAGGTCCTATCGTGGAATTGTATTGTCTATGCTATGAAATAAATCGAACAATATGATATCGTCTGCTTAAGTTTATAACTAAGAATACAAGCTAGTGAGTAGTGACTAAACAAATCTGGTGAATTAGCGGAAAAAAGAACAAGGATTACTGACTAGTGCAGTGAGAGGGAGATAGTCAAAAAGATCGGTGAACATCTTCCAAACATTTGCATTTCCATACCTACAATCAGATTGGCACTTTCAAAGTATTAGCAATGACTAAAAATAATAATAATATGATAAGAAAAAAAAAACCGATGGTAGAATCGGGGTAGCTCTATCTACAAGTTGACGTCAAACGATTTGGTGCAATTAATATAAATAAATCTCAAAAGCAACCACGAAAAAATGATACAATCCAAAAGCTGAACCTTTTGGGCGACATCATTAACGTTAACTACTGCCACAAATCAATAAACTATATTGAATTACGAAAAGCAAAAGTCAGCATATATAAAAGCGCAACAAGATTGCATGGAACGAGAAAACTCACTTCTTCTTGCATTCATCATAAAACCCATAGACTTCAGTGATCTGCAACCAAAATAACACTGTGTTTCAGCATAAGAATCAATCAAAGTGAAGCAAAATAACACCATGCATTTATAGAAGATTCAAATAAAAAGGAAAACCAATCATCTAATAAGTGAAAGGGCTACAATTATGTTAATGATGTGGCTTTCCATAATTCATTATCCCGCGCTATGCACTAAAGAGGTGCCAAGCTGAAATTAATTCAGTTTACAACAACCATGATGATTAAAAGATTCACAAGCCAAGAAACTTAAAAGGCATAAAAGTTACACATGAATATATAAGCAAGAGATGAATCGAGTGAGTTTACACGTAAATTACAATGTCAATATGAAAGGGGTCACAAAGTAGAATCCTTACCTCTGCTTTCATGATTTCCCCTAAGAATAGTGATCCTTTGAGGATAGCGCACTTTAAGAGCCACTAAGAGCTGGAAAAGTAAATAAGTAAGCATACAACAAAGACTGTGATACTGATGAATTAGGCAAACAATCCTCTCTGTTTGCGTAAAAGTTAGATAAATGGAGATCACAAACTTGAAGGAAAAGCAACGAGGCAAAGTATAGAGCAAAAGTAGTATAAAGCCGGCTTTATACAATACCAAACAGAATGTACGTTCACAGCTACTTACTGAGACGGTTTCAACAGAATAGTAACCTCGATCAACATAATCTCCCATAAAGAGATAATTTGTGTCAGGACACTGCCAACAAGAAAACAAGATGGCATAAGAAATCATAAAACTAACAATGCATCCAATTAAGATCATTGACACATTGTCAATATAAATAAAAATTGAAATAAGATTAGGAGAAAAAAATGAGATGGCACGTATAATTCAATGCATGCATAAAAAGGATGGATTTTCCAGCGTATTCTGTAGTAAAAAAAAAAAAAAATGTTACGTCGATCACAATACAGCAGGAAATATAAAATGTAGATAACTAAAATACATTTCCTCCGATGCGGAAAAGTTCAGCAAGGTCGTAAAATTGGCCATGGATATCGCCACAAATTGTCACTGGACTTTTCACGGGCTGCATCAAGTAGATCGATAAAGTAAGGTATAAATAGGCAAAAGCAAATAACGGTAAGGGCATGCCGATGGGGAAATATATCAAATAGTTAAATGACATTCAACTTTTGCAGCTAAAAATATGGGACAAGCTCAAACGAAAGAAGCTAACAATTAATCAATAGTCATGATTCGAAGTTTAAATACACAACCTAAGTCTATTAATCAACTATTAGTTTATCAACTTCAACAATTGCAGCATCTAGTCACAATCAAGATTATCCCCATAGAACTTAAGCAGACACAGTATGACGAACCTAATACCAATTGAAAGATTACCATAATAAAGAAAACAAGAAAAGTGTACCTGGACATTACTTTCTCCCACTAGAATCTCTCTTGCCTTGTCACATAATGACTTAACCTATTTAACAATGATATGAATTCTCAGCCTAACCATATAAACTCATACAGGTGATCCAGAAATTATCAGAAGCAAAAATTCAGTAAAGCAGGGAGATATTGACAAACAAACATGCAAAAAGTACATCTACTACATAACTCGTTTTGATGTATTTCTACAGTCAAAAATCAAAGGCTAATGTTGCTAGCTCAACAAAATTAGAACTGTTCTTTCCATGTCAACAGTCTTCCTTTTCTTGCAGTAAACTTCCTTCAAACACCACTGGAGAAAAGAACACGATACTAAGTCTCAACCCTGAACAAATACGAAAGTAGTCGTCTTTCCCAAATGCCACTAAAATAGAAAGATGAAGAACTTGTATTTATCTACCAGAAATAAAACCCAAAGGATTCCCGCCCATGTCCCTAATCTCTTTGTTTGGTTTGGGTTAAAAACTCGTATTTATCTACCAGAAATAAAACCCAAAGGATTCCCTTTGTATAAACACACAAATTCCATGAGTAAGTTTCTTAGCCAAACCCAAACTCCAATAATTATAACCAAAACCAATGAACACTACTCCTCACTCCAACATTCCACCGAATTGCTAAAATCTCCCTAATCCCAAATCCAAAAACACAAGCAACCACTAAAGCAACGAAACAGAAAATAAATCGGCAAACCCAATGCCAGATAAGCATATCACACTAAAAAAGATGGGCGAAGCGAAATTACAAAAATTCAAACAAAGAAAGAGTAAGAAATTCCAACCTCGGCCTCGGAAAGAGGCTTGCACTTCCTTAGCTGCTCAATCATCCTGTCAAGATCGATGTTCGCTCCATTACCATCATACACGTCCATTTCTGCTTCGTGCGACGTCGATCAGAAATCTGAAACAACGCCGAGAGAGTGAAGCGGTGAGAAACGAGTAAAGTGTAGTGACTTTGGGATAGAAAAGCGATTTAATCGAGGCTATTGCTGAGCTAACTCGGCTATCTCTTTTTCCGTTTCTTCAACTTCATTGTTTTTCGTCGGACTCGCATCATCACACTTCACACAAGACACATGGCGTGGGTGGCAACTCTTTCACTTTTATTTTTTGAACTTACATATGTATATTTGCACATCACTCCCTCAGTGGCTCCGTTTAAGCGGCAATTAACGTTGCACCCCTCGAATTCAAAACTTCTTTGCAATCTGCACCCTCTAATAAGTTTGGCAAATTACATTCCCCACAAAACAAATGTTGAAATTTTGCAACAATCACGTCAGAAAATTTCATTGCTTGCGAGTCGAAAAATATACTCAACGTAGCAAAATAAAATATAACAATGTAACTACACTTAGTATTTGAGTATGCACCTTTGTTGTCTTTCGAATGACGATGTTATTGGGAAAACCTTGTTGGGTTATTTCAGCCAATGTGGGGTT
Source organism: Craterostigma plantagineum (assembly GCA_027422505.1). NCBI lineage: Eukaryota > Viridiplantae > Streptophyta > Magnoliopsida > Lamiales > Linderniaceae > Craterostigma > Craterostigma plantagineum. The sequence goes on from JAPQWV010000024.1 coordinate 8,168,360, forward strand.
CTTTTTTAGTGAAATAAAAACTACCGTCTCCAAAAAAAAAAAAAAAAAAACAGTATTTGCAAACATGTTAATATGGCGTATAGGTAGCTTTGGCATCGATCGTTATATATTTCGATTGAGCGAAATCGACGTTGCCGTTGAGGTTTATTAATCACACCGCAACTTTTGTTTGAGTACTTGAAGTTGTAGATAGGCATACAGACATTCGATCCATCCATGTCCATTCTAACGTTTAAGTACTTGATCAAGTGCTTAAAAGGCTAGTGGGTAAAACTAGAATTTATGGAATATTATTTTAAGTTGAAAATTTCGAGTTTATCTAGGATATAATTCGAAATTTAATACCATATTCAAAGATACTTTGTTTGACTTAGTATTTAAATTAGTTATCTAACTATGGTAAGTTTCCTTGTATGAATTTTGAATTCAAAAAGGGGAGAGAAAAATACGGCAAAAATCTCTCAAATCGATGAGTAAAAATCGAAAATTTCAACATTTGAATAGGTGAAAATTCCAGCCTAACCAGTACATAAATATGGCAGCCCTAGTCCGTAAGTGAGCTGATTTTTCGAAAATAGCTAAGGCAAAAAACACACACTAAACGCACACACCACTCTCCCACGCAACGGTTCAGTTCTCTCTAGCCATCTTTAAAGAATTGGTTCCATGGTACACTGTGAGGTTGGCATGACGATCTAGTGCCATCCACCACCATCACCGTAGTCTTGAAGAAAAGGACGAGGAGCTGCCACTCGCTTCAACTGGTAATTCTCTACGGGTTTGACCCGCCCTATTACGTGTCAATATGTATTATCATTCCGATCCGAGCTACGAGGGCAATCGGAAAACCAGAAAAATTTTATTATGCACCGTATCTGGGGACGTGGCGTCTCCGGCATACACCGGGTTCTCCAATAGTGTTAATGTGCACACCATAAAATTCCTCGGTAAAGTAATGCTCAAGATCAATACTATCTGTCAAAAAACAACTTTCAAACTTGAAAACTTTTGGATGCATGGGAGTTTTTTCGGCATTAATGGTCAATATTTATTTCAAGAATCAAACATTTAAAGAATATACTTCTAAAAGTAAACACCCCGATTGAAATACTAGGTTACATTAAAATGATCCACTTTTTCCATGTGTATATTGCATCTAGGTTATGTTGATGAATCCTATGATTTCCTTGCATAAAGTAATTTTTCAAATTATTATAAAAGACTATTTGAGATCCAAAATGCCTCAAGAAATGAATTTGTTGTTAGTACATGAATTTTTTGTATTAAGACCATTTCCAACCCAAAAACGCATTATCAAATCCAAACTTATTCGCAAACTCAAAATACTGTAATTTTTTGCCAACTGTCTCATTCTAAAACTCAATGGACTATATTCGAATATTCATTTCTACGCCGACTTTTACAACTTATCAAACTTGCCCACAGATTTACAATTTAAAAAACCTAACATTTTATTATATCCAATTAAAAAATTTGCTATAATTTTTATATATTTTTATTTATTTTTAATAAGAATGTTTTTATTATTAGAACAAATAAAGGATTATGAAATATAAAACTCATTTTATGCATCCAAACGCGTAGATGCGTTTATTAGAGGAGAAAGTAAGTGTAAAATCCATTAAAAGATCGATTTTTGGATTCGATTGGAATAATTTTAATTTTTTTTTTGGATTTTCTAGTTCCAACGGAAATGATCTAAGTTGACATGTAAAAACTTTTGTCAGTATACAATATTTAATTTTATTTTCTTAAGAAAATTACATCATTAAAGGTCGCTTTAGACGGACCCCCTATTGTTATGAATTAGCACTGTCCTTCGGGACGGATTCTGGGGAAGGTAGGGTTGTAAATGAGCCGAGCTCGTCATTTTCTAGGCTCGAGCCCTTGCAACTGAGCTCGAGCTCATCCAACTTTTCAGCTCAGGGCTCGAGCTCGAGCTCATTTACAGCCCGATGAGCTCGAGCTTGAGCTTGAGCTTTTAATAAAGAATTAAAAAATAAAAATAATATAAATTTAATGTAGGGAAAAAAAATTAAATAAATATTAAAAAAACTCACAGCCTGTTCGTGAGCGTTCGAGCCCACATGATTGGGCTCAAGCTCGAGCTCGAGCTCATTTATATGGAGCTCCGGCCGAGCTTTTGCGGAGCCGGCTCGGCTCATCTTTCACCCTAGGGGAAGGAGAATACCCTCTCAATTGCCAAGCCCATTTGGCCCAAGAAGAATATGGTTGGACATATGAAACAAATGGAAAGTACCTAAAAAGGAAGAATATAAACTTCTCTATAGAACGATATAAACAATGAGCATGTTGATGATTGATGTCTCAAGCATAATTGACGAAATAAAAGTGTAATTGTTAGTTGGACAAGGCAGAAAATGTATGTGTCTACATAAATTTATATATGTGTGCTAGGAGTAGGACCAACATAAATTGGATTCCATTTATTCCAATCATTGCATGTGGGGAAAATAACATCTCTCTCTCTCTCTCTCTCTCTCTCTCTCTCTCTCTCTCTCTCTCTCTCTCTCTCTCTCTCTCTCTCTCTCTCTCTCAACACGTATTGGTATTACATACTATTGTATTCATGTGGTTAGTACGAGAGTTATTGAATGTGTTTGTTATATTTTCGAAGTATTTTGTATATTTTGTTTCAAAAAATAAGAATTATTTTTCATTTCAACATGCACCACATAATTGACTTAGCTAGATACGGTAAGGGTACCACATTTTGTTACGGGGACGTTAACTGTGCATAATACACTGAATTTATCTTCTGATTTATTATGAATAAAACTGCTACCTTACAATAAAAAAAAAAAAAAGGACTGATCGAACATCTTTCGTGGACTATAATAAGGTTTAGTTTAATTCAAATTAAAACTATAATGTTAATGACTGTATAAGATATCTCTTACTTAATGAAAATAGCCTGTAAAACAAGGCTTAGTGAGAGCGAGATAACTATATCAATTTAATATTCTTGGTAAAACAAAATAGAGATTGAAGAATCACATGATTGATTTGACCCGAGGTGTGCATGCAAGAGTAGTGAACCCAGTAATTATGAGTCAATTCGCATGCTTATAAATCCTTTCTCTCCTTTTATTGATGCGTTCATAATTAATGTCATCATTCACCACTCATCGTGATAATTGCAATAAATTGCTCAAATTCCAATGTCGTTGTCTAAGTATTTTTATATATAAACATATGTTTTAATCCTTTATTATTTAAAAAAGGGAAATTCCCTTTCAGCACCCTTCAGGTTTCAAAATTCCTGATAAGTACCCCTTGAAAGATTTTTCCTGTTCAGTGCCCATCCGCTAGAAATCGTGTGTTTAATACCACAAAATTGATAGGACGAAAATATCCCTTTTCAAATCAAATTGGACATTATACCAACCGTTTTGGTAAATTATACCAACTCTTGTCGCTGATAATACCAACAAAATAGCGGTATTATAATTTTAAATAAATGAGACTTGAAATTATACTTACTGATAAATCGTTATCATACCAACAGTACTAATAGTGTTCAATTATGTTGGTATAATTACGACAACAATTGGTATAATTTTCAGATTATATATATAGAATATATATATATATATATTTTGGTGGTATAATTAGCAATAACAATTGGCATAATCAAAACACTTGGTAAATGCCCAATTACAGTAACGTTGTGGTATAATAACGAAAACAGAAGGTATATTTTTCAGAATTTCGGGTATAATACCAAAATCTGTTGGTATAAATAATGGCCAATTTTGCAGTATAAAACTAAAATAATGTTATTTATCGGTTTAATAACGAAAACAGTTGGTATAATTTCTATAGTCTATGGTATAATAGCAAAATCAGTTGGTATAATGTCCAATTTTATAGTATAAAAATTATAAACGTTATTTATTGGCATAATATCGGAAATAGATGGTATAATTTCTATAATTCTCTGGTATAATTTCAATTTTGTTGGCATAATAACGAATTTTTTTGTATAATTCATGCAAAAATAGTTCAGCTTTTTCTGTATGCGTGAGACAAAGGGTATTTTCGTCTTTAACTGCTTAAAAAACCAAGGTACTGAACAGGAAGAAATTCTCAAATCGATACTGAAGAGGAAGAAATAATTCGAGTGGTAGAATTTTTTAATACTCGAAGGGGACTCAAAAAGAATTTCCATTTTAAAAACAACTGCAATAATTTCTCAATACCTGCCCAATTTCACGCTCACGTGCAATTGAAGGAATTGCAAACTGTTCGTAGTAATCAATGCATCACCTCCGTAGAGAATTTATTCGAATGGAGCGTATGATAATGGATATTATATAATATAGCATTTATTTTCAATTGAGCTTTTGATAACAGTTGTTAATGACAAACAATCATCCGCATCATTTATGTGTGAATAATGATTTCACTACTGAGATTTTGTCCTCGACTTTCTGAAATGTCACGAAAAGGGACTTAGAAATGTTCGCGCCGTTGCCAAGCACAAGTTGAACTAGTATATAGGCACGTTCTATGCATACGCAATATATATCAATTTATATTTTAAGTTAATTAAATAACATTACAAGTTTAAATTTCTTACTTCTATTAGGTTTAAGAAAATTTATTTGATCATATAATTGTAATTATTAAGAATATTATGGATAAAATTGTAATTCAACTTGACACACCAAATTGATTGGCATCTCCAGCTTAATAAAATAGAAAGATATTAACTACCTTTTTAATATATTATATCTCAAGTTTTTCTTTCAGACTTTAGTATCTTTTTTCAGATATGGAACATATTACTAGACCTATTTCGTGGCTTCAGGTATAAATAAACCGTAAGTACTAAAAATAATCAATTATATAATTAAAGTTATATATTATATTTATGAAAACCTTGATTTTATCTAGCATGCCACGCTATTCTTGCACTATAAGCTGCATGCACTTGATTTATATTCGACAAGGCCAACTGTTATTTAATTAAACATCCTCAATTTTACAAACGTGATCATAGGGGAACAGTTCAGCTTTTTTTGTTTGGTAAACGGATATACTTGATTTAATTACTTAATCAAAGGTGCCTGATTGTCGATGGATTAATAATGCTCTTATTAAATAATGTCTGTCGAATTAGGAAACAAAATACAAAAGATAAAGTGTACTGTTTGACATCTTTCATAGAATATCGAAATTATTAGTTTTTTACTAAACAAACACATCATGTATGTTTGGATGAGGATGAGTCGATGTTACGATGTTATAATTGCGTATCATTTATCAGAAATCCTAATCTATTATGTCATCATGTTAGACTTTAATATCACCAGTAATTAATCATATCGAGAAGTATGTCGGTCAAAACATCCGTTTAGCTGATCATTACAAAGTAGAATATAATTAAATAAAGGGGCAATTACGGATCAGGCCCTAGAAAAGTTTTAATTTAGTGATCAGGCCCTGTCAGAATAATCTTTAGTTTAAAGGACCAGTTTTTTAAAAAATTCAAAGGTAAAGGCCCAAACTATATTTTTACTAAAATACCCTTCGTAAAGGGTTCTCTGAAGTGGTATTCGATGCGATATTTATGTTACATAGATCTGACGACTTGTTACCGTAATAACCAAACACGTTACTTTAAACTGATAAAATGTTACTTCCCGATAGTAAACTGTTTTTTTATGCATTTTTATATATATTCGGCTAATCGAAACCCAGTTTTCGCAGAATCGAGCACAATCGACCGCCCCATCAACCAATCAATTTCAACGTGTTCACGTAGGATTTATCTGATATTGCTGAAGTACGATGTATGAATTTTGATGAATTTTATACGGTTTGAAATTCGAGAAAAAACGGGCCAAATCGAACTATATTTTCGTAGCAATTGCAGTTAATCTTTGTGTATTCGAGGTACCCATCGTTTGGGCATTTCATAGGCTCTGTCAATTTTGAACAATCGTCACCTCATCAATTTTGAAACGTACGTTGTGTGAAAGTGGTCGTATGGAAGGCATAGATTCATCTGGAATAAGTGTTACTATTTTATGCATTCTTGTTACTGATTTATGTTTTCGTGTTATAAACGTACGAACAAAGTGTATCATGATACAAAAGGTAACTTATAATCGATTTGGTCATTTTTGGTATATTATGACCTAATTTTGTTTCTCAAAAGTATTGTTGTGGTATTTTGCTTAACGGACCTGTTTCGATAATATTTGGCACAGAACTGTTACTTCATGAAATAGAAACGTTACTTGGATTTTCTAAGATGGTATATTATGATGTATTTTTGTTTTAAGCATCGATGTGTTATTTTATTTTTCTTAGCAGACCTGTTACGATAATTTGGGGTTCTTAATTGTTACTACCTCAAAAGTTACTTGGAATATCCGAAGTGGTATATTCTGATCTCCTTTTGTTTTTCATAAGTATTGATATGGTATTTTATTAGCAGGCTGTTTCGATAATTTGGCATGGAACTGTTACTATATGAAATCGAACCGTTACTTTTTTTTATCTGAAGTGTTATACTACGGCCTACTTTGGTTTTCATATGTATTGATGTGGTATGTTTTGTAGCAGACCTGTTTCGATTTATTTGACGTGGAACTGTTACTAAATAAAATAGAAGTGTTACTTGTTCTAACGAAAGTGTTACTAAAAGTACATGAGTTGTTACTAAATAAACAATAAACATTACTGTGGATTTGGGGGATTTGGGGATTTGGGCGGAATTTGGGGATTTACGATACATGGTAAATTTTGGGCGGGATTTGTGGATTTGGGCGGGATTTGGGGATTTGGTCTGGATTTGGGATTTTGGCAATATGGTATCGGGCCGTGTTACTAAAAACTATTTAACTGTTATCGGTTACTTAAATTATGTTACTGAACGTTGTTTATGTGTTACAAATTGCTGCCGTTATCGTACTGGGGTTTAGGGTTATGTGTTTATGGAGATTGGTGGCATTCGCAACAATAAACCCAAGCTGTAAACATGTTAATGCTCCAAAAGATATGGGTTTTAAACGGATTTACAATACATGGTAAATTTTGGGCGGGATTTGTGGATTTGAGCGGGATTTGGGGATTTTGGCAATATGGTATCGAGCCGTGTTACTAAAAACTATTTAACTGTTACCGGTTACTTAAATTATGTTACCGAACGTTGTTTATGTGTTACAAATTGCTGGCTCGTTTCACTATCATCCACCTTCATCGAACAATGTGGCTTTTAAAGGAATTTGGTGTGATAAATGGATCAAATCATACATTTACAAGTTGTTAATCTTGTAAATCTCGATCAATGTGCATTTATGAACGAAATTAATCGAATTAGTAATGTGGTACTGGAAACCTATTATGTGGTATCATAATCTGTAAACACGTTATTCGCTAGGTTTGCATTGTTATTTTATAGCAAACATGTAGTATTACATGCGGGCAATCTGGTACTGGTGACGATAACGAACCATCCTGTTAAAATTCCTTAACAAATAACTTCGAGAATGTATCAAATAAAGATTTACGACATATAAAATGATATTTGTGGTTTAATTTTAAACTTTGAATACGTTTGTGATAAAATTCGTAATGTTATGTCTCATTAAAAGAGATACTAGTGTATGTTGTGAAGGAATAGCTATATTTATACATGATATTTTATCTCAACTTTCACATATTGATATCAACATTCGCAAAACGTGTCTTTTAAAGAAATTTTGTGATTTAGCTTCATCATATCATCTATTTCTATGAATGTCAATCTTATATAACCGAACGAAATGAATTTATGAACGAAATTTAATCGAAATAGTAATGTGGCATTGATTAGCTATTCTGTGGTACTTGTAGCTACAAATTTGTTATAAATCTTGCGTATATTGTTATTTTTTATCAGATATGTGGTATTATTTGCAGGCAATGTGTTATTGTACTGTTAATATCTCTGACATTCTAGAAACTCCTAGAATGTTCTTAACGAAATGTTACCCAAATTGCGTGAATTGTTACTCAGAATAAAGAAAATGTTACCAACCAACTTTTTATTGGCAAACGTGTTATTTACGGGTAACGAGTCGTTATTAATTTCTCATTATATGTTACGTTTTGCGGATATATTTGTTATGAATATCTAGACATATGGTATTATTGTTCCACAAATTGTTATCCAGAAAGCATGAAGTGTTATTCAGTGACCATTTTAATTAGCAAACGTTTACCACTTAGATCTCATCAAAATTCTTCATTATTCCATGATTAACATCAATAATTGTCGTCGATAACTAAGGCCCATGATGAAATTGTGTCGAATTTACATTATTCGGTCATTAAACTCGAGATTTCACCGTATTAAACGTATGTTTGGAGCATTCGTGCTTTATGAATCTCGAAAATTCTCTTTAATTATGAAGACCCATGAAAAATCGAAGCCCATACAACGTTTGCTGTTAGTAACGTCGAGATTGGATCGAATTTCAAACATGAATTTTTCAGCTTATTAAACGTATGTTTTTCAGCTTAAAACCATTATTTTGGGGGCACTAAACATGTGTTATTTACGGGTGACGGGTCGTTATTATTTTCTCACTATATGTTCGTTTTGCCGAAATATTTGTTATAAACATCAAGACATATGGTATTATTGTTCCAAGAATTGTTACCCAGAAAGCATGAATTCAGTAACCATTTTAATTAGCAAACGTCCGCTTAGATCTCATCAAAATTCTTCATTATTCCATGATTAACAACAATAATTATTGTCGATAACTAAGGCCCATGATGAAATTGTGTCGAATTTACATTATCTGGTCATTAAAGTCGAGATTTCACCGTATTAAATGAAATTTCCGAATTGTGTTTGAAGCTTTTGTGCTTTATGAACTTCGAAAATTCTCTTTGAGTATGAAGACCCATTAAAAATTGAAGCTGGTACAACTTTGTGCTGTTAGTAACGTCGAGATTGGATCAAATTTGGAACATGAATTTCTTCTTTTGATCGATTGAGTGTAAGGAATGTGTTATTGCAAGAAGCGGTATTATTTTTGAATGATATGTTACTTTTGCAACATGATTTGTTATTTATTAAAAGAAACGTGGTATTTTCTGCTATACGGAAAACATTTATTTTCTCACAATTAACGTCACTAATATCTGAAATTTATCAACACTTATGATCAAATTAACGATAATTTCACCTTATATCATCACAATCGTGGAGATATCTTCGGGTCTTATATCATCACATTTATATTCAAGTATTTTTTTCGTCGATTTGGCATATGTCGAGTTAAATATGCATCATTTAGGTATTTTCGTCTGATTTATTCGTTTATTAGTATTGGTATTATAATTGATAAAGTTATTACAAAATATATGCGATATTGTACTCAATACAGACAATTTGTTATCCAAATGAATGGGAGTGTTTTTTTTAAGCCCAAAACTGTTATAATTATCTCGACAGCTGTAACGGATCATTTAGGTATCATGTGGTAAATTTCGCATATGTCAGGGATATTTATGTCTTTTTGCAGCCTTTAGGTAGTTTTCACTGAACTTTTCGAAAACTAGGTCCTTTAGCCTAAATCAAATTCAAGTGGGGCCTGAACCCAAACTTAAATATGCTATTGGGGCCTGAACTTTAATTAACCCTTAAATAAAGTTGAAGACAAATGATAATGATAAATAATGTAAAAGTGATAGCACAAAAGGGAAAAGAGAAGGGGAAATATGTCGAAAAGGTAATTTGGTACACATTTGGTCTACTCCTACGACTACAACTCGTTCTTGTACATTATTGTGTCATAAACCTAATACATTTAATTAGTCTGACCTCAAATTTACTGATTTCACTTTTTTTTTATGACGAATATTCCTTAAAGTTGAAAATTAAAGTTAAGTATTTTTTAAGCGATTTCTAATTAAACCATTATATATAAAAATAGGACTGAAATATGATTTAAGCCGGCTCAACGTCTGAAAGCCAAGAAACTCATGAGCTTATTGTTGTTTTATATTATTTCAAAAAAAAAATATTTTTTTCCTATTATTTTATGGAGTTCGCCCTTAGAAAATGGGTCGATTACCTCTATATAAAGAGGATAATTCAACAAAATAATGATAAGGACGTCCACCTTAATTTGAATATATATAACATAATCTCACTTGTTAAAAATTTTAACGTAATGGTTATATAATAACTTGGCATCCATTATGCTCCATCCACCTACAATTCTGACACCGTCAAAGTAGTACCAAAAATCAAATGAGCCAATTATTTCTTAACATTTTATTTCAAAATGGTTAACCAGTCTGATTTGAATATCTTGGCAGCTCTCAAAACGGAATAAAAAATAATTGCTTTTTCCATAATGCCCATCATTATTCACACTCATAGGTTTGTTGTCCAATAAAAAATAAAAACAGAAATACTATACTATAAAGAGGTTAGTTGGGGTTTACCATAGTTCCCCAACGCAAAGAATTACTTCCAAACAAATGGAGTTAGGCCTTAGTTTAGGGTCTGATGCTTCAAAACAACAGCAAAAACCCTTTAATTTCTTGAATGAATCCAAAGCCATTGATGACAGACGCTGCAGATTCGAGCTTCGCACGGCTTTAAGCCTCAAAAGCTCTTCAGCCCAGAAAATATCTCATGAAAATGGCGAAGATGACGAAAACGAAGCAAATAAGAACACGTCTATGCAGTTAAATCTTCTGCCTTGGTCTTCTGATAACGAAGGTAAATATATATATATATATATATATATAAATATCTTGGAAAAAAGATTGGTGTTCTTTTTTTTTAATAATTAAGCGTTATCGATTTGCGTAGGTAGCTCAGAGGACGGTTCTTCAGGGAACATGAACCCAGCGGCGCCGGCGGCGGCAGCGGAGGACTTGATACGGCGGCGTCCTATGGCTACGGCGGAGGAGGTCTCGTCGGCGGCGAACGGCGTGGGTTCATTTTCAGGTTTTCACAATATCATCGGTTTGGGAATCTTGGCTCGCAGTAATAACAACAGCAACAAAAGGCTATTCGATGGAATTGTAAACGACGTCGTCGAGGGGGAGAGAGGTATTAGTGATGATGACGACGAAAATGGCCTCTTCAACGGTACGAGGAAAAAGCTTAGGCTGTCCAAAGAACAATCGGCGTTTCTTGAAGAAAGCTTCAAAGAACACAGCACTCTTAATCCTGTAAGAAAAGAAAACAACACCCATTATATAATATATTTGCTGCATGATATATCTTCACATATCATCATTGAATTTCATTTGATTATACTCCTTGAGCAGAAACAAAAGCTTGCCCTTGCGAAACAGCTCAATCTACGGCCTAGGCAAGTCGAAGTTTGGTTCCAAAACAGAAGGGCCAGGTTGGTTAATATTGTTGTTTTAGTTTTTATAGATAATCGAATTCTGTGAAGGACGAATAGTTATTTGGTGAGGAGGAAGATTTTTTTCTTAAGCTTTCCCTATCTTTTAATATTGGCTCACATGGCCACGTTTGCTCACTTCCCACACATCCAAATGCATGCACACACTACATATATATAGATAGAAATGATACGAGAGAAGACAAATGAGATAAAACATGCATATCAAAAGTTTCGGCTATAGCAACTATCTTGGACTCCATTTCTTGTTTCTTTTCATTTCTTAGTCTTCTTTGGTGGCTTTTCTTCTTCAAACTCGGTTGCTGTTCTTTTCAAACTTGTTGCTTTTTTCTTTTCATGCACCAATTCTGTCCCTTCACGCGTGCTCTTCTTTTTTTTACTTTTATTTTATATTTTGTATTTTACTTATGAGATTATTAGTTAACAAAATCCCCCCTTAATCTCAAAGCACTTTTGTCTTCTATCACTCCTTGAATTTAACTCTCTTACGTCTGTCATACGTAGCGGATCGCCACTTGCCGTCAATAATTGCCTTCGTGATTCTTGCCATGTTTGTCATTTCGTCGTACTCGTTTACCACTAGTTTTTCTTCATGGATCGCCTTTTCCCTTCGGCTCGGTTCTTCGGCAATGTAATAAATATCCTCGTATTTTTCTTTGACCTCGTCGTTAAAAATGGCGGTACCGGCTTCGGCTTCTTCGCGTTTCTTAACAAGCTCCTCATTTATCACCTCTATTGAGATAATTTTGTACTGCTCCACATCATTTTTCACGAATATACTTTCGAATTTATATTTTACCTCCTCTACGATTTTTCTGTCGGGTTTGTGGTACTCAATATCTGCGGGTGTGTCGACTGAGCGCTTAGCTCCGTACCGCGGCATCTCAAGGGTCTCCTTCATTGGTACGTCAGTCGCCTCTTTGGTCACGAGGTCATCGATCTTATTCGTTACCTCCTCCGGAATTTCTCTGCGATTTTGGTCGATCTCTTTCTCCTTCATATTTTGATTATCGCCAATCCACTTGGGGACCTCCTTGGTCGACGTCTCGATCACGTCCTTCTCGTCCGTCTCTAATTTTTCGGCGAGCTTGTATTTGTCGTTGCTTCGGGTTTTCAATTTGTTCATGTAGGCCTCAAGGTTGTCTCTCGCATTGATCCATTCTTTTATTTTCTTGTCTTTCAGACGCGCTTTTTCTTTGTCAACGCGCTCTTTCTCGTTAAGACTGGCCTCCGTAGGTTCTCCAGTCTTCTGTGTCGTGACTTTACCGACAACATGTCGCATGGCCTCCGTCGTGACTTCATGCGCGACCATCTCGTCGCTCTCCTGCATCTCGCCTCGTATGGCTTCTTCAGCCTGCTGGGGAGTTGGCTTCTTTTTCGTATCTTCTCTGGCATCAATAGCGTCCTCGGCTACTGTGTCGTATTTCTCCGTGGCTTTCTTATTCGCCTCGTGAAATTTATCCGTAGCTTCGTCCGACGACGTGTGCATGGCGTCGTCGACCTCGTTCTCCTTCTCCTGGGCATTCTCCGATGCCTTCACGTCGATCTCCTCGACTTTCTCAGGTGGTTGTCGTGGCGGTGTTTCTTCGACCGCCTCCTCTTTCTCGAACTTTGAGGGCTCCGCCTCGTAGGAAGGTTCCGTTGGTGGAGTGGTGGTGGATACTTCATGAGTGATATTTTCTTTTATCACTTCAACGACTGCTTCAGTCGTTTTCTCTTCTTTCACGGCCTCTTCGGCCTTTGGAGATTTTTCTTCCTTTTCTTCACCTGCGTCTTTCTTTGACGCTCCGCCTTCACCGTGAGTTGGCTCCTCGGCCTTTGAATATGTTTCCTCCTCTTCCGTGACTTCACTGGCTTTCATCTTTGATGATTCGCCTTCTTCTTTTGTCGTCTCGGATTTTAGTGGTAGTTCGACTTCTTTCTTTTCCACCATTGGCTCAGCGTGATTTTTATCACGCTCGCTCTCCACGACACGAGCTACCTCTTCTCGTACGGGTTCGCCCTTAACGTTCTTCTCGTCCTCCTTCGTCGTCTCAAGTTCGCCCTGTTTTTGTGGCTGAACTTCGTTGCTGCTATCAGCGACTTTATATGCTTTCTCCAACAGATCCCAGGCTTGCTTGGCTTCTCTCGTTGCGCCTATGGCTCCGAAACCGGTAAGATCTAACGCCTCTAAGATGAGAAGGCGCGCGAGACCATTTTCTCTCACGGCGGCTCCCAACGTCTTCCGTTGCGACTTTGTATACTTCGTCGTATCTGGTGAAAATCCATCTTCGATTATTTCCCATAAGCCTTGCGATTTGAATAGAGCTCTCATTTCGACGCTCCACCTTGCGTAGTTATTCTCGGTGAGTTGCGGGATTAACATGTGGTCAAATAATATCAGCTTCCACACCATCGGCACTATCGGCTCTGTCGGCTCTGGCGATATCATCGGTTCTGACTCTCGCTCCGCCGGTACTGGCGATACCATCGGCTCTGATACCATTTTGTTGTTTTAGTTTTTATAGATAATCGAATTCTGTGAAGGACGAATAGTTATTTGGTGAGGAGGAAGATTTTTTTCTTAAGCTTTCCCTATCTTTTAATATTGGCTCACATGGCCACGTTTGCTCACTTCCCACACATCCAAATGCATGCACACACTACATATATATAGATAGAAATGATACGAGAGAAGACAAATGAGATAAAACATGCATATCAAAAGTTTCGGCTATAGCAACTATCTTGGACTCCATTTCTTGTTTCTTTTCATTTCTTAGTCTTCTTTGGTGGCTTTTCTTCTTCAAACTCGGTTGCTGTTCTTTTCAAACTTGTTGCTTTTTTCTTTTCATGCACCAATTCTGTCCCTTCACGCGTGCTCTTCTTTTTTTACTTTTATTTTATATTTTGTATTTTACTTATGAGATTATTAGTTAACAAATATATGATCATTATTACGCTACATAAATTTAAACCTTGGATGGTTTAGTTAAAAGATTAATCCGTAGTTTATGTAATAATCAAAACACTTAGGACAAAACTGAAGCAAACTGAAGTAGAGTGCGACTACTTGAAGCGATGCTGCGAGACGTTAACAGAAGAGAATCGAAGGCTTCAGAAAGAATTGCAAGAGCTTAGGGCTCTTAAGACATCGAACCCATACAACATGCAAATGCCCGCCACCACACTCACTATGTGTCCCTCTTGCGAGCGAGTGGCGGCCACGGCCAACAACGCCGGCTCGTCGGCCGGCGGAAAACCGGCGGTCGTCGACGGCCAGTTGCCTACTACTACAAGGCCGTTCCACCCTTTTCCGCATGACCTCCACCGCGCGACGCCGTCGTGACTTAGGTTTTTTATATTCATCGATTAGGTTCAACTAATTTTACTGCTATTAATGTTAATTAATGTTTTGCTTTGTTTTTTTTGTTTGGTATAGAATTTAAAGAAGGACGTTTTTGAGTTTGTGTGTGTGGATTTGAATTTTATATTGTATTGTTTTATTAAGCGTATGTTTCGACCTCGGTCTTCTATCTATGTGAAAATTGAAGGGGTTAAAAAGGTGGGCCCCACTACTCTTCTTACTTGGACATCTTTGCTAGATTGGGTAACATGACATAGGAGCTTGTTTTTTAAGAGGATATGATTGAGACAGTATGATAATTTTTTATATTTATTTTACATGATTTATTCAGTGCTACTGCTACTATATTTACTTGCAAAATTGTTTATGTAAAAAGATATAAAACAGAGTTTGTAAATATATGATTAACTAGTTAGTTTCCGACAATATCATTTTAAATTTTTTATATCCAATGATGGGATGGTATTGATTGAGCATTTAAATGAGAATACGAGAAAGCGTGTTAGGGAAAAGTGGATATCATTTATTTTGGGGGGACAAACTACAACAAATCTATAAACGTGTCTGCCAAAGTTGAAATCCGCTCATTATTACTACACACCACCCTAAGTACAGATGACCATATTACTTTTGTTTTCTTTTCAAACTAGTTTTTTTACCCGTGCAAATGCACGGTATTAAATGTATATAATTATTACTTAATGGTAGAAATATTAAATTATATATTTAGAGTGGATAATTATTGTACGACATGGGATAATGGGTAGTTTTTATAGTTTATATTTTATTTATTATAATTAATTATATTTGACACGTGTCGCAATGAAAGTACTCCTACATTTTTATTCTTATATAAGATATATACTCTTGAACGGTATCAAACACATAATATAAATGTACCATTTGTTTGTTCTATCAATGTATAAGTTATAAAAGCTATACCATACCGTCCTTTTGTGATTTTGGGGTAGATGGGAAATGTTTATCCTTAAATTATATTCCGTGGAAATATTTTTTTTTTCTGACATAAGTAACTGAAAAGGAATTACCCGTTTTTCCTTTTTAATTGAGGAAAACGTTGCTTGTCACGTGACTTCGCATTGATTTCATTGTCTCTTCGCACTGTCCCAGTGTCCCTTATTGCTCGATCTTTGGTAATAGCTTTTTGTTTTAGACTATTATTAAGACAAAGAAAAACAATAAATACTACGTAGGTTTTTAGATTTATATTTCTCACTGTTGCAATAAATGATAGTAGGTTCGAACCTAGTAAGGAAAATATCGATATGTATCAAATCCTTATACTATTTTCTGAAGGTAGTAGAGATTAACATCATTATTTAATTTGATTACATAAACCGGCCAAGGCGTGTTGATATGTAACGTGAAGATTGTAATGAGGCGTGACATTCATGTATTTTTCTTTTAGTATCCTTTGGTAGTCGAAGGTAACCAAATCCACTTAGATGAAAAAAAGAAATGGAAAAGTTCATCCTTATAATTAATTCTATCTTATCCGAAACATTCTTCTTCATCGGGCAAGAAAACCGACATATTCAATTAATTATTGTTTCAATATATAAAAAATCGGATGTGTTCATAGATATATATATATATATATATATTCAATATGGAAGCCCCTTTGCTTTGGTTACTGGTCTAAAGACAAAATAGGCACCATAGAACCCATTATTAATTTTCAAAGCCAGGTATGTGGGTTGATCAATGAGCCCATTTTTATTTATTTTTTTTTTCCGGTCCTGAGGTATCCCCACACAGCCCGGTTATGGGCTAACTGCCACACATTCAGAGGTGGGACTAATCCCCGGGATCAGATGGATACGTCCCAAACCCACCCAATGATAGTCATGGGCTTAGGCCCATGGGGACTTCCCAAATTCATGTGGGAGGTGGGGTTCGAACCCCTGATTTCCTAGTCACATGAACCCCTGATCAATGAGCCCATTTTCTTCAATGGTCCTACTATTCGTACTGCCTCTATTATTTATACCCCCTTTACACCTTGAAATTTGTTACCTAATCACATGAATTCAAAAGTAATGATTTTATTGTTATTTTTATAGAATTCGACAACATTAATGACATAAGTTAGTAAAAAGTACTAACTTAGTTTAGCTAATGATATATAAGATGAGTGGTGGTTTTCTTAATTATACATGGTCGTGCATATTATTATCATCACTAAACTTTATACCAAGAAGCATCTTAGGATAAGATACTGACACGCTTTAATACTAGCAAGTGTACTAGGTCGTGCAAGTAGTATAAAATTGATGTAAGTCTAAGTATCGATCAGGTTGACAATTCGATTAGTTTTAAGATATTATTTCGAAATTTAATTAACAATTGTTTTACTAAATGAAATTAAATAAAATACGGCAAACAAATAAACGTAGAATGATAAATAAGACTTCAAGAAAGATCATCGAAAAGGTGATCAAAGCAGATATTTGCACGAATAAATCCTATGTGTTAATGCAATCGATTTTATTTAATCAATATGAATCTAGTAAAGGTAGGAATTCCTAACGTACGCGCGCGTTATTCACGTATCTAGCAACCCAATGCTAAAGTGAACCAATCAACTATATTCTTATATAACTACAGTTACGCTGCATGCATCGCTTTATGAATTCCCCGAGTTAAGATGTTTCAGCACCTAAAATCTCAAAATCACACGTACGAAACCGAATTCTATCTCTAGTCGGTTTTATGTCGTGGTATTCCTTGTTTATCGTTCTAATCGATTTAATCAGTTACCCAGTCTCATAAACCAAACAAAGATCATGTATATGATGATCAAGCGTATGCAAGCATTAAACACAAATAAGGATTACATAATACATACGAACATCACTATATTCATAATAGTACGGTCTTAATCACAAGCACACATGTTGAGGTAGGCGAGCCATCACCTCGCCGGAGTCGCCGGAGAAGTCGCCGGAACATGGCCGGTTGAACTGCGCTGAAGAACTGAGGATAGAGCTGAAGAAATATCGCGTTGAACAGGCACCGTCGGATCATCTTCGCGCGCAATCGCAGGGCTCTGATTCAACGCTGCGAGATTGAATGATGGTCGTCGGATAACGCGCGGAAGGCATCAACGGCTCAGATGAAATGATAAGAGATGGTGCGGATAATGAACGTCGACCGCTAGATGGAAATCTGATGGCTGGGATTAAACGCGTCAGCTCACTTATAAAATCGCATCTCTCTCTTGCTGGATCACGTGATAATGCAAGTGAAACGTGGCAGCCTGTGGTGCGTTCGATCGGATGAAATCAACGATGGGATAAATTCGATCATCATGCTTTTAACATGTTCAACTCTTTATATATCAGTGTTGCGATTTCGAGCTACCATCTTTGCGAGTCCATAGTTTCTTATAGAGTGAGAATCACAGAGAGATGTAAACACGAAAAGTGTAGAGGGCACGGCATACTGTAACTTTCGTGTTGTGATCAATAAGAAAGGAGGCTCGGTTGATCCGTGGAGTAGGCCTAAAGTCGAGGCCGAACCACGTAAATCTGTTTTTGGTGTGTGTGTGTTTGGGTGCTTAATTTCGATTCGATTGAGCTTCTCATTGCTCAGTTCGATCCTAATTGATTGCATACACTGAAAATACACTGAATCCTCATTCGAGAGGTGCCATTTCCGCAACAAGTGGTGCGGTGAGCGTGGACGAGAGCTCGGATCCCCGGGAAATGGCCACGATGACCAAGCTCGAGATGGAGGTGTTCAATGGAGCTAATGATTTTGGGCTGTGGAAGCTCAAAATGAAGGCCGTGCTCGTGGAGAAAGGCTTGGAGGAAGCCTTGAAACCGGATGCCGAAATGGAGCCCTCGACCTTAACCGCGGATCAAAAGAAGAAGATGAAGGAGAAAGCGTTCTCGGCCATGATCCTCTGCCTCTCGGATAATGTTCTTCGTAAGGTGGCTTCGGAGACCTCGGCGGAGGAACTATGGAAGAAATTGGAAGCACTCTACATGGCCAAATCGTTGGCTAGACGGCTCTACCTCAAGCAAGCTCTCTATCGGTTCCAAATGAGTGATGAATCTGCCATTGAGGAGCAGGTAAATCAGTTTCAAAAGTTATTATTGGATTTGCAAAATGTTGGAGAGGAGATCAAGGATGAGGATCAAGCGTTGTTGCTTCTATGCTCGTTGCCTAAGAGCCACGACTACTTCAAGGAGGCTCTCCTTTATGGAAGAGAGAAGCTAAGCATGGAGGACGTGATGGCAGCTCTAAGCACTAAGCAACTCAACACAAGGGTCATTCCAAAGGTTGAGCCAAATTCGGCCGAATTGCTCAATATTCAACATAAGTCCAATTCGAGGTGGAAGAAGAGCAAGGGGAAGGAAGTTGCTGAGCCTAAGAGGTGTTTCAATTGCAATGAGGTGGGTCATTTCAAGAGGAATTGCCCAAAGTTGCAAGTTCGGGGAAGTTCAAACCAAACTAGCCACGTTGACGATGGCTTTGAGTATGCCGAGGTGTTAGCCATTTCCGAGGAAGAGAGGAGGGAAGAATGGATCCTCGACTCAAGATCTAGCTTCCATAGAACATGCAAGAGAGAGTGGTTGCATGACTTCAAGGAGCTAAGAGGTAAAACGGTTAAGGTAGGTGATGGTAAAAGTTTCGAAATATGTGGCTATGGTTCTATTAGAATGAGGCTTGCTAATGGGGTGTTGAGTGTCCTCAAAGATGCTAGGTATGTCCCTAAGTTGAGAAGGAACCTTATATCCATCGGAGCTTTGGATAGGAGAGGATTCAACACGCAAATCGCAGCCGGGAAGATTCTAGTCAAGAAGCAGAATAGGCTGATTCTGCAAGGGTATAGACGGCAGTGTATCTACGTTCCCGAGGGATGTTCTGTGGAGGCAAAGGCACGCCGTGAAACTAGGAAGTATGGTGGTTCCAATGGTGTGAGAGAGGTGCCACAGAAAGCTCGGGAAGTGGTAGAAACAGGCCGGCCAAAAGTGGAGCTCGCAACAGCGAAACTGAAACCTGCTGCTGAAGAAAATCTGCGCGAGAGGGCGTTTTGCGACGCGATTTCCGAGCCCGAGATGGAATTGTTTGAGCCACGAGATGAAGGTACTTCAATTCCACATGGAAGGGATGGGTTTGAGGTGGAGAACAGCTCAAGCCATGGCGAGGAAGATGGAGAAAAATCGACCTCAAACCGGGCTGTCAGCACAGTTTTTTCAAAAACTGATGAGTTTTGTTTTGCAGATTTGAGTGCCGAATCTGTTTTGGATGCGAGTAAGGGCAAGAAGAAGATGATTTCTAGCTGGGGAAGAGTCCATGAGGAGGCTCAAGAGGCTAGGGTGGAGGATTCTTCGAGCCAAACAAAGGAAGTGAGCTCAAAGTATCGAGTCGATTCCAAGTGGGAAATTTCAATCCTACTTGGGGTCGGCAAGTTCACTCTTGAGGCTCGCAGCTCCTAGGGGAGCTGGATGATCAACCGAGCAAGGGCGTATTGATCGAGGTGGAGCTTTGAGGGGGTTTCGAAGCTCTGAAAGTGTGATTCTCAGAACTGAAACAGAGTTGGGCTGAAGTTTTGGTAAACTTTGGGGCAGTTTTCTAGGCGTGTTTGGGCAGCGATGGAGATTCCAGGAGTTGGGATCGCGAGGTGGCTGTCTCGAGGTGGAGTTTGTTGAGGTAGGCGAGCCATCACCTCGCCGGAGTCGCCGGAGAAGTCGCCGGAACATGGCCGGTTGAACTGCGCTGAAGAACTGAGGATAGAGCTGAAGAAATATCGCGTTGAACAGGCACCGTCGGATCATCTTCGCGCGCAATCGCAGGGCTCTGATTCAACGCTGCGAGATTGAATGATGGTCGTCGGATAACGCGCGGAAGGCATCAACGGCTCAGATGAAATGATAAGAGATGGTGCGGATAATGAACGTCGACCGCTAGATGGAAATCTGATGGCTGGGATTAAACGCGTCAGCTCACTTGTAAAATCGCATCTCTCTCTTGCTGGATCACGTGATAATGCAAGTGAAACGTGGCAGCCTGTGGTGCGTTCGATCGGATGAAATCAACGGATGGGATAAATTCGATCATCATGCTTTTAACATGTTCAGCTCTTTATATATCAGTGTTGCGATTTCGAGCTACCATCTTTGCGAGTCCATAGTTTCTTATAGAGTGAGAATCACAGAGAGATGTAAACACGAAAAGTGTAGAGGGCACGGCATACTGTAACTTTCGTGTTGTGATCAATAAGAAAGGAGGCTCGGTTGATCCGTGGAGTAGGCCTAAAGTCGAGGCCGAACCACGTAAATCTGTTTTGGTGTGTGTGTGTTTGGGTGCTTAATTTCGATTCGATTGAGCTTCTCATTGCTCAGTTCGATCCTAATTGATTGCATACACTGAAAATACACTGAATCCTCATTCGAGAGGTGCCATTTCCGCAACAACACATATTAATAAACGACAAGACAATGTATTGAACGTAAAAATTACAGAAAACGTAAAATATAAAAACTTCTCTTATCACGTTATCGAATTGTCACGCCGTGTTCCCTCATAGTCTCCCGTTACTATGAGGCGATATAGCGATACAGCTAACAGAATTTGATCCATACTTGTGGCGATACAGCGAAAGTCGATTCGATGTGGGAGGGGGAGGGCGTGAGAGTATATTGGTTGACTACGGAAGGATTTTTTAAAGTTGAGATAAAAAGAAGAAAAGAATTGATAATCCTTTGGAACTATTCTTACGTTTGTGGTTGTGTGCATTGTGAATAGAATTTTTTTTTTTCTGAATGTCGAACTATGCATTAATAATGAAAGATTATCACTGAAAATCATTGCTTAAAATTATTATTTTATATTAATTATTAATGTATCTAATCGGGAAATATGGTGAATCACCGTTTGATTGAATCGAGGTCGGGTTCGGGGACGGGGATGGGTTGAAAACGTGATTACCATCCCCGTCCAATCCTCGCTCTTTCACCAACGGGGAATCGCCGTCAACTCCCCATTCCCGTTCTGACCGGGGATTCCCCGTCCCAATAGCCTCGGGCCCCGACGGGGATGGTTCACCGTAGAAATTTTGTCACCCCTAGTTCTGTGTGTCAGGGAAGAATTCACCTCGCAAGCCGCTTGATATGTTCCGTCCGTGAGTGGAAAATTAGGATTGGCATATCCATGTATTCTAGTTACTCGGATTGGCATACATATAAGTCGAAAAAACCCTAACTTAAGAATTTAATGTTAAGTTAGGCTATATTGATGTAATCCGAATCATGGATGTTGGAAATGTGTGAATGAAATAGTCTAAGAGCCACAAAAATTAATCTAAGAGATATATTTGAAAAGGTGGATTAATTAAACCAATTGGTACATATGAAAAGCAAAAAGGTACATATGAAACGCAAAAAGGGACATATGGAAATATATGGTTTCACTTTGGTAAAGTGCCTCTCTACATGAATAGACGCATGCAAAACGACACTTCTTTGTCCTTGATAGCTCTTGGTAATGACCATAAACACCTATAAATACCCCACATGAGTTAGCATTAAAATCATTAAAAAAAACTAGCATTAAAAAATTCTCTGCATTTCACATATAGCATTCGTGTTCTTGTTAGTCTCAAAGAAATAATATTTGTTCGCCGAAGTTTGGCATATTTGAGATACTGCTATGTTCCAAACGTAAGTCGCTGCGGAGACGTTTATCATAAAACGGTGGGTATTACCGGGGTAATTTCGTCTTCAAGAGAGCGTGTATCATGTGCCTCGACATGTGACTCGTTTCACACCATTCACTTAATTTTTATTTGCTGATTTCATCGAATATAAAAGGCTTCGACCGAACTAACAATGGAGTAATGCTAATTAAAAGTTAAGATAGGTGCATTAAAATTAGAATAAGGTTGTGATAAAATAAAACAAGCAGTTACTTCTGTATGCGGAGTGCCCGGTTGGATAATATATCTCGACAATTTTCACGTACCAAATACTTGGTAAGTGTGCAATTTTTGTTTCCCTAAAAACGATTTTTTTTTTTTTCTTTTCTTTTCTTGCGTTGTTTTCGTTCGTGTTGTAGATAAGATCGTAGGCATTCATATGGAGATGAATTGTTGATCCTCCTCAAGCCTAAAACAAGTCTTCCATTATTCTTCACTCTCTTGACTGATACACATACGTTATGTTACTTACAGTAATTATTTTCTTGAATATGTTTCGACATGCGCATCATTCATGTGTGCAAGCTGCTAATATTGCTCCTATGTTGGTTTATCCATATTAGTTCCCTCATACGAGAAAAAGGAGTGCACTAAGATTGCATAACTTTCCAATTTGTTCATACCACCAAATGTGAAACTCTATGGTATCCACATATATAGGGCAAAACATTTAAAATGAAGAAAAGGAAAAAAAAAATGGAGAAGAAAAATAAGAAAAGAAAAACCAGCTCATCTTTGTGCATGGACAAATTTTAATATTCACATGAAATTGCCAAAACCAAGAGTCATAATCAGGAAAAGATTAATATAAATATTAACTCATAATTATGCCTTTTAGGAGGAAACAATTCAGCAGCGAAACCCCAAGAAATAGAGAAAGAAATCGTCAGAATTTTCTTAATTTCGCTGAAACCTAATCGTTTGCAATGGAGGACAAGAACACAGAGCTAGAACAAGAGCACGAAGAAGAAGGAGGAGGAAAAAAGACGCAGACGACTACTGCGAATTCGTGCGAAGATTGCAAAACAAACCCATCGAAGTACGTTTGTTCAATTCGCGCGTGCGCTAATTGTCAAAAGCATCGCACCTCTTCTACTGACAAGAGAACTCTCACCGACGCCATTGTTGTATCACAATTCGACGGCAATAAGCTACTTTCAGGTATTTTCTACGTTTTCTTTCGTCGTGCGAAGAAGAAATTGTTGGATGCTTTTTATTTCACGTAATGTGGTGGAGTGCTGTTAATTTGATGAAGAAAGGATCTAAAGAACCGCCCTACTGCCGCAAGAACAAATCCCTCGGTCTCTTATGCTCCAAGTTCGTTTCTTGCGTCTTGATTTATATGATCGAATCTCTGACGTTTTGATTTTTATTAAACTTCATGCATTTCGTTTCTGCAGTTTCTTGAGCTTGTACAATAAAGAGGGAATCGAAACTATTGGGTTAGACGATGCTGCAGAAAAACTCGGTATTTTGCCCTTTCTTGTGGGATTTTGACGAAATTCTATTTCTCGAGAAATCAGTTGTTAATTATTGGTTATGGTGTTCGATTTGAAGGTGTGGAAAAGCGGCGGATCTATGACATCGTCAATGTCTTGGCAAGTGTTGGTGTAGGGATTTGGACTTTCGTTTGCCATTGATGCCTAAACGGCTTTCCTTACCAAGTTGAAAATTTTGACATTTCTCAAATTGTTTATGTTATGCATTTCTCTCCTTTTTTTTTTTTTCAGATTCTTGCTCCTAAGGCGAAAAGTCTATACACGTGGAAAGGATTCGAGGCCACTCCTAGCGCTTTAGAAGATCTAAAGGTAGTGGACTTTCAGATTCTGTTTTTCCTTCCTTCACAATTGAATGATCTACTTTGATAACTTGCTGCTTTTCTTACGTAGTTGTATTCCATTGAATTATGTTACAGAACGAGGGCTTTGTAAGTCCGAGAGACAATCCATCGTCAGCTGGTGCAAACGATCCCGAGAAAGTGCGATGAATTGCAGCTTTTGTCATTGTTGCTCATGAATAGGGAGAGGATATGTAGCAAGACTTTTAATTCATTGTTTTCCCATTTTCTTTATCATAGGTTTCTATGATGAAGAAGAAGAAGAAAAGGATGATGTTGATGAAAGAACGTCCGATATAAACTTGAGCCAAAAATCAGATTCTAACTCTGCTGCTAATTCATCTGCCCAACCCAATATTGGTGTGTGTGTGTGTGTGAATTGAAGCCATCACATTTTACTTTTTAGTGCTTAACAATGAACTTTGTTCTTTTTTTTTTTTTATTTCCAGGCGAGAATAGGAGGCAGACGTCTATCGGGCGTCTCACTCAGAACTTCATTAAGCTGTTCCTTTGTACTGATGTAAAGTGGACATCAAAAAGATTCGTTTATTACATCGACTATGCGACTTAGAAAATCTTTCGTCACGACACTTTTTTTGCAGATGGAGATGGTTTCTCTCGACGATGCAACTAAGCTCTTACTCGAAGGGGAACACACTTCAATGACAGCCCAATGTAAGAGTGAGACAGATACATTGATTATGTTATTTGAATCACAATGAGTATAGCGAAGGTCCGTTTTCGGTTTAAACGCCTCTTATTAAAGCTTGTGCAGCAAAGGTTAGGAGGTTATACGACGTTGTGAATGTCTTGTCTTCAATTAATTTCATCGAGAAGGTTCTTAATTCTCCTTTTTTTTTTCTTTCTTGCCCCGATTAATGAGAAGTACACGTATCCGAGGAAATTCTTGATTACTATTGTGCAGACCCATCACCCAGAATCGAGGAAGACCGCTTGGAGGTGGATTGCTACTTCACCGAGAAAAAGTATGCATTTTGGTCCCTCTGTCCCTGAAAATGTCGGAGCATCTACCGAGGAAAATATTCAGAAAACCGTCGATATTGAGAGCGATACTTGTCCTTCTGAGACAAAAAATATACAATTTGGTCCTTTTTCCCCTCCAATTATACCCAAGGTTGAAAAATCTATCGATTGGGAGAGCATTACTGCTACAGCGTATCTTCGTCATCCTCAGCATAGGATTTCAGGTTAGTAGTTTCAAGATTTTCGCATCGTCGTCTTTCATGAAGTTTTTAACTTGTTTGTTTATGGATGATGAACTTGGTTTTTTTTTTTTTTTTTTTTTTTTTTTTTTTCATTTTTTTAGCTGCAATAGATCTTTTCACGCACTACCAAGCAGCGTGGAAATTATGGATGGAAGAAGTTGATGAGATGAGAGAGAGTTGAGAGCTTACGTTTGTATATTAGTACGATAAATAGAAGTTGGTGTTTTTCAGACTTGATGCTTATTCTCAATGTACAGCTTTTTCTTGAACTTGAAATCTTTTGTTCTCAATGTATAGCTTAGGGAATTGGAATGATGATAAGATGAGGAAAATTCAGAACAAAATCACCCTAACATCTGCCCTTGTTCTATATATACACAAGTTTTATTTGATTCAAAAGCAAATATTATCTAGAATCTCTGGTAAATAATTTTATTGGATATAAGAGATATTATCTAATCGAACCCCAAAATTATGTGATGTTATTATAGTCTTACCTCTCAATTTCTCTCATTTTTCTCTTTAATGTGGGATGATTCGTTTGTTCTAGCGTCGTGATAAGCAAATGAGCAATCTCCATTACGTTACTGCTTAGTACAATACATTAAACAAGAAAAATCAATTTTCTTGTTATTAAAAAATGCACTACCACTACCTTAAATGTGTCATTCCTTAAGATCATCTCCAAACAAAAAAAAAAAAAACAATTTTCTCAAATTCAAACTCAATATGCAGGAATTCTTCTCCAACCATTAAATTCATTCTCAAACTCAAAGGACTATTTTCGAAATATTCATTTATACACCAACTTTTCAATACTATCCACATATTTATAACTTTTCAAAATAATTTTATATTATATAATATATATATATATATATATTAAATACAAACGCATCTTGGATGGTGGAACGCATATGCATATGAATAAAATGAAGAGAGAGAAGAAACGCATCTTAAGTTTTTTATTTGGGGTACGATTGGACTAATTTTACTACATTTTGTGAGTTATGTAGTGTCTGTTGGAGATTGTCTAAGAGAAAGATACTTGTATTTGACAATGCATTTAAATTACCGTTAGTATTCAGACATACATATGCCTATTGTGGTAATAATCGCATAAAAAGTATACTAATTAGGTATTAATGTTTTAAAAGGCGTGTTACGTAACGCGTTGCGTTTTAGCTTTGATATTGCGTAGCGAAAATAGTGAAGCGCATTACTGGTTTTTTTTAACAAGTCTGTTATAACGCCAAAAGAATATAATATATAATAATATAAGCAAGCATTTTAAAAACCGAAGACTGATTGATCTAAATTCAGTAATTATCCCTTTTCGGATTGGGCCAATGACTAAATACTAAGCCCACGAGAAAATAATTCCTTGGACAAAATATGCAAATTTACTGTCTATGGATTGGGCCATTGATTTGCAATAAGACCATAAACAAAGCTGAACTTCAATCAATGGACGGTTCCTCTGCGAAACCCTACACTACACTGGCATGCCACCACTATCACAAGAAAAGGAAATCCTCATAATTTTCTTGCTCTCTCTGAATCCGAATCGTTTGCAGTGAAGGAGAAGAATACAGTGCTGGAAAAAGAACGCGAAGAAGAGGAAAAGAATCAGGCGACTTCGAATTCGTGCGAAGAGTGCAAAACAAATCCGTCGAAGTACAAGTGCCCGGGCTGTTCAATTCGCACGTGCAGCCTCGCCTGCGTTAATTCTCACAAGCAGCGGACTTCGTGTACTGGCAAGAGAGCTCTCACTGAATTCGTCGCCATCTCGCAGTTCGACGACAATCAGCTACTTTCAGGTATTTTTCTGTATTTTCGTTTTGGGTGGAATAAGTTGGATGCTCCTACACTGTTAACTTGATGGAGAAAGTGAAGTATTGTTCGTGCTCGTGATTTTGAAGTGACGTGTGTTTTTGTATGTGTTTGTTGATTGCTATATGGGTGGAGTTTGTAGATTACCGATTGCTCGAGGATGTGAAGAGAATGGCTGAATCAGCTCAAAGGAAGAGAATTAGGTTGTGTGGATATCATAGCAATAGGCTACCGATACATCTAAAGGCTCTCAAGAATGCTGCATCAAAGAGGAGAACGAAACTTATACTCCTCTCGCATGGAATGTCCAAAAGGGAGAAGAATCAAACATACTACAATCACCGGTAATACGCTAGCATGTATGTTCTGTTCTAAAGGTAGAGTTCTTGAGTATATGCGTTTGATCGTTGCTGAGATTTCTTACTACTCCTTAGGATTTCATTGTGGTTAGCGAAACTGTTTCTCTGTACATGATTGGATACATTGAGTCTTGTACCGACACAGTTGCCAGGAATCAATCTTGATGGGGCAACTTTTTTCTTTTTGTGATTTATGGACTAATAAAGTAAATTCAGTTGTGTTGAGTATGTGGCATTCACAACTTTCAATGTTAATCCCACCAGATATTAGATCTTGTTATTCCCATCTCAGGAAAAAATTTATATTGTGGACTATTGAGTGGTGTTTTCACGGTGCTGGTTTCTCCTTAGTCGAGCACGGGTAAGCAGTTCCTTTAGTTATAATGTGACCACTAGTATTACGAATCAGCTATCATGAAAGATTCATTTTCTGATATTACTATAATTCTTGTGTGAATTGTGATCATTGCAGAGTAAATGAGAATTCGACAATTTCCTCTGCGATTCAGA
The DNA here is from genome assembly GCA_027422505.1 of Craterostigma plantagineum. Taxonomy (NCBI): domain Eukaryota; kingdom Viridiplantae; phylum Streptophyta; class Magnoliopsida; order Lamiales; family Linderniaceae; genus Craterostigma; species Craterostigma plantagineum. The sequence goes on from JAPQWV010000024.1 coordinate 8,196,635, forward strand.
AACACTTAGAACCAGGGCCGTGGAATCATCCTTTGAAGAAATATCGTGACTATGGCCTCGAATCCCTCACGTTTTGTATCCAAAAGCATCCCAAGGTTTCATCTTTATCCATTTTGATATTAAATTGATTATTAACCATGTACCTACTTACGACCCCTTTTTCTCGTAAAATCAACTGTTGTCGTCTCTTTTTACAGCTGGGCTCAAAATCTCCCCTTCTTCAACTGGACATAAATAAGCCAATTCGCCAGCAGTTAGCCGATGCAGTCATATTAGAGTACCCCATCATTTTCGTCTTCGCACCTCCCCATAAGCACAATTTTGAAGTAATAAGCATCAAAATTCCTGAGAAAATCGATGTTAAGGAGCCTCCTCGCCAAGATTCCCCAAGTCCTAAAGGTCTGACATTTACAGTCGAAGAGATCAAAGAGGAAGCTTTCTCTGATCCTAAGCCTTTAAGCCCTGTCGAAGATGTTAAGACAGAAGCCAAAAAGGTATCGATTGGTTTAGAAGGGACTGATAATGCTACTATGATTGAAGACAGCAGTTTCTGTCAATTTTTCACCCTCGATCAGTTATCTGATATTCCCGAGTTTGATTTTGAACCGAGTTCTTCGCTGGAAATATTCCCGGGAGAAGACGATTTCTTCGGTTTTGATGGTGGGATATGGAGCGGTGATCGAGCGCTTCCAGTCGATGAAGAAGAATTAGAGGAAGGAGAAATAGCTTGAGCTGTTGTTCATCCACTCTTATTTATGAAGTAGTTTATGTTTGTATTTTTTTTTGGTTGGGTATGAAAAAGAAAAGATATTTTGAAGCAGGTAAAAATGCTAGCAAGCCTTGATAGTTTATCCGATCCATTTGGTTTTGCAAATTGTCAGGATTTGAATCACTATGTACGAGTTTCGACTTTAAATCACTATATCTGATCAATTTAAAAGTAGGCCTTTAATTTTGTATGTCAGGGAAAGAAAATATTTGGGTGACGAAATAAATTAAGAAATTTAATTTGGTTGTATAACAAGTTTGCAGTAGTCATGTAAAAATTCCCAACATATTTAGGAGGAAAAAGGTTCGACAAAGCAATTATCTAATATAATTATTTAAATAAACAACTGATATACTTGTCCAAAAATACAATTTAGCCATAAGAGTTCTACGCACTAGTACAGAATATGGGATAAGGCGATAGGCGACGGTTCCTTAAAAACCGTCGCATATACTACATACGGGGGCTTTTTGGTAATATTTTCTAAATAATTAAGACCGACGATTGTTTACTAAGGCTAGACTTGCCCAACCGCCGTTTAACCGTAACCGGCGGTTGACGGACTAACCGCCGTCTAACCGGCCAGGAGCGGTTGACGGTTAGCCGCCCCCGATTGACGGTTAGACTAACCGGCTGTTGGCTAACCGCCGGTTACCTTAACCGGGGGTTGGTTTTTTAATTTTTAATTTTTAAAAAAATATTCATGTTTGAATAAAATATTTGATTTAGTATATTATTTGATCGAATTATGTATCGAAATGTACTATATAATTTGTAAGACTTAAAAAAATGTACAACATCTTACAAAAAAATTGTAGTGTAAAATTTTAATTGAACCAATTGTACAATACAATACTTAAATTAAAACGAAACATAGTGAGATGAGAAGTTCTATTTTCAGTCTCCGTCCGATCCGTTCCGAATTCGATCTCCGCTCTGCAAATCTTGAACAAGAAAGGGGCTTCGTCCGATCCCCTTAAAATTATGGATTCCCTTACAATTATGGATTCAAAATTTTAATCTCAAATTCAAGTCCATTGTTTGGCAAACGTAAGAATTTCGAAATTTGGATTCAAAATTAAAGCTCTAGCCGGAGCTCAAGAAGCTCTTCGATCTCGACTTCTAACTTTTTCTTTAAAAAACTAAAAAATACAAAAAATAAAATAATAAACAATAAAACAAAAACAAACCAAGCCGACTTGCGACCTTTCGAGCACCCACGAGGGAGCTCGAGCTCGTCGTGCTCGAGCCGGCTCATCGAGATCGACTCATCGTTCACCTCCTACTTATTATTATCATTATGATTATTATTATATTTTTATTATTATTATTATTTCGACTACGTCCAAATTTGCGGTTAAATCTAAACACTTATTATTTGTCGGATTTGAAATTCCATGTCAAATGGTTCGTTTTAACATAGGTACCTACTAGAGTGTGATGACCTATGTACATTCTTTTACGTATCTTTTTTGTATGTCTATTATGTACCACAACACGCGTATATATGGTACCCAAATATTTTATATGCTACATCGAAAGGGATGATGTACCCTTTTTTATTGTGTTACACGTTTTCTATGGTACCTTAAGTTCTTATATGATGTATCTTCAACCAAACGGGTACTTATATATAATGATTTTATTATGCTAGTTAGCTATATATAAAAAGATCTAACAAATGACTGACTTTTATGTGTTATGGATATTAAATGCAAACTTACCTAAATTTAATTAAAAAAATACTTTCCGGATCATCTCCTTCACTTGACTTCAATTCAAACCCATGAAATAAAACAATTTGATTACTTAGCACTCATTTCTCGAGTGGTGGTCCACTGCAACTTACTCCCACCAATTTGTTATTACTACTATCCACACACTTTACCTTACTGCTCCATAGCTTCACAAATTACTAGGCACTCCACTCAAGACGAAAAAAATCCAGTACCAAATAAATAAATAATAATACAAATAATGAAATCTCGTGGGTGTGAAGATGAACCCTATTTTCTGGATTTTTGTTCCTTTTGCCACAGAAGGTTGGGACAAGACTGTGATATCTACATGTACAGGTTAGTGTCTTTTTCTTTGTGTTGAATCATAGATATTTTACATGGGGTTTTCATTCTGTTAAATGAAATAAGGTTATTGGGAACTATTGTTCATTTTTTATTAAATTTGTTGAATCTTGAAGAGGGAACAAGCCTTTTTGTAGCGAAGAGTGCAGACATGAACAGATTGAGATCGATGAGGCCAATGAGAAAAGATGGAAACTTTCTTCTTCAAACTCCTCAAAGAATAATAAAGAACGTGAGACCAAGAAAACTGTACGGAAGGGTACCGTTGCTGTGGCTTAAATAAAAATAATAGTAAAGAAAATAAGAAATAATTGTGCGGAATTTGCCGATGATGAAGGGTTTGCTGTCATATTTATGTAAAAATTCATTATTGTTACTCTTCACCTGTATAAAATGTTTCTCCATGGGAAAACTGGAAGGTATGCGTGGAAGATCGGAATATTTTTGTCAATTTAGTTTGCTATTCTGAATTTTTTTTTTCACCTGCGATTATGGGAAATGAAATACTCTTATTTTGTAGAAAACTTGTAAGTTAGGGGGTGAGTGACATGCGCAGGTACAATTTCTTGGGGAGAAGTTAAAGTTGAACCAAGTAACATCCAAAAACCGACACTAAACATAACGAATTACCCACAAACTATAATGAAAACATCAATAATTCAATAAAATTATGACAAATTAATTATGGTTGATTTAGATAGTACTACCTCTCTTCCTTGTATAGATGTCGTTTAAGATAATATAACACATATTAAGAAATGTGTTAAAATGTCTCTTATATCCCTCATTAATTGGTTGTCATATAACCAATATTCCACTTATTTATGCATGTTCAATGCACGTTCAGCTAAAGAACAAACCCACTGTTCCACTTACTCATTAATTAGGGGTAAAATATGAAAAGCTACATATATTCTTTTTGAAAATACCAAAACGACATCTTTTGAGGAGCAAAAAAATATATAAAACGACATCTAATTTTAAGGTTGTAACTAGGTAGTAACAACAACGCATTAAAATGTTATTGAAGGGAAGGATAGTAAAACTTCGTGAATATTGATTTTGATGTATTTATTTTTGTTATATATTATTGTTGGCAAGAAATAATTGTCCCTGCTTAGAGCAATCGAACTGTGGAGCTGGCTGATGTGCGGTTTAAAGAGTTGCACCCTCACAATCAGCTATCGCTTTTGGCGCAGCGGTGACACTTGGTCGTAAGAATTAGTACCAGAGCAGGTCATGAATTCAATTGCATAGATTGCAAATAGAGTAATTATTGGGGGAGATTGTTGGGAAGCAATAATTGTCCCTGCCGAGGGCAATCGAACCGTGGCGCCGGCTGCTGTGCGGTTTAAATATTAGAGTTGCACCCTCACCATCAGCTATAACCTTTGGCGCACGGTAGGGGTTTGGTCTTTAAGAATTATTATATTATATAGATTAATTTTAGTAAAAAAAAAAAACAATAAGACACACAATGGGAAAGAGGATCTCGGATAACAATTAACATGCTGGAAGATGTGGAGATTAGCTGGACTATTGTAATAAATATTTAACAATTATTATGTTTACATGTTAAAGTAAAGTCGGAACTTTAAGCTCAATTATTATTTGACGTCTCAAAGTCCAACTAGCTTGGACAGTACATCCATTTTATGGGTCGCTTCTTCTCCGTGATTTAGTTTAATGAATTGAAATGACCGAAAAGCTTAACTAAATCATTTCTACAAAATATGTATGTAGAAAATTTCTCTCTACTTAAACAAACATTCCCATACTGGTCATAATTGTAGTGTAGTAAGGCATTCCCAATTGACCGCCATTACAAACGACAATGACTTCTACTAAGTAGAATAGACCACCCAATATTGATTTTATTAAGCAAGTACACACTTATTAGAAACCAAAAAAGCAATTACTAATGCAGAAAATTGAATATGTATATATACACCCGAGTGTTTAATTTAATTTGATATAAATCTAAGATCAAGTATAAATATTTAGAAGCATACTTTAAAGTTAGAACACGCAAGCGCATATATTCTCGATGTCCTACGCGCGGAAGAAATGAAACCGATAGTTAATGTGAGGTATTTTTCTCATGAAGCTGATTATTAAACTAATTAAAAGCGTAAGAGTTTAGTGCTTGGATTTTATTTTGACTTCTGAATGTACCGTCCCTTCTACTACAAGAAATAAATTAATGGAGTATTTATTGTCTTGTCACATTTTCTGTAATCTCAGCATATGCAATTCTAAAAAGAAAAATAAAACAGGAAAACTACATAAGAGTGGCATCTATAGAAAAATACTCAATTGAATAAAAAATTTACAAATCAGTACCTATATCAGAAATGTTTACAGATAGGTATCCGTTTTACTGTTTGTACCAATTTTCTCAGTGTTGTCGTTCTTTCTTATGTGTGTATTGCGCACCACATCACGCGTTTATATGGTACCATATACGAATTCTATATGGTACCTTAGTGTGTTATATATGACGTATCATTTTCTCGATGTATTACGTACCAAAATATGTTGTTATAGGGTATCTGAATGTGTTATATAGCGTACCTATGACGGATCGGGTACCTATGTGCAATAGCACATTGGGCCCCCAAGGACCTGGTGTAATTGAATGTTTCAAATAACAATCCCCAAAGCCCAATTCTTCCTTCTAGTCTCCCGAGCACTTCAACTTTTTCTCCCCATTTAATTCCTTCAACAATAAGAGTTTGGCATTTGTAAATATGAAGCTTTGACGTGTGATATCATTTGGGCTTTTGAGCTGATTTGAGGAACAAAAGGGAAGAAACATTGTCGAAGAAAAAGGTGTTCACAATTCACGGCTGCCATTCTATGCAGTGCACAGAAACAGAAGAGGAAGTAGATCACAGAGCTTAATAGAGAGGATGATTTTACTTAAAGGCCAGAAAAAAGAAGGGGGCACAACATTGAAGATCCAAATAACAACTGCCTTACTTCAAAGGAACAACATAAAGAGTGAAGACGAGCTGCAATAGGTTCTAAAAATCACTCGTTGAATCCCAAAACGAGGACAAAATAAAATGATAACCTAAAAAAGGTCCAATACAGTAGTACACTACACAACATCATATAACTGAGTACCAAACGAAGAAATATGAGTCGTTCACTCGTTCGATAGACATGCATAATAATAATAATAATAATAATAATAATAATAATAATAATAATAATAATAGTGCCTGTCAATAAAGTATACCAACAGATAGTCTGAAGACAAGAAAATTAGCTTACAAGCTATTTGAAATCCGACATAGGAATTTTTCGCACGAGTCGAAATCGTCATTTCATCAATCAAACAAATCACCATCCTCAAACATATAGCATCGCAAAGCAGTATTATAACTCTAGTGTCACCACCATATGAAGAAGATTCAAGGACAAAGGGCGTTTTCATCTCAAGAAGCACATGGAAATCAGTCAAAGAAATACCATGAGCTTAGCTTTTATGTCTTGTGGAGCTTGAAGCCAAAAACTCTTGGAATGTAGCTCTGCGTTGGCTTTTGAGGTTTGAGGTGCCCGTAAGTCATCAAGAACAGATGAGGAAAGGTTGTTCCAAAATACGCTCCATCAATATCTTATCCGTGGTCAAGACACAAACAGTCATGTGATACACCACAAGAAAAAGGCAGCAGCATAACATCAACAAAAACATGAAACACATAAGATGAGAAAATTCAAAATTAACTTTTTAACTGGCTGGAATCGTACTCTCATGTTTTTCCAGATCAAAGTCCCTATCCCTAAAACAGGCTTACTCAAACTTACTGTAAATCTTACTATATATCAAACTATTCAATATTCATCCATATTTACGCATATAAAAACACACGACACCGAAAAAGAACGAAGGGAGTATGCATGTGAAGGATACTGCCTTGGTACTTGGATCGAGGATAGTAAATGTCCTCACATTTGGGACAATAAATCTTGACAGTACTTGAGCGAGGGATATCTGATTGCCCAACGGGCAGACAAGGCTGACCACAACAGTAAACCCGAGGGCATCTTCCAAAATCGTAGTTTTTGTACTTCTCCAACTGTTTTAACGGTCCAACCAAAAATGGTTAAGAAACAATTAAAATAAAAGAAACGTTAGTTATCAGCTTATGTATATGGTGCATGTGCGTGCAGTGCAATGGAGTGCATATAAACCCACTAGTGGAGTTACCATTGCGGCTAATCCCCTAGTTGTCAAAATGTATCGGACATGAATGAGGCCATATAGCATTTCAGCAGCTGATTCGACCAACTCATTCTGTTCCTCGGTAAACGTATCACCTACATGTTCGGGCAGTAGATCAGTATTAAGAACTCAGTGTAGGCTGACATGAGACGACCCAAGATACGGGTTAGTTTCACAGGCCGGCACATGAAAACCAATTTTCAGGAGATTTTAAGTTTTCCGTTAAAGCCGAAATTGATTTTAGAATGTACAAGTGTCGTACTTCACAGTTATATAATTATCTGAATCATTCATGGTTAGTACTTTGGAATGACTTAAAAGTTGTCAATGCTATAACCATACAAATCAAACTTTTTTTTTTTGTTTCTTTAAATAACTTATGATAGGAAATCTCCAAAACAATGAACTCAAACATAATTTTCCAAGTAAGCAAATGAGAAGAAAGATGCTAACCATGAGAGGACTCAACATCCAAAATTAGGTCAAGAGCGTAGTCATAGTAAGGGACTTGACTGCTCAATCCACAGAGATTAAAATCATCTTGAATATAATCATCATCAACTTCACAGAAGAATTCATTTCCTCTCAAGTTGCAAAACCATGAAATCCAGGAGGTATCATCCCCATCTGAACCACTGACCTCGGATTCTTCACTGTCAGTTTCAGACTCTTCTGCGAGGTCCACCACATCTGCATTACAAGTTTGTATATAATATTTGACAACTTAAAAAATGAACAAAAAGCTTGCACAAAAGTGCAGTAAATAAAGAGCAAACAAATTGAGCTGAGAGTAGTTCTTCCCACAAGCATTAATCATTTGGAAAATGGAAACCAAGTCACATCAGTGCTTACTACGCGACAGATATAGATATAAGATTCTAATGCTTTCACCGTAACATAAACTTCTGAACTTCAGAAACTACTAATTAGTTATGGAAAATATGTTTTTCTACATTTCAATACATGTGCAGTGGTATTATTGGGAACTTCTATTAATTATTGCCAAGTAAATTTTTTTGTAGAAACATCGTCCAAAACCAAATATTGAAATACGCTAGCAATAACCTCATTATCACAGAAGCAAAACAGCCTTTGAAAAGCTCAAATACTAACTAAAGGGCATATAGAAGATGACTTGACACGATAATGTCCTCAAGTTCTCGAACAATCCAAGTTCATTCAATTTCACTAGTTCCACGGCTGGATTTGTTGAGCCAAGATCAGAGCAGAGGAAGCATAAGACATCTTTCTTTTAGGAAGCTGAATCGAGAACAGGCCGAAGCAAAATAAAGTATGGTGAAGCTGGTAGGGCGGGGAAATATAGAAATTGCGTAGATGATTCAAAACCAGTACGAAGAGAGCGAAGAGAAGCATCTTTCTTCACACATTAACTAGTAATCGTTATTGAGCTAAATCAGCAACTCTCACACATATTAATCACTTCATCTTAAATCCATACCCTAAGATCTTATCATCTGAATCCAAAATTAGAAGCAGCATCCTCGAACAACATTGCAAACCAAAACATCCGAGATACAAACAAGTGAAAACAGAAAAAAAAAATCGCGGGGAACACATAAAGGCATAAACTGAGGCACAAAAAAAAAAAAAATCGTTTCTACCGTCAGAGCACTTGTTCTTGCTGGTATTGAGATTCGAGGATGACCGATTCTCTCGTCCGTCGGACAACTTGGACGATGACGTAGACGGAACGCCGAGCTTGTTCCTGGAAGTGGACGGAGAGGATCTCTCCAAGTGTTTGTCCAGCGCATCGTTGATTCTCTTCCGATCTAACATGTCCGTTCCTTTCGATGAACCGCCACCTCGATCTTTGTACATCCTCGACTTTGGGTTCAGTCTCCGAGATGAAAACAAATCCGATGGGGGGAAAAGCAGCTGAGGGAGAACTAGGGTTTCTTTCTCGGATGGGAATGAGATGAGGTGATGGTATATTGTGATATTTTTCTGGCTAATTTGATGAGTGAAAGCAAACTACTCCCCTATAACATAAACTATAAAATATTTATCAATTACCCCTGAAACTACACTTATTTCTAAATAGCCCCTTAAAATTAAAAAACTAGAGAATTCGTTAATTAGTCGCGTGAGCAAGAAAACAATTGTTCTGCAGCCCCAATTATATATTATCATCATTAATAATAATAATAATAATAATATTAATCCTTACAAATTGAATGTCACTTAAATTTGAGGGGAGTGTTTGACATTCTTTTGGTTCGTGGGTTTCGTAAGTTGGATGAAGAATGAAATGATAAGGATAAAGAATATGAATGACACTACGATTCATTTGTCGTCTTTTTTTTATAATTATTTTATATTATTTGGAACCTTTAGCAATTATATTGGAGTACAACTATAGCAATTAGGGGCGGTGGATCCAATCTTTGGATTGTTGCTGAAGCTGCTGGAACTTGCTAGTGTTGTTCGGGTGGCAGCTGTTTATTACTCGACCCAAATAGCAGATTTTCGCAATTACATAAAATTAATTTATATTCTTGAAAATGTATAAAATAAGAGACAATAGAAAATAAGAGCAGTGAGTTAGTGTTTTTCTTTTATTCCAAGTACTTGGTACCAATGGATACATATCCCTCCAAAGACCTTAGTGCCTCAACCTGACCACTAAATCAACCCTCGTTGACATAATTTATTCGTAAGTATACATATATTTATAAATAATATTTTGCTTAAAGCACACATGTTGTTGCTTTCACGAGGAGACGTTAGGGAGAAAGACATATATGCGTTCAACAGGGCCGTATACATACATATATATATATATATATATATATATATATATTGTGGCAATTTTATTTTATTTTTTATGTTCCACCAATTTATAGTTTAAATTAAAATTAATATAAAAACAATGGAAAAGTACATGGGGCTTATATCAAGCCAAATGCAGCTCAAATTGTGCTTTATCTTTATTAAAAAATCAGGACATACTTTTCGATTTACTGATGCAGAAAACCAATATTTTGTTAGAGGAAAAGGTTAGTTAGGGTATAATTTTTCATCTAAGACTTCAATTATATTGATTATTCGCGTGGTTACTGTTGCAATTCCCATTTTTTCTTTGTTTTAGTATAAATAATTTTCTGTAATCATTGGTGGATGTTATGTATTAAAACTTCCTATGGTTATACCGTTTGCAATCCTGAATTTTTTGTTTTATTTTTAATATTTAATTCTTGAAGCACCGATTTTTATCAATGTTTTCCCGGATTGAAGATTAGTGGTGTTTAAGAGATGTGCCGACCAAGCCTTTCTTTTTCGGAGTCTTTCATTTAAAATTTCGTGAAAAACTGCTGGAATTTGACTTGATATGATGCAAAATTTGGGAATTGTTGATGAAGTATGTTTGTTCTTTCTTTTTTCCTTTCATTTTGACATTGAGCAGTTGATGCGTCTTTGGGGTGAAGATTGTTTGTGTGTGTGTGTTATGGAGAAATTTAACATTAAGACTATATATGTATGTAATATGTTGTTTTACTTCTTCGTTTTCGCATGTTATACTAATTGTGTTCTTCGAGGATCCTTTGTCTTTCTTTTTTACATTTGAGGTAGAACAACTAATATAAAAAAGAATGTCTACTACATTAGGATTAAGAGATGAAAAAAGGAAAAGAAAAGAATGGACCAAGTGCTAAACTCAAAAGATTGGGAAAGTATCACATTGGAGAAAGATAGAAATGATTGACGATTTGCTCGCCACAAAAAAAAAAAAAAAAAAAAAGCTTCACAGAGGTTTCGGGCCCAAAGTTGTGTTTCGCCTCAGACCCGACTTTGTCCATGTCCAAATAATAATAATAATAATAATCACGGATGTAACCTAAGCCAAGACAAGAATCTAAATAAGATAATACCTTTTTCACTGAAGACAATTGTTCCCACCCCACGTCAATTGATTGAACTTATGCGGGAATCATATTACCTTCATGATTTTGATTACAGAGCAATACACAACCACAAAACAATACTACAAATTCCAATTTCATACGCTGCATACAAACATCAGATTAGCTCTCAGCTTAGGAGTCACATGTCATAAATGCATCGAAAGCCATTAAAATCATCATCACCTTCATACATAAACAAATTGAGGACTAGCTTCTCAAGAACAAAGCAAGGAAGATTTGGACGTAGTGCGATAGCTCGTGCCTTCAACAATATGCACATCCAAAAGAGAAATCATAAAACGAACACAGCTAAGACTAGCGAAACACACCTGATTCAGCTGAATCTGATCCCACAAAGCAGCAGACAATCATTATTCAACTCCTTCAACGAATCCCGCGTCCTAAGGGAACGCAAAGAAACACCAAGAGTCGAAGATTTTTACCTTAGCTTCTTCACTGGTTTGAATGATTCATAGTTGCTGTTGTTGTCTTGTCCTTTTTCCTATTCCTCCCAGCTACAGCCTTAGCAAATGCCTCGACGATCCTCTGCTGCGATTCGAGCACCATCTCCGTCCTCTTCAACTCCATGTCCATTCTCATCTCCTCCACACGCCTAAACATGTCCATTTTGTCCTTTTCGATCCTCATAAATCCTTCTCCCAAGGCTCGCACTGCTGCTACAGTATCATTCATCCCACCACCAATTACAGCCTTCCTTTTCGTTGGAACCTCAAATCCCTTCTCAGAGGTCTTGCTAGAATTCCCAGCACCATTCACACCTGCAGCCCCAAATGTCCCAAATCTCGACTGACCCGGGATGAAATTAGGGTTTGTAGCGTATGGCCTGTGTGTGTAGAGATTGGGGCTTTGATTCATCCCATCAAACTGGTTCGCGGGAGGAGATGGGTTGACCCGACCCGGTATTTTTATCCGAACCCCAGTCGGTATGGTGTGTTTGTTGTTGACCCGATTGGCACTGAAATTGTACAGATGGTTGATCCTCTTTACGCTGTTCCTACGATCGTTCTCATCGTCTTCGTCCCCGTCGGAGGAGGAGGAAGGAGGCGTAGGCGGCGGGTTGCTGATTTTGTTGATTTCGGGCCCTTTCTCCATCTCGTGGATGAAATTGAAGTGGACCCACGGCGAATTGTACCCCCTCAGGCCTCCGTGGCTGGCGGCGCGTTGGATCTCGGCGCGGTAGCGCTTACGCAGCTTCTCCATCTTGTGCCGGCACTGCACGGCGGTCTTGGGCGTCGCGATCGGGCACTTGGTCGCGATCTCGTCGGCGACCTCCTGCCAGTGGTTGGCCTTGAGGTTTCCGCGGCGGAGGGAATACCATTTGTCACGGTACGTTTGGATGAGGGCCAGCGTCTCTTCGGGGGACCAGCACGGCGGAGGAAGGCGGCGCGTGGTGGTGGTGGTGGGTGCGGTGGAGGGCAGGGCGAGGGTGGCGGTGGGGATTGGAGGGGAGGAGTCTTCTGGGGTACGATGGGGTGAGGAAGAGCGCGGTGGGGTGGCGACGGTGGAGGTCGACATGGGCTAGGTGCCAAGGATAAGGAACGGTTGTGGTGGCGACGGCGGCGGTGGTGGTTTGCATAATTAATGGAAAAAAGGGTTGTGATGAGGTGTTTGGTGGTTAAAAGGGAGCGGCTGAGTGAGTTGGGTGATCGGTGAATTAGGGCTAACGTGCGCTGGGCACGGAGAGGCGTGGCCGCGTGGGTTTTCTCCGTTTTTCACCTATAATTATCTTAATCTAAGAACACGAAATTTACTTAATAAACTAGAATTTTTCTATATTCTGCTCTGAATGTTGGAAAAATTTCTAATGAAACACGGTCGTAATTGTCTTTTCATTTTCTATTCTTTTTTTGTTAAAAAGGAAAGATAGCTAGCTCATATTACTGAAAAAATTGTATACGTCGACATTGTTTATTGTTAGTGATGGTTTTTCGATGAATTCTTTAAAGCAATGTTATTAATAGATAATATAGACTTTATATGATCAAATCAACTAAAGTATCTTCAATGCGCACTCACATCACATCTATGCTTTTGCTTGTTCATTTTCTCATGATGTAAGTAGACCTCAATTTTTCCTCACGTATGGGCGTTCATTTTCCTATCAAATTTTAGATAGTTTTCTTTTACGAATGATCCTGTGGATTCAACGCGACCTTTTGGTATTAGTGTGATCTCATTGTACTATATTTTATTTTCAACTTATATATTACAAAATAAATGCCTGTTATTTCAATGTCACAAAATTTTATTATGTTTGCATTATCAACATCAACCCTCGAACATGGAGTCGTTCCACTCGAGCTCGGCTCCTCGAGCCCTTACAGCTGAGCTCGACGAGCTTTTGAGCTCAGAGCTCGAGCTCGAGCTTTTTAATAAATAATAAAAATTAATTAAAAATTAAAAAATAAAAAAAAAAAGCCCGTGAGCATGTTCATGAGCTTTCGAGCTCTTATGTCTAGGCTCAAGCTCGAGCTCGACATAAATGAGCTCGAGCCCAACATAAATGAGCCCGAGCCGACCTTTGTTGAGCCGGCTTGTCGAGCTCACGAGCCGGCTCGGCTCATCTTTCACCCCTATTCCAACTTGTGGCGATGATTAAAAACAAAAAAAAAGAGAGAGAAAAGAAAACTAAGGGAGAAAATCCAGAATGGTCTCCGATATTTACCACACATGAACCAAATAGTCATCGATGTTGGTGAATTTGAACCAAATTAGGCATGCCGTTAGATGGTCGTAGACACGCGTCAATTTTTCATCCAAATTGACGGCTATCTAACGACACGATCGATTTGATTCAAAATCGACGAACATCGATGACTAAATTGATCCACGCGAAACATCGGAGACTAAAAACGACGACCATTTTTAGTTTTCTCCCAAAAACAAACAAAGAAACCATTTTAACTTTCAAGTTGGCAGGCACATGTGCATCATCAATATGATAGATGATAATAAGCTTATTATATGGTGATAGCTGCGTTCACATGTAACATGTTCCTTCCCCTCACAACAGTCAGATCAGATACAACTGTCAACTGGTGCATCTTTTCTTTCCCTAAAATAACCAGCACTTTCTTTTTGTTACCTTGTTTTCACACCACAACAAATTTTACTTCCTACCTTCAAACCCACTATATAACATTCATAAATCATAAAAAGAACTGGCATGAACTGTAATAATAATATCTTGATTTATATTATACTACGCAACTTAAGGAAAACATAATATATATATATATATATATAGCACAAAAAATATAAGCCCTAAACAGATATTTACACGACAAGAAAATGCAAATTTGAGCCCTAACTAACTAAACAGCAAGTTGTTGCGATGAAGATGAACACGATTCATCTTCACCGTAATGAAGATAACTCTTCGCCGTCGATATTCTCTTGGTATAACGATGAGAGGGCATCTGCGTAATTCCATATCGATAGGGTTGCATGGCCGCAATTTCTCCCTGGAGATAGCAACAGTAGGCGTGGAAAGTGGTGGGGGTCACATTCAATTGGAACTCCAATCCAAATAGGAAATCGATCTCAAGAAAATTCATCTCCTTTGTGCTGATCCCTCCAACCTTAGCATAGTAAGCATTGTTGTAATACCTGCATTATTTTCTGTATTAACTTAATTATTTATTTCTTCAACTGTAGAAAGTATTTCAGTTGAATGCTCACAAGTCATCCAAGAACTTGGCAGCAACCATGACGCTTGTAATGAGGAGCCTATGGACGCTGTAAGAACTTATGGGGAGATCACTTTGCCTGCGAACGAAGCGATCGAGGTAAACGTAGGCCAAAACGTAGCAAGAACTGCTGCAGTTGGCGTAGTTGAAGATCCTCTCTAAGTAGCTTTGGATGGATACGTTGGGCTTTGAGAGGCCGTTGAATATGCACATTTTTTGGGACTTGAATTTGAATTCTCTGTCGTTCGAATCTGCGATGCGTTGGAGGATCGAAGACAGTGAGGCGATGATGGTGTGTGGTGAGTTATTTGGGCTTTTTTGGGGTTTTTTCTCGTCTTTTTCTTCTTCGTGGTAGCTCTCTGTTTCTGTTTCTGCCATTGTTGAGTTGATGAGTTGTGTGTACTTCTTTGTGTGGCGTTTGTTTGTGTTGGAATGTTGATATGATGTGGAAATTTATATATAGTTTATACGCATATGTACATATATTATATATTTTGTATGTGTATTATATATTTGTCGTATTTCCTTTTTTCTTTTTTTGGTTTTGTTTTTTGAGCGCGATGTCGATGGGCATAAGTAGGAATAATTATATTTTTGGGATGTTTACTTACACACACACACACACACACTGTTTTTTACAGTTTGATTGCATTTAGATCCCTGTAGCTATGTTAATTTACGTAATAATTATATTTAACTAACGCATATGCGACATTTTGGTGCATCAATTATTTTCTTGGCCGCTTAGATTTAGCTAATACGTTCTTTAGGTAAATAGTTTTTTCTGTATGTTTTTCCGTCGTAGGGTGAAGAAATAGCAGTTTGAAGTTACAAAACTTATATATATGGCATTAGTCATTATCTAAAGCACATAATTCGAGTATATTTATAAACATGTAGTAGCAATCAGGTCATGACAGCTGGTTTTTCAGGTAGACGTGAGATTTTAATTTGAGTTCTAGTCGTTAAATGGGATGGCTGATGATAGACCATGTCATTGATTAAATCTTTGATTTCTTTTTTTTAAAAAAAATTAGATAGGATAGGACAAATGCAAATGCTAGATTGTAGAACTAGTAAATGATACATATTCTAATATGTCTAAACATCATGTTGCATGTGGAATTTGGATTGGCTAGTGATCTAAACATCATGTTGCATGTGGAATTTGGATTGGCTATTGATCTAAATTTTAAATTATTAGCGGTTGTTGAAGAGTATTATTTCGAACAAAACATTAAAACAGTAAGCTACTGTATGGCTAGACCCATCAATTCCAATAATTTTGGTGGTTGTAACTCAGTAACATTCTCAAAGAAGTAAACAAATGCCATCATCTCACGTTGTATATAATTAAATAAAATTTTGATTACTTTTAATCGGGCTATCTTCAATGCAAAGACTATTTAAAACTTTCCAAAAAATATGAATTGCAATTTATGAATATTACCAATTTTAAGACATAATTAATACATTCCAAATGATATTAGGCTACGTTGGATTCATGTGTTTGAAGGAAATCACATGATGTCAAATTATAAATTTCAAAACCCGAATTTCAAATCCAAATCTATTGTTTGGCAAACTTTAGGATTTCGATTTGAATTTCGAGAGTACGTGCGCATCGAGTGAAAGATGATCAACCGAGTCAGCTCATGAGTCCGATGAGTCAGCTCGTTGAGCCAGCCCGAAATCGTGAAAATCGAACGCGAACTTATATTAGTTGAGCCGAGCTCATATTAATCGAAGCGAACTCGAGCTCAAGTTCATGTTTGCCAAGCTTCGAGCTTGTGAGCTTTGCCGCAAGTTTTTTTTTTTATTATTTTTATTTTATTTATTTTTACGGACTCGGCTTTGGATTTCGAAAACGGACCAAGTATCATCGTTTTTCAAATCCAAAGAACAACAAATGTTCAAATCATCCCGGATTTGGACGAAATCCAAATCCAAATCCGATGGATTGCCAAAAGGGTGATTTGGATGAAACTCGGATTTCAAATCGAAATCCGGAATCCAAACATAGCATATATAATTCTTTATTAAGATAAAATCTTGCTCTTACAACTAAGAAAAGAAAAAAAAAACACAGTAACAAGAGCTACATGCATCTTGCAGCCAAATATCTGTCGAGATACTCAAACCTGATCTAAAACCAAGTTAAAACAACAGAGATGGACATAACAGAGGTTGTATTTCACCAGAAAACAAACCTCCTTAGCACATGCAATCTATGAACTCTAACGCAGTTTGAGAAACACATACAGTTACATTCTTATAATCTGAAACTACAAGGGAGGATAAGATCGATAATCGTAGTAAGGAGGAGGTTGAATATGTGCACTACTACTCGGCGGATAAGCTTGAGGAGCAGGAGCCAAAATTCCCGCTTGTTGATTCCTGAGAAAGATATACAGATAGATAGATGAAGATCTCGAGAAATTAGCAGTACAAGAATCTTCGCGTACGATAGAACAAAAAAAGTGGAATAAAATGAACACACCCCTGGGGAGGGTAAGGGCTATGGGAATATCCATAGCCTACGTACGAAGTAGTTTGGGGGAGAGGCCTGCACAACGGAAGCAATTTATATTACATGAAATTGAAAGAATAGATAAAAGCCACAAACAACTTTCAGAAATGGGATTTGTGCGTTACAATGGTGTGTGGTGAATGACAGGTTGCGGCTGTACGTTAGTTTGGACCTGTTGACCGCTGGCTTGCCTCATCAACTCGGCATATACATAATCATCGACACGTTTTTTGGCAAGAGCAACCTATTTAAATAGATTTGGCAAGTAGAGTTTAAATATTTGTAATATCTCAATTCCAAATTATGAAATAAGTTGCAACCACTTTGTGCAATTTTGGATAAGACTAATTATACGACTGTAAGAAACGATCACTGGCTTAGATGCAAAAACTCACCTATTATTTTATGCCGGATATGAACTGGTAAACTAACATAAGCTAATTTATGGGAATCTTAAATGGTGGCTCTTTACCTGATGAGCGCTACCACTAAGATGGATTTGCCTTTGTGTTTGTTGACCTCGTGCACCGTGAACCTACACGAAAAATGTAAAAATTACATGAGGAAATTGAAAGGAAGTCAGTCTTCTAAGCAATCAAATAATGCTTGCAGAGTCGAACAGAAGCGAAGAGTCCTCGCTAGACCCTTATCCATTAAGATTAAATTTTGGTCAAAACTTGAGAGTACAGCAAACTTCTTTTGGTATGATGAAGCCCCAACTAAGAAAATCTTCTCCTTACAAAATTTAGGAAAAGATTAAGAGAAACAGATAGCACGTACCTTGATATTTGCTCCAGACTCATTCCTGATCCGTGATATATTGGCGCCCAATCTTCCAATTAAACCGCCCACCAAATTCTCAGGCACCATCAGATCGAGATTCATATGCTCAACTGCAACATTCAATCATCTCATAAATGTAGTTATCTAATAATGTTTTGTAAAGATACAACACACAATACATTAGAAAATGGACAAGCCATCACTAAGTTTTAGATTTACCTAAGCTAGAATCCAGATGTGGGTGAGGTTGCCGATGAATCCCATGACTATAAGCTGGGCTGATTGATACTACTTGTTTAGGAGGGTTATTCCTGTTTATGGATAGATATTACTACATAACAATAAGAAACAATGATAGCAAAAGTGGTCGAAATCAAATCAACTGATTTTAACCTAAGTTGGCAGCCCATATCCACAACAGCCCTCAAAACAGCAGGAACGTCCCCTGACATCTGCAAAAGGAACATTAATGTGATGAAAAATGTTAGCAGTGGGCCAAATTTTCATGCACGAAAAATCTCCTTAGGCTCCAAAGTTCAACCACCATATGATGAAAAGCTATAATATTTTTTTCCACTAAAGATGCTTCAGTACAGAGTTGTATTTAAATGAAATAGGCAAATTATTTGCTAAAACACTAATCTTCTTTAACTTACTTTATTATACTTCGGCGACATGGAAAATTGACAAAGTTTCAGACAGATATACCAAATGGGTTCCCCGAGTCCAAGTATGACAGGCATTAACATTTCATGATTTCGCTATATAAAATCACAGATCAAGCTGAAATTCATAAAGATATTTTCCCCAAGATATAAATCTTGTAAGTTAACCTGAACTACTCTGTCCGACTCATGGGCAGACGCACATGGAGGCAATTGATTAGGAGAAAGAACAGTAATAGTTGCCCCGGAGGTGTTCCTCAGGTTCTCTATATTTTGACCAGACACACCAATCAAACCACCAGCTTGAGAACCAGCAATCAAAAGCCTTATTGTATTTGCAGCCACATGTTCAGGTCCAACTTTGGGCTCTTGCACATTTCCATCGTCGTCCTAGATTAGATATATGAGGACACCAATACACATTGCTGTGAGAATGGACAATTCTTGTATGATTTAACTGGATAAGCCAGAAGCAAAAGAGAAGACAAGGACATACGTTAAGTCAAATCAAAATGACATCATGACATAATCTTTTCATACCTATATTTGATCATTTAGTTTAGTTGGTACGTACTACATTTATGTACATAACAACCCTCTCCATAATAACAAGCACCTTCCATCACAACAAGTTAGAGAGAGAGATTTCAGTATAGAAAACTGAAAGGCAGTGGTCCCAAGACTACTTCCTTCTATAGTTTAAAACTTAATGAGCTTGTATTAAATACAAATTAATGAGATTATATTAAATTGCATTTTGATCAATCATCCCAATTTAATCATACAAGGACTCCACTTTGATCACACAAATAAGTATAATTGCATATATTATAATAAATTTAAATGTTTATTTAACGTCTAACGAGACTCTGCCGTATCCTATTTTCAAACGTTTACACCATTGATCAGTTAAGTGAAGTTGACAAATCACATCCAAAGACCGTTGGTGTTAACCCAAACAAACAGATCAAACTACACCATAATATCAAATTTGTCGGATCAGAAAACCATGAATTGTATGTCAACGTTAAAAAAGTTCCAATGCAATCAACATATGGCACCTTGAGAATCAGGCTAACAATTTGTTGAAGAGCATTCTCTGCATCAGAGAATGTATTGTCACTGTCTGTGGAACTTACAATTATTACTCTTTCTTCATTTCGCTGCACCATGAAAAATAATGCATTATATTTCACGACCAAAATCTGAATTATAGTAATATGCAAGGACAAAAAAGGAAAAGTAATTATGATGTGTTCTGCAAAATAAACTTCCACTCAAGCAAATTGAAATTGGAAGAGAATTGATTTTGGAGAGATACATATGAAGCACACAAAACCTAGACAATTCAAGATTATACAAGGCAATATGCTCCAGTGGACTCGTCCCATCCACCTCTTCTCTGAGCGAAGAGGTTTTCAGAAGATGAGAAAGTTCATATCCAGACATGAGTGATTCAAACAAATAGGCAGATACTAACAGGGGCAGGGCAGGGAGCTTTTAGTAGGGCACTCAGTTGCGAGGTAATATCGGGGGGAAAAAGATCCATATATGCAGGGGGGGATATAGCAGAAGAAAGGAGGGGCGGGGAAGGGGACATATTATGTGTCAAAATTGCATTTCTAGCCTAGTAAAAATAACCCATCTATGCAAAGGGGGTTGGGGGGATATAGGAGAAGAAAGGAAGGGCGGGAAGGGGACATATTAAGTGTCACAATGGCATTTCTGACCTAGTCATATGTATTTCTGTAACACGTTAGGAATACATATGAAAGTCATTCATATCCAGAGTCTCTCCAGCAGAGGAGGGGAAGATCTTGATCAGATTTACGCAAGCTTAAATCCAGTTCACAATCCAAGCCAAAACCTGTCAAGGGAAAGCTGCAGAGCAAGAAATCAAGATCGAAAGTGAGCTCATTTATTCCTGTTCAATGGATTTTATTCAATCCCGCTAATTCACATGCTATCAGCAGAAAACATGAAGCTCATGAAAGATAAAGATCCCTTCTCATCGAAGCGAATTCACTATTAGCAAGCTCATTTTTACCCATAAAAATTCATTTTAAATAAAAAAATATCACTTTAGCATCTCTTCCTCTTCAATTTCATTTCCAACATGTGTTACAAGCCAGAAATTATTAAGACTGTTAATGTAGCTTAAAAATAATCTCTCAACGAGGATTCAAAGACAATCAAGCCATTCTGTCCAATTAACCATCAGTTGCCAAAAACAACTCCACTGCAGGCGAAGTGTTGTTATCCTCACAATGCAAAGCAACAGTTGCTTCAAAAAAAAAAGGATCATAATTGATGCAAATTGTAAAATCAACATCAACGCACTTCAACATAAGGTTTTGTTTAACTCACGGAGATGGCATCGGCAATCTTAACAGTAGCTTTGGTCTCCTCACGAATCTTCTGAATGCGGTGTCCTCCACGCCCAATGACCTTCCCAATCTGCCTCGAAGGCACGACGATTCGGAACACGACGTCGTTCGTCGCCTTCACGCGCCTCTTCGAGGCCCGTGCTTCGGATTCAGGCGGCGTCTCCAAGACCGCGTCGTCCTCGCGCGGCCTCTTGAGATTGCTTGCGGCAGGTGTCGCTATCGCATCGGAGTCCGTAGGTTTTGGATCATGGTTTGGGGTAGGCTCGGAATTAGGGTTGGGAAGGGCATGGGGTTCCGACATGGCCGTGCGAAGTGAAAGATGAGAACCAAAACTAGGGCTGTTAAAAATTGACCCGACCCGCCAACCCGACACGAACCGCACCCGAAAATAGCAGGTTCGGGTTAGCATTTTTGACCTGTTTACGTAAATGGGTAAACCCGAACCCAACCCAATTATTAAGTGGGTAAGGTTAGGGTTCGGATTTTCAACCCGAAACCAACCCGAAATCAACCCATTTAACCCGAATAATATATATTGTCAAAATATTATTAATATAAATAACATAAAAGGATTAACCATAATTCTCTATCCACTCTCACGCTCGCAAATGAATTTATAGCAAAAAAAATTGCATTATTTCTCCTTTTTAGTTTAAGTTGGAGTTATAATTCTGTCAATTTTGTTATTTTCTTTTTTATTTTTTAATTTTAAACGGGTTGACGGGTTGGCGGGTTGGGTTAGGGTTAAAGCAGGTTGGGTTTGGGTTTGATTTTTCAACCTGTTTAAGTAAACAGGTCAGGTCAGGGTTGAAGTTTTCAACCCGTTTATTAAACGGGTTGAACCCGAAGGTGACCCAACCCGACCTGTTTACCACCCCTAACCAAAACTAGCAAACATCTAATTAGTTTTTATTTACCATCGTTTCCCCGTACGCCTAACGCCTTTGCCTCGGAAAGGAGTCGGACTAGGGTGACTAAAGAGTCAATTTTTTCAGTCATTTTATTGCAATTTAATTCCTTTATTTGTAATTTAATAATTTAACAATGTATCATTTTACATGTAAATTTTTTTGTTAAATTATACCCTATCATTAATTTTCGGGGTGTTTACACATAAATACCATTTGGAAAAAAACTTGTAATTAGTACCATGTCAGAACTTTTATATATGTATGTATCTAGCAGAATAAAT
This sequence comes from Craterostigma plantagineum, assembly GCA_027422505.1. Classification (NCBI taxonomy): domain Eukaryota; kingdom Viridiplantae; phylum Streptophyta; class Magnoliopsida; order Lamiales; family Linderniaceae; genus Craterostigma; species Craterostigma plantagineum. The sequence continues at coordinate 8,218,906 of JAPQWV010000024.1, forward strand.
TTTTTACAGATTGGTACCAAATCCGCCGCAGGTACGCCATACAACATATATAGGTACCATATATCAACGTATTGTGTTACGTCATACGTTGAGAAAATGGTACGCCGTATTAGCACATTTATGTACGCCATCTTTAACACATAAGGTCCGCCGTATAAACACATTTAGGTTCCCTATATCAACGTGTTATGGTACGCCATACACACACAGGAAGGTACGGCATGACTGAAGAAATTGGTAAACATTAAATCGGGTACATATCTGTAAAAATTGCTGACATGGATACCTATCTGTAAAAATTTTAGTCAAGTGCGTATTTATGTGTAGATGTCACTTAATTTTCACTTACATATTTAAAAAATATATTTTATTTATTAAATATTAAATATTATAAATATCAAAGTTGAAGTATCATAAATATAATTATATTTTTAAGCACACACAGAGAGTGTGCGGAAATTACTAGTTTTTAGAAAATATTTAGGAGGTACGTGCAACAAAATACGAGATTGAGGAGTTTCCATATTAAATCTAAAAAACTTATAAATCGGTCAATCATAATCGGAGTAATATAATTACTAGAAATCTTATGGTGCTCACCTTTAGTGAACACCTTTCTTGGGCACTCATTGGTGTCACATCGACATACCACATCAACATTGGACGTATTAATCAAATGCCACGTAAATCAAGGTTCTGAAACCGAGTTTTCGAATCGGACCAAAAATTTTAGTGGTTAAGGTTTAGTGGTTTAACCGGTATGGAAGCGGAATCAAACCGGAGTAAAGCCGGTATATTTAAATACAATAAATATATATCTTATGAATGAATCTTACATAGAAAATATACATGTTTATTTATAAACTTTTCCATACTAGAATTTTAGAAAATTAGGGGGTCAAATTTAAAATAAAAGTAAACTATTGGTGGTTAAAAAGTATTTATACCATGGGATGTTAAAAAGTAAATCTATAAATTTGAGGACAAAAATTAATTAACAAAGTCAAAAGGTTAATTATCAAATAAAATTAAAAAGTAAATCTATAAATTTGGGAACAAAAATTAAATAACAACAAAATATTGGGTCAAAAGGTTAACTATCAAATAAAAAACAACCATAGAGAATCGAACCATGACCATTTTGAAAATGTCCAAGACTTTTACCACTATACCACATTCACAATTTTGATTAACCTACTCAATTTCGTTGTCTTATACGTTTTATTATTATTTTTTATTTAAAGCATGAACCGGACCGGGATCGGACCGGAATTCCGACCGGTTCACCGGTTTCCGATCGGAACCGGCCGGTCCGGTCCGGTCCGGTCATTAAAACCTTGACGTAAATGATGACGATCAATACCACATCACCTCTCGTGTTGATGTGGCATGTCGATGTGACGCAAATCACCCCATAAGAGGTTCTCACATAAACTATAAGATTTCTCATCTAAGTAAATCATTTTAGAAGATTTAATTTACTATTAGTATGTTCGAAATATTACGCATTACATAGAGTATATTAGTTTAATGTAAGATTTTTTAAGCAATGAATTAAGAAATATAATGAATATTTAAACCATTGAAAGTGCCACACATGAGTTGATTGTGTGCGTGTACTTTACATAGAATAAAGATTCGTGCGAGTATGTCAAGTTATAATTAAAACGAATATATTATAACTAGCACCACGCGCGATAGGAAGTGCACATATCGTTTGTAGAATATACACAGCAAGCATCCGAGTATCGAACACGAAGAATAATTAACGTATCAATTCAATATCTAGCCTACAAATGATTGAGATTTTTATATTTGAACTAAGTCACAACAACTTAAACTAACACAGAAAAATATTCAAAACGCAACTAAAGATTTAAGAGTTACTTTGAATAAAAAGAATGTGCTCGGGATTTCGAATCCCGCTAGATATCGTCGATGAAGTCGTAACTACCGTTACCACATGATTAATGACTATGTCACGATAATTCCTACTCGTTTCCAACTTAGCTTTGCCCTAAATGGTCACGAGAATATATAGTAGTTTATCTAAGGTGAGGTCGACTATTTGCTTTCGCCTTATAGTCGACGCCTAACATTTGCGATAGAACGAACCGTTATTTATCTTTCACCCTTAACGGTCTACTAAACGTCACACCAACACATAGACATGCCAAATATGATTCTCAAAACAATACATAGACATATTGAATCGGATAAACGCTGTCATAAACGATACAAAGTCATACCATGTGTCCACGAGTATTTTACGACCGAACTACGACGCTACCTAGCATTCTTCTCATCCCAAACACCCAAAATGACTAGCTACTCATAATGAAGGAAGAAACCACGAAATGTATACGAAACAAAGCAGAGAAATACATAGATTCTTCCCTATTTAACGAGCGCAAGCTTATCCCTCGTACTTTGTTCAATTCTCCAGGGTAAATGAGCTTCAAATCTTCACTTTAGCACCTAGAGATCATTTGAGATTGATCTCTAGGGTTCTTGAGTCGTCCTTGGGGTGTCTTGAGTGTTTAGAAATGAGTTGTGACGACTTAGCTTCTCTTAGGGCTTCAAATTGCGGCTTAAGTGGTGAACACAACACGGCCATGTATCATTCGGGTTCAGGGTTTAAGGCCCAACACTGTTGGCCAACATGGCCGTGTATAAGGCCGTGTTGAAGGGCCACAAGTATGATTTTCCTTTCTGCTGACAAACATGGCCGTGTGTCAGGCCGTGTTAAGGGCAGCAGGTTTGTTTTTCCTTTCTGCCGACAAACATGGCCATGTGTCAGGCCGTGTTGATGGGCAGCAACTATGTAACTTGTCTTTGGAGCCGAACACAGACGTGTGGTCCTCAAAATAAGCCGTATTTGATTAAAAAGTGGTGATTTGAGCTCCATGTTTACGCGGTTCGTCCCAATTATCGTCTCATGTACCTTTGACATCGCAATATGTAAAAATACGAATAAGTGCACGAGACAACTCACAAAAGATAAATATTCAACATAAAAATGATGTAGATAAACGAATGAAAATGCGTTTACATGAGTCAAATTCAATCATTCTTGAGCGAAACAACAATATCATGAGGATTAAGAAAGCTCGAATATCGAATAATTCGTGGAAGTTTTGTTTTGTTTGCTACAATTAGTGGCATTCATTCAGTTCAAACGGTACTAAACGGAACCGACCAAAATTTCGTTCGATGATTCATTTTTGTTCGGTTTTGGTTTTCCCGAAAATTTTCGATTTGGTTCGGCTCGGTTAACCAGGTGAAAATCGAACTTCTAAAAGAATATATTACTAACAACATATCGAAGTTTTTCGCTCTTCAGATGTGGAAATCGAATATGAGCATCCCTAGCTAAAATAATAAAAAAAAAAAGTTACCAAAGACTGAACATCCCTAGCTAATAGAAAGGAAAGTCAGTACGACCCTTTTGGATTCTGGATTTCTCTGGCTTTCCACAAAATCCTCCGTTTGACAATCGAGTGGATTTGAATTTCGGTTTCGTCCAAGCACGAGGTTAAATCTTAAAGGTCATTATTTGTAGGATCTGAAATTTGTCAAATGATCCATTTTCGAAACCCAAAGTTGAGCCATCGTAAACAATAGTAATAATAATAACAACAATAGTAATAATAATAAAAATAAATCATCATAATTATTTGTAGGTGAACGATGAGTCGAGCTGACTCACGAGCGAGTTGGAGATCACTGGTGGGTGCTCGAAAGCTCGCCATTCGGCTCACGAGCTTTTTTGTTTTAATATTTAATATTATTATTTTCTTTTTGTACTTTTTAATTTATTGTAAGAAAAATATAGAAGTCTCGACGAGCTTCTCGAGCTCGAGCTTCATTTTAAAATCCAAATTTCGAAACCCTAACGTTTGCCAAACAATATATTTGGATTTGAAATTAAGATTTTGAAATCCATAATTTTAAATCATCTGACTCCGTTCAAGTACGTTAGGATGACTGCCGTAATTTTAGAGCACTTTAATTCGTCCAATCTCGGTTACGTAAAGCGAGTTAACTCGTAAGTTACATCGTCGTACTATAACTTAGCCACCGACACCTCACAATTTTATTTGGGTACAAATACGGTGTTCGTTCGAAGAAGTCGTCGACGGAAACGAATGGAAACCACCTTTTTCCTTATTACACCACACAACAATCAACATACAAAAACGATCGACCAACAACAATCAAGGCTTCATCAGATAGCTCCTGGCGATTCTCCCGTTGGCTCCCTCGGGATAAAACCCGCCCGGAACGCGCTCGTCGCCCGTCCCGTAAACCATCCTGACTATCTCCCGGCTGCTCCTCCCGTAGGAAAGCGAGTCGTTATCCGCCGACAAAACGTTGCCCTCGGTGATATTCTCCGCTCCCAAATAGGACGGCACAGCTAAGCCCTCGTCCCTTATCCCGCACCTCGCAAGCCTATTCCTCAATCCCGAGATTCTAACCGTGAACTCCGCCACCGTGTAGTTGTAAGGATGGACCGCCTTCCAAGCGCGCTCGTACAGATGATGCCTTATGATCGCGTCTTGTCCCGATTCCACTCCCAAGAGCCCTGCCGTGAGCTGTCGAATTTCGTGCATGCTAAGCATTTAAAGTTCGACTTACAACGTAATAACGCACGGACGAATTTCGGCCTATTAGGTCGCGAACTAAGTTATTTTCTTGAAATTATGATTTTTCGAATTGTCGATTTTAGGCTTCGGTGCAATCCTAATTTCTAGCAAATGCCAAGTTACTATTTTCGATTGCTACAACGGCCACGAGCGATAAAAATCTAGACCGATGTAGTCAAAATTGCAAAATTTTGAAAGTTAAGAATACAGTTTTGTAGTTCAATAAATTGCGAATATCCCGCACCAGTGCCGGATTTAAGGTCGTGCGTCCTCGGCTGTAAAGGGCCACATATAATATAATTACTAGTATTTTTGTGCACACTTAAATGTGTGTGCTATATAATGTATAAATGTATTATATTAATTGTACAAATAATAATTAACAAAAAATAGAGGGGTAAAATTAAGAATAGAAAAATGCCTACATTGAAAAAATGTAATGTGCGATTTTCTTGCAATGTTAATATTAATTATTTTAATTAATCTAAATTGACATACCAAATTCTGACTGTCTATAACAAGCCCCTTAAGCTTAACGAAGAAGTATAGATAGCCCCTTAAGCTTAATTAGTTATATATAACGAATGGACGACTTACGTGCTTTGCAGCGAAGCCGCAGAGAAAAGGATTACTCCCGACGTAGCCCAGCAACCCAACATACGGTATAGCATAAGCCGCGATCATGAAATGGAGGCTATCCCGATAAGGATTAAAAGGAGGCTCGAGTTCGAAGCCAAACGCATTGTCTATTAGTTGCGCGAAGTTTTTCGCGCTAATATCCATCAAAGGTCGCGGAATTCCTCCCACGGTCGTCTTAAGCGCTCTTAGGTGGCCGACTTCTTGAAACGCGAATTGCCTTATTATATCTTCCGTGATGGGGTCGAGGTTCGCTTTTTGGGCCCCGATGGGCCGCGGGCCGCCTTGGGTTAGCCCGGGGGCGAACTCGTCGAGCCCAAAGCCGAGAGAGCTCCACATGAGCCAATCGGCCTCTAAGTGTTCGAGGTTTTGAGCGAACTGTAAAATGTCAACGTCTTCTTTGCATAGTGGGGCTTCGTTGCTCGGATACTGCGGAGGGCATAGGTGGTCGTCGAGCTCGACGGAGCGTGCAATTTCATCGGTGGGTGATACGGAGGTTGTTATTACAAGGTGGATGAGTATGATGTTGAGTACGTAGGAATATGAGCTAAGAGCCATTTGCAAGAAATATAAATTTGGTTTTTTTTTTACCTGTGGGGATACAAATTTATACAAACCTGAAAAGGTTCTTACAAAGACGTTATGGGTTAATATGGGTGTTGTAGTCTGCAGCAATTGAATTCGATTTTGATATTAGTTTGTATCTTTTGGTTTGATGTAGTGACTAATTGTTACGGAAGAAAATTTTCCATTTTTTTGCATGTATGGTTATGAATCGGTTTCAGTTCCATTTGAATAGCATTATTAGTGTTACAGATATAGCATGAAGATAAGATGTGCACATCTCCGCAACGGCACGACCAATTTGGTTCAAAAAGGCCCGCGGGCTTCAAAATGTTAGGCCCGCTAAGGAGCGGGCTTAGGTGGGTCATCCCGTGCCGGCTCGTCTATGATTAAAAAACATTATCAATAAAAATACGAATAAAATTGTGAATACAATTTCTTAGCTACATTAAATCCATCCCGGTATTTGCATTTTAGGCCACCAAGTATCCGCCCGAGTACTATCACACCCAAGTTTTTTCGTGGAGAAAGTTGCAGTAGTCATTCGCCTCAAGTATTTTATGGCTGACAGTTCTCAATTCTACAATGGCGCTTATATGCAAAACATATCTCTGTATGTCTCAAATTTACAACGTGCCCTAACATCTTAAACGTCTCCCCTTCTTCCTCTCTTATAAGGATTCCACTAGAATATTTTTAATTTACATTGTTTTAAAACTCCAATTGCTAGACTCCTCTAATTAGACTTCTAATAACTCATCTTCAACTTTTAGTCGCCTGCAAATGATTTCTTACATATGTTTTTTTTTTTGTAAATATAAACATTAATCAAAACGAACTTTACAATGCAAACTTAGGTGTCCCTAAGTTAAAATCTACAACACTAACTTAACTGGTCATATGTTGTGTTGGACTTCTGATTCTGTGTAGTATTTCTTATATCTTAACCTCCCAGGTTTCGAAATTCTAAGCTTGATAATCTGGTGTTCAAAGTCTACTTTAATGTTGATTTTCGATTTTTTTGGAGCAAGACTTGAACAAGCCGCTGCTTGATAGGATCGGACGGCATAAATAATTGAATATTGCCAGCAAACGCGTATCGGTAGCACAATATAAATAGCAACGCAGCGATATAACATGCAAAACCCCATTCAAATCGACGAGGTAAAAAACCACGGGACCAAACGATCCAAAAATCCACTAACCAGCAAATCGAGTACAGCGACTTACACCTCAGCACCAACGAGCTATGGTACCAAAGCAAAGCTCCAAAAGCACCGCAACTCAAATACAAGATCACAAGATCAAAATCCCAATCAGAAACAACAGTCCACTTCGAAAAATCGTAACTCACATTTCAGACCTCGAAATAAAAAACCAATAGGACAGAATGAAGATCAATTAGTCTTATATCTTAAGTTAAAATTTTACGTCAATTGGATAACGTTTACCCATAGATCTGTGAGAAATTCGAACCTGCCGCTGGTAAGAGAAGTTGCAGAATTTTTATATTTGCTTGAACGATCTTTTTCTTTTTGCATTAGTTAGATCTACAAGATGTTGCTACTAACTTATTTTGGTGCTAAGCGGGCAAAGAACATGGGCTTCTATCCATATTGTTGGGAACCCAAACCCAACACTGCTTTAATGCGAACTAAAAACTTTTAACGGTAAGAGCTTCCGACCGAGAAACGCATTCTCAAACTCAAACTCATTCACAAACTCAAAATGCAGTAATTCTTCTCCAATGGATTTATTCTCAAACTCAAAAAAAAAAAACTATTTTCAAAATATTCACTTCTACACCAACTTTTACAAATTTCAATATTGCCACATATTTTATACCTTCAAAAAATTTAATTAATTTTAATATGTATTACATCTAAAATAAATAAGAAAAAATATTCTAGTATTCTTTGTAATTAAAAAACTCTCTAATTACATAGATTAATAATTTTTTACCTTCTATAAGAATGATTTCATTATTAAAATAAACAAAAGGACTTTAAAATGCAATTATTAAATATAGAGCTCATACTATTCGTTCAATTCAAACGCATCTATGAGCTTATGTAGAGGAAAGAGAATGTGCAAAACCCATTATTGTTTTTTGGATACTACCTCCGTCCCATTATTTTTATCACATATCTTGGTGAGCACGGATATTAAGGTGATATTATTATAATAATATAGTACAATGAAAAGGTAATAAAGTGTATATTTTGACACGTCTTTTAAGAATATTTAATATTATTATATTGATTGTTTGTGATAGTTTTTTTTGCTAAATAAGGAAAGGTGATAAAATTAGTGGGACGCCCGAAATGGCAAAATGTGATAAAATTAGTGGGACGGAGGTAGTATTTCTTTTGGTTTTTCAGTACGATTGGCGATGATCTTACTATTGTTGTGGATGGGTGTATTTGGTTATAATAAGTCATATTAGGCCTAACACATAATATTCTTTACCAGACCCGTATTTTTTCCTTATACATTTGTATCAGACTATTTATCACATGGCCCGTTATTATTTTATCGGTTTAATTTATATCGGGCTGCCAAAAGTAAAACTAAACACATTTAAACATGTTACTCCCTCTCTCCCAAATGGTTATGGACATTTGGATATATCACGGTTTTTAAGAAATTGAATATTTTAATAATATAGTAGTAAAAAATATATATTTTGACACGTCTTTTAAGAGTATTTAATATTATTATATTGATTGTTTGTGGTAGTTTTTTGCTATAAAAGGAAATGTACAAAAGGGAACGGGACGCCCGATATAGTAAAATGTATAAAATGGTTTGGGACGGAGGGAGTATTATTTATATTGTATGGCCTTCTCTTGGAAAGCAAACAGGGACCTCAGTAATTCTCCAGGCAGGCCCGTACTTGAAGAATTCGGGGCCTGAAGCGAAACTCGAATTCGTGTCCGAACCCTTAGTAAGTAATTTTTTTCAAAGTACATACGCAATATAGCATAAATTTATATCATAAGTGTAATTTAAATAAAGAAATATGTGTGCAATTACCTTAAACGACTTGTATTTCAAAACAGAGAGAGTACGTTACAGTTGAATGTTCAATAAATACTTAAAATAGTTATATAAACATATTTTTTGAGAAATTCTGGTTTGGATTGGGTAAATAGGAAGATAATGGCGTCTAGTTTTTTTAAACAAGATCACGTAATATTTATTGTTTGAACAAAATTGTAATAAAAGGTAAAATTTGTGCTCGTTAAGTTAGGGCCGATGTATAATTGTCTATTTTTTTTCACTATTTTCTATTTTATTTTCTGAATGAAATAATAACCAACTTACTATAATATATATGTATATATATGTATAAAAAATATTAGACCCCCTTCCGAGGCCGCCTCGGCCTCGTAGAAGGTATGGGCATGTCTCCAGGTAGATATTGGCTGCGAACGAATGCACGATGCCCAAATTTGTTTTACAGTTTTTTTTTTTTCCGAAACGATAGCTGCATTAATAACAAAGATACATAGCTAAATAGCCCAAGGGGTCTCACCGGTACATCGTCAACCGGGAGAACAAAGGCTCACTTAGGAGCACCACACAATCCCACGAGGGGAACAAATACTCCCACATGGGGAGAAAATGGTCCACAAGGGACAAAAAAACCGGCAGAAAACAAAACCCATTATCTACGACCAAGAACTAAAGAACCTATAACAGAAAAAGCGATTAAGCTAAATCTACGATACTCTCCACTTTAACTTGGTCTTCGACGTCAGTATTTTATCTTCATCGGACTGAAGGCTCCACACGGGAGAAAACGCTCTCGACCCGCGGGTCGAGAGAAACGAGGGAGATGGCGGGGGAGCGGGCGGGGCGAGGCAGCATGGCGGAGAGGCGGCGGGACGGCGAGGCGGCAGCGAGAGGGTCTGTAACGGGATGTGGTGTGGTGGTGGTGACAGTGGCGGTCGAGCGGCTGCGAGGCAGAGGGAGGAAACACCGCACGACACAAACGGTCGAGCGGTGCAGCCGGCTGGCATCGGCAGCGGCAGTCCGGTGGCGGCCGGCGGCGGTGGAGGAGGGGACCGGCCCGGTGGCGGCAGCGGTGGTGGTCGGCGGAAAGGAAGTGGTTTTTTTTTTTTTTAATTTTCAAAATAGAAACAGCAAAGAACGAATAAATTGAGAAGCTCCCCTACCTCCATGTATTACAGTTGAATTGTCATTTTTAGCCAAATTCTCGTTCTCTTTCTCTTCTCATTCTCTCTTCAACCATTATGGTCATTAACTTGGGACTTAGAATTGTTCATTGCGCTGTTTTCCTAAACTATTTCTCAAAGTATTTGTGTTCTCTTGACAGCTCATGCATGTTCTTTGATCACTGAATTGTTTCTAAAGAGGATATATGCGACCGCTTGGGAATTAAAATATTTATAAAACAACATGGCTTAGTTGTTAAACTAATAGGATAATTCTATATGGACCCGTAGATTTTATTTAGACCCCTATTACACATTGTACCTTTAAATACACTTTCTTGTATAAATGAAGAAAAACAGACGCTTAACAAATCTCCTCCACTTTCCATAATATTTATTTTATATTTTAATTCTTCATTAGTACAAATCCGAGGAATATTATGATTTAGAAAAAAAGTTTATATTGGACTACTAAAGTCCCCTTATTTTTTTGTCCATTAATTATTTCTTACCTTTAACTTAACAAACTAATCATAACATATAAACTTTTCAAATACTAGTATTATCCAGATATTTGCTAAGCTAACAATTGAGTTATAGTAATCTTTCTCTTCATATTAAATATATACTTATTTATTTTATTATTTATTTTCCATGACTTTGTAGTGTGTATTCAGGAAATGACTTTTACTGAAATCTTTATATAATTATTTATTAAATAAATTACAATATTAATATTGATTTTTTTCGGACGAGGCTTATTTTTGAAGAATAAATATTGATAAAATTTAAAATATTAAAATGTGTTATTTCAATATAAATTGTTGAGCAATCTTAAAATATATAAAAAAAAATAATGATTTCTTGATTCCAATGTTGTAAAAACTAATAATAAGTTGCAAATTCCAAAGTTTTTTTCACCCCACCAAAGGGTGACAATAGTAACAACCAACTAATATTTTATATGCATTCGTAATTCGCATGCCTCTAGGGGTTGGCTGAAGAGTATGTACGAAATGAACGTATTGACCAAAATTAAACACGTCAAAAAAGAAAAACAAAAATAAGACGTCGACAGTGACGATCTACCTAATTCATTTAATTCGATTATATATATCGTTTAAATGGATCCCAGCGATCCCCATTTTCATTACATAATCTTAGTTCTGTATTTATTTATCTATCGTATCTCACGTAACTATTTTTTTTTTTGTTTTAACATCTAGGTCTTGACATGTTATTCTACCACAATAGTAGTGTTGATGAAAGAAATGCGTTGGTGAAATGAAAAGAATTCCATCATATAATTACTCTCTTACTTTTGTATTGTTAATTACCATTTTATAACAAATTTGACTAATCTTCTATTATTTTAATAACCGACAATTATTATTTGTTACGTGCTTGTAAATGTTTTTCGGACTGATGTCTGATTATGCTTCTAAAGCTTGGATTTTATGTTTTAGGACAGAGGTTCTATCTATATAATTTGAAAATCGGTGTGTAATAAAATATGACTAAAATAGACAAATTGACCGAAACATACGTGTCCGTGGGGCCACACTGTTGTAATAGATTAATAAATAATAATAAAATAATAGACACCGACGGCCAACCAAAGCTGAAATGGAAATTTTCATCTTTGGTGAGAGCTGAGAGAGAGAGAGAGAGACTATTCTTATTCTTTCTTTGGCTGCTGCAAAAACACACCAACAATACCGTATAACATTCATCATCGATCGATCAATCGCTGCTCGTTTTCTTTTTTTCTTTCTCAGCTGAAGGTTTGACTTTTTCTTCCTCTTCTCGATCTTCTTTTTATGTATATGTGTGTGTGTGCTTGATTTATTTGGTCAAAATCTGTTTCCTTGCGTTTCTCCTTGTGTTGAGCTGCTTGTAAAAAGACTCAGCTGAAAGTCTTGGGTTTTGCGGTAATAAAACCATGTGGATTAAATATCTGCCTAGATTAGATCTCTCGTACTCTTTAATTCTGCTTTATTTGGAATTTTGCTTGCTTGGTTGTTCTTTCAACTTTCTTTTTCTTTTTTATTAGATCACTTTGTTAGGATTTTGTTGCAGCTGTCGCGTAGTTGTGATCTGTTCTTGCAAGAGCTGTTCTGGTAGGAAATAAATATAGTTAGTCATTAGTGTTTCTCTTATCATATGGTCGAAGGTGGGTTCGTCAACTATCCTTGTTAATTGTTATTATCCTTTCCCTGCTTTCTCGATTATTTGTTCTACAATTAAAAGTAGTTGTTTGCGAAGTTGTACAGAAGTTCGTTAATTCCTAGATTTTGTGCTATGGATCTCAGTTAAGTTGGAATGTTATCATATGAATCTTATGGGGCAACACTGCATCTAAGTGTTTAACTTTAAAGAAAATCGTATTAAGCTACGACTTCTTGATAATAAACAAAAAAAAAAAGCGCTCGCAATCTCTCTTTACAATCCTAGTAGAAAAACGCATTTTCCTTCCATCAAGCACTCTTATTCACTTTGCTTTTGGTCTTGAGGATTCGGCGCACTTGTAAAGAAGAAAAAAATGATTTCTTCATTTGTTTCCAATGCCTTTTGGTCAGTCATTTGCCTAAACTAAAATTTAACGTTGTTTTTTACTTGTTCTTTTTAGAAATTCGATTTAGGATGTCGGGTGGGGGAACACAGAGCAGTTTAAGAAAGACTCTTGGTGCTCTTAAGGACACCACCACTGTTAGCTTGGCGAAAATTAACAGTGACTACAAGGTTCGCTTAGTTTTTATTTTCTTTTATTACAATATATATATACATATGTATATGTATGTATATATAAAGTTCATAAATGGTTTGAATAATTTCTTCTCGTACTTCGACAGGAGTTGGACATTGCAATTGTGAAGGCAACAAATCACGTTGAACGCCCAGCCAAGGAGAGGCACATTAGAGGTAAGTAGTCATTTGTTGTGAAGCGTCTAGTGCGTCGCCTATGTTGTAATATTAAAACATTTCAAGTTCGATTGCGATGATTAATCAGTTATACTCAATTTTCGCAAAATTTCAGCTATTTTTGCTGCGATATCCGCCAACAGACCTCGAGCTGATGTTGCGTATTGCATACATGCTCTTGCTAGAAGATTGTCAAAGACTAGGAATTGGGCGGTACGTCTTCATCAAGGATTTTTATAAAAAAATTATCTTTTTTTTCTGGATAATTCGAGATTTTATCTTAGTAGATTGGAATGTTTGACAGTAATTGGTTTTTGTCTTTTTATTTCCTTGCTTCTAACGTGTGGATTTTGGAACAAGGCTAGATCATTCTCAATGGACAATTGTGAAATATTGTCCATGTAATAAAAATTGGATGTGCAATCTTCATGTGAAATGATAGATCTTGATGTGAAATGACAGATCTTTATGATGAAAAAATTAAGAAAAAAAAGAACTCATTCTTTTCTGTTTTTACCTAAACTAGAATGTCCAGAAGGGCACGTATGGAACTAAGTAAGACGGATAGGTCGATATATTCTTTAAATGTAATATTCTAGTATCACATATGTTTATTCTCCATCTAATGCTTCCATGTTTCTTTGTTGATTGAAATGCACATGAATTTAGGCTTATACTGACCCTTTTTCCTTTTATTCCGTATTTAAAGGTTGCATTGAAAACTTTGATTGTAATCCATCGTGCGTTAAGGGAGGTGGACACCACATTCCAGGAAGAACTTATCAACTATGGTCGGAGCAGAAACCACATGCTTAACTTAGCTCACTTCAAGGATGACTCCAGTCCAAACGGTAGCATGTCCGGTCGTTGATTTTATCTCATATATATTATTACATCCTTGAATCCTTATCAGAACATCAATGTCATCATTCTCTAGCATGGGATTATTCTGCTTGGGTGCGCTGCTACGCATTATACTTGGAGGAGAGGCTTGAATGCTTCAGAGTGCTGAAACTTGACATAGAGGCTAATCGTCTGGTGGGAATATTTTTTCCAGCAATTATTTTATACACAATTAATTAGCTGTTGGTACTTGTTGTCTACATTTCATTTTACATGAAAGTAGTCTAATTCATGTTTTCTTCTTTGGTTTCCTTGCCGAAATTTTAACACAGAACACTAAAGAACTTGACACTGTAGAGTTGCTAGAGCATTTACCGGCGTTGCAACAGCTTCTCTTCCGCGTCCTCGGTTGTCAGGTAATTAATCACTAACATTCCTTTAATTTGTTCAATCGTGGGAACTTTTTGGCACTTCAATTTCGGTTTTTCTTCTCCACTAACCATCATCACATTCAATCTTTGCAGCCACAAGGCGCAACAATTCATAATTTCATCATTCAGTTGGCCCTTTCAATGGTATCTTGCTTGTAATTGACCTGACAATGACTAATGTGCATCTAGTCCCTCGGTTATTGCTCACTGTGACACGAACTTCTTATTTCTTGTAGGTTGCGTCTGAAAGTGTTAAAGTCTACAATGCAATAAGTGACGGTACTGTCAATTTGGTGGATAAGGTATGCAAAGACTAGTCATTAAGCTACCCATGTGTGTTTTGAGGTGATGTTTTAAGATTTAGAAGTATTCGACTAAGCCTAACAACTCGAAATATGATGAATCTGAAAACCCGTTATTTCAAATTTTCCATCCATACGATTCTTTGTTGCGACGTATTAATTAGAATCCACATTTGCAGTTCTTTGAGATGCAAAGGCAAGATGCTCTTAAGGCTTTGGACATCTATCGCAGAGCCGGGCAGCAGGTGCTCCAACTAGAAATTGTTTCCATAACGTCCAATAATATGTCCAAGTTCTTGGGATCTTAAGGAAATTATTACCTGGCAAGAAAAACTTAATGTAGTTATTAATTCTTCAGGCTGAGAGATTGTCAGAATTCTATGAGATATGTAAGACCCTTGATGTCGGGCGTGGAGAAAGATACATCAAGATCGAACAGGTTTTTCGCTGCTCGTTAAGTTTGTAATGAAAGATATTTGGGCCTCAATTTTTTCTTAAAGCAATTCTTCTTGTCCTAAATGTTTTTCAGCCCCCTGCGTCCTTTATTCAAGCTATGGAGGAGTATGTTAGGGATGCGCCTCGTTCTTCCGTGGCTCGCAAGGTAAAAGATTCTGAAACTGGCCTTGCACAGTCTTAGCTTTCAGGGATAATTGTTTGTATGGAATCTTGGTTATATAAATGTTTATTTATTCGAATATTGCGACGAAATTAAGCAGGCAGACGATAAGCCCAAGGAAACTCTAGCAATTGAGTATAAAGTCAGCGCAGAGGTGAAAGAAGAGCGCCCACCATCACCACCACCACCACCACCACCGCAAACCGAACAAGAACCTTCGCCCGTCGATAAGGAACCTTCTGCTTCAGAAACACAACCCCAAGATTTGCTGGTACGTGTCGAATTTGTAGTGTTATCTGACTACTTATTTTACTTCGTCGTTGTTTTGCTTGGAACATTTCGATCGATGGCTTTAGTCTAACTAAACTAAACACCCGCCTTTTTGTTGTTGCAGGGCTTGCAAGAGCCTCACCCCGCTGCAACAGAGTTGGACGAAAAGAATGCTTTGGCTTTAGCTATCGTCCCAGCTTGTAAGAATTTCCCTTCCCCTAATACTCAAAGATGTTTCGCTATAGTATTTTGAGGGTCCGTTAATTGCTGGCTCATACCGTCCTGCATATGCTAATTTTGCATCCTTGCATATTTGTGGTAAGTAACTAAATTATCTGTAACTGCGATCGCACAGCTGGCGCAGATCGAGCTGGTTCGGCGGGACCCGCCTTGGGTAACGGAAATGCAACTGGCTGGGAATTGGCGCTCGTTACCGCTCCAAGCTCGAATGGTGCTGCTTCGTCAGCTAACTCGTTGGTACGCAGTAAAACGTGTCGTCATTCAGTCCCATTTTGTTGTTCTAACGCACAACTGACGACGCATAACGATCGTGAAGGGTGGAGGGTTCGACAAGCTGACGCTGGACAGCCTGTACGAGGATGCAATAAGAAGAAACAATCAGAACAACGTGAGCTACAATCCATGGGAACAGCAACAGCAACCGCAAATGATGAATGCGATGATGAGACACCACCACGACCCGTTCTACGCCTCGAACGTCGTCCCCGCCCCGACTTCCGTGCAGATGCATCAGCAGCAGCAGCAAATGATGATGATGATGATGGGCCAACCACATCAGCAGCTGACGAACAACCCTTTCGGTGTGAACAGCAACGGTTACAATTCGAACCCCTATGGGTCTGCCGGCGTGCCCGCCCACGGCTACAATCCGTATTCGGGCCTCATATGATGGATTTTGGATCAATTTCATCTGGAGATGGAAGCTTTTGAATGTGATTCGTGGGGGTGAGTTCGATTTCGAGCCTATGTATGTAATGTTCTCTTGTGCGAGGTGATTGGTGCTCTTTTTCTTTTTCATTTTTGCCCCTCTATTTCTCTCTCCGTCACTATGATGATTAGCTGTGGATGAGGTTTACTGTTAATAATGATTCTTTATTGTATCTGCTGCTATTATAATTAGTTGTGATGGGTTGACCTGCCTTTTGTTGCAGTTTTGTCTTGTCTTGTTTGGGATGTGCGGTCTGCTGAGGGCTTTTCTTGTTACGTGTGTTGTCTAGTCTTAGTCTACTTGAATGTAAACCGATTTTTAGTATGCATTTTTAGATTGTTTACTTTCCATTCAATATGAAGCCCAGAATTAGGAAGAGACTAATTGTCAGCTTGGGAAAAAAGCTAAGATTACAAACTTTTTGTTGGGTTTTTTTTTTAAAACTTAATGTCTTGTTTTCCTATTAACAAAAGTGAAGTTTATACTTAAATATTCAAAAGTATAAACAAATCTCAGATCAGTGTCTTAGTATTTTTTATACGTAGTGGCCTAGTAAAATAAAATTTTTACATATAGGTATTTGCTTGGCTTAAGGTACCAAGAAACTGTCTTATGGTACATAGTATATTGAAAAAAAGGTATGTTATGCTTATAGAGGTATCATATAACTTATTCAGAAATTAAGTACCCAACAAAACACGTAATATGGTACGTAGTATACACAAAAGACTTGTAAACGATGGTAGAAGAGTAGTTATGTATAAAAATTTTATTCTACTAGGGATTGAAGAGGGATTGAACTTATTTGTAAGGTTGTAAATTACACAGGTAATATTAAAATATCGGGTAGAAGAGAATATTACAATAATGATCTTTTGAGTTTGAGAATTTGTTTATCGATTGGAGAAGAATTATTGCATTTTGAATTTGTCTTAGGCCGACCCAGGACATGGTCGCGTTTGGTGAGCGTGTGCCCGAATGTTATAAAACGATGACTCCTTCACGCGGTTTCTGAATCATTTCGTAAAAGAGAAACTTATGTTTCACCGGCGGATATAAAGTTCCCGTCCCTTGGTAGAGGCACGTCGTCGTGTGTGGTGGACACGACAAAATTCATCGTTCAACGTTTCCATTTACACCTTTTCTATTCATATGTTCATAAATAAAAGATTCAATATGGGGTTCGCTAGTTGTCTTTTTTGGAGGCGAAGTTATGTATGAATCAAATACCATTGAATAGTGTTCAACACAGTCGAATTTTGACGAAATCGTCCCCACCAACGGGGTAAGTTTTGGCCCCATCATCGCACACGATGGTAGGAAATCAGGGATTGCCCACCAGCAAAATGTATTGACTTGAGTGATATGTGGGAACAAATTTAGGGCTACTATGTCATTATATCGCAAGTTAGCATCCACCCAAGTAAAACACATTCTAAAGTTAGGGATTAGTTTCTTTAAAATAATGTTCGAACTCTCGACTCCAATTTATTCTGATTTATCAAGTTAATGATCTATATTGTCAAATAGTGATTGGAAAACCAGCATTTCATATTTACTCCCAAGTCAACGTTCACCAGTTTTTTAGTTGGGGGATGTTGTATAATTTATATTTTATTTTGTGTAATATAATCAATGAATATAGGCCGAAACTTCCAGCCAAAGTCAACGTCAACTTCTTTTAATTTACAAACTTGTCTTCCGCGTTTGAAAGTTATTATTACTAAATAAAGACTCGTCGATCGTCGTACAGGATTTGATCAAAAACCAAACCGAGTTCCCCATTTGCAATTATTATTACATACGCACAAACCCAAAGCACAAACGCAAGAAGATGCTTCGAACACATGACGATTGGGAGAGATTGGTCGCAGCAGTTCTCAAGAAACAACAGTTATGGGAACTCTTTCACGCCCATTCAAGATCTCCCAGCGTCTCGTCCGAAGCTTCGTCATCTGACGTCAGCCGTAGTTCGAGCTTCCGAGAAATAGACACTTCGTCTGCTTACTGGCAAGAGCTTGAGGACGCCGTCGCTAAATTAGAAAACCCAGTTCTTCGAAAGCTTGTTTTGGTGTCAGATTTCTCCCCATCTTTTGACGCCGATGACGTTGACTTAGCTTCCATGGAGTTACTTGGGAACGGAACCTTCGGCAGTACTTACGTGGGCGATGTAAGTAATGGGGTCGAAATTGTAGTAAAAAGGGTTAATAATCAGTCGTTGATGTTGTCCGAAGAGGAGTTTAAGAGGTCAATGGACGTCGTTGGGAGACTCAGGCACGAAAATGTCGTTCCCTTGAGAGCTTACTACTGTTCTCAAGTTGAAAGGCTAATGCTGTATGATTATTACGGAAAAGGGAGTGTTCATCAGCTGCTACACAGTATGTTCAACCTTTAACTAAACCTTGTTTGTTACATGTTTGTTTCTTTGTCTCAATGATGGATGTTCTGCTTTAACTATGCTGTAATAATTTCATAAATCTCAGGAAAAACCAATACAGTGGGATGGCAAACTAGACTTACAATGGCTATTGGCGCAGCTCGTGGTCTTGCATTTATACACGCGCAAAAGCTCGTACACGGAAATGTGAAATCATCCAACGTATTACTCAACAAAGAATCGTATGGCTGCGTATCAGATCATGGAATAGCAAATCTTACATCAGCCGAACTCATGAAAAAGTCATACTGTTACGCCCCTGAAGTGAAGAACAGCACGAAAAACGTGTCGCAAGAATCAGACGTCTACAGCTTTGGGATTCTGCTGTTCGAACTTCTTACAAGAAAATCGCCTGTTCGCTTCCTTGGCGGTCCCGAAGCAGTCGACCTTGTCAAGCTTATGAAATCTGTGAAGAGCAAGCAGATGACTCCTAAAGTATTCGATGCGGAATTGTTGAAGGATCAAAACAACAGAGAACAGATGGTAAAAGTGCTGCAAATAGGGATAAGCTGCGTAGCTAAGTCCCCAAAGAAAAGGCCTAAAATGTCCGACGTTTCGAAGATGTTAGAGGATCTTGGAGCCAGCCTTCCTAAGGGCAATGGACTTGTATTTGTTCATCGGAATAGTGAGTCTACAGATGAAGATCCATTCGATCTCGAGATTATGTTAAGGGCATCTGCTGAGGTTCTCGGGAAAGGTACGTTTGGGACTTCTTACAAGGCGAGCCTCGAGACTGGACTTATAGTGAGGGTGAAGAGACTCAAGGATGGGAACGTTACTTCCGCCGAGTTTCAACAGCACGTGGAGAGAATTAGTAGAATCAACCACAGATACTGTGCAACGGCAATGGCATATTCCTTCTCGAAGGACGAGGTGCTCTTAGTGTACGATTACTACGACGAGGACAGTCTATCCACATTACTCCACGGTACGTAACTTTTCTTTTTATTGTGACAAATTATGTTAGGGCGGACGGCGATTTCGGTTCCTAATTCATGGGCTATGAGCGCTTCTGGCCTCTCATATTCCTAGATGTCACTTTTAGTCGCTAGTGTTATTGATTTTGGGCTGTGTTGGGCCCCTCGATAATTTAGTCGTTTGTTTAAACGAAATGAATACGTGGCAACTCACGAGCATCATTACGAATCTTCTTCTCTGACCTAAACGCACGTGATCATCGCGACGCACCACTAAGTTATTGCAAAATACTCGTCGCCCTTTGTGTAGGAACATTGGACTCTCGGAAGCCATTGCCTTGGGAAACTCGGCTAAAGGTCGCACTAACCGCCGCGAAGGGCATCCATCACATCCACAGTCAAGACTCCTCAAAGCTCGTCGTCCACGGAAACGTAAGGTCTTCAAACATTCTCCTCGACAGGAATGGCAACGCCGTTATTACAGACGTCGCTCTGCACAATGTGACGAAACCCATAAGACGCTCCGCCCTGAAACAGCAGGGGTACATCGCCCCCGAGGTTAAAGACACGAGGAACGTGTCCCAGGCTTCGGATGTCTACAGCTTTGGGGTCGTCTTGCTCGAACTCCTCACGAGGAAGCTACCTTCTGATACGATGGGCGGCGATGATGCTATTTCTTTAGTAGAGTGGGCTCAGGTTTGTGTGGGCGAGGGGAATCTGGACGAATTGTTCGATGCAGAGTTGGTTGGGGACGAGCAAACGTTCGAAGCATTGCAGTTGGCGATGGACTGCGTTGCGGATGTTGCGGAAAGAAGGCCGAGGATGTCTCAAGTCGTGGGAAGGTTGCAGGAGATTTGTGGGATTTATGACGACGAGGAGCAATCTGAACCGTCGATCGAGTATGGCTCCGAAAATCCGAAGCCGTGGATTGGGATGAGGTTGGAGGATGCATTGGAAGATCTTACGTCGAGTTTGGCGTTTCAGCAGTCTTAGTTTTGATGATGAATCAGTTATACATGCACCATGTCTTGCTCGTTGTTTATTACAGTGTTTTGATTTCTCATGTTTGGAACAGCATTTTATTATTGGGTCTCATGTATTATTTTCAACGGTACATCGTTTTAGACAACTCAATTTTGGAACAATACGTTTTACGATATTATTACTAATAATTAATTAAATAATAATAATAATGTCGTAACACTACGAAACTATAAATCACCGATCAAATAATCCCACATTCGATCCTAGATGGGCATAGCAGCACCTTACTACCCTCGCTCCAACTCCATCCGTTAAAATACCTGTTTGGAATCATCGATAACTAAGTAATTTGAATTTGATTTAGCAGTTCAATGATTAACTGTATAGCATATTCTATGAATTTGCCACGACTCCAAATACACAAACTTGTCGGCAACATTGCAACTCAAAACATTTAGCCCTTGTTTGGATCGGGTTTAGCTATTTTAACCTCTTCTGTAAAATTAGCCCTTGTCGTCCACGGAAATATACATACTTATACTCAGTCTATATATGATAAATAAATAAACAGCCCCAGTTTATTCTTTGCTTGCACCTCTCAACCGTCTTGATAAATGATTTACAATCCTTAATTGCTTAATTACAATTTGCCCTTAATATTTTAATTTATTACAAGTTTATTCTTTTTTTAATTTTTTTTATTTTTTAAACAATTTAATTAATAACATAAAATGTGCAAATTATAAAATGATATTTTTGAGCACACACTTTAGTATTAAGAAACGAATAAAGTCGCACCTTTGGGCACTTATCTCATGATCATTACATAGTTCAAATATCATACTCCGTTTTTCTCTTATTTCACGGAACTCTTTTACGAGATTAAATTTAATAGAAAAACACTTTGTAAAATAAGCGGCCAGATAAGTTGTCAAATTCGTCCAAGGTATATAAAAAACCTTTGTGTCTCCACAACCACAACAAAGATTAAAAATAGTTCTACAACTTTAGCACAAAAAGTTAATAATACCTTCCCTCCATTTCTTCAATAGAGCAAGCAATTCTTTCCTTGTACATGTTTGAAAGCTTTATGCTACTGAACATTTTTAGATGTTTGTTAACAAGAAGCCATAGATGCACATGAAGCTGATGATAATCCAATAACCCAAATAAAAAAATGGAGCTGGTAATAGAAGTTATAGATGCACACGACTTAATGCCGAAAGATGGCGAAGGATCGTCAAGCCCATACGTAGAAGTCGATTTCGATAACCAACTCAGGCGAACCAAATCCATCCCAAAGAACCTCAATCCCATATGGAACCACAAGCTGTACTTCGATTTCGACCCCAAGAAAATATACAACCGTCAATTCATCGAAGTCTCGGTCTACAACGAGCGAAGCTTAGTCCCAGGTCGAAAAAGTTTCCTCGGAAGGGTAAGAATCTGCTGCTCGAACGTCGTGAGCAAAGGGGACGAAGCTTATCAGCGATTTCAGCTTCAGAAGAAGTCGTTTCTTTCTTTCGTTCGTGGCGAGATTGGGCTTAAAGTCTATGTTTCGAAAGAGACTGATCCTGATACTTGTGCAGATTCTTGCTCTTCTTTCCCTTCAATCATCCTTTCAGAGAATAGTCATGGAACTAATCCATTTAGCTATAATAAAGTTCAAGAATCAGAGAATTTGGTTAAGGAGAGCACAAAAACAACGCCCGAAGCAGCTTTTCATGTTCGCAAGGATCAACTTTCGCGGCAACCCGGAAAGAAAATGGAAGGTATCGTCCACACAACAAGGATTCGTCACCCTCGGCCTATGGACGAGAAAACGTCGTCGAGTTCTAAGATAGGACTCGTCGAACCCATGTTTTATCTCTACGTCCTAATAGTGAAGGCCAGAGATCTACAAAGCCTCGATCCTTACGTCGAAGTAAAACTCGGGAAATACGTAGGTAGAACCAAATGCTGCCCGGGAAAACACCACCCGGCGTGGAATCAAGCATTCGCCTTTCCTAAAGAGATGATCCAATCATCGGTCCTCGAAGTTTTCCTCAAGGACAAAGATGCAATGTTGTCTAGAGGCGAACGTATCGGGCGGGTTTTGTTCGATTTGAACGATGTACCGACGAGGGCCCCACCTGATAGCCCGTTAGCTCCTCAATGGTATCCGCTCGAGGAGAAAGATGGGCGACGAGGCGAAATAATGGCCTCTATTTGGATGGGAACTCAAGCCGACGAGGCTTTCCCCGATTCTTGGCACGCAGACTCGTCAGCTTCTTCGATCGACGGAAAAGCGCTGCAAAGTATACGTTCGAAACTCTACCTCTCGCCGAAGCTTTGGTACCTAAGAGTCGAAATCATCGAGGCGCAAGACATTATCCCTAACGATAAGGCGGCCCGTCTGACCGAGGCGGCCTTCGCCAAGGCCCGGGTTGGGTGTCAGGTTCGGACAACTAGGGTTTGTCCGAACCGAACTCCCAACCCGGTTTGGAACGAGGACTTCGTTTTCGTCGTGTCCGAACCATTCGTAGAAAATAACCTCGTCCTTACCGTCGAGGATTGTGGGGCCCCCCGCCGTCGTTCCGAAGATGAAGAAGTCCTGGGAAGCATAAACCTCCCTTTAACGGTTCTAGACAAAAGACTCGACGGCATGCCAGTGATTTCTCGTTGGTACGACCTCGAGAATTTGGGGCGCGATAAGTCTCCTGGGAGAATACACTTGAGGGCATGCCTTGAAGGAGGGTACCACGTATTGGATGAGTCAGCATCGTACGCAAGCGATCGAAGGCCGACGGCGAAGCAACTGTGGGGCCCGTGCGTAGGATTTCTAGAAGTCGGGATACTCGGCGCGAAGGGGCTCCTGCCCACGAAGACGAAGGAGGACGATAATGGGCGGGGGAGCGCGGATGCTTACTGCGTGGTCAAGTACGGGCGGAAATGGGTTAGGACGAGGACGGTCTTGGAGAGCCTCAGCCCTAGGTGGAACGAGCAGTACGCCTGGGAGGTTTACGACCCTTGCACGGTAATAACCATAGGCGTTTTCGACAACTGCCAGCTGGCCAAAAGCGCCAGCTCAGCACGACGAGATGCTTTGATCGGAAAGGTAATAAGTGTACATTGCCTAACTAATTTTCCATGCAACATATAATTATATGTTTGTTGGGGCAGCGATAATTGTCTCGGCTGATAGAGCGATCGAACCGTAGCCCTAGCTACTGTACGGTTTAAGGGTTAGAGTTGTCATCTCACCAGCAGTATAGCTTTTGGCTCAGCTGTAGGCGCTTGATTTTAAGATTTTTCATGGCCTGACAGGTACGTATAAGGCTCTCGACCTTATATGCTAACCGAGTTTATAAGTATTCATCTCCTCTGCTCGGCATACATCCCTCGGGCCTAAAGAAGATGGGAGAGTTAGAGCTAGCCGTTAGATTCACCGCCTTGACGAGCATATCCCATACGATCGCCATGTACGCGAATCCCTTACTCAGTAAGATGCACTACCTACGTCCCCTAACCGTGAGCCACCTCGATGGCCTGAGGTTCCAAGCCGCGAACATCATAGCCGCACGGCTAGCCATGGCCGAGCCGCCGCTCGGTAAAGAGGTGGTCGAGTACATGCTAGACGTCGACTCCCATGCGTGGAGCATGAGGAGGAGCAAGGCCAACTTCTTTCGCGCCGTATCGCTCTTTTCGAACGTCCTATCCATCGCAAGATGGTTCGAGGACGTCTGCCAATGGAAAAACCCTATTTCGTCTATTATAGTCCACGTCCTCTTTCTGACTATGGTATGCTGTCCGGAGCTGATACTGCCCTCCGTGTTTATGTATTGGTTCTTGGTCGGGCTTTGGAACTTCAGGTTCAGACCGCGGGGCCCGCCCTGCGTGGACCCGAAGCTTTCGTGGGCCGACGACGATGTAATAAGTCCCGACGAGCTAGACGAAGAGCGCGACTCTTTTCCTAGCACGAGGAGTGAAGATGTCGTGAAGATGAGGTACGACAGGCTGAGGGGCGTGGCGGGTAGGGTGCAGTGCGCCGCGGGCGACGTGGCTGAGCTCGGAGAGAAGCTCGAGGGGTTGCTGAGCTGGCGGGACCCAAGGGCCACTAGATTGTTTGTTTTGCTGTGTCTATGGGCGGCGGTTGTGCTGTACGCGACGCCTTTGAGGGTGGTTGTGCTTTTTGTTGGGTTGTATGTGTTGAGGCACCCGAGGTTTAGGAGGGGCGAGTTGCCGTGTGCGTCGAGGAACTTTTTCGATAGGTTGACTACGAGGACGGATACTATGCTATGACTTGTGGCTGAAGTTATAATATAGTTATGGGGTTGACTTGTATTTATATATCATTTTTGTTATATATGAAGCCTTCTTTTGCCATTATAATGATCTTATCTTGTGTTGGGAAAGGGTTTATGCAATGTAATTTGTAGTTAATTTGGAGTAATTTATGGAAGGTAGCGATTTGTTGATATGACATTTTGTTTAAAAAGAAAGCATTCGCAGTATGTATTGGCAATGACCTTTCTTCATGTTGGGTGTTGGTTGATTTTTTCTTAATTCGCGTGACCTATTGAGGCAACACTAAGACTATAAGGTGGTGTTTGTTTTGGAGTGATCCTCCAAAACATCACCGTGATCCTCTCCTCGCTTTATCATCACCATGTTTGTTTAGTCTAGATGATGAGTCATCATCGTAATGACAAATCACCTATGTGATGAAAATGGAGTGATATTCTACTTTTTGGATCACCCCAGAAAAGCTAGGTGACGTTACATCACCGTAATGGGTGATCTTTCAAAGTTGTATTTGGCCAACATTATCCCTTAATTTAGCATTTATTCGTAATTTACCCTTATTCATATTTTAGAATTAGATTATTTAAATCTTAAATAATATATTTAATAATAAATAATTATATTGCGTAACTATAAGAAAAACTTATTATTAATTCTTAAACGATATTAAAATAGTAATCGTTTTTCTGTAAATATCATCTCAATATATATATATATATATATATATATATATATATATGCATGTATGTAATCCACATAATTTATATAATATTCGCAGGGTTAAATATGACATTTATGCAATATCACCACACATCACCGTGATTAAACAAACACAATATTTAATATCACATTGATATGCAAAATGAAATATCACCCCAAAACAAACACGGTAAGGATATATCACCTTAATCTACATCACGGTGATATTTAAATTACGGTGATGTGAGTATCACGGTGTGTTGGATTACTGTAAACAAACACACCCTAAATAGCTACCATTCGACAAAGGCACACACTACAATAGGGAATTTTCCATTCTCCGATCATTTTCTTATTACTTTTTAGATGATTACATATTGTTTAAATTATTTATATTTTGATTTTTGCTCCTAAGTTGTTATATCCGGGTTTATACACCATGCCCTTACAAGAGGTACTTGTATGTAATCATCTCGCATGAGAGAGTTACATAAATGATAGTTATTTTGAGAACGAAATTATAAAACTAGTTGAATTTTTAAACCTATTACAAAACTAATCAACGTTTTTAATTCTAACTATTTTTATTTTCATTTTAACCACAAACATACTTAAAATTATAAATTTTCACTACTGTTGTCTTCAAACAGCATAACACTTGTTAATAATTAAAACTTTACCCCAACTTTCAACTCACATATATTAAAAATATATTACTTAGAGAAATAATCAAAAGAAAGATAAAATTACTTGGCGTGATCGTGACCTACTTCTCCCACGTGAGTTCGATATCTAGAGATGTCAAAACGGGCCTCAGGTACGGGGCGGATGGGGGTAAGCCCGTCGTTTGACAGGCCTGGACATTGAAGCCAGCCCCCTTGTAAAATATAAATATTACGAAAAACCAGTTGAATTAGTCAACACCCCAACTTCTACCACTTTCACTTTCAAACCAGAGAACGTGAGAGAGATGACAAACGAACGATCAAGCTTTCACTTTCAAACACATGTGTAACGAGAACGAACGAGCAAGCTTTCACTTTCAACTTTTTATAGCTAGACACCCAAATCGCAACATCCACAACTCGATACCCAATTTAGGCCGATGCCAGTGCCACGAACGTTCATTTAAACCCCACCGGAGTGTTCCCTAACTCAAAACCGTTCGATCGAGATCAAGAAAATCGAAGGGGGTAACCCACAGTGAAAAAAACAACAAAAACATACTTCAAAATACCTAGACCGAGAAGCCCACGGTATATTAGGCAAGCTCGAAGCTTTTCCGGTGCAGACAAGGGCTTTTACGTCGCCGGCGAGTGCTTTACCAGTTGGGGACTGAAATTACAGATAATAGATTAGGCAAGCTTGGAGCTTTTGGTGTTTTGGAGAAGAAAGATTTAACAAATAATAGATGGGCAAAATCGGTCATGGGGAGTTATGTGTAAGATTGTTTTGATTTAGGAAGTTTGCTACTAAATAATATGTAATGGGGAGTTAGTTGATAGAAAAAAAAGGAATGCGGATTTAGTTGAGGTTGCCCCTTATAAATATACAGAAGTCATTGTTATCAAAACTCGAAAACAATTAAATTAAACCTACATTTTAGTAGAGTACTTAACTATTAATTTGCTCAAAATTAATATCGTGTGAATGAGAAATTTATTGGAAAAGCTAGACAATATAAAAAATTTAAAAATGCAGACGTGGCGGATTGTGGACGTGGTAGTGTCATGGTCATGCAGCATATGGTGGCACTGTCTGGATGTATTGTGGCAATTGAAATGATATTTGAGGAAACAATACAAGAATTATTATAACTATTCGCAAATTAATCCTCGATCACGGCAAAGTCAACTATCAAAAAAGTTGTGTCCATTCGCATATTGACCTGGGTAAAGCTAGTCAATTACCAAAGGTTGTGACTGTCCACGAATTGGCTCCAATATCATTTTAAACCCTATAATAAGTCCCTTGCCAGAATGAAAAATCATTGAATTCGTCCTATCATTTATAAACAATGCACTCCATCCCATTTCCCAAAATAGCAAGAAAGGCTTGAATATTGATTGGTAATACGGATTTTTGTTTCGTATTGCTACTATTGAAAGTCACATTATCTTAAAGGTAACCACAATGGTTGTTTATATGTGTGTCATATGTGCTTATTTGGCACTTTATATGACACACCACCGTTGTGGATGTGTCATGAGCATGACTTTGTGTCATATTTATGACACTGTGTTATAGGAATATTATATTATTATGGAGGAAAGAGAATGAGAGAGAAAAACAAAAAGAAATTATTTATTTATAGTTGTGGGTCCGTGTTATAATAGTGTTATTATTGTGGGAAAAGTAAAATAAAAGTGTTATAGAATAAAATATAGAAAAAATATAGTGAAAAGCTGATATGACAGTATTATGAGTGTGTTATTGTTGTGGACACCCTAAGAATGTATTCGAAATTCGATAGCAGTATAATTCGAGAAAATCTCGTGTTACCGAAAGCGAGTTGAACTCGTACCTCAACTTAACCCGTTTAAGGCGTTTGTCCCCTCCAAAATTGTATATATATTTAAATGCACGGACTCATCACAATGATCGCACATGGCACGTACCCTGAAAAAATGCGATGCTTGTAGCATAACCCGACACGTTGCTTACGTTAAGCATGTTTTCTTTGTTACATTTGTACGCCAATTAACGAGAAGAACGTGATGCGTTCTCATAAGATAATGAATTCTCTCTATGGACAATACACGACATTGCTTTTCTAATTATATTTGAGAATCGTATAGGATTCCTTTACATATATATGTGGATTCCTTTTATGTATATTATTCTAAAATCAATTGAAAACGCGATGGTTATTTATGAATTTGAGTGTGATAAATTGGTCAATCTGAGATTACGACGTTTTGAATTGTTTTTGGTTTCTTTGACTTGCACTTGCAGAAGAGAAGCTAATGTGTTACACAGAAATTATATTATTTTTTTTTACTTTTCTCTGGTTGCTTCGAATTTAATCAAAGTGCCTTGTTTATATTCCGCATTTGATTCTACAATATCGGAAGAGAGAGAAACGCGTGGCTTCCGAAAGATTAAATAATATTCAATCCTATAAAACTTGTGAGCACAAAATTGGTTATTATTAGTATTATTATTATTTTTATTATTTATAGCAGTAGATTTTCTTGGGAGTCTCTCTCTCCTATAAAAACAAGCTCTTCAAGTTAGCAACCCTTTCGTAGTATTATTCTAAGATCTCAGGTTTCCCTCCCTTTTGCGCCTGGTGAGTTCCTCAATTAGTTTTGGTTGTGTCGTTAATTTCTCTTACGTGATATATTTGCTTGTGCTGTTTATTTTGGTTTTTTATTGATGAATATTAGATCGATATTTGAGCGCTCCATTGATTTATGAATTGCTGAATTTCATGTTCACGTGATCTGAAGTGCTATGGCTATTTGTTTTTTCCTGATGTCCTCAATTCAGATCTTCGTTTTAAGCTTGACATTGTGACGATGCGATTCGCTTTCTATTTGATCACGTTGTGTGCTTGATCTGAAATGAGTATGTTCGATCTCAGCTCTGACTATCGTAGAAACTGAAGATGAGCATTTTTGTTAAAATTTGGTTTGCTGATGAGATTTGTTCGTTGTAATTTCATCGTTTTATTGGTTTGAACTGCTCTGATTTTAAAGAACTAGCTTCCTGATCTGCTTTTCGTTGCAAATATTTGTTGTCTTCTTTGCTTTGATGCTCGGAGCGTGAATTGTCTGATCTATAGAAAGGTCGATCGTTGAGCTTCACATTTATATATATTTTCCTTCAAATTTTAATCAATGCTTTTTTCATGTAAATTCTTTACTGAAGCATTCCTTCTAATTCCTCTTGATGTACAATATGGCAGATCTACTAAGCAGCTCAATCATGGGATCTGTTGTTGATGTTGCAACGAAGGTACTTATTTCTCTCTCGTCTCAGTTTTCTTTGTAAAAAATCTGCATGGATAGAGCTACCATTCGGTCAACATTGTTGCTCGACCACATATTTCTGCATCTCATGCTTATTGCTTAAGAAAGGGGGAGATTATATATGAGCATTTAGTTGTGCAACTTAACAGTTTTTTCATCTCTCTCATAATGGTATGCAGCTGATTAGTTATCTGAATAACAATCAGTCTTTGTTGAGTAACTATAACTATCCCACGCCGATTAGGGCAAAGGCAAATGAGAGTTTATTAGTTACGGGGCCAATTCACTCATTGCCAATTGGTTTTCAGATGGAACCCATTTTAAACTTTGCAGTCTTCCTTTTAAACGTAACGGTATTTATCTCCCGTTAGAAATGATTTTGAGAAAGCTATTTCACCAAATCAAAAAGACCAGCTAGAAATAGTGATTTGAAATATCTTCTTGTTACCGAATTGTAAAATATTAAGGAATAGTATTTTACAATTTTCAATTTGGAAGTGGATTTCTCTCTTCAATATTTTCGAGAGACGCTACAACCGTTATAATCTTAGACTACTGTGCTTTTAGATTTTAACTATTTCATATCTGAAAATAGCTTTCAAGTATGTAGACTTAGCAATCGAACAAGACCATTTAGTTTGCATATTTGGTGCAGGAAACACATGGAAATGCTCCTTCTATCAAAAAGTTTTCAGTTGTTTTTGTTCTGGGTAAGTTGTGCTCTTTTTTTCCTATTCTGTTTTTGTGAATTTTGTAAATGTAATAATTTTCTGTTGACAAGTCTTGTTTATACTTGTGCTGCTCTTGGTTTGCAATTAATTTAACTTCAATTTATTTTATTTTAACAGGTGGCCCAGGTAGTGGTAAGGGTACTCAATGCACAAACATCGTCGAGCACTTTGGTTACACTCATCTGAGCGCAGGCGATCTTCTGAGGGCAGAGATCAAATCTGGTTCTGAGAATGGGTATTAATATTATGTATATAGATGCAATATAATTCTCTTATCCTCTGCCGCAAGAAAAAATGTTAAATCTTTTGTTTCCAGCGTTAAGCTGGTTTGTTAAGTTTCACTGAGTTTTTTGTTCTTGTCCTCTATCTCGATGTGAAGTTACATTTTCTCTGCTTTGATTCATTGAAGCTTTTTGTGATGTAAATGCATGAAATATGATTTCAAGATGCCACACTCGCACATATATATCTCTATATATTGATTCGACAATTATTTGGCTTTATTTTTGTAGGACGATGATTCAAAACATGATTAAGGACGGAAAAATTGTTCCCTCAGAGGTAACTATCAAGCTTCTCCAGCGAGCGATGGAAGGAAGTGGGAACGATAAGTTTCTCATAGATGGTTTCCCTCGTAATGAGGAGAACCGTGCTGCATTTGAGTCAGTAGTATGTCTCCTCTCTCTCTCTCTCACACTCTCTCTCCTCCACCACTCACTCGCTATGTTTGTTCACATTATCATGCCTACTCTACTTTACTGCTTCCTAGTTGTACAATTATCCAGAATTTAGATCAAACCGTAGATAATGATGGATCATACTGATAGTGAATCATAGTTCATATTTCTTATAATTTGTGCTGGTAAATCTTGGATTGTTCAAATGTTTCTTGTTTTAATTATCTCACATGGTGCTTTTGTAGACTGGAATTGAACCAGAATTTGTGCTCTTCTTTGATTGTCCCGAGGAGGAGATGGAGAAGCGTCTCTTAAGTAGGAACCAGGTTTGTAGACTATTTTTCCTTTCTATCAATAGGGTTATCGCATCGCATGGTGCTAATATTTGATCTTACTGTCCTTCTATATCTTCTTGTTTGGCTGGCGAAGGGTAGAGACGATGATAACATTGACACCATAAGGAAGAGATTCAATGTCTACATGGAATCAAGCCTCCCTGTGATTCAATATTATGATGCTAAAGGGAAGGTCCGCAAGGTAAATGATCTCTCTCTATCTGTCTGTCTGTCTATTTTACCTGTCTCTCTCTACTATTCAGTTATTTTATTTTATTTTTTTCAATTCGAACACAGATAAATGCTGCACAGCCAGTTGGAGAAGTTTTCGAAGCAGTCAAAGCAGTTTTTAGCCCACTCACCGACAAGGTAAATAAGTCAACCTCTCTTAATAGGAAGTGTAAACAATAATAATGATAATCAGCATCATCACTCAGGCGTGCATGAAGAGCGAGCATAAGTTCTTTCATGAGCTTTAAGTACATGTCTTCTTTTATTTTATAAAAAGAATTTTGGTGATGATATGGAACTTCTGTCTGCAGTGGGAGATATATAAATATATTATATATATACATATATATTCATCATTTTAAGACCTCTTAACCTGATGATTTAATAGGATAGGAGTGCGATTTTAGCAATGCAATTCATTATCTGATGCTCATGCCGTTGATTGTTCTTGTGCGTTCACAGGTTGCTGCTGCTTAAGCATGATGGTTGGTATTTAATCGCATTTTATCTATAGAGGATAGATTGGCTTGATGTCTGTTGAATGTTTTTGTTACAGAAATATATAGATAGATGTTGGACGTTGATGATATGATATGTCTGCATTATTATCATCATTATCAGTGTGTTCTGCTTTACATCTATCTAGATAGAGACCGGGGATTCTGTATTATTACATTGTTGCCTTCATATATTTCACCTTTTACTTGTTTTAATTGTCTCTGCCCTATCCTATGTTTCCCGTGGTAAGAGCATCTCCAACCGAAATTCAAAACCCAAAGTTTGAACGCTTGTATGCGTCTAGAACAGTTATGAAGCGATGTATCTTTTTAATTTGCATCGAAGTACTTAATTTTTCTTCTCTCATATGGGTCTTTGTGTTGTGTCAGAAAAAGCAGACTAAGGGCTGATAGAAAAATAGACAAGGCAAGCTATTAATATTGAATGGTACATATTCAGTATTAGATATATAAATCTTCATTTTATCTTCTATCAAGAATCTCCATCGTTCTTTTTTCCAACCAAGAAGCATAGTGATGCAGCGTTTGACAAAGTAAAACTTGGCCTTTTAATAAACATTTTTTATGCTTTCTATTTGTATAAATATATCGTAGTATTGATGCAGCGTTCAAAGTTTGGCCTTTATGCTTTTATTTGTATAAATATATCGTAGTCATTCTTTTTAATTCTTTAAACATTAATCATTCTCAAACTCAAAAAAATATTTTTATTCTCTTTCACACCAACTTTTACAAATTGTAAATAATCCCCTCATATTTACAATTTAACAAATTAGACCAAACGACAAATTAATATTATTTAAGTATTTATAAAATAACATAAGTATTTAGTTTACAATTATAAACATGATTAACCTATTATAAAAATATTAAAGAATGAAATAAATTTAAGACAAATGAAAAATGAAAACATTTTGTACTAAAGTTAAATCAATAATTTAATATGTCTTTTTTATAAAAGTTAAAGAGTTATTGGGTGATGAACAGTACAAACCCAAATTTGCGTTTTATGTTACAGAAATTGGTCAACACTAATTTTAAGTATTGGAATACGTTTCGGTTGGACACAACGAACCTATTTTGCCATCTAATTTACGTATCCGCTGGAGATGGCCTTAGGGGTGCACTTCAAGCCTTTAGAGGACGTGTAACCGGGAGGAATGATGCAAGAGGACGTGTAACCGGGAAGAATAGAGATGATGTTGAAGAAGCTATATCTATGGTTTTTTGTTTTTTTTGCATCTCCTATCTTTTTGATCGACTTGATGATCTTCTATTGCAATCTTATTATACACTTGTATTTTTTAAACCATTTTACAGGTTGAGAACTGTTGTTCAATTAGCTTTGGGAATAGGAAATCCAAGCCAATTAGAGGATGAAGTAGGAGTCTTAAGTTTAAATTTTTTAGCATAATTTGTCTAGTGGCGATGTATTTTGATACTTTACCTTTGTTGAATTGTTGTATTATGGATTGAAATGGTTAATGAAATTTGATTGATTGACTTGTTGGGTCCAAATAAAAAGAAATTAATAATTACAGGTCTATTGAGATAAAAAGGGACTCATAAAAAATAAAAAAATAAATAAATACAAGAATAGGCGACAGTTGTTGTCAACAACCGTCACCGTGACGGTTGTTCTCAACAACCGTCGCCTATAACGTAATATAGGCGACGGTTGTTCTCAACACAGTTGGCTAGCTGAAGCATCCACGTCAGGGCTCTGGGCGTCTCCAAGAAACCGTCGCCCTTATTCCATAACAACTGTCGCCTATTACAATTTCTGTAGTAGTAGTGTGTACTTATACTCGAGGTTCTGAAGATGATCCTTGTTATGATGAAGACAAATAATCTCCCGGACAGGCTCGTGAGCGTAAATTAAATGCAGTTACTTAAAATGAGTCTGTTGACTTTCCTTACATTCGTCCTTCGGTCTTCGTGTTATGAAAATTGTAGCTAAACGGATCCTTAAAACTGCATCTGTAGATAATCTTCAACTTTGTTGTTTGTATTTAACTTGATTCACCTTAAATTCGGACTGTATGGCTAAGCTTTTCAAGTCCTTAGTTTCATTGAATTGGATGACTGGTTTCGCTTTCAGTTTACGTGCAGCTAAGTTCAGTTTATTCAATCACCAAAATAGTTATTAATGAGAGTTAGCTTAATGCCCGATCTTTAAAAAGTTTTCACTTTACTGTGAAAAAATAAAAAAAAAATGGTTGTTTTTTAAATAGAAAATAGCAATTAGGATGTCTCCAGTAATTCTGTCACTAGATTGAAAATTGATGAAATGATCTATTACTTATACATAACATATCCCAAAGTTGTGCACACGAATGAAGAAAACGTTCATACTATCGAATTTACCTTTGTTGTTCAGCTCATAAAATTCAAATCAAATCAAATGTCGTTATATTTATGTATATATATGTGTATATATCACATAAAATGATTTATGTAAAGCGTATGAATTTAGAAGGATCTGAGCTCCTCTAGTATTTATTGTTTAACTAATCGATATATGTGCAAAAAACAAAGAAAAAGATTTCGAAATTCCATTAATGATCGTAGTCCCCACTCCCAGTAAGAAACTTTAATTAATTATCGGCAAGTAAATTGAAGATTCACCAAACAAGGTACACATAATTAACAACATCGTTTATTCATACAATCGCCGTCTTATTACAGATGTGAGGTAAAAGGAAATTTACATATCGATATTTCTCGCATTTCAAATCCCAAAATACCAAATGTGAAGGCAACATATCAATAATATATTAATATTAAATTTTTTTAAAAGACAATAAATTATAATCTACACATGAATACCTACTTGAATAAAACTTACAGATCAGTGCATATGTCAGAAATTTTTTACAGATAGGTACCCGACTTACTGTTTGTATCAGTTTATGTCTAAAAACCGTACCATGCTATGTGTGCATAGCGTACCATGTCACGCCTTTATACGGTACCCTATACGGTTTCTATATGGTACCTAAATATGCTAATACGGCGTACCTATGTACAAAAAATTTATTCGGTTCTTATATATAAAAAATGATGACATATTACTAAATTACAAGTTTTTGTAGTGATGGCTATTTATGTGTATTAATTTAACTAATAAATAATGATGTGTAGATGAGCAGGTGGATCTCTCTCTCTCATAAATTTAATTTAAACAAGAGAGCTTTTATGTGGGGTTGAAGAAGTTAAAAAGGGTCACAGTTTTCACCGCTGACATCGAGCGATAAAGAGAGAAAATCCCAAGGCAGAGAAAAACTAAAAAGGTGTAATAAAGCTCTCTCTCACTCGCACCTCAAACTGTGTGTGAAAGAAGGTACATTTAACATTGCTGTTGGTTAAGCTGCATTTGCAAGAGTCAACCAACCGACGACTCCTTCAATTTCTTTTCTGTGCTATTTTGGTCGTATGCATTTGTGGCCTTCGAAGACTTCAGATGTATTGCTGGCATTATCTTCCTTTTCCTTTCTCTAGAAATATTATTATGACTTCTTAGTATTCTATTCTCCTTCTAGTCTCTCTCTCTCTCTCTCTCTCTCTCTCCACTTGCTTTGTTTTCTTTTGACGTGAGATTGGGGACTACTTTTTTCTTTTTGGTTTTGTGTCAAAAGTCAAGCCTGCAGATATTGAGATAACACACAAGCAATGGCAAAATGAAACTAGGGTTTTCTTGAATCACTTGGATTCTCTTTTCTGTTGAAAACAAAGTATTGGGTTTATCTTCCGTGTTAGTAGAGAAGTTAGAACCCAGTAGGACAAGCATAGAAGCTCAAGGGTTTTTCTTTTCTTTTTTCCCCTATTTTTTGGGCATTTTATTTTCTTCATTTGCTCATCTTCTTTAATTCTCTTTCCTTTGGAGAAGGGAGTTCTGAGACATTTGTATTCAAGGCCTCGTGTCTCATCTGCTTCTCTAGCTTTCTCCTTATACCCCTATATATATAAATCCCAGAACTTTGTATGAGTTTTCAGTTTTGTGCTTTTTTCAAGAATCATATACCGCTCAGAAGAGGGCTTTAGTATATATATTATTCCATGAATTTTGGGGAATTCTTCGACAGCAATTCTTGCAGTGGTGGTGCAAGAATTGTTTCAGAAGACTTGCCTTATTACAGCAACAACTATAGCATCAATAATAGCATGCCCACTGGTTATTCACTTATTTCTCAGCCAAGACTTGTTCCTCAGTCCATCTGCAACAACAAGCCCACGTTCGACAACTCTTCTGGCCTCTCTCTAGCACTCGTACGTCTAGCATATACATATGAAATGATATATCTGTGTTTATGTGCCCTTGTTTTGATTTTGTATGTGTTTGTGCGTGTTTTTGCAGCAGCAAAGTGATAACATGGAGGGACAAAGGGGAGATGTTTCAAGAACGAACGGCGGCGAGAATTGCGAGCCAAGCAACAACAAAAACGTTAATGGTGGTAGTAGAAGAAGTAGGGACGCCATCGAAGAACAAGAGAGCAGATCTGTTGGTAGTGATAATGGCGGCGCATCTGGCGATGATCAAGACAATAATGCTTCCGACAACCCACCGAGGAAGAAGAGATACCACCGACACACGCCTCAGCAGATTCAAGAACTTGAATCGTACGTTGTTATTCCATTACGTACTACTCTTTTGCTTCTTTTTTCCCCTTTAAGATCCTTTTTTTTTTTTTTAAAATTCAGTCTTTTCAAGGAGTGCCCACATCCAGATGAAAAGCAAAGAATGGAGCTGAGCAGAAGGCTTTCGTTGGATCCCAGGCAAGTCAAGTTTTGGTTCCAAAACCGAAGAACTCAAATGAAGGTATACCAACCACGAAACTTCCTCGGTTTATATGCTAATTTATGGGCTGGTTTGAGTATGTTCTTGCTTATTGCACAACATGGGTTGTCTTTGTCTTTCTTCTTACACTTCCAAACAGACACAAATCGAGCGCCATGAGAACACAATCCTCAGGCAAGAGAAGGAGAAGCTCAGGGCAGAAAACATGTCCATAAGAGAAGCCATGAGAAACCCCATGTGCTCAAACTGCGGCGGGCCCGCGATAATGGGCGAGATTTCCCTCGAGGAACAACACCTACGAATCGAAAACGCAAGACTCAAAGACGAATTAGACCGTGTGTGTTCCTTAGCTGGCAAATTCTTGGGTCGACCCGTTATGTCTTTAGGCCATCCCACGAGCTTGGAACTCGGCGGCTTAACCGTGGCTCTACCTTCTTCGAATCTCGCGCCTAATTTGGGCAGCAACGATCACTTCGGCGTAGGGCTCTTGAGCCCTAATTCTCAGACCAAAGCCATGATTAGCGGCAGTAACAACAACAATGTTGTCTCCCCTATGGAGAAGTCCATGTACTTGGAGCTTGCCTTGTCTGCCATGGATGAGTTGGTTAAGGTTGCCCACGCCGACGAGCCGCTTTGGGTCAAGAGCTTCGATAGGGAAGCGTTGAACTGCGATGAGTATTCGAGGAGATTCAATCCTTGCATTGGATTGAGACCAAATGGGTTCGTGGCCGAGTCGTCGAGGGAGAGTGGCTTGGTTATCATCAACAGCTTGGCTCTCGTTGAGACATTGATGGACTCGGTGAGCGTTCTTTCTTTCTTTCTTTTTTCCTTTTTCTTTTGCTGTCGTTTGTCGATTTTTGATGGATAGCTTTCTTACAGGGAAAATGGGCTGAGATGTTTCCATGCATAGTTGCAAGAACTTCGACCGTCGATGTTATATCGAGCGGTGTGGGAGGTACGAGGAACGGTGCGCTTCAACTGGTAATAATAATGTTGAACTATTCCACTTCATCATGTCTCTCATATCGGATAATTCAACTCACTTGACTATATTATCATTTGTGTATCAGTAATTGATTTTAGGCTGAAGTCCTAAGTTTCTAATTAATTCTGATCAGAATGGTAATATTTTTTTATGTTATTATTTTTTCGATATTTTTTAGATGCATGCCGAGTTACAAGTACTATCGCCTTTAGTTCCCGTCCGAGAGGTCACCTTCTTAAGGTTCTGCAAGCAACACGCAGAAGGCATTTGGGCCGTAGTCGACGTTTCGATAGGCTCGATCGGAGAAACCGCCGGCGGCGGCGGCGGAGCGGTGGTTCCGAGCTGCCGGAGACTGCCGTCGGGGTGTGTGGTGCAAGATATGCCTAATGGGTATTCCAAGGTAATAATAATAAGAAGAATAGATTTTTATTTTTTTTGGTTTGAATTGTTATATTTATGAATGGACCAGTATAGTACGTTGAGTAATGAGTTCACAATATTTGTTAGTTCGCTTGCTTACTTATTGCAAACCGCAATCATTCATTTCACATCTTTTTCCCCTAACTTGCTTTTCGTGGGCATTAAAATTGTGGAGTTGATGTCCGCTTCACCGTTTTGTGTTTAATAAGGTTTGTTGAAGCACAACCGCACGCACCTTTGGAACTTACTCTATATGCACATTTATGTTTTTCAATTGCCAGCTATACAACCATAGTTATTTTTTTATTATGTAGAATAAATTTAGTCATGTCTGTGCTTTTTATTATTTGTCGTTCTCCCTATAGCAGCATACATGGATCATTAGATTATTAATGTTTGTCTGATTATTTTAATATTTGGAAGCATCTTCTATATTTATTTATTTACATACTTGGTGAGTTCTTCGTAGTCATCAATCAATTCAAGAAGACATAGATTAG
This sequence comes from Craterostigma plantagineum, assembly GCA_027422505.1. NCBI lineage: Eukaryota > Viridiplantae > Streptophyta > Magnoliopsida > Lamiales > Linderniaceae > Craterostigma > Craterostigma plantagineum. Next base: position 8,257,756 of record JAPQWV010000024.1, read on the forward strand.
AGTAAAGTAAGGATTTTGATGTTTCTATTCCAAATCTTTGGTACTCGTGTCACAATCGAGACAGCTAAGTGCCTATATATTAAAATTCATTATAAACCGCGTATTTGCCTGTATGGTTTCAGGCTCGTGATGTGTGTTTTGTTTTTATTCAAAGCTTTGCATGTTTATTTATTTATAATGTAATAATTACATTGTTGCGTATCTCCATGTCACCTCGTCCCTATAAATCCTGCAAATAATTTGTTTATTTATTTTTCCTTCAAGTACGTTATTTACATTTATTTGGTAATGATTTGGGTTATTTTTTCATCATATGTGTTTCAAATAGAATTACGTCATTCTATTAAATTTCATGCAATTGGCAATAATGTCTTTTTGTACGTAGGTTACGTGGGTGGAACACGTCGAGTACGATGAAACAGTCGTCCATCAGCTTTACCGCCCGCTCATCGGGTCGGGTATGGGCTTCGGGGCGCAACGGTGGGTCGCTACCCTCCAAAGACAATGCGAGTGCCTCGCCATTCTCATGTCCTCCTCCATACCCGCCAAAGATCATAGTGGTATAATAAAAACCAAAAAATAGACACACTTTTTTTTTTCACACATATATTTATTTTGTTGAATCGATTACTTTGCCTTAATGCTTAAGATGCTAATTGCATTATTTTGTTTACGTATCGTCGTTAGTATTATTTGAACCCATTATCCCGCGCGGCCTGAGCTGTTTTTTTAAACCAATTGGTATTCGGTGGAGACGACTGACGGTGGGTTTTGATATATGCATAGCAATAACTGCGGCCGGGCGTAAGAGCATGTTGAAGCTTGCCCAGCGCATGACCAACAACTTCTGCTCGGGCGTGTGCGATTCGACGCTCCACAAGTGGGACAAACTCCGTTCGGACAACGTGGACGAGGGCGTCAGAGTCATGACGAGGAAGAGCGTGGACGACCCCGGAGAGCCGTCGGGGGTGGTGGTGAGCGCCGCCGCCTCCGTGTGGCTCTCCGTCCCCACTCATACGGTCTTCGACTTCCTAAGGAACGAGCACTCGAGGAGCCAGTGGGACATTCTTTCCAACGGAGGACCGATGCAAGAGATGGCTCATATCGCCAAGGGACAAGATCATGGCAACTGCGTATCCCTACTCCGTGCCAGCGTAAGAATTCGTCCCTCTTTCCTCCCCTTTTTTTTCTTTTCCTATCTATTTATGGTTCAATTCTATCCTACCCACTTTGGTAGAACCCAATTTCATTGATAGATCTAGCTAGCACTCTTAAAACCTATATCCTTCCTATCTTGGTACACCAGTAACTCCAATTAGATGCTATACACTTATCAAGGAAGTTGGGTTATGCTTGGGTGGGTAGGATAGAATGTAGTTTTACTGGATATGTAAGTTATTGGGAAATGACGTATGTGCCCTTGGGATTTAGCTCGACCACTGAGACGTAGTCAAATTTAAGTATTTGTCCCTACCAATGGGTACCAAGATCCCATAGTAAACACTTCCACATATAGTAGGTAAGTACTATGACCTGCACTGACGTAGGTTTCACGAACGCAGACAAATAATTATCATAGTTTCGAAAAAAAGAGAACATAAAGACAGCAGCAAGGGTGTTTTGGTCATTTTTGCAGGCAATGAACCCTAACCAGAGCAGCATGCTGATACTCCAGGAGACGTGCACGGACCCCTCGGGCTCGATGGTGGTGTACGCGCCCGTGGACATCCCGGCCATGCACGTGGTTATGAACGGAGGGGATTCGTCCTACGTGGCGCTGCTTCCCTCTGGCTTCTCCATCGTCCCCGATGGGCCGTCGGGCAGCGGTGGGGGCGGGTCGTTACTGACCGTAGGGTTTCAGATACTCGTGAACAGCTTGCCGAATGCGAAGCTAACCGTCGAGTCGGTCGAGACGGTCAACAGCCTTATCTCGTGCACCGTGCAGAAGATCAAGGGCGCCCTCGGCTGCGAGGATAATCGTGCGTAGTGATGCGAGTATGAATTTTTCTTTTTGTGGAATTTGAACGACACCCTTTTTTTTTTCTTTCCATAGTGTGTTTTGATGGGAACTGTGAGTTTGTGAGGAGAGTTCGCATGGTAGGGTGTGTGTGAGTCAAGAACGAACCACGCAGCAGTGCAACCTTTGTAATAAGTTGTGTGTGTGTGTGTGCGTATGCTACCATATACCATGTTCTAGGGTGGTGGTTCGGGTATTGACTTTTTGACTGGCCTTTCATACACTTCTTGGCAAAATGTTAGCCTGTTTGTTTGTGTGGCTTTTTGGTTGTTTCGTCTATTTGTTTTTTCTCAATCTATAGTTTCATTTCACAAAGAGAAGTTACACGACTTTCGATTGATTCCCAGATTATTCAGTAGGCAATAGATACAGAAGTTTACAAACAAGGAGAAACCAACAATGCAAACACACAACACTCAGAGAACGCAATCATCAACCCAAAAGGTCGTAAATTATTTCCCGAGACACCAATACATCAAAAGAAGAAGAAACAAATATTGATAAAAAAAAAAAAACATGAAAACTGAGATTCGACCTAAATTGAAGCTCCATGGTCTTGATGGCTACTAATCTAGATTAAAAAATGTTCATGCTATTCATTCTTCATCTCAATAAACCTCTGCTTCCTTGATGACAAACACCCTACTGCGAGGGAAAGACCGCTCCAAAACGGAGACCAAACTTCCATATTGGAAGAAGACTTAAAAACCAGACAAACAAAAAGCAATGGTCAGAAGATTAAATATGTGAATGAAGGAGTCTCTGTGCGAAAATGCCTCTTGATGGTGGTGTACTCCCCCATCCTCGGACAGTGAGGATAGGGGAGGATGAAGATGTAAAGCTACTCCCCGACCCTGACTGCGTAAGCGAAAGCTCGGTGGTGTTGGTGTTTTTTAACATGTTTTTAATGATACAATACGTTCATGTCTATTTGGTATTTTGGAAGATCATTTTTTGGACTTGCGGTGTTTCAATATTTTCTTAAGCTTCTTACTTTTCTTTTTTCTCCCTTAGTAAATCTGGTTAATTACGTATGGGGCGAATCGGTTCCTCCAACAAAGTGACGAGATCGTGAGTGATTGAAAGCTCACAAGTCTACTCATAAGCTTTTCTTCATTCTCGTTTCAGTTTTTATAATATATTCTTATACATGACCATACCTCAAGCTTGAGCTCGAGTTAGTTAACTATTATCGAGCTAAAAAAGAAAGTTTGAAGAGATTGAGCTAAAATGAAAATGCTCTAGCTTGAGGCTAGAAGATGAGAGTCTGAGCTCGGCTCGAACCACAGGCCAAGATAATGAAACATAACGAACACACCAAACAAACAACAAGGGTCGAACGATTTACGTAAACCGAGAGGTGATGATGGTGGCTTAGTATTGGTTGATATTAGGGAAGCTTACAGTTAAGTACCTATTAGTATAAAAAAATAAAAAATCAGTCCCCTTCCAGTATTTTTTATGTATAGAAACCTAATAGAATAAAATTTTTACATATAGGATCCGTTTGGTTAAAAAGATGATATTAGAAATTTAGGTACAATAGGGAAGGTAGGTCATGCTAAAAGAATATCACAAACGTATTTGAGAATCAGGTACAACATAATGCGTGATATGATAGGTAATATATAATATATTTATATATGTAAATGATGATACGGAAACGATGGTAAAATGGTAGTAACAACACAACGGGTAGCTATTATGTAAAAAAAAATTATCTACTAGCTACCTATATAGAAAACTTTTCTGACAAGTTATTTTTTGGTAATTAAGCGTAGATACACCTTGATATTACTCTATTAAATGTTGATAAGCTAAGGAGAATTTTATTACATTTGGTGTTAATAAAATATGTTGATATTATATATTAAATTGTATTTATTGAAAATAATTATAACAGTGAATTAAGTTGTATAAATTGGCAATTAGAGTTGAGTTGTAAATACAACAAAGTATTGCAATGCATTTTCATATTTTTATCGCTCTAGATATCTCTCTCCATGGCTTATCATCGTGATAGTATTCATACTATGAGTATACTACTATCGTAAATCTTAATAAAATACTTAATCACAATTAATATTTTTATAACCCATACTAAATACATCTCTAGGCATGAGCAAATATTTCTTTTCTTCTAATCAAAGAGTAGGCGTACGTTTTCATTAAATTAAGTTAGAAAACTCTCAATAACATAATAAAATGTCCATCAAGAGTTCATAGAGCTTCCCATGATCGAATGCTGCATGAAAAATGAAACTCCCATCATCAAATGAGATAATCGTTACTTACCACAACGGTTTGTTGTTTCCTTCACCAAGAGCCTATTATATCATCAGACATAATAAAATATCGTAATTGCAACGCATAAAAGTTACGTTTTATATGTAATGGGTATAGTTTGACCGTTTCATGTGGACAAATGACACTAATAATGATACCGGATATTAATACGTAAGTAGGTACTTACAATAATTTATATCATTTGCAAGGAAAAAAAAGGAAGACAAAGGTATTAAAAGATAAGAAAATTGTGAGAGTTAGGTAGCTTAAGGGTTAGATAGCAACGTGTATGTGATTATATTAAACCAACTTGGGTTGTTTCTATACTTCAATAAAATAAATGTCAGTTGTTCGTCCTCTAGGTGTGAAAAAAATAAATTAAAAATAGAAACGATATATTCAAGTGGCAAATTACCAATTTCAAAATAATAATAATAATAAAGTCTCGGGTTCGAATCCTTGTGTATGCAGCACCCCCCTTTGGGAGCCTCACCTGCCGTTACCAGGTACGCGACGTGGGACGAACCGGATTAGTCGGGGCAACCCGGAACCGGTCGGGTATCCGAAAAAAATTAAAGGAATATATTACGTTCTGATAATAAATTCAATAGATAAGTGATATTAATCTCAATAACAAACGGCAAATGAGCAATTGATTTTACACATATATACCCCTCTATAAAAAAAAACTTGTAATTTAGTACCCTGTCAGGATTTGTTATATGTAGGTACCTAACAGAATAAATTTTTTGCAGATAGGTACCCGATCCGCTGCAGGTACGCCATACAGCACATTCGGGTACCCTGTATAATAGAAAATGGTACGTCGTATTAGCATATTTAGGTACGCCCTATTTAAAACATAGGTACGCCGTACGAACACATTTAGTACCCTATATCAACATGTTATGGTACGCCATACACACACAGGAAGGTACGCCATGACTGAAGAAACTGATAAAATTAAAATCGGGTACCTACCTGTTAAATTTTTTGATATATGTACTATGTGTGAAAAATATATTCAATTATGTATTTATGTGTAGATCTCCGTTAAATTTTTCTTATTGACATCAAAGAAATTTCATATCATTGAAAATCAAAATGGTCAAAACCATTAAAAGCATTTTCAAAGTCCAGCCGACTCTATAACCCACGTTTTAGTTTGAAGGCAGCCAGCCAATCACATCTTCAACGGTTCTTTTCACGACTAAGAATATTCATTTCACAACTACTCATCGAGGAAAGGTTTTGTCAGAGAATCCTCTGAAAGTTTCATCTTTTCTAATTAGCTCCTTCGTAAAGCTATTCTCTCTGTCGATCGATCGCAAGATGCCTCGTGGAACGCTCGAAGTTCTCCTCGTCAGCGCCAAAGGGCTCGACAACGCAGATTTTCTATGTACGTTATGTATTCTTCATTTTTACATGTAAAAATAAAACTTCATTTTCTTGTCTTTTAGATATGATTAGGACGTTCTTGTCTGATCTGGGTAAGAGATCTCTATTTGATGTGGATTCTTGCGACGATCTTGTAAGGTTTTGACGAATCATGGGTTCGAGAGAATGGAGGTTTTAGTCGAATCATTTCAAATAGGGTTTTCCTGAGCATTAGATCTCCTTCGTTTTCAATTTTATCGTACAGATCTCAGAGATGGAACAGAAAATATATCATTTTTCCAATTCATATCGGATTTTCAGATTGGGTTTATGTGAATGTTATTGATCATCTCTCCATTTCAATTTGGGTAACAGATAGATGTCCGAGATGTCATAGAAATATGTATTTTCTTCAAGGTCACCAATTGTTAACTATTTTTTTTTTTTTTTTTTTTTATAGATGACTTTCGTTGACTACTCGATGCTTTTTAAAATTAGTGTTGAACCGTTCTTACGAAGCTTGATTATCCCATCCCACGTTTATTCATAGGGGTTGCAAGTTAGCGTATGTCACTGTTGATCTAAACCTAAGACCAGTGGTATATACTATGTTGAAAACCTTAAACTTGAAACCATCGATGTTGCTTAAAATAGTATGTTTTGGCTCGTACGCCATTATTTCAACTCTATCTCATTCAATTTGCGTCGAAACTTATTCGCAACGGGTCATTAATTTGTGCAACTTTGAATTTTGCAGCTGGCATCGATCCTTATGCAATCCTCACTTGTCGAACGCAAGAGAAGAAAAGTAGTGTAGCATCAGGTACATACACACACACACAGACATATATATATATATATATATATATACACACATACATATATAGAGAGGTTTGCTATGATGCCCACCTTATATGAGCAAGGTGAGTACCTTATGGGCACCTGCTGATTTGGCACGTCAGCAGGTCACCTCAACATCAAATGTGATTGTATTAATTAACACATCTTAGGCCCATAGATCGACATATATGATGCTGATGTGGCATTTTCACGTGGATTATATTAAGGCAACACAACAAGTGCCACATAAAACGTGAACATGCCACATCAACATCGTATGTGCCGATCTATGGGCCTAAGATATGTGATTAATGCCACATCACATTTGATGTTGAGGTGGTCTGCTGATTTGGCACGAAGTGCCCATATAAGGATGTGAGCACTATATATATATATGTTCTTCCCATTAAAACAAATTTTATTCCCTTTCCCTAAAGAAATGTGATATTTGTTAATCCTACATTTAATATTATGAAGGCCAAGGAAGCAATCCCGAATGGAACGAGGTTTTCTTGTTCACCATATCGAGCGGTGTTGAAGAACTCAGAATCAAACTAATGGATAAAGACACTTTTACTAGCGATGATTTTGTGGGAGAAGCCACGTGAGCACACCTTATTAACTATATCCACACAATAATATTATGAAATACCTTTGAACTTTTACAGTTTTTAATGTCCAAACAAAAAATATGTAGGATTCCTTTGTGGCCAGTGTTTGAAGCTGAGAACCTTCCTACAACATCGTACAATATTGTCAAGGATGAAAAGTACTGTGGTGAGATTAGGGTTGGGCTCAAGTTCGTTTATGAGGTTGGTTGCACTCTTTTTTCTTTTTTTTTTTTTTTATAATTATTACATCAACAAAAGGAACTGCCCCCCAATGTTTCTCTTTTTTATTTACAAAGCTGAGCTTGGTTGACCATCTATGTCCATTATTACAGAGAACTGCAGATTTGGAGAACTTTGGTGGATGGAAGGAATCATCAAAGGAGTGAAGTGTATGTGTGGGCTATGTATGAAGACAAGAAGCTAATTAACTGTTTGAAGTTGAAGTAATAATGAACCGTTTGTCACATTAATCATTGAGAAACAAAAAATCTTTCTATTTCTGTTGTTTCATCATTTTGATTAAATTGACTGATCAAAGCATGCGTCGTCACATCTTTTTTATTCGACTATGTTTCTTTTTTTTTTTTTCCTTTTTAATTTATTTTCGTATGGGTACCGTACCGATCAAAGCATTTATCGAATTCAAAAGTGTTTCAAGATGATGAAAGTGAGATCAATGTTAATTATATCAAGTATTTTTTGGTGGGTGCTTACAATAACAAAAATAATTATGGACACATGAAAAACATCACCAACCCAAGTGGTTAGCATGTCATATTGTCATCCGTAAAAGTTTATTCATTCAGGATATGGGTATGGGTTTACATTAAGAAGAAAATGCTATATAACTCCTAATATGGAATATGAGCTAGGTAGGTTAAATAATATCGATTGTATGGGGTATAACGAGTAATGAATTTCTCTCATTGTCTTTCTAATGTGATTCAGATTTCTTATACTATACTTCTAATTTTCAGTTTCGTTAAAGATTCTTCATGTAAGCAAATAGAGTTCATTTTGCGATAAAATTACTGGATATTGTAAGGCAAAGTGATTCGAAGCTAAGGAGGGATGGAATATATGTGATGCTTTCTATGAGAAATATAATCTTTCGTTACTTTGCGCATTTTGTTTGTTGGGAGGTTATTTCGTGTGTGAAATATAATTCTTTAAAACAAAAAAAAAAAATGCATGAAAAGTGCCAACAAAACAAAAAACAAAAAAAAAATTTAAAAAAATTGAGAGGGCCCAACCGGGTTCGAACCGGTGACCTATTGATCTGCAGTCAATTGCTCTACCACTGAGCTATGGACCCAATTGATGTTTTTGACTGAGCTTTATATTTATGCCCGTGAAAGTTAAACATAAAGATCGGATAAAGACGTAGGATGTTCTTGATTGGGGATATATCTAGAAGATACGAAGGATTGAACAGCAGTAAAACCCAACCCTTGTCAGTTTGTACTGATTTCCTCCCTAAGAAAGTCGGGAAGAAATTAATATGAACCCACAAACAGACAAGCTCGTGAGGAGGACGACAATGGTGGCCACTGTCGTCGCTTCATATTTCCTTCTCACTGCTGATTACGGCCCTGAACCTAACTTTCTTGACCCTGTAAGTATGCCGTTCGTCGATTTCAATAGGACTAAATGTGTTATTGAGTACTTGCGTGGCCTTTTTCATATCGAGCTAACTGTGAATTCATTCGATGGAATGTTGGGCCTTTGCTGCACTAGTTAAGTGTTCAACTAGCACATTATTATCGCCAACCATTGTGCTAGAAGATAGCCCCGCAGCAGATGTATATTATTACATCCTCTTATGAATGAGATTGGCCTCTCGCAAAAAGGAAGAAAAAAAAAACTGATAGAACTGAGATCCGAGCCTCCTTGAGTAGTTTGCTTGTTGGTAGGCTTAATCTTCTCTAGCATTTGGTTTTCCAAAGAGATTCTATTGAGATGCATTTCCCACATTGTTTTGTATACGTTAGTGATCTCGATTTTATCTCCTATAATTATAGACAAAAATTGTTTCGAGGACTAAACCGTAAAGTATATATAGGATTTTAAACTGGGGTGGTGTCATTCTTGCATACTTAAACTGCCCTTACGTAGTTCATTGCATCCTCGTGTCTAAATCGTCACCTACTTTCTTGCATGTCTCAATTACCTAAAGCTTGTTGTTGTATTCACATGATCATCGGAAAACGGCAGATAAAGAATAGCATATTATCAGCCGAACGATCGGTGAAGAACTTTGTCTTGGGTTCACCGAGTAAGGAAAGCGAGGTGAGCAAAGCAGAGCCTCCAAGTTCTAAGCAGAAACATGCATAGAATTGCTAGTTAGCAATGCTTGTCTTGTACTACCCTCAGTCGACGTTTGTACAGTTGAGCAGCTTTTCAGCATATCTTTTCTGTAAACTTAAATCAATAATCCCAAACCTTTTAGCTATTCAAATCTTGTTTCGAATGATACAGCATGCATGTTATCAAATCAATTCTCTGTGTGTGGTTTCTTGTTTATTTGCTTAAATTTTTTGATTTATTGTAAGCCGAAGTTGAAAGGAAGAGGATGTTGTCACTGGTAACCAACATTTAGATCTTTACGTATTTTGTTATTAAATCATTTTACTACCAGACATGTAATAGAATACTGTAAATTGACACAGTGAATCATCTGCATTACATCACATGATCAGTCCATTCAAACATTGATAGCACAAGGACATTTATTTTTATCCCATAGTTCCACATGTTAAAAGGAGTAATTGCTGAAAACATACAAAATCTTACCAATCATGGACATAATATGATTCCCCTTTGTTCTCAATAAATAGGCATACATTACAGTTTGGACTCTCTGGCCCTCCTCAGTAGTCCCTCTTGAGTCAATGAAACAACAAGCTGTATATACTAAAAAATATTAGCAAATATTTTATTTGGAAAAATATAATAAAAAAAACGATTTTCTGATTTATTACCTCTCCAGTCCTGGTAAACATTCTCCCAGTAACAAATCCACGTGCACTATGAGCATTTGGGCTCTCAATCTACAGAAAAAGATAAGTTACAGCTGATAATGGATATTACAGAAAAAAGGAAATGAAAGGATGACAGATATTAATGTCTTAACTCACTCACCACATATAACAGCCAATCATCAGCTCTGAATGGCCTGTGGAACCACATCCTAACAAAACATCATATCAAATAAATTTTTTTTTAGTATTTACTTAGAATCTTATAATCCAAGAATCAGAAGAAATGGTAACTCACGATATTCCCTTAAATTGGTCATTCATAATATGGATATCAAAGGTGGACAACGTTTGCATGACCGTACATTTAGGACTATCATCTGAACAACATGGATCACGAAAATAAAAGAATCAATAATCTGAGACTGGGAAATTTGGCACTTACGAGTGATCTAAACTGACCGAAGCTGATTTCAAACCCTTCTCACGGTGAGGATTCAAACTGATTTGAAGAAAGATCAAGTCCGAAGCATACGCTGCGACACATCTGGTGAAAAGAAGATAAAATACCGAAAATATTGGGAAGGGTTGCCAAACAACGTATACTTTGTATCTCATCTATTTCAAAAAGCTCACAATATAAAAATGATACTGAGTGCACTAAGGAAGGATATCGTATGTTCAGACGTTGATTTCTTTCACAGTTTATTTTCCTTCTTCCTCAAATTCTTAATCATCATTGACTGTTTTTCCATCGATCAATATGAAAATAGAGTCTCTCGTAGAGTCCCTGTCTTACCTATGCAAAGACTGTTCAGCAGATAATTTTCCTTTTGCTCTAAACCAGTACAATAGACTGCAATGTGAAAGCAGCTCATAAGTACAGGTTCAAATTCAATTAGACCATAAATGAAGGCAGGGGACCAAGAGAAAAAAAACAGAAACCTTGGAGGAGATCTTGTGTGGTTTGTGGAAGTATTAGGCTGACAGAATCTAATCTCTACCGGCCAGGGAATAAATTCTGTACTAGCAACCTTGTTTCGGTATGTCCTGTTGCAAGTGAATGCTATAAGACGGACACGATTGAAAGAAAAGAATAGTACTCGAAAATAAAAGCCAGAATCCTTGAAATAAAGTAAGGTCAACGTCTGACTGCGACAAGTGCAATTTAGAAACAAAACAAGTACTAATGACCAAGAAGAAAGGTGACAATAACAATCCAACCTCGGAAGGCGAGGGTCAAACACCCGTCGTTCTCGCAAATCATCCATTGACAAAAGCTAGAAAAAGAAACATTTCAAACACTGTAAATGAGAAAGAACATATGAACTCATGTAATCATATAACAGACCTCTTCTGGACTGGGCACCGAGGGCATTGTTGCCACCTGGTGAATGAAGCCTTTTTCTTCTTTCTGTAAAGTATTTCACAAATTATTTTTAGCTACCGTGCATTGAGAAAAGTTTGACAATGCATCTGATGCCAAAGAAAGTTCAATCTTGACAGAGTCAGAGACTTTGACAACTATTATGCTTAAATAAATATTACGGAGAAAGAAGTATTAGTAATTTATTAACAAAGGGATATCTCAAGCATAAAGTATACTAGACGTAGTATTGTCTCAGCAGAAAACTGTTCCAACCAGCCAACCAACCACACATTGAAGAAATACCTGAAAAGAAGCGAGCAATGTAAAAATGACATTGCCTTTTTGAATTGCATCTACCCTTCTGGTTGCAAAGCTTTTTCCATCACGCACGCGATGCACTTGATATATAATTGGCACTGATAGCACAACAACATCGTGTCGATTAGCCGGAAATACGAATGAAAATCTCATGAGCTATGAGACATATATAAATACAATTTTGATGCAGCTCTTGTTGAGCAGGAGATTAGAAAGAAACAAGAAACTACAGAGATTCAAGGTAAATACTTATGGGTCCTTACTGTCAAAATCACCGATAAGCAAGAAGTAAGCATGTAGACTGTGGACTATCTTAAGGCAATCAACCGTTTTACATGCTGCAGCTAGCGCCTGCATATTATGACAATTGGCACAAAACAATTTTATAACGAAATATTAGCTGCACATAAAATCCACCATGTTAGCAAGCCATGAAAAACGGACAATTGGTCTAAGTACGCAACGCTTAGCATGAAAAAAGAATCTTAAGAAATCCAACCACTGAACCAAGATTTCGGTCAACCATCGTGGCCCCTAACAACAATACAACATAGGACCTGAGTTAAAAATGGCTTTGATTGTACACCTGTCCAAGGAACTGCCCTCCGAATACTTTTCCAAATTTTGGAGCATCGGGCAAAGTAATTCCTTGAAATATATTCACCTACATAATTGCAAAGAAAACGATTATCATTTACTTTTTTTGTAGTATTGGATATCGGTAATTTATTACTTGGTGGCCAACCAACAATGTCAAAGCTTATATCTTACAAAAAATCAGGTCAAATATTCATGTCAATTACTCGTAAAAAAGTAGAAACTGAGACACAAAAACACCGAACCAACAATTCAATAGTGTAGTACAAAGTTTGACCATACATAAAGCATGTGTAGAATATAAATCTTTGGATGGTAGTTCTTAGTGAATTATCTAACGAAGAACAGACAATACTCAGATTCAATCAATATATGTGAAACTTCCATAACGTTTGCATACCACATTTGCTGGCTACAATACGAGCATACCAATCGGAGGACTACCATATCATATAATGAGGTTTCCATTTTCAGGTGTGAAGCTCAGAATGTATTAATATGTTCTTTCTTGAAAGTACAAATGGCGCCTATCGGTTATAAACCTTCGTGCAACTACAAAGTTGCGCCAGAAGCAACAAAGAAAATGCGTTGGTAGTTCAAATCACATATCTAAAGAAAGAGAATAGAAAGAATAAAAGTCGCACAATATGTCAAATATGCATCAAGCATGTCATGAGCATACGTCATTGCGACAAACCGAAGAGGACTGGGATATTGAAACATACATCCACAGGATCCAAGTGTAGAATTCTTTCCACTAGCGGCTGTTTCTCATGAGTCTCGTCTGAGCTCCAAATTGATTTTGATTTTAACAAATGTGTATGCTCACTAGGTAGCTTCAAGCAAGTAAGCTGCAACCAACAGAGACGTGTCAGTAATTTTCTGCAGAGCCACTTATTACACATGGAATGCATAACAGAAGCAACCTTTGATAATGCAATGACATCTGCTGGCTGAGTAGATGATGATACACCTGAAACTGTGGAATGCTTTGAGGTGGATTACATAAAACCATGGGCAAACATGCTACAAATCTGCTACAAGCTCTTAGAAGTCATCATGAATACACTTGTGGGAGATATTCCCATCGGTTGAAATCATTTGAGTCATGCATAGCCCATATAGGCATAATAGAATATCAAGTATTCCAGAACTAACCGTGACCAAAGTAATCATACTTCTTCAGTTGAAATTCAGGGCGATCTTTATCGTCGGTATTAAATGACCCACAGACTTCAGCCTAGACAAACACAAGACTACCGTGGGAAAACAACAAAAAACGTAAACAAATAAGAAAGAATCGAAGTTACCTCTCCTTCCCAAATAAAATAAATTCCACCTGCTATTTCTCCTTCACGAACCACATAATCTCCTTGATCTTAAGTGCATGCAGTATAAAGAGTAGATTTAGGATGCTGAATCTTAAATAACATATCTCCAGATAATACTAGAAATGCTCATTAAATTATATGCCCTGTTTCTTATTTTAAGATAACATGATGGTCAATACTAAAGAAAAAGTCAGTACATGAGATTTCTGAACTTCCACCCCTAGCTCAGTGCCAATATTTGGCGACCCAACTGAAAACTATTCTTATGGAAAAAGTATATCAGTGATGGAGAGCGTAACAACAATTACGCTGATATTTTATGATTTATTTTATGTTCGCAAGAAACGTTGATATAACACAAGCTGCTCCCAATGTGATCAATTAAACTCAGATCCTGTAGGCTGATATTAAGCAGGGATTTCCGGTGATTAAGAACACTTGTGAATCCTTGAGATAGCGTTAAGCAAATTAAAAGCTCAAATGATCAAAACAACGTCCTATACAAATTCAAGGTCACTAACTAGCCAGACAGAACATTCACATCAGCTTGGCCACACATCAGTCTAAGGAAATCAAACCAATCTCAAATCACAGTATTTCAACCGCGACAAACATATCCGAAATCATGTTCAGCAAAGCATCAAGACAGCAATAACTGAAGCATAGATGATGATGATAACAATGGAATCACCGTGGCGTCGAACAGAGACCACTCGAGCTATTTTCATCAGCGAAGAACTCGGAAGCTTCTGCAGCAAAGGCACACCCGCCAAGAACTCGACCACTGCACAATCAAAAATGCTCTGTGAATAATCCAAACCCTAACTTTCATAGAAGAAGATGGAACGCAATTTATCAGCATAAACACTCTGTACCGCACCTGCTTCAGTATTCATGGCTATAGAATTAGGTCAACTAAGAAGAATGAACTGACAATTCGTCGAGGGGAGAGAGAAAACTATGGAGATCCTATCCGTGTGTACTAAAATACATTTACGCTTGAATTTTCTTCGTTCGGTGTAAAATGGCAGTTTTTGTCAAACTTCTCTTTTTTTTTTTTCTCATGACAATTGACACGTGATCAAAAGGCTTCTCTCTTTTTTAATTAGTTACGATCTCTACCTATCCAACAAATAAACAAAAATTCTCTACCTATCAATTAGTATAATATTACATACTACAGTAAAACATCTGTAAAGTAATAACATTGGGACCATGAAATTTTATTAATTTAGAGAGATATTAATATATCGATAAATTAATATTTTATTAATTAAAAGAGAGATCTTTAAATTCAACAAATTTAGAATGTATTGACGATAAATGAATTCAAATAAATTTCATTAATATATTCATGTACTCAAAACGATTTATAAGTGTGAATAAACGAAAAATATTGTTTGAAAATTAGTCAATATACAATATCAAATGCTCGTCGGATGTCATTGGAGTATCGTTCAACCAACTTTCAGATGGTAAGGGATATTAAGCGACACAATATGGCGATACAACCACAATTTTTTGTTGCAGCTAGAGAACTCGACATCGGAATTATTGACTGCAATTAAAAAGTTATGGAGGAAATCCAGAAAATCTAGTAACAAATAGATTCTTATTTTAACATATTTCCATAATTTATAAGTGTAATTTTTATGAATTATTAATTTAGAGTTTTAATGTGACCTAATATTTATAAAGGAATTTTCCGAAAATTTATTATATTATTAACTTATCAAATTTGATGATTTTTTACAAAGGCCCAAGTCGGGACCGGAAGATTTCATTATTTTAGAGAGTTTATTAATTTATAGAGGTTTTACTATACTTGGATTTTGTTGATGATGCATGGAATGATGTTTCTTAAAGTCTCACACAAATGCAAGAGTTCTACTGTTCTAGTGAGAAAAATTGTAGGAGAGAAAGGAAAAAACATGTTGGGAAATCGACCCGCGATTCGCAATTCACTCTTCTATTGATCGTGTGTGGATTGAATGAAGAAACAAGTTCTTGATTGAAATCGAATCGAATTTCAGAGAAGGAAAACCAAAAATCAGAAATCGATATAAAGTGTATTGATCTCGTCGACCTACTCAACCAAAGCTTTTTATTCCAAACAAAGAATTGGAATTACAAGATTGTATATTCCTCATTCTCTAGTTTACATCACTCGCTAAATCGTTCTCTATCGGATGTTATGAACTCTTGAACATAGCTACGTGAAACATAAACTCTGATATTTATGAGAGTACAAAATCTTCAGCTGAGCTTTAATCGGCTTATAGCACGTGCCTTTCTTGTTGTACCTCGTGCGACTCGTCAACTAATAAAAGTGTATCAACAACTTTATGTTTGAATCCGAGACATTATTTCTAGGGAGAACGACATTTTTAGTCACGATGTTTGGGGCATGAGCGTTTTCGATTCTCCATGTTCCGATGTGTCTCTTTTAGTCCCCAATGTTATCGATTTTGAACCGTTTTGGTCCCCCGATTAACTTAATCACTAACTTAGACGGAGTTTAACACGTGAGAGCACATGATCTCATTTTACTCGACTTAACACCTCATAACCCATCACCTTCTTCGACTAAAACGCACACGTGAACATCATTAGGCATCACATTTAACTCAACTTCAAGGTCGTCAATCCTTTCCTAAATGTGATGTGTAATGATGTTCATGTTCATTTATGCCGAAGAAGAAGATGTGTTATGATGTTTCAAGTCGAGTAAAGGACCTTATGTGCTCTCACGTGTTAAATTCCGTCTAATTAGTTATTAAGTTAAACGAGGGACAAAAAAGGCCCAAAATCGATACATTAGGGACTAAAAGTGGCACCTTAAAACATGGGATCAAGAAACGCCCATGCTTCAAGCATGGGGACTAAAAAGTGTTGTTCGCCCTTATTCTACAACTTCAATCCTTCTTTGTCCAAGCTGTCATCATCCTAGCTCTTTATCTGATCATCTCGAAGGCCTCAATTTGCAGATTTTAAGCTCATAATTATTCAACAAAACAAAAGTTATACTGGTCAAGGTTTGAGTGTGTGTCTATTAGTATTACGAGTAAAAATACAGATACATTATTCGTATGGATATGAGAAAAGTTGAGTTAAGCACGAAAGTAATTCTTGAATAATCTAAAATACAGTAAAATTACTCTATCTGTAGTTTTGTAGGTTGTATTGGCCAAACTAAAATTTCATGTCCTCTCCTATTATTCGGAATTTGACTGCATTAAGAGGTATGATTATTGATTAGGTGGTCCATATTTCGGTATGATTTTGAGTTTTTTTTTTAAAAAATAATAATTCAATGAACATTAAGGGAGGAAACTACTATAGTAATCTCGAAATTAATGTAATGTTGTAGTATTATCAATTCAACGGTGTGTTCCACCTCATGAATAAAATAAATCAGAAGATTGTTTACCAACCAAACCATTATAATACAATACAACTAAATCATTTATCTCTCGATCCCACACGTGGAAGGCGAGTATACTTTCAAATATATCACTTATCTTTTTTAAGAAAATGATTGACAAATATGCTTTTTCTTCCCCACATATTCAAAATCAAAGCTAAGCCCTAACTCAGAAAATCCCAATCGAACCTGATTAAAATCAAGGCTAAAAAGTGTAAGAACTCCTATGATTTTTGCACACAAACCCCTCATAATTTATTTAATTATGTGCTTCTTGTCGTTTACACCCCTTAATTGGGGGTAAAATGCTAGGTTTAAGACAACACATGGAATACAATGCTAAGTTTAGTACAACATAAGGAAATTTCGTTGCAATAATAAATAATATCGTGCATTTAAGAGTACAGCATAATTTACCCTAAAATCAATATACAAGCTTTGCTTTCTTGGATCTGCTGATCGACAAGAGAATCTATGAATTTCCATGTGTAAAAAAAAAGAAACAACTATTTACCTAACAAAGCACCCAACTTTACAGAAAATGATATATACATGGCAGTTTATTGCAACCTTCTATGTGATCACTGCAACTGAGACCTTGTAGATCAAACATGTTCTGCTTTCCTTTCATCATGTCTCATAGACCATCTCCTACAGTTAGTTAAAAAGGGTTTCGAGCTTCAATCGAATCGAATCGAACTGTAGGAAATATAACCCGAGAAAGAGAACTAAGCAAAAACCTGGTCACAAATAGGGCAAGTCTCGCTTCTTTCCATCCACTCGAGTATGCAAGAAAGGTGAAACTGATGCCCGCACTTGGTCGTAATCTTAGGATTGTCTTCGTCGTACTCTGGCCCCCAAAAAACAATTTACAAAACTTATCATCGACCAATTTCATTCAAAACGTTTCAGAAAAGAAAAGAACAACCATGGCTGTACTCCTCAAATTCACCTTCCAGGCAAGTGGGACAACAATCCTCTTCATCGTCTGACAGAAGAGTTACTCTTTCTGAGATAACGAGTTCTACTTCATGTTTCCTAGGAGGAGACGATGGTAACAGAGATTTGCATTTCGATTCGTCGAGGTTCACGCAATGATCTTTGAGAACAACGCCTTTGCTCCCAAAAACAGCATCGTAGGGGATTGGCGTGGGAGGTCGTCGGAAAGTATCGATCGACGTGTTGAGATTCAAATCGTGGGTCGATATCGTCGATGCGACTAAAGTAGCAACGCCACTTTCTCGGGAATCAACAACAGCCTCGTGCCCTTCAGAAACTGCTGGTGGATACTATGCAATTAAAGAGTTCGACTGTTGAGTTATTAAAAGCTACAGGTTTTTCAATCATCAATCAAACTGCTGAAGTAAGATTAATTCAGGGGATGAAGATTGGCGACTAACGCAGTAATAAACTGGGGTTCCATTGAACTGAAGCTTCCTTGAAGAAGAAGAACAGCAGCCTCCCATTGTGCTTTTGCTCGAGTCTTTCGCTTTAAGGATTGGGCGTGCACCTGCAAATACTACGCAGGCATTCGTTTGTAAGCGATTTAACGTGATATTGAAATTGCACAGAAAAAAAAGAACTGTATTGAAGAACGAAGGGTGAAGCGAGGGAAGGGGCAAGAAGATGGAGCGATATCACATAAAGGAAAGATATGATTTTACAGTCGAAAGGGCTGACATAAAATTAGTTAACACAACGTTGCATACAAAGCCCACGACGACAAGCAAAAGATTAAGGAGTTGGAAACTCGAACAAAGTAAACCGAGTCAAATAAGGGATAGAGCTACGATGATAAAAAACACAAAGCGAAAATCAGAAGAAAGCTGCAATTTTTACCAAAACCCAGATTAAAAAAAAGAAAAAAAAAACAGAGAGTAGAGCAAATTGAGTTTCAGTGCAGTTACCCAGCAAAAACCGAGACGAGAACCGCATAATACTTGGATGAAGCTATGAGGATTTTATTACCTTAAATATCCTACAAGAGAGAGACTCTCTTCTCCCACATAACCCTCGTAAAAAGGGTGGCTTTGGTTAGAGAGAGAGAGAGGGAGGGAGCAGACTTGGCGCACAGAATGAATTCTCGAGAAAGTAGAAAAAAAAAAAAATGGAAAACTCGAGAGGAGTTGAAAATATTTACTCTATTTTTTAGTAGGTTTAGCAACGTTGATAAGAGGAGAGGAGAATACAGATGGGACACGTAAAGAATTCTTATAGTGCTGATTCACGCCATGATTCATGATTAATTCATTACCTTACATAGTAGCATTTTCTTGTAAAGTTTAAACTAATAAAAATTAAAAAATTTGAATTACGTGGCGTCGCCCGGACTCGAACCGGAGACCTTCAGTGTGTTAGACTGACGTGATAACCAACTACACCACGACACCATGTCTTAACATGTGAAGCTTCTATCTAAAAACGTTATGTTTTGATCAATGTGTCATTTTGGTTACAAACTATGCAAAACCCGTCATTTTTTGGCATGTGAGATCAGGGACGGAACTACGTTGGGGCTAGGGGGTCACTTGCCCCCAGCCCCAACTTTCGTAGTAATAATATTAGTAATAGCCATAAGCATATCTATTGTATTGCCCTAGTGGTTATGAGATATAGTATAAGTTCTCCACTAGTTATTGTCCTGGGTTCAATTCTAATGAGCTGAATTTTTTTTTCTTTTTAAAACCTATGGGCTGCCCCTTCAGTTGGGCTTCACTACTGGGCTGCCCCCCCAGACTTCGATTTCTGGGTCCGTCCCTGTGTGAGATAAAGAACATGTAAAAGAATCAAATAAGAACAGTTTTGCATAGTTCATGAACTAAAACAACACATTTAAAAGTTAATGATTAGAATTTTTATCTTACGGAGTTTCTTCAATGCCATTAATGTCATTTAACATTGTGCTTAACGTCTCATTGAAGATGTCCTTAACTTCCGTTCTCTAAAACAAGAAATTTAATTTCATTCCAACGCAGGGAAAAACCTCCCAACAGCCGCTTAAAAAACCCTAACCCTTACTGAACGCCGCCGTCCTCCATTAATGGAGGTTGGGTTGGGGGTAGGTCATCGTCTTCTTTTTCAGGTTTTTGCATTTTATTTTCTTTTGGTTACCCTTTTGTCTCTCTTTGTGGGAGTTGTGTCTCCCAATTTGGGGCTTCCCTCCCCCTTGTGGGATTTCCTTTCCCTTACTGGGGCTTGTCCTCGTGGAGCTTTCGTCTCCTCTATGGAATTTTTTTCTCTTTTTCGGGAATTTTTTTTGGCAATGAGCATCCCGGCATTTCAACTTCAATCGAGGCTTCAATTTCATTTTATTCTCATATCTGGAATCAAATATCTTCTTCTTGTACTGCTACGATGTCATCCTCTCGGACCCATAAGCCAACGCGGTCGACGGCTACCTTCTTCCCTCCTTGACCTCCGAGCGGACTTGCATAGCTGCTTTGGACACCCCACAGTCGAGCAGGCGATGGACGGTGAAGGAGGGCTCAGATGATGAGGGTCATATTTCATGAAGATGTCGGGACTTTCGAGGTGCTTGGGATGTGGACTTGGACATGTTTTCGGCTCAAATTTGGTGTGTATCTGAGAAAGTAAGAGATTGTGGTGGGCTTAATTTTGCTCGATGTGGTGGAGAGGAATGACGAGTCTCTTTGACAACTCATTTTTGCTTGGAAAGAATCATTATAGGATGAGTGTTTCGGAATGCTTGATGATCTAATCAAAGAGGCGCATTTTCAACCAAAAAATGACTCCTCGTCGGATCACTTTCATTATTCTTTGGTGCAAGCGCGTAGTCTATTACAAAGGTGGATTTAAAGCCGTCTTAGCAGTGGAGTTTTAGGTTAAATATTGTCACGGAAGTTCGCATTTTGATAGTTGAATAGTTGAGAAGTTACGTTATTTGTATTTGTTCTGCCTGCGCTTAGATTATGGGTGGTTTATTGGGTGTCAAACCCAAGTCCCACATCGGATAAATTGAGAAAGTTTGCCATTGTGGGCTAACTTCCTCTATTACCAATTTGTTTTGGAGAGGAACCTCATAAGCTTATATGAGCTTGAGCTTGGGATGAAATTAGATCAAAAAATCCCTACATTAGTGCGGCGAGCGTGGAGCGAACACGTGAGGAAGACCTTCAGATAGAGAGAAATTCTAGCCTAGATACGATGTGGGTGGTGTGTCCCCGACCCTTGTAAGATGATGAAAGAAAGTGCTTGGTGCAATGATTGCGGGGAAGCGCTTGGTGCAGATAATCGTTCAAAGGAAGGCCCGTCGGGTGGTCTTGAGTTTGAGGGGAGGATTGTTGGATGTCAAACCCCAAGTCCCACATCGGATAAATTGAGAAAGTTTGCCAACAATATAATCTTGTGGGCTAACTCCTCTATTACCATTGATTTTATAGAGGAACCTTGCAAGCTTATATGAGCTTGTGCTTGGGCTGAAATTGGGTCGAAAAATCCCTACAGGTTGCTTGCTTGGTATTTTTTAGTGAGTTTTTGTCTTTATCGGCTTGATCAATCCGAAAGGACCTTTGGGTTGTTTAACACATGCAATTACCTATGAATGAGACAACGCGCTTTCGTTTAAAAAAAAAATAAAACAAGAAATTTAAAAAGGGAAGAGAAATAAAAAAAGGGAGACAAAAAATACACTTAAAATGACGTATAAGAAAGTGGACAAAAGGATTCTCCGAAATGAAAAGTGTGGTCATTATCATTATCATTGAATACAATTAAAAGGAAGTTAATTAATACTTGTGTAGAAATGGACAAAAGCTCTAAATAAAAGAATTCATAGTTTGACTGTGTAAAACAATTCATTTTGAAAATAAGAAAAAAATCACATACAATAAATGTAAATAACTCCATGCCTTCTTATTTCTTGAATACACTAATAATTATTGAATATTTAGATCTAGAATAATACTAATCATTTAAATCTTACCAAACTAAATAGTAGCATAGCATAGGAAATGAGGTGAACATGATATCACCCGATGAAAGATATGACGTTGCGTCGTGCCTCGTGTCATTCACATATGAATAAGCATCACTACATTTGGTTAATAATTAAAATGAAA
The DNA here is from genome assembly GCA_027422505.1 of Craterostigma plantagineum. Lineage (NCBI taxonomy): Eukaryota > Viridiplantae > Streptophyta > Magnoliopsida > Lamiales > Linderniaceae > Craterostigma > Craterostigma plantagineum. The sequence continues at coordinate 8,279,982 of JAPQWV010000024.1, forward strand.
ATCGAAAATTCAAACGAATTACGAAATTTAATCGGTCAGATTTAAATTCGCTTTTATATCGGAACATTTAATCCCAAATGATATCAACCTGATTTTTCAATATAAAAAGACCAAAAGAAAAGAATAAAAGAAACAAATCTAACCAAAAAAAAAAAAAAAGATAAAGGAAAACCTCAGAATAAAAAGCGAAAGGAACTCCTCTGCTCTCTCTACTTTGATAGTACATAAATCAGATTCTCTCTCTCTCTCTCTCTCTCTCTCTCTCGCCGGAGAATGAAGCTCATGCCAAGACACTGATAGATAGATATTAACGCAGAAGTGATAAGATGTCGATATACGATGCGGCGGTTGTGGACGCCGAGCTATCGAAGAAGACTTCGATCTTCGGCCTCCATCTTTGGGTGGTCATCGGAATCCTCGTCGGAGCCTCCGTCGTGGTCCTCCTATTCCTCCTTTCCCTATGCATCATCGCCCTGCGTCGCCGCCGCAGGTCGAAGGCGAAACCCTCCCGCGGCGGAGTTGAGGCGGCCGCCACCACCCCTGTGGAGTCCAAGGAGATTAAGGAGATCGTAAACGAATCTAACGCCGATCAACGACCCATTACAGCGGAGGTATGCTTAGATTTGCATAACTTGCGTTATCGAAGATCTTTCAATTGAGTGTAAGTGACGTAAAAAATTGAGCCAATTACAAGTTCTGGTAGATTGCTATTGTGCTATACCGTACACTGTTGCTGTAGTAAGATAGTAAAACATCACAGCCATATTGCTCATGAATAGTATTTCAAACCTTTTAATTTGAAGCTTATGTAATGAGTGGAAAAGTGTTCTTGCTGTAGAAATTCATGGCACAGTAAAGGTATTAATTGTTTTCATCTCTTACCTTTTCAATTAGGCCATACCAACGATTCAAATCGACATGGGAAAAGTTGGTCACCGAGTGGTTTTCTCGAGCCCAGGTGCTTCGAGTGGTGAGTCTCGAGCCACTAGCGGGATAGAGACCACTCCTTCGTTAGGACGAAGCAGCCCATTGCCAGAAGTCTCACACTTGGGATGGGGAAGATGGTACACTTTGAGAGAGCTCGAGGCTTCGTGTGATGGATTTTCGCACGAGAATGTCATCGGGGAAGGAGGTTATGGCATAGTGTACTATGGGATATTGCCTGATAACACAAAGATTGCCGTAAAAAATCTGCTAAACAATAGGTAACAAGTATGCTAATCAGCTCTTTCAAACCAACAAAACATGGTAGTAAAAAAAAAAAAATTGACTTCTTTTTGTTGTCTTGTTTTAGGGGTCAGGCCGAGAGGGAGTTTAAGGTCGAAGTGGAAACGATCGGGCGTGTAAGACACAAGAATCTCGTGAGGCTATTGGGCTATTGCGTCGAAGGAGCTCATAGGTATTTTATATACTAGTCGATAAATCCATACTTTTGTTCCTTAGTAATGTTACTTTGAAAAAATGTAGGATGCTTGTGTATGAATATGTGGACAATGGAAACTTGGCGCAGTGGCTCCGCGGAGATGTAGGAGATGTGAGCCCTTTGACATGGGATATTAGGATGAGTATTATCATAGGAACTGCGAAAGGGTAATTATTATAAGCTATTTGTTTGCATCTTGGCTTTTCTTTGGTCTGAAATTGAAACCGTGGGGCAGTTTGAATTATCTCCACGAGGGTCTCGAACCGAAGGTCGTTCACCGAGACATAAAATCGAGCAACATACTCCTCAACCGTCAGTGGCAGCCCAAGTTGTCTGATTTTGGATTGGCTAAGCTCATGAATTCTGACAACTCTTACGTCACCACTCGAGTCATGGGAACGTTCGGGTTAGACCAAATTCTGCTACTAATCTTTTTTTTTTTCCATTGATGCACTTAACTTACGTCTTGTCTCATTTGTACTTACGTCTCAAACAAGCAGACTAATGCATTCAGTGGTGATCGAACGATGCTTATAACACGCTAATGTTTCATAGTTCGTAAGATATATTATATAAGCTCTTCCACTGGACTAACGTTTATATACGAATTTTGCCAGGTATGTAGCCCCAGAATATGCCTGCACGGGAATGCTGACGGAGAAGAGCGATATTTACAGCTTTGGAATTTTAATTATGGAGATAATCACCGGACGATCGCCAGTTGATGATAGCAGACCAAAGGAAGAGGTAAGTTTGAAAAAAAGAAAGCCTATAACTTCATTGTTTTGCTAGCTAGCTGCTCCATAAATATTTGCATGTCAGCTCATCAACTATAAAAACCGTGTTTTTCTTTTCAAAAGGTTAACCTAGTCGATTGGCTGAAGATGATGGTGGGGAGCAGACGAACTGAGGAAGTAGTTGATCCTAGAATACCAGAAATGCCCCCTTCGAAGATTCTCAAACGTGCGATATTAGTCGCTCTACGGTGTGTGGACCCCGACGCACATAAGAGGCCGAAGATGGGACACGTTATTCACATGCTTGAATCCGAAGACTTGCTCTCTCGCGAAGTACGTACGTTTAATAATTATTCTTCATACTTTTGTATCTAGTTTTGATTGTGTCTGAATTTTGATAACTTGTATTTTGGAAGCTTTTTTTTGCTAAATAGAAATTTTTGCAGGAGAGGAGGATCGCTCGGGAATCGTCGAGTTCGCACCACAGAGATGATAATTACAGCAGCCGTTCGCCTCTTAGATTTAGCGACCGGCGGAACGACGACGACGAAGAAGGTGCTTCGCGATGGAAATAATTTCGCTAATCTAAACCCAGTTTTTAATTTCTCTTATTTATAATGAATAATCAAATTCTGGACTCTTTATTTTTATCTTCTATGTTTTGCCAATTCGATGCATAAATAATAGAATTAGCTCTTATACGTACATTAGAAGCGATCCATTCTTATATCTTAAGCCCATGTAAATGCCATTTGATTCACTATTTGGCTGTTTTCGTCTGAACAGCACACGTTCTAAGTTGGTATTTACGAAATTTCGAAAAAAGAAAATCAGATATTTTGTATGAAGCACAAAACGTTGAATTAAAATATCGTTTTACAGAAGATCGTTTATAGTGCCATGCCTTCACATCTTAGGTCAAGTATACGAATACTCGTGACCACCGAAAACGAAAAAAATTCTAATGTAAGGTTTGAAATAAAAATGTTAATTAGGAATATGATACACACTCTACGAGTTTGAACTTTGGTTAATCGGTGTATCTTCTATTTTTTTTTTTTAAGTAATGATTTTTAGAAGTCACTTTATATGCTTTTCTTTTTCTTTTTCTTTATAAGGAACCTTAGAATCTTTGACTTGTGACAATATATCATCTTTCTCCATCTCGATTAGCATTTTCTATTTATGGACGAGCACCCACCATCGCCAAGCATAGAACTCATTTCTCATCACACGTTATTTTATTTGATTATCAACATAAATTTCTCGTTTACACAGACTTTTCGGATTAGGAGTCGCACACAATCGCTGCGTGCACGTTACTAAGTTTGTTGTGGATAGTGAAGCACTTTAATTCTGGACAATAATTTAATGTATTTTCTTAAGTGGGGTAAGATAAGTGTGTTAGATAATTTATAGTTGATTTTATAAATTAATTATATGAATGAGGAATTTAGAAAATTATTTTTCTTTATGAATTGGGCTTTGGAAAAATCTACCGGGCTTCAGATTTGGCCCAATAACGGCCCAACTTTTAGAAGTTGGGATAATGCTTAGTGATGGAATGATTTGATGGAGTGGTTAAAAACCACTCCTCAAACCAACGTGTGTTATAAATTAAAAAAAAATTTAATTATTTTTTATTCCAATATTTTGGCTATAAATAGGTCATTTGGCCTAGAAAAAAAAAACAACACAAATAGAAGAAAAAAAATAAGAAATAAAATACAGAAAAAAAATTGATATTGTTTCTGCTATCATTCTTATTCCGTTCGTAGTCGGTGTCGTTTTTGTGCTAAACGAACGCTGTGTTTTTTCGAAGTATCCTGGGAAATAGACGCTCGTTAAAACCTCTAGCACATACGTGAGGGAGCGAATCTATTTTAAGGAAATTGTATGCTACACAATCTTCGAATATTTTTCTTTCCCAGCCAACAAAGTGTTTAGTGCTGTGTTTTGCATGAATCGTTATTTTCTATTTTTGTCCAAGTTGTTGCGTGGTAGCATATATGTCCACTGCTTATCAATACATTATACATACACATCATTTGTCATCTTATATATAACAGAAAGATTGTGCTAGCTTTTTCGGCACACGTCATATAATTTGTTTGTGTCGACCTAGAGTAGCTATCAAATAATTGCGATTAGAGAAAGAGCTCGTGGCCCGGTAATTTAAAGATTAATATATAATATTGAATGATTATGGTTATCACAAACACGCAGCACGTTGAATTCTTTCTTACACGCTCGAGTCGATCTCCCCGATGATATAATTGTCTGAAAATGACGATAATAAATAAATAAAAAATTCGGACAGCGAACACAAGAATCGACATGGTTCAGTGAAATGACCTACGTCCACGGGCCGGAGGATATAAGTTCTTTATTATTGAGATATTACAGACAGGTACACATTGTAAAGATGATGATCGAAGAGGAGAAGATCATGTTTAGTGGTGTTTGCTACTGCCTCGTCTTATGCCATTTATAGGCGGGGATTGCCTTGATCTGCCATGTGAACAAAAGAAAAAGAATTCTACTCCTTTCATTGACAATCGAACGCGGCTGCCAAACGAGAAAATGGTTTTCTCCTCATTTAATGTGCACATGCTCGTTGACCTAAAAGGAACAACACTTTTGCTTAAGATTCACTTAACTTTCTAACATTTTCCATCAGTTCATGCTTAAATTTAGTTTACTAACACTTCTCACTCAAAACTAGGGATGACAACGGGTAGAGCATGGGTAGACCCACTTAGACCCATATCCAAACCCAATTAAATAGATGGGTATGGATCCTGTCCAATCATTATGAGTCCAATTAATTGGGTATTGACCAAATTCATTAAATTGACTCGACGAAGCATATTAAGTATGTAAACAGAGGACTTCGAAAAATTACCTTGCACTGCTAGACGTAGTGATGGAAAAACGAAAGTAGAACCAATTGCAGATCGGGAGTTCTCAGAAATAAGAAGAATCACCTCAACAGCCCAGACCGAATGTTAGTTTGAAATTTTGTTCGTATGTGTCAATCCTAATTTTGGGAAATTGTGGAACACTGAGTGACTAGAATAACCTTTAGTTTAAATGATTTTGGTAAATGGGTAAATGGGTAATACTCATTTAAGATCCTAATTTAATTGGGTCTGGGTCTGGCACATACCCATTATATTTAATTTTTAAAGACCCATACCCATAATTAATGGATAGGGTCCTATGGGTATGGGCCGGGTCCAAAAAAGTTGCCATCCCTACTCAAAACATACAAAAACGCTAGGCGGAAAAAGAACCTCCAATAATACAATTTTAGTTGCAATGCCCGACTAACATCTTGGTACAAGTCGGAGATGGAGCTATTTTTTTAGATATTTTTTGTAGAAGGGACTATTAGTAGGAAGCGGGGCCGATTCATCGTAATACGGGACCTAAAGCGATTTAAAAAATGAGGCATTTTTAAGGAAATAAAATTAGATATTGTATATTGACAAATTTTATGGTTCCAATTTAGCACAATCATCCTCATTTATACGGGTTGGAACTGGAAACTATAACACTTAGAGTGTGTTTGGTTGGGGGTATTAGGGAGGATTAGATGTATAGGAAGGTTTATTTGAAGGTGAATTTTAGTTAATATCTGTTGGATTATAATATCTAGTAATCTAGTTTTGATTGACACAACACTTATTATTTTGTTACTAACATATTTAGTTAAGTGTGTAGATGAGCTCGGTTCGAAAAATAGATATCAAATATGAGCTCAGGGCGAAAAACCGGGCCGGTCAACAGCGGTCAACGCCGGTCAACGCGGTCTCGGCCTGGTCAGACTGGAGTGGACTGGTTCGGTCTCTGTCTGGACTGATCTGGTCTCAGATTGACTGGTCGATCTCAGACTGGACTGACCAGTCTCGGTATGGACTTGTTCGGTCAATGACTGGTCCGATTAATGACTGGATCGACTGGTCAACTATTGACTGATGTACAAGCTTCCTACTGCAGCAAAGGTACAAGCAGATAAAACTGACAGCTTTGACCAAAGTCAACAAAGGCTCTCAACGACTATATTAATGAGTCTAACGGCTATATCAAGGTGAGGAAGCCTATAAATACAACAATAAAGGGCAGAAACAACTAAGGATCCTAGAGCAAACAAGCACATATTCAAAGAAAGTCCAAGAGAGAAGAACAAGAGTTAAGAGCACAAATCAAGATAGTTCTCCAAGTGTGTGGGTACAAAAGAGAGAGAGAGCTACAACGTTCAAACCCACAGACCACACTCACATATTAGGGAGATGAGCTTAAGTAGATTAGTTGAGTGAGAGTCTAATAGTGTATGTGGTCTTCGCACCTAGACAAGAAAGAACGGTGTCGCCTTAGCTTAGAGACGTAAAAGATCAAGGCGGTTGTGAGGTTGCGGCCTATAACTTTTACGGTTGACCTTGCGGGGTGCCGTAAGTTATCAAGGAACTGTAAAAAGCTCTTGAATGAGAGGGATTGTAAAAAGCTGTCTAGTGGTGACTAGGAGTTTAGTTAGCGGGTATAGCCGGGGGGTTATACGTGCGAGTCTAGCTATATAGGTTATACGACGGGGGTTGTATCGAAATCAAATCTTCTAGTATAGCCTTCCTTGCGGGGAATGGGGAGATGTTGGAGATCTTTTTGGCTCCGAACTTCCATAACAAATATTGTGTCTCCTCTACTACAAACCGAAACCACACATACTCCAAATACCCACACTCGAGGTGTTCGACAAAATGCCTCAACCACCTCCATTCACCAAAACCAGACCAAATTACCCACATACACAAACCGCCATACATAGTTTATAATCAAAGCCCATAAGTATTCCCCATTTGGCCTTGATTGAAGATTGGAAACCGGTTCACTCTCTAACCGGATGTGAAACCCACTACTAAGCGAAAAATGGTGAGCGGTGTTATTCACCCCCTCTAACACCCGGTCCACGATCCTAACAATACCCTCTTAATACCCCTAATTAGGTATTAGCTAAAGCTACATCTCCTCCTACCTTTAGCTAATCCCGAGCATTTATGACAAACTTACTATTTATTTATTAAATATTAAATTCAAATAAGGATAAAATTGTTATTGAATTTAATTAAACTGAAAACCATCTAAATTCATCTACTAAATCCACCCGATATTAATATTTAAATCTATCAACGAAAAACCATAAAAATTCATACCCTCCATTATTTAAACCCAACTAAAGCTAATACCATTTAAACTCATCCTCCCTACCAAACGGAACCTTAAAGTTTATCGAAGGCGAAGTTAAAAAATAAAAATAAAAAACACTTTCTTTTCCTTTTAGTGGAATTTTTTAAAATAGTCAAACAATCTTTTCCAATAATTTGAAAACTTTTTTATGCATAAGCAACAGTCGCGAGATTCGCTGACATTGTCCTATATGCAATATACACATACGAAAAAGTGGACCATAATTTAATATTGCAAATGGGTGTTTACTTTTGCAACTACGATAATCTTTTTTAAATGTTTTAGTTCTTCAAATTACTCTACACTAATATTTAGACACTCTCACGTATTCATAAAGTTTCACGTTTGAACATTTTATGATAAAAAATTATTTATCTTTACCCTTAATGATTCTACTTTTCTTTCTAATAAAATATTTTATTGATCTCGACTTTTTCCACCTTTCTTTTTGTTGTGACAATCGCTTGAAGCAGTGAAAAGCATGTGAAACATAGATTAGTGGATAATAGTCAATATAAAATTTGGACTTCTTTTACTAACTAAATTTTATTTGCATAACACAATTCTAAATTGGGGGCCTCAATATTATAGCCTAAAGCATATTTACTTCACTTGCTTTACATAAAAGTCGGCTCTGGTAGGAAGGGAATTTCCCGACTTCTATATAGAGCCACAGTCGACGTGACATTTTCATTTGTAAGATATTGCCACTCGTTTTACTTCTTAACCTATTTGTTTCCACTTTCAAATTCAATCGTCATGTAATCTTGAAATTTCAAACTGTAAATTTCCTCGTTATATAAAAGCTTGTGTACTACCTCCTCCATTATCAAATGGTTTTAGACTGAAACCCCAATAAGGCTTATGAAATTAGACTAGAGAGGTGATCGAAAATCCCTACTGCTACCATGAATTATTAAGCAAATAGAGATTACGAAACGAAACTAAACCACAATTACGGATTGCACGAGAAGGCACATACGATCAAACAAACCCCTTGATCTCGATTCGCATTTATATTTCAAAAATTCGATCAACACTTCGAACAAGGAAATTTCCCCTTGGTTACCCTTTTGAGCTTCACATCATCCAATCCAATCAAGTGAGGAAAGTTAACCCTAGCCCTCGATCCACGCAGTTTAAAGGCGCATCGATCGTAGGCCAGAGCTGCTTCCTCGGGGGTTTCGTAGGTTCCAAGCCATTTTCTCAACCCTTTCTTGTTGGGATCTCTTATCTCGGCCGCAAAAGTACCCCATGGCCTTCTTCTCACGCCTCTATAACGCTTCCACTCCACGACGTTTTCGTTCAACTTATAATCACATGGAACACCCTCGCATAGAAGCTCTTGAACCATTTCAGAGGTGTGTTTGCTGTCGCTGCTAAACGAAGCAACGTTATTTAGGGTTTCTTTATTAACCATTAGTAATGGTTCTTTGTCGCTATTGTTTTGGCTCGGTGGTGGCATTTCGGTGGTCGTAAAATCCTGAGCCAAATCGAAATCATCAAGAAGAAAGGATTGTATTTCATCGAGCCATTGAAGACCGTACTCCGATGAATCCTCTACGGTTTGCATAATTTTTTGCACTTGAGGTGAACAATATCTCAAAGTGAACAGATGAAGCTTGTGAGAATAATTAGGGCAATTTAGATTTAAACTCTTGTGTGTGCGCGCGCGGGGGTGTGTGTTTGTGTGTTAGTGTGATTAGAGATTAATACTTCTGCCATTTATAGAGTGCCTAATTATGAACTCGTTTATTTGAAACCGCGATGTCCAGGAACATTCCATTCCAATTATTAGAGAAAAATTTATCGTATATATGGAGAATTTAGTCACGTTGGTATACTCAAACACTTTGATTTTTTGTTTACGAAGTAGATTTTGATTTTATATGGTCAGCAGGGGCCAGCTTTCGAATACGATAATATTTCGTGTTGCATCAGCAAGTAAAGCATGTAATAATTATATATTACTTACTATATATCGTGAGCAGAACACGCGTATAGTTATGAAATTTAATTAATCGTATGTTTTATTAAGCTAATCGCGCCATTCACATGGTTCGACGTCAGTTTTGTCGGGATATCTCGTCTAACTTAGAAAATGTGCGCGTACTATGATATAATAAAGTTGAAATAATAGAGTAGCCAATTTAATATTTATCGCCTCAAGATACCTGTGACTATAAAATAGAATGTTATTCTCTATATTAAATAATTAAAGGAAGGATGAGTTTTATTGATGGAGGCCTTACTTAAGCATGTGATAAATTGAATTTCTTGAAAAACTTTTTCCCATAACTAAAAAGTTCAAATCATCACATTATCACAGTTGTATCTATGTAATAAATCAGGTATGAAAAACCAATATAATAAAAAATTAAATCATCGCAGAGGAAAATATTAAGGATGTCAAGAACACGTGTATTCGAGGCTAGAGTGAATGTGAGAAATAGTTTCCAGGTGAACGAACTGTTTGTGTGATTAGTTATTACTTACATTATTCAGCTGCTCTTTATTACATGTACGACTACGAAACGAGGAAGAAAGGGCTTCACTTTCCTTTCTTTTTTTTTTTCTCACTTGTAATGACTTCAAGTAAATTCTGTGAAGATTCGTCGTTTTCACGTGGAAAGTGTATAATGTATTAATAATTAGGGGTGAGCAAAATCGGATACCGGATTTTCAGATATCCGAAAATCGGATATCCGGATTTCCGAATATAAAAAATTGTTAAGTGTTCGAGCAACATTGCGTACTTTGTACAAAAATATTACCGAAGGTTGGGCCAATTGTTGTCCTGATGCTCGTTCGTAGATATCGAGGATGTTCTTGATTCAAACATTGCATCCTCATTAACAAGGTGATAAATGTATGTTCTTATGTTTTTTATTTGTTTTTAAGTCGTTTGCATGATAAGTGAAGTCGTTTCGATAATTTTAGCACTATATTATGATTTCACAACAGTCAAACGATTTTACGGCAGTTTTGCGAAAGTTTCGTATTTCTCACAGATCAAGGGATAAACGATGTCCGATGGACCTAAAACTTTAACCGAAGATTGAAGATGATCTTGATTTTGATAGAAGGGATTTCCATTCTGAGTTCTAGATTGATAGAGATGAATTTTTAAACTCACTGCTACGTTGCACAAAAACAACATGGCCGAATTTTATGAGAGATCTCATAAAAGATAAGAGAAATAAAGAAGCAAATAAAAGGACTTGGTCAGTAGAGTTTGACCAACACTTTTTTTTTTCGAAACGATCGCTTTGTAAGCAGTGGGTGACTTTCGGTTATTGAACCGCCTTGTAAATTTTTTTTGTCGAAGTTTGACCAACCACTTGCAAGCAGCTAAGCAAAAGAAAAAAAATATATAAAGAGATAAATCTATTACCTTAGGCAGCACCCCTTCAAATAAAATTTGGAGATCTCCAAGTCTGCTCGAGGTGGCTACGTTGAAAAAAGAATACATTCACTACCACATATATGTAAAGCATGCAGGTCTTAATTAAATGGGGGGACGAAGCTGCACACAGACACGAAAGGAAAAAAGAGCTAAGGCCATAAAAAAAAAAAAATGAAAAGGTGAGCTCTCAAAGAAAACTTTGCTGCTTGAGGAATTAAGCGGCACTATCGTGGCTTAAGACGCACACTTCAAGCACGAAGGAGGGCTTCTCTCCACCATATGGTGCCGTCGACTCAACACCAAGCACCCCCATTCTCAGTCGCGCACCACTCGTTTGACACAAACATTCAATGAACGATTAACTTGAAGCCAAATTTCAGGGAAGCAAATATGTTTTCGTATTATTTTTTCATCCGTTGTGTAATTCATTCTATGAGTAGCTAAATCACTCGTGTTTGAGATTAGATGAACCCTAGCGAGTTCGAACCTATGTTTTGCAGTATTGAAGTTTTGCTATTATTGTGACTCGGTTGCGAATTATATTACTGTTTTGATTATGCTGTGCGATCAGGATAATTTTTGGGAAATTGTACGCTACGCGCGAGAGGGGGGCGACGATTAGACTACTCGTTAACGAGTGTAATAAATTCATCGCTAGAGATAGGTTGAACTACCCCGCCGGATTAGAGTCAAATCTAATAGCGGAATTCATCGTGATTGGTATGCGATTAAGTGGTTAGGGAAGCTTGTCCGGCTATTTAATACGTAGATTAGTTGTTTACGAACTTTGTATGATAAGGCGCAGTTTCGTCAGTTAGATGAACTCGTACACATGGTGTAGGAATCCCCACGGTCTAATGGTTAGTTAAAACCCCGAAATATATTTTTAGCAGATCGAGCGAGCTAGGGGGAGTCGAAGCCTCAAAAATACGTTCGCTTTCATATCGTCGTCGAATTCTCTGATTTTTATCATTTTTTATCGTTTACTCGTATTTGCAGTTTTAAACAAATCAATCGTTTCTACTAGGATATTTAAACGTCGAGTTTTCTAATCGCATTGTTCCTTGGGATTCGATACTAGAATACTTGCCACTTCTATGCTATATTCGATAGGTACACTTGCCTGTTGAGCGTCGGAAAATTGTCAATATTCGTTTGATTTTTTATTACTCGATCCGCTCGATCACAAGACGATCAACCATATCATCTGCAAAGAGAAGATACGAGATGCATGGTGCTCCTCGCCGAACTGAGATACATGTGGTAGATCATGACTCATCTATGTTCCGTAAAACGCTATTTAACGCCTCTGCACAAAAGAGAAAAGGACACGGAGATAGAGGATCCCCAGGTCGCATCGCATAGGTGGTTAGTTGGTCAAAGCAAAAGCATAAAGGATTACAAAATTGACATACACATGTCATGATTAAATGGATAAACGAGTTATGAAATCCAAGCTTACTCATAACCTCCGTCGAAATGGTCCCTTGACACGGTCGTAAGCTTTGCTAACGTCAAGTTTCGCGAATGATCTCAAGGCCGGAGAGCCTAGAAGCTACGGTTTCAAAGCACGCTATTTCCCTAATTGCGACTTCCTAAAAGTTGGACGAGGACGAAGCTCATCGCTTACATGGAGGAGTTTACGTGAAGCGAGATTCTTGATGGTGCTCGATGGCAAGTACGTAAGGGGGATGCATTGAATATATGGCTGATTTGTGGATCCAGCGTGTGCCTTACTTTAAAAGTTATTCCCCTCGTTGCTCTATACTTGAAGATGATGGGCTTATCTGGCACTTTACGAAACTAGGGTTGTTTTCGGTTAAAACAGCATATTGACTAGCGAGGGACATCGCTAAGAGGAATCAACCATCTACAAGCAAGGGAATCAGTTCTTGGAACTTTCTGTGGCAGAGCAACATACCCCCTAGTGTCAAGAACTTGGAGACTCACTACAAACACACTTGCCACCGCGTCAAATTTGCTCTGTGGGAAGTGCGTGAAAAACCACCTCTGCAGCTTTCGTAACTTTGACATTGCAGATCGTCATGTGTTTGTTTCATGCAGTCGAGCGAAGGATTTCTCGACACGGACATACCCATAAACCTTATGAAGTTATGGTGCTCTTCAGCTGAAGAGTTGGCTTCGCGAATTACATGCGAAGCTGAGGCAAGAAGAGTTTAAAAGGGTGTTATGCTTATGTTGGGCCCTATGGATTATACGAAATACGTGGACAATGGAACATTGCATGGTTCCGCTGGACGAAAAGGAAAAGACGTCCACCTACGAACGTGCACCTATCAGCCCTCCTCACGATCAATAGCTGCTCAAGATGTTGTTCGATGGAAACAGCCCCCACCTCAAACTATTAAGATCAACTTCGATGGTGCACTGCACTCTAGTAGAGATGGGGCATCAATAGAGATCGTAGCACAAGATTCTGATGGCCGACAGCATCAATGGAGCTCCATTGTCATTGAAGGAGATTGCCTATCGATCATCCACAATCTAAGGAAGAGATGTGGCGATTCGGCTATGTGTGGGGGCATCCTTGATGATCAGTTTATGTCCTTTTCCTTTCGTTAAGCGACAACGAAATAATGTCGCCCATTATTTAGCCAAACAACTAGGTAATTGCGGAGACGGTCGTCTCACCGACCGAAACCATGTATAACATAATGCTTGCAGATATCAATAAATAAAATGTCTGCTTTGTTTCAAAAAAAAGTGGACGCCCCTTAACATTACATAGTAAAATGAAAAAGCAACTTACTTCTTCCCCTGCTCGCTCCTCAAGTACTCAACAAACCTCTCCACATAAGAATCATGCAACTTCTCATTACCAAAAACCCCATCATCCCTCGAAACCTCAGCCGCCTTCTTTCTTATCTCTTCACTAGACATAGCTCTCCTCAAAGCCATGGCAACACTCTCACCACTAAAAGAACCATCTTCTTCGCTTCTCTCAACTTCAACCCCCAAACCCTTTTGAACCATCAGCCTTGCATTCAGCGGCTGGTCAACCACAAACGGAAGAAACGTCAAACAATGCCCATATTGTAAGCTCTCTATGATCGAACCCCAACCCGCGTGGAAGAGGCAGCAACCGATCGACCAGTGGGCCAAGATTCGCCTCTGTGGGACCCAACCCATATGGATCAGGCCCATGTTCTTCGTCCTCTCGATAAAGCCCGTTGGTAGGAGTATGCTTTCGTCGTCTTGGGCCCATTCGGGCTTTCTTAAGGCCCAAATGAATGGTAATCCCGAGAGTTCGATCCCATTCGCTATCTCGTGGATTTGGGTCTTGGTGAGTTTGCATTCGCTTCCGAAACCTACGAAGAGGACCGATTTGGGCTCGTTTTGGTCCAGCCACTGGAACATGTCGTGGAAGGGATCATCTTCTCCATTAACATTCTGTGATTTTCATTAGGACAAGACTAGGATATGTAATAACAGATCAAATATTTACAGCTTTAGGGGTGGATTTTTTTTTTTTTTTTCATTTTTATGAATTTCGGTTTCCCTCTTCGGATATTAGGCATTTATATTGAAAAAGTATAGGACATGATAGTGACACAATTGTCAATGTTCTTACAAGTCATGTGACTATCGGTTTCACAATCAGTTTGATCAAGATTTTGACGTGGAAAAATGGTATGAAAAATCTATATCTGTGTTTGGAAAGAAAGGAAAACGAAGAGAAAAAAGAAAGGAAATGAAAAGGAAACAAAATGCAACTAAAAAGTTGTGAAATTCATTCCCCTCACTACACATGAAGAAAGTGCTAAAAATTGAATTTAATTTCCATTTTCTCTTCTCCACCAAAGTCCACAGTCCAAAGACAAACTGAGACAAACACCAATAATTTATGAAGAAACACACATACCTTCAAGGCTGATGACATTACTTTCTCCGGCGGCAAAAACCCTACAGGCAAGACAGGCTTACTGAGAAACTTGTCATTCTCCTTCACCGAATCGAGTTCGAACTCCAAGCACGTCCTTATCGCAACGGCCCGACAAGCCTTGTCTATCTTCATCGTCCTTTCTTGGTCAGAAATCCCAGACTCATTACACTCTACAATCTCCTCCTTGATCTTCTCCTCGTGTTTCTTGTAAGAAACCCTACTTCCATTACCGTGGTTATTAAACGCCACCGTAGTCGAAGCTGTCAAAACCTGAAATCTAATTACTGGGATATCGTCGAATTCACGAGCTACATCGACAGCCCAGTGATGGAAGAAGTCGACTATGATCCAATTAACTCTGTTCTCCGACACGAACTGTCTGACCTGTTCTTGGAGACCGTCGACGGCTTGTTTAAGGTGGTCGATTTTGTCCGCTGGGATATCGACGGAGGCCTCAGCTGATTCCGGGATTGTGCTGTTTTCGAGCTTTGGGAGCTTCAATGGTGCGAATTTTAGGTTTTTTTGGAGGTTTTCTGGGATTTTTGGGAGCCTTTGGATGATCCCGGGCGTGGAGATGAAAGTGACTTTGATGCCTTTCTTGGCTATGGCGATTGAGAGCTCAAGGAATGGGATTAAGTGTCCGAAAGCAGACCATGGAAGCATCAATACATGCGTTGACGGCGATCCGTTGCTTTCATTATTCATTTTTATTTATTTCTTATTTAACTTTTCTTAGAGAGGGAGGTTAGCTTTTTGTTAGCGTGTTGTGTTGGAGTTTGGAGTGTTGGGTGGCTTTCATGGAGATACGAGTGACACGTGTTACCTCGTTTAAATAAAGACAGGGCAATTACCCAAAAGATATAACAATTACCAATTCAGTACATCCGTCAGAAAATTTTTATATCTAGGAATATTGTAGAATAGTTTTTACACATCACTATTATATTATGTATAATCTCACATGTTTATGAGGTAGAATTTTCCAACGTGTTGTGTGATACCTGTAAGCATAACAAACATTTTTGCAATATATTATGCACGAAATTACGTTTCATATGGTCCGTAAATTTCTGTATTACGTACCCAAGGTAAACGAGTACCTATGGGTAAATTTTTTATTTCTATTAGGTACATGTAGAAAATGCTGATAGAGGAGTGTTTTGATTGTTTCATATTGCTAGCTAGTTATGTGCGTAAACTTCCAAAAAGAAAAATCGAATTCTGGTACCCCATTAAATTTGCTCACTTCACTTCACTTTACTTTACCCACAACAACATGCACCGCAATCAATTATCTAACCGCTAAAATTAAGGGGAAATTTTCGTTCAGTCCCCTGTCAGGGTCTGAAATTTTTGTTCAGGCCCTGTCAGAAAAAAAGTTAGTTTTAAGGACCCGATTATTCAGTAACAATTTATTGATCTGCAGTAACAATTCATTGTTCCCACAATAACAGTTCATTGTTATGAAAATAACAGAAAACGATCATCCGATAACAATTCATACACACTTTATAACAGTTGGTCCTTATCTTTAAATTTTACGAAAAGTTGGTCTTTGAAACTAAAATTTTTTCTTAAAGGTCCTGGAAACTATTTTTAATCACTTTTGGGGCCTGAATGATAATTTACCCTAAAATTAAATGAGTGACAAATATGCGAAGCGAATTATTTTCAAAAGACGTCAGTAGAAGATGATTGGGACAATATATATTATAGATACTTACATGTAAAAGTTGATCGGTGCTTTCATGCGGGTGAGACATGTGGACACAAAACGATCTCCGTATAAGAAACATTGGCCATAATAAGCAAATTTCAAATTCAATGCCACGTTGTATATTGCTATTGCGATGCTTGTAATAACAATTTGTGTACGTACAATTGATTGATATTTGTAACATGTTCAATGTACTTGGGAGAGGATGATGTGATGCCTACAGTAACATTCTTTATATTTAGAAACATTTTCATTTCAGACCCCCACATAACCATCATTTAGGATTCATGCCCTCTTGATAAAAAATTTAGTTTTAACGACCCATTTTCTGCCAGTACCACTTCATTGCTCTTTCATACCAATTTAAATTTTTTAATACAAAACCATAATTTGGTACCAGTTTATGATCATTAGATACCAGTTTATTTTCTGTAGTACCACTTCATTGCTCTGTCATACCAGTATGTTGAAATCTGTAACACAAAACGATCATTCTATACCAGTTCATATATCTTTCATACCACTTTTTTACACCACACAAAATGGAACCTTTAACCTAAAAAATTCTCAAACAGGGTCTGAATTCGACCAAACCCTTAATGGGGTCTGATTTCGAATTGACCTTTATATTTATCATTAATTGCTGACTATGACATAAAAGTTCGTATAGATTAATTAATTGTGGCTTATTTTATTAAAATAATGAGTTTTAAATACGATATTGATAAAATAGAGTGGTTTTACAAAAAAATTAATAAAATCAAGCAAAATTGTGCCTGGAAGAAACAAAGTTAAAAAAAATTAACAAAATTGTGGCTGGAAGAAACAAAATTGTGGCCCTCATATCAGCTTGTTTCAATCGTTTTAGATAGAAATTAGAAACAAAGAAACATGACACCGTGGTGTCTTCGTTTCCGTTTACAAAATTAAACTGAAAACAAGATTCACAGAGCTATTATTATTCTGACAAGGAACTGATTCAAAAACGAAGAAGATAGTCCAACACATCGATAGATATATTAATCTGCATCCCCACATACGATACTCTTAATCTCTCTCTAAAAGAAACAAGATGAGACCTCGAGTTCACAGTGCATACACGTTTTCTTCCCATGAATGAAGAACTTGTTAACATTTATTATTGCAATAATAGTAGAGTACCAGTAAACCTTGGAGTTGGGCAGAGAATTAATCTCATTCATCAGCATTCATATGATCCTCTTCTGGCTTGTTTCCATCTGGACAACGATAACAAAACACGAGTTCTTTCTTTCTTTCTTTTTTTTGTTTCTTTGATAAACCAATTGATAGATAGTTCTTACCTTCACCTTCTGATGGCGCACAAAGGGATTTGCGGTATCGGGTTTGCTGTTGCGTTGGCTATCACAGCAGCAAATAGAATACATACAGCAACGTTAGGAATATTCAGTGCATTACTGAAACACCTTCACAAGAAGGAGCAACTAAATCGTTTACCTAAAAATACCTGCAATTTTGGCCTGAGGGCCTCAATTGGTCCTTTTGGTTTCGTTACTCCTTGTCCTTGCTACCCTCACGAAAAAACACTGATTAAATATCAAGTGGAATTACAAAACTTATCATTGTTTGAAGTTTTCGAACCACAAAAGAAAATATATATATTTATATAGTACCTTTCCTAGAGCCCAATCAGCAGAATCAAAATAAGCACGTTCGTGATCTTGCTGTATTCATAAACAAGACGAATAAGACTTGTTAACTCTGATAGACGAATCTACGAAAGAAGGTTATGTGAGTACCTTTGAAATGAGGGGCGGTTTCTTGGGCACTATGCCTCCATATTTCTTCTTAATGACTTCCTCCTGCAGGAGAGAAAAGGAAAAAAATTAATAAAATATAACTATAATACCAATAATAATAATAACAATAATAATAATAACAATACTAATAATAATAATAATAATAATAATAATAATAATAATAATAATAATAATAATAATAATAATGAGTTGATCACATCAGACAACAAAATAAGAGCAAAGATCTGAACTATACTTCATCCTTTGCTGATGGAGTTGGCTTCTCAGCATCCTCTCTTTCAATCTCTTTTTTCTCTTTCACTTCGTCTGTGCTCGACATACTCTTGCCAGATTCTTAAATCAATTGAAGTACAAAACATGTGAGCAACAATCCTCAAAATTATGTGGAAGGTAAAATACCCCACTCCAAAAAAAACATTATAGAATAAGGTTATAATGACCCAATCAAGTCAAGTGAAGAGACACTATGAACCTATTAGAAGTTGTTGAGATTATAATTTGAGGTTTGCTCCACATCGACTAATTCAAGCTCTTCAAGCCGCTATATATATAAGAGACTGCTTTATCCTCCTATCACCAATTGGTTTTAGAAAGGACCCCTCAATTTCTATTAGAAGTCAATAATGAATGACGCTGAAATACAAGATTGACTCATCTGTTCTAAATATTCGTTTCAGCAAATAAAAATATCCGGACTATGCTTACAAATTCCCAGAAATACTGCACAATACCATGAGTTAACATTTCAAATGACACGGTAAATCTTAGCTTCAATTGAGGGCCATCAACATTCACTCAGGCATCAGCGCGAAACAGATGGAGATGTTTCAAACGCCTTTTGTGCAAATACAAAAGGGCATTTATGGCACCGTTTCAGCACAAACGTCTGATTCACCCCAAATAAATTCACACCATTCGAAATAACTATAAATTGCAAACCGCAACGTTAATTACATAAGGAACTTTCCAAGATCTTCAGGGATTATAACGCAGAGGCACGACATCGTATCAACATATAGACGAATTTACATATAAATCTTGAAGAAATAAATCGGAAAAATCAGATGCGACAGCAAGCAGGAATTGGATCCAACGAAAAATATTACGAAATTAACGATGGCATGGGATCTGATGAAATAAAATAAACAAATTACCTTCGATCGGAATGCAAGGATGATTCTGTTCTAGATCGCTGTGTCTGTATTTCTCCTACCCGACCGCAGAATGGGTTCAAGGCTCAAGCGGCATGTAAAATAATAAATTCAAATAAAATAATATTTTAAAAGGAATTTACCTTTCCGTCCTTCCCGACCCCGAACTAGGGGTGTTCAAATGTCGGTTAACCGACCGAACCAAACCGAAACCGAAGTTGTACCGAATACCGAATCGAAATTTTTTTGCTCGGTAATTATTTTGATAACCGAAAATAATTCGGTTCGGTTTTGGTTAATTACTTCGGTAAACCGAACCGAACTGAACCGAACCGAAAAGCCGAATTATTATTTTTTTATTCTTCTATAAATATATTATTATATAAAATATAAGTCATATATTATTATATGTCTTATATTAATTATTCATCATATGTTATAAAATGAAAATACTACTTCATCCGTCCCGCTTTATCACATTTTTTCATTTCGCGCATCCCAATAATCTTATCGCCTTCTCTTATTTATCAAAAAAATAGCACAAACAATCAATATAATATTATTAAATATCTTAAAAGACGTGTCAAAATATACTCTTTTTTACCTTTTCATTGTACTATATTATTATAGTAATACTATCTTAATTTGCGTGTCCATCATATATGTGATAAATATAACGGGACGGAGTGAGTACTTATATCAAAATTTAATATATATATATATATGATAATATATTTAATATATTTTTATAATTTAAATCATATAAACATATTAAATAAAGTATGGAAATATTAGGTAAATTAAAACGGCGTCGACTGCTCTGGTTGTTAGATTCCGAGGTCGGTCTTGAACTTATTGGCTGTGCAGATGTTATGACCGGATCCGTATAAGTTATCTCGTTCCTTGCAGACGAGAACCGATGCTCCATGCTGAGTTTTTCACGCCCCAGTCTTTCGAGAAATTCCAGGTCATGATAGGCACTGGATGGAAATTTTGCTGCCTTTGATTGATGTAGGGCTGGAGCTCGTTGATTTTGAGCAGCAGACAGTGAAGTTCTCTGGACTGTAGCAACTATTTGACTGTTTTGATGCCGAGATGCTTAATCAGTTGGATGGCCTTATTCATCCGGTATGTAGACACCTTGCGACTATACGGTGTGTACTGGACGGCGACCCAATAATCAAAATCTTGAACTGGGCCGACTATCTTTTCCTCAATCTCCTCACTTATTAATGTCCGGTCTGTATCTTCGATGCTCTGAGGACAATGAGTGACCGGAGCTTTCCATTTGCCTTTGTCAGTGGGCACTGATTGGACGGTCTCCGGTTCCTTTATCACTACGCCGCTTTTGCCCTTAGCAGTAGCTTTGACCCTCGGTCCGGTCGGTGATGTGATCGGAACTTCATCGGGTACTTGCATGTCAATCTGCATGGCCTCCACGCGTAGAGGACTTCATTTTTAGTACAGAAGTTTGTCGGGAGAAAACCATTTTTGGTCCCCCGATGTTTATCCTATGGGCGCTTTTGGTCTCCGATGTTTTTACTTGCCACATTTAGTCCCTCATGTTTCTTAATTTGAACCAAATTAGTCCATCTGTTAAATCCACGTCAATTTGGACGGAATAGGTCAGCATTAGCAACGGAAATGCCGTCGCAAAAATTAGCGACGAAATTTGCGACAGAAAGGAAAAAAAGTTTTAAAAAAAATGATAAATAAAACATAAAAAATTAGGGAAATTCCAAAAAAGGAAAAAAATCAAAATAGAGTAAAAAATTCAAAAAAAAGAGAATATTACTAATAAATTGAATAAAAAATAAATAATAATAAAATAAAATAATAAACTTAAGATTTTAAAAAAGTAAAAAATACAAATATATTTATTTATTAAAAATTAAATATTCTCGATTTTTAAATCATTTTTAAAATTATTTTATTATTATTATTATTATTTTATTTAAATTATTAGTACTATTCTCTTTTTTTGAATTTTTTATTCTATTTTTGAATTTTTTTCCTTTTTTTTGTAATTTTTTCTCATTTTTATGTTTAATTTATCAATTATCTTTTTTAACTTTTTTCCTTTAGCGACGGAAATTCCGTCGATAATTTTTGCGATGGCATTTCCGTCGCTAATGCTGACCTATTCCGTCCAAATTGACGTCGATTTAATAGATGAACCAATTTGGTTCAGATTAAGAAACATGGGGAGTAAATGTAACAAGTGAAAACATCGCGGACCAAAAGCGCCTATAGGGTAAACATCGGGGACCAAAAATAGTTTTCTCCTGAAGTTTGTCTATCTAATCAAATCAACCTCGTTATATGTTTTTTCAATGCTGATTGTCACTTTTCCCATAATCGCAAGTCTCGTGAAGAAGTCGGACTGTGGCAACGAATCTTATTTTTCTTTCTTTCTTTTATTACGCTTTTCCTTCAAATTCTCAATTCAATTTTCTAACAGGGATTCTTCTGCTTCATATTACAATGATATATATTAATTGCGATTAATATAATATACTACCCATGATTCTTACTTTCGGTCCTGTCAAGTCTCACTCGATTTTTGTCATCAAGCGTAATCCCGACAATTACACTCCATTATTATTTATTTCGGTGATCAGAGCAAAAAAAAACCCCACATAATACATCCTCCTTCGAAACAGGAATTTTTCAATTCAATCACAGTTGTCTGAAGACGATCAAGAACATTAAAGCAAAATGAAGGTTGGTCGATATCATCACGTGTTCTTTAATTCAATTTTAACTTTGATTGGCGTGGGCTTCCTATGGTTTGATTGTAACGTTTAGCTCCTTCTCTCTTCTGCATGCTTGGATTTTCTTCTTCTACTTTTCATTCTGGGCTTTTGTAATTGTGGGTTTTTTTCCAAAGATTGTTCATTTCGACATCCATTTCTCTGAGAATCAATGCCCTTCAATTATTAGATTACCTCTTTACTACTGATGTGCTTTTACTATATAAATTTTCTTGCAGAAGTTCGTGTTGAGGTTGGATTTGCAAGACGGCCAAGACAAGAGAAGGGCTTTGAAGACAGCTTCTTCTCTCTCAGGTTTTGTGCCTTAAAAATGTGATTTATGATTTTACAATAATTAACGTGAATTAAGGTTTCTTGCCTCTCTGCGATCTCATTTCATAAGGACAGCCTCAAAATTAATTACCTTCCTGTGGTTATTACATATATAGTCCATCATAGCTAGCTAAGCTTATTGCTAATCAATCTGATGTGTATTATGATAAGTGAGGTTACATACATGAACTGAGATACTATTTTATTGTGGTGAGATCCTGGCCGTACGTGATGGTAAACATCATGTCTGATGTTGAAATAAAATTAAATATTATGGATTTACTAAAGCAATGAATTCTGATCGTAGTGCACCGATAACCTTTCATGAGTGTTCGTAGTGCACGCTACGAACTCTGATAGTAATATGGCATTACATCGATAAAAGAAGAGATACCTTTGGATTTTACCAATGCTGCAACAATGATATGTTCTCTTATGCTCTATGGCAGGGATAGATGAAATCACCATCGACATGAAAGGCAAAACCCTAACTGTGATAGGAACAGTTGATCCCATCGAAGTCGTGGTCAAACTCCAAAAGAAGAATTGGGATGTCGGGCTTATCTCTCTCGAGCCCGCCAAAAAAGAGCCCGAGAAGAAGGTAGAAGAAGAAGAACTAGAAAAGAAGGACGGCGAAGCCAAGAAAGAGGAGCTTAAAGAAGAGCCAAAGAAAGAAGACGGAGAGAAGACTAATGAGAAAGAGACGACGACCAAGAAAGAAGAAGACGATAGAAGCCAATCAGAGCAAATGGTGGAGAGATTAACGCTGTATAAGCAGTATTATCCTCCTATGAATCCGTTCATCTATGAGCGTCACAACACTGAGGAGGATTCAAGCACTTCTTGTGTTATAAGCTAATTAAGTGCTATGATAAAATCATGCTTATGATTTGTGGGATGAGTTTTGATTTCTCATCCTAAATACTATTTTCAATTGGATCCAAATATTGGGATATTTCATTGCCGTTAAGGGTTTAAAGCAGGCTTATACTATTTTTTTCTTAGTGTTTTTAACTTAATTAGCTAGTGATGAAATGCTTGCTGCTATTCTCTATTATCGCCTTACGTTTCATGTTTGTTTATTGTACTAATCGCCTCCAAATTAAAAGATAACAATGGAAATAGGAAGATCCAATTCCTTAATCTCTCATCCTCGCCTTTAGAAGAGAAGGGGATAATCATTTGTATCACATTCTCTTGTCAACCAATATGATGTAGCTATGTATTCCATCATTTCCTGGGTGGCTCTCTGTCAAAATCATTACTCAATGAAAGAACTGTGTTTTGTAAACTAATAATTGGTTTATGATATGATATACGACAAGAAACAATATAGGACACGAAGCATTTGCGAATGAATACACATTAGGCTATAGAATACGTCTTCAGAAAAAGATAAAAATAAGATAAAATTGTTTGCTTACACGACTCATCGCACCTACGTACCTGTTGTGATATACCTTTTTCTTTTCGTTCTTTTTTTTCGGAAGTTTAGAAATTATTCTTACATTTGAATGGAGAAGAATAGGAAGAGATTATATTCCAAAAGACGGCAGATGCAAGACATGGCTGTTTCGTGCAGTCATTACATTGTTGCTGATTTGATCATAATAGCAAAACGAAAATGACACAATATTCAATCCTAATATATGAAACCAAATGGTGAGGGACAAAATAAAATGAAATTATGGCCACTTCATCGTGCTGGCGAAGTGAAACGTGGACCACCAATATCTGTTGAAGAAAATTCGGTATTTTCTTACAACACTATTGAATCTGAAGCTGCATATTTCTTAATGGATGATTTGATGAACTGTTACTACGAAGGATATGGAAATGAAAAACATAACAAAATGAATCGTACAAATACTATCGAGTCGATAAGTCATTACTAGTAATCACGTTTGTTCCTCGTATTCGATACTCGTTTACTCACTTTACTATGCTGCAAATGATAGGTCCACAGCCTATCGCACGTCGGTGATAGTAAATATGTATTCATTTTATTTATCACTTGTCGCACTTGCGCTTTACATTAGTACACCGCGTGTCGATTAACAATCTTTGTACCGGAATTTTGATTGTCAAAGCCAAAATATTTGTTATGTTAATACCGTCATGTCTCTACAATTTATAATAACGTAAGTGGTCAATTACTCCTCTTTTAACATTATTGTAAGGGTATTTTGGTCAGAACGGATTATATCCTTAAAACTATCTTTTTTCTGATAGAGGGCTGATTCACAACTTCAAATGATGTTACTAAACTCCAAAGCCCCCAATAAACTATGGGTAAAAACAAAACGAGTTGCCAGCCGCCCGCAAGCAGCTCAAAGCTCGAATCGAACTCGGTTTGACCAAGATCTGCTTGAGTTCAAATTTAGTTCGTTAACCAAGCCAAACTCAAACAAGGGGATGTTCCGCTCGAAGTGATATATATCTATCTATCGCATAGAACACCATAAATAGAAAAATATTGAATTTAATTTCGAAGACTATCAAATAAATCACTAAAAATTGAATGCTAAGAACTTATTTTTTTAAACTTTTCCACTATTATTGTTCACTTTGTCTCCTATTATATATGTCTGTTCTTCTTTCCATTTCTGTAATTAAGTAAAGTAAAAAATTACAGATACCAAAGTATGTAAAGCAAAATTCTACATTTTTTTTTTATCTAGACAATGTAGATAGAATAAAAATATTTAGTATAACTTGGGTGAGGAATGACCCAAGCAGTATAAGACTGTAAAGAAAATGAAAGAAAAACTCAAGGAATATAAAGCGCGTGAATAGATAAAATGTTAATTCACAGCTCGCAAACAGCTCAACTCGATCAAAGCTCGACTCGAGTTTGTGTTGACCAAGCTCGTCTTGAACTCAGCTTGACTCGTTAGCTATCAAGCCAAACTCAAGCATAGCCAAGTTCGGTCTCAACTCGACTCGAGTCGACTCCTTTTCACCCCAAATAAACTAAATGGACCCGAGCATGAAAGTAAGAGTTGAGCTGTCTATTGTAGGCCGGACTGCACAACTAATATGGGCCGGGGCATAATATGAGCCCCGGCCTAATATATTTGTCTTATGCGTCATCACGTTTTGGCACGTTCTTGACTTGGCTATTGGCGATGTTGTATATAATATGAAATCCAAGCTTAATGTTAGTCAACCCATATGAATCTATGAAGTCACGTTCATCACCGCTTAACACGTCACAATAAACAAATATAAGTATCCGCATAACATGGTCGAATCTTCACAGCTTTCGAAATCGAGTCCACCAATTTTTTTCTGCTTCCGTCAAATGAAATCCAAGATTGCTAAATTTCAAGTCAACTCTTACAATTAATCTAAGGGGGATGATCGTTTATATCGAGTGGCGTGTTTTAAAATCAATTCATATTAAATTAACGTAGTTGTCTCTTACTTTTATTTTCGCGTAGCCAGTTTGATACAAACTCAAGCATGGGATAGGATCGTGTTGGCATTTGACATGGTCAAAGTTAAAATAGCCTCCAAATGTATAATGACAGTCATACCCTTACTAAATGGGTCCCACTGATAGTCCAGTGGTTGTGTAGTCAGACGTTCAATTAGTAGGTCATTGGTTCAAATCCGCAACACGTACATTTTTGTTATTTTTTGCAACATGGGCGGGACCCTTGCAGCATGGACGGGACCCCTGCAGCATGGACGGGACCCCTGCCGTGTGTGTAGGGGACCCCTGCCTTGTGTGCGGGGGACCCCTGCGGTGTGTGCGGGGGACCCCTGCGGTGTGTGCGGGGAGCAGTGCAGGGGTCCCCGCACATACAGCAGGGGACCTCGCACACAGCGCAGGGGTCTCCCGCACACACAGCAGGGGTCCCGCCCATGCTGCGCACCAGATGGGCAGGTCCCCTGCTATTTTTAAAAAGATACCCTGTCAAATGACGCAAATACCCTTAAATTAAATTTTTTAAAAAAACAAAAATCGACGGGACTATTTTTTAACGTTGACTATGTCAAAGACCATTTTCTTAAATATTCCCATGGGATAAACATTCTAAGCATTCTTCAAGTATGTCAAGTTATTTTATAAGATCGAGTATTGTCGTATTGTTTTGTTTCCACGGTAGCACTATATCTGGACTCACACATTACTATATGTCCCCTTAATTAACACTCCTTCAATAGCATTTGTTATTAAAAGGCGTTTAGACTATAAAGTGGGACAAAATTTAAGAAACAATCAACATAATAACAAGAAAAATAAGATATGATTATCGAATTACATTGTTTTTTACTATCCTACGGATAATTACAATAAATCTCATTCTTGATACAAAGAAACAGCCTCTCATAAGCCAGGGACATCTTCGTGGCCGTAAACATATACGACGCGAATCTCTGACAAGCCTCGCCCCTCGCCCTAAGCCTCTCCGACCCTTCCTTAACAACCGACTCCAACGCCTCTCCCAACGAGTCCACATTAGGCGCAAACATAAAACCGCACGAATTGTCCACCACAACCGTCCCCTTAATGCTCGGAAGCCTCGACGCCATGATAGGCTTACCGCTCATCATCGCCTCCAAAATCGTCTGATCGACCCCCTGCGGCCTAAGCGTAGGGTTCAAGAAAATATCAATCGCATTATAAAATGGCCTAAGCTCCGACGAGCTCATCGAGCCCAACACCACGACTTGCGGGCCCAACTCCTTGTACCTATCCCGCCATGGGCCTGAGCCCACAACTATAAGGTACACGCCAGGGTGCTCGACCGTAAGCTTTGAAAAGGCCTCATAGAGGAGTGGGTGGCCCTTGTCCTTGACCAGCCTCCCAGAGACGCCAAGGACAAGGGTCGCATTGGTAGGAATCCCTATCTTCGACCTGAACTCTAACCCTAATCCCAAATCCTGGATGAAGTCGTCCTCGTTCACCCCGTTGACTATCACGTGGACCCGCCGGGACGTGATTTGGTAGACGTCCCTGAGCATCTCACCGCAGCTGTCGCTTGTGGCCACGTGGTGGGCGTAGTTTGAGAAGAATCGTATCTCGTTGAGGACTTTGTGGATCATGAACTGCATGCTTTGGTTGAACGAAGGAGACATTGGCTCGTGCTCCTTCCTAGTTAAATCTTGGTATATGCTCGACTGAAGGCTCTCGAGGGCAATGCCGTGCCAAGACACGGCCAGGTTAGGGACCTCTCTGGCTAGCCAGTATGGTAGGGATACGCTCTCGGAATGTATGGCGTCGAAGGGCTCCTTGGCGTTCTCTTCTAGGAACTGAGCCCAAGCCTTGTTAGGGTTCCATTTCTCGGGCTCGCCCTCGTGCCAGTGGACCGTGGGTTCCGATCCGCCGGCTCGCGGTGGCGGCTCGTCGGGGGGAGATGTATAGACGTGGACGCGGTGGCCGCGTCGGGCGAGGACGTTGTGGAGGGTTCGGGCGTGTCGTTCCATGCCGCCCGGGGTGGAGCTCGTGGGCCACTTTCGGGAGAAGACGGCTATTTTTAGGGAGATGGGCGGCGGTATTTCGCGGGTGAAGCCGAGCTGGTTCCATGAGAACTCGGCTAGGCGGAGGTCGCCGGTCCATGACCGGCGAGCCGTCAATGGGTTGTTGGTGCATAGGTATTGGTTCAGAGGGTGCGTTTGGAGGAGGAGAAAGGTGGGGACGGTGAGGACGGCGATGAAGAAGAGGGTTAGGGTTAGGTTTGAGCGCACTATTGACGAGGGTTTCTTTGAGTATTTGTTTGAAGATGGCATTTCGTTCCTTTGGGAATAGGATGGGCCTTTGATCTTGGAATGTCTAGTGGTTGGGTAGTGCATTTGATTATTGTTGATATAGGGAGTTTGAAAAATGAGGTGATGAATTGTCAATGGTTTGGAGATATAAAGGCTAGTAGTGGGCGAGATGCGTTTGTTTTTTGAATTTTTATTTAATTATTCAAGGTGTTACAAATTTCTTTTGGAGTTGTGATAAAATATAAATGTGAATTAGGTTTCTTGGTTGTCCAAATTACATTATTTTCGGTCATTAAGTTTCTGAAGAAACAACATAAACTGTGAAAGTGTTTTTAATTAATTGATTTATTAATTTTAAATTTGTGTACGTAGTCAGAACCGTGTGGAAGTGTGGAGGAAAAGAAGAAAATGACTTGCATCGTCTATTTGACTTTTTGGAGGTGCAAATGACATTATTAGCTTTCACACCATCACCGTAATGACAATATACGTAGTTACCTATATGGTAGCAATAGGATTTGACAATTGGTGTTTGTAGTGTAGCAATTATCTCAGCAGTTATTTCATAGTTAAATACTCTACTAAGCTTGTTTCCACAAAACTATATATTACGTGTTGTATATATACATACATATATTTATATGTATAAAAGGTCGCTATATGTATATGTTGGGCTTGAGTCTCTTTGGATCTTTTGTTAATTAACATTGTTCGGGTTACTGTTCGGTTGTATTCATTGATGCAAGAACATGTTCGAAAATAGATTTTGGTGCAGGGACGATAACAGAAAAGCCTGTAGTATTTAAGTTAGTTATTACATGTATTGGTTCTTTTCTTATGAACCTTATTGAAAGAATTAAGCATATATTAGGAATAGGATGTGCACATTTATTGAATGGAAGATTCCATATAATATAATGGGAGGAGCCATAATATCATTCCTTTTTCTTCCATCGAACAAATAAATGAAGTAAAACCATCATTATTTTTTATTCTTAATGTATTGATGGATCCATCAATGAAGTAAACGACTATTTATGCATCAGTCAAGATTTCTAATGTGTAGCAGAATTAAATTATAGGCACCATCCATTTGTATCTGACAATTCATAACCAACATAACAAATTAAGAAACTACATCGCCAAATTTCGTGCAATTTGGGTTCCCGTTGACTATCATTAGTCAAACTTTCTATACAAAATCACCATATATGCACATCGCCTAGTTATGTATATATAAGCTCACGGATGAAAAATGAGAGGATATCATATATCAACCCTAACACAAAATAAGAAGTAAAAATAAAAATGTTACCACATTGGGATACTGGTTAATCAATGTTCGAGCTTGATTTTATTTTCTCATTTCAATTATAAATATTATATTATTTCTTTTTTAAAATTTCAAATGGTTTACCGATACAAAAGAACGTGGCAGCCTATTCGGGCCATTAGACGGCCATCTAATGGCCATACACAGCTGCATATGTAGGGTCGTAGATCGTGATTACGCGTGAATGTGGACAAATATCTATTAATTGCATATAGGTAAACTAAGTCAAATGATCAAGACGTAAGTATTATAATAGCATCACTTTCTTTCCCAATAAAGGACTAAAATCCATTTGGAAATTTCATAGAAAAGTTGCATTGCGCGCTTAAGCTTATGGAGGAAATGAAACTTCTTCATATGAACGCTGGGAATGGTCCCAAGAGCTATGCAAACAACTCAAACCTTCAAGTACGTTCTCTTTATTACATCTCAAAATCTCGATCATATATTGACAATATAAATTCATATATTGTCTTACTCATCGACGTGCAACGTAAAATGATTTCTCTATATATATTGCAGAGAGCCGTAATCTCAAATACGCGGTTTGTACTAAACGAGGCCCTCGAAGACATAATCAAGGAATACGGTAAGTGCTTACCCAATTGCATGAAGATTGTCGACCTAGGTTGTTCGTCAGGGCCGAACTCACTCTTCTCCATGAATATAATCATCGATGCGATAAAGCGTATGTGTAATAAAAACCACTCTCAGTTACCCGAGATAGAGGTCTTTCTCAACGATCTTCCAGACAACGACTTCAACAATCTATTTAAGCTTCTATCGAGTTCGAAATACTTGTACGAAAACTGTTTAGTCTATGGATTGCCCAAGTGTTTCTATGGAAGGTTGTTCTCAAGAAACAGCCTGCACTTTGCATATTCATCCTTCAGTCTTCATTGGCTCTCGAGGGTATTTGTTACATGTTATATCGTCAAGAAAACTCTTACCTACACTCTATGCATGAACTAATATGCTAATGTTTTACTCTTTGGTTAGGTTCCTCAAGGACTCGATAAGGAGAACAAAGAAAATATATGCCTAGCGGGGACAAGTCCTCCACAAGTGCTCGAAGCGTACGAAAATCAATATAAAAGTGATTTCACCAAGTTTTTAACGATGCGGGGCGTGGAAGTAATACCAGGCGGGCGTATGGTTTTGACGTTTTTAGGCAGAAGTTTATCAGATCATAATCTTGAAGACACTAACTCGCAATTCAGGCTACTAGCCAAAACTCTTCTTGAAATGGCCACCGAGGTATTCGATTTAATCCTACATGCATGCACTGAAAGTTACAAGAGGTTTTCCATCTCAAGTATATGAGTCATTGTCTTGAATGTTTTGCATGAGATTGTGTTGTTATCATGCGATATTGGGATAACTAAAATTGTTGAATGATCACTTCGTCTAAATATTTAAGCTTGAAGAGAAGGTATGGTATTTTAATTTTATATGTTATATTTCGTGACAATGACATAGTTCCTGATGTTTGGGGTATGGGCGTCTCTAATCCCTCATATCCCAAGGTACTACTTTTTTTGTCCCCAGCCGATTTTGGGCCGTATTCATCCCCCGAATAACTTAATCGTTAAGCTAGATGGGATTTAACACGAAGACCAATCTCACTTTAGTGTTAAAAAACCTAATAACTCTGCTTCTTCTTCGACTTAAAAGCACGTTGGCATCATCACGCATTACATTTAGCTCAACTTCAATGCCGTCAATCCTTCTGTGAATGTGGCGTGTAATGATGTTCACATGCTTTTAAGTCGAAGACCAAGATGAGTTATGGGGTTTTAAGTCGATATCATATGTCCACACATGTTAAATTCCATCTAGATAACAATTAAATTAGTAGGGGAATCAAAACTGTCCAAAATTGGTTACACGGCGGGACTAAAAGTGGCACGTTGGAATATGGTGAACAAGAAAGTGCCCATATCCCAAACATTGGAGACTAAAAATATCGTTCACCCTTATATTTCACGTCGCTCACGTCTAGGTTGAGCTCTTAATCATCTAACATGAGATGTGTAATTTTCTTTAAGTGAATGGCCTGAGGGTTCATTGGTGCTCATGACCCTTGGTGTGAGCACAACATACATTGTTAAGTGACCACTTCACTTACAATATTAAGATTGAATAGTGTATATTTTATTTTATTTTTATATGCATCATTAATTAACTTTGAATACTATGCCTTGAAATGTTCTAGGGACTTGTACGTGATGTTGACCTTTACTCGTTTAACATTCCTTTTTATACGCCATGTCGAGAAGAAGTCGTGTCAGTAGTTTTAGAAGAAGGGTCCTTCAATTTAGATAAGATGGAGATTTCTCATATTCCGTGGGATGGTAATGATATTGATAACGATGGTTTGAGCTTTGACAAACACACAAGTGGGAAAACCGTGGCTGATTGTCTTCGAGCTTTCATGGAGCCTATGCTGGCTAATCATTTCGGATTTGAAAGCTCGACCATTGACGACGTGTTCAATCGCTATTCGATGAAGGCAGCAGAGTATATTGCCGTAGAGAGACCTTTATATTTCATAATAACGGTTTCCTTGAGTAAGAAATGAAGGAAAAACAATAATGGTCGAGATTTAATATCTATGTAACGAGAACTATAGGAAAGAAGGTGGTTTAATGCGTTAGTTGGCATTTTTTGTGACTCTATCATCTTTGACTCCTATATTGGTTTATCTTTATTTGATTTCAACAAAACTTTTGCTAATTTGTTGGAAAAAAAAAGTAAATTGAACTAAATGGAATGATTGTAACTAGGGCCGAGCAAAATCGGATACGATTTTTGGATGTCCGAAAATTGGTTCCTGTTTTCGCATATCGGATATCCGGTTTATTTGGATATTAAAATCGGATATCCGCGTCCGAGTTTAATAAATTGAAAACTGCAAGTTTTTTGTATAAAATTTATATCGTATTCCACAATTGGGAGTTCTAAACAGATTTCAAAAGGAGTTCGAAGACTTTTAGTAATTATCTTCAACGCACAACGTTCAAACTATGAAAAGTATAAGTCATCAAGTCATCACATCACAACAGTCAACGATAATATTCAGTAGCACATAACTGACATAAGCTGAAACTAAGAAACAGAAATTAACAAAAGATAGATAGATTAAATAATTCAAAATAATATGCCGATAGCATCAAATGTCTTCCAAATTGAAGTCCAAATCATTGAATAGGAGAGAACTGCTCTCACCTCAGATTTTTGTCTTAGCATAAAAACCCATGTGAATCTAGAATGGTCATCCACAATTGTTAGGAAGTATTGATGGCCTAAGTGCGAGGGCACATGAAATGGCCCCCAAATGTCACAGTGGATTAGGTCAAAAACGGTGCAAGCTATCTTGTTATCACTTGGAAAAGGATTTCTCTTTTGCTTTGCTATAGGACAGATCTTACAACACTTGCTTACATCTTTATTGCCATGTCTAGTCAGACTACTCAGCATATCTAAAATCCTATCTGAAGGATATCCCAATTTATTATGTAGCAGATTAGTTGACATCTTATTAAGGTAAACAGATTTATCAATACTAGAGGCTGCCTGCATCATGTAGAGTCCTGCCACATGATCACCCTTGACAATCATTCGTTGATACTGATCCTATTCCATTTTCACCCAATTGAGTCTGTTCTACACTGCTTGGTTGAACTCCTGTGACAATTTGATCAATCAGAACCTTCGGGCTTTGTAGTTGATAAGGTGTTAGCTGAAGTTGCACCATGGTGTCCCCTCCTCCTAGGTGGTCTGCATTGGCATGGCTGTTCTGATTCATGGGCTTGCTCATCGGGTCCACCAGACTTCGATTCACCCTTATTCCCTTGAATCTTGAGGCTGCCTTGAAACCCGGAGGAAAACCATGCAATTGGTAGCATGTTTCGATGGTATGGCCTCTTTTGTAGCAGTGGGTACAAGTGGGCTTCGAGGCATCCCTTCTTGGATTGTAGCTCCCTTTTCTGCCCAGTTCTTGTTCATTCCTAGCTGCTAACATTGCCATATTGTTTGTCTGATCTTCATGTGCTCTGCTCAGCCTTGAGATCATAGACCTTTGTTGCTCTTCTTGGACAAGTAAGGAAAACATCTTGTTAATGGATGGCAGCGGATCAATAAGCAAGATTTGTCCTCTAATCTGAGAGAAGGTATCATTAAGACCCATCAAGAAAGCGAGCACATGCTCCTCATCAAAATGGTCCTTTATTGCCTTAACTCCCCCGCAAGTGCACTGACAAGTCGGCCTGTAATTACTCAACTCGTCCCACAATGTCTTCAACTTGGTGTAGTAAACTGTTACACTGCTCGTTCTTTGAGCTAAGTTGATCAGTTCTTTTCTCAGCTGGAAAATTCTGGGCCTATTTGTCTGCCCAAACCGCTCTTGAAGGTCGAGCCACACCTCCCTCGCCGATGAACTATACAAGATGCTTGCCGAGATTTCCTTCGAAACAGAGTTCAAGATCCAAGAAATTATAACGCTGTTATTTCTCTTCCACGCGCTTACTTGATTCAGTCTGAAGGATCTTGAGTATTCACCACGGGCGCCTGCAGAACTCCATTCACAAAACCATCTTTGTATCGGCCGATAAGAGCAATCATCATCGCTCGGTTCCACGTCGCATAATTATCCCCGGTCAATTGCTCGTGGACAAGTAATTGCCCTGATGTGTCACTATTATTCAAAAAGTATGGATCGTTGATGAGGACGACAACGCTTGAAGATTCCCCCGATGCTGATCGTGCAGCCATTGTGTTTGACAGAAGCGATCAATGAAGAATTTCTGGAATCAATTTGTTCTGATACCATAAAAGATTTGATCGAAATTTGAGTAATTGAACACTTGAACATTTAACGTGGTTCGGAATGGATTAATCCTACATCCACGATCAAAGATTGAGATCTATTGATGTTGTTCTTGAGTAGGGATGGCAATGGGGCGAGGCGGGGATCTAATCCCCGTCCCCGTCCCAGCGATACATTCGTGGACGAAATCGTCCCCATCCCCGTCCCCGCGGGGATCCACGCGGGGCGGGGATTCTCCGCCCCTTAATTTTTTTTTAAAAAAAATAATATCTTTAATATAATATATAAATTTGAATATAGTTTTGTTATAAATATTATATAAATTATAATTTTATATATTATTTCTATTAATTTAATAATTTTTAGTCTATATTTTGATATTATTTTACTATTATTTAAATCATAATGTAATATTATATATATTATAATATATAAAAAAGGGTTCGGGGACGGGGCGGGGATCCCCGTGGGGATCCCACGGGGAGACATCATTCCCCGTCCCCGCCCCGCGGGGATAAAATCTCGGGGATTCCCCGCCCCGTTCGGGGCGGATCCCCCCGGGGACGGGGAATCTCCACTCCATTGCCAACCCTATTCTTGAGGGATTACAGCTCACCACACTATACAACTAAGAATGACCCTTTTTCTAATAATCATCAAGACTGAACGATTCCCTTCTTTTATATTTAAAAATCCCGCGCCATACAGTTAAAAGAATTGTTGGTATTATCAACGACTCTATAAGTGTGAAATCCACTTTTGTAGTTTGAAGTCCCGCTTTTATCAGTGAGCATTTTCTTCTTTGAGCTATCTTCATTTGTGACTTGCTCTGATCTTCCTTTCTGCGAGTGTGTATCCATGCATGAACTCGTCTCCTTTATACTTCTTGGTTTTAACAATATGTCAATGCGCATCAAATACTTAACGTTTGGACCCCGTGACCATTGTCATCAATGACGTGTGATCAAAATGTGCTTAAAATGAAAACTAGCGCACGGTCGATATTAAAATACCATATGATCAAGAGATACACCATGCTATGGGTACAAACAATACGTCTCATTCTTGATACAAAGAAACAACCTTTCATAAGCCAAAGCCATCTTCGTGGCCGTGAACATGTAGGACGCGTACTTCCGACAAGCCTCGCCTCTCTCTCTCAGCCTCTCTGACCCTTCCTTAACAACCAACTCCAAGGCTTCTCTCAACGATTCAACGTTAGGCGTAAACAAGAAACCAAACTCGTCGTCCACCACAATTGTCCCCTTGATACTCGGAAACCTCGATGCCAAAATGGGCTTCCCACTCACCATCGCCTCGGTCAGCATAAGATCGATCCCCTGTGGCCTAAGCGTCGGGTTCACAAACACATCAATAGCGTTATAAAAAGCCCGAAGCTCCAATGAGCTCATCGAGCCCAACACCACGACTTGCGGGCCCAACTCCTTGTACCGATCCCGCCAAGGCCCGACGCCCACCACGACCAAGTAAACGTTAGGGTGCTCCACCATGAGCTTCGAAAATGCCTCGTAAAGAATCGGGTGACCCTTATCCTTCACGAGCCGCCCGGCCACTCCAAGTACAACGGTCGCATTGGTGGGAATCCCTATCTTCGACCTGAACCCTAACCCTAATCCCGAATCTTGTATGAAGTCGTCCTCGTTCACACCGTTGACTATCACGTGGACACGTCGGCTCGGGATTTGGTAAACGTCCCTAAGCATCGCCCCGCAGCTGTCGCTCGTGGCCACGTGGTGTGCGTAGTTTGAGAAGAACCTTATCTCGTTGAGTACTTTATGGATCACAAATTGCATGCTTCGGTTGAACGAAGGAGACATGGGCTCGTTTGCCTTCCTAGTTAAATCTTGGTAGATGCTCGAATGAAGGCTCTCTAGGGCTATCCCGTGCCAAGACGTGACCAGGTTAGGGACGTCTCTTGCTAGCCAGTATGGTAGGGCTACGCTCTCGGAATGTATGGCGTCGAACGGTTCTTTCGTGTTCTCTTCTAGAAATTGCGCCCAAGCCATGTTGTACCTCCACTTGCCGGGCTCGCCGTCGTGCCAGTGGACGGTGGGGCCCGGCCCGGAGGGGAAGGGCGAGGTATTCTCGACGGGCGGAGAGGTGTAGACGTGGACTCTGTGGCCGCGGCGGATGAGGGCAGTGTGTAGGGTTAGGGCGTGGCGTTCCATGCCGCCCGGGGCGGAGCCTGAGGGCCATTTTCGGGAGAAGACGGCAATTTTTAGGGAGGGCGGGGGCGGGATTTTGCCGCCGGAGAAGTCGAGGTGGTTCCATGAGAACTCGGCTAGGCGGAGGTCGCCGGCCCACGAAGCCTGGGGGGACGATGGCGTGGGCGGGTTGGCGCATGTTCGGCAAGTGAAGAGCGTGTGAGTGAGGAGAAGAGATGGGATGGCGAAGAGGATTAGGAAGAATATTGGGGGTTTCTTGCAGTAGTTGTGCTTATTTGAGGAGGGACTATTTCTGTGCTTGTTAGTAGGGTAATTCATTTTTGTGGTAGTAACGAATTTTGTTTCTCTATTGATTCCACGAATAGTAGTTGTTTTGGGAACGAAGAATTATTAACCTTTGGCTCGTTTAATGAATGCGTGTATTGGAACGACTTTGTTTTTCTTTGGCCTCAAAGATTGGCTTTTAGTTGTGCATAGACGTAATTTTCACGTTAGAATTCCATGTATTATTAATTTATTATGAGATTAGAGTATAGAAGTGCCGGAAGTCGTGAAGATCTCAGACTTTTGGCGAAAATAGACGCATATTGAACATGCAGTTCTTTTTATCTTACTAACGAAGCAAATAGGCATAGCCAAGCAAGTTTTGTGATCTATCTCCCTTGCCCATTGTGATTATGATTGAAGTTGACTTTCTTAGCATAATCACCGCGGACGAATCAGCTGATTAGGTTAGCTTACACTTATTACTCCTAGTTCGTCCGCTCACTTTAGGCTACGATTTTTTCACAACCGTCGCCTATAATGCCGTGGCCAATTAACCATTATGTACTAGTGCGCAAGGGCTAGAGTTTCAGAATAAGAACGAGGAAATGGAACATACTGATCTGATCTTCCACAAAATAAATAAAAATAAAGTAACTTATTTCTGGGCCATTTGATGTGTTGATGGGTAAAGTTGGAGCTGATATTAGAGAGTGATGACAAATTCACCTGTAAGAGAGAAGAATTTCTGGACCCATGTGCATGTGTTAAAATATAATTTTTTTTCCTTTGTCTTCTTGGATTATTTTCTCCTTTATTACTTTCCCTAAACTTTGAAGCCAGAACACTAAACACTTGAACCATGAATCCTAAACTTAATCCTAGACCATGAACCTTAAACCGTAACTCTAAATATAAACCTTGGACCTTAAACCCTAAACACTAATCCAAATCTTGAACCCTGAACCTAAGCCGTATCCTCTAAACCCTAGACCCATAATCATAAATCCTAAATCCTAGACCCTAACCAAAACCTACACTAAACCCCAAAATGCTAAAATATAAAATTTTAAGATTTAATTTGAAAATACAAATTTCTCTCTCCCTCTCCCTCTCTCTCTCTCTCTCTCTCTCTCTCTCTCTCTCTCTCTCCCGCTCTCTCTCCACGTGCATCTCTATTTTAATTATAAAATGTTGGAATTCTCGTGTGAGAATAAACACATTGAGGCCGTCCATGTGAAATAATATATACTAGTAATTTAGCACATTCAATGCATGTCCCACGATCTAAAAATTATTAAATAAATCTTTAAATATGATTTACTTAATATGATTTTTACTTTTTCGGTATTTTAATAACGGAATTATAATTAAGATAATTTCGTAGAGCCCTGTTTAATATAATACTTCCTCTGTCCCGGCTATTTCTTCCCAAAGATTAGTGGGCAATGAGATTAAGAAATCACATTATTTTAATATTATAGTACACCTTTTGAGGTATGGAGAGAGAAAAGTTATTAGTAGACACGCAAATCAAGAAGACTTTTTATAATATTAATGGTGCAATTTAGTTTAATTAGTGGGATAATTTTTTACCAAAAATGGAAATGGAAAGAATTATGTGGGACGCCCGAAATAGAAAGATGGGAAGAAATAAGTGGGACGGAGGTAGTAGTTTTTAAATCAATAAATAATTTCTAATATTTATTTATTAATGGCAAAATGGTCAAAGTATGAAATTGACACACCAAATAACAGCTACTATGAGGCGCTCTCCCTTAATTATAGTAATTTCTGCAGACTCAGATGCATGTACTATATAAATATATTTTATTAAATTTATTTTAGTTTGAATTATGTAATGTATAATTTAATTGTTTGTAGATTCTAAATCTATAAAATGAAAAAGCGATTATAAAAAACGTAAACGAAAAATAGTAATTAACGAAAAATAGATGAACATTAGTAATTAACTAAAAATAATTATTAAAGTAGTTAGTGATTTTTTTATATTTTATTAACTAATTTTTTAAAGCTTAATTGATAGAGTATATGACGGTTTATACTCACCCCTCTCCATTAATATAATATAGGCCAAATTATTATTTTAGGTCACTAAGTATACATGTTTTCATTTTAGGGTCATTATGTTTGATAATTGTAAAAGTATGTCACTAACTATATATGTCAAAACAAATTCGGGTCACCATTTCATTTTTGGGTCACTAAGTATACATGTTTTCGATTTTGGGTCACTATGTTTTTATTAATGCGAAAATGGATTTAATATAGCGACCCAAAAACTTAAAAGACATATATTAGTGACCCAAAATTGAAAAAACACGTATGCTTAGTGACCCAAATGTGAGAGGATGACCCGAATTTGTTTTAACATACATAGTTAGTGACCTAATTTTGCAATTATCAAACATAGTGACCAAAAAAGAAAAAACATGTGAACTTAGTGACCTAAAATTATATTTTGGCCTATAATATACTAGTACTCCTTGCACACTCCAATCTAACATGTGTGCTACAATATATATATTAAATTTCTTTGAAGTTAATATATTTAATTAATAATTATTTATTTAAATTTGGTTATGTATATATATATATATATATATTTGCTTTGCGAACGTCGGTCGGCAAGGAGTATCTTGAGCATGTTCATGACGTTTTCACCGAAGAAATTGTGGCAAGTACTTGAGCTGTTGTTCACTCAAAAGAACACCATGAAGCTACAATTTCTAGAGAACCAACTTGTTGGAATGAGACAATGTAATCTTTCGATTCCGGAATATCTTCTGAAAGTTAAAGCCTGTGCGCTGATTCAGAATGGGACACGAAGGGTGCTACTAGTGATGCTCGTCAACGTCGATCGGAAGGAATTTGTGCCATTTATTTCTTCTGTACAAGGGTGGGCTGCACAACTGTGATACCCAAGCCCTCAAAAGTTAGATTCGGCCTATATAATTCATGCATTTCAATTTAGCATGTGATAATATATGCATCATTGCATAATACGTGAAAATTTCTCCGTTCCATCTATGTGCACTTTTTATTTGTTGCATACTTTATGCATCTAATCGGGCTAACACAATAGGTGATGATATAGTTTTCATCATAATAAATAGATTGTAGGAATTTTAGTAAGACAATTTTTAGAAATCTTTATTGACTAGTTACACGTGTGTTAATATACATATATCGGACTTACAAAATATTAAAGTTAGGATATTCTTTATTTGGGTATTAAATTTAATCACCAATATATGGTTATTAATATTGAATATATCCCTTAGGTAAAGGCGATGTTAGAAACGATTTATCTAGCTTTTAATATATGTCTAGTAGTATAACACTTAATGTTTCTGTTCATCTCCTCAGAGCATCTCCAACCGGACACCAAAACGCATAATTTGGGGTAAATTTACTCCAACCGAACACCAAAACTTAACGCAAAATGCGTTTCGTACACTCTCTCTCCTCAATAAAACGCATCTATGCCTTTGAATACAATTATTTGCGTTTGATATTTGTTAATTGCACTGACATACTCCATCTTTATCTTATTACAGTGTGTCAGGTCAGAGCAAATAAATCAGATGTTAATAATGATGAAAAGACGTATTTTCATTATTCGTCACTTTGTTTCTCTCTCATCGCTTTAAATATTATTCCCAATGTGCTGCATATACTTTTTAATAATAATTATTATCATTAATTCTATAAAACGTATATAAAACGTATGAGCATGTATCGCTTTCTTTCTTCTTTTTATTTTTTTTCTATTTATATTTACTTGTGGCGGTCCGAAGTATTTTACGTGTTTTATGCACGGAATTTGTTCCTCGCTTTAAATAATTCCCAATATCTGAAGTTAATTTATTAACTTTTTTGTGATTAAATCTAAAATAATATTTATAATCTAATTTGTAAAATTATAAAATATGTGGGTAAATTTGTAACAACTGGTATGGAGTGAATATTACAAAATAGTCTTTTGAGTTTGAGAATGAGTTGAACGGTTGGAGATGAATTACTGCATTTTGAGTTTGAGTATGCGT
The DNA here is from genome assembly GCA_027422505.1 of Craterostigma plantagineum. Taxonomy (NCBI): domain Eukaryota; kingdom Viridiplantae; phylum Streptophyta; class Magnoliopsida; order Lamiales; family Linderniaceae; genus Craterostigma; species Craterostigma plantagineum. The sequence continues at coordinate 8,320,848 of JAPQWV010000024.1, forward strand.
TTGAGTTTGAGAATGTGTTTCTCGGTTGGAGATGGTCTGAACATAGATGATCATTCAAAAAACTAATAAATATATGTATAATATATAATATTAAGCTAATTACTCTAGAGCTTATACAGATATGCATATATAAATAAAGAGAACAATACACCTGTAAACTAGACAACAAGAGTTTAATTTACGTGGCAACATGATATAGGCATAGACATCACATAGTGGGAAAATAAATTAAACCCTATCCTAACTTTGAATGTATGTTTAGTAGTCCAAGATACATCATTTATGTGTCCACGCATCATCAGCCTTTAGTTGATTTATATAGCCACAAAGGCATAAGTCTCGTTCGTCAATAGATACAGAATGCTCCATCAGGTTAGACTAAAAGCAAGCCAACAAAAATATATAGAAGTGAGAACTGACTGGTTTAGCTAGTGAAAATCAGCTCTTGTACGCTTCCCACTAATTATGTTCCTCCCTCACGACTTCGGTTTTGGTCATATTCACGTGCTTATATGTGGAGAGAATAAATAGCTGAATTAGGATAAACCTCTTGAGGAAAGTCGTAGATAATTTCTGAGTTAGGAAGTATCTAATCAGGTTATCGAACGTTTCAAAATTTCAGGTAAGTGCACGAATTCATGACATATCAGTTAATGGCATATCCACGTACGTACATATTTTAGCGAGTTATGTTGAGATATGCACGGTCTTAATTGCCTGAGAGCGATGATTGACGACTATTGGCATTTTTGTCGACTCATGATCGACACGTAGTGAGTGATGAAAGTGCGACAAGTGATAAAATAAAACGTAAACCTAATTACTATCACCGACGTGCGATAGGCAGTGAACCCATCGTTTGCAGTGCAGTAAAGTGAGTAAACGAGTATCGAACACAAGGAATAAATCAAGTACTAGTAATGACCTAATCGACTCGATATTTAGCCTAAAGAAAATACGAAAATTGTTTGACGACTCAACCTAACGGACCACTCCTAATTCAATCAGAAATTCAAAGGACGCGACTAACTGATATGAGAGTTTTCAGATGATAAAGACATGCTCGGGATTCGAATCCCGCTAGGTATTTACAGCTAAGACAATAAAATCGCTCCTAAGTGCTTAAGACTAAATCGCAGTAATTTCCTGCCCGCTTGCGAGTTTGCTGTCGCCCTAAACGCTCGCGGGAATCTAAACTTCACGAATTACTAACGCGAGGATCGAGTATTTGCTTTCGCCCTATACTCGAATCCTATCTTCTATGAACGGCCTAAACGTTATTTAGCTGTCGCCCTAAACGTTTTTCCAAGCAATCACTTTAACACATAGACATATTAAAGCAACGAAACATATTCATAGAACGATAAATAGTCAATAGCACAAAGTCACGATAATATATGTCTTAACTGCGAATTATTCTAGCGTTCATCTAATCCCAAACACAACGGGATTTAGCTACTCATAATAAAGGGAAAAACTACGAAAGAATTGAAAGATAAAGCCGAAGACCTCATGATCTTTCCTACTGATGAATCTGGGGTGATCTCGGGGAAAGATCTCCGTTCTTCGTTAATTCGCCGTGGATTCTTCGTTGATCCCTCTCTTGCGCTCTGGGACGGGATTTCCTGTTCTTTTCGCCCTAATTTCGTCTCTGGATGATTGGGAATTGATCTCTGGTGAGTTCTGTCGTTTCTGGGTCGAATTTGGGCATTTTATACTGATTCCCGAGTCGGTCATGGCCTGGGACATGGGCCGTCACGGCCGTGACCATCATCGTCCGCGTCTCGTCACTTTCTGCCCCAGGTCACGGCCAAGTGCATTGAAGGTCACGGCCGTGACCATGATCAGCGCACCTCTCTGCCTCGCGTCACGGCCAGACGCGTTAAGCGTCACGGCCGTGACCGTCACCAGCGTCCTTCTCTATCGCCTACTGTCCCTCGTCACGGCCGTGACGCGTCTGGCCGTGACAGAGGGCAGTGTTGCCCATTTCGCTCCGTTTTGCCTCGTTTTCGCTCGTTTTCGCCCGAAACTCGTCCTAAGCTCCTTCAACAATCAAACAAGTGTAAATATATCGAATAAATGCGTAATTTAATTGCTAAAGCTCTATTATACCCTGAATAAATATTACGATAAACGCATTGAAATGCGTTTATCAAACCTCCCCACACTTAAGCATTTGCTTGTCCTCAAGTAATTTAAAAATCAGGTAAGGCATCAAACTAGGATAACGGCACGATTGTTCGCAATTTATCATCGAAGCTAGAAAGCACAAAAGGAATCAAGCAAACAATCACGGGCATTACACAAATGACTTGCACTTGTCGACCTGAATTTCCTTCGCACTGCTAATCGAGACTCATACCTCACAAGGATTCACTCAATTCACTCAAGTGTATAGGCTAGTATATGATGAGTCGCTCAATTCGTGCACTAGACCAACCCCTACCATAAACTTGCAAGTTAATCGCATTTCTACTATTCAGCGGGCAAGTATAAATCTGAGGGTCTTTTTAGGGAAATGGTCGAATAATCATGAAATGGCAAGTATAAGTAATGAAACTTAATCTTAGAGTTAGGACACGTGATCGAAAATCTTCAAAGAACACAGCATGATCAAACAGACAGTCACAGCCCAACATAAGACTCGACGTTCTCGCTCCGAAATCCTAGACTTTTCTGCTCGACCCTCTCAACTCAGTCCCCTTTCATTTTCTGCCCTTTCACCTTAGTCACGTTCTACTTTTATGCACTGCCCTTATTCCCTAAAACATCAAGGTTCGGCTTTTGTCGCAAAGAATACATCGTCACAGCGAATGCCGTGTACCTAGGGATACTTATTACCGAGACCTATATCTTGCCAAAGGGTTATGGGCAGGCTTATGCAAAATCGGGTCATTTCAGAAAACGGTCAAGTAAGGGACGAGTCATTTCATGAATAGCAGAGAAGAACATCAAATCATACACTGAAACAGTAACTCTCACGTTCGACTTCTGCTCTATTCTAATCAATTCAGGCTCATAAAATTTACGGGGCTTCTTCGGGTCAGTGGCTTCTATAACATATGAGGTAAGCAACGAATAGGCTCAGGCTCAACGGGACTAACTAATGGGGTTCGTCATGGTTAAGAAAATTTTGGCCCTGGACATGAATCCTAATGCCCTCGTCGTTTTCACGCTCGCACACCAAAACAGTTTCAACACGCATCAGACAGGCAAGTTCTAGAGAGATATAGACTAGGCACGTCACACAACCAAGAAAAATGAGCGTAAGCTCGTCAGGCTCAAACTCTCACACGAAACAGGGTCATGTGTACGGATCTCTGAAAACAGTGCTATATCTATTCAGGCAGATAAGATTCAATCAGTCATGCATGTCCTAATTGCTCACATAATTTCATAGAATGCAGACCAACTCGAGATAAGCGCAAACAATCATGCCTGATTCAGTAATTCATGCCTTTCCAACGGACTCAACGACACGTCATAAAAATTTAAAAATCCCCTCCCCACACTTAAGTCAGACGTTGTCCTCAACGTAAAAATAAAAGGAAGGGGAAAAAAAAATTTAAAAAGACGCGTGACTCCCCTGACGAATAAGGGACGTGCTCGTGAGGTAGTCGGTTTAGCGCGGGGCGGTCGTTTTGTTATCCGTTAGGCGTTGTAAGCCGTTATGCGTTTCCATGCGCTAGCTAGAGAGATAAATAGGCATAAAATAGAGTAGTCATAGATTAACTATAAACATAGTTATAAGCGTAGAGGTGGAAATAAATTCATAACACACGCGACTACTCAAACACGAAATGTCAATAAGAAGTAAAAGAAGAAATCCCTAAGGCGGTGGTGGCGGCGGCGGTGAGCGTTGCCTCGGGCGAAGGAGGTCTATCGATCGCCTGGACAGCTCGAGCGCCTGGTCCATGGCTCGTAGTGCCTCGTTGTAGCGGTCCAGCTCCTCCCTGTACTGGCGGTGGGCTTCCTCGTTCCTTCGCTCGTACTCCTCCTGTCGGCGCCGAGTCTCTTGCACGTCCTGTCGCAGCGCTTCGAGATCCGCTGCCGACGCGTAGGGAGCGACGCCGGATGACTCGCCGTGGTGGTACCCGGAGGAGTAAGAGGGCCCTGTAGCTGTCGTGTCTGTCTCCATTGGGTGGGGGCCCCCGAGGTAGAGCTGGTCATCAGGGACGGCTCCTTGGTCGGTCTGGCCGCGATACATCTCGTGCCAGGTGTACACCTTGTTGGTGCGAGTCCAGGTAGGCGCCTTCACCAGCATCTTCATCCTCACCAGCGCCTCCTCGTTCAGTGGGTGACGCCCTCCGACTATCTCCATTTCGGGCGCATTCGCTGGCCAGTAGCGTAAGCCCTTGATTACCTTGGTGATAGTGGGCCGACGGCGATCTTGCCGTGGCGTCGTGCTTCCGCCTGAGCACTGAAAGCGTGGGCCACCGCCATTCCTAAATTAATCCATTCGCCGCGGTGCAGATGGGTCAGGATGTACAGATCGCGGAGGGTGACTGCTCCGTGTGAGTCACCCCTTGGGGTAAGCGAGGTCGTCAGGAGGCGATGGATATATCGCAGGCCGGGGCTCTTCATCGCGGATGCCTTCGACGTCTTCGCGCTGTATGCCGGCTCGCCAGGTCGAGCGATTTCCTCCCAGCACCCCCGTTGTCCTTCTGGTGTCTGGAAGAATGTCGCGAAGTGCTGGTGTGGGGGCTCGGGGACTCCAAGTGCATCGCACAGACGTTCGGCTCTTATGACCTGCTCCTCGTTGAACGCCCGGAACCGGATTACCTGGTTGCCGGATTCGTCGTAGGAGAACGTGGCGAGGAACTCCAGGGTGAGTTCCTTGTACGCCGGTTCGTCGATCGCCAGGAAAGTGTTCCAACCACTGGTTGATAGGTAATGGGCGACCTGCTGGTCGATGTGGTACTTCGCCAGTGTCTCGTGATCGATCTGGTCCATGGCGATGAACTCCATGCTCTTCAGCTTGTTGTAGCGTGCCGCCTGGGCCTCGTCAGTGAACTGGCCCATGGCTTCCAGCATTGTCGTCGGGGGCCCGCGGCGACTCGAGCGAGAGGACGAGGCCACTGCGGATGCATGCGAACCTGGGGCACGGCTTTTACCCATAGTACCTGAAAGAAAAGATGTGAGTTCAACGAGACTAACGCAATTAAATTCAAAGCAGTTCGACTCGACCAAAATAACGGCGACGTAGTAACTCGCATATGCAAACACATGAAAGGCTCAAATTGGCATTTTATCGAACACGTGGCGTGCAACCAAAATCACTTCATCCAAATCCAAAATTGAATATGCTAATGCACCCAAATATATCATATTATGAATCGAGGTTAGTTAATATCATCAACGCAACGGAATGTACCAAATAATTTCAGAAATCCCCAATTTTGAAATTAGGGTTCGTCGTAAAAATCCCCAAAATTGAACCACGAATTCATGTAATCAAGCATACCCAAAGCGTTCATAGCATATATCTATCAATAAAGGGCAATAGAAACAACAATTAAACCCCAATTCGAAAAAGCCCCAATTTGAAAATTAGGGTTCGTCACAAAATTCGAAAAATCGCACCTAATTTCAACGAATTAAGCATACCCAATAGTACATATATCATGTAATGAACGATCCTACCCAAAAGATCAACAATTTTGACGAGATTCCCCACAACTTGGACGAAATAGTGCAAAGAGTAAGAAAGTCATACCTTCGAATTTTTGATGATAGGGGGGACGAATTGTGAGGTTTAGGTGGTGGATCGTCGGATTGGGGGAGGACGGTGGCGATTTTTTTTGGTGGTGGGGGTGGTGATTTTGGGTGGTGGGAGAGAAAGAGTCGCGAGAGAGAGAGAAGAGAGGAGAGAAATAGGAGAAAAGAGAGAAAAAAAAAATTTTATAAGTGAAAACGACTAGGTCACGGCCGTGACCTATATAGGTCTAAGCCGTGACCTTAGGCAGCGGCCTCTACTGCCGCTCGTCACGGCCGTGACATTAATGTCACGAGCCGTGACATAATCGTGGCGTTTTTTTTTTTTTTTTTTTAAATATAGGCGTCACGGCCGTGACTGCTTAAGCAGTTGGCCGTGACGAGAGGCAGTGAGTGCCTCTGCTGGGTGTCACGGCCGTGACTGCTTAAGCAGTTGGCCGTGACATGGGGCAGAAGGCTCGATGAGAGCTCCTTCTGGGTCACGGCCGTGATGGATTAAGCCTCTGGCCGTGACTCTTGGCAGTGTGCATCGGTATGCACGTCACGGCCGTGACTGCTTAAGCAGTTGGCCGTGACCGCCGAAAATATTTTTTTTTTTTAAGACATAAATAAAAATACCTGGGTTGCCTCCCAAGAGCGCTTACTTTACCGTCTTTAGCCGGACGTTTCGTTGATCGCTCAATTTTGGAAGTCCAAGTACAGTACTTCCTTCTCGGTCCCCTCTTCCTCGCCTGCGAGATAATGCTTCAACCTATGGCCGTTCACCTTAAAAGTACCCTATTCCGTTCCTGAAATCTCAACAGTACCATAAGGAAAAACACGGGTAACAGTGAACGGTCCTGACCAGCGTGATCTAAGCTTGCCAGGGAAGAGCCTAAGTCGAGAGTTAAAAAGAAGGACTTGATCCCCTTCCTGAAACTCTCGCCTTTGCCTAATTTTCTTATCGTGATAGGCCTTAGAACGTTCCTTGTACATGCGAGTGTTATCATAGGCCGATAAACGCCACTCGTCTAACTCGTTGATTTGGAGTTGCCGCTTTCCGCCGGCGTTCCCCAAATCAAGATCCAAGGACTTGATGGCCCAATATGCCTTATGCTCTATTTCTACGGGAAGATGACATGCTTTACCATAGACTAATCTATATGGTGTAGTGCCTATGGGGGTCTTATATGCAGTCCTATATGCCCAAAGTGCATCATTTAACTTATTTGCCCACTCCCTACGGTTCCCCTCTATGGTTTTCTCTAGAATACGTTTCAACTCACGGTTCACTACCTCGACTTGACCACTAGCTTGGGGATGATATGGGGTGGATAGGCTATGCTTAACACCGTAACGTTCTAACGTGCGTGAAAACTGGGTGTTACAAAAGTGAGTGCCTCTATCACTAATGATGCATCTAGGTGCCCCAAAACGTGAAAATAATGCTCGCAAAAATCTAACGACTACCCTAGCATCATTCGTGGGTAAGGCTTGCGCCTCGGCCCACTTAGAAACATAATCGACCGCAACTAGGATGTACTTATTATTGTATGAGCTAGGAAATGGACCCATGAAATCAATACCCCATACATCGAAAATTTCGCAAACTAAGATGAAGTTCTGGGGCATTTCGTCGCGTTTAGAAATATTACCTGCGCGCTGACACTGATCACAAGTGTCAACGTACCTTTGCGCGTCCTTGAAGATCGTGGGCCAGTAGAATCCGCTCTCCAACACCTTCTGAGCGGTACGATTTGCTGCATAATGCCCTCCGGTCGGTCCATTGTGGCAATGTCTAAGGATCTGCGTCGATTCCGGGGCAGCCACGCATCGCCGTATTACCTGGTCTGCACATCGCCTGAAAAGATACGGGTCTTCCCAAAAGTAGTACCTCAAATCAGAAAAGAATTTCTTCTTTTGCTGACTCGTGTATTCGTTTGGTAGGACCCTCGCAACAAGGTAGTTAGCGTAATCTGCAAACCAAGGGGTGTCGTCACTTACTACGTGTATCGCGTAGAGGTGCTCGTCTGGGAACCGATCGTGTATCGCCCTCTCGTTCTTATTGTATATCTCGGACTCCTCTAGTCGGGAAAGGTGATCTGCCGCTAGGTTCTCCGCACCCTTCTTGTCGCGGATCTCTATATCGAACTCTTGCAGTAGCAGGATCCACCGAATTAGTCTTGGCTTGGCGTCGGGCTTTGCTAACAAGTACTTGAGCAGAGTGGTCAGTAAAAACAATAACTTTAGACAGGATTAAATATGACCTGAACTTGTCGAAAGCAAACACGACGGCCAACAGCTCCTTCTCAGTGGTCGTGTAATTGGCTTGGGCTGCGTCTAACGTCTTACTCGCGTAATAGATTGTCCTGAAGTGGTTGTCCTTACGCTGCCCTAGCACGGCCCCAACTGCATAGTCACTAGCATCGCACATTAGTTCAAAGGGTAGCCCCCAGTCGGGGGCAACCATAATAGGCGCTGCGATAAGTCTCTCCTTAAGTAAATTGAAAGCATGCAGGCATTCGTCATTGAAATCAAACGGGGCATCTTTCTCTAACAATCTAGACATAGGACGTGCGATTTTAGAAAAGTCTTTGATAAATCTACGATAAAATCCCGCATGTCCTAGAAAACTTCTAATCGACTTCACGTTCGAGGGAACAGGCAATTTTTCTATCGTCTCTAACTTAGCTCGGTCCACTTCGATTCCTTTAGAAGAAATCTTATGACCGAGAACAATACCCTCTCGAACCATGAAATGGCACTTTTCCCAATTAAGTGCCAAATTCGTTTCCTCGCATCGTGCGAGCACGAGCTTCAGATTCGATAAACATGCATCAAACGAGGAACCGAAAACAGAGAAGTCGTCCATAAATACCTCCATTACCTCACCTACCAGTTCGTCGAATATGACCATCATGCATCGCTGGAAGGTGGCTGGGGCATTGCATAATCCGAATGGCATCCTTCGGTATGCGAACGTTCCGAACGGGCACGTAAACGTCGTCTTCTCCTGGTCCTCGGGTGCTATAGGAATCTGTAGATAACCTGACAAACCATCAAGGAAACAATAGAATGAGTGACCTGCTAGTTTTTCTAACATCTGATCAATAAAAGGTAGGGGAAAATGATCTTTTCTCGTCGCATCATTCAACTTCCTGTAGTCTATACAGACGCGCCATCCGGTCACAGTTCTCGTCGGGATCAGTTCGTTCTTGTCGTTGGTGACGACCGTCATGCCTCCCTTCTTTGGGACTACTTGGACCGGGCTGACCCATGCGCTGTCTGAGATGGGATAGATCATCCCCGCGTCTAGCAGCTTGATTACTTCCTTCTTGACAACGTCCTTCATGTTGGGATTGAGGCGCCTTTGACGTTGAGCGACCGGCTTGAAGTCATCCTCCATGAGGATCTTGTGTGTGCAGTAGCTGGGATTGATACCCCTTATGTCGGATATCTTCCATGCCAGGGCCTTCTTGTGCGTCTGCAACACGTCTAAAAGCTGACCCTTCTGCCCATCATCGAGGTTTGAGGAGATTATGACCGGCAGCCCTCCATTATTGTTCAGAAACGCGTACTCGAGGTGGTCGGGCAGCGGCTTCAATTCTAGGACCGGCGGTTCCTCAACTGAGCTCTTCTCCTTGTCCTCTTCGCTGCTTTCATCGATGGCTACAATAGGCTCGTCGACTTCCTCCCCACACTCATCGATTGCCATAAGCGTGTGTATGTCGTGATCGCCGACCTGTGACAGACCTTGCACGGAAAAGAGAAAGTCGTGCTCAAATACGTCTAAGAAATAACACTTATCATCCTGCTCGCTACTCTTTTTCATCGAGTCGGCCATATCAAAGGTAACCTTTTCCCCATCTACCGTCAAGGTTAACGTCCCGTTCCTAACGTCTATCATGGTCTCCCCCGTGGCTAAGAATGGTCTACCTAAAATCAAGGGGACATTTTCGTCTTCCTCCATATCTAAGATAACGAAATCTGCGGGAATCACAAACTTATCTACTTTAACTAAGACATCCTCGATAACACCTCGAGGGTACTTTAACGACCTATCCGCTAATTGGAGGCTCATCCTAGTGGGTCGTGGCTCGCCTAGTCCTAAACGCTTAAACATAGAATACGGCATAAGATTAATACTAGCGCCTAGGTCTGCTAACGCACGCTCAATCACTAAATCTCCTATGAGACAGGGAATAGTAAAACTCCCTGGTCTTTTAGCTTCTTAGGAATCTTGCTTTGGAGGATCGCTGAGCACTCCCCTCGTAGGCAGACGGTGGAGACGTGTTCGAGCTTCCTTCTGTTCGTCAGCAAGTCCTTCAAGAACTTGGCGAAGCTGGGCATCTGCGTAATAGCTTCAACAAAAGGTAAGTTAATATGTAATTCCTTACACATACCCATAAATTTACCAAACTGCGCCTCGTTCTTGTCCTTTTTCAGTCGGGCCGGGTACGGGATCTTCGGTTGGTACGGCTTCACCGGTGGCCGCTGAATCTCCGTCACCTTATCCTTTTCGGGCTCGACCTTCTCCTTCTCAGCGTCGGCCTTCTCGGCGTCGTCACCCCTGACCTCCTCAACTTCGGGCTCGTCGTGGCTCTCGAAGTTGGTATTCTCCTTGGCCTTCTTTTTGGCGGGCACTTCTTGTAGTTCTCGCCCGTTCCTCAGCGTCACTGCCTTGCAGTATTCCTTGGGATTCGGCTCGGTGTAGCTCGGGAGCGATCCCTGAGTGCGCCCCGCCAACTGCTTCGCGATCTGGCCCATCTGTTGCTCCAGTTTCTTGAGCGAGGCGTCCGTGTTCTGAGCACGCAAGTCATTCGCCTCCATGTACTCCTCCATCTTCGTCATTCGGCTCTCGTGGGCTGCGGTGGTGCTGCTGAAGTTCGTGAGAAGCGTCTTCATCATGTCCTTCATCTCCCTCATGTCGTCGGATCCTCCCGCGGGCGCGTTCTGGTATTGTCGTGGTGGCCCGTTTTGGAATCCGGAAGGTCGGGGCTGAAATCCTGGTGGTCCTTGGCTCTGATGGTTCTGATTCCCGTACGCCAAGTTAGGATGTGCCCGAGGCTGGAAACTTCGCTGCCCACCTTGATAATTTCCCATGTAATCAACATGCTCATGCGGCTGGCCAAGCTGGCATTCTGAGGTCTCGTGGGCTGCTCCGCAAATTCCGCACAAGGCCACATAAGGGGTGTGCTGCGTCGGTGTGGTAGTGGCCACGGCGTTCACGGGCTGAGTCTGCCCGGACTTGGGAAGCAATGCACCAATCACCGTCTGCAACTGAGAGTTCGTCGAGGCGAGTTGTTGCTGGAGCGCCTCGATCTTAGCGTTAGTGGCCGTCTCCTCGCTCACTCCAAATACGCCTGTCGTCTTCATCCTGGTATTTCCCCTCATGAAACTGTTCCTCGAGTAGTCCTCAATCAAATTCCACGCGTCGGTGGCGTTGAGCTTCACGAGCCCTCCTCCTGCGGCTCCGTCTAACATATGGACCGTCTGATCGTTGAGCCCCTCGTGGAATCGGTTGATCTGGGCCGCCTTCGACATCCCGTGCTGTGGGCATCTCTTCAATAACGCCTTGTAATGCTCCCACACCTCGTAGAGATTTTCAGACTCCTTCTGATGGAATAAAGAGATTTCTGTCTTCAATCGTAGCACCTTCGAAAGTGGGAAGTAATGGCCGATAAACGCGGCTCGCAGCTCCTCCCAGGTGGTAATCGAGCGGGGTGGCAGCATCTCAAGCCAATCCTTGGCTCTGAACTTCAAAGAGAATGGGAACAACATGAGCTTAATCGCGTCGCCCGGAACACCATTGATTTTGATGGTGTCGGTGACCATCAAAAACGCCTTCAGATGGGAGTAAGGATCGTCATCGGGGTTGCCCTCGAACTGGGCCGTCTGGAAAATCATCTGAAGCCAAGAGTGCTTCAGTTCAAAGTTGTTGTTCTCGATCGGCGGAATGACTATCGCCGACTCCGTACCGCCTAGCGCGGCATTCTTGAGGAGGTCCTGAAGTGATGGTTCCTCCTCGGGAATGTTATGGACGGGCACTCAGTGCCTCTACACGTGAATTCTGAATGGATTCCTGCGAACTATCCTCTGAATAGCTAACTAAGTGGTCCTGAGAGCTAGTGGATGCTCCTTCAGTATCGTACTTCAGTTTTCTTCGCAACTTTCGTTCGAAATCCGGGTCGGCTTCAACGATGGGGCCCGATGGATGGCTTCGGGTCATTCACCGCTGAATCGCACCTTCAATGAGTGAGAAATAGAGATTAGCGAAAAGTAAACAAATACGACGAATAAAAATACGAAATCAATAACGACGCAGGAAGACAACTAATGCAAATAACACAATTAACGCAAACAGTAAAAGCAAAGAAAACGTCGAAATCACAGTGGCTAAAGTACCGAACTACGGTGTTCCTAATATCAATTTATTCCCCGGCAACGGCGCCAAAAACTTGATCGACACGTAGTGAGTGATGAAAGTGCGACAAGTGATAAAATAAAACGTAAACCTAATTACTATCACCGACGTGCGATAGGCAGTGAACCCATCGTTTGCAGTGCAGTAAAGTGAGTAAACGAGTATCGAACACAAGGAATAAATCAAGTACTAGTAATGACCTAATCGACTCGATATTTAGCCTAAAGAAAATACGCAAATTGTTTGACGACTCAACCTAACGGACCACTCCTAATTCAATCAGAAATTCAAAGGACGCGACTAACTGATATGAGAGTTTTCAGATGATAAAGACGTGCTCGGGATTCGAATCCCGCTAGGTATTTACAGCTAAGACAATAAAATCGCTCCTAAGTGCTTAAGACTAAATCGCAGTAATTTCCTGCCCGCTTGCGAGTTTGCTGTCGCCCTAAACGCTCGCGGGAATCTAAACTTCACGAATTACTAAGGCGAGGATCGAGTATTTGCTTCCGCCCTATACTCGAATCCTATCTTCTATGAACGGCCTAAACGTTATTTAGCTGTCGCCCTAAACGTTTTTCCAAGCAATCACTTTAACACATAGACATATTAAAGCAACGAAACATATTCATAGAACGATAAATTAGTCAATAGCACAAAGTCACGATAATATATGTCTTAACTGCGAATTATTCTAGCGTTCATCTAATCCCAAACACAACGGGATTTAGCTACTCATAATAAAGGGAAAAACTACGAAAGAATTGAAAGATAAAGCCGAAGAACTCATGATCTTTCCTACTGATGAATCTGGGGTGATCTCGGGGAAAGATCTCCGTTCTTCGTTAATTCGCCGTGGATTCTTCGTTGATCCGTCTCTTGCGCTCTGGGACGGGATTTCCTGTTCTTTTCGCCCTAATTTCGTCTCTGGATGATTGGGAATTGATCTCTGGTGAGTTCTGTCGTTTCTGGGTCGAATTTGGGCATTTTATACTGATTCCCGAGTCGGTCACGGCCTGGGACATGGGCCGTCACGGCCGTGACCATCATCGTCCGCGTCTCGTCACTTTCTGCCCCAGGTCACGGCCAAGTGCATTGAAGGTCACGGCCGTGACCATGATCAGCGCACCTCTCTGCCTCGCGTCACGGCCGTGACGCTCCGTCACCAGCGTCCTTCTCTATCGCCTACTGTCCCTCGTCACGGCCGTGACGCGTATTGCGTCTGGCCGTGACAGAGGGCAGTGTTGCCCATTTCGCTCCGTTTTGCCTCGTTTTCGCTCGTTTTCGCCCGAAACTCGTCCTAAGGTCCTTCAACAATCAAACAAGTGTAAATATATCGAATAAATGCGTAATTTAATTGCTAAAGCTCTATTATACCCTGAATAAATATTACGATAAACGCATTGAAATGCGTTTATCAACTCACAGTATTACTATTGCACTATCGACGGTAGGGGGGGCTAGGGAAACCTAGGCCGCCCGACGCCGCCGTCTTATCTTGAGGCAGGAGGAGCGGCCTAGGGAAACCTAACGTAGGCCACCGAGAGTGTAGCACTGCCATATTATTGATGCGGTAGGAGCGATCTAGATGGTGCGACCTAGGGAAGCTAGCGTAGGCGACCGCGTGGCAGAAGGGACCACGTGGAAAGGAGCGACCTAGGAAGATCTAGAGTAGGCTACCCAGCATAGGCCACTGTCACTTGATTTATGGAGCTCTTTGTGGTGCATAGTAGGTTAGCCACGATCCCGGAGTGTGAGATAAAAGTATGAGGAAGCATTTTCATGAGGTCGAGTCGCATGTGTGAATCTCACGAGGATTGCATATTCAATCATTATATATGATTTTCGCTTCCTGGGCTTCTAGCTCATATAGTTCATGCGTTGTAGGTCAGCGTGATTATGCGGGGCTAACATAGATACGGGGTTGGTCGTTCGAGCTTCCACGGGCTTTTGAAGCGACTGTACATGGATGACGACCTGTGTGACGAGCGAGTCTCTTTTACTGCGTGTGTTTTGCAGTCGTGAGTGCTTATATAATATATATATATATATATATATATATATATATAGAGAGAGAGAGAGAGAGGGGGAGAGGTCGGTGTTCTTTTAATATTATGAAGTTTGTTGGGGCATACTTTGTTTTATTGAGTCGAGTCGAGTAGTTTCAAGTCGTTGGGGTGCCTTATAATGTCTTGAGGTTTATCTGAGTCGTGCTTTTGTTGTGGAGGTTTCTTGTCGACGGTTTGCGTATAAATAAAATTATCCTTTTTTTTAATATTCGTGATTTTGAGTATCTTTTCTTTCGTTTTATGTTCTTGGACGAGTTTTAAATAAAGTTGCGTAAATTATTTTTGTGGAATTATATTTTACGGGTGAGTTTGGGGTGGTCGTCTCACCAACCTTCAATCATTGAAATTGAGAATTGCTGTCAAATCAGGAAGTGCTAGTGCACCAAATTAGTGGAGAAAGTAAATATCCATGCTTCTCAAATGGAACACGCTCACGTAAAGGACAAAAGAACGGGTAAATTTATCGTATGATTGGAGGTTAAGGAAGGGCATGTCGGCGTTGAGAAAATATTTGTCGTATTGGACGCCCAACTATCTGGTTTTCATCCATGGTTCGTCGACATTTTCTCGTTTTTCTTGGGTGTTCTTTTAGAAAATAAATATGAGGTTTTCTCTAAAATATGTGAATTCAAGGAGCAAATGGAGAAAGAATTTCAGCTGCAAATACACTTGCGCACTGATACGCTGACGCCGTTTTGCTTGCGCACTGATGATCAGTTCACAAATTATTTGCAAGACACATCGTATTCGACATCAAATGACATATCCGGACACTCCGTAGCAAAACGGAGTTTTTGAACTTAAGCCGTATCTGACTTCCGTTTGTTTATCGTCACTACATATGAAGAAACTTCCAAGGGAATTATGGGCAATGGCTTTCTTATCGGCATGTCATGTCTCGCGAAGGAAGCATAGACGAATATGTACGGTTGGGATCCTCTATTCCACTTTCTGTATTCCACTCCGTATTCCAACGAACGAAAATCGTTACACCTCCCCCGACAAGTGTTAAAACACACATAAACATCATTACCACTATGATTTCATTACAACAAGTTTAAACAAAAAAAAACCTGATTATTACTTATTTTTTTAATATGGAGTAGAAAAAATCAGTATTATATATTAAAATAGAAAAATACGTAATAATGAGGTTGTTTTTTTATTTAAACACTTGTTGTAATGAAATTCATAGGTGTAATGATGTTTATGTGTGTTTTAACACTTGTCGGGGGGGGGGGGAGGTGTAACGATTTTCGTTCGTTGAAATACGGAGTGGAATACAGAAAGTGGAATAGAGGATCTCAACCCGAATACGTATCGAACACAAATATTATACCGATGCAATAACAATGTAAGAGACTAAATTGGATTTGATTCCTCTACACCGAGACATAGACAACTTATTATAGTTCAATCCCGATTATTTATTTTTTCTTCACTTTTTATTGATATGTATTTATTTATATGGTAAGGTTGTAGTACTGTAAGTTGTTGTAGTTATGTATTTTATTTTTTTTATTTTCTTAGAAGGAAAAGGGCTCTTTATCCATGGGGAGTTCCCAATCGACTTCCTATAGTGTAACTGTCGCCTACCCACAGGCAAGTAGAACGCGTGTGTTTCCTTCCACCACCTCTCTACGAGAGCCGTAATCAAGTGTGGATCTATTTGATATCCAATTATACAAACCGTAAAACGATATTGTATCCAACTTCTCCAGAATACGACTGTGCAACGCTTTTCAAACCCTTGACGGTCAAGGGAGTGTCTAAGGCTCCGAATTGGATACCACATCGCTACAGCGATGACTATCCTGAAATATCAACAATGAACGATCGATCGGACCGTAAATTCGTCCGTATCAATCCTAATCGAACGTCTACAAGTCAATATCGCAACAAATACAGCAAACTAGCACAATCAACACATAAAAAGAATCAGACATCAAAAAAATTAACCAATCAAACTAGAAACCTTAAATTAGGGTTCAAAATTGGGGAAATTCTTAAATCGAAACAAATATCAAAATTGATGTGTTATATCACAAATTCGACAATATTTAAAGAAAATACCCAACTCAAAAGTTTATGATACGAACATTAATCGAAGATGACGAGGAAGAAGTATGATTGGCCGTTTGTGAATCGCCGTTGCCGTGGGAGGTTCGTCGGTCTTCGTCACGGGATCGGAAGAAGACGAAGTGAGGGGCGTCGCGTCGCGAGGAGAAGACGAAGTGAGGAGGAAGAGAAGAGATCGGGTCTATTGAACCCGCGCCGCGGTTATTGGATGCATCGTAGACGCGATGCTTGAGTTATTGGGCCAATGATTGGTCCAACTTTTTTTTTTTTTTTTAACTGGCCCGGCAAGGTTATTAGACGCGACGTCGCATCTACCCAGGATTTGCTCGATTTTGTTAAATTTACGCAAAATTACCCTACTTTTTAATATTGAATACGCACTATTTTAATAAAAAAATTCAAGAAAATAATGGTTGAATTGAACCAAGGTTTATACGGTGTCAAGTCAAATAGAAACGCAGTGTTGTTGAGTGCACGCGCCTACGAAGGAACGTCAGACCAACGTGGCCATCGCAAGTACACATTTGTCGGCAAAGTCTATTATATACCAGTGTGTTCTCTTACACATGAACACACGTCTGACTTTTCTGTACAAAAACCCTTTTGACTATTTCCATAGTCAACCAACTCAATAGAAATAAATATCCTTATTCCTTTTCCACTCATTTCTTTACAAAAACCCTTAATTCCTCTCTCAACCCTTACCCCACCTCGGAAAGTCAGCGCCTTCTTCTTTTGTCTCTTTTACCTCTCTCCTCACCACAAAAAAAAAGCGGAGAAAAGAAAAACGTAATGGATGCCGCCGACTGGGACCTTCACGCGGTGGTCAGAAGCTGCGCCGCCGCATCCAACGCCGCCGCTGCCTGCTCGACAGCAGCAACAGCCACCGTTTCCCACCAAGCATGGACAAACTTTTCTATTACAAGCTGTCAAGATCCCTTTTCTCCAAGGACATACGCTGAAGCTTCAGACTTGCACGAAATTTACAAGCCCTTTTACCCAAATCCAAGGCAGCAACAGAGTAAAGCGACTAACAAGATAACAGCGCTTTCTCCTTCTCAGAGTTTGCCCATTTCTCCACTCTCTGTTCTTAATGGATTAACAGATCTATCCTGCGAGCAACAGATGAAATTTATGAACGGCCAAACGCAGCACATAGTTTTCGAGCAATTCCCTACGCAAAAGCAACACCACTCTCTTTCTGTGGCTAACGGCTCTAAACCTTGTCCGAGGAGCAAGAAAAGGTCTGGTCTTTTCCTTTTTCTTTCTAGTTTTTCATTATCATCATTCGTCTTCTTGGATGAAGATGTTCTGATTTGTTTTTGTTTGTCTGAAATTTGGGTTCAGGAAAATCAGTTTGAAAAAGGTTTGTCGTGTTCCTGTGGAGCAGCTATCTTCAGACTCGTGGTCTTGGAGAAAATATGGACAGAAACCCATTAAAGGCTCACCTTATCCTAGGTTTTTTCTTCATTTATTACCACTGTTCCCTTTTCCTTCTTATTACTCACACTGTGCTTGCCGAAGATAGCAATATTCACTGTTGTTTCATACTACAAGCTGCTTGAAAAAAAAAAAAAAAAAAAGAAGGAAACCTGGAATCACTTCTCATATTTGCTAATTTTGTTCGCCTATTTCTTAATTCATGGCACTGATGAGTAGATTAGCAATGACGAGATTGAATAGCTAATCCGAGATTGATTGCCGAAAGAAAGAAAAAAAGAAAGAAATAGGAATTCAAACTCTCTTATTCATAAGGTTAATATGGGAACTGGGACTGTATCTAGCTTGGGCTTGCTCTGTTTTTTTTTCACAATAATGTTTTGATAGGATGGCTAAAACTAAATTGTAAAAGATTCATCTCATCTCATTTGCATTTTTTTTCCTTAACAAAAAAAACAGGGGATACTACAAATGCAGCACATCAAAGAGTTGCCCGGCGAGAAAACAAGTGGAGCGCGACAGATCAGACCCATCGACGTTCATCGTCACGTACTCGTCGGAGCACAACCACGCAATGCCCACTCACCGGAGCTCCCTCGCCAGAACCACCAGGACCACCATCACCGCCGGCGGCGGCAGTGCCGCCACTTCCGTGGGCGGTGATATCCCATCTCCGCCGTCTAGCAGCTCAGAGAAATTCGAGATCGAGGCCGAAGATGAAGACGACGCTTTGGCGATTAAAGATTCCGACGTCCCCCTCGACGATGATTTCTTTGCGGGTTTGGAGGATTTGGCGGGTCCCGAATGCGGGTTGGATGGTTTTGGACAGCCTTATGAGGATTGATGGTAAGAATGGCTTGGGATGTCTTTGTCAAGAAGATGGTGTGGATTCATTAGGGTTAGAAGGGTGGGAGAATAAGAAGCATATGTATGGATGGTGAAGTGGTGAGTGGAATTTTTATTTTTTTTTGGTTTTGGGTCATTGTAGAGATTCCAATGATATGATTGACCTGAAAAAAAAAAAAAAAGAAAGAAATTGGGAATCATTTTATCATTTTATAGATAGATGCTAATGCTAAGCATATTTTGTAACGTGTAGGTGTAGTTGTGTGAAGAATCTTTGCACTTGTGTCCTTTTGTAATGGCTGTTTGTGGCGTGACGTTTGACTATTTCTTTCTTTTCTTGTGTATACTAATTTGGTGCCTGCGTCGTTGTAATGGTTGATTAGTGTTAGTTTCCGTCAGTTACGGGTCGAGATCCGTTAAACCGTAATAAGATCTTCATTCAGATGATTCTCATTTGGGTTTTGAACTGACGATTATGGTTCAACTTCAAACTAGTTTAACATGCAGTCACGATTTCAACCGCCACGAAAAAAAAAAAAAAAAAAAACCGACTACAAATCGTAGTCTGATGGACCCCATTATTTATTACAACCTAAGAGCATCTCCAACCGAGAAACGCAATCTCAAACGCAAACGCATTCCCAAAGTACTCAAAATGCAGTAATTTATCTTCAACCGAAAACCTCATTTTCAAACTCAAAGTATTATTTTGAAATATTCTCTGTTATACCAACTTTTATAAATTTTCAATACTATCCCGTAGTTTATAAGTTTTCAAACTAATATTTTTTTACAAATATAAAAACAAAAATAAAAAGCTTCTATGAAATTTTTAAGACATAAAAACATATATAAGGGCTAGTACACAAATAAAAACAACTTTTTATAGTAATATCTATTTAATTATTTTATATGAGCTCTTTAATAAACAAAATAAATAAAAAGGGTTTATGTGCAAATTGGAAAGTACAAACGCATAGCTTGAGATAGAACGCATATATGCAATTTAATGATGAGAGAAAACGCATTATGAGTTGTGATTTGGAGTACCATTGGAGCATATTTTCTATATTTTTGGATTATCCAATACTTGGAGGTGGTCTAAGAAACTAAACTGAAAAGTGTTTTCGTTTTACAATATTGATACCCCCGTTAACTTGGCAGGGATGAGGACGAGATTCTCGTAAATTGCCAGTGGCGTTTTCTATGCTTTTATATGTTTTCAATTTTCTTTAGTTTTTAGTTTGTATTATTTTTCTTTTTACATTTTCATTTTTAATTTATATTTATTGTATTCTTTTATTCATTACTTTTATTCAATATGTTTATTTTTTCATAATTTTATTCTCTCTTTTGATAATTTATTATTTTATATATATTATTTAATCCTCTCTTTCATTTTTAGTATTTTAATTAATTTTTCTTTTAGACAGTTTTATTTCATTATCACTTTGTTTTCATTTTATTATATTTAATTTTTCATTTTTTTCTTGGAGGGAGTATTTTTTTCTCATTTTCTGATGTTAATTTATAATATTATAAGTCTTTACAATCACATGTCGACACGTGGATTTTGCCTTTTCTCCGTTAAAAAAATATTAAAATAGTCGAGACATTAAAGTACATTGGCTAAATGATGAGTTCGATATTTTCGAGACGTTAGCAATGTATGAAGAAGGAAGGTATCGTCAAGTTCCATTAAAATTTAGATATTGACTAATATCTACACTCTAATTAGGAAAAATGTGTGAAAATATGAACTCAACTATATTGACCGTTGAAAACTGATGCTGTAGCAACGTTACATTTGATGTCTAGGATTTATTAATTTTCATATAGCTAAAACCATGAGAGTGTGTTTGGCACGTAGAATTCACGGCCGAAAAGAAAAATGCAAGGAAAATGAAATGACAAAGATAGAATCATTGTACATTACGCATCGTGTGCCGTTACGCATAATCTTTCCGTTGCGCATAAATTCCTCATACCAAACACAGCCTAAGAAAAACAACAGAAAAATATCGCAAATAGCTGAAAAATAAAAACGCGACCAAAGCCACGTGCGCTTTTCTTTTCACCCGAAGGCGACAAGGGAGGCGGCGACGGGCATACGAGCCCGAACTCATCTCCCCGACACCTGGCGAATATGTGCCCCTGGCTATAACCCTCATATCGATAGATATAACTGAACATTGTCATTTGGCAATCGTTCGACTGGTCGTTTAGTTGCTCCGCAAAGGGACAAACGAACTGCTTGAAGGCGGAGCAACACATGTCCAACGGGTAAGAAGGTCCCTTGCACTGGCTCGTCAATATCGTGTAGTTTTGGTTCTCGAAGTCCACCGGGCAACCTAGGAAAGCCAGTTTACGACCAACACAATCTGATTGTTTTATTGCCTAAACTTCTTTTACGGTGCGTTTGGCTTGCAGATTCGGTTAGGAAAAGAGAAGAAGATGCGTCAAGGTACAACGATCGAAGCAAAGAGTATCGTTGTTCGATGCATGACTAAATATTCCGTCGTGTTTTCCACACATGAACTCTGCATACTAGACGCACATTTAGCGGCTAGGAAACTCGATTTCTCTTCTTGTCTATGATTTTAGGTTCTAGCAAGATAATGGAATTACAAAGCAATATGAATGTTGAGATTATAAAAAACTGGGTGTTGTCCCCAAATTAAAGCTGTGAGATTCTCTTACATAACGAGAGACAAGTTTACATATCATCGTTTTAGGATGAAGTCTCAATTTCTAATGAAGGGCTTGGCTTACCTTTAGGAATTTGAAGAAGCTTCCTTTCACTTGATGCATAAGGCCCAAACACACCATCTGCATCTCGTTTATTCTTACGCAAATGATAACAACGTTAAGATTTTTAATGCAAGCAGTTCAAGAAAATTATCAAACCTGAAATGAACGTCGTTGAAGCAGAGAGGGCAGACGCAAGTGAGAAGCACACAAGAATAACCAAAGAACACCTTATCTGGGGAGGATCCATCAGTTTTCTGTATACGGGGATGAACATACCTTTTTCAAGATTAACTTGTAATAAGATCGAACTTTCTCAACTTAGATTCAAGCTGTTGTTGTTGATCTATGCACCTCTGCCAAAAATTTAGGGACAGATGACTAGAAATATCTATGAGCGGGTTCGTCGTCTGTATTTGAGACAACAAGTCCACACAACACAAAAAAGCTAGCTTTTTATTTATTTATTTATTTATTTATCTATTTATTTATTTATTTCCCAATTCAGCTTGTGGAAAAACTATTTTCTTTTCCACGACCTTTACGTTTGTCGTTATTTCCCACGCATCTGATGAGGACAAGGAAATTCCATTTGGTCTATGGTATTTTTATTATTAATTAATTTATCGAACATCTACACATAAATAACTAAATGGATAAAATTTTTACACATAGGTACCCATGTCAGATAATTTTACAAATATATACCCGATTTAATTTTTACCAGTTTCTTCAGTCATGCCGTACCTTCCTCTGTGTGTGGCGTACCATAACATGTTGATGTATGGTACCTAAATGTGTTCGTACGGCGTACCTATGTTTTAAATAGGGCGTACCTAAATGTGCTAATACGGCGTACCATTTTCTATTATATAGGGTACCCAAATGTGTTGATATAGGGTACCAGAATGTGTTGTATGGCGTACCTGCGGCGGACCGGGTACCTATCTGCACAAAATTTTGTTAGGTACCTACATATAAAAAATTCTGACAGGGTACTAAGTTACAAGTTTTTTTTACCGATGGGTATTTATGTGTAACGACCCCATTAATTTGTCGCTCTCAGAAAACAATCTCAATATACATATATTATATGTATATTTCAATGAAGGAAGCCAAAATTATTAGTGCGGAGTGTGATAGCGGTACTTTCATGTTTTTATTATATTTGTTTTTTAATGCATTACAAATTATTATTATGACACGTGACATCATTTGATGATGCATACATTTGCGTAATACTATAAAATATATTTCAATGAAGGAAGCCAAAATTAATGCTATACTTTACACAAATATTAACTTCAATTGAGTTATTAAATTAAAAGTTGTAGTACAATACTAAAAACTACAGTCTCACAACACTTCTCGCTTCTGTGCGATATGCTGTGTAGCAAGATTTGTGGTGCTTTTTTTTTCTTTCGGCATTTAGAGGGATTCGAATAACTATTCTCTTTTTTCGCTCTTTTAGCGGTTTCGGTTGAGAATTGATCTAGTTTAACTGACTACCGGTTCTCAATCTGACAGTGAAGTTCAAATGCGAAAGTTATCAGGCACTCAGCTGTGAATTTGTGCGCTGTGAGTTGTGTGAAGAGTGGTTTGCCAGTGTGTATGCACAAATTTTTTTCTGAAAGTTCGCATGCTAACTCCTTCTAAATATCCACTTATTTCCATGAAATAATTATATTTACTAGAAGACTTTGCTTCAGTAGCACCGATTTTACGATCCACCTGGTTAAACTCTTCTCACCGGATTCGTAGTATCTTATTCCTCAAGCTATTTGCTTCAACGAAATTCACATTCTGTTGGACGTGGAACTACCTTGGTATGTTTAGAATTTAAAATGATCTAAGTTCTACTCGATGAACTTTCAAACAACTTCTCACTTCGTCTTAGTTTATATCTTGCATAAAGGGTGGTCTTCAACGTGTGCTCAGTGATAGGGGTGCTCTTCGATCCAGCACTCCTTTTGATCTAGTAATCTAGAAAGGTCAGCTTTCGAGATATGGGGCAGATGAGTGGGAGAGTTTTGAGGTCAAAGGTAGTGTACGGAGGAAGTAAAAATGGCCCCGACAACGAGATGTTTGAGGAGGCGAGACATTGTTTGTGGCCGACCAGGGGACACGTGGAGGGCACCGATTGGAGGAATCCAGTCATACAATTGTGTCGTCAATATAACCTAAAATAGGAAATTGGAAGTGAATCAGATCGAATGATTTATGCTGCGGGCAAATTGCTTATAATTAGATCTGCTTGCATGCACGGTCCCATGCTATGCAGCGCGGGAACCCTGAGATTACGTGCGGGACCCGTGCGCCTGCACGCACGCGTCCTCACCGCTATCAAGCGGGTCTTTCTCTAGCATGCACGGGTCCCCTGCTATTATGTGCGGATCCCCAGCGCTAGCACGCACGGGTTTATGCACGAGCTAGCACGGGTCCCGTACTATGTTGTGAGGGTCCCCTACTGTGTTGCGCAGGTCCCCTGATTATGTGCGGGCCCGCACCATTAGCACGCATGGGTCCCCAGCGCAGCATAGCACGAGTTTCTGTGTTAGCACGCATGGGTCCCCAACGCAGCATAGCACGAGTTTCTGTGCTAGCACGCATGGGTCCCCAACTATGTTGTGCGGGTCCCCTGCTATGCTGCGCGGATCCCCTACTATACTTTGCGGGTCCCCTACGCAACAAAGCACGGGTCCAATGCGCCTCCTGTGCTTGCCCCATAAGCCTCCTGCACTTCCACGCACGGATCCCCTGAGCTTCAATGCACGGATCCCCTACTATTGCAAGCACGGTACCATGTGCTTGGAATTAGGGTACCCAACAGCAGAATTAGGGTCTCGTACGATGTAGACGACAGACTCTTCATTAATAAAAAAACTTCACTTTTTCGGATCTCGCGTGAATGCTTGATCGATTTTGCAGCAAACAGTGAAATGAATGCTTTCTTCAGAAACATTTATTTACTTTACTTTATTCTTTCTATTTCAGATTCTACAGTAAACCTCTGTGAAAAGCTGAATTGTTGTTGATTGCCATTAAAGAAGGGTAAAATTGTGTTTTACGCATAGTTAGTAAGGGTATATTGTCGTTTAACGTTCAAGATGCTATTTTTTTTTAACGTGAACCAAGTCATTTTCTTAAGTATTCCGCTAGTTGTCTAATCCAAACACGCCCTTAACAATAAAAAGAAAACCTCTCTTCGCCACAATGAATTGAACGTGTAAGATTCCGAACCTTCTTTTCTTGGTTGGCGGCTTCGTGCCCACGCCACGAATCTCACTAATTAATATGCATTTCTGAATTCTCATTTTTTTCCTTTTTCCCACCGTGGAAAGCCCAATTTTCATGCAACACGGACGAGATAGATAGACATAGGCGGCACATTACAGAAGACGAACGAATTACTGGGGAGAAAGATTCCACGTTTTGGATGGTGGGTTCGCCGAAACAAGGCCTGCCTTCATGGGTCGGAATGGCGACAGCGAAAACAAAAGTGGAAATAGACAAAAGCGTTGTAAGAGAAGAGTCGACGAGTGGGGAACCATCGGCGACGAGCAGAGCTGCTGTTGCTGATGGCGATTTGAGTTTTGGGGAGAGGGCATTTTCAGCTGCAGGTGCCGCCTTTATATCTGCAATCATTGTAAACCCTCTCGATGTTGCAAAAGTGGGTTTTACTTCACTTAATTCCTCCCTATTTCTTTCTACTTATTCATTAATCTATGTCTGTTATACAGCGCAATTGCGGGTTTTTTTTATTGGATTTTGTCGTTTCAATTTCGAGTATGGCTATATGCCGTTTTCTCATTTCTGTTTGAGAGTGAGTTCGTTGAAAAATGGTTCTTATATACGCATAAATGATTTCCGGGATTTACTTGTATGATTTGGATTAATATACAGTATTAATGAAGTTTATTTACTGGTGAATTTGCCTATATTCGTGACTTTCTGATTAATGTTCTTGATTGTGATTGTTTTTGTGGTTTCATCTAAATTTTTGATGATTTTTAATCTGGACCAGTTCGTAGAACCCCGAAAAGTTCATAGAATAAACCAGAATATGACGGTGTAAAAAATTTCGTTAGTTTCGGTTACTTATTTATTATATTACATCATTGTTTTTTTCTATTCAGACTAGGTTGCAAGCTCAGGCCGCTAGAGTTCCATACGACAACCTTCAGTCGACATGCACAAGCACGGTACAATAATAAGAACAATGTGTCGTGTTCAAATATTTCTTATCAATTCATGTCAAAAAGGAACAAATGTACAAGTGTAAAAAGAAGGCCCATAATTTTCTTTTTCAAAGAAATGTCTTTTGTTTTAATCTGTATTTCAGCAATTTTTTAAGGCCGTGTGTCTGATTTGTGAGCAGAATATACGACACTCAAAGTATAGAAACTCGTCCCTTCGTACAGCACTAGGCAGCCAACCACTTTGCTCTTCAGAATGTACCCATTACAGAGGAACACTCGATGTATTCTACAAAGTAATACGAGAGGTTGGTATAGCATCATCATTCTTCAAATCGATCGCTGTTGTTTTTTCCTATATCTATTTCAAACTTGTAATGTTTTTTGAGATATCGATTATGTCTACTATGATCAATAGTTTTATATGTTGATTATATGTTAAATAAAACCTACATTAAATGAACCAGGAAGGATTTTCTAGATTATGGCGAGGCACTAATGCCAGTTTAGCGCTGGCAATCCCATCTGTAAGTTTGTAATTTATGTCTTTAACTTATATGGAGGCATATAGTTTCGAGCACTTGCATGATTATCTTGGAATTGTAAATAATAATTCTATTTTTCTAAATATTATTTACTTTAGGTGGGAATATATATGCCGCTATATGATATTTTTCGCATCCACATGGAAGAATTTACATCCGAAAATGCTCCATCTATGACAACCTATGTCCCTCTAGTCGCTGGATCTTTGGCACGTTCAATAGCGTGTCTCACTTGTTATCCAGTCGAGCTTGCAAGAACACGCATGCAGGTAAATTTCAGCATTACATATATTCCCAGTAACAAAATCCTCCATTCACATGACATTTTTGGGCTTTTTTTTCATAATTTATCCGAATTGTAATTGCAGGCATTTAAGCACGACCAAGCCGGGGTCAAACCTCCTGGAGTGTTGAAAACATTGGTAGGGATTGTCCCACCAATGAAGAGCCCTAATATTCAGGAAATTTGTATGTCTTCCTTTTTTCATTTTATCTAATTCTATGTTTCATGTAATGAGACATTTTGCCATTGGAGACCCTGTTTTTATCTTGTGGAGCCAATATGTTTCAAAATATGGCACATTTTACGTTCTTCTTACATAATCTTTACATTTTTTTTATCGCGATCCGTTTGTACGAAACTTACAGCAGATCCTATTGTGCATTAGCATATTTTGCTGCAATGCGTTAGAAAATTTACTTCCTTGTATTCACCGTTTTATTCGTTTCTTCTTTCTTCTTTTTCTCACATGCGTGATTATCCTCTCTATTTCCAGATCAGAAATATCGCATGTTATGGACTGGCTTCGGAGCCCAACTAGCACGAGATGTTTCTTTTTCTGCTGTGTGCTGGGCACTGTTAGAGCCAGTAAGATAACACTTACCGTAATTATTTATTTCTAGTAACATGAAACATCTCTATTCTTATTGCTAATTATATGAACATCATCAATAGGTAAGAAGAAATATGTTGAGCAACATCGGCGATGAAGCTAGCGGGCCCACCATCCTCGGTGCAAACTTCTGTGCTGGTTTTGTGGCGGGAAGTATTGCAGCAGCTGTCACGTGCCCATTAGATGTCGCGAGGACCCGTCGACAGATAGAGGTTCTTTTTTTCTGTATATCTATGCGTTTATAGATCACAGTAACTAGTTCAGCGTATAAGCTATAGAGCAAAAGATCCATGATGCTTTCTTTTCTATTCTAGTGGATTGATCAAACTACTATACTACTAAAATTTTTGGGAAATGCGATTTTTGTTCTTTTGAGTTGATTCCTCATTGTCCTTTTTCGTTTATTCGTCTTTTTTTTTTTCAATATTCAGAAAGATCCTACTCGAGCATTGAACATGACCACGAGGCATACGCTTGTAGAGGTTTGGAGGTACAGTTCGCAAAGCCCTTTTGCCTTTTAATAAGATAAGAAGCTTATGAAACTGCTGCTACATTTGATCAAAATAAGAAGCTTACGAAACTGCTTCTTGTATTGTCAATTAGTTTTTTTTTTTCAAATGAGAAAAACGTAAACTTTTATTATACTAGCAGAATGAGTTTGATTTGGATTCTCTTTAGTTATTATCGTCCTCTGATGATATGATAAAACAACCTCGAGAAAGTATGTCATTACATAGCTTTTTTCTTGCGCTGGATGTTTTGATTTTTTTGTCTCATGTTGAAAAAAAAAATAAAACAGAGACAGAGGTTTGACGGGATTATTTACGGGGATGGGCCCACGCGTGGCTCGGACGGGGCCTTCAGTGGGTATCGTCGTGTCCGTTTATGAGGTTGTCAAGTACGCTTTGCATTTCAGACACACTCAGAAACGACTACTGATAGAGAGGCAACACTGATATTATTCTCCTACTTGGTTGCTGAAAGCTTTTCATCAGATAGAAGCATATCTTTTGCTGAAAATAGACGTTGCAGGTTTAATAATTCCCCTGCAAGTAGTGGTTCTTATTATGCAAGTATGAATACCCGTGCTTCTATTTGGGCTTTATGTTCATTTGATTTTTCCATTTTTGGGGACGTAAAAGGAAAGCTTTTTTAATGGACATCACGGTTATCAATTCAAACATAGCTTGACACGGTGGAGAAAGACTCCTCGCGCACAGTAGCCAAGATGTTTGGCCAAATAATGCGCTATTTCGTTACGTTTGAACCTAAATGAGACGAGTGGAAGAAAGGGAAATACATTAAAACCTCTATAAATTAATACTCGATAAATTTATAACCTATCTAAAATAATAAAACTTTTCGATCCCGAGGCCTTTGTAAAAAATCATTAAATTCGATAAGATAATAAGATAATAAGTATTCTGAAAATTTCTTTATAAATATTAGGTCCCATTAAACTCTAAATTAATATTTCATATCTTACATTTATAAATATTATGGCATTTGCTAAATATGAATCTATTGTCACTTGTTTTTTTTGTTAAATCGTAAATCTAATATAATTTCATCACTAACTTTTCTAATTGCAGCCAAAAGTTCCGATGTCGAGTTCTCTACTGCAAACATGTTTACATATATTAAATTAGTTATAAAGAATTGGTTTATTCATGAATATAGTCAATTAAACATATTTAAATACTAAATCATTTGAATTTAAATTTTTTCTTTTAATTAATACATTATTAATTTATCGATATATTAATATCTCTTTAAATTAATAAAATTCAGTGGTCCCAAGGTTATTAATTAAAAGAGGTTTTACTGTAGCTGCAGTCTGCGGGCCCGCCCGCCCCGTCAAAGTGGTGGGGCGGGCCTAGGCAGGTAAACCCGCACGGGCCACGGGCTTTAGGCCTGGCGAGCCACGGGAGTAACTCAGTTTTTAGTTAAGTTTAATAACATAAATAAAATTTTTTCCTAATATGCGACCATGTAGATACGGAATATGATCTTTTCCTGCCTTGAAGTGCACGCACGTAACTTAGCATATATAAGCCATCGGCTGACTTCTCATTAATTCTTCATCACGTCTCTTATAGGTTTAATGACTTTGATAGACTTAAATTAAACTAACGACTAACGAGCCCACTAACCATTCTCATGATGATTTTAGTTCAATCCAAATTCCTATGGTCCTACTTAGTGCGCATGATTCCTCGAGTTCGGTCCTTTATACTCCCACAAGCACAAGCGAACATAGGATATTGAAGTATATTTATGAATAATGACCGAAAATACGCTTTTACAGTGTATAAAAATAGCGTAAAATCCTAACATACAATGCCTTTTCGCGAACTGACCCCAGCAGCTCTTCAGAAGCTATAAATATGTCCTATGGCAGAATGAATAATTATTCAATTGGTCACAGAATTAAGAACTTAGTCACAGCAAGTCCCTCTTCCCATGTAAGCAAGAAAGAATCCAGTAATTCGCCAGAATTTCTTTCATCGTGCTACGATGACAAAAGCGGAAGTCGTTGGAGGCGATTGCCGTAAACCAAGAGTTAGCCCGTTTGAGTTACGTATCTATATTACATGAATCCAAAGTAGAAAGCCAAGAGTAAGCCAAATTGATTCACACTTGAACTAATTCAGTACGGTGAATTTATGTGGGACGTACAAGTGGGAAAGTATGATATACGAACTGTTTAATAAAAAAAAAGTAAGGATAAATTGAAAACCACAGCACCACCAGCGGCTTACGAAACCTGTCAACTAACCATTAGCCTTATTTGTAGCAAACGCACTCAATACTTTCTTCTATTTATATAGAATTTTCCTGATTTGTTTGACCTTTGAGGGCAGCTAACCAATATAATGATGACTATTAAACTCATTTTGATATCCCTTGATTAACATAATCACCATGGATTGGTAAAAAAATCTCGGCAGAAAAAAACACCCCATTTCCCCTTTCCCATAGAAGTTTCAGTTCCAAAAACAGATTCCTCAGAGAGAGAGAGAGAGATGGAAGATCAAGAAAGTAATCGAGAAAAACATAACAAGCCGTTGAACGAAGGAGACGAAGACGCCAAGGTTGAAAAAGAAGGCGATGATAATGATGAAGATGAAACGAATGGTGAGAATTCTTCTTCGGACATGAGTGGCTCTGCTGTTCTTGCTGGGCTTAACCTAGTTTTGATCCTCTCGCGCGTTTCTCTATCTGATGGAGAGTGTTCGAACGTCGACGAATTTCAAGAAAGGGGAAGCCTCATCAAACAAGATCATCACAAGAGGATGATCAGAAACAACAATTTTGTAGCTAATAAAAGGGAAGTTAACGAATTTAGATCTATTGAAAGGCAATCGTCCAAGGTCAACACAAAGATCAGGGATTCCCGGTAATTAAGTTATCTACCAATACCCTCGTCTTTTTTTCTTCTATCTCTCTATTAAATGTCTTTTATATTGAATATTATTCATGTTGTCTAAAAGAAACTATTTTTCTGTGTGTCATCTCAGCCACTGCAGAAGATTTTGAAGATGAAGGGAAGAAGAGAACAAAAGAACTGTTGATGTGATTGACAAGTAAGTTTGTTCTGTATACCTTGGAAGAGTCTCCAATCAATACAATATTGGTTCCACGGATTTAGTTTCATTTTCAGTTTGTATCTCTTTCCAAGGGTATTATATTAGTTAGGTAGTTGTAATAAAAGGAAATTGAGGAAGAATTAGAAGCAGTCTCTTATCGCCTGTTGTAAGATCCCGGTCTTAATTAGCTCAGTTTCTTACTTGGACTTTTATCGAACACCTGGCGTTCGTGTTTTTAAATCCGCGAAAAATAGAGAAAAGAAGATCGAAGGACGATCGAAGGGGAGAGAGATAGAGAACTAGAGAGATAGAGAGGATTGAAGGAGAAGCTCGAGAAGAAGAGAGATTGCAGCGAGAGAGAACAGAGGAGACGATAGACTTGAAGAAGATAGTTAATTCATATTTGCTTAATTCAAAATAAACGTTAGGTACACCACTTATATAGTTCTGAAGAGAATTATGATAACACTAAGCTAAATGAGTAAGCTCGGCCTAAATCAGACACAGCCCAAGCCCAATACCCACGGCCCATATGCGACAATGATATATAAGCAATTGGGCCAAGCCCAATACCTCTGGATCCTAACATTTCCCTCCCGTTGAAGACATCCTCGTCCTCGAGGATGTGAGAATAAACTCCTGCCATAGTGGGAACCGTGCCCGACGAAGAAACCACGTCCGTCGCATGCTACTATCAGTGAACCTGTTCCACAATCGAATGGTTGATATCTTCTCGCTAGTACTCGAACTGCTATGGTTGATGCCGTGGGCGAAGGGAGGGGGTCTAAAAACACCAACTCAAGTGTACACCCGAAAGTTCCGCCCTCAGCTGTCTTCATCACCTCGGTTTGGTGCTTCTCAAGGCGCAAACGGGCAAAACGCATGGCTGATTGTGGTGCCCCAGCGTTGGAAAGGGTAGGAGATACATGGGTGAACAATCTCTTGCCTTGTATCTTTAGGAGGTATGATCCTTCAAGGATCTTTCCACGATCGAAAGGTCGGCATTTCCTCGCTAGTCCTCGGCATACTACATGAACGACACCTTTCCCTCTATCGAATGGTAAGTTCACCTTCATCCCTCCGGAAAAAGGCCAAATTTGTGTCTTGCATTGTTTTCGACATTCTTTTGCGCTATCATGACGACTGAGACTGTGCAAAGTGAGTTTAGTGACCCCCTTGCGATACGCAATGGCTTCACTAGTTTCGTTATCGCAAGCCAAGTATTCGTTGTCCACCGACAAACCCACAAGGTTCTTCTCATTCAAGCAGCCTCTATATGTTTGTAGATGGATGTTTTCCATGGTATCAAACAACCACAGCTGATCGGTTAGAACCAAGCAGCAATATAGCTGATCCAGGGACCGTCTTCCTCTATCAAACGGTACATTTTGGTCCATTACACTCAGCTGCTCACCACGACTAATCTTCGACCTGATATTGTCCAAGATGTAAGAATAATTGCTAATAAATGGCCTTACAAGAAACTCACCTCTATATAAAGAATTCACGAGCTTGTCGGCGTCTGCCTGAAGCACAAACGTCTCAGAAGCACCTATCTGAACATCAGTCTTTGCAACAATTGCAGCGAAGCCATGAGGAGAATGGTATCCCACAATTGATAAGCTGTCGAGAGGTCCACAAGAACGGCGACAGCTCTTCTTTTCGGCCTTGCTTGGTGAAAATTCAGCATCTATTGAATTCTCAAGAGCAGCTTGCCCCCGTTTAGAAATAACATCGAGAACTGTTATCTGTCTAAGGTCGTCGATTGCTCTAAATGTCTTAGCATCCCTCATGTCTTCAACCCTAGCTGATACCAAACTAACAAATTGCTCCCCATCCATTATTATTTGTTTTTCGAACAAACCATCATACCAATGCCCTCGATCGAATGGTAAATTCGAGTCATCGCTAATAAGATTGAGTGTGCCATATCTCCGTCCCCGATCGAACAACATATTTTGATCGGAACGAGCTCCCATTGGCTCTCCTAAAGAATAAGTCAAGTCAACCATCACTTCATCAACACAAATCTGTGATAATGCATCACCCAACACGTGCGAATCCTGCTCCACCAAACATCAATGAGTCCTCATCGTTCAGTGCCAATTTATTTCCAATGACAACTGATTCAACCTCATCAAACTCAGTCAACCCAGGCGAGTTCCCATCCTCAGTCAAAATCAGAGAGTCCTCAACCACAGTCATAACAGATTCAACCTTACGCACCGACTCGACCTCAATGAAGGACAATTCAACATCAGTCGGAAATTTCACATCGCCCAACATCATCGAGTCATTCATCAATCCTGGCAGCTTAGATTCATCACCAATCAACTCATCAACCACAACCTCGTCAACTACAACCTCATCATTAGCCAACAACGAATTATTTCCAATGAACAGTGAATCAACCTCATGCTTCGAAGACGTCGAGAACTGTTCGTTCATGTTCCTGCTCTCGAGTTCGCGAAGTATTAACTGTAAGGTGTTTTGTATATTCCGGCACGAGGCCATCGTAGCTTCGTGATTGTACGAATAATCTGCCATATTTGAAGCAAAATCCGAGAATCGTCGGCTCTGATACCAAATGTAAGATCCCGGTCTTAATTAGCTCAGTTTCTTACTTGGACTTTTATCGAACACCTGGCGTTCGTGTTTTTAAATCCGCGAAAAATAGAGAAAAGAAGATCGAAGGACGATCGAAGGGGAGAGAGATAGAGAACTAGAGAGATAGAGAGGATTGAAGGAGAAGCTCGAGAAGAAGAGAGATTGCAGCGAGAGAGAACAGAGGAGACGATAGACTTGAAGAAGATAGTTAATTCATATTTGCTTAATTCAAAATAAACGTTAGTTACACCACTTATATAGTTCTGAAGAGAATTATGATAACACTAAGCTAAATGAGTAAGCTCGGCCTAAATCAGACACAGTCCAAGCCCAATACCCACGGCCCATATGCGACAATGATATATAAGCAATTGGGCCAAGCCCAATACCTCTGGATCCTAACACCTGGATTGTTGTATTGTATGTGGTTATGAAGTGCGTGCTTTATAGCTTGAACGTGCTGCTGCTTATCGAATGCATCAAAATGGCCAGAAAATATTTGTCACATGCAAAAACCGAGTGGACAAAATTTTGGGATTAATTTGCAGATTTGTTCCTTCATACAAAGCATGACAGAATGAGTTATCAGCATCAATCGTAACAATCTGTTCAAAACCTCTTTTTTTCTGTTTTTTTTGGAATGTTCACTTATATTATTAATAATAATAATTATTATAATAATAAAAGCGTACAAATGCTAAAGCACATAGATAATGGGTGAGCTTTTAAAACTTTTAAATTTTCAGTGTTGCCTAGAAGAGGTTCGGAAGCACAAATGCGTCACTCATTTTGATGATGAGGTTGTTATTATCGATGAAATGATTATTCATACTTGTTCCGGGGGTCCAAAATTATTGTAAAGAAGAGTTTGATGATATATTTATAATCAAGAAAGAAAAAATGTGATAAGTATTATGAAATACTGGAGTGGATGTATATTATGGGGTGGTTGATATAAGATATGGATAGAATAGATGAGAATATAAATTTGATGTGATTATTTATGAGAATGTAATATTTTATTTTGTGGTTGTAATTTGAAATTTTGCCTATAAATAGGCACCTGAGTTGTATTGTAAACAAACCAAATACTGAAATTATTCATACTTACACTCTCTAAATATTTCTCTCTATAATTATATTATCATAATTCATAATAATCGTAATAGAAATCTTATTAACAATAGTATTTTTATAACACGTTATCAACACGAGCGCTCTCCGGCAACGATCAACCTCCGTCAAGATACTTTCACGAGTGAGGTATGGTAATTTTATTTTTATGTATGGTAATTTTATTTATTTTAATCGTACACTATTATGGATATTTAAAAAATAAATCAAATATACA
Source organism: Craterostigma plantagineum (assembly GCA_027422505.1). Taxonomy (NCBI): domain Eukaryota; kingdom Viridiplantae; phylum Streptophyta; class Magnoliopsida; order Lamiales; family Linderniaceae; genus Craterostigma; species Craterostigma plantagineum. Next base: position 8,355,330 of record JAPQWV010000024.1, read on the forward strand.
ACAAAACGCTTCTAGCCGAGTGATATCGCGGAATATCGCCATTAGTGGTGAGAGGTCAAGATTTCGATTCCTCTTGGTGGCGTGTGGAATTTTAAACACTGACCACCTTGGTGACCTCCCAACGCACCTCCTCAATACCCCGACCGCACCTACTGATATACTACCCAATTATCTACAGCGTCTTGTGCATCTGCCCATGTTTGATGATTCTGACCCGTTTGGATGGATATCACGAGCCGAGCAATACTTTGTCCTCAATTCAACTCCCGTTGTCTCAAGCGTAGCATGCGCGATTGCATGGAAGGCGTAGCGCAACCATGGATCCGTTGGCTACTCCAACCGACAATCACGTGGAACACGTTGAAACAACAAATCATCAACGTTTTTTACGATCAACGTTTGGGCAGACCTGTCGCTCGTCTGTCAAGTGTTCGACAGACCGTCTACATTAAGGAGTTTTTTCATGACTTTAGCCGCATGGCCACCTCCTTATCTAAAACCCCTCAACATATGCACCTTGATATTTTCATCCTCGTCATGCACCCCACACTTTCGATGGAATTAACTCCTCTCCAACGTTACTTGGTGGATCATGCCTTCCAAGTAGCACGAGGCGTGGAATGGAAGCTTCTGGCATCTCGGGATGGCGATTACGCACGGATGGTCTCTCGTTCTGACGAACATAACCGTGTCCACGATCGCCAACCGCCGGTTACGGTTATAAATGGCAGTTATAACGGTATAATTAAAAAAAATTAAAAAATACTATTTAACTTTACTTATATTCATAATAACTAATTAGAAGTTTTTGAAACTATGTAGTTTGTATTGTATTAAATTATATTATAACTATTTTATATTAAAATAGTAAAATAGAGAACGAAAATTGCACATAAAATTTATTTAATTGCAGCTAATTGAGAAAAAGAGAAGTGGCAGCTAATTGCAAAAAACATTAAAAAAAATACTAAACTTAACCGGCGGTAGGGGCGTCTAACCGTCAACCACCCCCAGCCGGTTAGGAGACGGTTGGTCCCCCGTTAACCGCCGGTTTTAACCGGCGGTTGGGCATGTCTACTCACTCAAACATATTTGCATTATAGACCCATCTCTGTTAAAACACGTCATATCTTGCATGAAACCACAATAATTCCCAAGCAAAGCTATTGTTAAAAGAAGCAGGAAGTGGTACAACGTCACAGCAGCATCCAAGAAACACTTATTCACAAAAACATCAAAAAACTCTACGAACGCCCCGACGACATTGTACGCCGTCGTGTATATCTATAATCACAATAGTAGTATATCATCACATTGGCGCATCTCTTGATGACATGAAGCCCATAGACAAAGCGGGACGCTTCTCTGCTTGTTCGTGGTCTACCCTCATTCCGATCCTCCGCAAAGTCTCGAGAATTATTACCGTAACTAACGTAATTGCAAGAAGGAAACCATAACCTATGCTCCAAGCTTTTCCCGAACCAGACATATGAATCCCCAATACTATATTAATGGCTCCAAAGAGGAGACAAACCCTACCAAACCAATTGTGGTACAATGTCCAATGCTTTCTGTACTTTCCCTCCTTACTAGGCCTCCAAAAGAAAGCAAGTACCTAATATGTTAACGAATATTCTAAAAGCCCATTTTTTTTTTCTGTAAGAAACGTATGTAAGGAGTTAAGACGAACCTGGAGAATGGTGAGGACAAGGACAAAGACTCCAATGCCCTTGTGATGGGGGATGTAAGCGTGGAGCCTATTGTTTAAGGATGATCCCACGACTACGGCAGAGATCCCAAGTAAGAATCCTACGAACTGAAGTGGAACGTGGAGAAAGTACCACAGATTATTCTTTTTGTGTTTGAGGTATCTTGCAAAGATTGCCCCGAGTGGAAGAAATAGACCCCATCCGAGGATTGCTAGCGTTCCATGCGTTCTCTTGTCCTTAAAGATGGAAGGAGATCGACCCACATCATTCGCCGAATGTTTGCCACCTTAGAGAACAAGCACGTACATAGGATCGGAGATGTTTGTGTATTAAATTAAAGGTCAAGATTCTACGACAGATTTACGCACGCGTTTATTTATTCTAACCTGAGGAGAAATCGAATTTTATGCTAGTCTTATCGTCGTGAACGGTGAGATGGTGATGGCGAGGAGTCCTAGTGCTGAAGGCCAACAAAACGTCTTGCTTCCCTAGAGCTTTCTCGTACTTCAACTGAAAAGCCAAGTATATCGAAGCGCCGTAGAGTGCTACGTAAGGGGGAACATTGGTCAATGGAAAGTTTCCTTCATCAACTTTAACCTCGGATGGCGTAAAGCCCTTTGCATAGAACTGTCTGATTCTTCCTTGGCCTTCAAGGTTTACCCATCCCGCCATGCAGCTCGAGTTTAGCATCATGCCATCTTTCGAAAATCCCATTCCTACCCATCCAACGGTGTACGGAGCTGATAAGACCATCGTGATCACATTGTCCTTAGAATGCGAATACTGTTGGAGAAAAGATAGTTAAGTGTTGAGAGATTGTGATGCTATATATCGAAAGTGTTTCGATGTAGACAAGAACTTAGTTACTTACCCTAAGCAGGAATGAGTTCCAGAGTGGATGGCAGATCATGTTAGGCAAGTTGCTGTAAGGAAGAGGAAGGAAAGGGCTGAGATCGGTGTTGCAAAGCGCATTATTGCGACTGCTTGTAGTGTCGCCTTGTACTAATAATACACGATCTGATTGTAATAAACAGATCAAGAATATGAAGAGGGAGAATCTGCGATTCGAGAGACCGAATCTTAGATTATTTTCCTTCATCATAGGTTCGAGGGCGAGTGTTTATTTCTTAGATGGATTGGAGTGGAGAAAAATGCAAAAGGGAGGACGACTATAGTAGAATAGATGGTAGAGGACGAGCCTAGTTGTTGTTCTTGTCTGTGTTTTTTTTTTTTTTTTTCTTTATTATTTATTGTTGTTGAAAAGAATTTGGTGGCAAAGTGGTTTTTTTGTTTCTTGAATTGGAAGTTCTGAGCGGTGGAAGGTGGCGTGGTGGGGCTGAGTATGGTGGTTGAAGGTGGCTGACGATCATCATTATTATGATGATTATCTATCTCCTTAATTAATTAACCACCACACTTATGGTGTTATAACTTATAACATCAATCGAGTTGCATTGTCTCCGTCGCGAACTACTTCTGACCGCAAAGTTGTTTATGTCTAACTTCCTATGAATGAAAAATCTCAATCTTTTGTCTGACGATTCGTTTGGAAATTAGAAGCCTAAAAGGTGTTAACAACAATGTTTAGTGTTATATAACTTTAACTTCTTACCTATGTCACAAGGGGGTGTAGCTCATATGGTAGAGCGCTCGCTTCGCATGCGAGAGGCACGGGGTTCGATTCCCTGCACCTCCATCATTCTACTTTGTTCTCTTTAGTTTCGCTGCTCGACCAATGGGAATCATAAGAATATTTTCCTCAAATTTTTTCCTCAAATTTTGTCGATATTCATTTATTTATCTGCTTCTATATCTAATAACCCGTTTTCGAACAAAGTTGAGCACGATTGTTCAGCACGAAATTATTTTTTCGTAAATTATAATAATAATAAAATAATATGATAATAATAAACAATAAAACAATAATAATAAAAATAACAAATAATAATAATTAGGGGGTGGACAATGAGTCGAACTGACTCGCGAACTCCATGAGTCAGCTCGAGCTTGTTACAGGCTCACGAATGAGCCGGCTCCAACTCTACAAGCTCTTGTCGAGCTCGAGCTCACTCGTGGGTGCTCGAAACTCGCACGCCGGCTTGCGAGCTTGTTTATTACTTATTATTTTTATTTTTGAACTTTTTAATTTTTTAAGAAAAGTTAAAAGTCAAGTTCGACGAGCTTCTCGAGCTCGAACTTCATTTTGAAATCCGAATTTTGAAATCCTAATGTAGATCAAACAATGAATTTGGATTTGAAATTAAGATTTTGAAATCCGTAATTTAAATCATCCGATTCTCAACAAGCTCTTGATATCTCCTTGAAGATTATTACCAAATTTAGCCGAATTTGATTTGAATCTTTCAGAAATATCTCAACCGCATTGTCCCAATCAAACCCTCTTCTAGAGCCGCTCTTGTAGCCGCCCTCACAGCCTGCGTGCCCTTCAGTTCGCTGCCTCGATGCCCCGTGCACGCTGTCTTGCGCACGCTATCCTCGCAGCCACGAACAACAAACTAGTTTTATATTTGTTGAATTGAGAGTTCCAACCTAAAACCAATTGGTATTAGGTGGAGAGGTCTCTTTGATTTATATACTGAGCCGAGTGATATTAACTTCCTGATGTGGGACTGAAATTCTCAACACGCCCCCTCACGTGTGGCCCGATTCAAAGCCTAACACGTGGATATATGAAATTGGGTCACGAAGAGTGAAATATGCGTGATAACACGGAGATCGAACCCGCTCTGATACCATGTGAATTGAGGTATCCAACCTAAAATCAATTGGTATTATGTGGAGAGGCCTCTTTGATTTATATACTGAGCCGAGTGATATTAATTTCCCGATGTAGGACTGAAATTCTCAACAATATTATTTATGAATATCACAAATGATTTTTAAGGATATAATTGAGATAAATTTAAAAACGGTTACCATACTATAATACTTTCTTCCTTAATCTTAATAAAATCGAAAGATGCTAACTACCTCCCCGGGAGAAGTAGGATAAACTGTTCAAATGTATAAAAGATAAATCTACAATATCCACAACTACTTTACCACGAGTACCAAACAAGGAATACAAAGAAAATACATTACAATAGAATCCCCCAGCATTAGAAAAGAAAAAAAGAAAATTCAATGAAAATCACTATACATTATACTAAATGTATACACACAACACACCACCTCATCACATTTTCACCATTTTGGTAAGATCCATCCAACGCTCCACCCCAGCAAAAACCCAGCACAGATCAAACCCACGCCCAGCGCAAAAACGACCGGTTCGACCCACGAGCAACAATCTTCCAAACCTTTCTCAGACGAGCATTTCGTTTGCCTCTTTTTCTTACGCTTCAGGGGCAACACCGCGGGCAAGGCTTTGGACAAGGACTGAGTCGCGCTGCTTATGTAGCTGAGGTACATATTCTCGAGCTGAAGAAGCTGAATCAACTGCTTGTAAGCAAACATCTCGGACGCTTGCCTTAACACAAGCTTGATGACGTGCTCTTTCTCTGCACACGCTTGCTTTGCTACTTTCTCAGCTTCTCTCGCTCGTGTCTGAGAATGCCTTAGCGCTTCGAGCAGCTTGGCATTCCCCTGTTCCAACTCGAGTTTGCCTTTTTCGGGTTTCCTTGGGCTGCAGCAGTAATTTCCGTGCGATCACTAATGAGTTATGTCAAATGATAAAGTCTCAGATGTCACTAGTGATGATCTAACCAAGACACACATTACCTCAATGGCTTGCTTTGATCAGATGCACAATAGGCTTGATTTCCAACAGCCACTCTAAGCCTCTTGTAAGAATTCCCGACGCTCTTCATTGGCGTACAGGCATTCATCTCCAGACAATTCTAATTCACAGCCCTGATATTTCTATCTCTACCATAGTTAAAGTCTTTCAATGCACGGCCATTTCTAGGACTTGGTAGATCACAGTTTTCGAAAAGATCGACAGAAGTTTGAGCAACTAAAGAAGCCAACTCTTCTGTGCCTGCTGTTCTCCACCAGGGAACGTGTTTGCCCAATCCCATCACAGACGGCTCGGAATCGAAACATCGATCACTGTCTGCTTCGTTCTTGACTTTACCATCGCCAAACAGCGATTCATAGTCCAGCGTCGTTTCTTGCGTTTTACAAGACTCGAAACTACCGATAGGGTTTTCATCAACTTTATGACAGCCATAAGTCGGTTGAAGCTGAAGCCACCATCTCGTGTTTGGGGAGAAGTTAGGACACGAAGGATTTAGTTCGAAGAGCGAAGAAAATGTACTGGGAATAGTATTGCCTTCTCCATTAGGGTCGCTGGTGGGCCCAGAATTGACGGTGGGTTTGTTATTACAGACGGTTGTGGACGAGAAAGGGGCGAGCTTGGGAGCTCTCTTTGCATCTTCTTGGACGATGAATCGATTGGCCGTTCTTTGCCAGGCGGCTCGAGCTTCTGCTAGCGCCATTAGTTCTCCATTTCTTTGAGAAACCTTCGAAAAAGAGATACGATGCCTCATCAGAATAAAGAACACAGCTTTGCAATTACGATGAAACACATCTCAAATTTGGTTATTTTATAAGAAGAATCTTTACTACGATTTATGGGGACATGGAAAAGAGACAAGTTAAAGATCAGGTTCTTATTCCATTTCTTGGACACCACACGGACTGGTCAATTCCATTTCATTCCACTATGAAATTTTATATTCAAAGGATAAATAGAAAAGACATCGTTTTGTAGAACATCAATAAGTAGTAAACGCAACTGATGAGAAAACAGGGGAGATGTGTATGTACTTTAGAATCTGCCCAGAAATTATAAATTAGGGGAAAATCCAAAAACAAAAAAATAGTTTCTGGTTACTCACCGTGGGCTTAACAGCACAGACCGAGAGACACAAGGCAATATTCACGGTCAGAAAATTACGAAAGAAAAATTAAATTACACATGGCGACTCAGATTTCTTCCATGTTCTGCAGCTAAGATAAGCAAAAAGCAGAGATTTTTTCATCGAATTCCACACACTCGCGTTAGATGATAATTGAAATCAAAAGAAAAAGATAAATCCACTAACCGAGATAATTAGAGTGATTTAAACGCAATTAAGCCTTCACCGTGAGAGGGAGAGAGAGGTGCAGATCTTGATAAATAAAAGAAGATTCAAGTTCTCAGTAGCTGACAAAGAAAAGAGTTGATATTTTTGGGATCAGAATGAAAATTCAATCCGTGTTCGGAGTGTTGAGTGTGAGTTTTTCGCACATGGACAAAAGTCTATCTAATGGGGAAGTGTCACCACTGCGTTTCCTTTTTCAGTTATTATTACTGAGCTGTCGGTTTGTGCCTGGACGCTGCTGTGAACGTGTCACGCTGCGACGGTTTGGGATACTTGGTTTATTATTTTACCTTCGATTCCCATCTTTCTATAGCATCATTGTAGTGATAAGAATAAGATTTATATATATAAATACGTATCACTCTTAGTTTGAATACTTAATTAGAGATGGTTGCTTCAAGATTATGCTGGCTACTTGCGAAAGTAATCTTCTTGTCGTAAAGCTTATATACCTGACCGATTACGGAACCTATATGAAGATTGTATAGGAATTGTCACGATTAATCATGGTGTTTATGTGATTAAATATGGATGTCTTTGAAATATTAACTTTCATAAGATGGGGTGTATACAAAGATTGTATTTTTTGTATGTTGCACAGGTGACTAAATTGTATTTTAGTGTATGATTAGTATAAATAGGTGATTTGAGTTGCATTGTAAAATACACAAAAGTATATAATTATACTATTTTCCTCTAAATTCTCTCTTTATACTATTATCAAAATAATCATAATATAAATAAAATAATCTTAATATAATATAAATCACAATAAATATTTTATAACACGTTATCACGACCACGTTCCCTCGTAGAGATCAACCTCCGTCGAAGTTCTTCAACGAGTTTGGTCGAGGTACCGTAATTTTATTTTTGTGCTTAACGCTGGCTTAATAGTGGTGTATTGTATGTGAATTATATGTTTTTATGATATGGCGAAGTAAGTGAAAAATCAACTATGACGCATGAACATATTGTTAGGGATATGACTTTGAATGCGATATGAGGATTGGATTGTATAGGACATTAGTTTATTTATCATGAGACCTCTTCTGTAATAAAGGCATTGTTCGTTTATTGATATATGAGTTCTTTGTTTAGCATCCGGTAAAGCAATATATGAACAAATTCAAATGTATCGAGTTGAGTCAATGTTCTCGATGGGCACGAGAGAGAAAGACACTTTCTTTCACCTACAACTCTTGCTAATGACCGGGCTATTCAATTCATCGATGTAACTAAGCTTTTCCTATAAAAATTCGCACTTTTCGTCTCATGATACGCTCAGAAGCCTCAAGTTACTGTGTGCAGCAAAACTGTATAATAATTAGCGTATGAAATTACTTCTCTCTGAAAGAATTCAGTATGAAAATGCATTATTTTTAAGCACATGTGACATATTTATTCTGCATATTTTTCTAGCACAAAGTCTAATGTACAATCTCAGCAACTGCATGATGAACGTAAGATGCATTATCTTTATGCACCTATAGCACATGGCCTTACGTTTATTTGAATTACGTTAGCGAGGATGACGACATTGTTAGACATTTTTTCCGAAGTAACGGTGTAACATTCATTGAGGACTCCCAGTATGCTTTCAAGGCGGGAACATAAATACGTGATTTTTTCATTTTGATTTAACTCTATTCTCAAGTTTCTCTGATTACTATTAATTTCAAAACAAACGGTTTTGTAAGGAATTCTGCAGCAATGAATGATCTTATTAATTAGTCCAAAAAAACCATAGCGTTTGGCTATGTTATCAAATCACTGCTCGATGATGTACTCTCAAATCTTGACAAAATATTTTCATTACGAAATCATAACATATTGCGCGATGCATGCTTCCATTCTTTGATAAACGATACTAAACTATATTAATTACGTCTTCCAAAAAAAATGCAACAAACAGTGAGATGAATAAGTATAACTCGTGCACGCATCGCACGGCGCAAATCCTAGTAATATGTGAGTTCTTAGAGCATCTCCAACCGAACCCGAAAACCCAAAAAATATCAGAAATTTACTCCAACCGAGCCTCAAAACCGAACTCAAAATGGGATTTATGATTTATCTCTCCTAAATAATCGCATATATGCGATTGATAACTGTTTTTTGCGTTTTACTTATTAACATAACATAATAATCCTTTATTTTTCTATTAACTGTATAACGTCATCTATTGTGGATAGACAGTACGATTTAAAATGAAACTCTGCACTGCAATTGTACTACACATTGAAAATCAATTTTAATTAATAGGACAAAAACGTAGGTATACTATTGCTAGTACTATAATCATGGTTTGAGTACCTATTAATAATAAACAATTTGCTAGTAATATATTTCGATGCATTTTATATACTTATATTTTATTATTAATTTTATTTACTAACTCGAAATCTAAAATAATATTTAAAGTCTAGTTTGTAAAATTATAAAATATACGGGTAATATTGGGATTTTTTAAAAATTCGTGTGGAAGTGAATATTACAAAAGAGACTTTTGAGTTTGAGAATGAGTTGAACGGTTGGAGAAGAATTACTGCATTTTGAGTTTGGGTATGAGTTTGAGTTTGAGAATGCGTTTCTCGGTTGGAGATGGTCTTAGATTCACAAACACTCAATTGTCTCAATGTTATATATATATATATATATATATATATATATATATATATATATATATATATATCCTTTTTCAAGTTTGACTAAATGAGATTGTTCAAGGATAAATAGTAATTTGATTTACGAATTTTTCAACTCGAAGTCAAAGAAAATATTTTATATCTCTATTAAATGTGACAAGCTAGCTAAGATGAAATAAATCTCATCTTAATACATAGATATAAATTAGGAAATTCATTTATTTCCTTACTATTCTTATGCAACATACTACAAATTTCCAATATCATTACTCACTATAGGTAGACTTTGAATATACCATGATTCTTACATTCATTGCCTCCTACACTATAAAAAGTCATCAAGCCCATCAAAATATATACATCGTATAAAAAAACTCAATCTTTCGAACACAGCCATGATGAGAACAAACCCTATCTTTTATATGATCGCGGCTGCAACAGTTCTTACATTGACCGCAACAAGGGTCAACGCTAAGGCATGGTGCCTCGCGAGGCCGAACGCGCCAGCCGATAAGCTTCAAGGGTTCATAGATTACACTTGCGGAGTCGTCGACTGTTACGCGATCAAACCGGGCGGTGCGTGTTTCGAGCCCAACAACCTTCAAGCCCATGCATCTTATGCACTCGACAGCCTTTATTTAGTCACTGGCAAATGCAACGCTGATATCGGAGATTTGTTCTATCAAAATCCATGTAATGATTATTTTATCCCCCGTTTGTTTTTACATTTGATTTATTTAGCTATTGCTGATGACATTTGTTCGTTATTTTGCAGCTTACGGCAGTTGTGTATATCCATGAGACCAACAAAGAAGATTATGTGTTCAAGGATTTATTGATAAAGAAAATATTTCATCTTTAGTTATTGTCATTTTTAGATTACACCAATGGATGTTGTGTGCGTCAATGTTACAAAAAATCAATTTGAAATAACAAGAAAACATAATATTCTCACATTCCGACGGTTATATACGGGCCAAACTTCCACTGGGACTAATCACTTTACCTTGTATTTAAGGGAGAGGTAGAAATTTATTGAAAAAAAAAAAGATTTGAAGTTTGAACATAAAAAGATCATTAATAACGTATAATGCAGGAGTGTCTACATGAAGCGAAGAAAAATTAGTCCCTCGGCGCCGATATTAACAGAAGCGATTTTATCCTCGATTCGTGTAATGACAATCGTACTAACGAGGCGATTTGCCCTAAGTCGAATGAAGGAGAGCTTAGAAAGCTGAAGGCAAAGTTCAAACTCTGCAGAGAGACTACAAGCATAAGCTAAGGAAGTTAAGTCAGCGTTCACAAGAAATAGAAATAGTTCCCAGTCACATAAATAAGAATTCGCGGTGGGGAAAAAGATTATTGCATGACTGCCAACTTGGTTAATCATGATCCATGTTCTTTTTTTTTTTTTTTTTGCCAAAATGCATATAACCCCCTCGTGGTTTCGCTGGAATGCACATAAATCCCCGTGATTTTTTTATTGCACGGTACTCCCTCGTGATTTAACTAATGTTGCACCGTATTCCCCGGGCAACAATTTTTGCCCGAAATTGGATTCCACGCGCTCTTACTGCAGGTGGGTTAAGCTTGGACCATATTATTTATTGTTAAATGACCAGAATAATCTCAACTATTCATCTTCTTTTCAAATGATAACCATCGTCCCTCTGTAGAATAAAAACTGTTGCCCGGGAGTTATCATTTGGAAAGAAGGTGAATAGTTGGGTTTTATTCGGGTCATTTAACAGTAAATAATATGGTCACTTGAGCGCGTGTAATCCAATTTCGGGCAAAAACTGCTGCACGGGGGTTATCATTTGAAAAGAAGGTTAATATTTGGGGTTATTCTGGTAATTTAACAGTAAATAATATGGTCCAAGCTGGCCACCTACAGTAAGAGTGCGTTATCCAATTTCGGGCAAAAACTATTGCCCGGGGGGTACGGTGCAACATTAGTTAAACCACGAGGGAGTACCTTACAATAAAAAAACCACGGGAATTTATTTGCATTTCGGTGAAACCACGAGCGACTTATATGCATTTTAGCCTTTTTTTTTTACGGTAATATTACACAAACGAGACTCAATGTTTGTAAAATCTTATGAGATGCATAGTCTTGAGAGACTGAGTGACGCCGTACAGAGACTATGAGGTGTCAAAACCGGCCGGCCTGCAACCCGCCAAAGCCTATTGTTTGACGGGGTGGGGCGGGCTGGCCTGCCATGTGGCGGGCCTTCAAAACTGAGGCCCAACCTGCCCCGCTCTGCCCTACAACTGGGCCGCGGGTCGGGCGGTGTGGCGTCCCGCCATATACTACTCTTTTATATAAAGGAAACCATACTGTACATGACAAAATCATGTCCAAATCTAAATACAAAGAAGGTGTACATAACCACACAAAATAAGCCCGTCACACAGGTCGTATCCATGTACACACTACCCTCAAAAGTCCATGGAAGTCCACAAAAAGTCAGTCTCGCCACAATGCGATCACGTACCGTGGTCGCACGCACCTACGACACATAAAATAAAGGGATGAGCTAGAAAGCTCAGTAAGTAGAAAATATGCATGCCGTGCACGTGTCAAACTCTACGAAGGCATCCTCGCCAACGCATCTTAACTCTCGTAGAATCAAGCTCAATCTCATATTGCTCAGGGCCCACTGCTCACTTACTATGCACCACAATCAGCTGAGATCCAATATGGATAAATATGACAGCGACCTAGGTTGGGTGGCCTACGCTAGGTTTCCCTAGGTCGCCCCTTCCCATCCCCTCTGCCAGGCGGCAGCCACCCTGGTAGCCCACGCTGGTTAGGCTACGCTAGGGTTTGCCCCTAGGTTGCTCCTTCGCAGGTCGCTCCTTCCAGGTCGCTCCTTACCGCAAATCAGGGCAGTTGCCTACACCAGTTAGCCTAAGCTAGCATAGCTAAGTCGCTCCTTCCTGGGTCGCTCCTTCCTGGGTCGCTCCTCCTGCCTCAATAAATATAACCGACGGCATACCACACCGCCATGGTGCCATAGACGTAGCCCTGACTCGGCTGTCGACATCAAATGCACATCGGCAAATATCATTCGCACTTTGGCGATCAATATAATGCATACTCATCTCTCATAATTTCCTAGAAATTTCATGCATGCACATGTCCAGGCCACGTGAATAATACGTTAAACCCTGACCATGCAGTCACATGTCACATAAATTCACGTAACAGTGAAATCATTAAGGCACATAGTCACGTAAGTCAATCGCACATCATTAATTATGTGTTGTAATTGAAATTCCCACTTATTTGTCGTTCTGGAGTTATTTGCTAATCGTTTGATGAATTTCCTAATATTTCGACCCTTAGACAGAAAAATGTTACAATGTCAGTGTCTTAGCTGAGTTAGACAACTATATGAATTTTCGAAATAACTAAGTGTGGAAATCATGATTCAAAAATATGATGTTGAAAGTATGCAAACTTTGAGAATTCGTTCAACAATAAATAAATTTCGAAATCTATTTAAGTATCAAAATTTTTTTCGAAATTATTTAAAATCGAAACTCGGACAGACTTTGAAACTTTGTTTCGAAAATAATTTTTCGACGACATGTTGCGAAAATAAGTTTCGAAATTCCATTCGAAAATTTCATTTGAGACTGCACTCGAAAAATAGTTTGAAAAGAGCTGGTCACTCGCAAACCCGTTTGGTCAACCCGCGAAAATCTTGGCCAACCCGAAATTCATTACACAATTGACTGAATTATCGAAATGTCACTCAGACCCGCGAACCTTTTTCCAGCCCACGAAAGCCCGACTCAGTCTCACAGGCATCATATCACGAAAAAGAGTCGTCCCGCAAATACTGGATTTCGGCCCGAGTTTCTCTCTGACTCGCGAAATTCGTTAGTTCGCGAAAATGTTCTTCAGGCCCGCGAAATTATTTCATCTCACGTATCGAAAAACATCTGGCCCACGAGAAACAGTATTTTGGCCCGCGGGAGACAGTATTTTGGCCCGCGGAAATCCTCACACCCTCACAATTCGCGAAACCCCTTCGATTTGCCAAACTCATTTCACGACCTTTAAACAAAATTTCCACCCGAAAATCGTTTTAACACGCGAAACACTCTATTTAACGAAACCCTGTTTCTATTCGAAAATTAGTATAAACAACTTTACTCGTCCGAAATTCTAAATTCTTAGAACACTTATAACACTAAAAAATCTTAAAACCTTGGATCGCGATTATTTTCTTCAAGAACATCATGAATATCATAAGAACTTCAAACGTGCTTAACTTTCAAACATCAAGACCCATAATAAACATGAACTTATGTAATTTTTGTGCATGCTAACACTTAAAACATGCTAAATCACAATTAAGTTTATAAAAATCAAGGTAAGAATTTATACCCTTCCCAAGTTTAAAGGTGATTGCTATTCAAGTTCTTTGTTTTCTCTCTGTGTTCCAAGTTTTCGAAAGTTTTGGCCGATGAAACATTTCCTTCTATCTTATCTAAGCTTTGCGTGTGATCATGGGCAAATGACATCGACACTCACTTATTTAACTTATGGGACATTGACGTTTTTAGTCCCTTATGTTTAACCTATGGGGCGTCCGTGGTCCCCGATGTTTCCAAGTATTTTTAGTCCCCGATGTTAAATATTTTACTCTATTTTAGTACCTCGGTCAAGTGATTCGTTAGTTTTAACAGAAGAATACACGTGTCATGTTTGTATTCGGTATAAAACTTAACAATAACAAAATATTCACGTCGTTTTTGAAAAGAAAAAGAAAAAAATAAAACTTAACAAAAAAATTAAGAAAATGCGAGACATTTCCCTCGCCGTCTCTCTCCTCTCCACTCTCTCTCTCTCTCTCTCTGTGCTGGGCAGCGACGGAAGACAGTCGACGGACGACGTGGAGCACCGAGCCGCGACTCTGACGGTGGAGACGGGCTTCGACGACCTGATTCCGGCGAACTTCGAGGCACTGGCGAGGTCGGCGACGGCTTCGAGGGGTGTCGGCTGCGATTGGTGGCCGGCAAACTCAGATCTGGCAGTTTTGGTGACGGATTCCGGTGGTCGGGCGGGCGAACTCAGATCTGCCGGTGGTGGTGACGGATTCCGGCTGCGATTGGTGGCGGCCGAACTCAGATCTGCCGGTGGTGGTGACTGATTCCGGCTTCGATCGGTGGCGGGCGAACTCAGATCTGCCGGTGGTGGCGACTGCTTCCGGCCTCGGTGGTCGGGCGAGGGCTGGATTTGCTCGGCTTCGGTGGTGAGTGGTGATGCCGGCTTCGGTTGTGACGGATTCCGGCCTCGGTGGTTGGGCGACGGCTGGGTTTGTTCGGCTTCGGTGGTGACGGATTCCGGCAGTGGTGGCAGGACGAGCGGATTCCGGCAGTGGTGGCACGCGAGGTCGGCGGTAGCTCGGCTTTATCGTGTTTTCTTTTTTTTTTCTTGAAATTTGTTTTTTATATACTTTATAAATTTGATGAGGAATGTGGAAGCATTACACGTGTATTTTCTGTTAAAACTAACGTCCCACTTGACGGAGGTACTTAAATAGAGTAAAAAGTTTAACATCAGGGACTAAAAATGTAACTCGAAAACATCGGGGACCACGGACGCCCATAAATTAAACATAAGGGACTAAAAATGTCAATGTCCCTTTAACTTATCCTATCCTTAAGTAATATACATTATTTTATTATTATTTTAGTTTTCCCTATACATTAAGTTTTCAAATGACACTTAGGAAAACTTGGTTACGAAAATCTCCACTTCTCGAAAATCTACTTTTCGCACCACACAATCCTTCGAAAATTCTTCAATTCAGATTCTTAATTTTCGCAATCTCCTTCCTTTCGAAAATTTTTCTACCTTGTTCCATAATTCTTCCAAGTCCCAATCTAACTTCCTAATAAGTTAGAAATCACATAGGCCCATAATTAAGTAAACACAGAGTGTGTATGCACGCAAATTTATTGGTCCGCAGGACTCAGGTATTACAGGCGGGCCAGGCTCTCCTGGCATGAAAAAATTGTTTTAAATTTGTTCTAATTTTAAAATTTAATTTGTAAATATTTTTAAATTATTTATGATATTTACAAATAGATTATGTCTAAGGAGGAATTTTATGGTGCTCACCTTATGTCAGCACCTTACGTGGACATCTGTCGATGTGGCATTGATTTGGCTGGACGGCCCACGACCTAGCCCGCCCCGCCCTACCAAAGCCTTGCACTTTTGTGGGTTGGCCTGTTCAGACCCGCCCCTTCGGGCACGGGCTGTTTTGACAGCTCTACTCACAACCTTATATGCAAACCCTACTTCTTTGATTTATCCAATGTGATTTCAATCTGGCCTCGATAGACTTATCTCACAATCTTTCTTTTTTCGAAGCTTATGTTAAAGAGATCATATAGCTGGTAAATAAAATAATAACATTAATAATAATTCTCCAATATGTGTTCTATCGTATCGAGAGGCTTGAAGAGCATTATAATAACAGTTAGCTTTATTATAAGAGTTAAATGTCTTCTTAAAGAGGACATTTGATGAGCTAAAAATGTGACAAAGTGAGATAGTAATTCGAGGGTTATAATTTTCACCATAGTGAAGATTTTGCCGACTCGGCCGTGGTTTTTTCCTCTTCGTTAACAGAGAGCTTTCTACGTAAAAGTTCTGGTGTTCTTTCTTACCTTACGTAATTTTAACTAATAATTTTGGTAGTATTAAATACGCTACGATGTATATAAATTTTATTTAAGTAATCATAACAAATACAGCTTCGCAACACGATGTATGTGCTATACTAATAATTTTGGTAGTATAATATACGCTACGATGGATTTTAATTTAAGATATATGGTGCTCACATTATGTGAGCACCTTATATGGGCACCTGCTGATTTGGCACTGATTCGTGCCAAATCAGCATGCCACTTCAACATCAAATGTAATGTGGCATTAATCATTAGGCGTCATAGATCGACACATATGATGCTGATGTGGCATGCTCACGTCTTATGTGGCACTTGTTGTGTGGCCTTGATATACTCCACGTGAACACGCCACATCAACATCATATGTGTCGATCTATGATGCCTAAGACGTGTTGATTAATGATATATTACATTTGATGTTGAAGTGACATGCTGATTTGGCAGAAGAGGTGCCTATGACCATATCACTCCTAATCATAACAAATGCAGCTTTCTTTTATCATTATCACGGGCTCTGCTTTAACCACCATCCAAATGACAAGGTTAAAAAAGGCCGTCCATTACAAACCAACCACGCAAAAGTCCAACACAATCAATCAAATCTTATATTTGCTTACCAGGAAAACACGACAAAAATCCACCCCTTAAAATCGTCGTCGTCGTTCGACCTCATCTCTCAGCAGCTATGTCTAATCAAATCGCCGACGACAGCAACACGTGCGAGAAGGTGACGACCCGCGTCGGGAAAAGCGTCGCCGCCGCGTTCTTCGCTTCGCTTGAGAGGTGCGCGTGCATCAACCTCTCCACCGACGACGAATTCATCGATGAGGAGGCTAAGGACAGGCCGCTCATGTTCACGAAGCACCCATCCTTCGACTTCCGTCCGGCGAATCCGCAGCCGTCGCCGGCGGATTCGCTCCCCAAGCCTACGAGGCCTCTCGGAGCTTAATCATCGCTTTGGATTTTATCTCGGCTTTTAGGGTAATTAACGTGGGCATCAGTCGATTCAACATGTGTGTGTGTGTTTATTGTGGCAATTCCTTTGCTTTAGAATTAGGTCAAATCTGTGTGAATTAATTGCAGACCCATTGTTGTGTTGTGTTTGAAGCTGTATATTTGCTTGTTGATTATATTTGGTTTTTATGCGAATTTATTATCTTATAGTTCCACATCGTTGGAATAATTGCAATCGTGTAGATGATTCGTGGATGGATCTTTTGTATAGTTGCGATGTTTATTATTGAATTTTAATTATCCTTTTCTTTTTAGTTTGGTAGACAATTTGAATTAGGTGCTTGTTAATAGGAGATGTAAAGGTAGGACTAATGGATCAACAGCTCTGGTGAAAATTTTCTAGAACTGTATTTTTTTCTTTTGTGATTTAGTAACTCATGATTATTACAAGAACTGTTAATGATTCTAGCTTTGGGTTCTTACTTTTTGTTAGTTGATACAATCCTCATAGTTTCAATGGCAAACTTATCTCTAATTAAAAAGCTTCCCAGAACCAAACACATTGGAGATCGGAGGAGTTTTATGCGTTGCGTTCTTTAACTTTTTTTTTTGGGTTTTGTTTAGTCTCCACCATTTTGGATTCATTCTTTCGATTTGCCATTTTTTCCTTACATAAAGGTGTTGTCTTCTCTTTTTCGTGAGTTGAATACTATGCACTTGGAGGTTTTCAGCTCATTTGAGGTGTGGAATAATTTGTTATGAGTATCTTCTGAGTTTTTATTTGAGGAAGCTTGTACATTTGGAGAGGTACAATATCAAACAAAAACTAGTCGTGGTTTTCATTCGTAGTAAAACATGCACAGTCTATTACATATATTAATTTTGGTAGACATATTCGCATGTGTTTGTAGTTTCACTTTCATAGTAAGTTTTTAAACTGTGGTTTACTAGTGCTTTAGTTTTTTACATTTTTTATTAATTATTTGTGTCTATGGTTGGTTATTGGAGCCTCGGCTTGTCAATGGAACGGGGATTCTCCGTCCCCGCTGTGATCCGCCCCGAACGGGACGGGAAATCCCCAATTTTGGGACCATATTCCCCGCCTTTTTCCCCGCCAATAATAATATTTAATATAAAATTATTATACCTAAAAATAATGTTAAATGATATTTTTTCACTCTCTTTGTGAAAATACAAAAGTAGAGTATATCTGTTCTAGAATGGAACTCTTAAAACTAATATAGGAACAACGATACTCTATTTTTGGAGGAACCACTAGGGGTGTGCAATAGTTTTTGAAAAAAAGACCCGAACCGCCCGCACTGCACCGACACA
Organism: Craterostigma plantagineum; assembly: GCA_027422505.1. Classification (NCBI taxonomy): domain Eukaryota; kingdom Viridiplantae; phylum Streptophyta; class Magnoliopsida; order Lamiales; family Linderniaceae; genus Craterostigma; species Craterostigma plantagineum. Next base: position 8,373,807 of record JAPQWV010000024.1, read on the forward strand.
CACCGTATCATACAATTAACAGTCAAAATTGTGGTTTAATTTTTTACAAAATCCCACCGTAATAATGGCGTGGTGTGGATTTTTTGTACAAACCGCACCGCACTGAACCGCACTTTAGTTTTCTAAATTTTTTCACTAATTATATCTAATTTTTCTTTATGGTAATCGTACAGTAGTCATATGTGAAATCTATTTTTTTATCTTAGTTATTTTTCTTTACTAATATGTCATTTAATTATATGCTAATTTTGTTGATCATATTAAAGTTATGTCATTGCTAACATACTAAATTTTACTTTTTATGTTAAACATGTTTATATAAGAACAAACGGTTGAACGTGTAGGGTTAAAATAGATACGACTCGAACATCTAATAATAAATTGACCTACTATTTATATTTTGAACTTCCAAGCGGACCACAAAGATAAACCAATATATTAAAATAAAAAGTTGGCCCCTAATATAAGTAAAGCATACTAATTAAAATAAGATAACGATACTAATATTTTTGGACAATGGTGACGCTTCGATATGAGGCAAATACCTCGACTTGTGCCTTGTTCTGAGGTATGGCGATGTTTCATCACCTTTTTGCGCCTAACACTTTTTAAAACTATTTTTTCATTCGATTAAATATAAGTATTTTTCTTTGTTCGGTTAAAAACCGCAAAACCGCATTGCACCCGCACCAAACCACTCGAAACCGTACATGTGGTTTTACTTTTCAAAACCGCAGTTTGAGACTGTTTTTCAAAAAAACCGCATATAGTGGTTTGGTACGGAATTGGCCGAAAACCGCAAAAAAAAAAAAAAAAACCACACCACGCACACCCCTAGGAAACACTTGTGTCAATGCTATAAATAGTGTTATAGTATTTATTTTTATTTCACTTTTTATTGAGTATAGTCTATAGCAACTAAAAGTAACATTTTTATTTATTTATATATATCATTTTTAGTTTAAAAAGAAATTAAAATAATATGTTAATTATAATTTAATTGAAACTGGAAATTTAACTATTATAATATATTGATTTTTTAATAATTGATAATCTTAACTTATTAGATTATAAAGTTAATACATGCCGATATTAATAATACAGATAATACAAATAGGAAAAAAGTAAAATCATATGTAATACTTTTCATTAACTTAATTGAATTTTAATGTTTATATTTTTCTTATTATACTAATAGTCATACTATTTAATTTCAATGGATATTATTTTAGTGTAGACACATAGAGTTAATAAGTTGAGTAAAAATAGTGTAGAATATAAAACTAATGTGTCGGAGTATAACAATAGTGTATTGTACTAACTGTAGTTTTGTGTAAGATTAACCGTTATTTGTGATGTCAGTAGGAGATGGCCTTACCATATATTGGTTTTAATATCACATTCCATCTATCTATTCACCACTCAGTCCACGTATAAGATTTGTTGACTCAATCAACGAAGCTATAATTAATCAGACCGCAACAACATTTTGACTCCTATCAATAGGTGTCCGAAGAGAACTAGAAAAAATATTGTCAATCAAATATCTGCATTCATATATAATGAACTTCACATCCCCGTCCCAAAAGCAAGAAAATCTCGAATATTTATCTGCTCATAAACTTTATTCACAAAGTTAAGATGTCTTTGTATCTACTTGTAGTTTGCACATTACGGACAACAGTTTACGCTATAGACCAACCACCGACGATTACGTCGACACTTTACATCTCAACTTTCCATAAGCAGAAAACTCTTGAAAATCGAGTAGTTCGTTAGTGGTGCTGCAATAACGAAAATAACAAGTCATTCTATTTTGGAGGCGGTTGTCGAGATTAGAGAGCACATAATGTGAGGAATATCGTCCTACGAATAACTGAGTATAACTCGTGCCACGACTTACCCCATATAATATCCACCTATAAATCAGCCACCGATTTTTAAATGTGAAATCCGTGTTCCTTTGTATATATTACATTGTTGAAATTCACATACTTTTTTGTGCATGCAAGCAGGACACTTACTTAAAATAACTAGTAACTTATGCGCACTCAAATGCGTGTGCAATTTATATAAATATTTCTTATAAATTTATTTTAGTGTGAAATGTGTAATAAAAATTATAATTTAAAGTAGGATAGTAATTAACTAAAGTTAGTAGTAAACTAAATATAGTAATTAAAGTTACTTAGTGATTCATTTTAATTTTACTAATTAATTTTTCAATCTAAATTAAATGACATTTGATGCATCTGAGCCCTTCACCCTTAATATAATATACTTATAGTTAACATATCATATGTATGTGCAAATAAATAAGTCTTTTCTATATTGTTATATTTTTAATTAAGTTATTTAAAAAATTAAATTTTAAATTAAAGGATTAAATTATAATAAATCAAAATATTAAGGGTAAAATTATAAAAAAAACTAACTATTTTCTATAGGTTTGATTTTTTTTTCTTTTTTTTTTAATTTTTCCTCATTTTTTATGTTTAATTTATCATTTTTTTCAACTTTTTCCTCTAGCGACGGAAATTCCGTCGCAAATTCCATCGCTAATTTTTGTGACGGCATTTCCGTCGCTAATGCTGACCTATTTCGTCTAAATTGACGGGATTTAACAGATGGATCAATTTGGTGCAAATTAAGAAATATGATGGACTAAATGTGACAAGTGAAAACATCGGCGACCAAAAATGCCCGTAGGGTAAACATCGGGGAGCAAAAATGGTTTTCTCCCCATAATTATACTTAGCACTGTATTTCGTGCGAATACTAAATCTATATCCGTAACTGCCTGTTGGCGAAAGTTGTGCATCAGTGTTCGTTTTCGCCATAATTGTCGCTTTCCTCGTACGTCTGAGCATCTCTTCAATTTTCTTTCTTGCCCTAATCGCTTTTCTCTTTTCTTGTCCCTACATTTGCAATTGACCGATCCACAATCGAATTTCGGCGAAGAAATCTGTTTCTTTCGTTTTTTTTTTCCATCTATCTGATGATATTGCATGCTCTGCTCCTCAATTTTTGTTTTTCGTATCTTATAGATGGTAGATTATTTTTATGTTTTTTGAGATTATGATCTTTCCGTATGATGGTAGGGTGTTAATAATGAAGTTAATTAGCGCTGCAGCATTGCCACCATACTGATGTCATTGACATTCTTTAGGAATTAGCAAATCGCCTCGATTTTGTGTCCAAATGGTGCGATTGGGATTAGTTCCTCATCAGATCGGAAATGCCGATCACGTATTCAATCTCTGCTATAGAATTTTTGTCGCGTTTCTTCAGAACTCGAAGGATCACAAGCCCCTTCTCTTTTCCGACACCAAAATTGGCTTGTTTGATAATTTGTAGCGTCTTCGCCTTCATTTCCTCTTTGTTCTTTGGTGGTGGTTGCTTATCCTCTTTGGCCCTTCTTCTTCTCCACGTTGTTGCTATTTTTTTCCTGTTTTCTTTTTCCCTGGGATGACTTCTGGGCTGAGCCGTGGCTTAGGAAATGGAAGTGGGAATTCGACCCGTTTGCTGGTAACTTCTGAAGATCCCGATAAGTCTTCTTGTGATCGTCATGTTGATTATGTTGAAGAGTGCCCCAAAGGTCGATTTGTTCGGGTAATGATACTCTGTTTATTGTGTGGATTAGCTTCTTGTCTTTTTTGTTTGTTTAACTTTGAACATGGATATTAGTATCTAACTTGTAGTTTGCGGGTTCTACAAATGATCCTATTTAACATGTTTAGTGTGTCATGGAAATACATTACATATCAATCATAGCCTTTTTGTTTGATATGTGCCTCACAAATTCATGCAAATTGTTGTATGTGTATTTTAGAAGACCGATTTTGAAGACAGATATGTAAGTTTTGGGCATATGTTCATGAATTATTTTTGAGGAGTTGATTTTCTAATGCAGTACAAAGAAGTCCTCGGCAGGGGTGCATTCAAGACCGTGTATGTGGTTATTAGTCTCTATGTTTAACTGCTGACCATCTTACTCATCTGAATATATGCTTTCAATTGTGAATTTTAGATACAAAGCGTTTGACCAACTTGAAGGAATAGAGGTTGCATGGAACAGAGTAAAAACTGATGAAATGTTGCAGTCATCGGAAGAAGATCTGCAACAAAAAAAGTTGTACTCGGAGGTTCAGCTTCTCAAACATCTGAAGCATGAAAATATTATGATACTCTACGATTCCTGGATTGATGAAGAAAAGAAGACGTTTAATATGATCACAGAGCTTTTCACTTCTGGGAGCTTGAGGCAGTGAGTTTCTCCTTATATTTAACTTTTATATATGCTGTGATCCACTGTCTGCAAGAATTTTCAGCTACAGAAGAAAGCTTTTCTTATGTACGGTAGTCTTATTTGTTCTGATATTCACTACTTTTGGCTGCTAGATACCGTAAGAAGCACAAAAGTGTGGATATAAAGGCGATTAAGAAATGGGCAAGGCAGATCCTCAAGGGTTTAGACCATCTTCACAGTCAAAACCCACCTATCATTCACAGGGATCTGAAGTGTGACAATATATTTGTCAACGGAAATCAAGGGCAAATCAAAATTGGGGACCTTGGATTGGCCACCATCAGGCATCAACAGTTTGCTAAGAGTGTCCATGGTATGCGGTTTCTGATCATGAGTGTTAAAGGCTGGTTCTTTCAATGAGATATGTTTTCACCTTTCATTCAGGAACACCTGAGTTCATGGCTCCTGAAATTTACAAGGAGGAATATAACGAACTTGTTGACATTTATTCATGTGGCCTGTGCTTATTAGAAATGGTGACATTGGAATATCCTTATTCTGAATGCAACAATCAAGCACAAATTTACAGGAAAGTTACATTGGTAAGAGTTATTATTCTCCATGATTTGATCAACATTACTAATTATTATATCCTAGCTGTTGTCTTAAGTTTTTCATGTTCCAGGGTATCAAACCTGCTTCTCTTGGCAAGGTCACATCTTCAGAAGTCAAAGAATTTATTGAGAGATGTTTGCTTCCAGCCTCCGAAAGGTTTTCAGCTAGGGAACTGTTAAAAGACCCCTTTCTTCAATATGCAAATTCAAAAGCTCCTAGCCGTGATGAAGTGCAAATACCCATTGAAGTTCCTAGGTTCTTAAGTCCAACTGATTGCGATAACCATTACACCGATACAGATCATGAGTATAGCCAGTTCGCATGCACAGACTCAAATTCTGGGAGTCCACGTTCCTCGGTGCTCGAGTTTCAAAGGGTACATCAGAACAACGAATTCAGATTGAAGGGGGTGCAAAATGAAGACAACTCATTCTCATTCACGCTACGCATTGCAGATCAATGTGGTAAATGGCTCGCTTAATAGATTTTCACCGCATAATTGTTTTTATCAGAATGATTAGTAACTGAAGAACTAGTTTCGTTTTTTCTTCTTCTCTCAACAAATCACAGGTCAAGTTAAGAACATAAGCTTCCCATTCTACCCTGCTTCAGAAACAGCTGTTGTCGTTGCATCTGAGATGGTCAAGGAATTGGATTTAGCCGATCACGACGTAGCTTTCATAGCCAATTTCATCGATTTCCTAATTATGAAAATGCTTCCTAATTGGAAACCTTCCTCTGGATATCGCTGCACTGAGGAGAGAAGTGAAAGCTACCTATCCTTGATTCCCGATCAAGGGGAGACACAGACTAACGATTCTCAAGATGATTCCCAATATTGTTTCATGTCCCCATATGAAACGTTCAGCTCATCTCCATGCATGACCAGCTATGGAAACCTTTCTCAAGGTTCAATGTCCTACGAGGCAATGAGGGTCGACTCCTCCACGAAGAATAAAATGCATAAAGGGTCTAATGGTGAAGCTTCTGAGTTTGACTTCAGCGATCTGTTGTATGAGAATTGCAGAGTTTACAGCACCGATCAACTCTCCGAGGACTCGGGCTCGGTCATCAATAGAGCTTTTAAACTTGGGAGTGAGACGAGCTTTCCGTCGAGTTTGAACTTGCAAGAATCTGATTCTCTGAGCGAACTCAAGTTTGAGATCGATGCAATAAAAGCACAGTACCAACAAAGGATGCAAGAACTGTCGAGGATGAGGGTAGAGGAGTTGGAGGCTACAAAGAGGAGGTGGATGACTAAAAAGAAAGTAATTGTTCATTGAACGCTTGTAAGTTTTTTCACTTGTCTTTTTCCTATTCTGTCTTGGAAGTTTTTTATTTCACTTTGTGAGGCTGTTGACAATTTGTCTCTATTTGTATATATCTTAATGTTTTCTTTCCCTTTTGAAGCTGGCCTTATATTGAAATCCCTCCTAAAATCAATCACAATTTTTAATTATTATTAATTTAAATTCATTCTCCACTGTTGGAAAGTGGAGCTAGTTCTATTCTATGGATAGAGATTCCAAGTCATTTTTAACATTTTTTTTCACGTATGTTCTTTGGATGTACATTAATGAATTTATGGCCGAACACGTGGAACCCATTGCTCCATGGTTTTTAGAATCAGACCGGACCTGCAGGTTTCGATCGGAATTCCGGTGTTTTAATCAAAAAGGGAAATTTTTTGAAAGTGTAATGCAATATTAAAATAAATATGAGGATATATATTATTTAAAATGGTGGTTAAGTAAAAGATTGATGGTTGAGTTAAGAACGGGGGTTGAGAAAGTTAGAATGGTAGATATGATTATTGTATGGTTGATGTAATACTTTATTTTGTTGATGATTTGAGAGATTTGTGTATAAATAGGTTATTTGGATTATGTAAAAATATATTGAGAAGTCCTGAATAAAGAATGTATTATCTCCTAATATTACTATCGTAATTAGTAAAATACTTAATTGTTATAACATTTTTATACAAAAAGACAACTAAATAATAAATATGTTAATATTAAAAAACATTGTTGTGATATTGTGCTAATTGCTTTATAGTGATTTTGAAAAGGTTGTCGTTCAAATCCGACCAAGAGTTTGACATAGAGAATAGGTCTCTGACACTCAAGTGTGATGGTGTGAATCACACCAGGGACTTGACTGTCGTTATTTGTGAGATATTGGGGTGGTTTTCCATGGACCATGAAGAATTATCCCGTTGGAAGCCTGGTAGTCCCATAGTCGACGATGAGATTTGGATTCAATTCAGACCGAACACAGTCGGAGTGTGAAGAATGTGGTGGCATTGTGTGGGGATACCTACCTTATCGGAACTATTTGTTACTTATTAAAATTTCAAATGCTTTTTGGCATATCATTTTACAATAATTTCTTTTCCAGTTCATTTTATTTTAAGTTAATTTATCACCGCATAAATTTAAATTTACAGTTACTTCTTACTCTTCCAATACATTTTATGTAATTGATTTGTTCATAATATATAATTTTATTATATGTGGGGCCAACAGTTTTCTCCTCTTTATGCTGTTTTATACTGTTTAAACCACTTAACCTTAAACTAATAAAATTTCGATCGGGTTCAAAATCGGATATTAAAACCATGGTTTGAACGGCCATGTTATTTATTATTATTATTTTTTTGAATAAATGAATATTCCAATGTAAACTGGTTTTTTTACCGTATTTTTATTTTCAAATTCAACTTTTTTCCAAAAGAGAAAACTAAAACTAGTTCAAGCTATGGGTGAAAGATGAGTCGAGCCGACTCGTGAGCTGGGTGGGAAATGTGTAATGAGTTTTTCATAAGTTTGGAATACCTAGCGGAACACGGCAAAATTGGATATCTCATACCAATATCAAGGACCGCAAGAGATGATTTGTAACCGACAACTCACAACTGTACTTCAACGTGTGCCTTCACCCCCAAATAGAGTAATTTAGTGAAACGCAAAGGTGCGGGTGAACTCTATATCAACATATAAATATAAAACAATAGGTTGCTGATAATAATCTCAAAAGAAACAAGAAAAGAGAAAAAAGATGGATTGCGGGTTAAACTGTGAACATAGCAGAGCACTGTAGCTTCATCTGAAAATAGTATGGTGTTTCACGCTCGGTTGGAGAGAGCTCCGCTACATTGCATCCAACGCCAGCAATAACGCTGCGTTGGAGATGCACTAATAGTTCAAGTTGGCGTTTTCTTTTTTTCCAGTTATAAATGTCTATATAGTACAAATGCTGTGTCCCACCACTTGTCATGTGCTTTATGTCAAATTTGTCTTGTATTCAATGAACTCTGTATCACATAGGGGGCGTACTGTTCTTCAAGTTTAAAAATGGGTTAATTTCAGTTCAGGCCCCGCCAGAAGTTTAATTTACGGTTCAGTCACCTAAATAAAAACTCTAGGATGGACATAACTAAAAAAAGTGGTATAAAAGTTATATGAACTGGTATAGGATGGTCGTTTTGTGTAACAAACTTTCAACATATTGTTATTTCAGAACAATGAAGTGCTACTGCATAAATGAACTGGTATCGGATGATCCTTAACTGGTACCGGATGATCGTTTTGTGTTACAAAATTTCAACATATTGTTATTTCACAGCAATGAAGTGGTAATGTAGAAATCGAGTCCTTAAAACTAAATTTTTCCTGACATGAACTGAATCCTAAATAAAAATTCTGACAAGGGCCTGAATGAAAGTTGCCCCTTTTAAAATTAATGTATTCGGAACCGTAAATTTACAAAGTTTTAAATAAGTATTAATTTTATAAGTTATTATTGAAGTTAATTCTACTCTTTACCACTTAGAAATAAATAATAATTCTAAATAATAAATATTATTCTTTGATTTATTTTAAAAAACTTTTTAAACCATAAATATTTCATATTAACCTAGACAAATATGTTGAAGTAAATTAAAAACAAGATTAAAACCTAGACATAAATTTATTTAATAAATGTCTACAATTAAATAATAGTTATAAGGTGATAATTTAATTGCGTGATAGATAGAATCTAATAAATAGTTATAAAGATTGGATTGAAAGTAATAAAGATTGGATAGAAAAAACGGGATTTGATGATTTGAAAATTAAAATTCTACTTTCAGTAATAAATTTAATCTTATAATTAATTATGGGTTATATAATAATTTTGGGGGTGCGTATAGAATTTCCCATTATATGTTTAGTTTTTGATTTAACAAAATATAATTTTAAGATAATATTTCTAGGTTAAAATATGTTATAAGTAATATATACCGAATATGTATTATATTTAAATATGTATGGAATTATTCGAATCGAATATTTTATAAATAATCGAATCGACTACTTTGATTCTGTATTCATATTCGAAAATTATTCGAATCAAGAAAACTATTTTTTATTCGGATTCATATTCTAAATATTTGAATTCGAATCTTAAATTTTTGAATCGAATATAGAATCCAACAAAAAGATTCAATTCGTCTGAAACCCTCGCAACGCCGGCCGTCATATATGTAGGAATTTATCATAATTATTCACTTAATAAACCAACCCTCTCCTTGTCCTTACTCTAAACATAAACAATTTCTTGCAAGGAAGATCCCTTTTAACTTGTGTACAAGGAAAAGACATCCCCATCAATATCAAAATGATTAAGTAGAGAGGAAAAGAAAGAAAGAAAGAAACAATGGAGGACGACTTGATGATCGGCCCGAGGCTATACAGCTGCTACAAATGCAGAAACCATGTCGCTTTTCATGATGATATAGTTTCAAAGGCTTTTCAGGTCAACGCACATATCATCTGTCCAGATTTTTCTTCCGATTTTTCTTGAATTTTTGTATTCTCTTTCGATCAGTCGAAGAACGGGCGAGCGTTCTTATTTTCTCGGGCCGTGAACGTATTTTCCGGGCCTAAAGAGGATCGGCAGCTGATGACGGGCCTTCACACCGTGGCTGATGTTCACTGCGACGACTGTAGAGAGCTTCTTGGGTGGAAATACGAGAGAGCTTACGACGAGTCGCAAAAGTACAAAGAAGGAAAATTTGTTCTCGAGAAATATAAGATCGTCAGGGATAAGCTCTAAGCTGAAGATCAAAACACCAAACTAGGGTTTGGCTTTGATTCGCCTTCTCTGGCTTGTGCATATATCTCTCTGTTCAGATTTGAATTCACTGTTCATTGAATCACAAGTTATTTGTTACATAAAAATTACTCTGATTTCGTGCTCTATTTCTGCGATCGGAGGGGTCCGTCAAAGTCAAAAGATGTGTGTAAATTCTTCAAATAAATCTGATATGTTTTTCCCCAAAATCAAGGCATATTCTCTATTCCACGGCGTGTTACACTAGGTATTACAAATTTGGAATAATAGTTACAACTCCCAGTATAAGTGTTTAAAAACCCCTAAATGTCGTTACACCTATATATATCATTACACCAAGTATTTAAATACAAAAAGAAATATATAGTTTTAATCAACTTTATTAAGAAATACATATAATATTGATTTGGAATAGCTAGTAGAATAGAGCATATTCCAAGCCCAAAATCAACAACTTGAGATCATCTATTCCACTACGTATTACAAATCAATATTATACGCATTTCTCTAAAAATTCATCAAAATTTACCTTTTCTTTGTCGAAACGACTTTTTTATTCACAAATAAGAAGTGACATAGGCTAAAGAGCTCAACGATGTCTCACTAGCGATATCATAATCCAGTACAGAACAAAGACTCACATATGAGCAAGCACAACCAAGAAAAACAAAAACAAAATGAAAAAAAAAATTCAAAAGAAAACAAGAAATAAGGTCTTGAACATGCTAATTAACTTTCCACAAAATGGCTATTAAGCCAGATCAACATATTGTTCAGTTTTTCAAGCTTCTTCTTCTTCTTCTTCTTCTTCTTCTTCTTCTTCTTCTTCTTCTTCTTCTTCTTCTTCTTCTTCTTCTTCTTCTTCTTCTTCTTCTTCAGGAAGGGCGCTCTAAAGAATATGGACAAAAAACTCCAACATTTGGAAACTAAGCTCCCAATCAGGAGACTCGAGAACAACGAAAACTAAAAGTAGTACAAAGAAACTAAAAGCAGAAAAAGGAAAAACAAGGGGGCTGCCCAAACATTCAACCGAGGAAGGAAAAGAAATGAACATATTTGAAGCAATGTTTTAAAATGCGTAAAGCGCAAAGCGTCGCGTTTTGATTCCGGTAGCGCGCATCGTATATAGCGTAGCGTATTGCGTAAGTATTTCAAGCAAACTAATTATTAATGACAATATACATAATATATAACATAATTATCATTATTTGTTAAATTGTTGCTTAATATATCCAATAATATATACTATTAATTTTTGCTTAATATATCCAATAATATATAATATTAATTTTAACCGAGAACATGTGAATTATATTATAAATAAATAGCATCATTACAATAATTCACAAAATAACATTATTTTTTTCATTTAAATTTTTTCATTAATCTTTTCACTAATTTTTCCTTAACAGGAAAAAAATTAGTACACAAAAAGAGAAAGTATGCGCTACTGGGAGGGTATGCCCACCACCTAAGCTTAGCCTCGTGGTTCGTACAACACATACAACTTCCTTAACCGTTGAAATAAAAAAAAAAAGAGAAAAAAAGCAAATGCATTTCGTCCCACACCGGTAACTTCATGCATCGAAAGGGTACACACTGTCTATATAAATAACCTAAGTAGAAATTGTAGCTTCATAGCCGATTGCTCCTATTAGGCCGATTAATTGGTGAGGGAGGATGGGCCGAATAATTTTGAAAAATCGGCCTATTTTTTTAATTTTTAGCTTTAGAAAAAATAAAGTAATTAAAAATTATAAACGCTTTTATTTTACGCCTTGAAGCATTTTTGTGAAATTTTGCGCGCTAGCGCGCTACGCAGCGCCTTTTAAAAACAAAATCGTTTTTAGAGAGAAGGGGTCCACATAAAGAAATGAATTTAATTTGAAGAGATGATTTTCAGAGAGGGGTTTTTTCCGCTTTATAAAATGAAAGAAAAAAACTCTTCCTCACTATATTTTATTATAAGTAAAAAATGTTATAAATAGCAAGAAAAATAAAAATGCTAAAAAACAACCTTATTATTATGAATACTATGAATTGTTATGAAATAATAATTTAGATGAGGACGTTTTAGGATTATTTTGAATTATTGAGATTTGGAAGTATTATGATTTGGAGGTATTATATTGAATTTGTAAAAATTATTTGAAGATTAATATTGATAAGATGGCGTATAATTATAGTAAATGTAATAAGTTGTAATAGTGAAGTAGTAGTATAAATAGGTGATTTATATTGTGAAACATATTAAGAACGGTCTTGTATTGATAATGACAATAATAATAATAATAATATAATCTATTATTATTTTTATTTTCTAACTTGCATTGCATGTGAACATGGAATCTTGGAAACTAACCAATTGCCACACGTACAAGAACGGTCTTTGAGATTGACATGGTGAACTCAAGGACAACGACCTGGCTTACCTGGAGTGAAAATAGCCGCAGTCATAGTAACTGTGTTGTATGGACGAACAGAATGTTTTGTAGTTTTTCTATCCCAACGACTATATAAAAAGTGGACTTTTCAGGCCATAAGTGTCGTTCTTTTCTATCTCCTTTCTTTGCATATATCAAGTTATTACGATATAAAATGAATTGTATTTCTTAAAGATTTTGACTTATGTTTTATTTGGATCTTATTTCTTATTAATATCTTCGATATTAAATCTTACTATTGAATTACTATGATGGAGAATATGAGATATGGAAGTCTTAAGAAAGATTATGGTTAGAAATATAATTATTGATAATTATGTTGAGATTTGTGATAATTATGGTGAAAATAAAGTAATATTAAAAAGATTTGTGCTAATAGTTAAATAGAAAACGTTGATTAGTTTTATAATATGCCGATAAAGTTTATTAGTTTTGTAATACCACCGTTAAAAATAACACTATTTGTGTTATTCTCTCTTCATCGTTTCCTCATTTTTCCCACTCTCATCTTCTTCGTCTTAGTGTACAGTTTATTTTGTTTCCTTTGCTTCATTTGATTTTATCTGTTGTAATTCATGGCTTGTTCAGCGACAGCCAAAATCGTCCAACCCCTCTCAGGCAGATCGATCGATGCAATAGAAGTATGGTTCTTGCTCGAGAATCCCTGAAAGCTCTTTCTTCGGATCCCAAAAGCCATTTTCTGCACCTTCTCTTGACAAAAAGTCGGTTTTGCCCCTCGGCGGTCGATCCAATGCAGTCGTTGCTGTCTCCTCCGATGCTGTCAAGGATAAGAAGCCCAAGCCAGCTTCATCGGCCCCCAATCTGGTGATAAATTATGAAATATGCATTTTGATTATCACTATGCTGCTTACATTCATATAATGTCGTAGATCTGCCATCTGTTTTCCTTTGTATACATGAATGTGCTCCCAATATGGTCCGGGTTTTTTTCAATTTGCTTCAGGAAAATACTCGATTGAATTTGACGGACCTTTTTTTTTTGTTTCAGCTGCGAATTACTGTGCTTAGATTAACACAATTTCTTCTGTGTAGAAGTTTTTGTAGTTTCAATCATGAGTTATATAAACGGAAGATTTTCTTTTATGTTAAGCTGCAACTGAATGAAAAAGTGTCTTTACATATGCAGCTGCTCACAAAAGAAGAGGGCTTGGTACTGTATGAGGACATGGTCCTAGGCCGAGCCTTCGAGGACATGTGTGCCCAAATGTACTACCGTGGCAAAATGTTTGGCTTTGTCCACCTCTACAACGGCCAAGAAGCTGTCTCCACTGGCTTCATCAAGCTTCTAAAGCAATCAGATTCTGTGGTCAGCACTTACCGTGACCACGTTCATGCCCTAAGCAAAGGCGTCCCTGCCCGTGAGGTCATGAGCGAGCTCTTTGGTAAAACCACGGGCTGTTGCAGAGGCCAAGGTGGTTCTATGCACATGTTCTCTAAAGATCACAATGTACTCGGTGGATTCGCTTTTATTGGCGAAGGTATACCAGTTGCTACGGGTGCTGCCTTCACGAGCAAGTACAAGAGGGAGGTCTTGTTGAAGGAGGACTGCGATGATGTGACCTTGGCTTTTTTCGGAGATGGGACTTGTAATAATGGGCAGTTCTACGAGTGTCTGAACATGGCTGCTCTGTGGAAACTGCCTATTATATTTGTCGTCGAAAATAATTTGTGGGCTATAGGTATGTCCCACCTTAGGGCAACCTCTGATCCCGAGATCTGGAAGAAGGGTCCCGCTTTTGGAATGCCAGGCGTGCACGTGGACGGTATGGACGTGTTGAAGGTCAGGGAAGTGGCTATTGAGGCGGTTAATAGGGCGAGGAGAGGCGAGGGTCCCACTTTGGTCGAGTGTGAGACTTACAGGTTCAGAGGACACTCTTTGGCTGATCCTGACGAGCTTCGTGATCCTGGTAAGAAAAAAAAAAGATAAAACACAAAATTTATCTGCGCTAAAATTGTCACCTTCCACTGTTATTTATTGGAGAAATTTAGATTTCACGATCTCATGATGATGGTAAAAAAACTCAATTCATTTAACCTTCTTGAAGAGTTGCAGAGGTTTTGTCAGATAACTGTTTGACCTTGGTTTAGGATAGTATGTGCGCTTCAAGAATAATTTACTAGTTGAAGCCATATGGCAGTTGCTATTGGACTGATTACATGCATTAGCATTTAAGCCACTTTGTTTTTTTTTATAATTGCTGGTTTAGGCTCTTGCAAACGAGAGTGGAACTGCTCCTAGTGGACACACACTTTCCTTGTTTAGAATCGTCAAAGAACAACCGAGAACTAGAGTTTAGTTCATACGTCGATGTATTTCTTGCCTTATATATAAGTCATAAGCTAACAAGTATAAACTTTGTTCTTGCAATAGCCGAGAAGGCTCACTATGCCACAAGAGACCCCATCACATCATTAAAGAAATACTTATTGGAGAAGAAGCTTGCAACAGAAGCAGAGTTGAAGGCCATAGACAAGAAGATTGAGGAAGTGGTGGAAGACTCGGTCGACTTTGCTGACAGCAGCCCAGTCCCACCTCGTAGCCAGCTTCTAGAGAACGTGTTTGCAGATCCAAGAGGCTTTGGAATTGGGCCCGATGGAAGATACAGATGCGAAGATCCTAAGTTTACCCAAGGCACAGCTCAGGTTTAATTAATCATAATTATGTGAAATCACATAAAGAGAGAGATAACAGTTTCTTATTTATGCTTGCACTGTGCTGCATCTAGTTAAGAGGTACTTATGTTTAATTGAGTAGGATTAATTCACTCGGCAGTTTTTGAAATGCTGTCCTTATTAAGTGGTTGTTTTCGGCGGCTTGCTCGATTTTGCTGTGGAAATTTGGATCATGGAAAGCTCCATATATAGTTATTACATATGTTATGATAGAGGATCTTGGCTCATTTTCTGGATGCATTTTTTTCGTTTTCACTTTCATCCTACACTCATGCTTATTCATATATAAACAGTATTACCGTTTTGCCAAAGGGACAAGTAATACTTCACTTGATTCCAACGGCAACATAAAAAATAAAAAGGAAAAGCTACAACCCCACATCCTTAAACATCACACTTGGAAACTTAGCTTTCAGCATTTAGTCGTCTTCTTTTCTTTCTCCTGGTTATCTTCTCAGTTGATCATTTGATTGCTGGATTATCATCAATGGAAGAAGAAACAGCCCACATATACCCGAAACAGCCCACGAAAACCCTCCACGAATCTCCCCGACAACAACAACGATTCCCCACAGCGAGCAGTTATTACCGAAAAAATCGCAGAGCCATCTACACTTCCATAGCCATCTTCCTCATCCTAGCCTCAATCACAGTGCTCACAGTTTGGCTAATATACCGACCCCAAAAACCAAAGTTCACCGTCATAAACTTAGGCATCTACGAACTCAACACAACATACACGCCAACACCTTCAGTCTCCACAAACATGCAGTTCAACTTGCTGACAAGAAACCCTAATAAGCGCGTCTCAATTTTCTACGATGAGCTGTCTGCTTATATTTATTACAAGAACCAGCCCATTACGGACAAAGTGGAAATGCCTCCTTTGTACCATGAGACGAAGAGCACGGTGGCCTTGTCTCCTGTTCTAGAAGGTTCCGAAGTGCCTGTGGAGAACGAGGTGGTGAATGGGCTCATATTGGATGAGAGCATGTATGGCGTGGTGAGCTTGAGCTTGGTGATGGTTGGGAAGTTGAGGTATAAAATGGGTGCTTTTACGAGCGGTCGTAAAGGGGTTTACGTTAGGTGTGATCTCTTCGCTGGGGTGAAGCAAGGGTTTGTTGGGCAGGTGCCTTTGCTTGGAGAATCTGGGCATTGTAGGGTTCATGCTTGATTGATCATGATAATACGTTGTCTGTGTTCTTTCTTTGCTGTAGTATTTTTTTTATACTTGACTCATAGGGATGTATAGCATGGTTTGGTTCGAAATGATCGCCTTTTTCGTTACGAACGCTTTCACATTTTTATTATTATATGTTATATATGGCATTGATGTTTATAATCAACACGTTCAAGGGTTTAGCCGCATCTAATCTAAAGTATGCGGTCTCTGGCGCTACTAATGATTGCTATCAACGACTGTTTTTAGCCCATAACAGTCGTCGATAGTACCAAAAAAAAAAAAAAAAACATGGCTAGCAGGTACTATAGGCGTCGGTTTTACCACAACATACGCCCATAGTGCCGTAGCCTATTACTCTTTATGTACTAGTGATAGATGCGTGATTAAGTTGGAGAAAATAAAACTTTGAGTTCTATACCTTCCATGAAATTCGTTTTTTTGTCTCTAACTTGTCCCCCCCAAAAGTGGGCTAGTATGTTTATGAGCAACTAAAATTTTAGTCCTATAACATTCGGTTTCGTCCTCTAACTTTGCTTCTGTAAGTATAGTTATGAATGTTTACACCATTATCATAATGTATTTATTGTATCAAACGATCACTGAGCACTCGTTTAGGTTTAGATCGATTAGCAATATGATCAGATAAGTTGATCGCTTTAGCTAACTCGTTTTCTTTCGGTTTGTTTTAACTTTTTATTTTTGATTGTTAGTTGATGTGTTTCTCTCTTGGTAGAGATTTCCTAGATGATAGCTATATTCAGAGGGCCCTTGTCGAGCTATTTAGCTCATGTATTTTGTGTTTATCTAGCTATCGTTTGAAAAGAAAAATCCTTCATATAAAACATTCCAACAACCCATGTTTTTATAAAAGAAAATGAAATTTCTTTAGCGGGCTCAATGTTTCTTCTTGAGCCATCGACGTTTTTTTCTTACCAACAAACAATATAGTACACTTGAAACAACTTCTTTACGTTTCTCGCATTCAATCTTCTTTAATTGATATGTTTGTGAATTACCCTTGCAAAACTCCACCTTAATTCATCAAACACAAGCTAATTTTCCTTCCAAAGACACATTAATCGCTAAAATATTATTGTACATTAAAGATTATCTATCTAAGATTCTCCACTTACATAAACTCATTTTTGTGTACTAAATATCACTGACACTATAATCTATCTAGTATGGATAGGATAGGGATGCCAACGCGGCGGGACGGGGATTAGATCCCCATCCCTGTTCCGTGTCGACAGGGAATTCTCATCCCCGTCCCCACCAACTAAACGAGGATGAGAATTCCACATCGACGCCAAACTCTCTCATTCTCTCTATATTACTCTCTAATTTTATAAATAAGACCTCATTTTCATTATTTTTCAATCCCTATCCGAAAATACTATAAATAGGGCCGCCTTTTCATTATTTTTCACACCAAACTCTCTCATTCTCTCTATATTACTCTCTAATTTTATAAATAGGACCTCATTTTCATTATTTTCAATTCCTATCCGAAAATTCTACAAATAGGACCTCCTTTTCATTATTTTTCATACCAAACTCTCTCATTCTCTCTATATTACTCTCTAATTCGCTCATCACACTCAATCTCAGAAACTTACAATATTATTTTTATTACATATTATTACGCACTTAAACACAAATTACACACACTTTAATACACAAATTATTCGTACCACACATAATTTATTTCTAACATGACTTCATCGAGAAACACGAACGAAGATAATTTTATTTTATAGGAAATTTCGGTGCGAAAGAATCATTTCGGGAGTGTAAGACGTGGACGTGGAGGACGTCGAACCGACACCGATTCCACGGACGAGTGGAGAGGGACCGAGCCCAACATCAACAGCGGCAACGAACCTCTAAGGCCTGGAATTTTTTCGACCTCGAACTAAATAAAGATAACCCCGAATTGGGACGGCATACTATAAAGAATGCCGTCGACCTTACAAATATAGTTCCGCCCCCGGACAAGGCGAGATGTGTTCAATGTTGATACATCTTACGAGTTTCGCAAATAGGCAACAACTGATAAACGTAGGTAGTGGCAAAATTTCGTTATGACTAGGAAAATTTCAAAATTGGCACTAGTTAAGTTTCTAATAAACGGTGAAGAACCATTTTGCATTGCGAAAAGTGCTGGGTTTATGGAATTTGTCAGTACGATATAACCCGGATTCTATACCGTAGGTCGTTAGATACTTAGGAGGCATATGGTAGAAAATTTTCAGAGTGCATCAAAGTAATTTAATTTCACATTTGTCCAACATATTGTGTAGGGTCAGTTTGACTACAGATACCTGGACAAACTTCACGTCTCAATCTTATTTGGTGGTGGCCGACCATTGGATAGAGGAATGACGATGCAAAAGCGAATTCTTTCTCTAGATCCCCTCAATTCACCACACAAATGGTACACCATATCGATATATACGCGTGGCAAATATGAGATTCAATATAAGCTTATGTCTATCACATTAGATAATGCAAGCTCGAACACTGTGATTGAAATCCTTCAAAAACATGTAAGATTACCTTTAGACGGTAGGTTATTTCATGTGAGGTGCGCCCGTCATGTAATTAACTTATGTGTCAAGTGCTCATGTGATGTTTTATGAAATGATGTAGAAACATTTAGGCATATGAGGAAGGTATTATATGAACGACGTCTCGGACATTCATAACAGTCCAAGAGAACGGCCTAACATTTAAGAAGTTCCACCTACCAGTTACGACTAGGTGGAACTCCTTATATGACCTCCTTAGCACTTTCATGCGCTACAAGGATTTGTAAACGCCGTTTTGGAACAACATCAGTATTGATAGCAGCTACCAACCTTCTAATATATTATTAGATGTTGATTGGGACTTTTGGAGTTGGTCGCGTCGTTACTTGAAGAATTCAAGGATGCAACGGAAGTTTTTCTGGCGTTCATTATCCCACGTCGCCCAAAGTATGGACCAACCTTCTAATTTCTTGAATATTGGACAAACCCACACTTAGGTGAATTCGTCCAAAGTATGTAGGAAAAGTTCAAGAAATATTGGGAAAACATCTCAATCGTCCACGGCTTGACGAGTTTGCTCGACCCTAGCTATGGTAGTGATATTTTGATATATTGTTAGCATTATAGTAAATTTCTTGGAAACAATGTTGACGACCAAAAGGCGTCTGTTACCCTAGGATTTGCACAGGGTAAAACATTCGGCAAAAAACGACTCGTCGGAGGTTACCCGAAACCATACATCCTCGGTCCTTCAACTTCTAAGCTCAAAGAAAGGCAAGCAAGGAATGAACAAGACTCATCCTAGGTGGTCAGATGGCAGAATCTGCCGAGGAGGTCGAGGCGGCCGGTGCGGCCGAGGTGGTTGAGGCGGCATAGAGGCCGAAGCGGCATAGGAAGTCGAGCCTGTCCAAGGTCAGGGACCTCCAAGAGAATGACCTCCAAAGGTAAGTACATATAAAGTAAGAGATCTCCAAAGGCAAGGACGTCCAAGGAAGTGACCTCCAAAGGCAATAACCTCAAAGGTAAGGACGTCCAATATTTTATCAATATAGAACACTCATTTTGATAAAATAATTTGAACCACTTTTTTCGAAAAATGGACATTTTTTCTGTTTATCAAATTATGAATTGACAACCTATGCCTTATATATAAGGAAGAAGATTTTTTGAATTTGAAATGAATGTAAGTGACCTCTAAAGGTAAGGCCGTCCAACGTAAGTGACCTCCAAGGGAATGACCTCCAAGGTAAGGATGTCCAAGGTAAGTGATATCCAAAGGCAAAATGACCTCCAAGGTAAATGACTCCCAAGACAATGACTTCCAAGGTAAGGACGTCCAATGTAAGTGACTTCCAAACACAATAACCTCAAAGGTAAGGACGTCCAAGGTAAGTACCCTCCAAAGGTAAGGACCTCAAAGGTAAAGGATGCCCACAACAATGACCTCCGAAGGTAAGGACGTCCAAGGTAAGTGACCTGAATGAATTCCAAAGGCAACAAACGACCAGGACTCGAAGTAACTGAGACGACCACACCAAGGACGACCATGCCAAGGCTGAGGCGGGCCCTCCCAAGGCCAAGACCAACATTGCCGAGGCCACCCTAGTCAAGTCGAAGCAACTCGGCGGAGGCCGAGATGATCTGGCCAAAGCCAATTCGGTCGAGGCCCATCAAGCAGAAGTAACCCCGACGAGGCCAAGGCCACTCAGCCGAGGCCAAGGTAATCCCGCCGAACGAACCCCGGCCAAGGTCGAGATACATGGCTGAAGCCATCTCGCCAAAGCAGAGGCCGAGATAGCTTCGATAGAAGCAACCCCGACCAGGCCAAGGCCATCCTGGTCGAGACAGCCAAGCCTGACCTGACTGCGGTCGAATTGGACGAGGCTGCCTTGGTCGAGACAGCCGAGGCTGGCCTGGCAGAGGCAGTCCTAACCGATGCCGAGGCAGCCTTAGCCATTGCAAAGCCGTCCGATATACTCCAGCAGGCCGAGTCGTCCAAGTCAGGGAAAGGTCAACGGGAAGAGAGATATTTCAGGGACGGATTCAAATCTAAACTGAAGGAGATATTCTCGAAGACCAATTCAAACATTTAAAAGAAGGGCCTGAATCCCCCAGGCGCAACAGGGTAGGTCGATTCCTCCTATAAGTACCTCTACTCATTCAGCCTTCAATGTAGGTCTTTCTATATATTCTGACACCTCTTCTACACACATATTCTGAACTTCTCTATCCTCCTTCACCCACCGTAAAACAAGAGACCTCCTGACCTTGGCAGGAGGGAAAACGCCCTCACCCCCTCAATCTAGGTACTTTAGGGGACGACCCCGAAGTTCAAGCGAAGTCCACACAGAGGAAATCCGACGGAAGGCGACTAGATTTTTTCTGGCATAGTCCGCGTCAATTAACCATTCTCTCCAAGAACGTTTTTCTTTTTTTTTTTATGTATCTTAGCAGTTAGCAGCATGGAAAAGGTGTTGAAGCGACGAATCACGTGATCGAGATTTCAAGCAGGTCTAGCTCGCGCGGTGGTGTTACGGGAGGGATCTTACGACAATTGAGGTTGCAAATAAGGGTAAAACACCTGCGACGACTAACTCAAACGAGATTCAACTCTATTTGAGCCACAACTTTCAAACACCCGAAGATTTTGGCGTCCTTGAGTGGTGGAAGATGAATGCTAGACTTTACCCGACGCTAGCAACCATGGCTCGAGATCTTCTGGTCGTGCAAGCTTCTAGTGTCGCATTTGAGTCTGCATTTTCTACGTGTGGCCGAATTATTGGAGATCGAAGAACAAGCGCTAACCCAACTTTTCTAGCAATGTTAACTTTGCTGAAGGATTGATCGGATCGAAGAACCGAATGGAAAACGCTATCGACAAATTCCAAGCTTCAAGCTCCGATGCTCACGAGGAGGCGTAAAGAATACAATAGTATTGATTAATAAGAATGTAGATTAGAGTTATAATTTAATGTACTTTTTTTCTATGTAATTTTTAGTGTAATTTTTTTAAGTTTCATTTTTCTAATAGAGAATATTTTTTAGTTCACTTACGTCATAAGTTGAATAATTTTTTTCATCTTAGCTTTTTAGTAAAAATTTTTGTGAGTTTTTTTTAAAAAAAAGTTAAAGGTCAAACCCAGCCTGAAACCGCCAGGATCATATGGTTCCCGAAAATTATCCCGGAATCCGGAACTGCTAGCCTAGCAGAACCGCCAGAACCGGAACCGCCGGAATAGGCGCGGAACCAGCCCACAGCCCATTTGGCCACATCTAGTCAGCATCAACAATCCCACGAGCTAACTTTATGCAACATGTGATAAACCACTAAATAACCCGTCATGAGCAACATGTATCTTAAAAAAGAAGCGACAAAGAAGAAAGAGCACACAAACAAAAAAAAAGAAAAAAAAAAAAGGAAAATTACAATCAGTTCAAAGTGTTCCAAACACAAGCAAATCTTCTAAGAAACCAAAAACATCTCTTAACTACAAAAATCTCTCTTCAAGGCATACCTCAACAGTAGCAGAGTATCAGCAAAGTATATTAAAACGTCAAAAGATTACAAATCGTAAATATCTTATTCTAATCTTCGAGAAAGTACTCCGAACACGCCTGCTGATTTCCGGAACACTGCATATCATAGATCAATAATGAAACAGAAAGTACGTGATATGATAAAAATGGTTTTTTAGGATGGATAATAAGGCGAGAACTCCCATCTACTGCCGATTTGTTTAAGAATATGGCATCCCCAATCTAAAGTAATTTCACGACATGTCCAGTCTTGGGGCGTCACTACACGATGTCTGATTTACTGTCCTCTAATCTGCTAATTTCATGTGTCCAGTCTTCCAATTACCTTACAACATAAGTATCCAACAAATACGCTTGAATTCTATTACAAGTGCGTTTTACAGTGTAAACATGTCTTCACGATTCTTAATCATTAATTAGGATTAGGAGAGCACCAATAAATAAACATTAAACATTATGACGTTACCAGTTGAGAATTTTCAGGTTCCTCCTTTCTGCTTGAGAGTAATCTTGTCACCCAAGCTAAGTGCAATTCCCTGAGTTTTGCTCCTTATTCTTATATACCCATTCAGCTTACCATCTACTTGCTTCTCAACACTAACATTGACTAAAGCGTCCTCACCAAACACGCTCTTTGCGTACAAATTCGCAGCTAAGAATCCACAATCGCCTTCTAGAGCCGATCTATATAAGAATGGCAGTAAAATTAAGACAGGATTAAAGTAAGTTTGACGTAGTGAGATGTGTAGTAAGGAATTCCGTAAACAGAATGGGGGTCGAACATAAGAAAATTTTGAATCAACTATGTACTTACGGTGCAGTTAGGCATTTCATGTTGGTGGACTTGATTATGTGATCTAGAAACTCTTTTTCATTTGTAATTGATGTGTTCACAGCAACCTGTCATGAGGAAAGAGGAATCAATTAAGTACAAGAAGTAAACCCGAGCTACCGATGAGAAACATATCACTTTCCACAAAAGCAGAGGAGGATATTTTGTACAGATTAAAAATACGTAAAAAACGTAACATATTCTTAGTTTACAGTGGGGAAATCATCAATCACTTTAGCATAAGATCGTCGCGACTGGGTTTAAAAATAAGCTGATCGAGCAAAAAAAGGAATTTGCACTACTCAACAGCAGCACTCTTTATGTAAATTGTCAGACGCAGCAGCGAGGTTCCCACTTCTTATTCAACTTGTTTAAAGGGAAATAAAAGGCAGTAAAAAAACCCACTTTCTTGAATAAAGAAACATAGATGAAACACATTGTGCTACCTTGTTCTCCCACTCAAATTCTGCCCACATAGTCCTGAAAGCAGTGTCACTACATACAGCAGGAGATATATAGTCCATGATGTCGATGTGGATGTCATTGAGAACAACAACAGTGCGTTCGAGCACATTTGAGGTCTCATACACAATGTTGCCAAATATCACACCGGTCTCAGTAGAAGAAACCTTGATGTTTGCCTTAATTTGCTTGCTCGACTGAGGCGCTAAAGTATAATTCTGGGGTCGCTCCACAAGCTTAAGATCACCCATTGTAGCCAACTCCAAACATAAATTCTGAAGGGTCTCCTTAGTCCTATTGATGATAGTAACATCCAGGACAATATCGTAGTGATGAACTGTAACGTAAGCTTCAGCATATACTGGATCACTGAAACCTGTGAGTTGAATGATGCGATTAAGCTTATTTGCATCGTCCGCGTCCTTAACAAACTCCCCAGTTGCACGTTTCAGATCATCTTGTACTTCGTCTTCCAGTTCCAGGAGGCTCTTTCCTTGTAGCAAAGACAAAAATATAAATAGAGGCCATGGTAGCTAGTAGATACGACGGTTGAGCTATTTGCACATGATGAACGTAAATAATTTGATGATAACTACAATAGATGGGGAAATGGAATGTGCACCTTTCTGCTCTTCAAATGGTAAAAGTCAATAAGATCATCTGGCTGCGAATGAGCAACCTGCGCCTTCGCTTTGATTTCTTCTGTTTCGCGCAACTGTTTCTCCGAAAGCATTTTGACGAAGCTGTCACGGCAAGACTCTAACCAGATCTTTCTCATGGTATCCCCTGTGTTGCACAGTAGTCTTATGCACAGAACAATCCTGTCATAAGAGTCGTTGTCGATTGGATGAGGAAGGACTGAGGATTGCCCTAGTTGGAGCATTGAAATCATGATTAGCAGTGCACTGCTTGATGCTTTGTTCACTTCAATCTTTGCTGGTTGAACTTCCTCCAACCTAAGAATGAGTTTCGCCAGGGTGCATGCAACTACAGCACCAAGGAAAAAATCACCAGAGAGAAGAAGAGATCTCAAGTTGCCAGTTGATAGAGATCCTTGAACAACATTAGGAGGAGAAAATGTAGTTTCTGAAGCAGCGCTTTGAGTTGCATAAGTCCCATCAGCAAGTATAACTGGTCTTCTAGACGAGACAGTAATTGACGTAGCCTGCTGCGATTTTTTTGCAGAATCGTCAGCACCTTCTTCAGAAACTGAAAAAAAGGGTAATTCTCCGAGACACTGCTTTATAGTTGCAATACCACTTTCAACTTCAGAAAGAGACAGGCAATACTCTCCAATAATCCAAAGAGCACAACAACAAACCCTCGCAGCCCGAATCTGATAAAAGGTATCCAGCAGACGGGTAATGATGGAGACCCTTAACTTTGAATTCGTTTCAATTATCTCTCGTACAAATATAGCAACATCCATTGCAGACGCTACATTGTTGTCTCCTAGGAAATCCATCAGCAAATGCACCACAGTGCTTGCTACTTCCGGGAACTTGATGGCACACGAATGGATCGCTTGGATGAGCATCTGGCGATAATCTCCGTTCTTCTCAAGCTCTCCACCTTGAGTTTTCATGACTTCCTTCTTCAGGGTAAGAACTACCTCATTCACATTTCGTGGAGTGACAAGGTCCAAAACTATGTCAAGGGTCTTCCTTCGGATATCAACGTTTGGGCTCGAAAGTGCCCTCAAAACATCCATAATCATGTCCACCATGATATCTCTATGGGAAGACTTGAGCTCGGTGAGCCGATCAAGAACAATGAGCTTAACATTGTTATCGCTCTGGGTTAGAAGGAGTTGGCAGTACGTACTCGCTGCAGCTCTAATTGCAGTAGGAGCTGAAGAAAGCGAGACAAGAGTTCCAGCACAATCATACATAACAGCTGCCGAAGGAGAATTCAGTAGAGAGATAATGATCTTGATGTATTTCCTTTCTCAGCTTTGTTAGTCCTACAAACTTTGCGGATCAGATCTAAGACAACCATCTGCAACGACTGCTCCCAGTCTGGGACTCTGTCAACATTCGTCAAGAGATAATTGATCGCACGCTCCTGCACACAATCGCAGAGCATCATGAAGGCAAACCTCTTTGCGGATGCATCTTGCTCTGTGGCGAGGAACTTCTCCACTGCCTCTGGTGCATCTACCAACAGCTGCTCCCCTTGAGGAAGCTTGTAGATCGACATCACGGCAATGATTGCATTTCTCCTCACGAATGGGTGTCGGTGTTCCAAGTTCGAGATGATGGAGGGAATCAGTGGTTCGAGGATCTCTGTCTCTTTAAGCCAACGAAGGAACCTTAGGGTGACTCCACGGAGATACTCGTTCGGGTGCTGAAGGTTATTCCTGAGATTTTGGCAGATGAGGATCATTTCTGGCAACACGCGTCCTCTTGCATCAGTTTTATCGATGATCTCGAGATAGACCAAGAGCAGTTTTTGAACGATGTGATCGTCCGAGGGCAGCACGTATCTGACAATTGTGATAAATAGTTGAGGCAGAGTTTCCCCGTTCAGCAAGAGCCTTATTGCGTCTTTCATGGCTTCAATCTTAGCTGTGACATCATTCCCTTCTAGTGCCTCCTTGATTTCGTTGGAAAGGGCAGGCGTGCCCTTGTCAAAATGAACCAGTACAGTAACTGACTTCTCCATTCTAACTTATAACCTGGAAATATTAGACGTTGGATAATTCAAAAAAAAAAAACGGACACAAAAAACAAAAGCATGTACAAATAAGATATAATGCTGTAGATTCAGAACTTTCAAGCTGACGTGTGGATGAGCGCGTAAAGAAGTAGAATCGTTCAGTGGTTTTCGATCCATTTGATTCAACAGCATAAGTTTCACATAACCCATCTTCAACAGCATAAGTTTCACTTTCACATTTGAATCAGACGTAGCAGATTATTATTGAGTTACAATAGTCTTAAATATTAAGATTATAAAGCCAGAAAATATGTATCATCGAATCCCAAGTTCTTTGCAGAAGAACCTCAATGAACCAAACAAATTGTGTAAAATCAGCAACAACTATAAAACTTGTCAGAAACTAAATTATAGCTGCAGAATAACTAAATAACAAAACTTGTCACATAGATTTGTAGACCACATTGTTTCAGCCAAGAAAGATACGAAGGAAAGAATCGATAATGTAACACAGTAATTAATAAGATAATCGGAAGTAGAAAGACCAAAAAAATTAACATAGTGATTCAGAACTAAGAACTATATCAGATGGCCAATGAAACAATCGACCTTCAAAATTGAGATCTAGATAAAAAAAATGAATAAGGGTAGATCTGAATGGGAAAATTTCCCGAGATATAACAGAGAACTCGAGATCAGCGATCAAGCAACTAAATGGGAAACGAAATGTGCTTTCAAATACACTTGCATACGCTTAAAACTACAAAACAGAAAGACAGAGAGAAATTAAATCGAAATTGAATCAACTTCGACATAATTTATTCTGCGAAGTTTGATTCAAACCAAATCAAGGTTAGTCCGACTGATCAATTTTCGAATCAAATGCAACTGCAAATCGAGAAAAATAATAAGCTTCACAATTAATCGCGCATCTAGTGCAATTACAATAGAAGTGAGTAGATCTTACATCAATCCACAACAAATCGTTGGAAACCAAAAAAACGTGAGGAATTGCAGTAGCCAAGATCTAGACTACACCAGCACTTCACCGCTGAATTACCTGATCGAGTACAGGGCGGAATCTGCGTAGACTAGCTTTCGAAGCGAACGCGGATGGGAAAATGTTTAGGAAGAGTGAGGTTCGAGCCGATGTAATCATGTAGTAGTTCGGACAAATGATATAATAGTTGGGGCATTTTATTTTTAGCTAAATAACCTCATCTCAAATTCATTTTATGGGAATGACCTCCACTTCCTCAATATATAATTTATCCTTACTAAGATAACAAAATTACTATAATACACTTACTTAAAAAGGTAGTTGTGGGCATAAAATATATTAAAGGATAAGAAGTGTTAAAAACAAAAAAAAAAAAAAAAAGATAAAAAATAAAAATAAAAAGTAACCTAGACGACAGCCCAAACGAAAAATAAAAACATTGGGTCTTCCAAAAGAAAAAAACAAAATCGTAAGAACCCTGTTAAGATTTTCAGCATTACTGCACTAAGAACTCACGCAATGGCGTCTGAAACTGTAAGTTATTTTACTTCTTCAGTTATTTCGAGACGTGGCCGAGTAGTTTTCTCCGTGGGTGTTTGATGATTGTTGGATCAGGTTCACGCAATTACGCAATGGCGGAACAGGTTCACACAACCGACCCTTGTATGGTTGTCGATTTTGTGGGTGTTTGATGATTGTTGAGACAGGGTTGTCTGAGTTTAAATCGTGAAAAGAGGGTTTTCAGAACTCGTTCGATTTGAAGAGAAAATGTTCTCAGATGTTAGGCCCATTCTCCGACTTGAGTCCATATCTGAGGACCCGTTTAAGTTCTGAGAACCCGTTTGTGGTCTGAGAACCTATCTGAGAAAAGGTTCTCAAATGTTAGACCGGTTCTCCGATTTGATCCATGTCTGATGACCCGTGTAAGATCTAATAACGCAACGCAATCTTTTCCGACAGAAAAAATGGGGAACCTAGATATTATAAATGATTTCAAATAATGGCACCGACAATCCATGCTCAAAAATCTCGATAGAATGAAGTGCCGATAAACGAAAAAACGCGAGAGCTTAATGTACGTACCATTCTGAATCATGAAGCCACGCAAAATGAGAGATGATTTCGTTAAAATCCAAAGACACTCTTGAATATCAATATTCCACACAATGTTAGCTAGATATATAGCTAACCATAAAACAAAAGCAACTCCGATTGCGATCCCATCCCACCTAATTTCGATCATGGCGCCTGTTCATAACAGACAAGGCAAAATAGTTAGTTGTACATTGGTTATGCCTCATACAAATCAAAGACCTATAATTCGACACAAACAGTAGAGGCACACAATCACCAAATTAAGCATAGGGTAAGACTACAATATTGCTTTTAGTGAAACAATTGAGTTTCAAATGAATTTATGTGTACCTTACTTACCAATAGTTATGTGCAAAATGTTCGAACAAATCATTAACATGATAATGAAACGGAAGAACTAACGACGTGCTATATTCTGGATAGATGTAAAACGAAAACCTGTGGCGATCATAGTCTCTGGAGCGCTCCCTTGATCGAGAACGAGATCTTCTGTGGCTACGAGAACGGGTCCCACGCTCCCGATCATAATCAGAATGCCTATCACGGTCTCTGCTGCCATGACGATCGTGTCTCCTAACATGCTCACGAGTATCGTCTCTATCACGATCCCTGCTGCTGCGATCTTTAGACCTGAACAGCAATAAGGAGCAAATAGACGCCAACATATTACAAAAATGAGTTATTATCGGTGGGTTTGATGGTGGAAAATAGTAGGAAAAAGAAAATGAAAGGGAAACGACCAGTTTTGTGTTTTGGTTGATTGAAGAAATGAATGAGGGAAAAAAAATAAAAGAAAATCTTCATTAAGTTCATACTTTAAACTAAGCAAAACTAATTTCCTCACTGGTGAGGAAAACGAGAGAAAAACTTATTGGAAACTTTTTTTCTCTCATTTCCTTTACCCTACTAATTTCCACGAACCAAACACACCCTAAGTGCCCGGGAAAGTAAAAGGGCAGCGTTGAAAAAAAAAAAACCTTCGCTCTTCTTCGCGAGATATACGCTTTTTGTCTCTCTCTTCCTGTAAATAAGAAGAATAACTATAAAGCTATACGTACGAGTAACCAAATATTAGTCATTCACCTCATCTCCCTTCTTGGTGAAATCAAAATTGATATTATCATGTGTGCATGCATCTCAGCAAATATATACTGGATAACTACGAATTAAATGTGATGGTGATAATGATACAAGGATGAGATTGGCAACACAAAGCAACTGTAGATGCTACACACAGATCAGGAGAGAATCATTTAGTGGTGACTGATTCGGCAAGCCATTCAAGTACATATGAAGATAAATTAATTATCTATGTATCTCCTTAAATTTTTGAAACCTCCAAGATGTTTAACACCCGATAAAGGCCTTTCGTGAAGTCAAAAAAGATAATTGCACTCGTTCAAAAAGTAGCTCTTAGAGGAAAAGGAAAAGTCACAGCATTGTAAAACTGAAAATCTCATAAACAAACTGATATATTATAGCGGCACCTGAGTCAAAATACAACTGGTCTTGAGGTAAAAACCAAAATGATAGCGAAGATGAAATAGAACTGTGGCATAAAAAGATACTCAGCAAAACCACCGTCAAAGAGATATGTAACTTCAGATGACAAAGACTAACTATATGAAGAAAATTATAAGACGCAAGCACCAAGCAGATAGCATCAGTATTACCTTCAGGTCGGCTAGCTTTTCACGAATTTGCATATAACCAAGGTGGAGCTTTCCGCCAAAATGATCTGCTAAACGTCGATCACTGAAAATCACATAAGCGGCTGGCATTGTCATTTTTATATCAAGCATGGGTGCCCACGAATATTTCGAACGAAGAAAGGCATTCAATGATCCATGACAAAACATGATCTACGAGCATAACATAAAGCAACGCACATTCTTTAGCAGCAAAAGTTATCCTGGAAAAACTGGCCCAAAAGCCTGCTGGTGACAAATGCAGTATAATTCCGAGGTCAAAAAGGTAGCCAAAACCCTTATAACTATTTTCACCCGAATGCTAGCTTACAGATTTTCTGCAACTGCAACCAAAGGTACTTACTTGTCATAAACGCTCAAAAATGCTCCACAAATGTTACAGACACGAAGCTTCTGGTCAGTCTGCAAGTAAGGAGAATATTCACAGATCAATCCAGATATATTCTTAATTTCATTTAGAATCAAAGAACAAACTAAAACACATTCCCTAACATATAACAAAGTGACATCAGTTGGCATTTCCTAGATAGTATCAGAAATACAGTGGAAGCCCATCTCAGTACTTCGAGTATTAAAATGTAACAGCTTCATACTTGGTGCAAAATAATTCAATTGCACAGGTTAAGAGATCATGCATGGGAGTTACAGAACATTAACAGAATCCAAAAGGATAATGAAGTGGTACATACAATGCGCACATCCACAGAAGCGTACTTAGATGAATCGGCAACAGGCTCTGGTCGCCCAGGCAGCTGGATTAGTATGAAAGTCAAAATCCAGTACAAAAGTTCAAGAGGAGTAAGAAATAGGCATGAGAAAAACATGATATGGGCAAATTAAGATTCTCTTTGCAAACCTTCTTGAGGGCTTCAGCTTCCTCTAGAGCTTTTTGTGCGGCATCTAACATTCCTTGTTCACCTGAATCAAATTGTCCATTAACATACATATGAAGGGAGTATTATGCGTACAAAACTAACCACCAGACATCAACAAACAGTAATTTAAACAGTATGATGGCATCAATGAGAAGCTCCCACAGAACTTGCATCTTAGTCATCAATAAATTCCAAATAACACAACAAATAAAATGATTCAAATGTTTCCAGAATATTGGTTTTGGTCTCAGAATTGAAGAAAGGAAACTTCGGCATAATACGATAAAAAAAAAGATAAATATTACAACTGATCCATTTTAATATGGAAAATCTCAACTTCTTGTATACTCTCATAATTCTTTCATAAATATAAAATAGGACTAAAAGAACAAATCGTCCTTTACAAGTTTGCATAGAAAGAAAGTCTCCTTTCCTATTAAGAGTATTTCAGGAACTACATAAGTAAAAAAATATAAATTGAGACATCTTTAAAATCAAAACATAAAAAATTATTAATTACCTAGTTCTTCAGCTTTCTTTAGCTTTTCATTGATCATCTCCTGTATACGAGGATCTGAAACGGCTGCAGGAACTGGCACAGGAGCATTTGGCATGGGCTGAGGAAGGGATGCCCGATCTTTGTTGAAAGCATCCAAAAGGAGCATTGCCTGCATTGCACTTTCATCTATTAAGTTCAGCAACATTTATTTTTGTTAACAAAATGGAACATAAGCCTAAAAGAACCTGCATGTCTGCTCTCTTAATTCTGAGTTCTTCAAGCTCTTCCATAACTCGAATTTTCATGTCTGTTTTTCCTTCAAGATCTATGGTAGAAATGAAACAACATAGCATGTTAGATATAGATCAGAAGCAACTGCAGAGGTGAAACAACTAAAATATGAGGAAATGCACATGGACTAAACTTACCGAACTGATCAGCTGCTTTCAGTTTCTCTTTGATTTGCTGTGACAGTTCATTAACCTCTGCAGTCTACAAACACAAACACATTGGCAAACTAAGCTGAAACATGAATGAGAGATGGCCAAATAATACTAACTAAGCAAAAAAAAAAGTTACTTCGGTAACTTCTGACACTGAAATTGCAATAGCTGCTTTAGCATCTTCTTCATCAAGTCTTCTCAACGCCCTTTCAATTTTACGATCACATTCAACAATAAACCTGTCTATGTTATCCTCTAACTCCCTGTCATAATTATCAAGACCCTTCGCCTTTGCTTCCTCATATCTGAAAAGAAAAACAAACATATGACAGGAATATTCAAACTACAAACAAGAAGCATGACATATAATCAGGTCAAATTTTATAGACAACTGATGTATCTTGGAAAACTATCCACACAGTATTACATTATTTGTTCCTTAGAGGAACGCTATTAACAAATAAAAGAACTTAATGTCCATTTCCAAACCAACTTCCTTGACATATTAAGATTTCCTTTGCGTCATCGCACCATTAGATCTTTGTTCTCGGAGAAGTGACCAGAGAGAAACATAGAACCATCCAATTAATTTAGCTATACATACACATGAATGACCATGAATCCAGTGTACAACGATATATACAGACGATTCAAAATGAGTAACAGAACTAACTCTTTTCTCAGCGGCAACGAGTGAACCTTTGGGCAGGGGCCCTTGTCCATTTTCTGCATCAAAATTCCAAGAAACACATATCAAGCATGTCATAAGTAATGCGACTTCCAGCATAACTAAACATTATTTACAAAACAACAGTCATCATAAGTTCTCCGCACACTCAGACACACACCCACACACACAGTATAATTTGTTCCTGCTTTCGTCTGAAACCTGATCTGTAACTGCCAATAGAGCTTTCTAGGCCACAAACTAACAACCAGCATATGCCAAATGATTACCAAAACTCAAAATTACACATAAAGAACCCGTACAGTTAGTTGAAAGAGGTCGTGAGGGCAAAGGCCAGCGAGGTAAAGGCGGCAAACGTCGCGATCATAGTATTGGCGTTTCACTTCCGAGGCATCGCCGTTCCGATTCGCACCCATCAGAGAGTCGAGCTGCTTCCTTATGGCATCCATTTTGTGTCCTGGAGCTTCGAGCTATCCTCCGAATTAGGGTTTTAAAAATATGTATAGTTTGGGTGAGGGGTTATTTAATGGAAAGCAAAAAAGGGATTTTTGTTTTGCAAGACTTCGTGGGAAATTACTTGATATTCCATTAAATTTTGTGTTAGTGTTTGTTTGGTCAATAGGTTCATATTTTGAATGGTTTTTGTAGATTTTATAAAAAAAAAAAAACTAATTAATAGGTATATTGTGTTTGATTAATGGGTTTAAGTACATGTGAGTAGGTGTGTTTTTAAGGGTTTATTAGAGTTCATGCCTTATTAACAACTTTCAATATAAATCATGCTCTGAATATCTTTTAAATAGGGAGAAGGACCCAAGTAATGTTTATGTTAGGGATAAGGACTTATTCCTACTAAAAGACTTTTTTACCCTTATTTCTCCAGAAATTACATAAAATTTACCACATTACCCTTCTGACGCAGTTGCTACTTGGATTCGAGTCAACTTCATATTGGGTCTTAATATTAACCATACATTTCGTCAAATCGACATGAAAATTTCGGAAATCAAATTTCTCTAAAGAAAATGAAACATTTGATGGTCGGTCAGTTTAAGCCATTACCATACCACTTCTCTAATGTCATAAAACACTAAGTTCTGCAGGAAAAAACAGGTAACATGTGTGAATTTTATAACAATTGTAGCTCTGATTAAGCATAACGATCATTCCTTGGATTTGTTTTACTTACACAAGTTCGTATAACCTGTATCCATTGCATTTTATTTTAAAGATCTAAGTTTCGTAAACATATAACTTACAAACGTGTATAAATGGTTCTATGATGTGTTATCATACAATCGGTTTATGTACGAGCATGCAATATATTGTTACTTTCGAGTGAGATTACGAAATTGGATCGATCCACAAGGAGCTAAACTTGCCCAAGTGTTATAAAGTACTTATTAAGTGGTATAAAGAGTCCTTGTTTCGTTACGAAAAACGAAGTGTTACTACACAATTGGATCGTTAAAATTGGACCATAAAGCGTTAGTTAAGAGTAATGAAGTGTTACTACGATGTTATATCCTTAAATCGAAGTTTCTTCCGTACGGACCTAAATTTACACATAATTTACACGTGTTATCGAGCATAGTTATAAAGTGGTATATATAACTAGGTTTTTGTTACCAAAAAGTACAACTATTTAGTAAAAGTGAAGTGTTATTACCAAATTGAACTGTAAATTGTGCGATATAAGTCAATCAGAACACAAATCTGGAACGTAGACTAAAATCCGCTTTCTAGTAACACAATCCCTAACATTACCTTTCGACCCTTCATCGAGAAAACCCAAATATTTTCTACCAATTTCAACCCTTAATCGACGACACCCGACCAATTTCGACATTTCATCGACGAATCTAGCGATGGCTCCGAAGAAGAACACCGTTGATCGCCGAAGAAGTGGCCGAAAGAAGGAGAAGAAAGTTGCCGGAAAGAAGAATGTCGTCGGTCGCCGAGGAAGTGGCCGGAAGAAGGAGAAGAAAGTTGTCGAGAAGAAAAAAAAAAACTCGACGATTATACCGTTTAATCATAGTTTGGTAACCATTAATACTCCACTTGTAACAAATAAAGGAGAACATCCCAGAAACTTCTTGGGTCGTCAGGGAATATTACCATCTCCATCTTATATGATACCACATGTAAATCATACCATTCAGTTATAGTTTCACCTATTAAAATTTAAAATATAAATTAATATTATACTTTTATATAGTCAAATGTGCCAATAGAGCTGTCAATGGGCCGGGGCGGGGCGGGCTAGCCCACCATGTAGCGGGCCTGAAAAATGGAACCCAGCCTGCGCCCGCCACGGGCCGCGGGCCAGGCCCGATAGGCCCGGTCGATTATTTTTTTTTATTTTCTTCATCTTTAAATTTTATAGGTTAATTATTATAAATCTTTAGTTAATTATGGTATTTATTAATAAGTTATTTATAACCAACGTATTAATTATGATATTTAAATACACTTTAATCATGTATTAATTAATAAATACATCATTAATTATGTAATTATGATATTTAAATATACATTAACTATGTATTAATTTATAAATGCATCATTAATTAAAAATAAAATCATTAATTAATTCCTCTAATTAAATTAATATATGTTTAATATCTAATATAAATTAATTAAAATATATGGCGGCTGGCCCGCCCCGCCTAGCCCGCGGCCCGCGCGGTCTGGCGGGCCTTAAAAATCCCAGCACAGCCCGCCCCCTAGGCAGGGCGGGCGGGCCATTTTGACGGGTCTATGTGCCATTTTATTTACATGTCGTTTAAGGTTTTTTTTACTTACATTAAGAAATAGAATAAAATGTCTAATATATCCCTAATTAATTGCTTTAAACCTATTCAATATACTTACTTTTCCATTTATTAATTGAAAAGCGTAAAAAAGGCGTAAAATTGGAACTATGATAAATATTTGTATTGAAATCTGTAAAATGACATCTAATTAGAAACAAAATTAGAGAGCTAAAGCGTCACGTAAATAAAATCGGAGGGAGTAGTAATTATTATTAGCCATATAAGTTTCTATAGTAGTCTTTTCCTTTATGCTAATAACTCCAAAAAGTATAATCGAAAGCGGTAAAGCAAACGCTAGTTTTGGTTGGTCCACATTCAATTTCATCCATAAGGAATTTGGATAATTTAAAAAATAATATAATTAGAGTTCAATCCAATCTTCGCAGCACGAGTGCCACGTTGTTGTGACAAAATCTTGCAAAGTCCGAGAAACTTCCTATATAATTTGTTTCCTATCCTACTCGTTAAGCCAAGATTTCCTTCCCGACAGCACAAACCCACCCAAAACCCGATTGCTCTCACGGGTCAGTCGAATAACAACATGGCGAAGAAAGACTACTTGTGCTGCTGTTTCCGCAGAAAATTCGGGTCGGACCCGGACGAAGAGGCGGACCGTGACCCGGTCCTGTTGGTGTCGGGTATAGCGGGTTCGATCCTCCATTCGAAGACGAAGAAGCTCGGGCTGGAGACTCGGGTATGGGTTCGGATCCTGTTAGCTGATTTGGAGTTTAAGCAGAAGTGTTGGTCCACTTACAATCCTCAAACAGGTTTTTGACGATTTTTTTTTTTTTTTTTGTTATTTGTTTCCTTTTTGGGATTTGATTTGAGTTGTTGTTTTATGTGTTGTTTTTGTTTTTGGCAGGGTACACCGAGTCATTGGACAGCAGTACTGAGATAGTGGTGCCTCAAGATGATTACGGTCTTTATGCCATCGATATTTTGGACCCTTCTTCAGTAAGAATTTTTTTCCCTGCTTGTTATTGTCTAGTAATTCAGTTATTTTGACGTTTTATTGTAGTTGCTATCACACTCAGCTTGATGTTTGTTTCCATTATATATATTTTTCTCTCTTTTTTTTTAATATGAATGGCACTAGTTGAGTTGATCAACATGGTGATGATGTTCGTTCTTATAGCTATCATTCCAAAATCAACCAACCGATTACTATTGTCTTAATTTATTGCGCCCTCTTTAAGCTGTCTTATGCAATTCTTGACATTTCAGTGTGTCAAGTGTCTGCATTTGGGCGATGTGTACCATTTTCAT
The DNA here is from genome assembly GCA_027422505.1 of Craterostigma plantagineum. NCBI lineage: Eukaryota > Viridiplantae > Streptophyta > Magnoliopsida > Lamiales > Linderniaceae > Craterostigma > Craterostigma plantagineum. The sequence continues at coordinate 8,410,521 of JAPQWV010000024.1, forward strand.
GACATGATTGAAATGCTTGTTGGTTGCGGTTATAAAAAGGGAACGACTTTGTTTGGATATGGCTATGATTTCCGACAAAGCGTGAGGTACTACGCAGTTTACGTATGATTTGTTTCTTGAGTTTTTATTTTCAAAGAAACGCGTCTTCAAGTGATCATAAACTTATTAATATCCTTCTAACATTGATTGTCTTAAATCACTAATATAAAAGCCAACTGATATTGTTCTGTTTCTGCAGAATTGATCGGTTAATGGATGGCTTAAAAGAGAAATTAGAGGCTGCTTATAAAGCTTCGGGTGGGAGAAAAATCAACATAATTTCACATTCCATGGGCGGATTGCTGGTGTCATGCTTTACGTATCTTCATAAAGAAGTATGTTTTAAGTTCAATGATGCCAGTGATGAATTCTTTTCTTTCATGTTTATGTTCACCGTTCTTATGTTAGTGTGGCTTATTGCGTATAATGGTAGAGATGTCTTAATTAGCTAACCTTCAAACTGCAGATATTCTCCAAATATGTAAATAAATGGATAACCATTGCCACTCCATTTCAAGGTAATAAAAATTTCCGAATGTTTTTTGTTACACTTTTGCCCGACCTTTTGCATATTGCATAATATTTGGAGCAGGTGCCCCGGGTTGCATCAATGATTCTTTAATAACTGGAGTGCAGTTCGTTGATGGTTTTGAAAGCTTCTTTTTCGTCTCAAGATGGTCAATGCATCAACTGGTAAGTAAGCAAACTTAATGAAGTCGAGTGTCATTCCTATAATTTTGGTGTTTTTTGTTCCTGCAAATTAGGTAAAGAGTATTATAACCTTACTCCATGTTTAAATGAAAGGATGCTCTCTCGATTTTCAGTTTGTTAGTTCTTCTATGATAGAACCCTATGCATTGCATTAGAATGGAACCCTCGCATTTAACAGATCCTTACCTTACCTATAATTTTTTTTCTGGTTCCAATTCATTTTTCTATAATGTTATTTTCACCTCAAATGGATTACACATTGGACGTATTGAGAAGAATGTTAATACTTTATGCGACTCTCGACATATATATAGCTGGTGGAATGTCCATCGGTCTACGAGATGTTGGCAAACCCTAATTTCAATTGGAAGAAGAAAGCAGAAATTAAAGTGTGGAGAAAGCACACTTCGGAAAATGGAGAAAAATCAGCCGAATTGGAGGCCTATATTGGCGACGAATGCTTGTCCGTCTTCGAGGAAGCACTAAAAGACAATGAGGTGATTATTTAGTTAATTGCTTCTCAATTTTTGTTGAGTTTATGATTGTCGTAATTTGTAAAGTACACGTCAAGTGCAGTTAAAATACGGAGGAAAAACGGTGTCTCTCCCTTTCAACCACGATATCCTTAAATGGGCTTCTGGTACGAGGGAAGTTCTAGACAATGCTCGACTGCCCGAAGGAGTTTCTTTCTACAACATTTACGGAATGTCTTTCGACACGCCCTTTGATGTTTGGTAAGTGAGTTATTAGCCGAAAAAATAATGAAAAAAAAAAATCATCTCTAAGTTAGGATTGTTAGTTTGAGTTTTGACGGTACTATGCAATACTATTCATCCATCAATCCCTCTTCGATTTGTAGCTACGGTTCAGAAGATTCTCCTGTTGATGAGCTATCGGAGATATGCCATACAATGGTAAGCAGCAACTTTAGGTGTTTTTTTTTAATTCTTACAGATATGCTGAGAAACTTGTGTGTCTGAAATTTGTCTCTGTATTCGTTCCCTTGCAGCCCACATACTCGTACGTTGATGGTGATGGAACGGTACCTTCAGAATCAGCAATGGTACATAATCTTGCTACTATTTCATATGTATTCGTTACGAGTGTATGAATAAATCTGAGATTATAATATCGGTGGGCTGGCAGGCAGATCACTTCGAGGCGGTCGAAAGAGTTGGTGTGAAGGCCAGCCATCGAGGGCTACTGAACAGCGATGAGGTGCATCAGCTCATACAGAAATGGTTAGGGCTCAACACAAAGCAGCAAAAGCATCGTCGTCGTGGTTGTCTTAAGAAGACGACGACTCCAACCTCAAAAGTGCTGGATGCATAGATTAGTTAGCAGTGCAAGAAAAAAAAGATGCATACGTTATGTCAACATATTCAATATGAATAAATTCATCCGACCAACTGTATGGTATGGTATGGCCTGGACTTAAAAAGAACCCTTTTGTCTCACCGATTATTTTACAATATACTCCCTCCAATTTTGTTTACGTGTCGTTTAAAGTTTTTTCACTTATATTAAAAAATAGAATAAAATGTCTAATATACTCTTAATTAATTGTTTAAGCTATTCAATATACTTATTTTCTATTTATTAATTGAAAACAGTAAAAAGGGGTAAAACAAGAAATAAGATAAAACATTTATATTGAAATCCGTAAAATGATATCTAATTAGAAACAAAATTAGAGAGCTAAAACGACGTGTAAATAAAATCGAAGGGAGTAAGAATTCTTGCCTTTCTAATTGAAAAACTAAGACGCACGTAACCTGGTTTTTTCCACATTCAGAAGGAACAGAACATTCGTAGTAAAATAAATAAATATTTAACGACAATCACAACCAAGCCAGCCAGGTAACACATGCATGTATATGTACACGATTAATTTATGTAATAATTCGATACAGATGACAACATTAATTTAACTAGAAGGAAAGGGGGGCAGCAGTCAGTGTTGAATGAAGAACTACTGATGATGGTGGCAGCATTGCATTATATATATGGATGTTCGTTTCCATCATCGACGTTGCTGGCAAATTTCGCAGACGTTGGCTGAGCTGACGTTGGCGAAGGTGCAGTGTTGGCACGACCAATGTTGTTGGCCATCATCTTCTACACAATTACTACTATTACGGTGGACGTTGTTCGACCTTGACGTCGAACTGCTCGATCTTGACGTATTACTACTACTTCCACCTCTGTTCTTACCACTACCACCAACTTTGCCTTTACTACTACTACTACTGCTGCTTCCTAAATGCTTTGAGCTGCCTGCCCTGGCTGGACCTGAAGAACGTGTATCCACGTCTGAGAGACCATTCTCCAGTGCACGGACAAGGTTCTCAAAGTAATTCTTCGTCACACTGTGATCGATAATCAATAGGTTACTTCAAAACATTTTGTTCAATCAAAGGAAGAAGAAGTGAAGGGCCACAAAACATTTGGACGCAAGCCCTCATGTGATTGATAGCACAGTTAAAAAAAAAAATTCAGTTTGGATCAATTGTTTAGGTGAAGAACATGGAAACTGTTATCATGAGATTGTGATTGATAAAATGAAATTGCTTGCTATTTGTGGTGGAGAAGTTCAGAAAATGTGAATCATGCAATGCAAACTAGTTAGGAAAACTGCTCATTACAATATGTGTAAACATTATTACCTTGTTAGTCCAGCTAACTTTGTGCGGAACTCATTGAAGTCCTTTGAAGGACCTTCGGCATTAAGGTAACCCTGAAATTCCTTCTCCGCACATTGATGAAGCCTTTCCAAACCAGATTCAGCCTCACCTACAGAGTAAGATAAAAAAAAGAAAAAAAAAAACATAAACAATTAAAGCAACCAGAAAGCGAAAAAACAACTCATTATGCAATAGAAGAAATAGAAATGGCATTTGACAATCACCTTGTAGATATTCGAAGAACTACTTCTTTGCTTTTTCGTGCTCGGGTAAATAAAACCCGTATGCATATGTCCACTTCAAAACCCGTCTGCACTCAACAATCTGCAGGAGAATTGAACACGTTAACGAAACATGCATAACCAGCTTATTCAAGAGCTGATGCAAGAGAAAAAACTGAACAAATTCAATATTTTGATAGCAGAGACAGATTTTTTTGGTGTCAGACCAGGTTATACTGGTAGATGTAAATATATCGTTAAAATAAATGCAATGAAGAAGATATCAGAGATGAGCCAATTGAAATGCATGCGAAGAACAATTGAGATAATTTATCAGCACAACGTTTACCAAGGCGAACATTATCAACACACATATAGCTTTTGACTCGTGGATATGAAAACAAAAATTTTATGTTGAGACTAGGATCCACCTGTTGCCAAGCCTCTATAATGAACTTAAGCTGAGATTCAGGCTGACACTGTATATCGCTCAGCTTCGCTAGCTGCATAAGAAAGAGAGATCATCAGCGTCAGCTAATTAAAGAGATATATAGTTTCAGTTTTCCGACATATAAAACGAAATCATATACTCAAAATTGAAGCAAGGAATGTACTTCCACGTAAATGGAATTTACTGGCACCGTCAAATATTAAATCTAACAGAACAATAGGTACACAAGTTTCACAGACAATAGGATGTCACTTACATGTACTGTTTGCATTTGGTTTAGATTCTCAGTTGCCCGTTGCCGTGACTGCAAAAATAAAACCGGCCAGATTGGAAAAGGAAATCAACCAGCAGTAAAAAAAAATTTAAATTAGAACAGTAAAAATTTCCAATACAAGAATATCTATGCATTCAATACAGACAAGTGATATATTCAGTTTAAAAGGCGGCCAGGTTCCTACTCCTGATATTGCTGATTAAAGACACGTGACACATTATCAGCTAGATGTAACATAAAACTTTGTTATCCAGTAATGTTTGAACGGTTCATGAAGGGCCTGGTTTCCCTCAAGATATCATACTGATAGTATATGTTAGTCTTGGAAACTTCAAAAGCCACAGACCGTTACCAAACCAGGTTGCCTTTTCTTACAATAATGTTACCTTTCAGCTAGGGCATCTACACAAGAGCTAGATGTAGATATAAATCACATGAGGCAAGAAATAACATTTTTGAATTAAAATATGGAAGCTGGAAGAAGCATACGGACGAGCCTAGCACATCGACAAATAATTGAAGGCATGATGCAAGGTATGCTATAGAAGTTTTTGTTTCTATAATGAACTAGATTAAAATATATATGATGACAATAATGAATACATACCGACTGGTTTGTAGCCCATCTTTCATAATAATGCGTGTATCTTTCCAGTGAATTCTTAGCCATTTCTCTTCGTTTTTCAGTTTCATCGTACTGGAAAGACAGACCAAGTGAAGTAAACATAACGATATTCAAGGTACAAACTATAATACCAGACAAACTTACCACTCCCTCTTGCTTAGCAGCTTCATAGCGGTTGCACGCATAGAACCCCCCAGTTCTTTCACCATGCTCTGACCATGCACCAAGGCAGAGCCTAGAAGTATATTCAGTAAGAAGTATATTAGGAAGATTGATTATCAAAGTGCAAACAAGACTAAATTCAGCAGCCAATTTAAGGAACAGTGAAGAACATCTTATTCATATAATTGGATGTTATGGGAAGGGCTATTTTATACGATGCTCAAGTACGATGCAACGTACCAGCAAAACTCAAATTTACACGGTGGTGTGCATGTAATATGCATACAACCTTGATTCTTCTCGATAGGCCGTTTACACTTTGGACAAGGCTTGGAATTAGCCAATATCCTGCAAACAGCAACCATAAATATGAAACCTTTCTTTATGTGATGCACAAAACCAAACTCTTTGCGAACCCAGAATGAATTGACATCAAAACAAAAAAGTTCTAATATATCAAAATGCATTAGAACGTTTGAGGTCTCACTCTCAACACACCAGAATGAATGACATCAAAACAAAAAAGTTCTAGTATAGCAAAATGCATTAGAACGTTTGAGGTCTCACTCTCAACACACGTTGAAGAAACTAGCATACCAATTCATATTTTCCGATTCAGCACTGTTCTTCATTATCCACTTCGACACAGTCTCACAATCAACAGGACGGTGGGCTTCTTCAACACACTGAAATTAGCTATCAGCTTCAAATTTTCTAGATCTATATGCTTTCGATCGAAAAAAGGGAAATGCTCACGGAATATATTTATCAAGGAAATTATGTCTCACATTCCAGCAAAAGCTATGAGAGCAAAGACAAATGACATCGTAGCCTCCACTCCCAACAGCAAAATCCACTGCATAATCACAGCCTGGTGCTGGACACCACTTTGTCTGTCGACAATGGTGATGAAGATTACATGAAAAAGCAAAATAACTTCCTTTAACTAAAAAGTAGGGAGAAAGAAAGTTACAGTTGAATGTTTCGCAAGAAATGCAAAACAAAGTATATGATTCCTCTAAACCATAACGAAGTCTACTCACCTTCCTATTATCCTCAACATAAGATCTCAGAAAGTAACGGTTGTATTTCCTTTTGTCATCTTTAGAAGCTAAATTATTCACCATATCCTGACCAATAGCAGCACCACAAGAAGGATCAGGACAACGTAACGTCAAGCACCCGGGACCATCATTAATGGCTGTTCCAATATATCCTGCATGCCATAATATAGTGTCTTATTATTAAGAAATGTTTATGCTGCAGCTAGAAATAGGGAAAATTATCGCAAAAGCTAAAAAACAGGGAAGAAGTACATAAATGTAAAATAAAATCATAACAGAGATTGTTTGAAGTTTACAAAAAAAAAAACAAAATCAGGGTACATTGATCCAGAATAAAAATCACATGAGGCCAAAAGAGTACTAAATGAAAAAAGGAAAAGACAAGAAAATAAGAAGCAAAAGGAAACATTGGGAAAGTCCATTATATAAACCTTGCCAACATGTGACACAGAAAGGATGACCACACACAGCCGCACTCATCCTATTACGCGGATAATTCTCGAAGCAGATTCCACAAGTTAGCTGCAAGAAAAACATAACATTAAAGCCAGGGAGAGCAGAAACTAACACAGCAGCCAAAATATACCTAGCCTTAACTGAAACATGTGACATATTTAATGGTCACCTCTGTATCATATGGCAGGGGAATGCAGTTCTCCAACAAACCAACGGTTTTGCGGACCTTTTCTTCATCTGCAAACCATTCATCGTTCACTTTACTAACACTCCTGTAGTTCAAGCAGACACGAAGGCTTCAGCAAGTTAATAAAGACATCTACGAATACCTAAGCTCACCAGGTATAAGAAAAAGTCAAATTTATAATATCTGATTCTAGAGCATAGAAAAGGGCATTCTCAAGATGAAACGATTAAGGAATTAGAATAAAAAAACAGCGGCCCTTACAGAGGTCTCTTATTTATACGAACCAAATTAACAAAAAAATTAATAAAACTGAAAGGCATATACCACAAGCGAGGTGCTACTTTCATTTGAGAGTATATCGTTGTTAATGAGTAAAATTTTTAATGAAGACACATTTACAGTTCAATGTCAAAAATGATTGAGTTTAAATGTCTTAAGAGTAATTTTATGAAGTTTGAAAAAAGAAAATGTAAATTACTTAAGCGTACCAGTGGTAGTGCCGGAGCAAGATTCCTGCATCAACCCTTGAAATCGAGAGTACACTGGATATTTTTGTTATGTCTTCCTCTTGACATAGCCCAATATCTTTTTCAGTTAAAATGGTATAGCTCTGGGAAAATGAAAAATAACTTTAAAAAAATGTCAATATCTTTATTGTATAACACCACTGGATTTCTGAATCAGAACTCATGCCACCTGATTTTGAGCACCCAATATTTCTAATTAAAGGGAAAATTAATATCAAAGCGAGACCAAAACATCACACATCCACTTCTCATGTATGCCCATAATCTTACAGTGTCAAACCATAGAACCGAACTTTCTACCTTAACCCAATTTCTCATTCAATTATCTTATCATAACTAGCACGATTGCTGCCAGCAAATTTGCACCTGATAATCAGCCCATATAGAAAATATTCATATCCTGAACAAACGAAAGAGTCACTAAGCCCAATACAACTCCCAATTTCACAACAGGCAATACGTAAATAACACAACCCTTTATCAATTCTGAACAAGCATCGCCAAATATATTGAGAACATCAATCGACAACCAACCCACTGTTAAATTTACACATAATCCCCGTTGCAATCCAAAAAGTGCGATAACGACAGACAATTAAAGCGATCGGGACTCAACTTTCTGATTGACTCGAAATGATAAAATCAAAATCGACCTGCGATCGATTATGGCGGCCGTATCGGTGAGAGGAAGACACACCATCGGAGTCGTCGGATTCGTGGTCCACGAAGCCATCGTAATCCATGATTACGTCATCCGGGTCGGAATCGTCCTCATCCTCGTAATCGCCGTAAAACTCGTCGTCGTCGTTGGAATCTTCCGTCGCCGCCTTAATCTCATCTTCAGAATCCATGTTGGACTTAATTGATCGGTCCTTCCTCTGTATAAAGCTTAAAGCTAATAACGATTACAATAGAGAGAGAGAGAGAGAGAGAGAGAGAGAGAGAGAGAGATTAACTTGGTCTGGTTGCTCTCCTGAATTTTAATTTTGGACAGAGTTAACCAAGAAAATAGAAGGTACAGCTATTGAATGCGTAGGGTACAACCCTTAACAGAATTTTGGAACAACTTATATTATTTTTGTGAAGTAAAAAGGGTTAATTCCGTTTAAGTACCTTTCAGGGTTTGAAATTCCTATTAAATACTCCTCCAGTTATTTTTTCCTTATAAGTACCCCTTTGGAAATTTCTTCCTGTTCAGTACCTAAAATGGTTTAAAAAGTCGAAAATACCATTGTCTCACACTTCAAAATTGGACATTATACCAACTGATTTGGGTATTGTACCAGAAACTATCAAAATTATACCATCTGTTTTAGTTATCATACCAGTTATTTTAATTTTATACAGTGAAATTGGACGTTATACCAACTGATTTTGCTATTATACCATAAACTGTCGAAATTATACCATTTGTTCTCGTTATCATACCAGTTATTTTAATTTTATATAGTGAAATTGGTCGTTATAGCAACTGATTTTGAAATTATACCAGAAACTGTAGAAATTATACCAGGTGTTCTCGTTATTATACCAGTTATTTTAATTTTATGCAGTGAAGTTGAATGTTATACCAACTGATTTTTTTATTATACCATAAATTGTAGAAAATATACCATCTGTTTGTGTTATTATACAAGTTATTAATTTTATATAGTAAAATTGGACGTATACCAACTGATTTTGAATTTATACCAGAAATTGTAGAAATTATACCATCTGTCTCGTTATTATACCAGTTGTTTTAATTTTATACAGTGAAATTGGACGTTATTTGAATTTTATACAGTGAAATTGACGTTATACCAACTGATTTTACTATTATACCAGAAGTTGTAGAAATTATACCAGCTGTTATCATAATTATACCAACAGAATTGTATGCTTTATCAGATGGTATAATAATGATAACAGTTGGTATAATTATAACAACATTTGGTATAATAATCAAAACAGTTGGTATAATGTCTAATTTAATTTCAGAAAAGGGTATTTTCATCCGTTCGCTGTTTTGGGGTATTAAACACACAACTTTTCTGCAGATGGGTACTGAACATGAAGTTTTTTCATGGGGGTACTGAACAGGAATCTCAAACCTTGAAAGGTACTGAAAGGAATTTACCCAAGTAAAAAAAAAAAGTTATCAGTTCAGTCCCATGAGAAAAAAGAATTCGTTCCAGAACAATTTCACCGGATAATTTTTCTTGAGATAGATTGTGAATAGTTTTAGGTGGCTCTGACACCAAGAGTCCGAGACCACAGTACATCAAGCTGCATAAGAAGGGTAAGGAAAGATCGATCAACCTCTCTCTTTCCCCATTTCTGCTCCCTCCACTCTCTAAAACCCTACTTCCTCACAAACGCCGCCACCCTTCTTCGTCCCCTCCTCCCCCTCCTCCGTTAATCAGGGAGGTAGGGAGAGCAATTTTTTCCGTGATTTCTTCTCTGTTTAAAAAAAATATTCTACCGCCCACCACCGCTTCTTCCGCCCTGATGCCGACCTCCGACTACGCCAGTCGAGCCCGAGTCCGTCTCCGCCTTCGCCTCCGCCAGCCGCGCTTGCGTCTGCCGCCACCAGCTTGTTCGCAGGCCCCTTTCTTTCCACCTTGACGCTCGACTCGCCTTGGCGCCTGTCGCCGACAACCCCACCCACCACTCGGCCGTTTGTGTCGGGGCGGTTCTCCTTGGGGGAGATTCTTTTTTGGAGTTTTTTCCCCTTTGTAGGAGTTTGTTCTCCACTCGTGGGAGCCTATCTCTCCCCTCGTGGGTAGACTTGCCCATTTTCAACCGTAACCGGCGGTTACAACCGGTAACCGCCAGTTACGGAACCGCCGGTTACGGAACCGCCGGTTACGGTTAACAACCGTAACCGGCACCAACCGTAACCGGCAACCGTTGGGTGCCGGTTACGGGGCGGTTGGTCCTTCTGACCAACTGCCAACCGCCGGTTAAAAACCTCCAGTTCAGCGATTAACCGGCGGTTAGGTTTTAAACAAAAAAATTCAAATGAGGAGGTCGAACGAGGCTCGCGGCTGTGTGCGAGCAGATACTCAGCTATAGGTACAGTAGGGTTCACCCCTCTATCTCTATTTCTTTTTCTTCTTTTATTGTTAATTTAAGGTTTTGGTTTCTATTTATGAAAATTGGAGGTGGAGTGGAGCTTTTCTACGTTGGCCTGGAGAAGACGGACTACGAAGAAGACGAACAGTAGTGGAGAGAGAAAATGATTTCTGTCTTACATTTTTATGTTATTTATTTATTTAAGGTGTAATATTATTTATTTCTTTCAGAACTTTATTATGGGCTTTTAAACTAACTAAAGGCCCATTAAAGCCCATTAAACTTAAATGAACTGTATTACTGTAGCAGCGTCTTCAACCTTCGGCTAAAGCTACATCACCATAAAAAATACAGTTCGTCGGCGGACGTCTGCGTCTGACTCGATAACTCGTCGTTCCACGCCATAAAAATTAGTCTAACCGGCGGTTTAACCGCCGGTCAACCGTAACCGGTGGTTGCTAACCGTCAACCGGGGGCGGCTAACCGTCAACCGCCCCCGGACGGTTAGACGACGGTTAGTCCTCCGACTAACCGTCAACCGCCGGTTACCAATTGCCGGTTACGGTTAACCGGCGGTTGGGCATGTCTACTCGTGGGAGTCCCCTTTGGGGTTTTTTCCCCGTCTTTGGGGCATTGAAAACGGATAATGTGCTATCACCAGTCATTTACGCAATAGAAATAATTAATTATGTTGTAATATTTGGTTATTGCTCTATTGTATCTTTGTATCCTTTTTGGATTTATGAATGAATCTTTTCCAAAAAAAAAAGAAGTGCAAGGAAAGAGATGAAATATTCAAAGCTTAATTGTAATTTCCTTAAAGTGCGGGGACTTAAATTGTAAATATATTGAAATGTGTCTTGTATATATAGGAATGTCGTGGTTGACTTTGCGTGTGAGTTGAAAATTAGTGATCAGTATCCATTCGAAAATTCATTAATGCCCCGTTTGGGTTCCGGATGTCGATTTGAAATCCGGATTTCACCAAATTTTCCGTTTGGCAATCGCACCATTTGGATTTTGATTTCGTCCAAATCCGAGGGGAAATCCAAACTTTTATACTTCGTCGGATCTGAACTTCCATGGCAAATGGTCCCTTTCATAATTTGAAGCTCGGCACGTACAGTTTTTCGTAACTGATAATAGCAATACTAAAATAATAATAAGAATAGTATAAAAATAATAGTATAAAAATAATATTATAATAATAAAAAATAATAATGAAAAAATATAATAATAATAATAACAATAATAATAATAATAATAATAATAATAATAATAATTAGGAGGTGGACGATGAGTCGAGCCGATTCGCAAGCTCGATAAGCCGACTCGAGCTCGTCATGGATTCGCGAATGAGCCGGCTCGAGCTCGACGAGCTCTTGTCGAGGTCGAGCTCGTCACAGGTTCACGAATGAGCCGGCTCGAGCTCGAGCTCACTCGTGGGCGATCTAAAGCTCGCAAGTCGGCTCACGAACTTGTTTTTTAATATTATTCATGATTTTTATTATATTTTATTTTGTACTTATTTTAGAAAAAGTTAGAAAACGAGTTCGACGAGCTTCACGAGCTCAAGTCGAGCTCCGTTTTGAAATCCGAATTTCGAAATCATAACGTTTGCCAAACATGAATTTGGATTTGAAATTACGATTTTGAAAATCATGATTTTAAAATCAAGCGATTTCGTTCAAATACGCACAGGGTGTCGCGAAAGCCTTTGGTAGGATCTCAGGTCTAGTCCCTAAAGAGGAAGCTCAATTAATCATCGAACCATGCATACCTTCTCATCCCTACTTAAGGTGTCACCAATTAGGTGGCAGAGAATCATGGAAGAAATATAGATTATTTATTTTATTTGTATGTTTGGAATTTAATTTTAAATTGTGTACAAGTTGCATAAAAATAAGGGCATTTTAGTGTTGAGGCCCTATTAACAAGTTTTAATCGAAATGAGGCCATAACTATATTTTAAATAGGGAGAATGACTCAAATAATGTTTATATTAGGGATAAGACCCCACTGAAAGACTTTTTTACCCACAGGGAGAAGGACCCAAGTAATATCTTATGGTAACTATACCATTTTACTCCTTTCTAGTACCGCATCTTCTAAAATTAATACAAAATGACAATAAGTAATATCTCGTACCAGTTTTGGTTAACGCTTCTTATAAAAATTATACCACTTTACGCCTTTCTGGTACCGAATCTTTTGAAATAAATACCACATGAGAATAAGTAACATCTCGTACCAGTTTGGTTAACGACTCATATGGTAATTATACCACTTTACTCTTTCTAGTACCTCATCTTCTAAAATTAATACCAAATGAGAATAAGTAATATCTCGTACCAGTTTGGTTAATGATTCATATGGTAACTATACCACTTTACTTCTTTTTAGTACCTCATCTTCTAAAATTAATACTAAATGAGAATAAGTAATATCCCGTGCCAGTTTGGTGAACGTTCATATGATAATTGTATCGCTTTACTCCTCTCTATTACCGTATCTTCTAAAATTAATTCCAAACGAGAATACGTAATATCTCGTACCAATTTGGTTAACGATTCATATGATAATTATACCAATTTACTCTTTCTAGTACCGCATCTTCTAAAATTAATACCAAATGAGAATAAGTCATATCTCGTACCAGTTTGGTTAATGATTCATATGGTAACTATACCACTTTACTTCTTTTTAGTACCTCATCTTCTAAAATTAATACTAAATGAGAATAAGTAATATCCCGTGCCAGTTTGGTGAACGTTCATATGATAATTGTATCACTTTACTCCTCTCTATTACCGTATCTTCTAAAATTAATTCCAAACGAGAATACGTAATATCTCGTACCAATTTGGTTAACGATTCATATGATAATTATACCAATTTACTCTTTCTAGTACCGCAGCTTCTAAAATTAATACCAAATGAGAATAAGTCATATTTCGTACCAATTTGGTTAACGCTTCTTATACCACTTTACGCCTTTCTGGTACCGAATCTTATGAAATATACCTCTTTATATGACACCTACAAGGACATTTTCCTCAAATCATATTTTATGTCCTTTTACTCTGAATTTTGTGAAGAATAGGTCCTTAAAACTATATTTTATATGAATAGGGCCTGGACTCAAACAAAAGAATATGATGGGCCTGAAATATAAAGCACCCTAAAAATAAAACAAATATATATATAAAAAAATGACATATGAGTGACGGTTGTTACAAACAATCGTCGGCCATACTACAGATTATAGGGGACGGTTGTTGTTAACAACCGTCGCCCATAGTTCATTATAAGGGACCGTTGTTAACAGCCGTCGCCCAAGTCCGTTATGAGCGACACTTTACAGCCGTCACCTATAATGAACTATGGGCGTCAGGGCTCCTGGCGTCACCCTACAACCGTCGCTCATTCTTTTTTTGTACTAGTGAATACACTTGTCTATGTGAGGGTAGCAGTGACATCATGAGAATCCGCGACCTCATATGATTATTCCTTCATTGAGTCCCACAAGAATATCATCTTGAGTTGATATCCAAATTACATAGTCTTTGGATACCTTAGTGGCATGAGATGGTATCAGGTTGTCATATTCTTCCCATAAATGCCTCGGCTTCGAATAATATACTCTGTGATTATAGCTGCAAGTTGACAGGTTGTATTGGTTTTCGATATAGAGCAAATAGCCTAGCTCCATTAACATTATCAAACCTTTCCTTCAAGTCCTTCCAAATCATTTGAGCAGATTCACAATAGATAACTCCTTTGACTAATTCCCGTGATAATGGTCGATGCCACGATCGTACCTGCGTATTACATCTTCTCCATTGTTGAGGATCTCCTAAAGAAGAGATCAGACGACAGGCATAGGAGGAGATAATCTCAAAAGAACACGCACGCACATGCTTCCGCCGATGCATACTTTGATACGTGCTCTCCTAGGACTCGGGATCACCACACAAGACGAACCAGCGCTTAATTGTAAATTGAACAAGGGAGAGATTGTTGGGAATTAATTAATTGTGTTCAATTAAATTAGTATCTTAGTCTTGTAATTTATTTAAGTGAACTAGGCTTTAATATTGTAAAGCCTAGTGATCTTTTTATTTGTAATGGGAATGAACGGGTCCAAATATTATATATCAACTTGTGGTATAAATACTAAAACTCTAACACATAGTTAGACGTGCTTGTGTGTGAATTGTAGTGAGAGAATTATTAGAGAGAAGGAGGCCACTCATCCCTCAAGAACACGGACACACTCACCCACATTGTTGCTTCAATTCTACCCATTCTACGTGGTAAATCTCTTTAATTTTATTTGTGATTGAAGGCCACTTTGAAAAAGACGCATAGCATGGGACCCTGCTATATATGAGGGGTCCTATGCCGAGTTCTCTGCGTCTGGCCATCCTTGCATAAAAATACATGTGTTTGGGATTTGAACAAGACCTATTATTTTAACGTCTGACTACACAACTAGACTACACCTCATGCGCCCGCACTTGTGCCCCGCATTTAACATATCAATTTTGAATGTAGGGCCCAATTAGTAAAGATATAATGATTATTTTATATTTGAATGCCATATTTTAACGTTAACAATGTGAAAGGCCATTTTCTCTATTCTTCCATTGCGAATGAACCTATATGTACCAAACCGTGTGCTGGGTTTCAACTCCTTGTATTGGCCTACTTGCAAATATGTAATTGTACTTCAAATATCCGCTAATAAGACTTTTCTTGCACATTTATTTTAAAGACTATCGGATTGGATTTTCGTAGGTGGTTATCCATTTGGGTCTTACTTTTAGTTTGTTCAGTAAATATTTTATTATCTAGTTGTCTGTGTTTATACTTACATTAAGAATGTCAGCTGAAGAATGGTTTCTCAATTTTCATTATATTCCAACTTGTACGTAATAATAATACTTTATTGAAAATAAGCGGTGTCAATGTTCAAATTAGGTGATGGTCATTGTATGTGGATGGGATAACTGGAAGTTCATTACGTTAATATTAAAATACTTCAGACTGATCATTGCTTCCCGGTCATTAAATATTCAATAAAGCCGAGCACTTGCAATGGGAACTTTCTCATGTTACTTCCCAAGAATAATACAGTCGATTAAAGGTGACACGCATCTTGCGATGTTTATGTCCTATATATACATACTTCGCTAGCCCATAAATTCTTTCATATAATTTCTTACTAGCTTCATTTAAACCTTATCTATCATATAACCTCGATAGCTTGTTCTGTGAAAGATTTAAAGAATGGGGATTGAACTTTTGGACAAGTTACTGGGAACTGTTTGTGGAAAATTGAAAGATGATCATGAGCCATTGTTGTCTGAGCCAAAGAAGATCAAAGGCACTGTTGTATTAAAGAAGAAGAATCTGATGGACACAACAAATGTTGGAGCTTCGATTGTCGATCGCTTCCACGAGCTCTTCGGCAAAGGCGTTTCGATACAGCTTATAAGCTCCGTTCACGTCGAGCAAACAAGTTAGTGATCCTATATTCACATGTCCTTTTGTGTTTCAAGCTATCATGTTTTTGTACTTAAAAGTTCGTATATCTTTTTCCTAAATTTTAGAGGATGGCAAAAGAGGGAAACTGGGAAAAGAAGCATACTTAGAGGATTGGATAACCAAGATAACTTCACTAAATGCAGAAGACGAAGCAATTTTCGATGTTAACTTCGAATGGGACGACGAGGATTTTGGATGTCCAGGTGCTTTCATCATCAAAAACCGTCACCATAGCGAGTTTTATCTAAAGAGTCTCACCATCGACGATCTTCCTGGCCATGGAAGAGTCCATTTCGCCTGCGATTCTTGGGTTTATCCCACGAAACATTATGATTATGACCGCGTCTTCTTTGCGAATAAGGTATACCTTTTCTTTCAACTTATTCTGATATTATTCATGTTCAACACAGAAATGATGGCTGCCCTTGTTGAATATAAATAAGGACGTAAAAGGTCGTTGAGTCATAAGAATCGTCGACGTGATTTCGATGTTTATTAGTTTCTCCCCTTTTTTGCTTTTCATCAGACATATCTGCGTTCGCAAACGCCAGAAGCTCTACTATGGTACAGAGAAGAAGAACTGAAGATTCTTCGTGGAGAAAATCGTGGTAATAACGACGGCATGTTTAAGGAGTGGGATAGAGTTTACGACTATGCTTATTACAACGACTTGGGAATGCCTGAGAAAGGCCAAGACTCGGCAAGGCCCGTCCTCGGTGGATCCGCAGAATATCCGTATCCTCGTAGAGTCAAAACCGGCCGTAAACCTAATAAGAAAGGTACGCAACTTATTATTCTGCAAAAGCGACGGTGATTTCTTCTGAGATTTATTTTATTGAATGGTTGATTGAAAAATGCAAAATTTCTATGAAGATTCGAAGACCGAAAGCAGATTGTTTCTCCTAAGCTTAGACATATACGTCCCGAGGGATGAGAGGTTTACGCAGGTGAAATTCTCGGATTTTATCGGCTATGCGATAAAGTCGATCGGACAAGTGCTAGTGCCTAGGGTTGCAAACGAATCGAATCGAGTCGAATACCACCATATTCTATTTGTATTCTTTTCTTTTCCGAATATTCATATTCATATTCTTTTATTAGTCGAATAACAAAATTATTTCATATTCTATTTGATAATATATTCGAATATATTTTGCGAATATTCGAATATTCGGATACGAATGATTTTTTCTCAGAAAACCTATTTAAGAAGACAAATAACGCAAAAAAAATTACGTAATGAATAAAAAATGCGGTTTACGACATAAAAAGAAAAACATAGCAAAACATATCATTAGGTTATCCAATACATCATACGATAGCACAAACAAAAACCTTTCATCGATAAATTCCAAAAATAATTTTTTCCTTAGCTTGCTTCGATCATCATCCATGCAATACCACATCAACCGATTTTTCTTCTATTTATAGAATAATAAGAAATGAAATATATGATTTACGGCGTAATAAAGGAAAAAATAAAAGAACTACGGTGGCTGTGCGAGGGAGAGCAGAACTACAGTGGGGCTCAAATTATTGGAAGAAGCAATTCAGTCGTCTAGGGCTTTTGCTTTACTTATTAGTTTCACTATTTACAATTAAATCATGTGAGCTTTTCATTGGGCCATATATATTCTTGTAAGTATTTCGTTCATATTAATATGTTAGTTTAACTACAAGTATTTATAATATATATTTTAATATATATTATATTATTCGAATCGAATATTCTAAAAAATTCGAATCGAATATTGTCGTATTGTATTCTTATTCGAAAATTATTCGAATCGAAAAAAATATTCTTATTCGGATTTGATATTCTAATATTTCGAATCCGAATCTTAAATTTCGAATCGAATTTCGAATCGAACAAAAAGATTCGATTCATTTGCAACCCTATAGCACCCGAGATCAGATCCTTGTTCGATAAGACTATCGACGAGTTCGACACATTCCAAGACGTAATGAACTTATACGAAGGTGGGATTTCTCTTCCTCAAGGCGGTGCCCATGCAGCTCGAGAAAATACGAAAATGCATTCCGTGGGAACTATTCAAAGAACTCGCACGTTCGGACGGAGAAAAGTTTCTTAAGCTTCCATTGCCCGATGTCATCAAAGGTAGGTAATAGATCCAACAGCAGCCCCCCCTAACTAACGATGAGTCTTGCATATTGCTGGAAGTAAAATATGTAAGATTAAAAAATGATACACTAAACTCCCTAGGAACCTTAGGTAAAGTGGTCATTCAACACAATATTCTTACAATTGCTGCGTGGATTGGATATTTAATGTAGGCGATAAAACAGCTTGGAGGACGGATGAAGAGTTCGGGCGAGAAATGTTGGCCGGACTGAACCCCGTTGTTATCCGTCGTCTTCTGGTAAACCAAACTTTAATGATGCATTTGACATAATGATTTCGACTTTTATGAAAAAGTGTAATGATACGGCATTTAAAGCGAAACGTACCGTTATTCGATGTGCTAGATCAATTTTCTTTGCCGTTTCCATGCACGAATTCGCATGTGCACCCTAATCGAGTCGAAGAAGAATGGGAAAAAACCAAAAAAAAAGGAATCATTTTTTGTCTATGGAGATGCTGACAACTTTGTAATTTATTACAGGAATTCCCACCAACTAGCACGTTGGACCCCCGAGCGTACGGAAACCAGAACAGCACCGTGACGAAGGATCACGTCGAGGAGAACATGAATGGTCTCACCGTTGAAGAAGTAAGATCATCGATCATATTGAATATTTTGTTTGATATTGATCAGCATGGATGGATTCATATGTTCTCATTACAGGCTATTGAGAAGAATAAGCTGTTCATACTCGACCACCACGACGCATTGGTGCCGTACTTGAGAAGGATAAATACGAATACGGCGACGAGAACGTACGCTAGCCGAACCATCCTTTTGCTTCAAGACGACGGAAGGCTAAAGCCATTGGCGATAGAGTTGAGTAAGTCGCACGAGGATGGAGATTCGTATGGTGCTGTGAGCGAAGTATTCACACCTAGCGATCATGGGATTCAACGCTCTATTTGGCAGCTAGCCAAGGCCTACGTTGCTGTAAATGATGCTGGAATTCACCAGCTCATAAGCCACTGGTAACTACCAAGTCTAATTATCAATAATCTTATTCTTCGTTTAATTACATATATACAGGGTAATTTCTGCTATACCTCATGTGGTCACGCCGAAATGCACGTTATTACCTTTTGGTTTGATTATTACGCGAAACCTCTTTATGATTTCTAAAACGTATCACTGTACCCCCCACTCACGAGCTTCTGCCCGCGAATGCAATAACCGCGTTCGTATTTAATTTTCTTGAGCTTCTGGCCGCGAATGCGACTAAGGTTCCACTCTTTTGGTATGGTACGTTGTTCAGAACAAACTAAATTTTTTTAGGCCCGT
This sequence comes from Craterostigma plantagineum, assembly GCA_027422505.1. Taxonomy (NCBI): domain Eukaryota; kingdom Viridiplantae; phylum Streptophyta; class Magnoliopsida; order Lamiales; family Linderniaceae; genus Craterostigma; species Craterostigma plantagineum. The sequence continues at coordinate 8,429,954 of JAPQWV010000024.1, forward strand.
TGGTCATTTCATGTAAAAAACGCGGTTAGAGTGAACCGTAGTCGCATATTATGAGCGCTTTTGCGGGCAGTAGCTGCTCGCCTGGCTGGGGTACATTGCTACATTTCAAAACCGTAAAGGTGTTTTTTTACGTAAAAAGCAAACCACAAGGTAGTAACGTTCATTTCAGTATAACCACACGAGTATATTATCGTATTTTATTTATATTTGAGACGAAAATTAGTCCGATCCAATTTTGTTTCGACGTGCAGGTTGAATACCCATGCAGTGATTGAGCCTTTCGTGATCGCGACAAACAGACAGCTGAGCGTGATTCATCCGATACACAAGCTTCTCAAGCCTCACTTTCGTGACACGGCGAACATCAACGCTTTGGCTCGACAGATTCTCATCAACGCAGGCGGCATATTAGAGACGACCGTTCTCCCCGGGAAATACACCATGGAAATGTCTGCCGTGGTGTACAAAAACTGGAACTTCACGGAACAGTCACTGCCCAAAGATCTCATCAAAAGGTTGGTAATTTTTTTACATACTATAGCCCGCAATTTTCCATCACGTCGAATTTGAATTTCTCCAACTATAATATCTATCAGAGGCATGGCCGTTGAAGATTCCACTCAACCACACGGCCTACGCTTAACGATCGAGGACTACCCGTACGCCGTCAACGGATTAGAAATATGGTCCGCAATAAAATCATGGGTAGAAGAGTACGTAAATTTCTACTATCCCAACGATCAGATCGTCCAAGACGACACTGAGCTCCAGTCGTGGTGGCACGAGCTTCGCCGTGAGGGGCACGGCGACCTAAAAGACGAGCCATGGTGGCCGAAAATGGAAACAAAGGCCGAGCTTATCGAAACGATTACGATCATCGTATGGATAGCCTCAGCCCTGCACGCCGCCGTAAACTTCGGTCAGTACTCTTACGGTGGTTTCTCGCTGAACCGCCCGAGCATAAGCCGACGCTTCATGCCTGAAGAGGGTACGCCAGAATACGAGGAGTTGGAGAAAAATCCCGAGCTGGCGTTCTTGAAGACTATTACAGCTCAGTTTCAGACACTGCGTGGCCTCTCCTTAATAGAGATATTATCCAGGCATTCGGCGGACGAGGTTTACCTCGGTCAGAGAGATGATGTCGGCGACTGGACGACCGATCGTCGGGCTATGGAGGCGTTTAAGAGGTTCGGCGCTGCTTTGGTCGAGATCGAGGGGAGGATTCTTGAGAGGAATGATGATGAGGGTTTGAAGAACAGGAGAGGGCCAGTGGATGTGCATTATAAGCTTCTGTATCCTAATACGTCCGATACTAGTAAAGAGAGTGGCCTCAATGTGTGGGGGATACCTAATAGTATTACGATTTAAATTTTCGTTTCTTTGTCGTCGAGTGTGCTTCGCTATCATCGTTGTTGTTTGTTAGATTTGATTATTCGCATTTATGTGATTATGCGACGTTTGGAAAGTCCACCTCATTTTTCGAGCCAGTCAAAATTCTTCAAGTCCGTAGTTTTAACTTTGGGTCAATTCGAAATCAGACCCCATTAAGGGTTTAATTTCGAATTCAGGTCCTGTTTGAGATTTTTTAGGTTAAAGGACTCATTTTGTGTGGTGTAAAAAAGTGGTATGAAAGATATATGAACTGGTATAGAATGATCATTTTGTGTTACAAATTTCAACATACTGGTATGACAGAGCAATGAAGTGGTACTGCAGAAAATAAACTGGTACCGAATTATGGTTTTGTGTTACAAAATTTGAACATACTGGTATGGAAGAGCAATGAAGTGGTACTTGCAGAAAATGGGTCCTCAAAACTAAATTTTTTGCCAAGAGGGCCTGAATCCTAAATGATAGTTATGTGGGGGCCTGAAATGAAAATGCCCCTTTTAACTTTTAAGTCACTGACTGACTTCTTAGCATTGTTCTTTTTCCTTATATTTATGTTTATGTTGCGAAAAAGACGAGAGTTTGATTCGAATAAACCCGCGAGTTTTTTTCTTTCGCTAGTTTCTCACAAATTAGCCTGTTTTCTTCGGAATTCCTCCGACTTATCAACTAGTATTTCGTGCAATTTCACTAGTTGTAGCGTCAAAACTTTCAACCAAAACAGTCCGTAATTGAAAGGTGTTAGGCTCCGTCCTTATGTTGTTGTTTGAGAGCCGTTCAGTTTGAGGGGATAGGATTTTCGGAGATCTTCGTTGTGACCCAAAGGAGATAAGTTCGTCCTATTTTTTCTAATATTTAATGCCACTAACGGCCGATTACGTTAGTTTTGACGGTCAACCCGGTCAAACTTGACGAAAATTACTAAAATTGATTAACGGACAAAAACTGAGGGGCGTATATTGATGATGTGTGTTTTTAGGGACTAAATTAGCAATTATTCCCATACTAACATTTTCGGTTCGTATCGCGTCCTTTTTATTTTTTGGTTTTATTTTGTTCTATTTTTATTTTACTTATTTTTTTTTATTCGTGGTGGTTGCTTTCGGGGGTTTCGAATCAATCAAGGTCTTAACGCTCTCCTACGAATCTCATATTCGTATCAGTACAAACAAAGTACAGTAGTGAGATACGACTCTAATTCGACAATCTAAGCGTCTCTCATTGCGTAATCACATATGGCAGAAACAATACTGCAGAGATCTTTAAGATATGCACTTGCTGCGAGAATCCCCGACCTGTCCTGAGGATGCTTCATCAGTTCTTTGCTGCAAGAATCAGCTCTTTCGACGGCAGTCGAAACGTAGTTCTTAACAAACCTCGCAGATCCATCCCTCATGAACCTCTGTGCCTGTCCGAGTTCTTTCATCATATCTTCGTACCTCGAGTGACAATTGAAGTACCTCATCCTCATTTCTGGTCTGTGAACGGAGATAGCGCCGTATTGGGCCAAAGTCATGGCGTCTATTGCACGGGCACGCGAGAGAAGCACGCTCACGGTGGTGCTGCCGAGGGCCGAGACTGAATTGGGAGGAAGGTTCTTGCCTTTTGAAGGGCTGAGATTCCTCTCGCACAATGAAGGGTTCCTTGTGTTGGAGCAAATGCTGCGAATGATGTCATCTGTTACCGTTGCTGTCTTTTTGTTGGTGGTATCTGATGTTACTAATAAGACTGATAAGAAGACAAACAACAAGAAAGAAGCAGCCATTTTGTTCATGGGCTCATTACGGATTTTGGTGGTGGTGTTTGCGATGCATTTGTTGGTCCACTTCTAAATGCATCAAGTTGTTTCCTATTTTTCTTGAAGGGGTCGTCAGACATGTTTGTTTATTGGTAAAACGTATTGATGAGGAGATTATCTTCAACCAAGCATTAAGAGCAATCCCAATCCCTTGGAGATAAGATTATATCGAACTTAATACACAAGACTTAATGATGGACATGTCGTTCTTTAGACTAGTATATGGAGCACACCCTACGTGTGTGAAAAAGAAATAAAAATTGATAACAGTATTTTGCTTTAATTTGATTTTAGTATTTAGTTGGGAAAATAAGCAAACTTACTTTAAATAGAATAGGCAAGCCAGTTTCATAGGCTAAAAACGTGCTCTTATATATTATTAATATTTTTTTAATAAAAAATCTATACATCAAATCAATTTTGATTTGACAGTTTTTATCCCCCACTCTCCATTTATATAACAGTATAGATAGTATAGATGATTGGCCAGATGCACCTGGTTAGTTTCTTTATATTTAGTTCAATGTGTGCTAAGTTTGAACCTCAATAGCCGTTATAAAAACCAGACATCAACTTCCACCGGGACTAACTGCCCTGATATGTGTGTATTTTGCCAAAAATCATTTAGTTGAGCTTTAAAAATTTGAAGATGAAAATTGCTCGAACAAATCCAAATCCAAACATTGATGTTGCTCGGTCCAAAGGCTCTGCTTAAGTCCCATTTTTTTTTTCTGAACTCGTTTGCTTTCAAGAAAGCAGAATTTTCAAAGTCTCTACTTCTATGCTGATAAGGAATACGAATCATTAATCAAATCACTGTCACCTAAGTTTAGGCTTGTCAACGGGGCGAGTTCGGGCGGGGATCTAATCCCCGTCCCATGAGGCAAACGGGGACAAAATCGTCCCCGTCCCCGCGGAGATCCCCGTCCCACGGGAATTCCCCGCCCCGTCACTATTTACAAAAAAAAATCAATTTATATTATTTAATATTATTTAAAATATATTTTAATATTAGTTATATTATTTAAAATATATTTTAATGTTATTTATATTTTTTAAACTACATTTTAATATTATTTATATTATTTAAACTATATTTTAATCATATTTGTATTATTTTAATATTCCAAAGTATATTTTAATGTTGTTTATCTTATAATAATATTAATTAAATATAATATATATGATTTTTATTATCGGGGACGGGGCGGCGATATCCGCGGGGAAAAATGTTCCCCCGCCCCGCAGGGGTAGAATAGCGGGGATTTCCCGTCCTATTCAGGGCAGATACGCGCAGGGACGGGGAATTCCCGCCCCATTGAGAACCCTACCTAAGTTCGTATCACATACTCATCAACCATAAATTACAAAACTGCTCTTGATAAATAGCAGTGATGCTTTGATATGTGATCAACCTCAGACCCAAAAAGGCTAGCTCATGCGTATGAAGCGTGTATGCTATAAGGTTTCTGAAACGAAATACAAGGAACTACTCTACGCTAAATAGGCGAATGCACTCATTCGAATGTAGTAATAGCAAGTATACGAGTATCGAACCTAAATGAACTATGCAATTAGAAAACCGTTGTCACTATTAGATTTGACTCTAGTCTGACGGGGTAGTTAAATCAATATCTAGCGTTTAATTATTCCGTCCGTTTGCGAGTGGTCTAATCGCTCTTCACTCTTTCCAAATATAACACACGGTTTTCTAAGAATTATTTTGATCACGTAGACATGATCATAAAAATATTAAAGACTCCAATCACATAGACACAATTGAAATCAATCTTATTCCATGGATTATACCTATTTACACAATTACCTCGACGATTATTTATAAACCAATCAAAGTTACAAAAAATCCATGCCACAATTGTTCGGTAATTCGGTTTTTCGGCCGGTTTCGGTTTTGAAATTTGAAATTTTCGGTTTTTCGATTCGGTTTCGATTTTCAGAACCCAAAACCGAAAAACCGAAATATATAATAAATATTGTTTATATCTTGTTTAATTGAGTTTGGGCTTCAAACTAAAAGCTATAAACCCATTAGTAGTTGATATTTAAGCCCAAAAACATAATTATAATTATTCATTAACAATAATAGATATTATTGTTACTAGTAATTACTAGACACAATTTTCGGTTTTTCGGTTCGACCGATTTTTTCGGTTTTATCCAAACTTTCAACACCCTAGTAGTGGGTGATTTTATATTTAATGTTATTTCTTAAAAATCTACCGTCTACAATTTAATTTGATAGGATGTACAACGTAAGCTATGAAATAGTTAGTGGGTGGTTATGTTTTATTTAGTTTGATTTAGTAATTTGATTCCTTGAATTAAGCAATTTACAGACGAAATTGAGGGCAGTTAAACGAAAGCCACGCCCTAGGCTAAATAAAATAGAATAGATAATACTTCAAATAAGAATTAGGTACATGCCAAATACCAAATCCGAATCAGTCCATTGCCAGCCTGATTATCAATTTATTTTGGGTATTGTAAAAAACGTACCATTATAAATTTGGACCATACTTATATTCAATTCTATTTTGGATCGCTATTGCTATATTTGATTTAGATAAACGAGAGGTTGTACGCTTGAGGAATATCGAATCAATTTTGTATGTAGTACTTATTTTTTGGGAATTTGTTCTGTCTAGTTGTATTACATTAGCATCCAGATGTTAAAACATAAAATCTGCAATTCTGCATCACTCCTAAATTTCATTTTCTTACCAGCATCAGTCATGTCTTCGAGACTGAAAACTACAATAGCTCGACCGAGCGGTCACTGATCATTAAGTTACAGAGTTAGACCTCAAATGAAAAAACCAAAACAAGCAACAATAAGTTTATAATGCATACAATTAATTTTTTTCCTAGTAAGAATTGTGGGCTGCAAAAATCCATGAGAATTTATAAGAAAAATCTCCTGCGGCTTGTATCCATGTCAGGCTGCACCATGAAAACAGAATAAAACGTAAGGAAACAAAAATATCGACGATGCGTAATTCAGACATACATAGTTAAAATCGAAATGTTACCTTGTGCGTCCATTCGTATTCGCCTCCTTTTGTATCAAAAGTGCCGTGTTGTAAACTGATGAGCTTCAACGTGAAGCGAGGGCCACACTCCTGCGAATCAAAATAACAATGCAGTTGCTTAAAAAATGCCCATGAACAATAAAAATAATTAGACGCAGACCTGAAGCCGGGCAATGACTTTTTCCTTTGCCTTGGCAGTCTCTTTCATTTCCTTGCCTCTCTCTTTAAGATCGGACTCCTTACTTTCCTTGGTTTCAAAAATGTAACTGCCACATTTGATGATAGTAAGAAGTTGGTTACTCATTACATGCCTTTTAAGATAACGATATGAAGTTATAGAAAAAAAAAAGAAAAATATTATTGCAAACCGGTGATGACGGAAGAAGATGAAGTCACGTTGGTTGTGGAAGGTCACAACTCTGCGGCCACGGAAGTTGGGAGATTGAGGGAATAAAGATTGAATCAACCTGAATAAAGTAAAAATAGGACAATTTTTTCAGATGGTGATTATGATTTGTAGTTGAAATATTAAATCTTATAAACTGGCCAATATTTACCTTCCTACTCGATGCCCCAATCGTGTAGTGAAGTTGTTTAGAACCAACTCGGGGTCGTGACTCGTGGGATTTCCATGATTCTGCAACAGTCAGTAAAATATATAAAGGAAAAAAAAAAAGACAAGCAAATATGTAACTTTGATAAAAGAACTAATGTATAAGGGTGATGTTACCTTAATGTCCTTCCTCAGAACTAGCTTCGATAGTTTGAAGTGTGCTGTGGGGCCATCAGGCAGGCCAATAACGTGCAAAGCATCTAAATAAAAAAAATCTCAAGGTTTACGATCACTTAAGGGTTTAGATATCATAATTGGGAGAGAAGTTTTTGCAGAATGGCAACTGGCAAGTTCAACACACACACGATGGAAGTGAAGCTTCATGCGAAGTAGAGGTCAATAATCCAAACTTCCATAGCGAAAAAAACAACATCTTCTTCCACTTTTCCAAAAATAAGTTTCTTTGCAACATAACAAGTTAAAAACTTCATCTTCAACGTCTAGTTTGAGAAAAGCAGGTGTCATTAGATTGTTTACTAACTTTGAAAAGCAAGGGAGACTCCAGAAAGAAGTTTATTCAGTAAAAAAAAACATTAAATTAACTGTTAGAGAGATAATGAGATTTGAGATCAACCTGGTTCCCTACGATTAGTGTGAACAACCACTATCGACGTGAAGTCCTTATTCTTCGCGTATGTAACTATCTGAAAGTGCAAAGACGTAAAGAAAAAATCATCGTGATGAACACAGCAGCACAAAACTTAATTAACAATCAGCAGGAAAACATCATCAAAAGCAAGCATACAAAACCCCAGACCTTCTTTAGATCGTATGTTCCTCTTTTGTAGTAATGAGCATTGGGAATCACAGACAAAAGATCTTTAATAAACGCAGGTCCCCTCTGCAAAACAAATCACAACCAACAAACACAAAAGGGATCAATCGCCGATAGCAACGAAAAAAACTGGGAATATGTCAAACAAGGAGAGAAATTGAGACGTACAGTGGAATTAAAGCGTGAAGTGGTGATCAAGACTTTAGGAATAATATCCTGCCTCAGAATTGAACTGAACTCATCAACATCATTTCCTGCAAAAAGCTCCTCATCGTCAGGCTGGCAAACAGTTTCGTCGAATTCCCGTGTATTCTCAATCGTTCGAGGGACTTTCCTTGGAGGTGGTTCTTCGCCGAGCTCAAGGGCCCTTTTCTCTTCTGCTTCACGAGCTTTGGCCTTCTTACGTTTCTCAAGCTTCTTCTCGTGCTTCAGCCTTGAGTGGACTTCTGACCTCTTCTCTTTGTTCTTTATCGTTGATGGAAGTAAAAGTTGTTTTGCCTTCATCTTCTTCCTCTAGCAGGAAATCAGACACGGAATCAGAGGGAGGATGAAGAAAGATTAGAAAAGGAACCCTAAATTGATGACCTCTTAGTAGGTGGGCTGAATATTTCTCGGCCGTATCGTAAAAATATTTCCTAGGCCCATTCCAATAACATTACTAATATCTATTAATATTCGAAATTTCAATTATTCGAGAATAAGCTTAAAATTAAGGAAATGAATTAAATTTTTTAATACTTACATTTTTATATATAAAATATTAAATAAATTAACAGACTAATTGCTGAATTCCTTCGACTTATCAACTTAGTCTTTTGTGCAATTTGCTAGTTGTGGCACCAGAACCTTCAATCCAAATTGAGCTTGTAATTCAGTAGTGTTAGGCTTCGTCCTAATATTATTGTTTTAAGGCCAATTAGGACTGAAGGGATAAAGGAATCCAGACATCGTAAGTTGTGTTTCGGTGGACATAGGTTCATTCTATTTTTGTTACCCAACTCATGCAATTCTGAGTCCTTACATCCTACCATTTCTCTGTTCATGTTGAGTATTTTGTTTAATTTTTTTGAGTTAGATCATTTCATTCCATTCCATTCGTCGTGTTTGAATCGGTCACAACACTCGCTTACGAATCTCAATACGAATTCGTGTTAAAATACTACTTATACAGTATTTAGATGTATATTCACGTTGGCACTACACTAATATGAATATTTGATTGTTTTTATATTAGAATAAAGTCTTCTCCTAAAATCTACGACAGAATATTGTTCTTATATCACATTTTTTCATTTTCCTTTTGTCGTATTTGAGATTCGTAAACGAGTGTCGTGACCATTCTATAAGTATATTAGTAAGTTGGCTGAAGACTGGTGTTATTAACAAATACAAAAGATATTATATGTTATTATTGGTCATACACTTCAATGGTTTAGACATATTATTTCCCACCCTAGGCAAGTAGTCATCATCCTCGTCAGCTGATGATAATATGCACATTATAAATACTTAGTCACAAACAAGAAATGATATATCGTGTTATTGCTAATAACAACACGTCCCTCAACAACTTCTTAATCAACAAAACCAGACATTTCTGTTCCTAGGAATATTTTCATCAATCATGGCCGCGAAGCTGATGATTGTAGGTTGTACAATGATTAATTTTCAGATAATTCGATGTATAATGGGACCAGGTTCTATAGAAGATATTGAATGTTTCGCACGTTGTTCCTTTAAATTTTTTACACAACCAAAGATCACGATCACTACTTCCAAAATCGAGCAGATTGTGTCGGTATCCTCGATACAAAAAATGACGATCTTTCTTGTATGATGGCATATGGTGTTCCAATGGATGCTATGTCGAGCGGTAGTTGATGTATTTGGTGAGCGCTATATGAGAAGGGCCACATCTAATGATATTTCTACACTACTTTATGTTAGGTCATAAACGTGGTTTCTCATGAAAATTTATATGGAGCTTAGATTTCATGCAATGCACTAAAGGTGAAGTTTATATGCATCAAATAGTTTATGCGCGCATTGTTCTCAATATAATATGTATTGTGGCAATGAAATTTAACAACAACAACAATGTGGTTTTCGTTTTCTTTTCCGAGATCAATTGTCGTATTATTAGTATTACAATCACTGATCCCTTGTCGCGGTATTTATCAACTTCGAACGAAGACAACAATCAACAAATAATTAAAACACACAAAAACCTCTCACGGTTTCCACGGCGCCGGTGGTGGTGGTGACGGCGTGGTGAGGGGCGGAACGGCGGAGAAAATCGAATTCTTATCCACTCCGACGCCGCCGTCCGCAGTAAGAGAAACCAACGCGGCAATTAGTCCGGCATTTCCGGCCAATGTGGGCTCCGTGTAGCTGTAATTTCCCCGAACGTCCTTAAAGTTGTCGAATCTGTCTGGACCGCCCACCATTGCCCCGTTGATCGTGTTAGGGTTCGGTGTCCGAGCGTCGCGCCATTTGAATCCTCCCGTGCACGAGTACTTGACGCGGTCGTGCGGGATCGACGCCCCTCGGTGGTGGACATGCTTGGGGTACTTGCGTCCGTACCCAACTACGTAGCTCATATGCATGGGATTGTCGCCCAATATGTAATTTATCTATATAACGAAAACGTATGCCCCTTATAATTATTTATATCATACGAGAGTAATATGGTTTTTTTTGCGTGATGATACAGATATATTACATACCTGAGAAGCAGCAAAATCTTTTAGGTCACTGTTACTGACGAAGGTCGGGCCGCAGTTCCACCCGGGAATATTGTTAGCACTCAAATAATCGGCAAATAGCGAGGCCAAGAACGCAGCGTTAGCCACATGTTGTAGATTTTGCGGCCTTCCACGACTTAGATCGATCAATCCACCTAAAATAATAATTAACACCCATCACACAAGATATATAATAAACGTGGCTCGTATAAAAATAATAATACGTCAACAATTCTTTCTCATTTCATACGACTTGGGGGGCGAGAGCATTGGTGATAAATGAATATACACTCTCCCTTGTCAGGCGAAATGATCGGTCTAACAACTTAGATAGGAACGACGACTATTATCTCACCTTTGGTGAAGTTGAAGACGTTGTACCTCTTCATGTACGAACACATGGTCCGTTCCGTCATGTTATGATAACTACGGAGCATGTCGTCGTACGGAAACCCCGGACTTAGGAACAGCCTCATCCTCGTCAGGAGAAGCATCGCGGCGGGCAACTTGTTGTCCCAGCTCAAGACCTTCAAATCCGGGATGTTGAGGAACGCCTTGGAATGCCTCGGAACCCCGGGATTGGTTGCCAGCGAAAAATACGACGTGTTCCCCGTCGCGTAGTAGAGCCACGCGGCTCCCCACATGTACTCGTCGTAGTATCCGGTGGAGTTGTAGTAGGGCTCGATGAAGGGGTTTCCCCGAGAGTACGGGGATCTCCTGCCCGAATCCCTGGCGAAGGAAAAGACCGTCGCGGCCCCCCTAACGAGCTTCTGGGAATAGGCGGCGTCGTCTCGGAAGACGATGGAGGCGGCTGCGAGGGCGGCGGCCATCTCTCCGGCGAGGTCGGGGCCGGAGGTTGCAGTCTGGACCTTACGAGGGTAGTCCATGTCCTCGGGACGCTGCCAGCAGTAGTGGTCGTCGGGAGTGGTCGACCCGTTCGTCGACCCGCCGACCTGGCTGTAAACTTTGTCGATTTTAGTAGCCGTGTTGTTGAAGGTGAGGAGCAAGTAGTCCGTGCCCCATTTGATGAGTTCTCGAGCGCGGTTGTACTGTCCGATGTCACGATACTTGGCCTCGTACTCGATCACGCTCCAGCTCAGCATCGTCATGGCGAACGACATTGGGAAGTGAAACTTTGTGTTGTCGCCAGCATCGTAGTAACCGCCGACCAAACCCCACGGGAGATCGGTTTGGTTCATCCCGTCTTGTAGTCCCGAGTCTCCCCTCCACGTGATGTTGTGGTTTTTGGGCAGTTTTCCCGCTGAAAAATAACTAATAAGGTTAATTATGTGTGTGCTAGTAAAAGGGAAAGATGACAAAGTGGCGGAAAAATTATAAAAATGGATCACTAAGTATGTCAATTTTTAATTTTGGGTCATTATGTTTGTCGTGTGGTTACAAAACTAGGTCACTAAGTATGTATATAGTAACAAAATTGGGTCATTGACCTCTTTTTCTTATTAAATACATATTTAGTCACCCAAATTTGTAACTATATACATACTTAGTGACCTAGTTTTGTTACTATATACATACTTAGTGACCTAGTTTTGTTACTATATACATACTTAGTGACCGTGTTTTGTAACTAGTGATCCGATTTTGTTACTATATACACTTAGTGACCTAATTTTGTAACTGGCAAACATAGTAACAGAAAATAAAAAAAAAAATGATATACTTGGTCAGCCCCAATATGGCCGAACGTGCACGATGAAGGACAAAGGCAAGATCTGAGGAAATATTCTGTTGTATATATTTTTTTAACGTAAGGTCAAAACTCAATTTCTTATTTATTAGGGACGTATTATGAAGCTATGACTTCTTAACTACAGCTAGCTAAGACATACCAAAGACTAGTATATAATATCATACACGTATATATAATTAATTACAATTGCTTTCCAAATTGTGGACTTTTTCTTGGCGAAACTTACATTTGAATCATGCTGTTTTATTTGGTAGTCTCCAATACCTTTCCGGACATAATAACCGGAAATCACTTTTCTAGGACTCGAGTATCAATGACCTAAATTTTCATTGAAACAATTAATGATCCAGATTTCTAAATTGCCCTAGTAAATATTCAAGTTCGTTTTCAGGGAAAGGTAGCTTCATATTACCTTCTACATCTTCCTATTACCTAAATAAGGAGTCAACGCTTCTCTAAAAGAAACAGAAATACATACGTAGACATAAATAATATGCATATCTACCCTCCGAAAAAAATAATATGCATATCACATGGTTTTAGAGCATTCACGCTCCTTCGTTTTCGCCCTATATAGTGCTATCCTCAGTTAATCAAATGGAAAAACCTTCACTAATCAAATTCCACGCGAAAAAAAAAACGTCAGTCACAAAATCAACTGTCTTATCAATCTAAACCTAAGGATCACATATACCTTGCCCGATTTAAACCATATATTCATCCAAGAAACGAAAAAGAAAAGTCAACCAATCAACATGTAAGTTAAGCCCTTCTTCTTTAACCTAATCAAGACTAACCAACATGGAATAATCGCAAGCGTTAGGAAACTATATTATACGAAAGAAAAGATCGAATCAATGGGAAATTAACTAATCAATTACTTACACTTCTGTGCATCGAAGAAGTCGAGGGCGAGGCGAAGGGCTTTCGAATAATCAGAAAGCCCGGGATTACGGGCCTTGTGCTTGGGCAAAGACTTGGCTATGATGATCGGAAGAACGATCACGACGAAGGCAACGACTAAAGTCCACAGACTCCATTTAAATGCTCTTCTGCTGCAAACTACGCATCCAAGATCAATGTATTTCTTCTTTTTCTTGTTCTCGGCGGGTCCCAAGAGCCAACTCTGTTGGGTCTCGTCTAAGTTGCTGCGATAATCGGGATGTGAAATCGACGCTCGATCCCATTCCATGTTTCGGGATTTCTCATCTGCTGACGCCGTTGAATCTACGCTGTTGACTTCTAACGTTCCTCCCCAGTTACCTCTCATTTTGACCGCGATCCAATACGCTGAGATAGAATGGATGTATTCAAGGAAGGAAATACTTAAGTGAGTTTTAGCATTTACGATGAACGAATGATTGAATATTGGATGATGAAATATTATTGCCTCTTGATGGTTTGAGGAAGAAGAGTTTGGTTTATTGTATATAGGGAAGTATATGTCAATGTTTCGTATTCTCTGAATCTGTGGTCAGGCTTCTATGTCTAATTCCACGAAGGGTATAAATACACAAACGTAAAATGAATTATATTATGTTATATATGAGCTGCACACATTCAGGAAAATAATATACAAATATAGAAACTTGAATAGCAAAGTTGACTTGGGTAATTTATTTCTTTAGGCGAATTCTATTGGAGGGCTATTACACGCGGTCCGAAATGGAAAATAAAAGCTGGAATACCCAATATTTAAATATAATTATATATCTATTCTTATCTATTCTCTTATATAAAGAGCCATAGGGATAAAAACTGTAAATTGGATTTGTCAAAATTGAACAATCAAATTTTTTCTACTTTAATTACTATAAAAAGTAAAAAACATATTAATCATTATAACCACTTCATTCTATTTTTAGTATACCAATTATTAAAAAAATTATTAAATCAGTAGCTTTAAAACTCATAATAACCACCTTATTCTATTTTTACTATATAATTTGTTAAAATCATCTGCTAATAATTAAGTTTATATTTTTGCACACACACAGTGTGTGCTAAAAGTATTAGTATATATTATAAATAGCCTAACCCTCATAAAAACTGTCAATTTCTAATTTCTATTTGGTCTGTCAATATTAAGTTTCAACCAATAATGTTTTGTCTACAATTAAAAATTGATTAGAAAAAGAATTACTAACCCACGTTGTAGATAAGAAAACTGTCATTTAATTTTTTCAAAAAAAGTCCAAACTGTTGAATTATAAAATCACCCACTATCTTTACTTTCTATTTTTAGTTAATTATTAACTTACTATTAGTTTATTATAGTTCTACCTTTAATTTAACAATAAATTAATTTTTCTTTTTAGACTAAAATAAGATATTATAGCACAAGCAACACAATTGAGTGTGCAAGCGCTATATTATTAGATCATCTCCAACAACATCATAAAAATACATGTAATTTTACCAAATAATATAGTTATCACAGTGCTTTTACTACAACCCATAAACTCGATGTTCTACACTAATTTTTACTCCAATCCATTAATTTATTTTTACACAAAAATCAAATTCATACATATATATAGTATATTATATATATACATCACAATTGACTTATTAAACTTTATATTATATAGATTAAAACGTCGATATATTATAATTGTTAACATTCAAAATTAAATAAATTACAAAATTAGCATATTATTTAATTATAATTTCATAAAAGGAAAATATCGGTAAATAAAGGAAAATTAATATATTTTACTTTTATTATTCTATGAAAATATCAAATACATTAAAAAATATTTTTATTAAATAAAATATAAATAAATAGAAACTACAAGTCTATTTTAATGTTGGAATTGTGTGTGCTATAGGACTAGAGTATCTCTGCTGGTCAATACAATATCAATAATAAAGACCAATTATGGAGTAAAGACATATTCTATTTTTTTGTTTTACAAAAAAATAGAGTATTCGTTGAGATGCTACCAGTAACATAACAGTAGTTAATCATACGGTTTTAGAAATTTCTTATGAATTGGGCATATGATATACAGTCCAATGACGTGGCATGTTCATGTCTTACGTGGCATTTGTTGTGTGATCTTGATATACCCCATGTGAACATGCTACATAAGCATCATGCGTATCGATCTATGACGCCTAAGATGTGTTGATTAATGTCACTTTTCATTTGATGTTGAAGTGACACGCTGATTTGACACGAATCGATGCCAAATCAGCAGGTGCCCATATAAGGTGCTCACATAAGGTGAGCACCATATCATTCATCTATATTATATATATATATATATATTTATATATATATATATATATATCTAAAGATACGAGGAGGAAAAAGGGATGAAATGAAAGAAACAACTGGAATTAAGAGTTTTTTACAACACTGTTACCTGTTGCTATCTTCTTATTTCCCGGTAACTTTAATTTCTACCAAGTCTTTCTAATGATCACTTAATCTAATTATTCTCTTAATTTTATTATTTAGCCTGTTCCGTGCCACGTCGGAAAAGGTTACGACTAAATCACTGTTTACGGCCTTAAAAAGTCTACGTTAAAACTACTTTGCCACTCGTAATGATCAACATTGTCATTTGAAGAACGCGATTGCTAATGTAATAAATATTTTACTAAATATGGAATATATTTAATTAGAGAACACGTCATCTGGCTGGCTGTATATCTAGAAGCTTACTGTATGGCGACTGAATACTAATGCATGCATCCTTTTCTTATATAAAATATTTTCATCTTTTATTAGTTGTATGATAATAATAATAATAATATTGAGCTAATTTTGACCGTCGGCTGGCAGTTCATGTAATTTATTCCAAATATCACGACACGTTACCGCATCCAAAAACTCATCAGTCATCGGTAATATTTTATAGGGTGGACGTTCCGGTACGGGTATTCGGGTTTTACCCGAATCCGATCGGGTTCGGACAGTTCGGATCGGGTAGTTCGGGTTATTTGTCTGGTTTCGAGTTATCCGATAATTATTAACCAGGTCAAATATCGAGTAGTAATTTACTACTCGATCGTTATTCGGGTACCCGCAAATTAATTTTCAAAAAATATATTAATTTTATACATAAGCATTAAAAAAATATAATTACATATCTGTATATCAATATCTAACGTGAGTGGTGTTAAAGTTTTAAATAATATTTCGATCAATTTCTTATTTTAATTGCATAATTAACAAGTGATATTTTATTATCAACGCATAAATCGTTATAAAATTTTAAAATATATTCTCAAAATTTTATAAATAAACATATAAAAATATGTATATATTACATTTATTGAAAATAAACCATTCATATATTATAAGTGATATTTAACATATAACATGGATATAATATTTTTAGGCATATTTTTTCAATTCAAAATTGGATACCCGACGAATCCGAAATATAACCGACAAGCGGGTACCCGCTGTAAATCCGGTCGGGTTGGATAGTGAAAATTTTAACCCGAACCGAACTACCCGAACCGAACTACCCGAACCCGAATTACCTGATACCCGACTACCCGAACCGATACCCGTCTAGGCGCTAGTAGGGGGCCGAGCACCTAGACGGCCTATGCGGTTTCTTGGCGGGAGTTAGTCGGAATATCTATTTTTATTTTTATTTTTCTATAGATGATATGAGATGAAGTTATTCTTTTTTTTTTCAGTGTATTATTACTAAAACTCAATGTAAGTAACTAATTATTTAGTTCATTATTACTGAAATTACCTCTAATTTAATATATAAAAAGAATAGTTTAAATAATTCTATGTTGGAATCGAACCCTCGAGATGAAGTGGCTCAACACTTCTTACTTTTTCATAAATCACTGAGCCAGCCTGGATTACGAGGCGGTGGAGGGTTTTACAAAGGCGGGAAATTTGACATTATACCCTTCACGGACGTGAAGGACCGTTACTTGGCCGTGAAGGTGTCGATTTTGGAGTTCTTTTCTGAACTCAACTCTAACCTATCACATACGTAAAGGGGCGAAGAGAAGCGACCAAGAACCCTAGGAAACGCCTCTTTGATTCCTAGAAGCTCAAGACATGATTCAACAACGTAGTCACGCCCATTTGACCGAGGAACGAGAGCTCCACCTCAAAAACGTCCGACTCATTTCTTACGGAAGATTTACGAGTTTTCTACCCTCATTACCATTGAATCTCGTTGTTTTGTCTAATATGAGTAGCTAATTCTATTATGTGTTTGGGAGTAGATGAACGCTAGGTTGCTTCGTAGTTAAGGCGTAGAATAGTCGTGAACATGCGTATTCGACCATTTATTGTTTTATGATATTGCTTCTTTGCCTCAATATGTCTATTTGTTAAAGTAAATGTGTGGTACATCGTTGAGAGCGACAGCTAAATAACGATTAGGCCGTTCGTAGACGCTAGGAATCGAGTATAGGGCGAAAGCAAACACTCGATCATCGCCGTTTAGTAATTGCTGATATTAGACTTCCACGAACGTTTAGGGCGACAGCAAATTCGTGAGTAGGTCAGAAATTACTGCGATTTATTCGATAACCACATAGTAACGATATTCTATTGTCTTAGCCGATATTACCTAGCGGGATTCGAACCCCGAGCACATCTTTTTTATCGAAATTATATGTTCAACAATACAAAGAAATCATTATGAAAGAGGTTGAAACAATAGCTTCGAGCTTAATTCTTGGTTTTTATTACCTTTTCTTTTGTATTATTATCGGCGGGCCAGGCTGCCGGGCCTGCGGCCCTCCAGTAGGGCAGGCCACCATTACATAGGCCAAGCCAAACCCAGTTGGTGGACTTTCGCAGGCTACGGGCCAAATCGACCAACCAGCTCGTTTTGACAGGTCTATCTCTAGGAAAACCGTGTTGTTCTTATGATCCAATTGTAATCTGTTAGGAGATATGAAGCATAAGAACAAGAAAATGAAAAGCCAAGTTTCTAAACAACATTTTTTTGTAGTCTCCTTCTCAACAGATATATGATTACATTACAATCTTCCATAGATATGATCAATTAATCAGCAATCTTGAATTTCATCTCTTCAAATCTGTGGAGCAAGTTCAACTTGTATTCCTCGTTTATTGGATACTCCGACGAACTTGGGACTGCTCTGATAACCAATATGGCTCCACATTCATGCAACGCAGCAACAGCTTCATCTGACAATATAATCAAAAACCAATCGAAGATGAAAAATAAGGTCATCAACGTGAAACATCTCACTATTGCAAGGTCAGAAGATTCACCATAATCCTTACTATCAGAAGATTCAATCAATACTTAAACGGATGGCCCTGCACCACCCCCGTGGGTAAAGTGAAGACAGAAACAACTAACAAGACTAATAATCACAAGCCAGCATAGAGTCTATAATTAATAACGGGTAACATTTTGAATGAAGGTTGAACACATGAGATTTGCCTTTACCTGATTTTGAGATGGCAACAAGAGCCTTCAGAGCTTCTTTTCGAGTCTTATCATCCTTCGCAGCTGCTAACATATTTACTAGCTCTTTAGCTCCCCCCATTTCAACGATTTTCATTCTCCGTGCATCTGAAAATGAGAATGCTAAGACTAAGCTACTTGAAACATGAGATACGTCCATGATAATGTGCATCGCATAATTGGGCTTCTCCTTGAAACTAAATAAGCAACATCGGCAGCTCAATCACAAGGTGAAAGGTGGACATATGACAAAGTAGTTGGTAGAATTTGCTCAAACATTACCATCTATGGCAAAACGACAGAGCCTTGATGCTCCCATTCTTTTGAACAAAGGATCCTTCACATGCAAAAGTTGAACAGCTTGCTGCATCAAGTTTTCACCTGACGAAAGTTAGTTAGAGCTTAAACATATCTGATCATTCCAACACAGAATATGGATATCTATATCAAAGTTTAAATATATAGCTTTATTCCAAAAGTTACCTAAGTAAGGAAATAAGTTGTAACCAACGACAGTGGCAGTTCCAGCAAATATTAACTTCAACAGCCATCCAATTTTTCTTTCGGCCTCTTCTTCCATAGACCTTTCATCTATCGGAAAGCATGGTAAAATTTGGAGAAAGGTAAAAATGACTAAAACAGAAAGAGAAAACATGGACGAAAAACGTTGTGGCAGCTCAAAAGCTTCTGATTGAGCAAAAAAATACGTTTAATTGGCTTAGTAATTAGTCAATATTTACAACAATAAACATCATGATTATTTGAACCATCTTTAACTCTTTTTGTCATCCTAAGTAAACAATTGTGCATCAAGTCCATTAATCGTCTTATTAAATCATGACCAACCTCTTTTATAAACGGATGATGAGAAATTCCGAATCCGTGCATTAATTGGAGTCCTTCTACATAGACGCTAGAACAGAAATAAAATGATTTTAGTAAATCCTACAATCAATGATGAAAAAATCGACACATGAGGAACTTAAATCAGGATTTTCTCAACTATTAACTTAACAAAAAACCTCGAGTATTAATTACCTAAAGCTCAATCATTCAACAAAGAGCATTCCTAAGCTAATTATATCCTCTATCACAATCAGGCATATATTCATAAGACTTACGCAAATCGACACCATGACAAGAATGGCATGCTTGCAATAGAAAGATGACTTCTTGAAAACTGATTTCATAGTAATGATAAGCTCAGCCGGAAAATCGAAGTAACTTAGCCAAAATGTACTAAAAACAAAAATGTAAAAGAAGAATTGGCTAAGCGAAGGCGTACCCGATTGGCATCAATAACGACTGACTTGCCATAGTCCTTCCCATAGTTGATCAGAGCAACCCGGCCAATGTCGATAAACCTCTTGAACGGCTATAGAAAACCCAAGTAAAATTACAAAAAAAAAAAAAAAAAAAAATTACGCACCGCATGTATTCCTTTAATCGGAAATAACGATCTGCTGATTGATTGCTCACCATTTCGGGCGTGTTGTATTCCTCAGATCTGCTGCGGCGAGTGAAAGGAAAACGGTCGAGTCCGAGTGAATTATACGATGAGAATTGAGAACGAGAGGAGAATAATAATATATAGCTGTCTTACTTGTTGCAGGCTTTCAGGCATTTTTTATTATAAAGGCCTCAAGGCCCATTACCTTCGGCTTCGAGTCTAAGCGCTTTCGGGTTATCATCTGGCCCAGCTTTGTGTTCCACCGACTAAAAAAATAAGTATTGTATTGAAGTGAAGAATATTATGTAGGCTTGTCAATGGTAGTAGACATGCTTAAAATCAACCGTTACCGGCGGTTAACTGGTAACCACCGGTTACGGAACCGCCGAACCGTAACCGGCACCAATCATAACGGGCAACCGTTAGGTGCCTGCTAAGGGGCGGTTGGTCGAAAGGCGGTTAACAGGCGGTTAGAAGGTTTAAAAAAATCAAAAGTACCCGACATCAATACTAGCGTTGGATCATTGCGATAAAAATCGCAATCATCCTCGACGGGTGTCGGTATGATCCAGTAGTCGGCGAGGCCGTTGAGAGCGTGACTACCACGTGGCTCCGGATATCTTCCTTATAGCGAAGATATTATATCCGAGATGGCGCTTAGAGGGTATGAGTAGATTACTAGAATGCTATTATTTTTAAAGATATCGTCGGGCCGTACCGTCGATAGCATTTATTGGAAGAACGTACTTGATCAAGCGTATGACTCTTTAAATGGTCTCCTTAAAGAGTATAAGTCCGATTTTGGTCATGACCCACCTCGATCGGGATCCCGTTGCGATCAATCTAGTTCTAGTAGTAGTCGATCTTGCCGACTACTACGACATCCTCAACGCAAACAAGCCAATTATGGTGACGAAGCCCGGAAAAGATAAGTATCATATCTCGTATTAACTTATAAATTCTAAATAATTGTAACGTTTATAACTAACAAATAAATTCTTATTTATAGGTACTTCAAGATTCGCACAAGCCGATTACGGCCGGTTAGACGGCGGTTGGGCATGTCTAGTCAATGGGCGGGGTTCCCCTCCCCGCAGGAATCCGCCCCGAACGGGCGGGGAATCCCCGAATTTAATCCCCGCGAGGGGGGGATAGGGGAAGATCTATCCATGTTGGCGGGGACGGGGCGGGGATGGGGATCATAGTCCCCGCCCCATTCCCCGCCATGAATATTATTTAAATAATTGTTTTATACCTAAAAGTTTTATTTTAAATACTATTTTTCATACATAACTTATACTATTATAGTTTAAAATAATAATTTGTTTACCCATTGATTAATATAATATTAAAATATACTTTATAATATATTCAACTTATATTATAAAAAAACAATATCTTTTAAAGAAAATCGCGGGGATGGAGAATCCCCGGGGACCTGGCGGGGACAGGGATGGGGACGATTTTTTCCCTGTTTGGTTCGCGGGAACGGGGATAATCCCCATCCCCGCCCCCGCCCCCGCCCCCGCTCCTATCCGTTGACATCCCTAATATTCTCTGATCTAATTGATTAATGTGGATGTTTTAAATTACAATGCTAACTATTTATTAAAATTATAATAAGGGACCAAGGCCTCGTCAGATCATCGAAGAAAGATTTTTTCATCGGATTTATTGCTTTAATGATGGATTTTCCAACCACTGCAATCAACGAGCAAAAAAAAAAAAGACAAAGGTATGATTGAAGATATTAACTTAAATATGCGATGATAACCGTAATACAAGGTTGGAAGTGAAAGAGAAGTCTATGTACTGAAATCGTATAATTCATCTGCCTTAAAATCTCGGTTTACAGTATTTATATAATACACTGAAAAGATCTCTACTCTAAATAAATAATATCTTACGACTTACCATATTTAAATGATACACATATTCATAATATATAAATATATTCACTTTACAATAACCTCCCACCCCCTCAAGTTGGAGGATGAGGATCGCGAACGCCCAACTTGTGAAGTCGATACTCCTGGCCGGTCCCGGGAGCCTTGGTGAAAATATCGGCCAATTGCTCAGTACTTCGGACAAAAATCATCTCAATATTTCCCGCTTTGCACCTCATCACGTACCAATTGACAGTCAATTCCAATATGGTTCGTGCATTCATTGAGAACAGAATTTGCCGCAATATGCAACGCCGCTTGACTATCGCAATTAAGTTTCGTGGGACAAGGATGCTTCAGTCCCAAACAACTCAATAAACTTTGTAACCATTTCACACACTAAATATGTCCTTAAAACGATATTGCCCGCACACGATGTTACGGAATATGCCAATCGTTTTTCCAATATACAAGGACAATCGACCCATAATTGAAGCACTCCAAATTACGAGACCAACGAGCTTAATCGATGCTATTCGGACTCTCCAACGATTTTTGAATATGAAATATACTAAAAAATTTCACCATGAGAGAAGAAAATCCTAATATTTCTAAGAATCGAGAGGCTTTCGAGGTGTAGGAAACGAGCAAATAAACATCAGAATGAGTTGGAATTTGCTGAAGAGTTCTGTCTATTTACGATTGATGACATCTTTTCACCTTTGAAATAATAGACTTGTCACTTGACGAGATAGATGCAATATTTTGTGAAGTGTTCCTTTACGAACCTGTTCAATGAAATTGTTGTTTTTACAAACATCTTTTCACAAGAGTTGCAACCTTTTGCATTTATTTTCTATTTAATTTTCCAAGAGTTGCAAATTTTGCATTTGTTTCTATTTAATTTTGTGAACAACGCGCTTCAATTAAAAGCAAATGCACAAGGTAGACTTTTTAATGATAGAGAATCGAATCAGCAGTCATATTATTAATAAATATAGAATATATATTTTATTTGTTGAAATTAAGTGACTCAGAATAATATCATCACATAGCCATGAGGGTTTTGAGATTCATTGGATGCATATAGTCTGTGGAGCCGTTGAACATCATCTTCACTATCAACCTATTTGCCCTTTCCGTAGGATGAAACGCATCCCACCAAACGTATAAATCCCTATTCGGACACAGATTCGATATCGGCGTGCACAGACCTATGCCGTTGTACGGTCCTTGTCCGCAGCACGCTACCTTTGAGCTCGTAAAACCTATAGTTTATGTAATAAATAAACAGATAATACATCATAAAAATAAAATACAACCACCATGCAAGATTACAATAAAGTATTAAGTACCGAAGGACGATGGATATGAGATGAAGTCCATGTGAATCTTGTGAGCGTTTGCCGCGGTGAAGACGTTGTCGCCAATGTCTTGGTTGAGCTGACCGATCATTTCGATAAGCTGAGGGTTGAATAGCGACGCCGCATTCTGAAGCTGCTCGGCGCATTCTCCGTTTCTGCTGTGAAGTGCCATCTCGGCCGGCGCACAGCCTAATGGGCCCGTCCCCGTTACTATCACCTTACGACCTCCCAGTTCGTAGACTCCCTATTACAAATTAATTTATTATTCTGCGAGACATGATTATTTTAGTGTTCCATGGCTGAGACTATAAAAATGTCCCACATCGAACAAATCAAGCTTTCGCAATCAATTAATATACTTGTATTAATTTACCTCCAATATTTTTCTGTACTCAGATACGAGGTAAGGCACGTAATCTTCGAGGGCGTACTGCTGAGACCTTGCGGAGAAAGGTATTAAGTAGTAATTGTTCACAAAGTCGTTTCCGCCTAAAGTGATTAGGACGAGCGACTCTTCGACGGCTTTTCGAGCGGATTCTTCTCCGATCAGTGCGCTCAACTTCTGCTGGTAGTCCCTGAAGTAAGCCAGCTGCTGGTAAATTCGTATTATATTCACCTGAAACGCGATTAATTTTATTACGAGGCAATTGATAGTGCAGTGCATTAAATAATAAAAAGACGAATGCATTTTCAAGTAAAGTATTGTAACTCACAAATTGGAGTCCAGTGTCATTTAATATCCCAACTCCTGCGGAGGCGAAGTTTGCACCGACGAGTAGCTTCTGACCAGTGAACTCTGGGCTTAGATATGGCAGTGTTGGCTCCCAACCCATCATTTCACCTACTCAAAGTTGTTTGGTTCTTAGGCTTAGACTTTTTAAATGTTAGTTTAGACCATGTTAGTATCGTTGGTTCACGAGAGTTTTTATACGCGTTTCACCTATGGTTTTACATAAACACACCTCTGCAGATGTGTTTAATTAAACCTACTAATCAGACACACATTTATTTTATACTCATTAGTCACTATTAGTTTCTTAACTCTCCTAAATATAAACATAACTAACAAAGGTATATTTTGTTATTATAAACAGTTCCATGAAAAAGATACTAAACAGACATTAATGGAGAAAGTTGACACTCGATCCAACCACTTTAATTGCATTGAGGATTATAACCATAAATGAATATTTGAGTTTATCGATGCAAGGCATTTGCTTCAAAAGGTGTACTTGCGTACAAATTTCAATACATATCATCTGCATATAAAAGGCATAAAGAGTTGCTGTAAATTAGAATGCAAACGTATCATTGAGATTAGACAAAGTCCACGAATAGAAAGTTGTGTAAGAAAAAAAAATGAAATCTTGCTTACTTAGAGCATCTGGGATGTTGAGGCCGTTGGAGAAACGACCCGTCGGGCGATGGGTAGGATAATCAACGCCGTAGGGCGGAACGTCGGCCCTCGCAGTGGTAGCCAAGAAATTATTGTTGCCGTTGTCCACCAGCGAGTCTCCAAACACAAAGAAAGCCGTCGACTGTGCACAAATCGCTGAGCTTTGTAGCACTAAGACAAGTAGAAAAAAGGTCCATGAGCACGTAAATCTCGACATTTGTTTGGCGTACGTAGAAAAGGATGAACCCTAATGTAATTCAATATTTTGATTTTGAAGTGACGACGATGATTTGGAGAGGCGTGGCTGTCTCAATATATATGCATGAGAGAGATGGCGATTGATTTCCGTTTTCACCAGCAGCTAATGGATGGTGACAGTAGTAGTAGTAGTTGTCATAAAAGCCTCAGTTTGGTCAATGTGATGAACCTTAAAGTTGTTAAGTGGAAATTAGAGTTTAGTGTTACTGCTGTTTATTTTGCTTTTGTTTCATTTGTGGATTTAATGAGATGGGGTCAAATGAATGGAAAGGTTGATGATAATTAGTGGTGCTGTTGAAAATTAATTTTAAGAAACATCGATCTTGCATTGCTCTTGCACCTTATCTCCCTATTTAATGCATTTTGCTGTTGACATTTGTCAAGCCAAATAAAATTTTGAGAAAGTTCCCTCTGAAAAAAAAA
This sequence comes from Craterostigma plantagineum, assembly GCA_027422505.1. Lineage (NCBI taxonomy): Eukaryota > Viridiplantae > Streptophyta > Magnoliopsida > Lamiales > Linderniaceae > Craterostigma > Craterostigma plantagineum. The sequence continues at coordinate 8,455,248 of JAPQWV010000024.1, forward strand.
AAATTGTGAAGTTAAAAAGAGATAAGAGAGGACTAGACCAAGGCCTTAAGGCGCCGTTACTTTGTAGGATAAAGTAAGATAAAGCTCATATCTTAGGCCCGTTTACTTTGGTGGATAAAGTAGGATAAAAGACCAAAGATATCCTATACAATACGTTCAGTATAAATAGAGCCCACGTGTTCAAGCCCAAAATAAAACAATGGCCCGGTCATATAATCACGCTAGCCCGCTGAAATTCATTCCTGACCCAATGCAAATAATCGTATCCTTATTATTATAATGCGGCGTTCACTTTACAAGATATCTGTGGATTACTAATCACGAGTGTTGTCCAAACACTTGTTCACTTTACAAGATATAATCTCTGTATTAAATGTAAAATTACAAAAGTAAACTTTACCTCTAGTTTCAAAACAATTATTATTAAGAACATCGAAAAATATAGGATATGCATATCAATTTGATCACCATGAAACAAAGAATAAATTGGAGTAGTTTAATTATTTTTATCATAAAAATCATATGAAATAAATATGATTTTATAATATAATGGAATAAGGATATTATAGTCTTTTTATAATTGGGTATTTTTCTATTACTTAAAAAAATCACCCACTAACTTTAGTTAATATTTTTAGCTATACCACATTTAATTTTATAGTAAATAGATCTTTTATATACTTACAAGGTATTAAATATTTTATTAATAAATTATATATCATATTACATGCATGTACAAAAAGTAATGGTACGGTACCTTTTATTTATCCTCATTGTTCAAACTATAATAAAATTTCTTATATAAACTCGAATTAAGGTTCGAATCCCTCTGAATATCAAATTATAATTCGTTACAAATTTTTGCTACACGTGTTGTACGATCATCGCGTCGGGACTTCATTACCAACTTTTCACTCTCTCTCTCTCTCTCTCTCTCTAAAAACCCTCGACTCAAGAATCTCGAGGCCGGTCTCTTCAAAGAGCGCACTACACTTCAGGTACTGTCCTACATAACCATGAAATTCTTGCTTTAGAAGGGTCTTTTATGCCAATTTTGTATCCACCAGCTTGACTCTTATCTGTTTATGTGTGGATCTAGGCGCTCTTTCGTTGTTAGGGTTTTGGTTAAATTTCAAGTGTCTGGTTTCGGATTTCTATTTCAGTCGCTGTTTCTTGATTAAGCTGGTTCATAAATTATAGTTATGGAAGATGAGCAAATCTGCGGGGGTGCAGCTGATGCTGCTGTTTCACAGTCTTTAACTGGAAAATCGGAGGGTCAAACTGCAACAGAAAAAATTGGGGTTAAAAATCACGTTCAAGAGTCTTATGACGGCGGTGATGGAGATGAAATAATGGTGGAAATCGTTGGGTCGGATGTGTTTATCGATGGCGTCGATGGCAACAAAGGGACCGATTCGATTGTGGAAGAAACCGAGATCTCCGGCGCTAGTAATTTGTTGCATATCAGAGAAGGAGATGGAACATCTAACAGTATGTCCGAAGCTAAGGATGTTGTAACTGATAGAGACATAAACGAGTTGGACGAAAGTAAAGCAATGCCGTCATCTTCTTTGGAAGAGACAGAAACCATGAATATTCAGAGCGAACTCACTGTGGTTAAGGATTCTGTGGTCAACGGTGAGGAGAAACTTATTACGGAGGATAATATGGTTGCCCCTGATGTAGACCATCCTATTGAAGTAGCAGTTGCCAAGAAAGATGAAGACATAAAAAAGAACGTAGAAAATAATGCTGCAGATGTTGTTCGAGTTGCAGTTTCTGAGGTTTCGCCTAAGCTTGATAGTGAATATTCTAAAAATGTAGTTGAAGTGAATAGTTTAAGTGAATTTAGTGCGGGAGATGTTAAGGATGAGAAATCTGTCGCTAGCATTGGAGAAAAGGTCGTAGATGCAGAACCCAGTGATGGTTTAGAGACTGATGGTGTCCATCAGCACAACGGAAATTCAGATGAACTTGATCAACCGTATGATAGCAGTTCCAATAAGATTCTTGAAGTAAACAATGACAAAATCCTTAAAAGTGGTGAACAAGGGAATTCAGATGAACCTCCCATTACCACATCAACAAGTGAAGCAGCTAATGACCAGAGAGATGTTGTGCATTCAGGAGAAATGACGGCTGGGGATAGATCTAATGAAAAGGTTGAAGCAGTTGATTCTGAAATTTCATTGCAAGCTTTAGATCAGAAGGGAATATATAGTAAAGCTGATGATAATGTGAATCTCCCAACTGAAGGTGGACCCTCCAGCGTCGAGGCAGCTGAAGATATTGTGGAACCTATGGTTATGGATGATTCAGGGCTTCACAATATTATTGAAGGAGATGGGTCCTCTCAAGTTAATAAAGAATATTTTGAGAGCACTGATCTGATTCCTGATGATGTTCTGATGACTGCTTCTGAGAACACTGAAAGGGAACAAGATTCTGCTGCTAATGTTTTCTTGACTGGTGGAGTTCATATTGGAGAACCTTCGGTAACCGATCTGACTTCTCATGATAATCTGAACAAGAATAATGGCTATCATCTACAGGAAGGTCCTATGTCTGAATCAGAAGCTATGTACTTTGATCACGCATCAAAAGGGGAACCTTCTTTGGAGACTGATAATTTCGACTTAGTAAATCTGGGGTCAGCAACTCAAACGCCTAAGCCTTCGTTCAAGATTGGTGAATGCATACGTAGGGTAGCCACTCAACTAACTGGATTCGCATCATCTGCTAATGAAAACGTCGTCGATGGTTCTCTCAACGAGCAATACATGAGGCAAAGTCTGGCCGTTTCAGCGGAATCTTCTTCTGTGGATGATATGCTATCACAGCTCGTGCAATTGGCTCGTAACCCTAACCAGAAGAAAAGCAATGGCATCCCTGAACCCATGATAACCTTCTTTTCTGCCTATAGACGCTCGATCCATTTGAACAAACGGGGCCGAAAGAGAAAGGCATCGACATCAGCAGGTGGTGCAGCTGAAGAATTCGAATTTGATGATGTGAAATACTCTTATTGGACGGATAGGATAGTACAAAACTATTCCGAGGAGCAGCTTCTCATGCAAAACAACAATAATGATAGCAACGTTCAGCTGGTGCCTGTTGATTTGGGAAGATACGCTAAGCGTGGCCCTAAACCACACTCGAGAAAGAGATATTCGACTGGGAGTCATCAGTCAATTGAAACAACTGAAGAAGAAGCTGCAAAGCGACGGAAGCAAGAGACTTCACCTGCAGAGCTTATATTGAATTTTGCGGAGAGAAAATGTGTTCCATCTGAGATCAACCTTAATAAGATATTCAGGCGATTTGGGCCTATCATGGAGTCAGAGACAGAGGTTGACGTTGAATCTGGTCGGGCAAGGGTGATCTTCAAGAGGGGTTCTGATGCAGAAATTGCACACAGTAGTGCAGAGAAGTTCAGCATCTTCGGGAAGGTTCAAGTTAATTACACAATAGGTTACAGTCCTGTGATTTCGGTGAAGGTTTTACCCATTGTGGTGGCTCAGTCCCAGGAAGACCAGAACTTGATGGCTTAGCGCTGGACGGACTAAGGTATATTCATAACTATACTCGTCTGTTGTAGTGTTTGTCTTTTTTCTTGTCGCCCGATGCATGAAAACTTTGATAGCTAGTGCTTCGTGATATTGGATTAAAAGGTTATGATGCCCTGATTTGGTTCGACATGTTTGTAAGTGTTACGCGTGCATTGATTATCTTTCCTGATTAATTCTTGTTCGAAATCTTCTGATAATGATTGGTTGTAAATGTCAGTCTCTTTTGTTTCTTTTTTTTTTCTCTTGTTAAATATTTACAGGTGCTTGTAGTGTTGGACTTTTGGTTGAGAATAAGCACAGATGGGAATGCTGAAGATAAAAAAAAAAACAACTCAAAGCTGTTTCGTTTAGTACGTTGGTTATGATGTATTTGTTCTTAGGAGATGTTATGATTTGTTGTAGACTACTATTAGTAGTAGTAGTGAGAGTAGTATCCATTTGCTTAACTAGGTTTTAGTAGTTCAATCTTGTCTTGATTCGTCGGAAGACGTCATTCAGCTCTGCTCTTGAAACATTTTACATATAACTCTCGCAACTTCACTTATGTTATAACTGTCGTTGGTCTCCAAACAACGACTGAAGCAGCTTGGGACACATCTATGATGCTCTTGTCACTTTGGTAATAGTCCTTTATATTAGTCATAGTTTAATACTCTGTTCCTGTATAGATGTTCGTTCTATATTATTTTTTTTTGTTCTTCGAAAGATGTTTTGGTATTTTCAAGAAAAATATACGTAGCTTTCCAGATATACCTCTCATATTAAATACCAAATCAAAATCTAAACAAAAAAAACCTATATCAACGTAAAAATCAATATCTTCCAACTTCTAATGTCTTTCCAATGCCAATTTCACCAACTTCCAATATCTTTAAAATTTTCCACCATTCCCATTTAAATATCTATAAAAACATGAATGAAAAAAAAAAAACTGTAACACACTCACGAACAATTCTCTGCAATTATAGAAGAAAATCTCTTGCATGGAAGAGAGGAAGAAAAAGCAACCCATTTCAAAAGCTTGGTACTCTTTCCATAGATCAATTCCCCTTTTGATTTAGGAGTATTTACTAGACCTTAATTCTGAGCTTCATGTTACTCTTCCGTAGTGACATGTCAAATCCAGGGCATCCCAATTGCATTGACTGGCGGAATGACCAAACAAGAGATTGAGGAGGATGGAGTATCTCCCAAAGTTGAATTCGAAGATCGTGAAGTCATTGCCAAAGTTAAACATGAGTTTGATTTGAACAAGTTCTATGACTATGAAAGAGACTTCCATAAAAACAAAGAGATTCAACAAGAGATGGTAACAATGTTGAAAATTTATTCTCCAAAATATTTTAGATTAGTTGCACTTATAAAAATGCTTGTAAGTGATTTTATTCCTAAGCATTGTTGCCTATAAGGAAGAACCATAACTGTACTCCATATTTCCCAAAAACTCGGTAGTATTGACATTACTGTAGTCCATTTTTTGTTTTTCTTTCTATTTACAGCAGCCCTTAAAAGCCCTCTTTATTCTCAGTTCTAACAATTTCCAACTCGCGTAGGTGCACCGTTTCCATATTTCATAAACTGTACGGAGCATCGGAAATATTTAAACGGAAACCAAACCCATATTTCATATTCTATCAGTTACTCTTAGATTAGTGAAAACGTATGTACGCGAGATAACGACAAAATGCTAGAGAAAAATGACTGATGCCAATACATTTACTATATTTTCCACTACACTCGGATCACAAGTTATTTGTGTAGGAAGGCGATATTCTCTTCCCAACGTTCCCTTCTTCAAATGTGGAATTTTGTACCTGTGCGATCCGCCGGCTTTAATGATTTCTTGCATACACGATTGACTAGTAAAAAATATCCGGTTTATCATCTTTTGAGGGGTATTGTCAAAAGCTTTCTCGACGGCCTGAGTTACGTTCTTAGGACTCTCCTTGTGTTGTAGAGCTTGAACTGCAGTAAAAAATTCGAGATCAAGAACATTTAAATCGGGTGAATTTGGCGGTTGACACATGATCCGATGTCGAAATCATTTGTTGAAGCAGCTTCTTGAAATTCTTTATCGCTTGGATCGACATGTGTCCTTGCGTTATCTTGTTGAATGAATATAGTCTTTTTCGAAATCCTGTCGTGGTCATCTTTCTTGAATTTTTTGTACTACTTCAATCAAACACTTCTTTATAGTTTCTCTCTTAACAGAGGTAATCGGTTTCATCTCTAGAGTCCCGGCTTCTCTATTTCTACTTCGCCTCTGTGCTTGTTGCGTAGTGACACATGGAAAAACTCCAATTTTTTCCCAAAAAACTTCCTTTTCATCTTCATCAAATCCTTGGCGTGCCAATGCAACTAAGAACATTATTTTTCCAGTGTAGCTTTTACTTTGCCAAGTACGCAACGGCTCCTCTTCGATTGGACGCAAGTGGTAGTTCTCCGTCTTCTTGCTCATGTAGAACCAATTTTCAACAGTATGCACAATATTGTACTTATGCTGAAATTTTGTTTCATGAGGCAGACTTTTAGTATCTAACATAGATACACAAAATTGCAACCGAGCTCTCAGATTTTCTTCCTTACGATGTGGTCTAATGGCATTGATGTGATGTTGCAGGAAGCCTTTTCTCACATGCCTGAACAATAACGTACTACTAACACCCAAAGCTTCGGCAAGCGACCTCAATGTTGTCCGTTGGTGTTATGGAATATCTCGAACTCGATCAAGATCAACTTGAACTCTTTTACGACCACAATTTTTTGTTTTATTGTGGGCCGACAATTTGATTGTAAGAAGTAAACTTTGGCTTGCTTCCATATTCTTTGTATGGTACGAAAATGTACTGAAAATAAATCAAATACTTTGTTGTACTTTTCTTCAATTTTGGGTTAACACGTCTCTCCAATAGAGCATTTATAGCCCCTCTTTGATTATTAGTCAAGTCCTTTCTTCTTGCCCGACCGTTTGTTCGTTTTGAGCTACATATAGAATAGTGAACAAGCAAAATTACGCAGAAGATTATGAATAGGTTTTTATTACCTGTGTATTCCGAAACAATCAGCAAGATTATGAATAGGTGTTTTCTATGTAAGAGATTAACGTATAGCCAACAGTCAGAAATGAAAATCAACGTTGTCACAGAAATAAAATATTCTTAACGATCTTTACTTTACAAAAGTTGTACAGTATGTACCTATACACAAATTAAAAGAAAATTACGTAAAGCAGCATATTAACACGCATTACCGTTTCAAGCACTGCAAATTATTTATGGAAATCTTAGAACAAATCTTTGTATTGTAATCTATACACAAATAAGAAAACAATGTACGTAAAACACAATATTAACATGCATTAACAATTGAAACACTATAAAGTATTTATGGGAATCTTGAACAGAAACTACAAATTACAAATACAAAAAACAAATTACGCCCAAAAACATTTACCTGAATCTGCATTCCTCATTGTCTTCATCTTTTTCCCTTAACTCATGGATATTTTAGTTCTAACAATGGAGAATGAAACTCCTCTTCTTGATTCGTATTTAGATCGAATAAAAGCGAACCCGCCGACGATGATCTAATGGTCACCGATATTGTTTCGTCCTCATTGTTGCTTCTTTCTCGAGTTACGTTCAAGGTATATTAACGATGATCATCTATTACTGGAATATTCAGATCAATACTTTGTGAATACATGAAGAAGTTTTTAGTTTTTCTTGTGTTTGGTGCAATCATAATATATAGTCATTTGAAAACATTGAAATAATTTTGTTTTACCCGCCTTTTCTACGTTTTAAAATTCAGATCAAATAAGTAGAATATTTTTTTGGCTCCAAGATATACTTCTCTGGTGAAAATTGATCAGAATATGATTAGTGCATTCAACATGCATGAATAAGTGGAATAGTGGTTACATGACAACTAATTAATTAATGGGGGTACAAGAGACATTTTAGCACATTTCTTAAAATGTATGCTAATGTCTTATACAGGAACAGAGGGAGTATGATTTTAGTTCAGAACACAGTTGTCAGTCTCATGTAATGAACAATAAGGGTAGAAGACACTAATAAATCACGTGGAACTTACACTCAACTCGTTACTATTCAGGTCAAGAGTTAGTTTAAGTGTATTTTTGCAAATTGACACTACCAATCTTTTTAAGGAAATGACTAAACTTTTACAAAACACTCCAAGTCCACCCTGTTTCTCTTCACAACCCAACAAAAACTTGAACTGCTCGAAAACCATACAATACAAAGCGATACATACACAACATATAGTGAGGAGTGATTCTATTCTCTAAATCGCAGGAAAGCAATTTCAACTGTGTTATGAGCTTCCCCCATTCGCAATCGATGGCTATATAATATAAAATCATAAGCTATTCCAATAAGCCATTCAGAGAAGTTATCCATTGCACAAAACATTTGCTTCTGTTTTCAAATATCGTCAGGCAAAAGGTGTTACCAGACTCTCGACATAGACATCGACTTTCTTGACGTAATCCAAGTTCAAAACCATGGGACGTGAAAACCAAGCCTCTCTCGGATAGTAAAGAGCGAATTTTTTATCAAACAAAACGAAGAGAAACTCTCCGTTATCACCCACACAAAAAGGACCCATAAAGGGACCATAACATGGATAACTAGGATTGGGAAAGCAAGGATAAGTAATTGAGACCAACTTATCCCAAGACTCCTTAACACCATATTGTCTCAGCATCCAAACATCTAATCTGCTCAGAGCATATTCGCAGATCAAAACGAGGCATCCCTTGAGCTCGTTTAGAGACGGGTGATAATGATCGTCGATCGAGCAAGGCAAATCTACCGAACCAAACGCTTCACGCACCAAATCGAAGGATAAGATTTCCCATTTAGCATCATTGTTTCTGATCCAGTGAAGATTGTTGCTTGCGAGTTTTCCCCCCGAATGGACGGGTAAATTTGTGGTGAAGTTCTCAACTTTTTTCCAAGAACCCCATTTTAAGCTATAAACACTAGCCACACCATGTCCTGGAGCTGAGATCTGTGAAAGAGGCAATACAACAAACACCTTGTGGTCATCACCAGACTCATCGTAGCCAAGCCCATACATAAACATGGAATTATCAGGCATCGTATGACTAATCGAAGGCAGCTCCTTGTACTGTTTAGTGGAAGGGTTCCACAAGATCAATCCTTTATACCCGATAAGGATACACACCAAGCCATTACAACAACCCACGACGTTGAATGCATCATCTGATTCGTACAGTGGGTAATCGAAGTCAACGGCGCAAGTCAATGGTTTATACAATAACGACTCCAAAGAGAACTGCTTAAGATTGAACGATGTAGCGATGATTCTGTGGTGGGTAGAGGATTTGCGTCTTGATGATAAGTCGAGGTGGGCTCTCGCGAAATCTTTGCTCGAGATCAACGAACACCATGACTTGGAAACTGATTTGAATTTCAAGAGAGACTTTACTGGGAGTCTTAGGCAGATCTCTTCGATGATCTCTTTTGGGAGGTTATGGATCTGATCTTTGAGCTTACGTCTGTGACTAAGATCACTTTGAGTCTCCATTTTTGCCAAGTGAATGAAATTACAAACAACTTGAACCGAGCTTTAGGACGAGGTAATTGAAGACCGAGCTTTAGGATGAGGTTTGAAGTTTAGTTCGGACGTTTTTTATTTACTAGAACTTAATCCTTTGATTTAAAATTTTATTTTTTAAATAACTTAAACACTACAACAATATAAAATGGTACATACAATAGGATTTGCTAAATATACTAGTATATATAAGATATTTCCCTTCTATCATTAATTGGTTTTAAGAATGACTCGTTAATTTATAATATGATATCAGAGCAATCTTCCTCTTTTCAGTCACATATTCATGTATTGAAGTTAGATCAATCATGCTATACGTGAGGGGGCGTGGGCGAGTTGAGATTCTAAGTTGGGCTTTGTCCCACGGATCATTCAAGCTACTATATATGGAGGTGGTTTTCTCCTATATTCATCAATTGATTTTAGAAATATTAGAATTATTATTCTTATAGGACTATTCAATGGATAATCAGAGCATGTGTTCACTTTGTCTCGTCATTATTTTAAGCGATAAAAGTGACCTTTATTTCATCTATTACAAAGATACATATTCTTTTGAATCTCGAAAATATATATAATATATATAAATTTGATCACCATGAAACAAGGAATAAATTAGATTTGTTTATTTAATTTTAGGAAAATTTCACTCCATGTTTTAGGGCTTTTCCAGTTGGTGCTCAAAATTATTTTCAGTTCCGATAGATATCGATATATTTAAGATATTTCCAACTAGTACCCAAAGTATGTTTCAATTTCAGTTGGTATCGTGTTTAACGCTTCAATAGTTATGCAAAGTGTTTTCAAGGTAGGTTTATCTAACGTATAACGTCGTGATTTTAAAAGGCTGCAAATGTAATTTTTTGGTGTAGGAGCCATTTTTAGTTCTGAACTCCAATAGCAATTAACGAGTCTTACACCTAGAAAAAATCTCGTTTTTGGTCATTTAAAATCGCAATGTTATACATTAGGGTATCTACCTTGAAACACTTTTGGACACCACCAACTGGAATTGATAAATACTTTGGGTATCAGTTGAAAAAGTCTTAAACATAGGGATATCTATCGGAATTGAAAATAATTGTGGGCACCAACTGAAAAAGCCTTAAACACGGGGGTACCAAGTGGATTTCTCTTATTTTTATCATATAAATCACATAAGATAACGACGATTTTATGATTTGAACGAGGGTGTTTTAGTCGTTTAGATTAATTAGGTTGGATAGATAAACTCGATCCCATGAGTTTATTTATCTCTGATCCCCTAGTTTGTTATAACGGATCTTTTATATATAGTGGACTTTAAGTAAGGTCATTGCCAAGTGAACAAAGATTAAATTGGACTACTACCTTATTGGCCTTATCCAATCAACTAAAGACAACATGTTCAAACTTGCCAGTTTTTTCCACTAAATATATTTTTTCAATTTGAATGGCCGTATTTTGGTCGACCTAAAACCGAAAAATAGGTCACCGGGAAATATATGAGGTTCTCCCTCAGTTTTCGACAGAATAAAATAAGTCCTACTTGGATAATGTTGGGTAGTACAAACCATATCCCACATCGAAAGAAGGAAAAAATTAGAAGTGGTTTATAAGCTTGTGGGTTCACTCCCTCTATTGCCAATTGGTTTTAGAGAGGAACCCCACAAGCTTATGCGGGTCTGGGTTTGGGTTAGAATTAGGTCTGAAAAATCCCTACATGGTGCGGTGAGCGTGGACGAAGGCGTAAGGGTGCCTTCAGACGGAAAAATTCTAGCCCGAATACGGTGTGGGTGGTGTGTCCCCGGCCCTTGTGAGGACGATTGGTGAATCTGCGGTGAGAAGCGCTTGGGTGCAGTGATTGCGGTAGAAGCGCTGGTGCGGATAATCGTTGAAAGGGAGGCCCGGTGTGTGGTCTAGAGTTTGAGGGGAGGTTTGTTGGGTAGTACAAACCCATATCCCACATCGAAAGAAGGAAAAAAATTAGAAGTGGTTTATAAGCTTGTGGGTTCACTCCCTCTATTGCCAATTGGTTTTAGAGAGGAACCCCACAAGCTTATGCGGGCCTGGGTTTGGTTAGAATTAGGTCTGAAAAATCCCTACAGATAAAGAGGTGCAATATTTTCTACCCATATCACAGTCAAGTAGAGTTTTGACAGGTCAAAATTTATTAGGACATTTGAGGTTAGTGATCTATTTTTGCGATGACACAATGTAACTCCGCAATACCGAAAATTGGTGTCTTAGTGTCCTATATTTATAATTCGTTCATGAACATACCTACTGGAATGGTTATGCCATCATGAAAATGTAGATATGGTTTTTTATATATATTGATTATATGAAAACATATACATATTTCTTAATCTCAATTGGAAATTTCACTGCTAATGTAAAACATTGCATAGACAACATCATCGTTAAATTAGGGTTGTTCACTACTTCCAACTATATTATACCCGTTTTAAATCGATAGAGCAAATGTGCGATATGTAGTTAACGGGCCGAGCCCGTGGGATTGGCCCGTCTCGTCATGAAAAATAAGCAGGGTAGGTTGATCAATTCCTGGCCCGTTTAAAAGCGGGCCCATTAGCATAAATATGAATATTAATTATAGTTTCGATTCATTCTATCTCGGTGAATTTCTGTCCGTGCCTTGTAACATAAGAGGCCTAATGTATCCGATTATAATGATGATCCGAAGTACCAAACCCATTCATCGCTGCAAGTTTAGTTCTCCGAAAAGCTGGTTGAGAGAAGTGACCAACCAAGTAACCGTATTGGAGTTTAAAAACTTCTTGTTGGCGTTTAATCGTTATTGGAAAATCGAAACGAGTGGCTGATCGAAAATTGAAGTCGAAATGGCACGCACGTGACCAAAGGCTCCGACCCGACGCTTCCATATCGAGACCAAATTCAAAATTACTTTTGACGCAGCAGTTCACAATTAGTGAGATGGAGATCAAAAAATACGAGTTATGTTATCGCGACGTGCACGATTCTTTAGAGATATCTTTTATTCAGATTATTCTTGGAGCCTAAGTTTCTCTAAACTCGCTTCTAAAGCAATTCATATAGGGTCTATCGATACCAGAGGGCGACAATTGCTCTATTATGACTAACTTATCTAACAAATTAGCTACCTCGGCCGGCAGGTGCTGGATTCATACTTGTTAGCCGACTCCGATTTTACTACCTGTTTTTCCTTGTATTTGGGTTTAAGTTTGTAAGTCTGGACTGTTGTAATATGGTGGTTGATTGCCTTGCCAAAATGCTTGAATATAATGTAAGAGGGTCGTTCCCCAGCGTTGCACGATATAGCCCCGATGCTATTTTGTTATGATACTTCTAAGATTGTTCTCAGCTATAAAAAACGGTTTTCCTATAAAAAGTAGCGTATACAATATCATGTCAAATCTTCGGTATGCTATTTATAATTGTTTGAGGGGGGAAAAAGAACTACGTTCATCACAGCATAATATATAATCATTATTTGTCTATCAAATTAACGTTCAGGTAATAGAAATATGATTTCAATATATACATATATATTAGGTGTATCAAGATCATTGAAATGAATATATTATTATGCCAATAATAGAACTTAACAACCGCAATCAAGATTGAAGACAAGACACTAGCAGGAGAAACTGAAGGCAAACCACAAAAAGAACAACTCGCCACAAACACACACGAAACGCTGCTTGCGGACAATGCACCAAAACTCAACTAATAACTCAATCCTACATATATTTTGCAACGTATATAAAGATGAGTTCCTCATTCATTGAAATCAAATAACCAAACCACACATTGGTGAAAAGATTTATTCTTCTTCGTTTAAAGAAATGACGACGACGACGACGACGACGACGAAGCCTCATCACTCGTACTTACCCTTCGCCACCCTACTAATCATCTTCTCCTGCGCCTTCATCCTCGCCCGAGCCGAAGACCCGTACGTATTCTACACGTGGAACGTCACATACTCGACGCTCACCCTCCTCAACAACGTCCCCCAACAAGTAATCCTCATCAACGGCCAATTCCCCGGCCCGAGAATCAACGGCACGTCGAACAACAACATAGTCGTCAACGTCTTCAACAACCTCAACGAGCCGCTCCTCTTCACATGGAACGGCATACAGCAGAGGAAAAACTCGTGGGTCGAAGGGACGCTGGGCACAAACTGCCCCATCCAGCCCGGCACCAACTTCACCTTCAAATTCCAGGTCAAGGATCAGATCGGCAGCTACTTCTACTACCCTACCACGGGCCTCCACCGGGCCTCGGGCGGTTACGGCCCGCTGACCGTCTACAGCCGAGACCTCCTCCCCGTCCCCTTCGACTGGCCGGAGGACGACTACGTACTCCTCGTCGGCGATTGGTACACCAAGGGCCACGAAACCCTAAAGAAGCTCCTCGACAAGGGACGCGGGCTGGGCCGGCCCGACGGGGTCGTGATCAACGGCAAGCAAGGCCCCGGTGGGGCGGACGACGAGCCGCTCTTCACAATGATCCCGGGAAAGACCTACAGGTACAGGGTGTGCAACGTCGGGATGAAGAATTCGATCAACGCTAGGTTTCAGGGACACACCATGAAGCTCGTTGAGGTCGAGGGCTCCCACACGGTTCAGAACGTCTACGATTCGATCGACGTCCACGTCGGCCAGTGCTACTCCGTGCTGGTCACGGCCGATCAGAAGCCCACGGATTACTACTTTGTCGCCTCGACTAGGTTCACGAAGAAGGACCTTACTTCGACGGCTATCATACGGTACGTCGGGGGAAAGGGGCCCGCCTCGCCGGTCCTTCCCAAGCCGCCGGTCGGCTGGGCTTGGTCGTTGAACCAATTTCGGTCCTTTAGGTGGAACCTCACGGCTAGCGCGGCTAGGCCGAATCCTCAGGGCTCGTACCATTACGGGAAAATCAACATCACGAGGACGATCAAGCTGGTGAACACGGCCACCACGGTCGACGGGAAGCTTAGGTATGCGATCAACGGCGTCTCGCATGTCGATCCCGAGACCCCGTTGAAGCTTGCCGAGTACTATGGGGTCGCTGATAAGGTTTTCAAGTACGATCTGATTCAGGACGATCCGCCCGAGGACGTCGGCAGTAAGGTCATTCTCGCTCCGAACGTCATTAAGGGGATCTTCCGCAACTTCGTGGAGGTCATATTCCAAAATGACGAGAAGAGCGTCCAATCGTGGCACATGTCGGGATACTCCTTCTTCCCCGTCGCGTAAGTACTTCCTCACGAAATCGTTCATAAGGATACTCTTACACTTGCATAATTTTATTATACGTCGTTTTGGGTCGGGATATAGGATCGAGCCGGGAACGTGGACGCCGGATCAAAGGAAGAAGTACAATCTCGTGGACGCGGTCTCGAGGCACACGATTCAAGTGTATCCAAAGAGTTGGGCGGCGGTTATGACGACATGGGACAATGCTGGGATGTGGAACATCAGGTCGATGTTGCTCGAAAGGAACTACTTGGGACAACAGCTCTATCTCAGCGTCTTATCTCCCGCGCTTTCGCTCAGGGACGAGTACAATATGCACGATTTTTGCCTGACGTGCGGGATTGTCAAGGACATGGCTATACCGAAGCCTTATACTATCTGATGATCATATATATCATAGAGAAGAAGAATGTGCTTCTGCTCTGGTGAAAGGAGAATAATACGAATAAAGACAGAACGATCGTGTTAAAAAGTGAATGAGTTGATTTCTTGGAACGACAACCTTCACTTTTCGATCGAGTTTTTTGTTGTTAAAAACATTTTTTTGTAAGGTAGATCTTATCTAATGTTGTTTGATTTGTTTGTTTTCTAAGGTTCTATGGCCTTTTCTCCGTTATCTGAGTTTCGTCCGAGAATGAATTTTCCCCAAAGTTTTTTTACAAGATGCATCTCGTTGTTTTTTTTTTATGTATGTATAAATAATATACTACCTCAGTCCCACTTATTTCTTCTCATCTTTCTATTTCGAGCGTCTCACATAATTCTTCACATTTCCATTTTTGGTAAAAAATTATCCCACTAATTAACCTAATTACACCATTAATATTAAAAAAAGTCTTCTTGATTTGTGTGTGTACTAATAGCTTTTCTCTCTCCATGCCTCAAAAGGTGTACTATAATATTAAAATAATGTGATTTCTTAATCTCTGTGCCCACTAATATTTGGGAACAAATAGCTGGGACGGAGGAAGTATTAGTTTAACAAATCTTAATCTTTTTACTTTTTATCCAAACTTAGGGATTAAGTTTCTTAAAAATAATGATCTGGACTGAGGAGCACGTGTTGGAATGATTAAATCCAATCCGAAAGAAATACTTAGTTGGAATTATTTGTTCCTTAATAATTTATTATTTATTGTCCGGTTATTATCTCGATGGACCAACTACTAAGCTTTACACTTATTGCGCCGGTCATAATTAAAGCCCGATTTTCTAGTGTTCCTATATAATGGTCTTATGTCAAGCACTTATTATAATCACACATACACTACACCTCATAGCTCTTGTACATTAAGCTCTCCTACATGATCCTTAGAAATATAACGTACATAATAAACATTTATTACGATGGAATGGTACGTAAGTCACTATAACGCGTGAGTCCGTAAAGAAGTACACGGGTCTCCGTCACCCTCCGTAGAGCGGAAGAGGCAAAGATCGTGTCCAAAGGCCTCCAACGATGTTTGCGATTAACACAGGTAATTATCGTTAGTTTTAATTTCTGTTCATGTACACGATATGATTTGCTTCACAGTGGTGGTATTGCTTACGATAACGAGATCGCCTTATGGCTCACCATGTATTTCCGTACTCACGGTCTTAATCTCGCATACGAAAACGAGATTACGTTACGACGTCGTGCCAAGGATCTAATTGTTACGATAGCAACTCGATTATTAGATCGAGATTATGTAATGGCTACCTACAGCACTAGGCAACCATATATTCATAATTGAGTATTGGCTCAATATCTAGCCATCGATGCATGTACATACAAGGAAGCCTAAATCATGCCTCCACTAAGCCTAAATTATAAAGGTAATTGATAACAAGTATAATGATAATTGATATCAATGATTGCGTAAATCATGGTCATAGTTATGGTGGAGATATATTGCTAATAGTAAGAAGTAAGCCGATTACATTATGAGCCCAAGTCGTTTTGAACATAATATAGAAAACAACGAGCGAGTTTGAACGACGAAAACTGACAAAAAAATTAAACTAAAATACAACACCGACCACCGCCCTATCAATCATGGTAGACCGCCAAAATTCAGCACCAACTTCAAAAAGTTGTAACAAAAATTCGACCTAGGAACTTTATCTTTCTATCAATTCCTTTGGGAGGGCCCGATGATCGTTCCCGAAAGAGACCGAAGCTCAAAAGCGTGTTTCCGATATTACATACTAAATGGATTAGACGGCCAAGGGATTGTGGAAATCTTTGGAAGTAAATTCCAAAAGTACGTGATGGTCGACACGTAATGTGGTTGATCAAGTGTAAGAGATTCAAATTATCAAACACCATATGCTGGCCGTAAAATTGATCATGAACGAAAGTTTCCAAATGGCCCAATTATTGAAAATTATCGTCTATGTGGAAGACATCAAGAATTACCTTACGAATAAAATAAGGAAATTGTGAGTGGAAATTTTATAGTTTGACTCGGATTTATGAAGACAACGGAAAATTCGAAGCAAGAGCAAACGGAAGTGACTTCGAGGCTAAGCCAAAATTTGGCTCAATCTAGCTTCAACAAAAAATGCAAGAAACCTACGGGCTATAACCAACCCTAAAGAAGCTCCAAGAAGTACATGGAGAACGGTTATGTTTGTCATAAATGTAAGCATCCTGTAATTCAACATTGTATACTGAAGAGGGTTAAAAATATGCTCATATGGTCGAGAAAAACTCTTCACACTGACTTATCCGAGCACGATCTCACAATCTTGATCCAAGAAGTTAACTTGGTTGATAATCCGTGGGGACGGTGGATCGATACGGGAGCAACTTGGAACATTTACGCTGATAAAGATATGATTTTGTCTTACCCATACTGACGAAACGCAGCTATTCATGGGAAGTTCATCTATATCCGATGTCATGGGGATATACAAGGTAATGAATGTATAATCCCGTTTGAAGGATTATGCAGAGTCTGGCATTACTGATCGAAAAGACAACTTCATATTCACCTTAACCTAACGAAATAGCCGATGAAAAACGTCGACTAAACCCGTATAAAGCTCTGGGAACCATCATATTAACGTTCATGAATGTATGTCTATCTTCATTTGAACCTAAAACATAATGGAGAAAGACAGAGCCATCAAGGCTCTTCAAGACCTAAGAATGTTCTTTCTTTAATGTTCCAGTGTTTCCGCGAGGAGTATGGATGTCAACGGGGCGCGGCGGAGGCGTGGATTAGGTCCTCATCCCCACCCCGCATTGACGTGGAATCCCAATATATCCGTCCCCGTCGGATCCTCGCCCAGCAGGGATTCCCCACCCTCCATTTTTTGTCTTTTTTGTAAAAATATATTGATATGTTAATATGAATTTGAGATATTATTTAAATTATATTTTAGAATTTTATTTATATGTTAATATTATTTATATTTAAAATATTTTTTTATAAAAATATATTTATATGTTAATATTTATAATAAATTTTGTATAAAAATATTATCTAATATTATTTTAGGTATAATTTTTTTTATTATTGACGTTAAACGTACGGGAACTATAATCCCCGTCCCCACCAGGGATTCTCCGCCCCGTTGTCGGCGGATCCCATAATTGCAAGGGAAAGCTATTCTTTCAGCAATTATATGCTAAATAAGACGCACCATGAAGGTAGAGACAAAACGCCATATGAATTGTCCCAATGATTCAAACTTACTACAACTACGGTTGCAAACTTGAAATAGACGCAATTTCTAGCTAAGCATGAGTGAACTGATGTTTTCCAAAAACAATTTTGCAGGAGGGTAGATAGGGCATTGCTTCGAATGTATTTTGAACTTATGTACTACTTCATTCTAGTTTGATGAAAAAAAAAATGTCGGACCATATGAGCCAGTGCATATACATATGTCAGCAGAGTCTGCTATTAACAAACGTAATACTGAAAGAGGAGCCAAACTACACGCCGAAAGGCCGAGGAGGAACGGAGACATCGGCGACGCCCTCGAGCATCTGCGAGACCCTCCTCATGGTCGGCCTCATGCTCGGGTCCTCCTGTACGCACCAAATCGCCACCATGACGAACCTCTCAATGCTCCCCAAATCGCCCAACGCCTCCTCGTCGTTCTCCACCAGCCTCCCCACCGTCCCCTCCCGATAGCACTCGTAAACCCATTCGACGAGCGCCCCTTCCTCCTCCTCGTCTTCCTTCACGCCGAACGCTACGCAAGAAGTGCAGCACACAATCTCCGCGAGCATAACCCCGAAGCTGTACACGTCTACCTTAGTCGAGACGGACGCCCTCTTGAACCACTCCGGCGCGAAATACCCCACCGTACCCCTTACGTGGGTCCGAGCCGCCCGGCTCTGATTGGTCAGCAGAAGCTTTGCCATCCCAAAATCGGAGACCTTTGGGGTTAAGTACTCGTCCAGCAGTATGTTTTGGGGCTTCACGTCGCAGTGGATGATCTGAGTAGGGCAGTCTTCGTGCAAGTAGGTCAGCCCCCGGGCAATCCCACGTGCTATCTCCATCCTCTTGTTCCACCGTGGCCGTCGGAGCCCGAACAATAGGGACGAGAGGGACCCGCTGCTCATGTATTCGTAGACGAGCATTCGGCTGTCCCTTTCATCGCAGTAACCTAGCAAGGTGACTAGGTTCTTGTGGTGGGTCTGTGCGATAGCCTTGACCTCGACGGAAAACTCCCTCTCGCCGTCGTCCCCTCCTCCGAAGTTTTCCAGCCGTTTTACGGCGACGAACCTCCTCGGAATTTCCGGGGTGACGCCTTTGTAGACCGTCCCGAAAGAGCCCTTTCCCAGCTTCTGCTTGAAGTTTCCCGTGGCGTCTTCGAGCTCCTTGCGGGTATACCTTCTCATCCCCGGGACAGAAGAGGTGCTGCCCAGAATCCTTTTATTGTACAGAAAGATGACGACAAAAGCGATCGCCAGCACAAGGAGGACGTTGACCAAGACCGAGCTGCCGAGCAGCAAGGACCCGACGAGGACAAGCGCGGTTCGATCTCTGCTCTTAGGGCACGAGCCGACGGCGGTCGAGTTGTTGTTCCTGGGAACCTTAATCAGGGCGACCCTATTGACGTCCGTGGACTGTCTACCGTTGGACAAGGGGAACTTCTTCTTCCAGCAATGATCACCGTGGTAGATGGCCGCAGCGCAGAAACAGTCCCTCAAGCAGAAGGCCTTGCAAGCCTCCTTGTCCACCTCGACTCCTGTCTGAAGCTCGTAGTCAGTCAGCGGCCAGTCCGTGTTGTTGATCTCCTTGAAATCGACGAGCTCGGGGCTCGACTCCCATCCGTGGGCCCAGCAGCTCGGCAGGCTGAAGTCCGGCCTGCATCCCCTGGACGGGTCCAGCGGGTCCAACGGGGAGTAACCTTCGGGGCAGACGCATCGGGGCCCGCCGCCCGAGCTCACGCAGTAGCTGTTGTAGCCTCACGCGCCGCTGCCCAGGCTGTCTATGAGGGCGCTGCATATGTCGTCCGGCACCGTCCTAACCACCGACCAGGCCGACGTGCACGAGCCCGACGACGCCTCCTCGACGGTTCGGCAGCCCTCCTCGGGAGGCGGTAGAACCTCAAAACCCCGTCGAAGTCGATTCGGGCCATCTGGTAGTAATCCCGGGCCGGGCCCAGCTCGCCCGAGGTTACGTTGCGTATGTTTCGGCCGCCGTTCTCGAGGTAGACGAATCCTGACGAGCCGTCGAAGACGAGGCGGGTCCTCGGGCCTGAGTTCTCGGTGCCGGTCGCCCAGTAGGCGCTGCTGACGGCCTCCGTGGGTAAGAAAATGGAGTAGAGGACGAGGTTTCCGTCCGCCTGCATGCGCAGCTGAAACCTCCCGTCCGAATAGTTGGTCTTGGTCTGCCTCGACGTGATGCGCATGCCCTCGGTCAGCTGCTGCCCGGGAAGGATCGTGTCGGAGGGCTCGTCGAAGCTCTACCAGAGGAGGCGACCACTGTCCCCGGCGCCGGTCAGCACGAAGTTGCCCGAATCGAGCATGGAGGCGCACGACGAATCTGGGGAATTAGGTTTCCACACTTGCGAGCCTCGGGGGTCTGAGAGGACGAGCTGACCGCTGCCCGTGAGCTGGAGGGTGGAGCCCTTGGGGACCACGTGGCTCTTCAGGGACCAGACGATGGTCTGCTCGGGGATGTTGCTGAGCCATATGGATAGGAGGAAGTGGTCTTCTCCGTTGGAGAGGGGGCGGAAGCCTAGGGCGAACTCGCCGGAGCGGGAGGACCACGGCGGGTGGCTCGTGTCTGACCCTCCTGCGATTAGGACTGAGTTTAGGCTCACGGTGCAGTCGGGCGGCTGGCTCAAGGCGAGGTGGTACGACCAAGAAAACTGAAGGAATATGAATAATAGGATTAAAGTGATTATTCTGCGGGCTTTGATGGCCATCTTTCTTTTTGCTACTAGTGTATGTTTTCTTGATTGACTGAATTGATTTATAAATGAACGAATGCATTGAACTATTCAAAGAGCAGAAGAGGTCGATGACTGATTGTGAGAAAAAAGAAGTCCAAGAGTCGTCGGGTGTTTTCTTCTTGGCAATTTCATTAGGTTTGGTTTCAATTCTAGGACTACTTATAATTTAATGAATTGGATACTACGTTAACCAATGGCATTACTACACAAAAGGAATCGTAGAAGCTGTCAAATGATTTTCTAGTGATTGTTTTGTTTGTTCTGAAAGGTAGACGCGGGACTTCTCGTCCTTGACTCGTAACAACTAATGAATGGTTTCATTCCATAGGACATCGACTTTTTCCAATAGTTTTAACTTTTAAGTCAAAAAAGGAACCCATATATGTTTTTTCTTTTAACAAGGGACATTTTCGCGTCTAAGAAGACATTTTTTATTTATCATTCAGTTGTTGCGAAACTTACATTAAAATGTCACTGTCAATTGTCCTTCACAAACGCATCTATTACGGGGAAATCCCATCGTCATTCCCACGATGGAACAAAAAAGCACATTACAAATCCTAGTAATACGACGTTTGTGACCAAATTGGTGAAAAACCATCTCAATTCTTCATGTATGAATTACCAACTAAATGACCGAAGGTCATAAGGGAAAAATGCGATAATGTCGGAAATTTAGAAGTTACTTATGAACAGACATGTAAATGTTACTCATTTATATGTCTTCGTCATATTAATAATAGTAGTCATAAATAGTACTCATTTATAGTATGCCATCAAAACAAGTAGCGAACAATGGGATGGGGAGAAAAGAAAAGAAAACAATTGAATCCTGCTCCAGTGGGTAGACATTCGGTAGGAGCTGCTGAATCACCAAGAACTCATCGCAGTAGCGGCTCGATCTGCTCGGCCAATTCCAACCACGGTTATCAATAACCGAGCAGAGCTTTGTGTCTTTGGGTAAACCCATTACCCTCGGTCCTTGGGGAAACCACTCCAAGAGCGGGTCGGGTGTCAGCCATGGATCGCGCCAAAGCCATAAGGAAGAGCCATTACCCACACGAAAATAGATCAACGAACGAAGGCTTGAGCGTAACTTAAGGATCTGCTTCCAACACCAAGCATCATTAGGAGAGGGCACAACTTCCCACGGCGAATGTGATCGTAATCGCGTGCAATATAACCATCGAACCCACACTGAATCCATATCACGCGTTACCACGCTCCACAAATGTCGCATGAGAAGAGATCGATTATCCACCTCGAGAGATCGAATTCCAAGACCCCCTTCATCCACTGGAAGGCAAACATCATCCCATGCCACCTTAGAAGATGGACCACCCCAAAGAAAGCGACGGAACCGTGCCTCCAAAGTACTAATAACCCCTTTCGGCAAAAGGAAGACCCCGGCCCAATGCGTCGTCAAAGCAGTCAGAACCGACTTGATCAGTTGGACCCTCCCAGCATAAGAAAGGGAGCGATTCAGCCAAGACCCGAGTCGCCCGTCCACCTTTTGTAGCAAGGGACCACAATCAGGAATCGTAAGGCGCGTGGTAAGTAGAGGAACCCCGAGATAGCGGACCGGTAAGTCCCCAACACTGAACCCCATGAGACTGACGAAGTCTGGACCAAGATGTGCCGCACGCTTGAAAGGAACATATCGCTCTTCAATGCATTCGCACTCAGCCCAGATAGCTCGGCAAACTGATCAAGGGCAATTTTAAGGACCCTCACCGATGCCATATCCGCATGGCAAAAGAGAAGTAAGTCATCGGCGAAAGTGAGCATGGCCAGATTCGCTGTGTCACATCTCCAATGGTAGCGAAACTGGTCGCTTTCCCTTATGCGCATCGCCACCATACCATGCAGGACCTCCATAACCAGGGTGAAAAGATAGGGTGATAAGGGGTCTCCTTGCCGAAGTCCTCGTCGCCCCGCAAAGAACCCAAAAGGACAGCCATTGACGTTGATCGAGAAGCATGGCGTCGTCAAACAGGTTCTTATCCACTCAATGAAACGGGGATGGAATCGCATAGCCGCAAGAGTAGCAAGAAGAAAACTCCACTCAACCTTATCATAGGCCTTTGCTAAGTCCACCTTGAAGGTAACCCGTGGTGGTAGGCTTCTACTACGATAGCCTCGACAAACTTCATGAGCTAAAAGGATATTATCACTTATGCGACGCCCAGGGATAAACGCAGTCTGCGAGATGTCTACCAAGCTAGCCAGAGAACCCTTCATACGATTAGCAATAATTTTCGAAATAATCTTGTAGAGAACATTGCAACATGAAATCGGTCTGAAGTCAGACGGTCGCCGAGGTGCCGCCCCTTTGGGAATTAAAGAGATGAGAGTGCTATTCAAACCCTTCAGAAGTCTGCCCGTCGAAAAGAATTCCTGCACCGCCTGAACGACATCGCTCCCAATGATTTCCCACGAGGCTTTGAAAAAAGCTGCTGTATAACCATCCGGTCCAGGCGCCTTCTCATCACCAAAAGAGAACAGAACATCCTTAATCTCGTGAGAAGTAACCGGTCGAACCATCCCATTTGCCGCCTCGTCTGACAGGGTATGTGAAATAAAACCGCTTACATCCATCAGCGCGACCGGAGCATCCCTCGCCGTTTGGCCGTAAAGACAATGAAAATATCTGACAAGCTCCGCCGCCACTAACTCCTCGCCCTCAATAAGGTGGCCATCTTCCGCGTCAAGAGAGAAGATGCGATTCCCAGCACGTCGTAACGCAACCATTTTGAAGAAGAATGAAGTGCATTGATCCCCATCTTTGAGCCAATTCAACTTCGCCCTTTGCGACAATGCAGATTGTTCCATCTCCACGGCGCGCGCATATAGAGCTCGACAAGTGCACTCGAGGTCGTAGAAAATAACTTCAGTCGGGTAGCGTGTGGAGAACATCTGACAGACGGGTAGACGCGGGACTTCTCGTCCTTGACTCGTAACAACTAATGAATGGTTTCATTCCATAGGACATCGACTTTTCCAATAGTTTTAACTTTTAAGTCAAAAAAGGAACCCATATATGTTTTTTCTTTTAATAAGGGACATTTTCGCGTCTAAGAAGACATTTTTTTATTTATCATTCAGTTGTTGCGAAACTTACATTAAAATGTCACTGTCAATTGTCCTTCACAAACGCATCTATTACGGGGAAATCCCATCGTCATTCCCACGATGGAACAAAAAATCACACTACAAACCCTAGTAATACGACGTTTGTGACCAAATTGGTGAAAAACCATCTGAATTCTTCATGTATGAATTATCAACTAAAATTACCGAAGGTCATTAGGGAAAAATGCGATAATGTCGGAAATTTAGAAGTTACTTATGAACAGACATGTAAATGTTACTCATTTATATGTCTTCGTCATATTAATAATAGTAGTCATAAATAGTACTCATTTATAGCATGCCATCAAAACAAGTAGCGAACAATGGGATGGGGAGAAAAGAAAAGAAAGAAAAAATGAAGATAAAAAAAGAAATAAATAAAAGGAGGAGAACGGAGGAAGCAGGGCTTCGACACCACCATCATTATCTCCATCATCATTTCATTGATTTTGGTACTTTAGCATGAAACTTCTTATTGGTAAGTACAAATATGTTTATATATGATGTACGAAAGTAACAGTAACACATATAATAAATTGAGGGAAATCAACGGGAGGAGAGCAAGCTCGTATATATATTTCATGATTCGAAGAACGTAATTAACTATCAAAGTTACGGATACGGAATACAAGTAAGTTAAAAAGCCAAAACTACGACGTGGACATTATATTCGTTGTTATTATATATGTGCCTTTATACTGACCGCGTAAATTTTGTGTATTTATTTGCTGAAATTTACATATGCATTACGTGAATTGATGAGCATCTAATATATACTAGTATTTTGGCACCCCCAAAATGTGCGTGCATGATTATATAAATTTATATATTAATTTATATTCTAAATTTTAGTAGGTGAAATAGAAGAAGGTTTTTTTAGAGTTAAATACCTATTTGAAGATTGTATAGAGATCTTCCTTCGTCGTATGAGCAAGTTGTCTATTTTTAATTATTAATTAAAGTGATAGCAAGTTGGCACGAGTCCACGTGTGTCTGTCGCATGTTGTCACATCCCACGATTGGTGTCTTCCTTCTCAACCACGTTTCGATCTCTTTTTTTTGTTCCTTTACATTAATTAATATAACACGTGTCGAAATAGTATTGGTTAATTAAAAATTACAGACCAAATGAAATTGAATTGGACGGTTTGTATCGACTGCTCGCGCTTTATATAATAGTGAAGATAGTAAAGATTATATAATTGGTGGATGGATATAAACTGCCACAATTTGGTGTGTAATTTATTTGCAATTTAGTCCCTCATTTGTAATTAATTAATAATTAAGTATTTTCATATCACTCCTAGTTTATTGTATTTATAATTCGACAACTAAATTTCTTTTTATATATTTAAAAATTATATTTTATCTTAAACATTAAAATTGTAATTTCAAAATTTAAAATAATTTCAATATAATTATTTTAAGCACACACATCGGATGTGCAAAAAAGTACTAGTATCATTTATTGACGTTTCACGAGCATAGGTATTTAGCGAGTTACGTCGAGGCGTAGTATGCAAGTCTAAATCGCCTGTGAGCCCGATGATTAGCATTTTTGTCAACTCATAGTTGAGTCATGTGTTTATTACTAAAGCACCATCGACGGTAGGGCGACCTAGGGACACCTAGGAGTAGGCCGCCGTCGTATGAAAAAAAAAAAAAAAGGTTGCAAAACGAGCTTTGATGACTGAGCAAGCGTAGACGAGAATCATCATACCCAAGAAGCAGAAAGAGATAATGCAAAGATAAAACTGCTTTACTTTATCACATGGGGATATTACATAAAAGTACAATGTCGTAAAGACCCAGTACACAAAAGCAACTATTGCTACTCAACACAATATGATGAATAATTCGAGCTTCATTCTATCAAATTTATCCATCGAGATGCCAACAATGCTATGCTCGAAGATGACATAATTTTTATGTTGTGGTGGTATGTGGTGTGTCTTTGCCCTCGTTGAACAATGCCTATTATTCATCAGTTCTGTGAGAAAACGACAGCGCATCGCTATCATTGGAGCTCATCTTTTCCATTAATATGGCAGTCTTTTTTACTTTTTTACTTTTCATTTGGCAGGAAAAGAGCCTATCACTTTGACGAGAAATGGAACAACTACAGGATACTGAAAATATCTTCCCCGAAGACTTGTCAATAGGTAGAGTAGATGTTGGGTGTTCTCATCTATGAAATAAAGGCAGAGGAATAACATCAACCAAATCTCGATGAAGTAAGATGTATTTTTGGACGATTTTTCTGGTGTGCCGCCGGATCAAGAGATAGAATTATCGAATGAATTACCGCAAGCTTATGGTGCACTAATCCTGTTCGTAGAGAACAAAGATGGTTGATGAGATTATGCATCGATCATCGAGAACAAAGTTACCGTAAAGAATAAATATCCCTTGCCTCGTACTAGCGATCTTTTTGATCAACTACAAGGAGTATCGATTTTCTCAAAGATCGATCTATATTTGGGTTACCCTCATTTGAAAATAGAGGAGGATATTTGATACACGGGATAGGCATTGCGAGTTTCTTGTAATGCCATTTGGGTTGACAAGTGCGCCATCTGATTTTCATGGACTTGATGGACCGTGTCTTCAAAGATTCTCGCAATGTTGGATATTCTGAGGAAACAACTCTACGCGAAATTCAAGAAATGCGAATTTGGCTAGATATAGTTGTATCCCTAAGACATGTAATATTTGGGGCTGGAATATATATAGGCCCGAGCAAAATGAGGCGATCAACAATTGGGCTCGGCTGACGAATCCTTCTGAGGTGCATAGTTTCCTTAGTTTAGCCGGATATTATCGCATATTTATTGAGGGGTTTTCAAAAATTATTTCATCATTGACGGACTTGACTCGCAAGACTACTTCATATCAATGGACTGATTCGTGTGAACGAAGTTTTCGAGAACCAAAGAAGCGACCCACTTCAGCGCCTGTCGTGACAATTCTGACTAGAACGGGAGGCAGTCTAAACTGATGCGCTAAGACCGGCTTATGCTGTGTATTGATGCAAAATGGGAAGGTTGTTGCATATACTTCTAATTGAAGGAGTACGGAATGAGATATCCTACTCATGACTTAGGACGTGTTGTCGTGGTGTTCGCGTTAAAGATATGGCGTCACTATCTATACGGTGAACGATGCGAGATTTATACGGATCACAAGGGTCTAAAATATTTCTTCACTTGAAGGCTCCGTTTGGTTCGTGGATTCCGACGTGGAAAAGAAAAGAAAAAGTACGATTGTACGACACGTGAACCCTAACGTACAATGATTTGATGCGTACCACCACATTTTTCTTTTCTTTTCCGCACCGATTTCCACGGACCAAACGCACCCGAAAGGACTTGAATATGTGCAACAACAAAGGTGGCTGGAACTCGTTAAAGATTACGATCGTGTGATCAATTACCATTGTGGCATGACTGAAAGCTGTAGCACATACTATGTTTTATCAAAGCATGAGTATATACATTTGGCTCAAGGATATGTTAGGTTGCATTTGAATATGACGAAATTGGATAGAGAATTAATACAAATGTTTCTATAATAACGTGTAACATTAAATAAAACTTGTTTACTCCATATACTTCAAAACATCTGACGGATCATCCTCACCTTATTAACTGCAACGAACCCTACCAACCTCTAATCCTTGAGAGCATGGATTATATTTGCCGTTCAGAATTAAAAAATTTATACTTTTCTGCAAAACTTAATCAGTTCACTCCCATCATACAAGTGAAGTATCCTCTTTCACACAATTAGTTACTACACTTTCGTTTCAGGATGAAATTGCAGACCTATGAACAATGTCATAAATGGATATTACGATTTCAGCGCCAATCAGTACTATTATAAGCCACTCTAGAAAATCTGATTGCCTGTTCTGTAGAACTTCCAAACAGAAACGAATATTGTGCTGCAAAACATAAAAATAAAAAAAATAAAAATTCATAAGTTTATTTACTGGCATTCTCAAATGCATGAATTTAGAGTATAACCAATCCCAATAATCAAGTTCATTTCTTACCTCCACGGTTTTCAATTTGAAGTCGAGGCTAGCAAATCTCTGTGTCAACTCGAACTCATCCCTTAAATACTCCCAAATCTGAGCATATTTAGCATTCTTCCATGCAATGTCGGATCTGTTTCCATGTGATTCTTAATACTAGTTAAGTCTAATAAAAGCATGTTCTTCAAATCCAACACTACATGACTACTCAAATTATAGAGGTAGATTTACTTTCTCCAAAACGTAGGGTACACTCAGCACCATATCATTGCCATGTGCACATGCAACTGTAAAATAATTAGTGTATATGTAATAATATATAATATATATCTATATATATAATTATATATATATAGTACCTCTCAAAGAGCCCGAGCTTTATAATTACATCAAAGAGATTTAAATTTGCCTTCCCAACTAGTTGAAATAGCTTCTTTCTCTCCATTGCAAAATTTCCCGTCTTCTCCATCTCCCGGTTAATGTCTTTGAATTCTGAAAGCATTCCATCAACCTAAAATCCAAAAAATTAAACAAGACAAGAGGTTAGCGAAATAAACAACCACACGCAAATAGATTAGAGGTGTGAGCATGGCACATAGTTTACCTGAAGAACATAATAGTCAAGGGCGATACTTTGACCAAGAACGCTACCGATTGTGCGAATACCATCTATATCTAAGTACTGCAGCATTATGTAATCAAGTCCACCTTCCATCCAGGTATTCAAATCTTCATCCTCTCGTACCTCATATTCTATTTTCAGATGGAATCTCAAAGGTCAGAATGATGCATATCAAGCTTATTGAAACTTCAAGATTTTTTCTACAGTTTACATGTCAAGGAGAAAAATAACACTCTCGAAACCATCATGATCTTTTCTGAAGAAAACATATAATTATGTTAGGTTTCATAAGATACTGTATTGGGAAGTACATGTTATGAGTTTGCATTGAGCTCACCATCTTTTTTCATCTCTGGAAGCAAATCGAGAGCGTGTCTTTTTATGATCTCTAAATAACCATCAACTTCATGGTCATCAACATTGAACAGGACAATTGATCCGTACTGAAACACTACCATATAACAACAATCACTTCCTGCCAAGCTTGAATGTGAACCCTGATGAAATAAAAGTACAACTCAAATCAAGCCACTAACATGAAAAATGCTCACAGCCAAGAAACGTCAACTTGTTAAAAGTCTAGTTCTACTCATATTCTGATCCTCTAGCTTTGTTGGGTTG
Source organism: Craterostigma plantagineum (assembly GCA_027422505.1). Classification (NCBI taxonomy): domain Eukaryota; kingdom Viridiplantae; phylum Streptophyta; class Magnoliopsida; order Lamiales; family Linderniaceae; genus Craterostigma; species Craterostigma plantagineum. The sequence goes on from JAPQWV010000024.1 coordinate 8,484,474, forward strand.
GGAGCTTCATATAATCGGGCGAGGCGTATGCCAATAACTTTTTGTTTATCTTTTGATAAGATAGTAACTGAATATCCAATTAATTCGAAGATCTACAATTATCAGGTCAGATATAAAACAATCAACGACGCAAAAGATTGCATATTTTATATTCATCTGCTGAAAACATGATTAGCTTAGTCAATTTCTCCAGAATCGTCTAGTGAGTTCCATTCTATTATAATACAAAGAATAATTGCCTTGTGTCATTAATTCCTAGATGTTACTTACATATTTCTTAAATTGTAGCTACCATCTCGAATCAGGGATACTGAACCAAATTAAAGATAAAGAAATAGAAAGATAAGAAGGATACTTACATTAGGCTCAGGCTTCAAATCGCCAAATCTCAGAACCACATAATTAGTCATCCTCGATGATGGAGGTATGAAGTTATGCTTATTCTGATCCACCAAACTCCTCAAGTCCACACTGCAAAATCACAATAACGAAAGAACTTAAAAAAAAACAAAAACCAAAAGAAACTCAGACGAGCAAACAACTATTTCATTCAAACCTTGTGGAGAAGAAGAAAGCCCTAACTGGAATAGAAGAAGCGACTGAAGCATTCTCAACAAATTCATTGCCTTTCTGCTCTAACTCGTCTCCCGGGCCGACGTCGTTCCGCTCCACCCCGATTGAGGATGAAATTGACGAAATGCATCTCGGCTCCGGGAAACTGTGATTGAGCTGGTTTCGAATCGGCGACGTACGGCACAGGCGTCGGAGGTATATCGACAAGGAAGAGTTCGCGTGGGGTTTAAGGAAGAGAGTGGGGAGCACGCGCGTGGATGGAGGCGCGGAGGGGAGAGTGAGGACTGTCTTGCAGCGCGAGTTGAAGGTTATTCGTCTCATCGGCGCCGTAGGTCCCGACCGACACGGATTTTGCTCGTGGTTTGCAGCGGCGAATGGTAACACGATCCTCACCTAGGATTTTGATAGAGCCTTTCGCATCAAACCCTGATTTAAGTTCAAAATAGAGTTCAGCCCTCTCCGTGTAAAAATATAATTTTAAGGATCCCATAGAGAAAGACCTAAAGTTCGATCCGATGAAAAAGATGAAAATTACAAAAATGCAACTCTGGAACAAAAGCCCATTTGGAAAAAAAAAAGGATAAATTACTTCTCAGGTCCTTTCAATGTTTGAACTTCCTTATCAGTACCGGTATCAAAAAATCTTCCTTTTCAGTATCCATATGCGAAAAAGTTGTGTAATTAATACTCAAACAGTGAACGGTCGGAAAGTCCCATGTCAGAACCTATATAAATAGGCTTTTGTCTTTCTTAATTTGGTACGGTAAACTAATAAATCCATGTATAGCATATATACACAATAACATACCGTCACAAGCTGCTCAATGATACACTATGAACATAACTTTGATACAACTTATTACCGTAAGCATTTTTCGTAGTAATCCGTTCTTTGAAAAGCAATCTTTTCATATGTATGTAAGTTATATATTTCACTTTATATCATATGTGACTAAGTAACTCTTACGTTAACTAGGATATGATGAGAACAACTTACTACAACATATTAGGATGATTATTATGAATTGAAAATGTTCAATTCACTACAGATTTTTTTTTTCTCAAATATACTATTTATTTAATATTTTAGAGCTTTTTTGACGCCCTGGACTCGTAATTATAATTGTTATATGGACCGATAAAACATGGTACTATATATGTACTAGTCTTGGTACGACAAGCTACTTAAATGTGGTAGACTATATTTCGACACCGAAATACAATCGGTTGTTCAATGTTACACAACAAATGTTATATTTGGTGCAGCTTATTAGTAGCGTTTTTCGTCGCGTTTTACAATAGTTTCGATGCAAAACACTTATGTATACGTAAATATGTAATAATATATTTGTTGAGTTTACTATCAAAATTGTGGATTCATTGTTTGAATCCAAACTTCTTTAGTAGCATGTTCTTACAAAAATCATCCACTTATTAGGTAACTCTAGGTTTCGAATTCGAAAACATGCGTGTGACGGGTTAAACCATGAAATTTGATACCGAAAGAAACATAATATATATACATATATATAAATATATTCGTATACTAATAGTTTCGCATGAAACAAAAGTGAATGACAACAAAAAAATTACTCTACTTAGTTGTACCAGACATAACATCTTTATTGTACCTCCAAGAAGTTAGTGATTATACCATAAAACAACTTGTGGATATACCTTATCCTGTTAATAGGTTGACCAATAATTACTTAATTTTGTCGTAAAAAATTGAAGTTTCTGGCAGGAGATATTTTTTACATTTCTAACAAAAAAATTAATGTGTGTGCGTCAGAACTTTCTGTGTCAGAATATGTTCCATAATACAGTTAAAAATGCCTTATACCAAATTTTTTACTCCCTCCGATTTTAGACCATCTCCAACAGTCAAACGCAAACGCAAACGCATTTTGCAGTAACATCCATATTTTGCAGTAACTGTTCTCCAACAGTCAACTGCAAACGCAAACGCAAAAGAATATTCCTATAATATTCTCTTTCCTACCAACTTTTATAACTTATCAATATCACCCCTATATTTTACTACTTTAGAAATTAACCACAATATTCTTTTAATTTTGATTTAGATAAAAATATAATAAAAACATAGAACAAAATATTTATTAAAAATACTGAAATTACACAACATAACAATTGAAATACATTGAGATAAATGTCGTGCAAATAAAAGATAGATAATTATTAAGTCTCGGAATTAGTATATTCCTCCCATAAATGATCAATTAGCACATTTCTAAGTGCAATGTGATCATCTTTATTTCTACTTTTTTTGTACCGAGATATGAACTCTTGAAATTGAGCATTTTCATCTGTCGCCAATTCGACATCCGGCGGTGGCGTTTCCATCTCAATTTCAATTGGTGCATTTAAATCACGTTCGTCCTCGACAATCATGTTATGCAAAATTATGCACGTCCTTATTAATAATAAGATATAAAAAATTATTACTAAAATAAAAAGGTTAAAATAATTATGTATGATATCAATATAATCGTAGTATACACTTTAATATATTTTATTTATTAAATAGTTTTTATATGTTTGATTTAATAATTCAATACAAGTAAAGGGCTTATTTGCAATTTTAAAGCATCAAACGCATTTTTGCGTTCAGACGCAAATTTGCGTTCGAAACAAGAGAGAGAATACAAAAAACGCATTTTGCGTTTGCGTTTGCAGTACTGTTGGAGCAGTTTTACTGCATATTTGCGTTTGCGTTTGCGTTTTGCAGCACTGTTGGAGATGGTCTTATTTACATGTCGTTTTAGCTCTTTAATTTTGTTTTTAATTAGTTGTCGTTTTACGGATTTCAAGACAAATATTTATCATATTTCCACTGTTACCCTTTTAAATATTATTAAATGGAATATATTAAATAGTCTTAAGCAATTAATTAGGGGTAGATTAGACATTATATTCTATTTCTTAATATGAGTGCAAAAACCTTAAACGACCCCTAAAAAAAATCGGAGGGAGTATATATTTTCATCGCTTTTTGTACAATGATTAACGTTCTAGTAAAATGTATTTAGTGTACCATTTAGTTGATGATATACCTTGTAGACACATTTATTGTACCTAATTTAACGCTAACAATGTCTGTTTTCAAAAAATTTCAAGCACTACACTAACAAAATAAACATGCTCGTGTCTCATTCACCAAACCTAAAATTTTTCATGAACATTGCATGGCAAATTACAATAGTTTTTACGCAACATTTGACAAACAAGTAAACATCATCCAACACATAAACTCTCCGCTCTCTTTTTCCTTTAACATACTGATAATATTTTGTGCCTTACCACTATACGGTCTATGCTCATCATGTGCATCAACAAAAGCACCATCACGTTTCATTACTGCACAAATTGAAAACGACAATTCACTATTATTTTGTTCAAACACGCAGTAACAATCCATATGGAACACGTACCGTACCTTTATAATGCGTATATTGTAAGTTTTATCAACATGTACAAAAAAATAAAAACATAGCGTATCAAAAGTAAGAGTCGTAATTTCCAGTTGAAAACCTTCAGAAGCCCCAAAATGAACGAAAGACCCATTTTTAACATCCTAATGGAACAATAACTTAAACAACCCCAATTTGGCATAAAATGCAATAATCGAGATCCACAAACTCAAAACGAGATCGATCAAATAATCCTAATCGAATAAGATGGAGATTTTTCTTGGGCATCCGTCTTGGAGAATCGTTGTTTCATTAAGTGATGGATATGTGGGTTAATTCATTCGTTCAAGTCAAATGTGTTTCTCTCTTCTTTTTTTTTAATTATTTGAATTAAAATTCCTGGTAAAAGCGTAATAATGTACGTTTTGGGGGGTATTTTTGTCCAATTAGTCTTTAAATGAAAGATAAGTTTCCTAATTGTCCGTAAGTGAGAGAAATTTCTTGGGAGTTAAGTGATTAAAATTTATGATTTTAGGGATTTAAGTGTAATTATTTGTATTTATTATACGGTAATTGTCAGGCACACCTCATCGAACAGATAAGGCACATCCAACGCTCGCTGCTTCATCTTCATCAGTCTCATCAGCTCAGAGTACACGCAATGGATCTCACCACCACTCACCTCTCCCTCAAATCCCACTTCAGCAACCCATTCCTCGCCACCTACCCCACTCGCCACCGACCCACCACACGCGCCGCCCGCATACCGACCATCAAATCCGCCATTTCCCGGTCCAAGAAAGAGGAAACCGTAGACAAGGTCAAGAACCAACTCCAAGAATGCCACCTCATAGCCGCCATATCCTACAAGGGATTCACCGTCCAGCAATTTCAGGAACTAAGAACCCAAATGCCCGAAACCTCGAGGCTCATCGTGGCCAAGAACACTTTGGTACTCAAAGCCATCGAAGGCACGCCATGGGAAGCCCTAAAACCTTGCATGAAGGGTATGAATGCGTGGATGTTCGTTCATAGCGAGGAGATCCCAGCTGCTTTGAAACCCTACAGAACCTTTCAGAAGGAGAATAAATTGGAGGAGAATGATTTTGCTGGGGCTGTGTTTGAAGGGAAGTTTTATGGGCCCGAGGAGTTTAAGGCGCTGGAGAATCTGCCGACGAGGGCCGAGGTTTATGCGAATCTTTTGGGGGCGATTAAGGGCCCGGCAAGTGCGGTGGTGGGGACTATTCAGGCCCCAGCGAGGGATTTGGTTATGGTGTTGCAGGCTTATTGCAAGAAGTTGGAAGAAGGTGCACAGTGATTGTGTGCTACTCACTCTTCTTATAAATTTTCTTTATCTTTTGGAGGCAAAGTTTTCGTTTTTATTCTCCTCTGGTGTAATACATTTTCTTGAACGACTGATTTAAAAATGTAACCTATTCTTTCTTGCTTTTGAAATTGGATTGATGAGCTTGGAATCTTTAGAGTGAAGGGTGGGTGGCACCTTATCTGTGATGTTCCACTTAACCTTACAGATGTACTTTTCTTATGAAAGGGTGTGTGAATGCTATGCCAGGTGGAGTAGTTCTTCTTGATTTCTAGTTTGTGAGTTCCCTTGGTTGGTGATTTGGTTAGGTAGATTCACATACATTATGGCGTAACCATTATTTATGCTAAGATTGTAGCCGAATGTGTTTAGGTAGGAAACCTGATATTTAGTATAAATTTGTCTTTTGAGCTTTTGACCTTTGTACTTACAAAGCTTAGGACTTGTAATCTGAAGATTGGCTGTGTAAAAGAGTCAAGATCGTGGAAGTAACTCAAGTTGTATCGAACCACGTTCTTTTGTTTTCTATCTCGGTGACTATTTCGATCGCCGACTTAGCGATTCATGTTATATGCGAAGTGCGATAACTTCACTTCCATTCAACAACATAATGGTAATTCGTGCGTATATTGTTTGTAGCTCTTTTCTATGTCCGATATGTAACTTTCGGTTTTGTATTATTTCATGTAGTGTGAAATAATATAATGGTGTCCCCAGGTTCTAAGATTATGCAATAAGTTCGGGTAAAGCCACCTTATGCTCAGAAAATAAAATATTTACACCTTCCATTAGCTCAAACATTCACAAACATCATATAATACAGATAATATATATATATATATATATATATATATATACATACGTGAATAATTTACAGGGACTGGTATTCTGGTGATCGATTGTGAAATAAATCGAGATTTAATTTTTATGATGTGCTTTGTTCTGCAGTATCAGCAAACAAAACATTGAACTCACGTTCTAAAGTCCACGAAGCTTCATTTTTGCGGTTGATTTGCAAGCTGTATTCTTGAAAGTATCCGTTGAAGGTAATCACTGAAGCAATGGCTCTACAAAACGCAACATAACTTCATTACAAACACCCACCCAAAAAAGAAAAGAAAACAGAATTTCTCTCGAGTATAAGTGCATTGAGAACTAAGATATCCGTATGAAGCTGAAAGTAGACGCAAAATGTATGAACTCACCGTAACGCCACAGGTCCTGAACTGAATTTGTCCATCTTCCTTACAACAGCGGCACTGCGAATGATTTGAATGATAAATTGTTTGTAAGGCAGGCAGAGGTATCCATCAAGAACCAACGTGGTAATAACTTATTGCATCCACACGCATGTTTTTGGCTACTTAAAACTTTAAATAGGTTCCGAGGACCTTTCTGAGTAAAATATATGGCATAACGAGGCGTTTTGGCAGGGCCATTTTCAATCTCACATATCATATGAATATGAAGACATTGCGTAAAGATTCCCATCTAAAATTAATAACCTGCGCATTCCAGCTGCAAAAGCATGATGGAATACTAAATGATGATCGGAATCCAACACATCAGTAACAGAAGCAGGCATTATTGATCCAAGGAAACTATTTGATTTCCTGTGGAAGATGAAAACATTAAACACTAGGAAACTTAGCAAAACAAACTACGAGTCCAAAGTAAGATGTAAAACAAAAAAGAAAATTCATGTTTGGATAAAGTAGGTGTATTTTTAACCTCTCACTCAGATTCCGGCCCAGGGTGAAGACATGGACAGAACCAGAAGAGCTTGTAGCTAATAGAATATCTGGAAGATCAGTGGATGGTCCAAATGATAGAGAAAAGATGGTCGACGAATATGTCCCCCTACGGAAACTGTAGGACTGATAAAAATCAAGACAACTAAGCTCAAAATTTGACAAATAATCACCCAAAAGACCAAAGTGATAGCTGATGCAGGCAAAGTTCGCATGCTCCTAGGATAACAATCCTAACACAAAATTAGTACTAGTGAGTCATATCATGATCAATCTGCTAGCATAGACAAGCATAGAAAACAATCGTTACTATCTGTCAAGAAACTGGCGAGCATGTCAACTGACAGAGATCCAAAGGTGCAAGCAAAATCATTTCGGAACGGAGATACTGTAAAGTTCAGAAAGAAAAAGATAGATGCCATATGTTTCATGATTGTCACTCATGCAGCACAATATCTTCACCTTAGTTGCTTCCGAAATTTGATGAACTCTGATAATTGTTCCCTGTTCAGATGCCGTAGCTATGTACAGCCCATTAGAAGAAAATGACATAGCAGCCAAGGGAGAGCGGTGGGCATGTATCTGCATGTCAGAATTACGTAGTTGAATTGGAGATGAGGATAATTATGAGAAGGAAAATACAATATCTTCATCCTTAAGTATACTCAGGATATTATGGAACTGCTTGTGCTTTCAATTCAAATGTCGCCCAAGACAAACATTTAGACATCAAAACAGATGCAATTGCTCTATTAAACACCTACTAATCATCTCTGCAACATTGTTGAGAAGAGGATGATACACATAATGACAACGGAATATACTGCTAACCAAATAAATAAGAAATTGAAAGAAGTGATTCAAACAATTACCTCACAGTGCGATTGCAGATCCATAACATTATAGACTAACACAGATCCTCTCACTGTATCAGCAGGAAGAGCTAAATAGGAGTTATCGACATTATCTGAGAATGCACAAAGTCCTGAACATAAACAATCCAAGAACATTTAATAATACAACAAATAAGATGTTTATGACGATTAAAACGGACGATAGATGGCTTGACAATACCTTTAGAATTTGGAACTGTGTCGATGATGTGCTTCACCTCTAGCGTGTTAGCATCATAAATATATACTTGCTCTAGCATTACAACAATCAATCTACACATGCAGGTTATTTTCAAGGTGAGAAAATTGAACTGATAATCCTGTTCTTAAAATCTAAAATTGGGTACAAACATACACAAGCATACATCTGTACATTGCATTGGTACTTACACATGCAATGCAAAATACGTGCATTAAACATCGTCAGATCACACCTATCAAGAAAAAGCAAGAATGTCATATTCGACCTTTTCCTGTTCAGGCGTAAAGCAAGAATTGAAGTCAAGAAGCTGAGTTCTCGGAGAGCAGTGCCATTAGCTGTGTTAAATAAGCATAATCTCCTTGGTGATAAAGATGGCTGCAGAAGATACAGATAAAAGCAAAGTGAGCGTTGCCTGAGGGCTGAGATTCAACAAGCAAATGCCCAACATAAAGAGTATCCCTAAATGGGATGGGGAGGATAAGAACCTGTTCACCAGCCCCAACAATGGCCAAAAGACTCGTCTTGTACAACATTTCAACAATGATAAACGCCCCGATAACTAGCAGAAAGACAAAAAATGGAGCCCGTAAATTTCTGAAGGCATTAATAATAAAACAAATGTATTTAGAATTCAACTTTTGGTTTTTCATCAAGCCAACCCGAAAAGACAAGGGAAAAAAGAATGAATTCTTGCAAAATCAAGCAGCTTTGTCAAAAAAGAACACCACAACCAGAAACGAGATCCGGAGAACAAACATTGCTGTTGTTAATCTCCACTCTCTTGAATTACAAGCAAATCTCACCAAGCGAAGTTTAATACAAGTGGAAAAGTTTGCACAGGAAGCAATTGATCAAGAAAAAATCCCATAAATTTGTAAAATTAAATAAGAGTCTGTGCACATAAACACTACCTCGCTCATAAAGAAGCCTCCCTGTATCACAATCAAATATTTTGAAGCGATCTCTCGTTCCAACAGCGAAGCAACTGAAAGCAAAAGAAACAAAACGTCAGCTTTAATACTCAGTTGACGAGAAAGGGTGCTTCTCGTACTCGCAAGAACGCAATTCTACCTATTATCCTGGTTAAAAGAAGCGCAGAGAATCCGATGCGATGAAGAGGACTGATTCGCCATTTTTTAGCTTTCAAATATAGGTCATCGTTCGGGTTCAGCTATATATAAATAGTTCCCTCAATATGACGAAAACGCCGTCGTATTTGCGGTAGTCCTGAAACACGCTTAACATTAATTAAATAATTCCTTGATTCAACAACTGCATATCGGTCTTAAATTTACGGCCGGTTTCGTATCACATATTAGAAGACTATACTTTCTTGCACACCCGTGCTTAAATATAATCATATTAATTTTAAAATCATAAAATTTCTACTGCTTAAGATGATGTATAAATTTTAAATATGTAAAAGAAACTTAGTTTTAGAGGCATAAGTACAGTAAATAAAAAATTATGAGTGATATGAAAATTACTTAATTAATTAAATTATAAATGAGGGACTAATTGCAATTTACAGACCAATTGGGCGTTTTTATCCACTCATCACCAATTATATAATATAGTATAGATAATACATTTTATTTTATCTTTCTATTTATTAATGTAAGAGTAAATTTCACTTAATCCCCATCGGCTAAACTATCTCTCACTTAACTCTCTGTGTTAGAAATTTTATCATATAAGGATCAACTGGAAACTTTTGTTTCACTTAAGGGCCAATGCTAGTGAAATGACGGTTTTACTCTTACTTTATGCTTTTTATTTTCTTTTTAATTTTGTAACAAACTATAAAGAGGATGAGGAAAAAAATGAAAATTGAAACAGAAAACGCAAAAAAAAAAGAAAAAAATAAGGAAGAAGAAGAAGGAGAAAAAGAAGAAAAATGTCATCTTCATCGAAAGTAAGGACAATTCAGAGAAATTGCTGGAATCTATTTATAATGGACCTGCTCAGTTCTGGACCAGAATCCTTGCTACCACTACCCCGCTCCTGCAAGAGAAGAACAACTCATCTTGAAGACTCTCGACGAATATTCAGATGACGAGAAACTGTGACATAAGGCTGATCAAATCGCACTAATGCAGGACATTCCAATGACATCCTTATGCAGCTCGAATGCGGCGAAAGCGCTAAAGAAATGTGGGATGCTCTATGGATTATGTTGCAGGGAACAGAAGTGAACACAATGGCAAGGATGACAAATACACTCAAATCTTACTATCGCTTTCAGGCAAACAAGGGAGAAAGTCTTCAAGAAACATTCCATCGATTCCTCATCCTACTAAATGAGCTGAAGATGAACGGAGTCACGTAAAATGTAATGGAGATCAACGTCAAGTTCCTCGCTCGATTCACCCAGAATGGGAAGCGACGGCAATCATGATGAGACAAATGAACGACTTAACCAAGATAAGCATCCACACATTATTCGACTGCCTTAATCAACATTCCAACTACGTGGGAGAAAAGGAGGGATGTATACGAATGTAAACTAAGTTATAAAACTGGTAACCTAAATGTTGACTCTAATGTTGAGGTAGCACTGAACCCAACACAGACGCATAGCGGAAAAGTTTCGCACAGAGGATATAGTTAAAACATAGTACTGAAAAATGATTGACACGAGATCTAAAATTGTGCAGCAAGTTGTAAAACTTGCTGTGAGCCTCATGGCAAAATTCAATTTATGAAAATGGATTAAAAAAGAACAAGCCTAGAAAACGAATCTTATGATTCTACCAAAACTACAAAGTCCTACTACTTTTGCAAAGAAAAAACACTAGTCTAAAAAAGATGATGCTCTTTCGTTCTTTCCAAATATCGTTCGCTCAAAGTCTCTCGTGTGTTTCGCTCCTTGTCGCTAAAAAGTTACTCCGTAAAAAGCTCTTTGTATGCAACTCAAAAATCTCCTTTATTTATGGGCCTAGACTCCCTTTGAATTGGTAAGATATCCCTTGAGAATCTCCTTATTGTATTGGCCGATCCCATATCTTCTTTACCCATGATTATCATATCTTCTATCTTTGGTAAATGCAATATCCTATGGGCATGTAAGACAAGATCCGATATGATCTTCATATCTTCTATTGTTGGTAAGTGCAACACTTATTTTGGGCATGAAAGACAAAATCTTTTTTATATCTTTGACATTAACATCTCTTATTCAATCATTTGTTTCATTATAGAAAAAATAAATTAAAAATCATAAAGTAAAGGGTAAAATAGTCTTTTAGTGGATTTGGTCTTTATTGATAGAATAGTTTTGAAGGTGGTCCGTAAATGATAAATTTTATGGGGAGTTAGTTGAAAAATATTTTAGTTGATGTGGATTTAAATGCCCCTGATTTAAAAACTCAACTAAAGTTAGTACCATGTAAACTCATCCTCCTACCACACGGATTCGAAGTTTTATGTATTTATGAAGAAATGTTACATCATCTTTTTAGTGTTGGGGGTATCAAAGACGAAACTTTTCACATGTCAATAACTAACAGGAGAAGGCAAAACGAGATTTAATTAATATCTCTTTAGTAGCCCCGTTAAGGTGTTAACTAAAACTACCCCCTCCCTACATTTAGCTACCCTCGTGCGTTTATGACAAAATTATCATTTATTTATTATATATTCATATCAAAATATAGGTAAATTTGTAATTGAGTTCAATTAAACTAAAAAATATCTAAAAGTATCTACCAAATCCATCCGAGATCATTATTAAAATGCATCAACGAAACACCGTAAAAATGCATACCCTCCATCTGCGATCATTATTTAAACTGGTTTTGCCCCTGCGATGCACGAGAACTATAGCTGAAAGTGGGCCTGAGCTCTCCTACTTTCGATTCGAATTAAAAGAAGTCCGACAATTAACCTTTCATTTCTTTGTGGTGCGAAGTCTTTAATTCGAACAGGCAACTAAGCCACTGTGGACGACGATTCATTTCTAATTATCGTTATTGGATGGAATCAAAGCCTCTTAGTCTCCTTTAATGAAGATTTATTTTGGAGGAATACCAAGAGTTGACGTAGGAGCATGACTAAATATGGATCTAATTCGAATGACAGTTGGTAATTCCACCATCACATAGACCTAATATGATAATTTACATTGCTAATATGACATGTCGCATGAGGATAGGCTTATGAGGGTGGTCAATGAGAGTCCACATCAAAGTTCCTTGAAAAAAGGGGAAATTTGCAGTCAGGCCCCAGTCAGAAGTTTCATAAAGGGTTCAGTCCCTGTCAGAGTCCACAATAGTTTAAAGGACCAACTTTTTTGAAAATGGCACAGATAAGGACGAAAAATATGTATTGACGAAAATACCCATCCTTACATACCGAACTAATAGTTATTTTTCGTCGACTTTCTGTTATGCTTTTTGTTATATTGTTATAAAAGTCCAGCGAAATGTTATTTTTCATACTTTATCTGTTACTTTGGTGAAGAAAATTGTTATCGACTGAGTATTTATTTTACGAATCTCGTTTTTACAGTGAATCGAGGTTCGAAATTTCGAATGCCCACTAACCAACCAATTTCGGCGTGTAATGTAAGAATGTGTTGTGGTATTGACGAAGCAAGATGTAAGATCTGTACGAGTTTTTATCTTGCTATTTAGGGTTCTAATATGCGAAAATAAGATGAAATCAAAGAAATATTTGGCACCGATTACATCTAGTACGTACAAATTCGAAGTACCCACGGTATGGGCACCTCAGTGCGGCTCGTTATTTGCTCTTTCGTTTGACCTTCATCTTTCAATTTCGCGAAAATACGAACGACCCCGCTAATTTGGGTATATTTTCACTGTGTCCAAATTGTTACTCGAAGTGCCAAATATGTTACCTCTTATGCCAAAATCGTTACTAGGTCTGTCAAGACCGTTATTAAACTAACCTTAATTGTTACCATGTGTAGTGCTCTAATTTGCGAAAATAAGATGAAATCATAGCCGTTTTTGGTAACGATTACATCTAATATGTATAAATTCGAAGTACCGAAGCTCGGAGCGGCACATTGTTTGGTCGTTCGTCTGACGTTCATCTTTTAATTTCACGAAAATAAGATCGACCCCAATAATTTGGGTATTTTTCTTACTGTCATCAAAGCTGTTACTCAGTCTACGAAACTCGTTATTATGTCTGCCAAACCCGTTATTTAACTGTAATAAATTGTTACCTTGTAAAGTTGGGTGTATTTTTTTTTCGTTTAGGCCGATTTGTAAAATTCTCAAGATCTGTTACTAATATATGCGTTGCTGTAACTATGTTGCCTAAATTTGTTACTAAATTCTCGGTAAAATTTCGGGCGGGAAACAAGAATGAGATGAATTTGGGCGGGAGTCTAAATTTTATCAAGCATAGATTATCTGTTACCCAATATGTGTAAAATTGTTACTAGTTATATGTTTATATGTTACCAGAATTATTATAGTTTGTGAATTAGGGTTTGTGATTAAAATCATAACCTAAACTAATATATTTTTTATCTAAAACTTCGTAAATTGATATATTTTAGTGAATGTAGCGTGTTTACAATATAAAATTGGAAATTATAACCTAAACTAGTTACATATGACATTGTTATTGTGATTATGTATTCTGTTACTCGTATTGTATCACCTTGTTACCGTAATATACATTTCTGTTATTTCCTTGTCTTGATGTGTTACTAATCATTGTTAAACGGTTACTGCAGGAAATCAGTAAACGGCATATGGTTTACGTTTAAAATTAATTGAAGATGTCATTAATTTTGTTGACTCATTTATGTTAGGTCGACTATCTGCACTGTAATAAACAATAATAGTTCATATCCACAAGTTTTGAGTAAGTAGAATCAATTTCGTAGAAGCATTATCATCTTTAGAAGAAGAGTGGTACTTGTTTTCCATATTATATACTCCAACTTCTTCAACTCCAACATAACATCCACGAAAATCACAACCTAAAATAATATATTTTAGTTTAAAACTTCTCAAATTCATATATTTTAGTGAATGTAGCGTGTTTACAATATAAATTTGGAAAATCATAACCTAAACTAGTTACATATGAAATTGTTACTGTGTATATGTTTTCTGTTACTAATACAGAGGACATTTGTTACCGAATTATACATTTATGTTCTTTTCTCCTCTTGATTTGTTACTGACCATTGTTAAACTGTTACTACAGAAAATCAGTAAACGATATATGGTTTACATTTAAGATTAATTGAAGATGTCATTAATTTTGGTGAATCATTTATGTTAGGTCGACCACTTGGATTGTAATAAACAATTAATAGTTCATATGCACATGTTTTGATTAAGTAAAATCAGTTTTGTAGAAGCATTACCATCCTTTGAAGAAGAATGATGCTTGTTTTCCATACTATATAGTCCAACTTCTTCAACTCCAACATAACCTCCACGAAAATCACAACATAAACTAATATATTTTAGTTTAAAACTTCTCTAATTCATATATTTTAGTGAATGTAGCGTGTTTACAATATAAATTTGGAAAATCATAACCTAAACTAGTTACATATGTAATTGTTACTGTGTATATGTTTTCTGTTACTAGTACAGTAGGACATTGTTACCGAAACATACATTTCTGTTCTTTTCTCTTCTTGATTTGTTACTGATCATTGTTAAACTGTTACTACAGAAAATCAGTAAACGATATATGGTTTACATTTAAGATTAATTGAAGATGTCATTAATTTTGTTGAATCATGTTAGGTCGACCATCTGGATTGTAATAAACAATTAATAGTTCATATGCACACGTTTTGTTTAATCATTCATGCAATGCCATTTTCAAACAACATCCCTAAGCACCCGTAAATCTTTTTTCGGACACTTATTTTAGGTCAATGGACTTCGAATCAGAAATAACGTAAAGAATAAAAGTTATACATAATTAATTTGGCTAATCAAGGGAGCTTGAATCAAGGTCATTTGAATCAAGTTATACTCCAAAAGGTGCAGGTTGCTATTTTCGGGTAATGCAGAATGCATAAATTGTTACCCAAAATGTATAAACTGTTACCCAAATGCATGTAATGTTACCCAGAATGCGTAAATCGTTACCCCGAATGCATAAAGTGTTACTCAGGATGCATAAATTATTACTTAGCAAGCGTTTATTAGTAAAAGCTTCAATCATGGGCCACATTAAATTTCTTCGCGATTAACATCAATATTTTCATTGATTATTAAGACCGCCGATCAATTTCACATTATTCAACATTAAAGTCCAGATTTTCCCTTGTTTCAACGAGATTTTCGAACTACTTTTAGAACCCTTCGGCTGTTTCGACCTTTTCTCCTTCTTCGCCGCTGCTTTCTCCGATTTCTTGGCCATTGTCGTCGTGGTATGGCTCGCTGCTCATGGCCGTCGCTGCTCGTGGTCGTAGTCGACTCGTGGGATGGCTCAATCGTTTCTTGGATTAACATGGGATTATCGATTTGGAGGTTATTGTCACTAATAGAGCCTCATCTGTTACTGTCTTTGTCACATATGTTACTGTATTTGCTATATCTGTTACATAAGTTGCATGACTTGTTACCCAGATATCGTCTCCACAAAATCTTCAATATACGTCGCATAAAAAATTTTGATTCAAAATTCTTCACTACTTATTTCTTAAACTCGATAATTCTCCTTCATTATTAAAATCCATTATCAAATTCACTCAGTTTCGTCTTAGTCGGCCATTAAACTCGATAATTCTCGTTCATTATTAGAGTCGTTGGTGATTTTCGTAACAAAGAATTGTTACTGGACAACTGTTACTTTTGTTCAGTGATATGTTACAGTATTTGTTAATTCTGTTACTATTTTGGTGATATATGTTACTTAAGTTGCACAAATTGTTACCCAGTTATATGTACACAAAATCTTCAATATACGTACGTCGCATCAAAATTCTTCACTACTTCATTCATAAACTCACTAATTCTCATTCATTATTGAGACCCATTATCAAATTCACTCAATTTCGTCTTAATCGGCCATTAAAATCGATATTTGGTCCATTTATAATCTCGTTTTTTCGAAGTGGAATTTCATAATTATTTCGTCTTACACTTGAAATTATTCGTTTATTATAACTACCCATGAGGAATCAAAGTGGATTCCATCTTATTTGCACCTTAACAACGATTTTCAGTCCGTTTTAGAGTCTTAAACGCAACCCAAAATCGAATCAAAGAGACGATGGCAAATGTTGTAATTTTTGGCAATTATGAATGATAGAATCGTCATTTCCAGTCACCTTGGTCCTTAAAACTTATGTTTTCGTTAACAAGGTCCTTAGGCCTGAATTAAAACCTTATGGGGCCTGAAACATTATGAAACTTGGATATTGGGGACTGAACCCAAATTAACCCTTGAAAAAATAAAATAATGAAACGAGTGGAGTAGATTAGACAGGGATTGGTCCTTCTTGAAAAGACCTCGCCCATGGCAGGGACAATTTAACAAAAGGGATTAATTTTTGTTCATATTAAAAAAAAGGGATTGTCAGTATTTTTATTAAATCGAAGGGATCCAATTAATTAGATAAGTAATTAACTCTCTAATATACTTTTAGCTAATTTTTTTAATATTTTATCATTTATTATTCCCTCCAGTACCAACCACAGTACCAACCACCATCGATCAAAGAACATCTCATTTACTCCGCCATTTCATTCCATCGATCCATCAAACAACCTCTCATTTACTCACCATATTCCATTCAAGTGAATCTTTATACTAGATCTAAGCTCGAAATAACGGTTAAACATCTCGAACCTCCGACGCAACAGCTCGAAGCTCGAACTAATATTCATTTCTTGAGAGGTGAGTTCTTATTTCAACAAATAGTCGAGTTTTAACTTACATTTCATGGTATTTAGTGTAGCTTTCGTCATGGGTATGTTTAATTTACATGGGGTTTCAGATACTGAGAGAATTTCAGTGTGGAGTCGAAGTTCCGTCTCGCTGTTTTTTTTTTTTTTATCTTCGAATAATATTCGAAGAGTACTATTCGAATTAATAGGAATGTTCGAATAGGTTCCAATAAATGAAAATTTTAAAAAACAAAAAAGTGCAAAAAACAGAATTAAATAATTCGAATAAGTCGAATAATTCGAATTATATTCGAATTAAATAAAAATAAAAATAATAAAATAATTCGAATAATTCGAATAATTCGAATTATATTCGAATTAAATAAAAATAAAAATTAAAAATTAAATAAAATAATTCGAATAATTCGAATAATTCGAATTATATTCGAATTAAATAAACAAATAAAAAATTAAATAATAAAATCATTCGAATAATTCGAATAATTCGAAATATATTCGAATTAAATAAAAATAAAAATAAAAAAATAAATAATAAAAAAAATTCGAATATTATTCGAATTTTGTGAAATTAATTTTTGAATATGTTCTATTAATAAAAAAAATTAATAAATAATTATTATAATAATTCGAGTATATTTGAATCTACTCGAGTAGGTTCGAATAAAGTCGATTATGTTCGAATTAATTCGAATTGTTCGAATTACAGTAGAAAAATATTTAATAAATTAATCTCATTATTCGAACTTACTCTAATAAAACATCTCATAACTTTATCCGAACCGATTTTATTTGTAGAATTATTTATTGTGAATATTAATCAAGAGTTATATTATATATATACAGGTTATGCCGACCAGCGTCATAATTGATTACGATGGTCAATGGGATATCGGAGATGATAACAAATATAGATGGCGTCCAAGAATGGGGACGAATATGCGGCCTATCGGGTTTGAAGGAGATTGTTGTTCGTTGGACGATCTCCGAAATGAAATATATATGTGTATTAATGCGAGCGGGAGGCCGGAGTTGAAGTTGAGTTATCAACCATGTTTGAGGGGTATTGATGGTTGCGCTCCATGGTACGTAACGAACGATAGCGAATTGAAGGGTTACATTTATTTAGGGGGTCCAATGGATAGACCGATTCTCCATGTGGAAATCGATCTTCCTACAAACCTTTGCAATCAAATTCGTGCCGATGATGAAGTTATGCCCCTTGAAGTTGAAGTTCCTTGTGGTGGAAGTGGTTACAATGATGACTATTTTGAGCGAATTATCGAAATGGGCGGTGATGGGAATGAAAATTGTGTGGTTGAGGGGCACAACGAAGCTGATGCTATTATTGCGCGCCAGAATGTGCAAATCAATTTTGATGATGTAAATGAAGAGAATGTTTTGAGTAATGAGGATGAAGTTGAAATTATTCCCAGTGATCGTTATTCTTTCACGGATGGTTCTACTATGCGAGTTGGTGATGAATTTGACGACAAGATGGCAGTGAAGAAGAGGATTCAAAGAGTTGCTGATGCGTCATTCGAGATCCGGAACATAAAATCCTCTAGGTCGATCTATGCCGTGAAATGTAAAGAGGAGGGATGTAGTTGGAGGATATGGACGTCACGGATAAAGAAGTCGTCAACATTTTCGATCCGTACATATTGCAACACACATACATGTGATCTTGCAAACAGGAATGCAAGACTTACTCAAGCATCGTCATCTTCAGTGAGCGATATGGTTCTTGAATCTTTCCAAGGTTCTACTAGTACACCGGCTCCTAAACTAATTCGGACCATGATGAGAAACCGTGGGATCGATGTTTCATACTTCAAAGCATGGAAAGGAGGCATTTTAGCACAAAATGCATTGTTAGGTGATCCTGACGAGAGTTACAAAATGTTGCCGTCCTATTTGTCGACGTTGAAAAGATTGAATCCGGGAACTATAGTAAGTCTATGTTTAGATGACGAACGGAGATTCAAACATGTATTCTTATCACTTGGTGCTTGCATTGCGGGGTACCAGCATATGAGAAAGGTTGTTTGCATAGATGGTACATGGTTGAAAGGAAAGTATAACGGCACATTACTTGTTGCATCGGCACAAGATGGCGACACCCATCAGTATCCCTTGGCGTGGGGCATAATTGATGACGCGGAGTCCATTCAATCGTGGACATGGTTTTTGAACGAGCTCTTAGCAGTTGTACCCAATGAAGAAGATCTTGTTATCGTCTCTGATAGAGCTCCTTCAATCAAAGCCGGCGTTGCGAACGTCTACAATCGTGCACATCATGGTCATTGTATATGGCATCTATCGCAGAATATAAAAGGCCGTTGTAAGAAGGAGGGTGTGACTGAGATGTTCATACGAATTGCTAAACTTTACAAGCAATTTGACTTTGATTCACATTACGAAGATTTTAAAAAAAGGTTTCCTGCTGTTCATGAGTATTTGGAAAACAATGCTCATAAGGAAGGATGGAGTCGAGCTTATTCTCCCGTGTCTCGCTATAACATTATGACGACAAATGGCGTGGAATCGATTAATGCAAGACTCCGCGAAGAAAGAAAGCTACCAATCATTGCTCTTTTGGATTCCATACAGAAGATGACGGCTGATTGGTTTGCTCGATACAGACAAGCATCCATGCAAGCAACCACACAGTGCACCCCAACGGTGGAAACAATAATCCGTGAAAGGTATACGCTAAGTCAGGGGTATGAGGTAAGTGAAATAGGTTCGCTTGAATACGATGTTCGATCTGCAGGGAGTCGTGCTGTTGTTAATTTAGGATCGAAGACATGTACGTGCCGACAATTCGATATCGACAGGATTCCTTGTCCGCATGCAATCGCAGCGAGTCTACGAGCCAACATGTCTTTTTATCCGTTGTGCTCGGCTTATTATTCTGTCTTTACATGGCAGTATGCTTATTTTGGACGAGTTTATCCGGTTCCAAATCAAGACGAATGGGACAGTGTGGAAGAATTGGTGTTGCCACCTCGGGTCGTAGTAAGACGTGGTAGGAGAAAAGAGAAACGATTTCCATCGGTTGGTGAGTTTGGTCGTAGAAAGTAATTATTTTGCAGTTATTTTATGTGAGAAGTGATATTAATTCTTGATGTAAGTTTAAGATTGCATCTGGTTGTCAAACTGTTAAACTTCACGATTGTGATATTAATTAAGGTTTCCCCATTTTCTCAAATTTGATGTAATTCTAAAGTTGCATGTCGTTACAGAGTATTTGATATATAACTATAACTTCACCACATCGACTCAATGCTAAAAGGTTTCCTCATTTCTCATATTTGATGTAAGCTTGCATCGCCTTGCTTTCAACATGATTGTTATATTGCATACTATTTTATTTTATATCATAATCAATGATGATGCATAGCTATTAATAATGAGTGGACTTATTCGAATACTATTTGAACACTATTCGATGTATTCGAATGCTATTCGAATATAATTCGAACTTATACGAATTTTATTCGAATAGTTTTTTTTTTTAATATATAGGTAAGATAGGACAATAATTTGTATTTTTGTAGCTGTGACATTGTGTTGGTGGACCAAACAATAATAGTACAAGTCGCTTTCTAATGATATATACAGATTGATGAGTTTGATGTAATCCTAAAGTTGCATCACGTTATGATATATAACTAACTTCCCCATCGTAAGCTCGACTCAATGCTAAAAGGTTTCCTCATTTCTCAGATTTGATGTAAGCTTGCATAGCGTTGCTTATAACATGATGATTATATTGCATTGGATTTTATTTTATATCATAATCAATGTTGATGCATAGCTAATAAAATAATTTGAATATTTTCGAATATAATTCGAACTTTATTCGACATATTCGAATTGATTCGAACTTATACGAATTCTATTAGAATTGTTTTTATTTAAATATATAGGTAAGATGTATGTATACAAGATTTGATGTGACGTTGTGTTGGTGGACCAAAGCAGTTATAGGTCGCTTTCTCACTGTGGTAAGATTTGATGTGTGACACATTGTTGGTGGACAAAGTATAGGTCGCTTTCTGTCTAAAGCTTTCCATATGCCCTGCTTTCATTCGAATTTATTGGAATAATTCGACTATTATTCGAACATTATTAGAATAATTCGAATATTATTAGAATATTATTAGAATATTATTGGCATAATTCGAATAATATTCCTACTAACTCGAACATATGCGAATGTTGTTCGAATGGTTTTTATTTAAATATATAGGCAAGAAAGGTTGTATATAATTCGACTTATATGAATATTATTTGAATGGTTCGAATAAAAACTAACACATGGTTGGAATCTGGCCAAACACAAAAAACGTCACATGTATTTGCAAAACTTCAATAATTATCATCCCATTTCCAATTATTTTTCCAAATGCAAGTAACTAAATAAATTCTAAAGGCTCGCATATACTTATCCGTAAGCAGAGACCAATCGTCCTCACAACCGAACATTACCGACACAGCTGCCCGAAGCATGTATATACCACATTCTCCGCTGCGTGTTCAATAGAAACACAAAATAAATTTACTATATATGTTGGAAGAATGAAACTTATGAAAAATTAACAGCCTACCTAGTCACTTGTTGAGGGAAGTTCATCACTCGGTCTACTTTAAACTCAGCACGAGATTTTGTTACCCCTAATTTCATAAGAATAAGCGGTATGGCTTCTTGCAGGGTATCGAGAAATACTTGGATATTCCTCATATCCGTGTCGCATGACCAGTCGGAGTCTAGTATCTCAATCACTTGCTCCTTGAACCGAACCACAAGGAGTACCCAATGAGCATTAAAAGCCAGGGGAATAACAGCAACCTCCGCATCTCTCCAATGGATCGAATATTTATGGGGGAGATTGATCTCTCCGGAGATGTAGTACTCGAAGGGCTCTATCGACCAGGGCAAATTTGGCACCACATTTTTCCGACGATCGAAATCCATCCGAACGACATGCACGAAGTTTGTATGCATGAATGCTATTCGTTCTTGAGGAAACTCATAGTTTTCTTGCATTCTCATTAAGCCATGGAATACCTCGTTAACGTGCTGCAATTAATGAGTACTATATTAGTGAGTAATACGGCAATAAAATTTATAAAACCATGTACCTCGTCTGAAATCCATCGTCCAGGGTTCAGTAGTGAGTTAAAGAACTCTTTATTGTACACCCCGACTAACCCTTTCCTTTCCTCGACTCCTTTCATTGATTTCACAGCATGTTCAATAGCACGCCAGTAATCACGAACTTTGTACGTCATGTGATTATTGAAATTCGAGAGGTAGGGCTTTGCACGTGGTTTAGTCCAGTAGTCTCGTAATGCGGTGTAGGGTGATGTCAACGCTTTTGACTTTTTCCTTTCTCGTTCCGGCAGCACCCTCCTCACGCAATTTTGTGCAGGTGAAACATCGTCTGGCTCTTTTCTTATGACACCCCTCGGTTCCTCGACCTCAACTCTCGGCTCCTCGACCTCATGCCTCGGCTCCTCCACCTCACCCCTCGCATCAACCTCACCACTCGGCTCCTCAACCTCACACCTCGGCTCCTGGACCTCACACCTCGGTTCCTCGACCTCAACCCTCGGCTCCTCGACCTCAACCCTCGGCTCTTCGACCTCACGCCTCGGCTCCTCCACCTCACCCCTCGGCTCCTCAACCTCACACCTCGGCTCCTGGACCTCACACCTCGGTTCCTCGACCTCAACCCTCGGCTCCTCGACCTCAACCCTCGGCTCCTCAACCTCACACCTCGGCTCCTGGACCTCACACCTCGGTTCCTCGACCTCAACCCTCGGCTCCTCGACCTCACACCTCGGCTCCTCGGCCTCAACCGATCGACTAAAGTCACCGCTCTGTCGTTGCCCAAAAACTGAAAATGATATGTTCAAACAAAGAGCAACAACAATACATCGCACATCCTGTGTATTTATATGTTAAAAACGTCAATACATTTCAAAGGCAACTATACAAATTCGTCGGTATACATAAACATATACTTACATCCATCGCAACACCATTAAATGCGTTCTCCACTGCTTCCCAAGATGGCGCCGAATTCTTGCCGAAAAATTTACACTTCCAATGGCACAGTCGAGGTAGTCGCTCACCACCTTGTCGTTTTGCAAATTCGTGCCCGACACCCGGCCAACACTCGTAGGCAAGAATCTGGTAAAGAATATGAATATAATATAATTTTAACAGCATAAGTTAAAGAATATAAATTTACTTACTTGAAGTGGTTGGACAAAGCCGCTAACATCGTAGCTTGTCGTGTTTTTTCCCTTAACTGTTATCTCTCGATGCTTCTTAACGAGGTCTTTGCTTAAACCATAGACCACTTCTTCGTATGCAATCCTCCCCCAAGGATATTCGTTGAAGCTATCGAAATCCTCTACGAGACGGAGCCACTCATCATTTACTTTAACGCGACGTTTAACCCTCCTTGGCCCCAATACACCGACAACAAAAAAAAGCGCCGCCATTTTCATCTTCTCTATGTTCATGCCGGCGGCGCCATCTTCGGAAGCATCATTGGTCATCTCAGTTATCTTGCTCTCTAAATCCTCAAAATATATAATATTCTTACCTACAAAACGAGAGTTCAAACGTGAGTTTTTAAAAAAAAAACATGACAAAGTACAATAATAATAAAAGATAAAGATGCATACCGGGAAAATGCCTCGTCTTGAAATCGTCGGATGACGGAATGACTTGAGTAATGGCCGAGCAGTGAAGGCCGGTGATCAAACAGTACTCTACTAGTGAGAATCGTAATGGCCGCTCGCGCACAACCATCCACAACTCCAAAGAATTCGGCCAATATTCCACCTGACGGCTCATTAAATACCACAATATCATATTGGAGTTGTAGTGGTTCCGAGCCGTCATGATCAAATTGCCGAATTGTGTCTTGTTCACCATCTCCTCCAATTCCCTTTGATTTAGAAGCGTTCGGATGCGCTCCGAAACGCTCGAGTATCGTGATGTCACTGTAAGGGTACAGTGGAAGAAATTTTGAGGCGGTAGCTTGGTCGGAAAGTAAACCTGAAAAATTTGGCCAAAAATATCCACTGTTATTAGAACATTATTCGAACAAGCATGACACTAGAATAAAAAATTGAAAATAATTCGAACATTTTCCGAAATCAGAATTAAAAAAATAATTCGAACTATATTCTAATTGATCGAATTAGTAATAATTAGAACTATATTCGAACTGCTCGAACTAAAAAAAATAATTCGAACTAAATTAGATTTAAAAAAATAATTCGAACTAAATTAGAATTGCTTCGAATTGCAGCGAAGACGCCGAAGAGCGAAAAAAGAAGCAAGATGTCGAAACAGTCGACGAATTGCAGTCATAATTGCAGAACACTTAAAAGCTGCAGAAAAACCACAGAATTGCAACGAATAGAAACTGAAAATCGAGCTAAAATACAACTCAATTTGATCGTGAAACTCACCCTGATTTTATCATCTTCCACGATCTCCTCGACCACGTCCCGTCGACTATTTTGTGCCATCGGTATTTGGGGGTTCGATTGGGGTGGGGTTCGATTTGGGGGTGGTTCGATTAGGGGTGGGGTTCGATTTGAGGGGGGTCGATTTGGGGTGAGGGGTTCGATTTGGGGTGGGGGGGGGATTGATCGAATGAGGTGGGGGGGGGGGGATTGATCGAATGAGAGATTGATCGAATGATAGATTGATTTGTGATTCTAATTGGTATGCTAATTAGACTAATTAAATTTTTAGTTGGGGTATAGTTGTAAATTTAGGATACAATCCCTTCCGCTTAATAAGTTCATGAGTTGATCCCTTTTCTCAAAATTCTCCCCCATGGCAAGAGGGAGGAAGTTTTAATCAGCAACAAAAATAAAATGTCAACTACTTCGAGGGTTCTCAATCTTCTCCTTATAATTTGCATTATCAATCTCAATTCGATCAGTTGCAGGACTAATGTTTTTGCTTCGGAGGTTCCTAATCAGCAGGTTTTGGACAAGGTTTCCAATCTCCCGGGGCAGAATTTCACTGTGAGCTTCGATCACTACTCTGGTTATGTGACTGTGAACGAAGAGTCTGGGAGAGCATTGTTCTACTGGTTCTTCGAGGCTGATAAGGATCCTTCTTCTAAGCCACTTGTTCTTTGGCTCAATGGAGGTTTTTCTTTCCTTCTTTTGCCAAAATGTTGCTTTTTTATCTGTATCTCATCTGTGTGTAAGGCTCCGCTTTGTCGTAATTTTCATGGTTATGAAATTATATGATATATTAACTGCAGCGTGTTGTAGCCTAGATTTAAGCTTTGACTCTCTGTTTAATTGCCAGCTGATTCAGAAGGATCTCTTGAAATCCCAACAAGATTATCGGATATTTCGTTGTGCAAGTGATGCAATTTTCTTTCCTTTCTTTTGTTCTTTTCCACTGCATGATCTCTGAGCTCAAATATCGTAGAAATAAATTCTCGTTCAACTAGAATTTAATCTTGATTGTGATGCTTAGGGCCCGGATGTTCCTCGATTGCATACGGACTCGGCGAAGAAGTTGGGCCTTTCCATGTTGAAAAAGATGGGAAAACGTTGTACTTGAATCCCTACTCGTGGAATAAAGGTATGCTTTTCGTCGATATATTCTGTGAGCAAGCTAACATATGATTGTCTCATTCAACGACGATTAAGATATTTTAGCATTTTGCAGTTGCAAACATATTGTTCTTGGACACTCCAGTTGGAGTTGGTTTTTCATACTCAAATACTTCCTCTGACATCTTGAACAACGGTGACGAAAGGACAGGTTCAGTTTCTTTCTTTATACATTCGAATAGTTTTTCGGGCAATCCAGACTGATGTTCATATAAATCAATCCACTGCCATCGCAGCTTCCGACAATCTAGTGTTTCTACTGAAGTGGTTTGAGCGTTTTCCTCAGTACGCAGAGAGAGATTTCTATATCACCGGAGAGAGCTACGCTGGTTTGTCTTGTCATTATACTTTGCTATCCCAATCCCATTTACAGTCGAAAATTCGAATCATTGCACAATGATCGATGTCTTGCTCCATACTATCTTCAGGACACTATGTCCCTCAACTAAGCCAAGCCGTAGTGAGGCACAACAACAAAAATAAAGAGAAAGCCATCAATCTAAAAGGGTTCATGGTAAAACGTTCTACATCTGTCTTACCCTGCCTGGTATATTATTGTTGCTATTTGCTAAGTATGTTATCGTAATGAAAGGGAACAAAAAAATAATACAGGTTGGAAATGCATGTATTGATGACTACCATGACCAGTATGGACTCTTTCAGTACATGTGGACAGTCGGAATGATTTCCGACGAGACATACAGACGATTGAACTTTGTTTGTGACTTCGAGTCGTTCACACAACCCTCCGAGCGATGTGATAAAGCTTATGATGCTGCTGATGAAGAGATAGGAGACATTGATATGTATAGTATCTTCACCCCAACGTGCACAGACAATTCAACCCTATTGAACCATCGCTGGAGAAAAAAGAAGAGTGTACGTGTTTCACTTCATTCATCACATCTTTGCCACACACACAGACACACACCCACATGCACATATATATTTATTTTTTTTAAGGAGAGGGTAAATTTATGGGACACTTTTGTGTCATCATTCACGATATCATTGCACTTTGGAAGGGAATGCTTCATAAATTGCATTTTCAACTGTAGACAAATAGATTCCTAGTACATTTTATTGTATAGAAGGTTGGTCTACTTCGAAGATCATATGATCCGTGCACGGAGAAGCATTCGACGGTGTATTTCAATCTGCCAGAGGTTCAAAGCGCAATTCATGTCCTTAGCACAAATTCTCCATGGAAATGGGAAACCTGTAGGTGGGTATGATGAAGAAAATTATTTGAGGCACTTAAGTTCAACTGATTGATAATTTCTTTTGCATATTATACGCATATATATAAATATTTAATGCTCAGTGATGCAGTGGGAGATAATTGGAAGGATTCTCCTAGGTCGGTGTTAGACGTGTATCGCGAGCTATTACAGGCCGGACTCCGTATATGGGTTTTCAGGTACACAACGAAAAATGCAAGAATTCAGTAAAGACCGAAACAACTCTATAACATACAACTTTTTGCCTTTTTCTTGATGATAGTGGTGACGCAGACTCTGTTGTACCGGTCACATCGACCCGATACAGCATCAATGCTTTGAAACTGCCCAAAGTTAGTCCGTGGAGTGCTTGGTATGTCGATGGCCAGGTCAGCATCTTTCACCTACTGCTTTTTTTTTTGTGTGTTTGATATTAGTTTTCTTGTTAGTTAAAAAAATAATATAAATAAATATATAAACAAAGGTGGGAGGGTGGACACAAGAATACAGAGGGCTCACTTTTATTACGGTGAGAGGCGCTGGCCATGAAGTTCCCCTTCATAGGCCAAAGCAAGCTCTCACTCTCATTACAACCTATTTATCTGGAAAATCGATGCGAGGGCTTCAACACTTGGTCAGTTCTTTCTAACAACATAATCTCATTGTGCCTTAGTCTATATATTTTTCTTTCCAATGTTATACAAGGAAAGGCTGTGCTGTTTTTCTTTCCTACCACGATGATTGTGTAATAAACTAACTTGATATTATTCATAACACCAATTTAGTAGCTTGCATGTCAACAGTAATCTTTAATATCTTCTCAAAATCTGAAGTCTTGATATTAATGTATTAGCGTCAAGGATGATATGCACATATAGGAAAATTTCATTGAATGCATTGCATGATATACTGCCTAGTCAACATTGAGAAGTGTGTGTTCGTTTCTATGATGTTTGATACACTGATATTTAAGTTGAGTGCTATCTTATATATAAAAGTGACTATGAACGAGTTGTTCCCCATGCTTTTTTAAGTAAATCTGTTCTGGTTTTCTTTGACGATATTTCTGTGAACCCAATATGCGCATGACCTCCGTACTCTCTCTCCCCCTCCCCCAACAAATGCATTTTTTGACAAGTTAGCACGTTCGCTTCTGTGAATGTTCGAGATAAGTTTTTCATTGATGCCAAATGCGATGTGACCATTACGAATGCGCATTTGAAGGACTCAGAGGGTGATTATGATTATGTGTTAAAGAACCAACAAACCAAGAAGCTCTGGTTTGTGCCTTAACAATTGAAACTTTGGCCACACAAATGTTCAAACTATACCACCAGATATTTCTTTGTTGATTTATTGGCCCGTGAAACATCTTGAATTTTGGGCTAAAATGCATAAAATCCCCTCGTAGTTTCGCCGAAATGCACGTAAATTTCGGTGGTTTTTTAATTGTACGGTACTCCCTCGTGGTTTAACTAATGTTGCACCGTATCCTCCGGGCAGCAGTTTTTGCCTGAAATTGGGTTACACGCGCTTTTACTGCAGTATTTACTGTTAAGTGACCAGAATAACCTCAACTATTGACATTCTTTTCAAATGATAACCCTCGACCTCTTAGAATAAACAAGCAAAAAATCAAATGAAATCCTCATCGTCTAGTGCTTCCTTCCAGCAAATTGTCGCCGCGTTGACTGCCTTGACCGCCGGTGCCTAAGAGTACTCTTCGCCTTGTTGGCTTCGTTGGTCGGGCCTGATGAACATCAGCTTCTCTTGTACGGTGACCATGAGCCCTTTTTCTTGTTGGCCTTGATGTATCTGCTCTATGGAACGCCGTATGCTCTGGCCGAGAGGCTTTTGTCGAATTCTTGGAAGATGTTTTGGAATTTCTCGCTCAAGTCTTGATGCTGCTGCTGCCCACCGCCGTGGGCTTGCTGCTGGCCAGGTCTAACTCCGACGACCTGGAAGGCCTTGTGATATTCCGACGACCAAATAGAAAAAGTAAGAGGCGAAAAAAGAAAAAACCAACAGACATAAGCCATTAGATTGTTTAATACCCTAAAGTTTTGGTAGAATCGGTTCGATTGATGGTTGAGATCGTTTATGGCGACGGCGACGGCGACGAGCTCTTGCTGGCCGTTGTTGTAGTACCAGTGTACGCCGACTGATACAGTGGTTGGGTTATATTTACAGGGCATAATGGGAATTCTATATTTTAGCTGATTGTTCGCCTAAATTTGATCGCATAGGGAAAGCATACAACATTAGTTAAACCACGAGGGAGTATCGTACAGTAAAAAAATCATCGGACTTTACGTGCATTTTGGTGAAACCACGAGGGGATTATATGCATTTTCGCATGAATTTTGTCATTATGGTTCTTTAGAGCAAACAAACTGACCTATAATCTATTATGACATCATGTTTCTCATGCTTTTGGTCACTCTGGCATTATATCCACCTCTTGCAGCATATTGGTTGTAGAACAAAAAATGTCTCATCTATTGAGATGGACGTCTCAACTAAGTTGGGCGGAACCCAATAGGTTCGATGATTAAAGAAAAACTTTCGAGCCTAGTCTTGAGTTTCTTAAATCAAAAGAAATCCCTTGTTTCTAATCTAGCTTAATCCAGTGGTGTGTTGATGTTGCACCAATTAACAAGTGCTAACAAATGATGACACCTCCACTATTATTTGTTCATTATCCGTTGCCCAAAAGAAAATGTATTTTAGTTTTCAAATATAAGCTAACTGGTATAATATTATAATTACTTTTAATATTATATCAATTGATTATTTAAATATTAGACAAAAGATTAAAGATAAACAACATTTATTCAATTGATTTTACAAATCACAAATTATCTATTCATAGGCGAGTCTCTCATTTACAAATATGAAATTAGATATTATTCTTACCACCACCGAACTTTCTCAAATCTCAACATTCAATATCTGCATAATTACAAATCCTTAATAAGCAACATTGTAAAAGATATCATTGCATATAACTATATATTATTTCTTAATTTTGATGACATCGCCAGAGTTTCATAAATTTATATTTCCAATATATTAATTTTGGTAGTGTTTTAACATTGGGCTTATATCGTATTTTAGTGGGCCGAACATTAAGGCCCGTCTAAGTTTGTCTTAACGATGATATCTTCAGAACTGAAAAATTCCACCTCACTTGCTTGCTTGCTTATACATCAAAACCAAGCGGCGAGAAATCTCGTTGAATCATTTTTTTTTCCAGAAATATGTCGCAATCATCTCGTCCGAAGACTCCTGAAGATCAAACTGCTTTAAGTTCGAAATTATTTTTGGTTAATCGTAAATGCGAGACCTTTATTTTGGTGTTATTCTTTTCTTACAGTACTAAATCATTTTGTTTTTTCCCTGCTATCTTCACTTCATCCAAGGACCAGGTTAATATATTACTTGGGTTATTTTAATTTTCCACGAATATCGTCTTAGCTAATTCTGAATCTTGAATGAATTGGACGCGAAAACAATGTGGGGCGCAAATTGTGTACTTGTTGATCAATTGATCTTTTAATTGGCGATGAGTCAGTGAAATAGTTAAGTCTATTTTGGGATCGCTCATCTTGATTTGAAGTGATAGAAGTCATGGATAATCACTCTAATCAGTATTTGAAGGGTTTCATATTTCCTCTCTTCAAATTTGATTGGACGAAGATGTGATCTAAGGCATCGATTTTTTTGACCGAGAATTTTATTCAGTAAAGATTGGATGTTCTCCTTATCATGTCTATGATGCTTTGGTTTGATGGAGCAGCTGTTTGATACCATTATATGGATTGGTTATTAAATTATAGAAGCTATCATCCATAGTCTTATCAAATTTATAGTTTTTCTGGTAATTTTTTTAATTAAGACAGCAACAGAAGTAACTGGAGTTGGAGCTGCTTTTTGGAGGATTTCTGAATGTCTTTCGTAAAATGGTTAATTCTTACTTTTTGGTGATGGTCCCAATATGTGCAATCTTAGGTTAAAAGGTTATGTATTTGATTTCTTGAGTATTTCTATGTTGCGTTAAGTTACTTTTCTTGATGTTTAGTTTCCGGACCATTTACTCATAGCTTTTACTTTAATAGATTCTTGTCCATTGCTTTATTTGAGGCAAAAGATGTTGAAGAATTACCTTGATTCCAACGTGTTTTTTTGTTTTCCAATGCACAGTTCTCATATATTTGTTTTGACGGGCGTGACATGGTTGTTTTACCTTTTGTTTCCCATATCAATCTAAATCACAGGTAATGTATATCCGTGTCAAGCGAGACAAGACTACATACTTTGTCCAATGTCTTCCGAGTGAGACAGTGTTTCAAATTAAGGAAAAGCTGCAAGAACTAATTGATCAACCAGCGGATAATCAACGTTTGGTACTGATGCCAAATCAAGAAGTACTTGACGATTTGAAATCATTGGCCGATCAAAAGGTTGATTCGTAGTTGTTAATGAGTTTTTTTTGTCATAGTAACAACAACTAGTTGAAAGCTTGATATTTTTAGTATGAATATGCGTGATTAAGTTCATCGCCCAGATTCTAATTCCAGTTTTTGATCGTGTTTTCAGGTTGAGAACGATGCTGTTGTTGCTCTGACTCTGAGAAAAGGTTCTTTAACATAATACTTACTTAAGATGCTTTGCTATCACGTTCTTTGTCATATAACCTTCTATTTTCCTTATTGCATTTGCATCAACGAGTTGATAAGAAATAAGTAACTTACGAATGAGAATGATTACACATACATTTGTGACTGCAATGTACATATAACTCACTGTTGCTATATCAATCCAGTGGTTGATTTTTTTCTCTATTATGCTACATTTCAGATAATGATTTTGAAGAGGTAAACATTGTGCGATCAAACGATTTCTACCAATCTCGTGATGCTGAAGTGGGATCATAAAGGTTGGTATGAAACTTGTCTGCAGTGCTGAGGAAGAGTCTAATGAAACCACATTTGTATTTTTTTCTCTCGCATTTCCTGATATTTATATAACAACATCACAGTTGGTCGATCGTTTTCAACCTGTTGTTCGTGTGCTGCGTTGTTGTTCATAATCTGAAGTTTCGTATATTTGCTGTCGTCTTTCTTTTATTCATTTCTTTCGACTTCAGCCTCCATTTTCAGATTGTGGGAAGGTGATGCGGTCTAATATATGATATATGATTTTGCATGGTATTATTTCGTTGCGTAGAATCTGAATGTTCGTCATGAGTTTGTAAAATCACAAGTACCATTTGGTCAAATAACATATGACTATCAATTTGATCGTCATGAAACGAGGAACAAATTAGTCTTGTTTATATATTTATACATATAATTGCATCAACTTGCATATTAATGAGAACGATTCATATAATAATATTATTTGTTGATACAATAGTGATAACAATAGTATTATTTAACTTGATATCATAATGGTAACAATCGTAGAAATAACATTTTTTTCAATGTTTGGCGTATCAAACAAACAACTTATCAAAGGTCAATAATAAACATGAAGAAATAATTCGAGGGATATTAGGGAGGAATTTCGAACTTGAAAGCGGATGATGGATAAGGAATTTACCCAAACTTTTTTCTCATTCTGTGATTCAATATTAGTTCCTTCGAAACTAGGTGGATCCGAAATGTGAAAACAAATTTATTGGAACTACCTTAACATTCAGAAATCTTCATACAAGTAGTTCATTCGAAAAGTTTCGTAAGTCTCTCTACAGACGTTAAATAAAAGCACGCTAAAAGTTAGCTCAAGTACGATGATTGGGGTTAAGTTCCTGTAATCTATCCGTTTGCTTGTTTGATATGTTGCTCGTTCTATCCATGATTCTTCATGAAGTCTGGTATCAATCTATTTCAATAGCAATGGTTACATACAGTATGGCAAAAGTGCTAGACCTTGCCAGGAAGCTATTCGATCAATTACCTCACAGAACAGTGGAGTCATGGAACGCTGTGATTTCGAGCTCTCCTCCAAAAGGGCATACCGAAAAGGCATGTAATTCTTTTAATGGAATTCGGTCTTTCAGTCATCTTATTTCTTTAGCAGTATTTAGCAGTCCTTCTAAGTAGTTTCGGTTTCCTACCGTATCTCTACTTAGTTCCTTTTTTAGGATAAGTAAAAGGGAACAGGGCAATTTCTTCTTTTTCCCATCACCTCGAACCCCAATCTCATTCAAGAGCATCCCCCATTTCACAAGGGTTGGATGGAAAGTACTTTTTTCTCCGATCTCTCGAGGGCAGCCCTGAGAATCAGCTACTTTCTTTTTCGTGGAAAGACGATACGTCCATTGAGAACCCCATTCCTTTTTCGCGGAAGCCCGCATTCTCTCTCGCTTCGGACTCGGCGTCATGCTCTTCGCTTGCCCCGGCTGGCGGGCGTCACGATCTTCAATCGGTCTAGGTTGGCGGTTTCCCCGATTCCTTTCCGCCATAAGTACTCCGACGTCCGCCCCGATCCTCCTCATCTCCTGTACTGTGGCAGCCATCACCGCGGCATTGTCGGCCGGGTTCGACTCGTTGCCGTTGGGCGGCGCACGATCGTTTTCGACAGTCATCATATTAAATTTCTACTAGAGAGAAATTGACTTTCTCACAGACGGCGCCAAATTGATATGAGCCTCCGGTTCCTCCTCCCTCAATTTCTCGTAAATGTCTTTAAGTATTACGGAATCTCTCCCGGCTAATTGCCTCATATCAATTTGGCGCCATATCAATTTAAGCTGAGAATTGGGAGCCAATTGGCCGAGAGAGATTCCGTAATACTTAAAGACATCTACGAGAAATGAGGGAGGAGAACCAAATGCCCATATCAATTTGCCGCCGTCTGTGGGAAACTTCAGTTTCTCTCCAGTAAAAGTTTAATATGGTGACTGTCGGAAACGACCGTGCGCCGCCCAACGGCAACCAGCCGAACATGGCCGACATTGCCGCGGTGATGGCCGCCACAGTACAGGAGATGAGGAGGATCGGGCGGACGTCGGAGTACTTATGGTGGAAAGGAATCGGAGGAACCGCCAACCTAGACTGAATGAAGATCGTGACGCCCGCCAGCTGGGGGCAAACGGAGAGCATGACGCCGAGTCCGAAGCGGGAGAGCATGAAGATGAAAATCGGACACTATCATCGGAATTCAGGAAAGCACGCGCTAACAAAAAACGACGCGCCGAACAACAAGCGGCTGAACAGGAGGTGCAGATAAGACTTGGAGACTTTTTCGAGGTCGCGTCGGCCGGAGAAGTGGCCGGCCTCTTGCCAGCGGCCTTTTTGGATCGCGAGGAGGAGGCATGAGCCTTTCCTTTCCCCTTCGAGCGGGAAGGTTGAGCCGAAGGAGTCTGAGAAATTACCCGGACAGTATTCTCTTCATCCGAGGAAATCGTGGCAGAAAAACGAAATCAGGAAATGGTACGAAGGAATCAAAGGTAGTGGGGATCGAGGAACGCGTATATACCTAGGGACTCGGGCACCTGGGTCACCTTGGGACTAAATCCGAGTAAGAAAAGGAGGTCATCTTGTATGAGCTCCGGAGCCCAAAAACGTTTCTCCCCGATCTTCGACAAGAAAGCTTCTGCTTGTCTCGAGGAACTTTGGGGAATGGGGTTCTCAATAGACGTACCGTCTTCCCACGAAAAAGGAAGTAGCTGTTCTCAGGACTGCCCTCGGGAGATCGGAGAAAAAAATACTTACTCATCCAACCCTTGTGGGATGAGGGATGCCCTTGAATGAGATTGGGGGTTCGAGGCGATGGGGAAAAGAAGAGTTTGCTCTCTTTCCTTTTACTTATCCTAAAAAAGAAATTAAGTAGAGATACGGTTGGAGAGAAGCCGAAACTACTTAGAAGGACTGCTAAAGAAATAAGATGACTGAAAGAATTGGGAGCCAATTGGCCGGGAGAGATTCCGTAATACTTAAAGACATCTACGAGATATTGAGGGAGGGGGAACCCGAGGCTTATATCATTCGGTAATCCCGTCATGGTTACCAGCGTATGCCGCGCTTTAGGTTTATATAAATTGCACTGATCGTTGTACATGGAATGTGGCAATGTTGAAGATGCGAGACAACTATTGGACACGGTTAGTGGATAGATAAACATAACTTTGAAATTGATGATCTCTGGCTAGGGGGATATGGAAAAAGAGGCACTTCAAGTGTTTTACAATGAAATAAATTCATTCACTCTGTTTTGACTTGCCTACTGTAGTCAGCCAGGCTCGGCGCTAAAAGATGCATGCAGTGGGACATTTTACAATCAATCCTCTTATCCTAGCTCTGCTGTGGGAGCTACATGTAAGCTTCAAAAGGACTCAAACATAGCGCATTCTGATGTCGAGAATCATTATTCAAAAAGCCATTATTAATCTCAAGCAGCTTCCTCACGTTAACTGGTCAAGAACTTCACAAAGACCCCAGGCTGTACTTTTGATTGAGATCAAGTGGCAACAACACATATTCACATTGAGTTCCCGGGCTGATGACATCTATGAAATGCTGCAAAATTTGATGGCAATGATGAAAGATGTTGGATCTTCCGGAATAATATGGAAGCTCTGCATGAGGAGGAGGAAGAAGAGAAGGAAATAATGGCCGGACTTCGAAACGAGAAACTAGACAGTTTTGGTGTCTGCAAATGGAGAAGAGATTAGGGTAATCAAGAAAGAACCTTAAGAGTGAGTTTGGACAGTAACAATTTTACTAGGTTTACTTCTATTGAGTACTCGGAGGATTACTATTGCGGGCGATGCAAACAGGTTTCATCATTTGCGAATGGAGATTGTTCTTGTGCAGTTTAAAGAAATGTTTTTTTCGCTATAGTTCAGCACAAGAAGATTTCAATTGTCCCTACGAGGTACATAGCTCCCTCATTCATTTACGTATCTTTCGCGCGATGCATCTAAATTTTTACATTTCGATCCATGTATTCAAACCAATTTTGACACACAAGTTTCATAGAAGAGAGTGTAGTATCATCTCATGAACTACTAAAGCTTTGTCTTTTTTATTGGTTAAGTTTTTTTTTTTTAAATTATCCTTTTTTATGTCTATGGTGGTGGTTGCTTTTCCTGCGGATTCGTTTATGTAAGTTCAATTATGGAGATAATCTGTGACATGATATGCGAAGGAGAGACATAAGTTCTAAACATTACAGAACGTATAAATTCTTGATTGCATCAAGCAATCCGCTGTATATGTCTATTACAGGATTTTGGGTTCTGACATGTGCGAAAATACACACAAAATACATACAAAGAACTTCTGCTCTTGCTTTACT
The DNA here is from genome assembly GCA_027422505.1 of Craterostigma plantagineum. Lineage (NCBI taxonomy): Eukaryota > Viridiplantae > Streptophyta > Magnoliopsida > Lamiales > Linderniaceae > Craterostigma > Craterostigma plantagineum. The sequence goes on from JAPQWV010000024.1 coordinate 8,520,711, forward strand.
TTTTACATCTTTCTTTGTTTTTCAATAAGCGCCAGTTTGATATTCATCATTCCAAATTCTGCAAACATCACAATGCACACAACGTACCGGTATGTCAAGTTTAAGACCAACTAATCAACAATTTATTCCACATTGCTTTGTGTCAGGTCCCTTGGTTTTTAGCACGAAAGGATCAATTCGAACCCAAAGCAATGAGAAGATGGATGCTAACAGTATGGACCATATGACTACTATCGTAGGCGTCCTATTCTGTCTCCCCATAAGACCTTTAAGGAATGGATAGAGATGAACGATCACCCAAAAGGCGAAAAAGAGCTTCCCAAAAAGTGGTCCCCACGATTGGTACCCATTGTTTATAGCATCCGAGATTCCAGCCACAACACCTACCAAGTTTATGATCAAAATAGTCGTTGGAGGTATGAGCAATGTGGTCCACTTGAAAGCGTACAACTCTCCAAACTCCTCATCATCGGCTGCTTTCGATGTAACTGTGAAGTTCGTGTTTATCCCTGCTAAGACCTTCAACAGCCCTTGAACCACAGCGAACAGATGAGCTGAGATACCACCGATGACCCAAAACTGCTCGTTCCTCCACCATTCTTCTATGCTCACTCCGCTCCACCTTAGCTCTAATATACCCGTTGCAAAGATCGAGAGGAACATAGCTATGAAGAATAGGCTTGCGAAAGTGCTTATCTGCATAGGGTAAAAGAAGAAAACAACTTTTGGTTACACAAAAAAGGTTGAAGGAAGCAACTTCTAGATGATGAAAATGAACGGTTTGCTCACCTCTGGCATTATGAACTTTCCTGTGAGTAAGCAAATGGCTGGGAGAGTACAGTAGGCGAGGAGCGGTAATGATGTGAAGGGGTAGACAGTTGTATTAACATAGGCAAAGCGTTCGAGCCATTTGAGGTTTCCTTGTTTGTAACCGTACCAAACTGGGCTATGTCTACTGAAGAAGATCTCCACCGAGCCGAGAGCCCAACGCAGCACTTGATTGAGACGATCCGATAGATTAATCGGAGCAGATCCCTTAAAGGCGGGCCTCTTAGGCATGCAGTAAATAGATCTCCAACCTCTACAATGCATCTTGAAGCCCGTCAAGATATCCTCTGTTATGGACCCGTAAATCCAACCGAGCTGCATTGTTTCGAAAAAGGTATGTTTCGCCTTGATGATTTGATTCAGTATATAAATGAAAATTTGTGAAGCAACGGAATACGCTAACAGATATTCTGCTAAAATACTTGTGTTAGATTTGTTAGCATATGTTATCTGTGTTACGCAACTAATAATAAATATTGACAATTAGATTACCTCTGTGCCCCACTCAGTTTTGTCTTCATAACCGCAACTAATGACATGTATGGCCTCTTTAAGCAACGCTGCCGGGCTTGAAGAAGGTGGCACACCACCATCAACCATCAAAGTTGAGGTGACGAATATGGGTGACTGTCCAAACTTCTTTTCGAAATTCATCTGAGATTTTAATAGCTCCTTGTCGTCTTCTAATCCTATGACAGGAGAAGCATATATTAGCTTTTTTCGTTTAAATCTTTCTTTATTGACTCGACTTGTGTTACGACTATATTGAGAGAGAGACCTTGGTTCTCCGCTTCACTATTCACCCCATGTTTTGAGTACTTTGGAAGCCTTTTGCGGCGTCCAAAGCATGGGCAGCAATCGCAGCTTACCATTTTCGGACGTTTGGGACCCTTAGGAGGTTCGTAGCCGTACAAAGCTTGCCTTCTGAAAACACAACCTGTTCCCACATAGACTGGGCCTTGAATCCCATCTAGACCTTTCATGTTGATCTTCGAAGGACAAGAAAACACATTAGAGGGCGAATTCTTTCAAAAAAAAAATGTCGAGTTTTGGGTCTTACATCGAAGAAGACTGTGTTTCGATTGGCATATCTGTCGTGTCTGTCTATTCCATCAAACCTCTGTGGGAACTGTACATAGCATACTTTCTTTCCAACTTGTGGGTCCATCAAGAAACACATTGCCTCTCTCACAGCTTTGCTATTGTTTATGTAGTGATCGCAGTCCAAGTTCAGCATGAATGGCGCATTGGTGAGTACAGCAGAAACACGTACCTGGATTTTTATATCGAATAAAATACATCAAGACTGAAAAATGGAGGGAAAGAAAAGAAGAAAACAAAAGTAAGTCCTTTTTTTTTTTTTTCTAATTTCTGTTAAAAGAAATACGATACTCTTACCAGTGCGTTCATTGCACCAGCTTTTTTATGATGCTGGAAACCCGGCCTCTTCTCACGAGAGACATAGACAAGACGAGGCAGTTCGTGTCCTTCCACGTCGGGACCTCCGCTCTGTCCTAAAAAGACTTGAATCATCCCGGGATGGTCCTTTGTGTTGTTTCCTGGCCATGGAGTACCATCTTTCATTATCCACCCGCCAGACGGTACCTTTTGTGCTTTAGCTACCATGGCGTTTATTCTAACCTTGAATTCCTCATACTCCCTCTGTCACACACACAATTGAAAAGTACACTCTTTATTGACCTAAAAATATTATTTTTGACAAGTGATGGTTATAGTCCGTAAGAAAAGAAGTTAAGAAGGTTAACCTTCATGGCCCTTCTCTCCTTGACAAAAGTCGGCTGCACTTTATCCTTGAGATAGTCAACTTTCTCCGAGAAGTAGGTCTCTGGGGCGCGTGGTTCGATGGTGAATTTCTTGCAGAAAGGAACCCATTTTCGAGCGAACTCGGCTGCTTCTGAGAGAGCTTCGAACGTACACATGGAAGCGCCGTCGTCGGAAATATAGCATGAAATTTTGTCCACTGGATAATCCATCGCCAGTATGGATAGAACGGTATTGGCAGTTACTAAAGGTGGCTCCTTCAATGGATCCACCGTACTGACGAATATATCCACTGGGGCTAGCATGTTTGGCTCGCCTTCTCTCTCATATCTGCATCGTGGTTTTATTTATTGGTTTCTATAATAAGAAAAGGGGTACGATTTTATTGATTATTAGTTGGCCATCGTCTATTTTCGAAAAGCCTATTATCTGTTATTTTACCTACCTCAAGGAGAGGCGGTCGAGGTAGGTCTCGCGATCAATGGGGAACCATTTGGGGAACTGATCGAGAATCCACGAGAAGGCAAACCATATCTCGCATATGATCGAAGTTAGCCAAAGGCCGAGGGCATCGTGCACTGGGTTGAGGATTCGGTAACGTAGGAAAATGGCCAATATTACAAGACGAGCCACAATCACCATACGGTAAGGATTTATTCTGCTTGAAGCAATCGGCACTTTTCTTGATAAGGGCTGCCTTGCTTCGTCCACACTGCCAAAAAAAAAATCGAATATGTTGAGATTCTAAACAGTGGGTTTCGTCCCACATCGACTAATTCAAGCTCTTCGATTCAGTATATATATAAGAGGCTTTCTCCTCCTATTACCAATTGGTTCTAGGAAGGACTCCTCAATTTCTAATAGAATAGCGTAACAAATTTATATGATAATTTATTCAATCTGAATGTTGAATGCATACATGGACATGTCTGGGTCGGCTAAGTCGTCGTGCTCGGGTCCGAAATTTCCTTGCTGCATTTTCCAGTCATTGTCCATTCTTTCGGACCACCCCATCTCTTTCTTACTATTGTCCCACCTTGCACTTCCGGCTAGTTTTACATAGAGTATAAATTCCAATTGTTAGATATGTTGTGTTTGGTATATCAGTTACGTAGATTCATAATTACCAGGTTCGTCGAAGGAGGGATGCACTCGCTTATGCAAAGACGAGGCCATCATTTGCTCTCCATATGCCACGTGGCTAGAAACTGAGATTTCTCCACTAACCTATACGTTTGTGGCAACCGAAGAAACAAATTCTTGATTAAAATTGCATTTATCTGGACCATCCATAATAAAACAGTTATGTAATATTCTTTTCGTCTCACGGGGCGAGAGCGGACGCCTGCTATGACGGGTGGGTATTGCGTGCCATCTTCATCTTCTGGTCCTCTACCACAGTTCATCTTCCCATGAAGCAACGATTCCACGATTGCTGTGTTCTTTTGCTCATCAATGTTGAACTCATGCTCAATGTCGTCGATATCTTCTTCTTCATCATCTCCGTCAACCCTCGGGCTTCCTTCACAAGCGAAGGTAAATAAAGCACACTCTTTGCTGCATATCATTAAAATTTTCAAAAAGAAATATCAGTACCCTTTAGTCTCTTGTATCTCGTTTTGCATTGCGGACAAAGCTGAGTTCCTTCTCTTCTCTCGTATTCGTAGCACGGCCTACAAACCGGGAAACCACACTCGTTGCAAGCCACGAAGAGTTCTCCATCAACGGTGAGGCCCACCTCATCGCCACATATTTCACAGACTTGGCCATTTAGGTTCTTCAAAGTCTTCGGCTGCAAAAACAAAAAAAGAAAAGAGAGGAACCACAGTGTGTTGTTTTACATAGGTAAGCATCTGTTTTATGCATGCATGAGCTTATGCTTTGTAATTCACCTCTTCATGCCCGTGAATGACGACTAGCTCGTTTCTGTTGTGAGAACCAGCGACTAGACCAGCGCTGGCTTCCATTATTGGTCGATGAGATGAGTAATACGTAAAGAGAGTGAGTATGTGTGTGTGTGTGTGTTTACTTAGAGCGGTGGAAATGAAAGAGATGAATGGTTTCTTTTAAATGAACAATGAAGGCAAAGCTTTTCTGTTAGAACGTGCATCACTTTCCCATTTGGTCACCTAAGTCTTCTGCCCATTTACCTGTGGTTGCAGAGTCTCCATTGCCTACAAGCTAAGGTTCTTCTGTTTCAACCACCTTCCGTGTTGCTTCTTCTTCTTCTTTCTTTCTTTTTTTTTGTTTTTGTTTCTCATGGTATTATTACGTTTCCTTTTTCTTCATGGTATTATTACGTTTCCTTCTAATGTTTTTTCCCCTCATTTTGCTTTTACATGTCAGTATGTCACTAAGATAAATTGATCACAGTAAATTTACATTATTTACATTGTCAATGTCTATTCTACATGTGTTATATACATATATGTAGATGACAACCGAGATTACTTGATGCTGCCGCTTTATAGGTGAAGTTTTAAGGAAAATGACGCACTAGGCTTTTATAATTCGATTATATTCATTAGAACGTGATACGACACCTATTTGATGTTTGACTCTGCTATTAAAGCATCTCCAAGGTTACACAAAAATAAAGTACGTCATTGCTCCAACGGGACTCTATATCAAACAGTAGTATTGTGTTGATCAGTAAGGATGCTCTAAATGTAGAGTATGCACAATTTTCAACAGAAAAATTGTGTTGTACTTTCTAATATTCTTATAATAATAAAAGTAAAAATAATGTTAATTCTCTTTTATTGACGTGACGTAACGTGGTACGCAATACACATATAAAAGGTATGTCAAGACCGGGAAAATGGTACACACAATCGAACGAGTACTTATATAAAAAAATTTCAGACATGGGTACTGACCTGCAAATTTTTATACATTTGTGTATTTTTCTATAGATTCACCTAATATTAACATATTAATATATTAGCGTAAGCTGTGGTTAAAAATTAAAGTTTGAGAATAATTCTAGTTTGTTTAAAAGAAGCTAATATAGGCACAAATATCTGTTCAAAGACCGACATTGTAAAACCAACAAAATAATGTACAAACGAAATAAACATAAAAACGAAATAGGGAAAAAAAAAGGAAGAAAAAATTAAGAATTATTTTTCGGATGAAGCCACTTGTAGTGGCACCATAGAAAAAATGTTAACATAACAAACGAAAAAAAAAATTGAAATTAACCACCTCGGTTTAATTTAAGAAGATCCATATTACTGTTGGGTTTATTTATGAAATAATCTAATTTTTGGTTTATTTATAAAAGAAAATCAATAAGATGGATTATCTATAAGAAAATTTCCTAAACAAAATCATCCGTGTTGCATTTCAAATCAAACTGTAATATCTAATATTTCCACTGTCCCATGAGTTCCGCTAGCTTTTCTACATTTATTTATTTAGCAAAAAACTATCACAAACAATTTATATAATATTATTAATATTCTGAAAAGACATGTTAAAATATACACTTTTTACCTTGTAATTGTACTATATTATTGAAATATTCAGTTTCTTAAAAACTGTGTCATACCCCAAATGTCTATAAACTAATGGGACGGACAGAGTAATTTATTGCAATAGGCAGTGCGCGATCACCATTATTGTAAGGGGAATATGCAGAAAATACACATTTGTATAAAAAATTTGCAAGTCAGTACCTTATCAGTGTTTTTTATATATATATATTAGAAAAAAATTTTGCACATTGATACCTGTTCCGCGCAAAGTACGTCATATAACACATTTAGGTACCATATAGAAACGTCGCTTGACGTGGTATGTAATACACATAAAAAAGAACGTCAAGATTTGGAAAATAGTACACACATTCAAACGGGTACTTATATATAAAATTTTCTGAAAGAGGTAATGACTTTGCAAATTTTTATACAACCGAGTAATTTTATGTAGATTCTCACCTTATTTAAGAGTGAAACGACTAAATGGTACTAGCCCGAAAAAAATTTCCGTATCATGAAAACACAACCTTTCTACTTGGTCTAATAACGATTTCCGACAGGCAAGTGACCGAACATAAATACTGCACATCAACTTAAACAAAGACAGCCTAATAATAATAAAAGACTTGCGACTCTTCATAGTCCATATATAAACAGCTTTACATGGTGACAGCGGACGACAATGATGCTTTTCATTTTGTTCTCGTTTTTCTTACAAGGGAGTTCGTTTTTTCGGAGGGAGTATCTTTCAATTTGTTCTCTTTGGATGATTATACAATGTTTTTATTAGGCGAGTGGTGACCGCTCAATTGAAGATAACTAGTATCTCTTGTCCACTCCGATCAACGATAACACGGTTCGAGCAATATGCTTCGGACTGAGCCCAGCTTCATCAATCTGATATCTTTGATCACCATGGTCAATGTATCTATCTGGAAGCACCATTGATCTCCACTGCAAAATGAAAATAAAAAAAATTTAATGGCCGAATTGTAACGATAAGAACAAGATTGTCGTCGATACATAGTTTTAAATATTTGGCATCATGAAGCTACCTTGAGATTTCCGTCGAGTAATCCATTAAGGCACAAGAAATGCGAGACGTGAGAGCAGAATCCTCCGATTGAATTCTCCTCGACCGTTACAAGGAACTCGTGCTCCTTCGCCAACTCTCTGATCAATTCCCCGTCGAGCGGCTTGCAAAACCTAGCATCCGCCACCGTGACGTAAACGCCTTGTTCATCTTCGAGGAGCTGAGCTGCGGCTAAGCAATTCTGCACTATCGTTCCAAACCCCAGAATGGCCACTCGGCCTCCCTCTCGCAACACTCTTCCCTTCCCAATCTGTGATTTTCCCAGCGTAATTATATGCATGTTATTATCATTGATGTTCTCTCACTGTCATTTTATATTGTAGTGTACCTCTAAAGGAGTTCCTTTGTTGTTTGGAGGGAGAGGCACGCCGATACCGTTGCCTCGAGGGTATCTTAGGCAACTAGGACGATCATCAATGGTGGCGGCAGTCGCTATCATGTGCATGAGCTCGGCCTCATCCGACGGGGCCATGACTATCATGTTAGGCAAACAAGCCATAAACGTAGTATCGAATGCCCCGCAATGCGTCGGCCCGTCCGCACCAACGAGCCCGGCCCGATCCATCATAAACCTTACCGGGAGCTTTTGAAGGTCCACATCATGTGCCACCTACACATAAATACCGTCGAGCTACATAATATTAAGTTTTTATGTATCGTGGATGAATCCGCAATCATGACTAGATACCTGATCGTAGCCTCTCTGCATGAAGGACGAGTATATCGTGCAGAAGGGCTTCAGGCCCTCTACGGCCATCCCGGCGGCGAACGTCACGGCATGCTGCTCCGCTATACCGACGTCAAAGCATCGATTGGGGAAGCGTTTTTGGAAGAAGTTGAGGCCGGTCCCGCCTCCCATAGCCGCATGTATGGCCACAATCCTTTCGTCTTGTTCCGCTTCCGCGATCAGAGACTCGGCAAAGTACTGAGTGTAGCTCAGCGCGCCCGCAATTGCCTTACTTTGTTTCCCCGATCTCGGATCGAATTTCACCACACCTTAATATACGAAACAAAAACTAAATTCTGGTGACTGATGTTCATTTGGTAAAAAAAAAAACTCATGAATTACCGTGCATTTTGTCGGATGCAACTTCGGCGGGAGGATAGCCTTTGCCTTTCTCGGTGACGATGTGGATCATGACGGGGCCGGGAGCCGAGACTTCCTTAACTTTCTTCAATATGTGCACCAAGTCTTCCAAGTTGTGTCCGTCCACGGGTCCGATGTAATAAATCCCGAGCTCCTCGAAGAGGGAAACGCCGGGCCCACCCGTCATGCCCCGGAAGTACGTGTCTATCTTGGCGGTGATTTCATGCGCATCGTTTCCAATCTTCTTCGCCGCGTCCTATGTCGAAAAACGAACGTTATAATGTGATCAGCTAGTCGGCGTGTGTGCCTATTTATTTATTTATGATGATTTAATATATATGTACGTACTTTGGCGGCTTCGCGGAGCTGACGGAACTTTCTGCTAGCGGTGAGCTTGGTGAGGGCTTTGCTTAGGGCTCCGACGGGAGGGGCGGGACCGTCGACGGTGGCCGTGGGCAGCGAGACTTGTTTGTTGTCGTTGAGGATGATGATTAGGTTAGAATCGAGGAAGCCTGCGTTGTTTAGGGCCTCGTACGCTTGTCCAGCCGTCATTGCTCCGTCTCCTATTACAGATATCACGTGGTTTTTCTTGCCCAACAGATCTCTCCCCACAGCCATTCCTATACGCGCGGCAAAAAAACGAGAAATAAAAACATCTTCGCACATGAAAAAAAACGATACCGACACTAACTACTATCATGTGTAACATATATATTTTTAGGTAACTGGCCTCTTTTTTTATTATGCTAACAAAATTGGGTCGCTGACCTCTTTTTTCTTATTATATATAATATACTTAGTGACCAAATTTGTAACTTATACATACTTAGTGACCTAGTTTTGTTACTATATACATACTTAATGACATAATTTTGTAATTAGTTACTCAATTTGTTACTATATACATACTTAGTGATCTGGTTTTTGTAATTGGCAGACATAATGACCCAAAATAAAAAAAATGGTATATTTAGTGACACATTTTTATAATTTTGCCCTTGATTGATAATGACAACGGGCGCAACAAATTAAAATCTGTCTGCAATATATATTTATTCTTTCTATGTATGAAATATAGAATATGTTCTTGACACACTAGCTAATTCAACTATAAAAACCAAGATGAATAAAACTAACAACCTGCGCACATGTATTGGTTGGAGATGACTTATTAACAAATAGGGTTTTTTGAAACTGAAAGAACAAATAGTAGTAGTGTGTTCTTTTCTTTCTTTCTTTCTTTCTTATTTACCTAAGCCAGCTGAGATGCTCGTCGAGCTGTGACCAGCTCCAAAGGCATCGTGAACACTTTCATCACGTTTAGGAAAACCAGAAAGACCAAAAGTCTGGCGAATAGTGTGCATCTTCGACCGCCTTCCCGTTAAGATCTTGTGCCCGTATGCCTACGAACGTAATTCTTTTTTTGTTTTCAATTTGGTTGATGAACGCAATATTTTATAATTCGTTGATGTAATACATGTGTTATGGGACTGTTTAATTCAAAATAATAATGTAACATATTACCTGGTGACCGACATCCCATATGATTCTATCGTCTGGTGAGCTGAAGACATGGTGAAGTGCAACGGTAAGCTCGGTGACGCCTAAGCTCGAACTCAGATGGCCTCCAGTTTTTGACACTGTGTATACTATGTCTTCCCTTAATTCATCAGCTAATCTCTCAAGTTCCTAAATACGTACGCACATGTTATTAATAACCAAGAACAAGGTTATGTATGACGATCGACATTGTAAAGAGCTAGCTAGGAATAATAATAACAGAAGTTTTTAAACAAACCTCAAGGGTAAGATTTTTCATGTGACTTGGATGCCCAATCTTATCCAAAGTAGGAGTTGATGGTTTCTTTCCACTGAACTTATGAGCCATCGCATTATTACTATTGTTATGCGATCCATTAGGAAATGATGCTGCTGCTCCGTTCTCAGTCTTCTTCACCACTAAATCATTCTTATCGTGAGTCGTGTCGCTTCCTTGATGAACAGCTGATATCCCCAGAAACTGAAAACGAAATAATAACAGTATAATTTATTTATAGATACTTAACGTTCGTGCATAGAGTTATATATGTGGCGTTGTGTAGAAATAAAATAGGCAACCTTTTGCCTTTGAGTATGCAAAATGGAAGAAGTACTTGAGGCGGAAAATGACGACGATAAACTGCATAGGTTATCATGAGAAGGCAGCGCTGAGAAGAAACTATTCCTTGTGATTCCACAAGAAGCCATTTATTGGGTAATGGAATCCTTTTGGAATTGCAGTTGGAAAGTTGCTGAGTGTTTAACAATGAAGAGAGAGGCTCGATGGTGGAACTTTTATAGCTGGGAAATAAAATACTTAGTTCCAACGAATTTGCAAGATTCTTTTATTTTTTATTTTTAATATGTGGACACGGACGACACGGTCCACGTTTATTTAATTTCAAACAATCTTCGTGGACGATCGGAACTGTAAGATGACGGTCGTGTCAGCAAAGATTGTTATGAATGCGAGAGAGATCATGTGTTTTGATTATGCCTTTCCTCGTGGTTAATTAAATATATTATAAATCATATCTACGTACTATTGGATCTATTTACTTCACCATTCTTCATGACAATATATACACTGACATTTATTATTTCTTTCTTTGTTTATATTTTTTTTCCTGAAAGACCTAAATATTTCCTTTTTGCTGAGTGGAGGGGAATTGCACGAGTAATTAATACTCGGATCACTCTAAGTTGTGCTAAAGAGTAAAGACGCTTTTTATGAATTTGGTGAAGTTTGATTACATTCTTTCTTAATATTTGCTGCTTTGTCGGACACCGTCAACGTGGCGCACGAGCTACGAATGGGGTAATATTTTAATGTATTTAGAAAGGACAGAGGCATCACACTAGATGGAGATTTTGCACTGCATGGTTGATGTTCGTTGCCAAATACTATATAATTGTTTATTCGTCAGATTGGCACTCGTGAAATGATTAGTTGGCAAAGAGATGAATAATAAATACATATTTATAAATAAATGAGAAAAGAGTTAAGATTTGGTCCACTGTGTATAGATAATCAAAACAAAAAATGATATGTTTAGTCAATAAAAATATTAAAAATGTCTCACAAGTAAGTAGGTCAAAATGAAACTTCAGCTGGAAATCACATTTTTCCCCTTACGAATGAAACCCGTAAAGTGAAATAAATACAATACGAAGATGAAAGATATTTTTACATTCGGATATAATCTAGGGCAAATTGATTCATTAAGAAAATCTAACAAAGAAAGATTTGGAAACATGAAAACCGTCCACCGATTTGATTAATTGATCCACTCGTAGGCATATTCCTATTTTATTAAGCCGTCAATTAAAATTGGTACGTCAATTTAACCAATCATATTCTATGCAAAAACTAAGGGGGTGTTTGTTTTGGGGTGATCCTCCGAAACATCACCGTGATCCTTTCGTCGCTTTATCACCATGTTTGTTTAGCCTAGGTGATGAGTCATCACCGTAATGACAGGTCACCTATGTGATGAAAATGGGGTGATATTCTACCTTCTGGATCACCCAAAAAAACTAGGTGATCTTACATCGCCGTGATGGGGTGATCTTTCAAATTTTTATTTGGACAACATTACCCCTTAATTTAGCATTCCTAATATATCCTTATTCATATTTTAAATTGTATGATTATATTATTTAAATCTCAAAATAATATAATAATAAATAATTATATTGAATAACTATACGAAAAACTTATAAGTAATTCTTAAAAAATTAAACTCGATATTAAAATAGTAATCATTATTATGTAAATATCACATATATATTTCATCACATAATTTATGTAATATTCGTAGAGTTAAATATGACATTTATGCAATATCACCCCACACATCACCGTGATTAGACAAACACAATATTCTAATATCACATTGATATGCAAAATGAAATATCACCCCAAAACAAACAAAGTAATGATATATCACCTTGATCCAGATCACAGTGATATTCATATTACGGTGATGTGAGAATCACAGTGATGTTGGATCACTGGAAACAAACACCCCCTAACAGTAAAAAATTATTAACACACGTTAATGTTGGGAATCCGCCAGGGTCCCCCAAGCCCACGTTCCTTGAAAGGTGGAATTTTAAAATTTCACGGGGTTTCCCGCCTATTTAAGATCGCCCAGTTACAAACACGAGAATGTAATGACACAAAGAGATAAGAGATCAGCCATGATACCTCGTTGAAACCTCTCGACGATGGCTAGCTTCGAACCCTTCGAATCCCCGAGAGAGTTTGAGAGAAAAAAGACTTTGAGTGATCAATAGTTGAAAGATGATTTTAATAATAAATTGTGTATTTTCGTGGCTCATTATGCTATCACTCCAAACTTTGAGTTTAGAGAGAGTTGAGAGAAAAAATACTTGTTCTTTGTGAGAAGTCTTTGTGAGTTTGAGTTTTAAGAAAATCAAACAAACACACACACATCTCTACACACTTTCCACTACTTCTCTAGCCATCCTTGAGTGGTCTTGCTCTGTGGCACGTCTTGGAAGGATCGTTCGGGAGATCCTTGCCGTCTCGGTTTTGACCGTTGCAGTGGAGCACGCTTTTAGCACCAGCGGTTTGACTGAGCGAAAAGCGTTCGAACATGGGTGTCGACAACCTCGAGTACCAATGTCTTCTGGATGGTTGGATTCGAGCCGAGTATCGCACCCAAGATGACCTGAACAACGACTCGCCCGGTGACGTTTTCGATGACACCACCGGCACGGAGACAAGCGGTGGCAACGGCGGCGGCGAGGATTAGAGACATTCGGGATCGGCGAGGCGTGGACTCCCCATCAACAAACACGCCCAAAAAAAGATAAGCCTGCATCTCTTATTTTATTTTTGATACAAATGATTGTTAAGTTCGCTAACTAATGAATCAGGTTCTTCAAGATTTGTATAAGCCAATTACGACAATGAAGCCTGAAAAAGATAATTATCCATCTAAATCTCAATCTCTCGCCGTATTAACTTTTTAATTTTAAATAACTGTAACGTTTATAACTAACGAATAAATTCTTATTTTTAGGTACTTCATGATTTGCACAAGCCGGTTACGAGACTAAGCCCGAATGATAAGTTAAATGTTCTCGTTAGTCAATATGACACTAAACGTCATGAAGTATGAATGAAGTGTGAACCGTTGATGAATCAAGATCTTTCGATCATTTATCACAAGCAATCAAAGATAGTAAATGTCCAATGATATCCACATATTCACCCATTCACCTCACTCGTTATTAAAAGTACCTTCACAGTCTCATTTACACCCACGATATTTTGTGATCGACGTAAAGGCTCTATCTCAATTCTATAAAAGGCTCTATCTCAATTCTATAAATAGACATGTTGTAAAAATCGGCATTGGCGGCCGCGCCTAGGCGCTAGGCGGAGGCCGCCGCGACGATATTCGTGTAGGCACTGGATCAGTATGTCAAACCGATTAAGCAGGCTAGGCGGCCGATTAATAGGGTTAGGCGGCTGAGTTCAATTTTTTTTTTTTGAATTTATTTTCTTTAAATAAATTAAAATAACATTGTTAATGATATTATTTCTTTAGATTAATTAATTTAATATAAATTTCCTTTGGTATAGTATCAAATAATAAAAAACGCGTATACCGTTTAATTTCCGCATAGAAACTAACTAGGCCCCGCCTGAAGCGTCTGGGCGCTAGGCCCTCTTTGAGCGCCGGCTGGACTAGCGCCTAGCGTACAATATTAATAAATAGAGGTGCTTTTTATAACAAAGACGATAAACTGAATGAAAGAACTCCTTGTTTTTACTCTTGTTTACTCTCGTAGATCGTTTCTTGCATAAGTTTTATAACAATTAACCAATCTCAACTTGCCGCTACTTTTTCATTTCGATAATTAATCCAATGAGCGTATACATTTCGTTTGTATATATTCTGTGGTTATTCCTTACTGTTTTAACTTCTATTGACAAAATATTACAGAGATTCTGCTTTAAACACTCACCATCTATATTAGATGGTTGATAACTTGTGTTTATTATGTTTAAAACGTAAAATGACACCGAACTATGTGTAAGAACACTTGACAGACAGATTCAGAGAAGAAAAGCAAAGACAACTACCACAACAGAAACTTAACGATAGACTAATGATCATTGGTGATCAATTACTAGCTAGCATCATCGAAAAACGCCAGAATTCGAGTTCGTAAGTGAAAATGTTCGGGATCCTACATGCCCTGATCAATGAGATAATCTGCCAACCTTTCAACAATCATATTGCACTGTCCAGGCGTCACAGGCTCATCGTACAACCCAAACACGAGTGCTTGGCCTGTCTTCTTTATAGTTATGCCGCCAGAACCCTTACAAGAAACACAAATTTGGGACATCTTAAATACAAATTTTTATTGCAATCTATCACAAGTTTTAGAATGCAAGAGCATAATTTTATATGGGCGGTGCGATCTCTACAAACGTACCTTTTTTCCACGAATCACGGCGCCAGGCTCTCCTTGAATTACCATGTACTTTGCCCCACCCAAGAATAACCCGGTTGGGGCCAAATGACCAGGCTCGTCGAAGTCAGTTAGTATTCCTTTGATCTCGTCAGGCTTGAACTGCATTTTTAAATAAATGGCTTCAACAGTAATAATGCAGATTGAAGAAAAAATCACTAATGACTTTCTGTTTATTAAAACAATTTAAATGATCTGATATCTTATTCTTATGGGAGACAGAATCGTGAACGATAAATAGAACCTGGGGAAACGTAGAGCTCTGAGCCCAGACAACACCGTCGTGGCCGAGGATTGCAGCAGCTGTAAGGTGGTGACTGGACTGACCCTCGATGTCGCACATCAAATGATCATCTACATATGTCTGCCACGACATTTTATGTTTATTATACCTCTTGATTGATGATATTCTTGCAAGATTTTTATTATTTCCCTCTGCAGAAAAGAAAAGAAAAAATAAGTTTCGATCAGAGAATGTTATAATGACATTGAGGTTGTTTTGGGACGAGTTATTTCAAGAACTGTTCAAAAGCGGACTACGCACGATCCACTCGGGACCGTTGGTGTAGACTTAGTTTGTGTCCTTTCACTTCCGCCTTTTGCTTCGGTGATTCTCAACCTTATTAATTTTATTTTATTTTTTTATTTAGTTTTAACTGAAAACTGATTATTTATTTAGCATCAAGAACGTTGGAAGATGTTTTATGGAAAATGTAATTTCAAACCGTCTTGTTTGACCAGTGAGTCGTTCAAAATAAATTATACATGTACTAGCACATGTTTAAGTGTCTTATATATGGCTAATTTATGTGAAGTAGCAATTTATTACAAAACAGGTATACTATTTATTAATTGTCAGAGCACTTAAAAACTGCATAATTTGGTCTAATTTGGCGTATCAATTACACCAAAATTTTAAGCCAATTGGGTAGTTACTTTTAAGACAGCTCATCATATATGAAAACCATCGTTTATTGCCCATGTTCTAATAAGCTGTCTCATAAATCAAAACTGCCGCATAAATATTAATGTAACTGCTCGCACCCACGTGTCGGGGGTGCACGTATACTAGTTTATATAAATCGTGAACTCGCATGATGAACATATGTATACAGATTGTTACTTATGCATTAACGGGTACAGTGGCGGAGCCACTTGGGCCAGTGGGGTGCATGGACCCCACTCGAATTTATATTTTCTTTATAATTTCTACGGAAAAATATAAAAAATCTATATAATTATCTACATAATTAATGTATAATATAAGGAAATGGACCCCATTAAAATAAATCATTTATAAATATAAAGAAAAATGAAATTCTAATACACAAATTGGACCCCACTGTCCGAACTCTCTAGCTCCGCCACTGAACGGGTACCCGATTGGGTATATGCTACCCGCTACCCGACTCCATATGCATGATCGGGTTTAAACCTGATACTCGACTTTTAACCCGATTTTAGCCGATCGGGGAAAAACTCGATCTGGTCGGGTCAGGTATCCGATACCCGAATCCGAAACCCACCCTAGTTATATGCATGGTTTATTGGTGACAGACCGGGGTTTCGGATTTCTATATGTGATAATTCAAAAAACTATGTGATTAGCTACCTATGTTGATACAACCTTGCTCTACCTGGATCTTCCCCCTTTTTGCGAATCCCCTGCCACTTACCAGGCCCCAATAACCGAGTGCCATGTTCATTAGATGCACTTTGGCTTACATATGATGTTTTACTATAATGAATATGAAAATAGTAGTTCTCATAATGAAAAGGGTGAAAACCATTCGCCGCCTCATTCCGTAAGTCAGTTGATATAACCATAGCTGGAAAAATTAATAGAAATAAGTACAATAACTAAACATGTTCACACGGTTACGATTCACGGTTATGAACCGCCGGTTTTACGGTTTGTAAATATCTCTAACCGTAACCAAACAGAGATAATCATAGTTTCGGTTACAGATTAACCGGAGAAGCCGGTTACAGTTAGGTTTGAACCGCCGGTTTACGGTTTCAATTCTTTTTCTTTTATTTTTTTAAGAAAATTATATTTTTAATAATGTTTGAAAATTTTTATTCCAACTTAGAAAATTCATAAAGAATTGCGTTAATGTTAGGATCTGTTTATGTGTTCGGGGGGGGGGGGGGGTGAATAAACACTTGATTGTCTAAGTACAGTTGTTCGGTTTTGAACTCGTTAAAGATCAATACCGGTGCTTGATAGACTCACTCAATACAACTTTCACATCTGTATTTTCTAAACTCCTAAACTCCTCTTAGACAGCTTTTTACATTCCGTCTCTTTCAACAACTTTTGAAGTCCGTGATCACTTACTCACTAACCATTCCGGTATATTGCAGTAATGACAACACCTATTCTTTCTCGCTTGATAACTCGTGAATGATTTGAAAGCTTGTGTTTAATCTGTCGTTAGTAGATATTGAAAGTTGATTCGTCTTCAGCTTGCATCCCTCCTATTTATAGTATCTGTCGTTCGGTTTCATCCTGCGCTGGCGCTCTGCTGGTCTTTTTCGGTTTCACCTTTTATTAACCAGTATTTTATCATATATCTCAAGTTAGATTCAATCACCAAAACTATTAATATAAATTATTAAATTCACTATTTCTAGCAATTTCTCGCTTTTTGGTGATTGACAAAACTTTAAAAGCAAAAAGTCCGTTTTATTATATCAAAAAAAATTTGATACAAGACTACCAATCTATAACAGCCTGCTATCTACAAACTCAGTCCTTAGTTTTGCTAGTTTCTCAATCTCCTTCGTCTTGTTGATCTCGTTATACGCTGCATGCTCTAGATCCACAAGCCTGACCAGTTCGGCTGTCTGCTCCTTAATTAAGGTGCATTAAGGTGCAGGCAATGTGTGTAGCGTACTGGGCTCATAAAGTGTCTCGATCGGTCCAGTTTCAGATACCCTTGTTGCTATGGGTCTGAGCAACTAATTGTCCAGTATTAGAATCTGTTCGGCTCTTGCACTCTGTGCGTCCTGATGGCTTATGCTTATTTGTGTGAGAAATGGAGATTGAGAATGAAGCTGCTGGTTGATTGGCATGTCTTGTTGTTGATTGCCCTTGCCTTTTGCTTCCGCCGCTACTTTGCGATGTGTCTGTTTAACCAGGGACAATTCTTTGTCACTGGAGATAACATTTGTTGGGATCGAGGTTTGCAGTTGTGGTGGAAAAACACGCATTGTCCATGGTGGTGGCAGTGGCGCTGTTTGACCGGACTCTTGTTCCGGTTGGGATCCGGTCCCAGTTTCTGGTGCGATCTCCGATTTTGATTCTTGAACATGGATCTGAGACGGTTGATGCACCTGGCTGGTTGATGGTTGCCCATTTGTGGAGGTTCTGTATCTAGTTATTCTGGAGTCGTTTCCATTACTGGGACTAATTCTTTAAAAGTGAGGAGCATCATTTGCTCCGTTTGAGATGTCTCCACGACCTTGACCGGTATGTGTGCTTCTATCTCATGGGCGTCGACCGTAACTTCTGCCTCGGTCTCAGGGCCTTGATCGGACATTCTGCCTCGATCTCATTGGCCTCAACTGGAATTTCTGCATCAGCTTCATTGGCCCTGGTCTAAATTGGTATCAACGCCAATTTAGTGGACAGTTCACTGAGTGTTGCACTTGAAGGGGCTTCAGTCTTGATGGCCTCAATCGAGGACGGAGCAGCTCCCGGTATTGACTTGTATGAGTCAAGGCTTGGGACCGGTCTTGAATTTAAGAGTTGGGCTGAGGTAGTGACCTGTCCCACTTGGGTGGTTTCATTTAGGGAAGTCGAGAACCAGTGCACCATGCTTAGTTTATGCAATTCAAGTTTTTCTATGACGTCCATGTTCTGATAAGTGCTCTTTGACATGGGTTGGAAGTTATGCCTCATCTTCTTAATGTAGACCTGTAGCTCGTTCATCTTAAGGAGCAGACTGTAGATTTATCTGGACTGGAGAAGTTCCTTGATAGATTGAAGGCCTAAGTGCTTTATGAGAGGACCTTCAGTCTTTTTGGCCTTATTCATCTGGTCTTATGACACCTTGCGACTGTATGGTGTGTACCAGACTGCAATCCAATTATCGAACTCCTGGAGTAGGGTTGCAATTTTCTCCTCAATTTGCTTACCGATAAGACTCCAGGCAATCTCTTCGATGCTCTGAGAATGTTGAGGGACCGTAGCCTTCCCTTTGTCTTTGTATGTGGGAGCTGACTGGATGGCTTTCGGTTCGTTTACGACCACGCCGCTCTATCCCTTTGACTCAGCTTCAACCCTCGGACCGGTCGGTGATGATCGGGACTTCAAGGGTTGTTGTACTTTAGTCTAAGAAGTCTTAGGTTTGATAAATGCGACTATGACTTCAGCCTCAGTAGAGGTTAGTGGTTCAATTACCAGTAATACAGGTTGCACAGATGATGCGACCAGACCGATTTTAGTGGCTGCCTTTGTTCTTTTCTTTTTTGCGTCGCCACTCCGTCCGCACTTGTGTATGGTCATTTGTCTGTTTGGCTCGGTGTCGCCACCCGCGTCTGTTTGGGACGGGCCGAGGGGCATGCTCCTGTTCCATGTGTTCAAGAGTCACATGATGCACACATTTTAGGCCGCCATTCATATTCAGACCGACATTCCCGTAGTCAAAGACCGAAGAAAACAATGAATATCGTAGATTTAGTTTAATAGTTAGTTTGTGGTAGGTTCTTTAGTTCTTCGTGCCTAAGATCGTGCATCTTGTTTTCTGTTGGTTTTCTCTTTAAGTTTGATTGTTTTATGCACCGTGTGAGCCTTCATTTCTCTTCCGTGTTAGATATTATCGGAAAGGCCTCTTGGCTATTTAACCCGCGTACTTTTTTTATAGTCTCGTGATAGCTAAACATCTTTCCTTTCTAAAAATGAAGAGAATCGTTAGAATCGTCGGACAACGTTTGCTATTAAAGGACGCCTACGTATCGTCTCGTCGGTGTTATTCGACGGCGGCGGAGAAACCAGCAATCTCCGTGACGCGGCAGCCCAGTCGAGTAACATTTCTCCTTGATAGAGTGTTCAGAGCACGCGCAGATGGGAACGTGTCGGAGCTCCTCAACGAGTGGACGAGCCAAGGCAGAATCTTCAAGCGGTGCGACGCCCTGGTACTCGTTAACCATCTCCGCAGTCGCAAAGATTACGATTCTGCTCTTCAGGTTTTTCACTTTCGAAACCCTTGTTTGCTGTTGGGGTTGAATTGATTTTTCTGGTATAGTCATTGAGCCTCTGCTGATAAAATTGGGATGTGATCGTAGAATTTAAAATCATTTGGGTTGAGTAAAGAAAGGATAAAATCTTTGCCATGAGTATATTCTGTTGATATGTGTATGAACTGAACTTGAAGGAATTTCGAAAATGATGAGACGACTTATACTAGATTGTAATTTTCATTACTGTTTTAGTCTCCTCAATAGGTCCCCACACTTTCCCTGTTGCCAGACTGTTCTTAATTTCTATATCAGGTGTATGATTGGATGCGAAGCCAAGAGTTTGATATCACCAATGGTGATCAAGCCATTATCATTGACCTCCTTTGCAAGGCTAAAGGCATGGCATCTGCAGAAAGTTACTTCAACAGCCTATGTGATTCAGAGAAAACTACAAAAACATACGGATCACTTCTCAGCTGTTATTGCAGGGTGAGAGATTTAGACAAGGCTTTATACATGTTCGAAGAGATGAAGAAACGGAACTACAAAACCACTCTAAATTACAACAACATGTTGTCCTTGTTCTATTCAGCTGCATTGCCTGAAAGAGCTGTCTCTTTGGTTCAGGAAATGGAGAGCAGCAGTGTTGTGCCGGACGGTTATACTTACAACATGTTGATTAACTGTTATGCCGCGGTGAAAAATTTCGATGCCATCGAAGCTGCTCTTGAGAAAATGAAAAGGAATTACGTGGGCCATACTCTGTTTACTTATGGAAATCTAGCCACTATATATTTCAATTCAGGATCTGTGGGGAAAGCTAGAGCTTTTCTCAGAAAAATGGAGGAATCAAGAGGTAGCAGTAAGAAAGAACTTTTCGAATCAAGTCGAACCCTTTTCAAGTTATACTCAGAGATGAATGATGAACCCGGCGTTGTTCGCACTTGGGAGTCTTTCAAGTCAGCTTTCCCCAAGACAAGCAACACGGGTTATCTCATGATGCTTTTGGCATTGTCTAAACTTGGTAATGGGAAAGAACTCGAGAAGATATACAATGAATGGGAAGAAAGGTGCTCGGTTTTCGATTTTAGGTTACCCAATGTGCTGTTAGAATATTACATTAGCAGGGAGATGATTGAAGAAGCAACGTCGCTGTACGAAAAACTTGTCAAGAGAGACGAAGAGCCTAATTTAAGGTCTCTCAACTCGTTCTCAGTGCTGTGCATCAAAAGCGGTCAGATCGATTTGGCACTGGAATATTTAGTGACTGGTTTGGATAAAGATGGACAAGGCGACCATCGCTGGTTCCCCACGACGGAAGCGGTTAATGCATTCGTCAATTATTTTCAAAACAGTGGTGATCGGGAAAGCGCCGAGAAGTTCAACGACCTTGTGAAGAGGATGCGCCATGTTGGTCTTGATCTTTAAGAACTGTCAAGTTAGTTGCGCCGTGGAAGCATCTGAAGTTCGTCTCTGAGTTCATTAGGCAGATGCATTAATGAAGACTGAATTGTTTCTCCCCTTTTCTTTCTGTCATTTGTCAACTAACACCAAACACTATTTCATCTAAGTTCCATATTATATGCCCCAAAAATCTATATAAATTTGCCTAACGATATTATATGCAACTTTGTCTCGACTCGATCAAACTCGGCAATATACATTCAACTTTCTTTAAGACAAAAAAAAAAAGCACTAGCACGCTATGTGCAACGTATGAGAAGCACGAATGTAAAATCAACGAGGAAGCGAAGAAAATGTAGATGTTTTCGGCTTAATGACATATGAGAGGGTTATATCTGCAGGGGCAGAATCTGAAATTGCTGCATCTTTTTCTTGAAACGATACTTCGAACATCAAAGGTTGATACAGACAAACCTCATCTTCCTTGCAGTAGTATATCTGATGCCAATGTATTGTGGATCAATAGAAAATCATAAATCAAAGCTCAGCTTCAAATAATGTTAAGAAGGATGTTTACCTTGCAGTAAACTCGAGTTTTGATAAGTGAAGGAGACGACTCTTTGAATTGTATAACAGCAGTTCCTTCAGTGCTAATATTACCCTCCAAAGGGTTAATAGCCAAAGATGCATTTTCAGGTTCGCATTCTACAGTGAACTTACTCTGAGCTTCCTGAAATCAAATTCAGATTTTCAAAGAGAGAAGAGAGAAGAGAGAAGAGAGAAGAGAGAGAGAGAGGGAGGGAGGGAACCTTTGACAAATGATAACCTTCGGGGACAGATATGTCCAAACACAGTTTCCCCTCGTTGGACGAACCGCCATTGACAGCTATAGTCTCAGTACCCGCCGACGATCGCCTTCGAAGACGCCTCATTGATTTCGATCTCACCATTGGAGGTTGAACATCCTTCAACTCTAATGTCTGAAGGGTAGGCGGTTTTGCAGTTAGGTCCAAGATTCTGATTATGCTGTTGTTCGTATCAGCCACAAACAACTTCCCTGATGATTTATTTTCAATCCAAAACAAGTTATGATCAGGCCTACGAAGGCCTATTTGCAACTTAAAAGAAACACCGTTTAGGTCACAGAGATATTATTACCATTCCCAGCGTCCACAAGTCCCGACGGCTCCGAAAGCTGCAAGAAGATATCGATATTAACTTCAGTTCCTTCTCGAATAATTTGTTAAATGTTGACAAGGAAAAAAAAATAAGGTGCCTTAAATACATTTTCATACCTGGGCTTGCAAAGCTGGTCCATCCCCGAATCCAGCTTTTCCAGTACCTGCTATTGTAGTAACTCTTTTACTAGCTAAATCAAGACTCTTTATCTGAAAATTTCATTGAATAACAACTCAACATTATTTCAATATTATTTAAATGTCACTTGTGTTCAAATCCTAACAGAGGAATGAGCTTACCTTGTGATTGTAAGAATCTGCGATATAAAGTTGATTGGTATTTCCGCAAATTACACCCAACGGATGCTGAAGACGGACTTCAGAACCGACACCATCGCGATCGCCAAACTGCAATGTAACCGACACCATTAAATTTGTGAGACGAGACTATGATGATAACTATCTAAAATGTATGCTTTTTTCTCTTTGAAATGTAATATTAAACAAATACCTTAAACAAATTTTCGGCAATATATGGATCCCCACCGACAAGTAATCTCGATCCTCCAGTTCTCAGGTCAACTGCTCGTATAGAGCTACTCTCGCTATCAGCAATATAAGCTTCCTTAAGATCTATGAAATAATAGAAGACACAATTAGATAAAATAACAATGCATAAGTTCATTTGAGTAAGTTTACCAGGAGACAATGAGATTCCAGAAGGTTGAGCGAATGATGTGCTTTCCGAACTATTAAAAATAAATATGGTATTTAACTAACACTATTTCATGTAGATTGAAAAAGGAATGACAACGAAAGGCCATAGCTGCCAATACCTTACGCCATTTAAGTTCCTTTCATAGCCATCGCCACTGAAAAGCTTCGTAGTTCCGTCGACTATATTGTGTTGCCATATCTGATGCTGACCAGCCATTGCTATGTACACAATGTCTCTTACAGGCTCGAAGCAGACATCCCATGGAGAATTTAAGAGCTGGAATTATAATATTACCAAAACATGTTCTTTTGTATCATAAAGTAGGTTTTCATGCAAACCACTATGTAGAAAATACGAAATCCCTTCTTCCTACGTAGGGAGGTGTAGAACCATCAATATTTCAAACTAACATCAGACAATACATTTTATATAACTAACTAATATATATCTTATTGTTGCGTGTTTCCATTCCATGAAAGTGAAACTTGCCTGAGAGATTCCCGATCCTCCTCCTCTGTAGTCTGAACCTTTAGTTCCATTTCCAGCGAGTGTTCCAACGGTTTCATTGATAAAATCAACTACCCTACATTTTTCAGCGAAAAGTTACACACATGTATACTAAGCCACAATGCAATAGAAAAACGTTAAAAAATCCTCAAGCAAGATCACTTTGGGTAACTAGCTTCCTAGCTAAAAATAAATACTCCATCAGCTTAACATATATAGTATAGTTACTACACACTTAACCTCACTTGTGCAATCACAGAATAATCAAGAACGGAAAATTGAAACAGCATTTTATACTTCTTACCTGAGAGCATGATTTTCGGTGTCAGCTACGTACAGCAGGTTTCTCTTCGGGTTGTATGCAAGACCCTGACAGGAAAAAAGTAAAAAAGAAAAAAAATGTTTGGTTGTTTATTCGATCAAATGAATGAATGGTAGGTAGTACTAGAAAATAGCATCAAAGAGTGACTTACTTGTGGGCGATTGAACATAGCATCATCAAAATTACCATCACGAAAACCCTGTTCTCCAGTGCTCCCAATATGGCTTAGGAAATTGCCGCCGAGGTCGGTAACCACCTAAGACAATGATTAGTGAACAAAGCATTGTTTAAGCTTTTTCTTACATACATGCAATGCCAACAAGCTTTTGATATGACGCGTACAGAAAAGCTTCTTCGTGTGGAAATAGATTGATAAAGTGATTTATATCGCTAAACTGGTGATTAATTTTAGTACGTGGAAATTACAGAAAATGTAATGAGGACTTACGATTCGATTGTGGTTACTGTCTGAGATGAAGAGTCGGTTGTTTAGAATATCAACTTCCAGCTTACCAGGAAACTTCAGAGGAGATGTTAACAGTCGAGGATCATTGTCTTTCTCCAACTTCAAGGGAATAGGTTCACTATTATCCAATAGTTTCTTCCCACTGTAATACATTAATGCTGCCTCTACAAGATCATCAAGATCCTTGCAAAAGAAAATTAGAAAATCTTTGACCACAGACCAAACGTACAATAAGAAAATAGAAGGACGCAAATGCAAATACATAGAAAAATTAGAATTTATCAAGGACATAAGAAAAAGATGCTACCTTTCGGCGACCTTCACCGGCGAGTTGTGCTATAAGCTTGCCATTAGGTCCAACAACTGCAAATGTGGGCCATGAATTAACACCTAACTCTCTCCATAAATACATATCCCCATCGTTCACAACCTAGTTTTTAGTTGAAGAAAGCAAAATTTATTCAAACGAGGACTTTGAACAAGGCAAGAGCTCGAGCTGATTAAGAAGATAAAGATGGACTTCTTCTTACGGGATGGTTGATTTTATACCGCAAAACCGCACTACGTATTGCATCTAAGTCTTTCTCATTATCAAATTTTGCAGAGTGAACTCCTATAACAACGAACTGCAATGAAAAACTGCAATTAAATATTAGGAGAAAATTTAAGAACAAATTCATGGGGAAAGAAAAAAGGATATGTAGTGTGTATAACCGGCATATCTTTGTATTTCTTTTCGAGGAACTCCAGATCAGGTAGCACATGCATACAATTTATACAGCAATAGGTCCAGAAATCCAAAAGAACAACTTTTCCTTTCAAGTCCTGTCCATTTTCAAAATATGTCAGGAAATTTGCATCATATGTTCAAAATTTCATTACAGAGCATATCAAACGCGTACAAAAATATGAATAAAAATCATTATTTTTCCAGACAACAAAAAATCACCATTAGATTTTAACAAATGCAAAAGTTGACTTGGAATTATGTAGTCTCCACCAACATAATTCATTTAGGAACTATATCTGACCATATGATATAGGTGAATGATAAGTAATAATAGGGAAGAGAAAAAACCAAGAAAGAAGAAAACCAAAGCATGGTAATTTATATATATATATATATATATACACACACACACAATTCATACCCCTAAGCCAAAATATAATATTTTTTAAGAAAAGGAAGAATATTAGTAAAATTTACCCGGCCTAACCGAAGAGGAGGAGCATTTAACCAATCCAGTTTAGAAGGGAATTCTGGCACAGTAGTTGCAGATCCCCTACCATCATAAAAAATAACAAGCATCATTAAATGTAGGAAAAACATATTACCAGAGAGATAATAAATGAGTAATGATATAATTTTCAAGTGAAACTTGTAAGAGACAAAAACCAAAGGAGAAAAGAGATTAACTAAGTACCTCTCCTCCAACTCGGCTATGTAGTTCACAAATCGAGTGATGCGGTCATCAGATTCTTCTACAAAGGAGAGAATAAATAGAACTTTTTATTTAGTTATTTATATATTTTCCAATACTAATGTCAACGGTTTTCGATTGGCGCACCTACACATCGCCACTTGAGAGATACAAACAACATTTGAAGCCATGGCAAGAGTATATAGAGCGAATGTGAGTGAGAGAGAGAGAGTGAAGATCTCACTATTAAAAATAGAGGTCATGTAATGTCTAAAGAATCCAACTTGCATGATATGGACAAACCTTCTTTGGAACCAAATGTAGGATTGCTAGTCCCGAAAATCAAATTCCACATGGCTTTCGGAGATGCATATTGCATAGCCTGCAAAAATGAGATAGGTCATTTATTAATTTACATGAAGCAACAATGTGGCTAAGCAAAGTTTGCATATTAACCTTCCTGTTTGAAATAGCAAAGGCAAAACACGAAATGGCAACTCCTAAACTTCCATATCTCAAAATGTCTCGACGAGAACTCTGCAATCTGTAAATAAATCATCTCTGCAATTCTATGGAGAAATGGGAACCTCACATCCTTTGGTGATTAACGATTAAGATGCAGCTCGAACAATAATCAATGTTGGCAAACAAAATGAAAAATCTCAACTAATCCATTCATTTGAGAGTCTTTAGAATTACCTTTGCAAAAGAACACCTCAAAGCCTTATTAAAAACACATGAAACATTTAGAGAAGAACAAACCAATTGAAACATGCCACTAAATTGGATTTTGGGGCATGAAAAGAACCATCAAACGAGAATCATCCCTTACCCTCCAAAGGAGAAGAATGAGTCTTCCACGGAATGTTTATCCTGAGATATGGTAGCTTCTCTACTGTATATATTGGGAGGACTTTCCATAGGAGTGTTAATAGAGTCAGGAAGCTGCTTCTGTGCATCTGCAATGTTTTTATTTTCTTGCCATTAGCTACTACTTCGTACCACAACTCTTCAACCCCAGGCTGGAAAATAATTTCGCAATAAATTTATCACAATGACTCTTTATAGAATGCCAATCAATCCATTACAAGAAACATCTTCTTTATCATGTCTTACACACGAATTTGATTAGTGCACTATACACTTCAGGCGAAATTGATTTGAAAAGATATACTTTCAACAACTACATACTATTTGCTTCATGTCCGCCACTGAGAATGTCGACAATAGATATATCTCCTATGTCCTTTCTGATGAGTGATGGACCGGATTCGTTTAAAGTATCTTCCGATAATGTGGTGGTCACAGCTATGCATCTGTAAGTCAAATCAACAAGGCATATATGATAGGTTACTACATTGAGACAGAAGAGAAATTCAGCGTTTGCTTTATCCATAATACTTGAGTTAAGAGACAGGACAGGAACTAACATAACAACATCGAAAAGAGAACAGATCTAGACGAGAAAATGAAATATCCATAACTCGCTGTACAGAAATATAAATATATATGATGAAACATAAATATGGTTTACAAGAATGTTTTATCTAAGAAACTACCTCATCTTAGCTGCTTGAGCAGCTTGTAATCCAGCTAATGCATCTTCAATCACAAGACACTGTGTAGAAGGAATCATCAGGATTAAATCTAAGTGGCCTTAACCATTAAAGAACAGAATTTCTCGCGAAATGTCAAGATTTCGTGAGCTTGTGAAGATAAACGATGAGAAATTCATAAACTCAGTGCCTACAACAGAGTAGAAAAAATTTTAGAATGTTCTCTGTAAAACTTTACCTCACTTGGAGGAACATCCAAGATTTTCGATGCAGCTAAGAAGATATCGGGAGCAGGTTTCAAGCTTTCAAACGCATCAGCAGATACAATGGCATCGAACCTGTAAAGAAAATAGAAAAACGAATCCTTGCGAAATTTAAAGAATATAATGACATTCCATCCTCACAAGGCCAAAAAGACCAACTGCAAATCGAGGAGTTTTACGAAACTTACATTGAGAGTTGAAAACCAGCCGCTGCTAAATTGGCATCAACCTTAATACGGTCAGCACTAGACGCAACAGCAACTTTGAGGCCTTTTCTTTTACACTGCCATTAATCAGAGTGAAGATTCGGCAGAAACATACGAATTTCGAAAGACAAACTCAATAACTGCTTTGCTGGAAAATATACCTCCATTACTAGTTCATATGCACCCGGGAAACCTATACCAGCATCAGGCTTCGCATACTACACAAAGAAGTATAAATCATTTCAAGATTTGAACAATTTAAGACATATAGAACATAATCTTGCAATGTGATATTCAGTAACCTTATCCAAATATATCTCGAAAAATCTCTTTTTCGCTGCTTCTGGATTAAATCCTTTCACGCTTTTAACTGACGCAACTCCTCCCAGAAAGTTTGCTTCACCTGGGCAAAGCATATATGGAACGAGAAAATGATCTCATCAATTCTTACATAGATTAGCATCAGCACAAGAAGCGAACTAAGACTGATAACTGAAATCAAATAAGCATACAAGCACAGATTTTCAGCACGATCATATACCGAAAAGAAAACCTTACTTAACCAAAACAGCCCGCATTGAACCCAATAAACAAAACGAAATTAGGACAACATCGCAGCAAATAAAGACCTGTGCCCATGAATGGAAAGAAATCTTCAACAGTGACGTCAACTCCCATCTCCTTAAAAACATCTACAGCAGCCAATCTCGAGAGCTCCTCGCTGTTGCACAAAACTCCATCCATGTCAAACAACACGGCCGACACTTTACCCCATTCCTTCTTAGTCTCGATGACGCTGCTCTGGTCTTCCAGTTTCACACAAGCGCTGATCGCCATTCTCTTTTTTATCCCGCTAACTAAAAACCTTTCGCCTTTGGACCGAAACGATTGATTCACGAGAAATCGTGATCCTCGGTTAGAGAAAAAGAGATTTTTAAAGTGGGTTTTCGAGTAATGGCACTTTGGGAAAGGAAGGAGCTGCCTCGACGCCATGTTTCAGGAGCCGTGACGCTTGTTTTATTTGTGCTAATGGCTGTGGCGGTACGAGAAGTGCACTTTGGGTTGTGTACTGCGCGAAACTCCAGAAAGTGCATGTTTTTATTTCTTTTATTTATTTTTTCTATTTTATCTGGTTGAGGATAATCAATTATCCAAAGCTGGTGACGATTATTTTATTTCTAGCCACGTAACAGCCAACGGAAAACGAGTGATCATCCATAGATCAAAATAAAATGCCTTCATTTTGAATTGAGGCAGCATAAAAAACGGTTCTCTTGTTTGAATAGAACGTGTGACAAATGAGAACTATTCTGTGTTGAACGGTGGGAGCGTATGATGCACCAGAGCTCGTGTGGAACGATAATTAGGCAGACTAAAAAGAGATTAAGGAAATAATTGAGCTTATGATAATTATTAAGGGAACTTAAAAAAAGATGTGTTTCTAGGAAAACTATAAAATTAGATTGTAAAGTACGCCATCTGGCAGCTCTCGAGGAGAAAAGGATAGACGATTGATGCGGAACAAGTTTTTGGTATAGTCTTATTTTCAGGGAATTAATATATATGGGGAGCTAACATCTCTGTTAGGAAGTATTTTGGGACCTGTTATACACAGCAGGTCCTGAGGAAACGTCAGGAGGAAGAAGCCACACTGAAGGGTCTGAAGCCTGAAAAGACATCCTGACTGACAGCGCAGGAAAAGCTGCCAGGCGTCTGCTGTTTCTGACAGCGCAGAGCCAGTCCTTCGTAAGCCACCCACTGTTCCTGACGGTACTGGAAAAATTGCTCCAGACAGTACTAAAAGATGTTTTAGACTGTCTGATGTCCCTGACATGACGGAATACGTCCTATCTCCGTGAAATAAGGAGCTAAACTTGAATCTTGGGCAGAATCGTGGCTATAAAAGGGGGACTTCATGCATTTTATAAGGCCAATCACAATCACGTTTTAACACCTTAAACACCTAACAAAACTCTTCCTCTCTATGTGAAAAGTGTCTTTACCTATTTTCTCATGGGTTCTCGAGAGAAAACGTGAGATATGAGTAGTTTGAGTGTGTAAATCATTGAAGTATAGTGAAAAGCCTGTGGATATAGGATCTGCAAAGATCCGAACCACGTAATCCTCGTGTCATTCTTTTATGTCCCGTACAGGTCCCATACAAACAAGCCCACTCTCACAACTAGCTCAGCTTCGATCACGGACCTACACGAACCTCAAAACAATTACACACCTCGCATTCTTTCTTTTACGTCCCTGTCACGTCCCGTTCAAGCTAGCTCACACGCAGTCTCACAACTAGCTCCGCTTCGATCGAAGACTTTGCATTTTCCCATCCCGAATATGCATAGGACATATATCTCGGTTACTAACGAGCCAGTGAATCCCTCACGACTGTCTAAGTCGGATGATGCCCTTCCTTGGCAAGACCGCATGTCGGCGCCGATCCATGTTCGTCTCCGAACAAGACGGGCCTAGCAAACTAGTGAAAAATCAAGACCCCGAAGTCACTACTATAGTCATCGATCGATCATTGACGCTACCTAGAGTAACAATAAGGACCATGTGATCATCGATTGCGAGTCGTGAAGTAGAAGTTAATTCCCTGATTCAGCTTATACCAATGTTACGACCTCCCGCTTCCCAAGCGAATGGTTAGCACAACCATATAAGAGTCATCATCAAATAATTCGTGATCGACATTCAGTCACCCTACTGAGGTCTAGGACTTATAGACTATATTAATATCGGAGGATAAAAGCTCACCGGTTCCCTCTCTCTCATCCCATGAGAATCGGTGACTAAACTCGCGATATATGAGATAGGTAAGACTGGATAGGTAAATAAATAATATGCCTATTATAGGAATAACTAAATTTCCATAAATACGTATTTGCATACAAAATTTATATACAAGGCAAATAATACATCGATTGTTAAATGCAACCCTATTCATTACATCCTCGAATGGCATTACGAGGGCACATTCCTAACAAATATACCCCAACCACAGAGGTGACCACTACAAGCCTCACAACCACCAACCCATAGACCATGCCATCACCGAGCTTCACGACATACTAGTTGGAAGTCTCTACGAGCTCGAACAGCGAACCGCAGAAAAAGAAAAACTATATAAGAGGCTGATCGAGCGCGCCGACACGCCCCCACAAACAACCTGCCGTGAAGAGAGCTCCCGCCCCAAAAGACGTCAGGCGACCTAAGGTGGAGAAAAAGCGGCAGAAGATCCCATCCGCGGTCGCGGTCACAATCGCGAACGAGGACGCAGAAAAATCCGAAGTCATGAAGCTGATACCTCATCAACCAACCCGCCACCACAACATCCGGAGCTAGACAAGCTCTGTCAGGGCCGACCCAGACAGCTTCCCTTGATAGAGACGAGGTCCCGCGCAGACTTCCGTCCAATCAGTCCAAACAACCACAACCCCTCGTTCCAACGATCTTCTATTCTACATCGACAAGTACATCCTACAAGAGGAACGGCGAAGGAGAACTGAGACAGAAGAAGAGTCTCGCGCAAGGAATGAAGCCGTCAGAGGATTCTTAAAAGCAACAACGTCAGACTTCCGTTTCATTGAGCCAGAGGAAGAGGAGCTAGGAGAAAACCCTGAAGCAGACCTTCCAGAGCTGCCAGATCTCCATCAACATCAAGTGCCCGAGCAAGCGTCGCTAGTTTACAGGTGGATAGAGACTCCTTGGGACAACAAGAAGAGCAAGGCACCCTATCTTGAAGATTGCTATCCTAGGATCTGGCGTAAGGAGGAAGAAAGGGAGTCGATGAGCTGAAACTTCGAGGTCTTGAACACTTAAAAGGGAAGCGCAAGGGTCTTCATCATCTGATTATGCTCTAACTCGTCGAACAGAGGTGGAAGGACTACAGAGCAATACAAAAGATACCTTAGAGCTCAACAGCTCATCCATGATATCTTAGACATAGAGCGCGATGGAAAGATATGTAGGCCCTGTCTATGTGATCGAGAGGTACAATAGGACCATCGTAAGACTTACAGAAGCCGATTTATCCTATCTTCCATTGGGTAAAGTTATTAAACTTTTCGGCATGTATCGCAAGTTCGTCCTCAACACTAAAGATTAAAGAGAAGGATTCAAGGCGATCAAGCAATACATGCTGAGGCAAATTCAGTTCTACGCTGCTCATGACCTTCAAATGGCTCTGGAAAAGCAATATGAGGAAAGTCAATCTGACTCAGCCTCGAAATAGCAACAAAGACCTAGTTAATTATAGCGAGGATTTCATCTTCATACAACCAGAGCTTGCGGTCACTTACCTTCAATGAAAGAGCAATCTGGTGCAAGCACTCATATTATCAGAAACTGTCAAGTTCTCTAATGGAACAGTGAAGATAATCCAAAACTGACTCAGATCAAGACTGGAGACGCTTCCTGCTGATACGATACTTGAAGACACAGAAGTCGAAGAACGACCTCTTATAAATCAAATCATCGGAGCAATCCGAGAGCAACTTATTCTCATAAACGACGTAATACATTTAGAGATCGCTCTAGGATTCAGGAAGTCGTACTTCGCTCATAGGGAACCTCCACCTCTTCCTCGCTCGAAGAAGAAGAAAAAGAAATGACGACTTAGACAATAGGCTTCATTGTATTTTGGACACTAAGGGGAAGATCGTTAGGAATGTTTTGAAGTGTCCAAAACAATTTATTCTAAGTCTTGTAATTTCTTTTATTTTGTACGTGTGGTTTATCACTTGTAATGGGCTTGGTAGAAGCCCGATAGGTTTTATACCTAATTTAAAGGTGTAAAACCTTAAACCCTATCACGAGTATACTGGAATCATTCACTAGAAGCAAAAGCCGTCGTGTGAGGGGCGTGCGTCATCGGTAACGTTGTCCGCCCTTTGACAGTATTTCGTGGCATTTCGGGAATTCAACTGAGGAAAAGATTCCAACTAAGATGATCGATTGATCCAATGCTATGCATATTATCCAAACGGTTGCAAAAAAGCTTAGAAAACGCATAATTGAGATTTTCTTCTCTCACATTATTTTCTGATCTTTTTCATATTCTTTCAGGAAGTTTATTGCGTCCGTATTTTAAGGAAGTTTAGTGTTCGTACGTTTCAACTCTCTTCTACAGGCCCTTTCATTATTGCCCTTTTCAAAAGTAAGAAAAAAAATGGGCAGGCTTTGTAGTGCTGCTACAAGATGATCATATCTCTCAATGGGAGGACAGTGCCACAATTGTTATTGCTTTCATGTCGAGCGAATGAAGATGTTCTATGTAGAGTAACAATGGGTACACAACAGATACATCTTCAACCAACAAATAACAATTCTAATCATTCTGTAAAAGGACGAATAGGCACGGAAACGAAGAAAGGTCAACTGGATCCAGCCGAGAAATCAGCAGAAAATCCACTCCCGTAAGACATAGAACCTCCTCCTCCTGTTGTTCGTGAACTGCTAACCGCACCAGCTTTCCGCAACTGCATTTGACGTATCTTGAAAGCGTCTTTAGGCAGTGGCTGGCTTTGCGTGGTAGAAGTGTCGTCGTCGTCTTGCTCTGTCGAAAAACCATTATACTGATTAAATCTTTTGAAGCGTCGAGCAAGTGGGATTTCAGAAAACAACAAAATCAAACAACAGAATAGTTGGTTCTCACTGCTATCAGAATCTTTCCTTTTCCTAGCTTGTGCTCGTCTTTTCGGTACGCCCGCGTCGCTGGTGCTTTGTGCAGCACCAGGCCTGCGTTTCGCACTGATGTTGCTTTGCAAGCACACCGATATCACAAAGTCAACGTCCGGGGACGGACCTGCTGATTGAAATAATGTTAACAACAACAATAAAAGCTTACTCGCTGGAAAAATAAGCCAAGTTTCATATATATATATACACAAACACACACACAAACACACATAAATCGGTTGTTTAAAGTGAACTCTTCATCGAGAGAGATTTTAATAATAGAGATACTACATGTATAAAATACATACCTTGAACTGCTGGTAAACTAGCAACGAAAGCTGACAGCGCTGGCGGTAAACCCTTTGTCAGATCATTTATTGAGGAAGTGCCTACACCATTTTTAACGCCTGAAAGCCCCGTGGAAGCTACACCTACTGTCATAGAGCGTCGTAAAATTGTTAAACCACCAAGTGTTCGATAATTAAGAGCGTACGCTTCAACATAGATATCTTGAAGATACATGACAGGTGGCACTGCGTTTGTGTACCCTATAAAAGTAAGAAACGTAACCTGGCTTTAAGTTCGGCGCATCGACCACCATTTCCGATGCATCTGGACGAACAATCTTATTCGGAGCCCGCGAAGTACTCTGGTCTGCATTTATAATGGGAAAAATAGAACCGTCATTATGTCAAGGGTTGTGGAAATATAGTGTAAGAATATCATGAATCAGTAATTCTTCTTTTACCCGCAGGGCTAGTTTCAACAGGCAAGACTGGATTCTCGATCTTGTTGACATGTTTGGAGAGCCGCTGCAAGAGAAAGGAGAGTATTGCGATGAAATAAAAACGAAATACTAATTTACAAAATGGGCTTAGCATGTATGTACCTCTTGTTGAGCTAAATAATCCAAGTCCTTTGAGGAACAAGGCCACAGATCCATAAAGTTATAATGCGACGTAACATCTTGCAGGGAGCTTTCTAAAACCATTTCGCCATTCCCACCAATCTGAGATAGAGCTTCTTTCCTCCTTTGCTCTACCTTCAACATGCTCTTAAGATCTCCATAAGTTTTCTCAAAATCCACAAACCGTTTCCAGATCTGGAATGCAAAAGCAGAAAAAAACAAAAGGTATGTACTGGAAGATAGAGGAGATATAAGATCTCTGCAAAATGATTGGCTGTGCATTACAGTTTATAAAAGGGTGATTTATGTGTCATCATTGTTCTTTCTTCAATTGATCAAATAAATATACGCAGTTTGAGGTTCTCTGTTTGTAGTAGAATAAAATCTTCACCATTTTTTTTCAATGCATACCGGGAACAAACTGACTAAGCATCCTTCCAAATCAAGAAACTTACGTACACGAGTAGCTGAAGCATCGTAAATGAAAGTCAGATATGGTGGCTGTACTATTGCTCTCAAATAAAAAACATAAATGCAAGTTACCTCTACAGACTGATCAGGTGGAATTGAGCTCAGTGCTCTTTCAAACAAAGCGCGCGTGTTTCTATCATCGTTCAGGCGACACAAGAAATCTGCATATCTTCACAAGATTCAGGTCATTCTCGTGATTTAAAGAATCAAAGGAGATTTTATTACATAAAAAAGGTAGACAGCAGAACTTACTCGATAATATAACTAGGCTCATGCATATACTGTTTCAAACCCGCTTCAAATATATTGTGTGCCAGCTAAAAAAGGGCATATAAGAGAAATTTAGAAATGAAAGTGATGTTTAATATTAAAAAAAATACAAAGCAATATTAACCCGGCATTTTTTCCGAATCTAAAAACGTTGCAAGCCTATTACGAGTCAGGCATGATGGAGAAAAAAGAGAAAAAAAAATGAGAATAAATAAAACAGGATGAAGATAAAGAAGCATAAAAAAATATGACAATCTAAGAAATGATTTTATTCACCTTAGCATCCTTGTCCAGACAAAAGGCCATCATTGCATATGCAACGTAAACATGGTAGGTGCAGTTTGGAGATTTGCGTGCTTCCAGAAAGTATTTGCGAGCTGCTTCAACGCCTTCAGTTCTTCTTAGAAAGCGCATAAACTGCCAAATCAAACATGAAACATTAAGTAAACTTCACGTTAATAGTGCCATTGTTTTCTAAACCAAATACCTTCATACACGCAAAACAAAGCTAAATATCTACAAGGAGTATATGTAACTGAGTGGTTCACTTTTTGTTTTTCTTACAAACAAATTACAGATAACTCCGAACCTGGATGAGCGATAGAGCTGTAGTCCTCGTCTCACCTCCGAGAAGACTTTCGTATACCTTTCTGGCAGCCTAAATGTACAGATAAACACTTCATAACATGAATAGCAAACACCTCAAAAAACTGTACCTCCAAAGAAACAACAGCCACCTGTACAGCACCATGAGATTCCTCAAGCTCAGCATAGGCGTACTTCAGCATCTCAGAATCTAACATAAAAGACACAAACGAAACATAAAATGGCGGAATATAACATCACTAGTAGTATTCTCAACTAGGAATATGAGTAGTTTCATCATCAGAATATGGTATTTGAAAATTGGTTTCAATATGTGAGAAAATCAGTGAAGTGATTTCACGAGATAAAAGCTTGTACCAGGGAGAGCCTTCAGTGCTCGCAGGAAGACCTTAATAGCAGAATCTGTGAATCCACTTTTTGCATGCCATGTAGCATAGTCATACCATATGTCCGGGTAATGATATAGATACATGATACACTGGGCATGAAAAAAGACAAAAAGCACACTTTTCCTTATATATCGTAACTAGAAACGTACAATTCACATGGAAGGACATGGTAGTTAAGGTCACAACATCAGTTCATAGCTACAATATTGGATCTGAAAGATGGTATATTTGCTACGTGCTAGGCTTAAGAATAGTCGGAATAAAACAAAGTTAGTTTCCCTACCTGCTCATAAACCAATGAAGTTCTCTTATTTGCAGATACATTGTCGATTCTTTGAGGGTTGACCCTAAAGAGATAGAGAATCATATTTAATCAAGAATACGTATATACAAAAAGCTCTTCGTTAGGCGCCGATGACAAAGATTGATATGGCTACTGAACTAACACAAATACAAAGAAACAGAATGTATCCTACTTCTCAAAGCTCAGTAACTTCTTCCATGCCATCCATTGCATTTCCTCCTGTCCATTGAACCAACATTGGTTACAATGTGGTTCGAGCTAAAGCTAACAATTCACCAAAAATGGATTGTGAAAATGCCTAACGCATAAAGCAAGTGAGACGAATACAACATGAACCAGTCATCTTTAAGATTTATCTCACTCGTGCCTCGGCTTAAACAAGAAATATAGCAAATGCTAGCAAGTGAAACGGATTGTGAAAATGCCTAACGAAATAAAGCAAGTGAAACAAATATAAACACGAACCAGTCATCTTTATGATTCATCTCCTCATGCATCGGCTTAAAGAAGAAATATACCAAATGGTAGCACAACCAGCGAAAGGTATCAAGATATAACAGCTTCAACTAATATGTCGAAAATAATACATAAACATATGTACCTTGGGAGAACCTGATGGTGGGACGGCGAGCATATTCCAATCAATTTCATCGAGATATTTCTTTTTCTCCCGATAAACAGCCCTAGCACTGTTGTACTTTGGTTGGTACTCAGACAGCAACCCTTTTGCCTACAAAGTGTTCGAGCGTTAGAGACTTTAGAGTTAAACTACCCATTATGAAAGTCACATGCAAAGCTCGATTATGTATTTAATTCAAAATCAGTTTAGAAGCGTTGCACTCTGTTATGACTTTGACAATCTTATTTACTAAATTACAGAAAAAAAAAATACGAATAAAATCAGATGTCCATTGGATATGAAACGTGTAAAATGTCAGCATAGCATAGGGAATAGAATTTTTCTGATGAGACCTCTCAAATATATTAGAATGTACCATGCTAGAGTCTCAGAATAAAACATTACATTAAATTGGAAAAAAAGGGGTTTACCAGGGTACGACTAACAGTATTTTCAAAATTCTCATAATCCCTCCAAAGCTGTTCGAGGTGATGATTAGGTATAATAATAGCCCTCTGATATGTCTTGCGTATAGTGGTCATGCGCTGAGATTCTTCCGATGGACCATGGACCTATTTCACATTCTTATGTTATAAGTGATGATAAAAATAAAAAGAACGGGAATTTTCAAGTCGGAAAAAGGTGAAGAGAAACAAACCAGTAAAGATTTTAAGTACGCAATGTACTCCATCCATACTGGACCAGATGCAATATCAGCTCCTATCGGATCACAGATAGAGTAATGTTTGCCAATGGATAGAGAAGAAATAAAATTAATATTCAACAATGACTATCTTAGAGAATATAATGAAATCCATACCGACATAGTTAAGCATAAATTCATACGCTTTTTTGGTTTCTTCTTGCCCCTCTATTCCCTTCTTGTCGTTAACCTTCCTAATGAAGCGAATGTAGCAGCGCCTGTCACAAAACAATTCAACTACGTGAATGGTATAATTAATCAAAGGCCAACAGATTTATCATCGAAAGGAGCGAAAAAGGTAGGCAAGATTATGGAAAAACATAGTGGAATAATATCTCTATGACCTCTCAAAACATTCACGTAGAGAAAATGGGATCATCTATACCAGAGAGAAACTTGCAAGCAATTTAAAAGACAACGGCTGAATATCTGCCTCGTGGCTTCATCATTGTTTGCAGCCATTTGTGCTTCAACATACTGCTTCCAATATTTTGCCTATGGAGAACAAAAACATTCGATACATGAAAAAGAAGAGTCATAATGATGGAGAAACAAATCAGACACTGAAACATAACATAAAGGACATACAGCAAACCTAATAATTAGATTAGCCGAAAAGGGGCTACTACAACAGAGTAAGAGACACAAAAAGGACAATCTTCAATCCCTTTCAATTGAGTCCCATAGTAAAATATTCGCATTGTAGCTTATTGAATAATCAACATTACCGATACACTTCCTTGAAGTGCCAAATTGGACAAATTAATAGCACAGAAGTAAAGTAAAAAAGCCCAATGATTGATTTCTTACAGCAGTAGGGAAAGTGGCCAATAGCCTCTCATATATTGGCGTTGCTTCTGAAATTGGCAAACGCTGATATAAAAGGATCCGTTAATCCATCACAAAAGGCGGACTACGATTTAGAGTTAACCAAATGTCACACGGAAAGAATAACAAGTTGAAGAACTAAGTCACCTGTGCTTCGTTTGCAAGGTTTTCAGCAGCTTCAACGCTTAAATTATCAGCGTCCGTATCTTGCAATCAAGAAACCGACAAATACTACATACATCAATACATTCACGAGTGAAAAAATAAAAAGACCTTTTTTCGGTTAAACCCCGAAATATATATTCCAGACCGTGGTTAAAAAACATGGAATTCATGAAAAGAAGTGGAACAAGACAAGAGAGCTTAGTTTCTGCTTACTGGATAGACAACTGGTATTTGATTCGGGCACATCATTAGCCATTATTTTAAAATTAACCGTCACCACTCGGAAACCCCTTAACGAAGATTCCGTTCCCTCGTTGCGATCTAAAAGTTGCCGCGGAGGTTGGTTGGGTTATGGCAGAAATAGCTTCAAGAAGAATGGGAAAAACGAATTACTGAATCAGAAGGGGCAATTTCATATTAAGCCCTCTTTTAAGTTTCATAATATAGTTCAAGGACCTGTCACTAAAATTTCAGTATAAAGGACCTAATATATTTCAAGTTAGAGAAGGGGACCAAGAAGTTGATCTGACCAAAATACCCTTACGAAAGCTGTATAACAAAAGGTATCCATAACTTGTTTTCTGTTACCATCGTT
This sequence comes from Craterostigma plantagineum, assembly GCA_027422505.1. Taxonomy (NCBI): domain Eukaryota; kingdom Viridiplantae; phylum Streptophyta; class Magnoliopsida; order Lamiales; family Linderniaceae; genus Craterostigma; species Craterostigma plantagineum. The sequence continues at coordinate 8,560,311 of JAPQWV010000024.1, forward strand.
AACCACATTACTAAATTAAAAAAATAATATTTTGATGATCGAATTTTCTCGCAGATTTCCAATTTCATTCGAACGATCCTCCAAAACGAAATCCGATCTGTCATCGAGGGTGTATTATGATATTACGTCGTCAAATATAAGATCTGCGATGGGTAATCTTTCAAATTTAATTGACGCAAATACGAAAAAATAGTAAATCGATTCATCTTATTCGAATTTTGAGGTTGTTTGCCATGTAAATATATATGTGTCGATTTCACATCATAATAAATGGTATTCGTGATTTAATATTCAACTTTGAATATGTTTGCGATCAAATTCATAATTTTATTTTATGTTCTTTGATATATATATATATATATATTATATATATAGTTTATGTTTTGAATGAAAGACTGTATATTTACATGATTAATGACTTCAACAACTTCTACATGAACATTTGCATAACATGTCTTTTAAAGGAAATTGATGCTTTAACTTAATCATATCACCTATTTCCATGAAGATGTCAATCTTATACATCCGAAAAAGTGCATTTAATGTACGTAATTAACCGAATTAGTAATGGTACTCGTAAGCTATTATATAGTACAAGTATCTATAAATGTGTAATAAAATGAATACGTATTGTTATCCCATATCAAACATTTGATATTACGTGCAGGCCATGTGATAATATTCTCGAACAACCCAGAACCTTCTAGATGTTCTTGATGAAGTATTTTCTTTTGCATGTACATTTCCAACATAACATCGAAATTTTCCTTGTTTATGAGGACACATGAGAAACTACGATCGGTTTTACCTTTTTCGATTACTAACGTTGAAAATTTCTGCGGTTTCAGCGAGTTTGGGTATCATACAAATTTTTTATCTTTCTCTTGACACCCTAGTCCGTACTAGTTGCATGTAGTTATTATACGAAACAAACCGTTATTAAATTCTCATTATTCGATATAAATAGACAACATTTATTCCTCAATGTTAATAATCTGTTATTGTTTTTTACGGTAGAGTTTTCGAACTAGCAGAAAATGGTACCCAGATAAAGTGGCGTTACTGAAATTGAAACCGTTTCGATCTTAGATAGCAGCAAAATTCGTTGTTATTTTTTGTCGATTTCTAAGACTCACATCCGAATTGGTGTGAATACACATTCGAGCATAAAAGTCGAGATTTTACTCGTTTTTTCCGAAGTTTCCGAATTGTGTTTGAAGCATTATTCCAACATAACATCGAAAAGTTTCCTTGTTTATGAGGACACATGAGAAATTGAGGTCGGTTTTTACATTTTCGATTACTAACGTTGAAGATTTCTGCGATTTAGGAAGTTTTGGTGTCGTACGAATTTTTTTATATTCCTCTTGACACCCTGGCCTATTATTATAGGAACAAGCCGTTATTGTTTTCTCATTATTTGTTATAACTGAGACAACATTTATTCCTCAATGTTAGGAATCTGTTATTGTTTTTAGGTAGAGTTTCCGTACTAGAAGAAAATGGTATCCAGATAAAGTGATATGTTACTTAAACTGAAAACTTTTAGATCTTAGGTCGCAGCAAAATTCGCTGTTATTTCGTGTCGATTACTAAGACACATATCCGAATTGGTGCGAATCCACATTATTCGAGCACAAAAGTCGAGAGTTCACTCGTTTTTGTACCAAAATTTTCGAATTGAGTTTGAAGCATCAACATAACATCGAAAATTTTCCTTAGTTACGAGGATCCATGAGAAATTGAGCTCGATTTTACCTTTTTTGCTTTACAACGTCGAAGATTTCTGAGATTTTAGGGCGTTTTGGGTGTTGTAAGAATCGTCGATCTACTCTAACTCGGATGTGAGGGATGATGTCATAGATATGAAATGTTTTGCAACAGCCGAGGGCAAATGAGTCCTTTTCGTGCAAATGGATCCTTAACTCTAAGACAAACTTGAGATGGGTCGTCTAAACTTCAATTAAAAGCAACGGGGCTGAATTCAAATGAAAGTAGCTTAATAGGGCCTGAAAGTTAATTTACAGGTTGACACCCAAATAGTGACACCCACAACTCGATCCCAAAATAGGTCAATGTCACTGCCACAAACATTCATCGTACACCTCACAGAGTGTTATCTAACTCAAATTTGTTGCTCGAGATCAAGAAGCTCGATGGATAACCCACGGTGACAAAACAACAGAAAACCTACCTCATCTTACCTAGATCGAGAAACTCACAGTAGATTGGGTAAGCTTGGAGCTTTTCCGGCACGAGCATGAGTTTTTCCAGTTGATAATTGAGGTCTGAAATCAAATGGCTACGTGTGTGTTTCAATTGATGGTTTGGAGAAAAAAGATCAAGAAAAATAAATGAGGAGCAAATTTGTCCTTTTAGTCAATTGGGTAGTGATGTTTAAGATTGTTTTGAGTTTGATGATACATATATGGGAATGAGGAGTTAGTTGATAGATAGTTTAGGATTGCGGATTTTTTTAGTTTGCCCCGTTTATATTCTCATTTTAAATATCTACTATTTATTCGATCTTATCTTTTATAAACCACTCTAGACATATTAAATTCATAATAAAAGCTTATTAGTAGCAGCTAGGGCTGTTAAAATCGACGCGACCCGCCAACCCGACACGAACTGCACCCGAAAATAGCAGGTTCGGGTTAGCATTTTCAATCTGTTTACGTAAATGGGTAAATCCGAAACCAACCCAATTATTAAGTGGGTCAGGTTGGGGTTCAGATTTTCAACCCAAAATCAACCCATTTGACCCGAATAATATATATTATTCAAATATTGTTAATATAAATAAAATAAAATGATTAATACTAATTCTCTATCCACTCTCACTCTCACACATGATGTTTTTAGAAAAAAATTGCATTAGTTTTCCTTTTTTTGTTTATTTGGTTATAATCTGTCAATTTTGTTATTTTCATCTTTTTAATTTTAAACGGATTGGCGGGTTGGCGGGTTGAGTTAGGGTAAAGCAGGTTGGATTTGAGTTTGATTTTTCAACCTGTTTAAATAAACAGTAGGTCGCCTAATGTAAGGAATGACAATTACCATTTGGTGTTATGGTCAAACGTACGAGTCTCTAACATCGATAAAAAAAGCCTAATGAGTACAAAAACAGCCCGCAAAGTGCCAAATGCGAGCAATTAGACAATAATAGGAATCTTTTTCGGTTTTTTATCTATTAATATTAATAATTTTCAGATCTGTCTGCACAACTCACTGCTTATTCCCTTTTTTCTCATCACATCTCAGCACTCGAATCGCACGCACATGGGGACAGTTCATACGTGTACGAGATACATTCAAAGTAAACCCCCCCTCCGTTAAATCAAGAAAGCAAATTCAAAGGAAGCGTCGGATGCTCTAGTCTGTGAACCGAATGACGTCATCGTCGAGATCGTCGTCGTCGTCCAATCAAGATCCACCGCGTGAGCACCGTGAGGACATATTTGGTGGCGATATGTGGACGGAGGTGATTGCCGGAGGAGATGAGGCGGCCTCGATGACCCTTGAGGCTTATCTGGCGAGGGAAGGTGCGATTAAGGAAGACGGTGTTAGGGTTCCGGCGGATGGGAGGTGGAAAAGGAAGTCGCCCGCCGTGGAGGACAAGGCTACGCAGCAGAAACAAAGGAGGATGATTAAGAACAGAGAATCTGCAGCGCGGTCTAGAGAGAGAAAGCAGGTCCAAATTTACTTTTTTTCTTTACTGGGAATTGCAATAAAATTCTTTTCCACTTGTGAGGAGTTCTTTATTTGGGCTGTGTGATGAAAAGGCTTATACACTGGCGTTGGAGTCATCAGTTACGCAACTAGAGGAAGATCATGCTAGGCTTTTGAGAGACGAGGTGTTTGCTTCTTCCTTTGACTCGGAAGATTCTCAGCTAATCTAGCTTCGGATGATTGCTTTGTCTCGTTTTTTTTTTTCTTCTTGGCATTTTCCATCGTGTGTAATCATCCCAACTATAGTGATTTCATAACAAACAGGTTAGGCTGAAGCAAGCAAGATACAAGCAGGTACGTGCGTTGTGACTTGAACTGTGATGTTTAAAAGCTTCCAACACTTGAGACAATGCTATCCCTCTTTAAGAAAACGATGTTATACATTTATGATGATCTTCCGTGTGATTATTTGTCGTTTAGATTCTTACTAAACGTCCGAGTAAATCTTGATTTGAGGTGTAAGTAATACGTACAGCTCTTGGAGACGGTAATCCCCGTCACGGAGAAGCAAAGGCCTCGAAGATCTCTTCGAAGAGTGTATTCCGTGGAATGGTAATAACCTTTTGGGCCAATGACAAAAGTGATGTTAGTAATTTTAAACAGTGAGGACGTTCAGGGACGGCTAGACTAGACTGGTTTGATATTTAAATTTCTTTTCTTTTTCTTTTCAATGCGCTGTTTTTAACTTGTGAGTTCTGGGGATAAAATTATTAGTGCTGCAGAGGAAGTTCGGAGTCAAAACATTGTTAGAACTTACTTACGTGAGGTCAAAGATATTATAATATTCGCAGGAGTAAGTGTTTTAATTGCCATATATGCTGAGTGTGTTTAATAAATAGGTTCCTATATATATGATTAGTACAAAATCTATTACTGCCACTAGTAGATTAATGATTGAAAATGTGAAAATCTTCCGGACTTTATTTATTAGTATTTCTTTTATTCTTCACCTAAAATAAATCATCGTAAGCATAAAATTCTATACATAACTCCCAATTCAGAAAATTTCAGTTAAGGAACAAATAGAAACTTATCTAAAATTACCTTTAAAACTTGGATTTTTACGATTTTACCTAGACGTGCTCAAACGGTTCACAGTTACGGTTCACAGTTATAACCGTCGGTTCACGGTTAGTGAAAATCTCTAACCGTAACCGAACCGTGGTAACCACGGTTACGGTTACGGTTTGTAAGCTGAGGAGCCGGTTACGGTTACGGTTTGAACCGTCGTTTACGGTTTCAATTTATTCTTTCTTTATGGATTTTTTTTACAAAACAATGACTTAAATAAACAAAAAAGAATTAATTTTTTTAATAAGATAAATATTTCATTCCATCTTAGAAAAAACACAATTACACCATAAAAAAAAATGATCGCTCAATTTTCGCTTCCGGGGGTGTTCGGCGAGCACTCATTATAACCTTCTCCTTCTTCCTTGTCGTTGAAACATAGAATAAAAAAAGATGCATATAAGCAACGGTAGAAAAATGACTGTCTCGTAAGATAATACACAAATAAAAATAATTAGATAAAACTCAAGCTCAACTCAAAGAAACAATATTTTATTTATTTGAAAACCGACGGTTCTAACCCGGTTATAACCAGCGGTTTACGGTTAGAAATTTCGATAATCGTAACCGAACCGTATTGAATAATGGTTCGGTTACGGTTTAGGGTCAAACCCTAAACGGTTTGAAAAATCGTAACCGTTGACCTCGGTTAACCGAACCGTTGACTGCCGATTCGGTTACGGTTTTTCAAACCGTTTGAACACGTCTAATTTTACCTAGAGTTTTAAGTTAAAAATAAAAAATGAAAAAAAAAAAAAATTGAAAGCACATGACAACGAACTCAAAAGCTAAGAAGAAACTCAGTATGCAAAATCAAAGTCTCTCTCTCTCTCTCTCTCAATTGAACATTGAATCGAAAAATCCACGACAAAATGCTCCTACGGATAAACACCAAAGACTCATTGATATCGTTGTGTGTTGAAATTTCTCATTTCGTTCACGGCCTAGTAATTTTCGTAATTTTTATTTTTCGTCGACTTGTTTTATTGGGCTGTAAATTTGTTCTTTTATATGTTAATTGTTCGATTAGAGTTTCTTTAGTTATCGATTTTGATTATTATATTTCAATTAAGACGTTATATGTTTAATTAAGGGCCTTTTTGAAAAATTCAGGTTTTTTAGGTTTAATTTGGATCTCTTTTAGGTGATGTTCAATTACGGCTCTGGGAGCTTAAATTGAATCTTTCAAGTTTCTTTTTTGGGTATAATTAGGATTCTAACTTTCATGTTTTTTTTTTTTGTATGCTATATGTATGTTTTAAAATGTTATACGTCTATATTTGAAACAGTGTATGCATTATAATGGTATGGGATGATAGATTAAATTAGTACAATATTAGGAGGATTATGGTATGTTGAGTCTCTTTCTTATGTATGGGCCTTATAGTAATTACACTACGTTTCATTTCATTTTTATTAACTCTTCGGACCAAGCGCCTCCTGCTCCAAAAGTTATAGCTGATGGTAAGGGTGCAATTTTAATATTTTAAACTGTACAGCAGCCAGCGCCACGGTTCGATTGCTCTCAGCAGGGATAATTATTGCTTCCCAACACTCGGAATACCATTCGAGAATGAAATGAATAGGGCACGTATTGTTTGATTTATTATTCGTTGTATATTTGAATATTCGCTTTTGAATATTTTAATATGTGGAATAAATATTTTAACATTACATCCCATCTAGGTATACCAAGTCATACTTGACATCCGATAAGAAGGTAAATAAATAAAATTCAAATATTGCAAGTTTAGTCACCGATTCTCATGGGATGAGAGAGGGGCTCCGGTTAGCTATTAATCTCGAATATTTTAAATTTGTCCATAAGTCTCAGGCTCTAGTAGAGTGCTGGATGCCGATCACGACTTATTTGTTGATGACTTTTGAATGATTGTGCCAATCATTCACTTGGAAGTGGGAGGTCGTAACATTGATATAAGTGGAACTATGATTGACTTATATTTGGGCATTTACTCGTGATCGAACGATCACATGACCCATAAACGTAGAACGTAGATCGCATCTCCATATAAAGCATAGCTTCAAAGTTGGCCGGGTACGCTCTCTCCCACTTCCCCCTGTTCATCGTTACCATATAGACTAGAAATAGTTCGAACTGTTGCATTTTGCGACTCGTATGATTTGTACTTATATGTATATTATTTGCGAAAGGAACTAGACCTGAGGTACGTACCCGTTTTGTTGAAGTGATCAGTTGTGAAAAGCGAATAATTTTATGCGAATATTTTAGATGTAATAGGAAGTAGGACGCTACGCTTGGTAATGTCCCGTCTCCGGGAATTCTGGGATGTATTCCAGACTAGCTGCAGAGAGCTTCTATATAAATGGGACTTCGCCATTTCATCAAATCATTCACGTTTACACATAAAAACCACTTCAAAAATTCTCTCTCACGGTAAAAAAATGTCTTTTCATATTTAATGTGTTCTTGAGAGAATATGCGAAATATGAAATATGAGTAGTTTGAGCGTGTAAATCTTCGAAGTATAGTGAAAATGTTCAGAGCGCCCGTGGACGTATGATATGCAAGGATCCGAACCACGTAATTCCTGGTGTTGTTTCGTTATGTCCTTATCACGTCCCGTATCAGCTGATCACACGCACATTTCAATCTTTTACGCTCGCAATCCTACCGCTACATTAAAAATCTCGAACCTAAAAATGTCGTTGATTGGGAATAGCCTCATATCAAAGCCGTATCGGCATTCCGATACACTCAAGGTTTAATTTGTCTGCCTACTTACTACCTATGAGCTGCAATCTATAAGATTTGATTTTGAAAAGCTAGAAATAGTTATGGGGCAGACAAATTGTGTCAGCATCTCAAAAAGGGTTCGATGCATGTACGTGTGTGTGCATATATTAAAAGAGATTGAGATCACGAAATGCTTTTTAATCATCTACTATAGTGAATAAATTCAATCATTTGACTCTGTGATGCAAATAGGAGACATGAGACAGTACAAACCCAACCACAAGAATACATTGATGTTTTGTCTAGCTATAGTTCATATCATAGCTGTATTTGCTTCTCTACTTTGGCTACTAATTAATTAGTCGCTCGTTCTATCCTTATCCGCAGTATATAAGAAATATATGTACAATAAATACGTATATATTATATAATGTATGTATGTGTAAGCTGTTGAGTGTGAATAAGCAATGAATTCAACAGAGACGAGATTAAATGAACCTGGACGTAATCCGAGATGTTTAGGTTACGGCATATCAATACATGGCCTCTCACTACTGCACGACAGCGTTATTACACGCGGTGGCCGGAGACGATATACAGTTGTTTTTGTTCTTTATTATGTTTTCCTCCTTATATGATCATTTGTTATTGCTGAACGTTGAATGTCATTACATGTATGTATGTATGTATGTGTATAATATATATTCTTAAATATATATAATCAGATGGATCGGAGTCAGATTTCAGAAGAATATCAAACGGATTAGACCGACATCACAAATCATAATCCTCACCGTAGATTACAATGCAGAATTCTTGATTTTGTTTAATGATTCCTGATCAGTTTGCATTTAATAATTGTTTAGTAAAGTCAACGTTAATATAAGCTGCTCGTATCCCAATCCATCACGAATGGGCAATTATGAATGATCTTCTGTTTGCATCCAGGTTCATTCGTCTCTCCTGGGATGACATATTCGAAAGAGTTGACCATTTGAGTTCCTTCACAACTTGATTACTGCAACTAACGCAAAAGTTATTTATTTATTTTTTTTTCTGTAGTAAATGAGATGTTTGCAATGTCGTAGGTTCCGCCTATTTAAGCCCAATTCTGGCTGCATCATCGTACGCCAAGAGCAGCATTTATCAACCAAGACACTGGTAATAATTATACTTTATCCCTCTTCTTCTAATTAACTCCATTCTTCTATCACATCTTTATATATTTTGTTTGTCTTTTTTTCCACTTGACGACAGTAGTGAGCTTTATCATAATGAGTGGGCGAATCCACCGTGTCGAGGATGAAGAAGTAGCGAGCGGTAACTCATCGCATATGCGCCATCACGATCATAATTTGCACCAAGTTGGAATGCCTCCAAAGCAAAGCTTGTTCGAAGAGTTTAAGTACACAACAAAGCAGATATTCTTTCACGACGAACCTCTTCGTCACTTTAAGGATCAGCCCACCTCTCGTAAGTTGTGGCTAGGGCTTCAGGGAGTTTTTCCAATCCTCGACTGGGGAAGAAAATACAAACTTTCCATGTTCAGAGGAGATCTCATCGCTGGGCTTACCATTGCCAGTCTTTGCATCCCTCAGGTTTCATTTATACATAATATGACATATGATGTTAACGAGTTTTTTTTTTCTTTGTTTCTTGATATTATTTTTTATCCATTTTTAATTTTCGTATGCAGGATATCGGATACGCAAAACTCGCCAACTTGGATCCGCAGTTCGGCCTATGTAAGTTTCTTCTGATCTTAACGAAATTGCTACTCTACCATGACGACTGTTTTTTTACGTTCGTGATGCTAAATAATCTGCGGTAGCAAGTAATGTATGCAAAAGTGATGATTGATGTAAAAATTATATGCATCTCTCAAATGAATTTAGTATTTCTCAGGCATATCCATTACAACATCATTGATGTTAGGACGGACCCATGGGCTCCATCTCAAAATCAATTGATATTAGATAGAATAAAACTCGTTTGACTTGTATTTTTTAATTTCTTGATATGAGACGTCTCTTCAACTTCGGCATGAATTGAAACCTAACATAGCATGTTCTAATATGATATGATAGCGGCATATCTCTTTTGCTGCTCATCATCTAGTATTTTCACGTTGAGATTATATTTGTCCCGACGCAGAAAATTTTATCAACCTTCTTTATGTCTTACTTAGTTTTCCAAGGAAAGAACACATACTCACGAAATAGATTTCGCAAGAGACCTGATCCCAACAAAACTGATAGTTATAAAATGCCAAGGCATAAGAAATAAAAACAATACATCTCGTAGTAACAAGTTCGCCACCATCCTTCATAACTTCACAATCGTTAATAATTAATTGTTTGACTTTGGACCCTAAATTATAGAGTCCATGTTATTTATTACCACATATATATGTGTATACATCATGTAGATAGTAGCTTCGTGCCACCATTGATATATGCAATGATGGGAAGTTCGAGGGATATAGCCATCGGCCCAGTTGCAGTGGTCTCCCTCTTGCTCGGAACGATGCTCCAAAATGAGATCGATCCCAAAAAGCACAAAGCCGAATATCAAAGACTCGCGTTTACCGCCACTTTCTTCGCAGGGGTAACTCAGTTCGTACTCGGCTTCTTTAGGTACCATATTTTATTTCACATGATTTTCGTCGAACAACGATAAAAGAAAATGCTATTTTTTTTTTTTTGTTAACACACAACTTAATGATGGGACGAAAAAGGTTGGGTTTCTTGATTGACTTCTTGTCCCACGCGGCCATTGTGGGGTTCATGGCTGGAGCGGCCATTACCATAGCCCTTCAGCAGCTCAAAGGACTGCTTGGGGTTAAGACATTCACCAAGAAGACGGACATAGTATCAGTCATGCGATCTGTGTGGTCTAATGTGCATCATGGGGTACCGAAATATATATATACGTAAATACGAATGAATATATACGTATACACGCGCACCACGATTAAGTTAACGTTTGTACGCCGAAGAAGGAAGATATATATACGTATATTAACTGGCTAGTCTCGGCCTTTTGTGTCTCAACAGTGGAACTGGGAGACTGCTGTAATAGGAATCGCATTCTTGGCCTTTTTGCTAGCTGCCAAATACATTGTAAGAGAATAGCTTACTGTTAGTGTATATATAACTGTATCATCATTCCCCTTATTCAATTATGGGACCAATAACGATATCAATTCAGGGAAAGAAAAATAAGAAACTGTTTTGGGTACCTGCGATTGCCCCGTTGATCTCAGTCATCATCTCGACCTTACTTGTCTACCTCACTCACGCCGAGAAGAAAGGAGTCCAAATCGTAAGTCTAAATATATAAAGGAAAACCATGGATTTCTCTCTTTCCTCCTTCTTCTTAAATCATATGATCACCCTCTTATTGTGCCACCAATAATCTTCGACTAGACCCCATCATGGTTGTAATTAATACATACGTTTATTCTCTTGTTGTTTTTGGAATAATGCTTTTATTTCTTATTATTAGGTTAACCATATCGACCAAGGCATCAACCCTCCGTCTGTGAACAAGATTTACTTCACGGGCAGTTATGTCTTAACAGGTTTTCGAATCGGCGCTATTGCAGGAATGATCGCACTTACGGTAACAAAAACAACAATAATAATAATAGTCCGTCCTAGAAATAAAAAAGAAAAAAGGAAAACACATGATTTAACATGATTTTAAGTAGGGGTATAAACTTTTGAACAATTCACTGAGAACAAATACAGTGAAACAAGAAAAGAAGCTGAATAGAAACACAGCACGGAAATATTATTCCACAAAAATGATTACACTTTCACAGACGCAGCTGGTATTTACATGTATATATACACTTCTATTACGAGGGCGAAATAAGTAAAATATCTGAGTATTCTAAATTACAAATTTATCCCTTCTAATTTTAATTTCAAGTCAACAAGGGGTGAGCAAAACCGGATATCCGGATTTCGGATATCCGTAATTCGGATATCCGGATTTTCGGATATCGAAATTGATATCCGTATCCGGTCCGGTTTTAAACGGATATCCGAAAATCTGATATCCGCTTTATTCGGATATTTAACCGGATATCCGCATCCGTTTTTAAATTTATTTTCTTATACTTTTTGTTATTTTCTTGAAATATTTTTTCTATAATTTCATATCAACATTAAAAAAAAAATATTTTTTCATATAAGAATTTCTACATAGTAATTCACACAATATGTGAATTTATGCTTCAAAATTACATAATTAAGAATAAATACAGTACCACAAATTCACATTAATTTTTTAACTTGCATCTCGATGTATTTATGTTTTTTTTTTTTATTTCAATCTCCACCAAAATTTTTTGCAATAATAAAATAATAATATAAATTTAAGTATTCTGAGGATTTTTTCCTTTTTGGATCTTCATTTTATTTTATTTTTTATTCTTTATTATTTTTTAAATATAAAATCGGATACCGGATATCCGGATTTTAGACAAACCACTATCCGTATCCGATCCGGTTTATTTTAAAATAAATCGAGTCGGATATCCGATCCGGTTTTTAAAACCGGGTATCCGTTTTTCGGGTTTTGAAAACCGGATAGCGGATCGGAATCCGGTTTTCGGATATTTTTGCTCAGTCCTAAATTATTAAGTACAAAGTATAACAATAAATTTGCTGAATATACACAGGAAGCTGTGGCCATTGGAAGAACGTTCGCTGGAATGAAAGACTACCACTTGGATGGTAACAAAGAAATGGTGGCGTTAGGCACGATGAACGTCATCGGCTCAATGACTTCGTGCTATGTCGCAACTGGTATTAATAATTTCCAACTATGAAACGATATTTATTCGCGACACCATACAACTGGCCCATAAGACTAATTGACGTTTTTTTGTCAGGTTCTTTTTCGAGGTCTGCTGTGAACTACATGGCGGGTTGCAACACTGCAGTGTCAAACATCGTAATGTCGTGCGTCGTCTTCCTTACGCTCGAAGTGATCACTCCGCTGTTTAAGTACACGCCCAATGCAATTCTAGCTTCCATCATCATCTCCGCCGTGGTTGGGCTTTTCGACTACGAGGCTATGTACCTCATATGGAGGATCGATAAATTAGATTTCGTAGCGTGCATGGGAGCGCTCATTGGTGTCATCTTCGTCTCCGTCGAGATAGGACTTCTAGTCGCGGTAACACAAATTATTCTTAATTACTACCATGCGAATGAATGTATCCGTACTCAAGGCGGAAAAAAAAACTGTCAGAATCTGGTCTGTCAATTTTCATTAATTTAAATTGGAAGAAAAGCCCCTACTACATTTTTTCACTGTGGGATTTTATATTCTCAATTTATCCCTTCATAATAATTAAATTTATGAATATATTATCTTAGCACAACCGTACGAAAAATTGTATGTATGTGACAGGTTGTAATATCCTTTGCTAAAATTCTTCTGCAAGTGACAAGGCCGAGAACGGTAACCCTAGGTAAGATTCCGAATACAAATGTCTATCGGAATATCGAGCAGTATCCTCATGCGACCAAAGTTCCCGGTATCCTTATCGTTCGAGTCGATTCTGCTATCTACTTTTCCAATTCCAACTACGTCAGGGAAAGGTATATACATAAATAAGATAACACGTTGTTTCGCCGAATTCATAATTGTGACATGCTGAACTGTTTATTGATTTCTCCATAATTTAATTTTTTCCAGGGTCTTAAGGTTGCTTGCCGACGAAGAAGAAAGTGGCAAACACAACGACCAGCAGAAAATCAGATGTGTGATCCTTCAGATGTCTCGTAAGCGCAGCTTCTTTTTTTTTTTCATATTACTTTCTTGAAACTAAACGCAGCATATGTATATTCAAACACAACATATATACTTATATAAAAGTCAATCATGTAGATAAGCTTAGTCATTAACTTGTATAATCTTTATTAACGTCAGCTGTCACGGACATAGACACAAGTGGTATTCATGCCTTGGAAGATGTATACAAGATCCTGCGGAAAAAGCAAATTCAGGTTACACACAGTATATATTTCGATTGGATTTATTATTAGGATATTAAGATACAATAAGTGATTGTTTGGTTTGAGGGTTTAAGTATTTTAATGGTGGATTTATGATATCTTAACGTGTTTGGTTGACAGGTTTACTAAACCACGGCTTTATATAAAATCACTCTAAACCCATACAGACATGTTTAGATAAACACACCCCTCACATGTGTTTATTTAAGCCAACCAGCCAAACATTAATTTATATCGATTAGTTTGTTCTATATAAACTCTTACTTATTTAAACCCTCCTAAATATAAACCTGTCAACCAAACGAGCACTGATAGTATAATAACCATGTTACTTATTATTATACACCCTCTCGCATATTTTCAGCTTGTGTTGGCGAACCCGGGACAGACAGTTCTAGATAAGCTCCACAGTTCGAAATTTACAGACACGATTGGACATGACAAGATCTTTCTCACGGTGGGCGATGCTGTTATGACTTTGGCTCCTAGGCATGAACCATGATCTATATATCGATATTTGCACAAGGATTTAAACTGGTTCAACGGATGGAAGTATATTAATTTAAATCCTAATTGAGAATGCCAAGTTTGTGCGTGTGTGCGATATATAACCGACGCTGCTAAAATCCATGTTTGAATGTGTGCCGCGAACTCTGTTTTATCTGGTACGACTTGACGTATCTGTACACTCCGTTTTCTGTTTTTTGTTGTGTTTCTGCGTTTTGCTTCTCTCGGTATATCTTGTTTGTTTTCATGAATGGCTTGAATCGTTGCTAACTCATCTTCCACTTGAACTATTCTACTACAGCAAGTAAATTTAATAACGTTAAGTACGTGCTTGCTACGAGCGTGCATAACTGAGTCTTTTGAAAGCTCGATCGATGAGCTATTACACATAAAATAATAGTTACTTGTCACGTTTCTGATCTACTTTCATAAGAACCCTACTCAACCATAATGTAATATGCTTGACATGCACACGATGTTGCAGGTAAATGCGGCTTCTGCGGTTGACAAACTAACTATTAGTTGCCCTAGAGCTTAATAAAAACATGTAACTTCAAAATGCGCTTTTTATCTTCGAATCACCAGCGTATAGTCACTATTAGTATACACAACGATTTCACCATCTCCTCCCTTCATTTTAAAAATTCCAAAATCAGCAGTTTCCTTTTAGGTATTTTAACGCTAGTTTCACCAGCTACAATACAATTAGTGGCAACAGACTAGCAAGAGTTATTACCACAAACATGATTTCTTGTGAGATACGAGACACTTCTAACAACTTTGCTTGTAGTAAGTCCTATCTACTATGACTCCATTCTCATCCTTCGTTAGCTTAAATTCAGAGACTTGGAATGTTTTGCAGAATTTTTAAATCACGCATCAAAACCTCTAATGCATACTTACGTTGATTGATAAAATCTCTTCTGATTTCTGTAAACCTTCAAGACTGAAGAATCTCATCTTTCCAAGATCTGCCAGTATCTATCTCATGTTGAATAGTCCAATACCAAATCTAAAAGATATGATATGAAGAAAAAAAACAGCCGCAGCTAAGCAGCCAAAGGACACTTCTCTAGTCAAGAAAAACACAAACTCAAGATTTGATTCACGCATGCTTAGAAGATTTAGATAAGATTTAGTTATAAGTTATCGTCATCATATGTGTACTATATATATGTGTGTGTTTGCATGTAGTAGAAAATATCATGAAAGAGTTGTAAACGTAAGTTGAGAAACAAGAGAAAAACACCGAGCTGTAGCAGAAAATATTTTTCTCCTTTCACACAGCAAACACTCGATCTTCTACAACTTAAAAACATCTCATTCAAATGGTATTTTTCTACTAAAAAAATAATCAGTTTGTTAGCGGTATTTTTTCTCTCAATGTTTAATTATGAATTTTGAGTCTGGCCAATCACATGTCGACACGTGTCAATTTTCCATCTAAATTAACGGCTATTTAACGATGGGGACCTATTTGGTTCAATTTGATAACGTCGATTGCTAAATTGGTCTAGAGAGTAAACATTAAGACTACTTTAGAATTTTGCCTATATAATATATTATATATATATATATATATATATATATATATTTGGCTTTGAAAAGTATTATCACATACCATCATCTCTCTAACAAAAAGCTCTCCCTTCTCTCTAAAATTCAAAAACCAAAACACCAAAACTCTCAAACCCTAAATCGCCGCCTTGAGAGTTCCCACTGCTCCATTGAGTGACGCCACGGTGCATTCCTCCCATCGGCAACCTCCCATCGGCGATCGCTTGTCCCTCCTCGTGAGCGACAGTTCCTCGCGGCGATCCCTTTAGCAGCGAACTACAGTTGTCCCTCTGCTAAGTTATCCCCCACTAAGTTATATCCTCCGCTAAGTTATGAAATTTTTGCGGAACGAACCCCGTTCTATGATGACTAAGTTATAAGTTATCAAAGTCCGAAATTTATAACTTTGTGGAGGTAAAACTGTTATGAAAATCTCTTTGAACCTGACATTTGTAACTTTGAAGAGGGAAAATCAGGCAAGCATCCAGCTATCTAGAGTGGTTTGGTGCTTGTTCTGGTGGCGTAGGTCAGTCTGCAGGGAGTGGGGGCGGCGACATACGATCTGGTCTTTCTCGTCAGTGAGGTCTAGCATAGAAGAGAACACCAATGCTATGAAGCTTCTCGTCTTTAGAAAAGGTAACGATCTCTAGCTCCTCCTCAGCAATTTCGGCAGCGGGCTCTTCCTCCGCTTTCACCAACGCAATGATCTCATCATCCATCAGCTCAACGTGAGCAACCTCCTGCTCTGCCGCATGATTCAGAAGCTCCTCAACTGGCATGGGATCACGCAGTTGGAGAGAACCAAGCGCTTCCATCGCCGCTTCCTCCACAGCGTTGTTGTACGATGCAGCGTCATTAAAAAATCCTGTGTGCTGGAAGCAGTTGGAGATTGTATCTCTAGTGATCTCCTTCCAGGCAGCCAGGCCCCACTTCATGACCGTGAGCTGGTCGATCTTGAAGATGTTGTCCTCTCCACGGTTATCCCCCCACTAAGTTATAACCTCTGCTAAGTTATAGCCTGCCACCTCCACCGATAAGATAACTTAGCAGAGGGACGACTGTAATAACAACCAATCAAATAATTGGATAGATAAGGATGATAGGACTAATAAGGAAGGACGTGATTTGTTACACTGACAAATCACTGATTGATTTGCTTCATCAATGAGGGAGTCATGAGAGTAATCAATGATGCCACATTAAGACTCAATCACGGTTAATATGGCAAGTCAATAAAGAGATTGAAGATCATCAATCAATCATCGAAGATCTTTATCCATATAAGAGCATTGAAGACCATAATCAAGGGATTAATGAAATTGATATGTTTTCCTTTTATTAATCTCTAGCCTCTATATAAAGTCGATGTAACTAGGATACTCAATTAAGTCTCACGTTAAAAAATAATAATGCTACATTGAAGTTTATTCTTCTTTTACGAACCTTCCACATGCGATCCTCCACAAACAACAGGTTTCGTCGGGGAGCCTCAGCGTCACTGGCTCTCCCCCATCCTTGCTATAGTAGGGATGTGGGAGAAATGACTTCTTTTTTTTAGTTGGTTTGTTGTTGTGTAGGTTTAATTGTGATTGTGGTTTTGGTTGTGGCTGAAGCGGCGACTGGGACTGCGGCTACGGTGACGTAGGCTCGCAGAGGCGGGTGTGGTCGTTGTTGCGGTTGTCTGTTGCTTGCTGTTTGTCTCCGTTTTGAAGTGTCCTTATCCTCTTTGTTTTGTGTTTGTTGTGTGTTGTTTACTGTGTTGTGACTTGTGCGTTGTTTTGGGACCTCATCTCTCGACCCAGGGTCAAGAGCCTTTTCTCCTTAGTGGAGCCTTAGTCCGATGAAGATAAAAATCCAAAAGTTGAAGGCCAAGTGAAAGTGAATAGTATCGTATATTTAGCTTAATAGTTTTCTGTTATATGTTCTTTAGTTCTTGGTCGTAGATTATGGATTTTTGTTTTCTGTCGGTTTTTGTCCCTTGTGGACCTTTTTCTCCCCTCGTGGGAGTGTTTGTGCCCCTCTGTGGGGTTGTGTTGTGCTCGTCTGTGAGCCTTTGTTCTCCCGATGGCGAAGTACCGGTGAGACTCTTTGGGCTATTTAGCCCTTGTATCTTTGTTTATTAATGCAAGGTATCGTTTCGGGAAAAAAATTCTTAAACTAAAGTTAATCCATCTGGTGAGTTTTGAGAAACACAATCTCAGAATTCTCTCTCGCTGAACACTTCTTTACCATCTAAGGGAGATATTTGGCACTCGACACACCGCGAATCGACGATACATCTCTTTCCGCGATTATTGTTTGTGTCCTATACCGTAACTCGCGATCGTTGTAAGTAAATGACTGGACCCATTTACATAGGTTTGTCTAACTTTGTCGGTATTTTCTACACATTCATGCGATCTTGGCTCTGTGAAACAATTTTAACTCTAGGGGAAGACGGGGTTCCAGGGCGTAACGAGGATCTCGAAACTCTTAAAATTATGCATATCCATGGGAACAACCCGGGTTTCGGGAATACCGTAACAACACTTAAAGTGTACCAATATGCATCAATTTGATACCAGTTAACAACAATTAAACCATTACCGATTTCGGCACAAAATATGGACTCCGTTAGTTCGGTGTCAGTTCATGTAGGGAAATAGCCTAGCAAAACGTATAATGGTACGAAATGTACATTTAATGAATAACAAACTATTAAATCGTCAGTGCAACCTCATTTATTACCCAATAAGAATCTCGAGGAAATGATATTTTTAGTCCATTATGTTTGAGGCATTGGCATTTTTTGTTCCCCATATTTCGAGGTGCCACTTATAGTCCCAATATTACCAATTTTGGATCGTTTTTGTCACATGGATTAATTTCATCGTTAATTTAGATAGAATTTAACACGTGGGAGCACATAATCGCCTTTTAGTCGACTTAAATCATCATATTCGTCTTCTTCTTCGACTTAAACCCACGTGAGCGTTATACGCATCACACTTAGATGAGTTATGAGGTTTCCGTCTAATCGAGGGATAAAAAACGGCTCCAAGTGGCACTTAAAATATGAGGACCACAAATGCTCATTCCTCGAACATTTAGAACTAAAAGTGTCAATGTCCAAAAAATTTCCAACATTTTATAGCTTTATGTGGTTAAACTTATTTTTTCGTATAAACTTTGAACTGTTTTATTTGTTTTATTTATGGATCATAAGTTGGTTCTTTTCTTAGAATCCTTTTTTCCATTTTATTTGAATGAAGTAGGAAATTATAAATATAAACAACAGCTGCCGAAACAATCGTAGCGATTTTTTTTTTCCAGCAACATTTGCTTTTGCGTTGAAGAAATTAGTCGATCTCTTGATCGTGTCTCCGTAAGTCTTTATAAATTCAAGGTTAAGCTTTTGATTCCATGTAAAAGTGCTATTCTTTGAGGTTATATTAGGTTTTCAGTCTCCTGACCGCTGCTAATCTCTATTCCTTCCCCACCCTTCCTTGAAATGAAGCAATCGTTATTTTCGCGGGGATGTGGTAATGTTTTAGGGTTCAATCGGTGTCCTACTTTACTACTATTTCACTATATTTGAATTCAGTGGAGTGTCTTGTGTTTTATGTTCTATTTGGGATACAAGTCGATGCAAATGTGAAGCTTTTTGTTTGTTGCTTATAATTTAAGACTGAGTTTCAATGCACAGGAATTGATTTCAATATAAAGATATTTCTTGTATACGCATTGGTTTTAAAGATGCGGATTTGATGAAATGATTGGTTCGAAGAGGAAGAAAGCTTTCTTATTGTTAAATTGATGTATGGATGTGTTTAAACTGTTATGCTGAACAAGCCATAAAGATCCAATCGATTGGTTATTGCTTTAGTTCCTCAATCAAATTTGTTTGATGTGTTAGCTTCATTCAGCTATTTGCTGTCAGTCGCATATACCTTGACGTGTTTTTACAGGATTCAGCAATTTCACCTGAAATGGCTAATAATTCTCAGTTCACAGGATTTCAGGTAATATTTGTAAATTGATTGCTTAAATTGTTAATTTTTGTGTACTTTAGAAGATAATTAATTGCGTAACTTATCGTATCTTGCTGATCTAAATAAATTATGAAGATATGTGTTTGCGTATGTTTTTGGAGCATTAATCGGTTGAGTTTTGTGTGTTAGTATTGAAAGCATATGTACACGGATAGACTCACCTGATCATTATATATATGCTTGAATATCCTATGCTGACAAGTATCCTCTGATGCAATAAAATTTGTGAGTGTCAGACGCTAAGCTAATATTGCGAGGATAAGCGTCTAATACATGATTTCCTCTTGTTATGTGTAATTAATCGTTGTAATAAATTTTATTCGACCTTGTCTGCCACAATTGTACTGTTTAGTACTTTAGTCCTTCCTGATACGGATTTAAAACCTTGCACGCCCTTACAGAATCCCTCCGATTATAATGTTATTCTTCTGTCTTGTGAATTTTTATCTGCTTAATTATTTGCCTATTTACTTGAATCTCGGAACGAAAGCCTCCCCAACCTCACGTAATTAGTCAAATGGGCCATCCTCAAGTTCCTTCTCCACTGTCGATGCAAGTAAGCTCTACTTATTTTGGACTATTCTTGCTAAATCTTCATTTTCTTAATTATATTCTGAGACATGTGAATTTGGAATTTTTTATATTTGTGATTTGCGATATTGTTCGATCTAGTTTCGACCTGTCGCTGCGCTGCCGCCACCCTCATTTACTCCGGCAAGTTCAAACATTGGAATTCTACCTCCACACATCCAATATAATCATGTGGTCCCGCCTCCACCACCACCTCCTCAAGGACAGGTGATGGCCGCCTCCACTGTACAATCTCAGATTCCGAGCAATTCCAATTTTGCGAATCCAGGGAATGCTCCTATGTCATTCGACGTAATCATCTGCTTTATGTTGATAATTTCCATTTGGAGCCAAATGACCATATTTTATTTACTAACTTTTCTTTTTTCCCTTATTCTTTAGTTATCTGATAACCAACAACGTTCAGGCTCCACATACCAGGCCGTACAGACATGGGTTGCTACTGCGAGTCAGGATATGCAATTAGTTTTGCCTCACCAACAAATTGTTCAACAGGGGAATGGAGAAGAGAGGTGGTTCCCAAATGGGGGTGATGAAATTGGGAAAATTGTCGAGCAGAGCATCGAGTCACAGCAGAGGTTACCTAGCGAATCTTCTAAGAAGTCAGAGGATCGTATGACCATGGTAAGATTAAATGAACTGCTGAAATTAGTCATAATATATGTTATACTTTGCGAGCAGATTTTCTTCCCGTTTCAAGAGTATGATTTCATTCCTAAGCTTATTCTCTTGAGATTTAATTTTTGTACCAGGGAAACGATAATCTTTCTTATAAGAATGAGAAAGCTACATCTGATTGGAAAGTACACACTCGTGATGGCAAAATGTAAGATGCTACATGAACCTGTTGTGCTTTTCACTCGACGTTCAAATCCTCCCTACCCTTGTTTTTGTGTGTGCCTGTACACCATCTGAGATAATTTCATACTAGTGACAATGATGGCAATATTATAATATTATATGGTATACTGGAAAGTGGAAATTACTTTTTGCCATAAATTTGAATTGTTATGGATATGTAGGCCATTTGCTAAACTACCAGTTGTGTGCACTATCTAGTTTGGTTTTTTTTCTTTTTCTTTTTATAACACATCTTAAGTGCAGGTTTTATTACAATAGAAGGACTAAGGTCTCTTCTTGGAAGAAGCCTTTCGAACTGATGACTCCTACTGAAGTTAGTCATAATAAACTTGTGCATTTATATCTTTTATTCATGTGTTGTTTCATTATGTACTTTTTAATTCATTTTGTTTGACAAAACACTGCTTGTTATCACGATGGCTTTCCTGTTGAATGCGCGAGCTCATGTGCCTCTTGTAGACGTTACATGTTAGTTGTATCGATCATATTCATGGTGGATTATACTGCTCCTAAGTTATTTTTTAATCACTCTCTAGCGAGCGGATTCAACCACAGACTGGAGAGAAGTCACTACTCCTGATGGACGGAGGTGTTAAATTCGTGCTCCTCAAGATCTTTTTAACATGCTTTTTTTTTTCAATACTTCTTTATTAAGAATGCATTTAACTATGTGCATACTGCACTGCTAGCAGGTTCTTCTATAACAGCGTCATGAAAAAATCGAAGTGGGTTATGCCGGATGAGGTTAAGGTACTGTTGTAGCTGACCAAGCAATTGAAAATCTTCTTAGTTAATAATTCTTCTGATATTTTCTTGTCTGATGTGAGCAGTTGGCACGGGAAAAAGCAAATTTGATTTCACATGAAGAATCGAAAAGTGGAGATCATGTGTACCCTTCTGCTGCTAATTCTGGTTATGGAGCTGAAACTACTAGCGTATTAGTGTCAGCCGAGTCACTTGACCCTAAAATTGGTTCTGATTATGAGCCCCCAATTAATAGCGAAGAATCAGACCCAAAAGTCAGTTTTACTGAAGCAGCTTCATCACTTGTTGATTCTGAGTCAGCTGCGCCTGCTACCCATCTTTATCCCATCACATCACCAATGTATGTGTGAGTAATTTGGTTTGTCTGATTCTGGTGATAACATGATCAATTTTATATTTTTTTGTCAGGATTTCTGATAATATGACTCCTCAGGATGCTGAACCTTCTTCAAAAACCCCAAGGAGTGAGGAGGTAAACGTATGCCTTTGTTGCAGTAATTTTACTCTTTGTTCCTGGTGGTTGTTTATCGTAACATATTAATTTGGCATGCAGGGATCTACCAAAACCTCAGAACTCTCTGTAGCAGTAGGCATTGAGGTGCATGAGGGAAAAACAAAAGAGCAAGGGACTTTGACGTACGAGAGCAAAGAGGTTGTTGAATGACTATTTCAGTTTCACCTAAAAGCTTATGCTTATGGGGAGGATATCATATTTCCAACATATCTCGTCACGTCTAAGAGGATTTCTTTCTTATATCTAGCCTTAGATGTGACATTTCTGGTAGTTGTTAGGATTTCTACGCATGACCCCTTGATCTGAATTTTGATACCGTGTTTAATGTTACCTAAACTCTTAGGCGTGTAGGGAGGGTATCATATTCTACTTTTATATATTTTATTTGCAGCAGTTGTCATAATGTATACTAGTGACATCATTTATTCATTTGATTTGTTGTATAGAAATTACATTATTTTTTTATTCAGGATGCAAAGAATGCTTTCAAAGCTCTTCTGGAGTCAGCGAATATTGGTTCTGATGCAAATTGGGATCAGGTCTTCTTGCCTCTTTTCTGAAAGGAAATTTACTAGTTAGTATAGAGGTTCTGTGCCCACTAATCAGATGATTTTGAACAGGCTATGAGAATGATAATAAATGACAAGAGATATGGTGTACTTCGATCTTTGGGGGAGAGAAAGCAGGTTTTTCATGAGGTAGAAAGGTTATAGTTGTGTTATGTTTAGATGCTAATATATCTATAATTCAAGCAGTTGCGTTCTATTTCAACATATGATCATGTTTCAACATGTATGCTTCAGTTTGTTGCTCAGAAGAAGAAGCAAGACGCTGAAGAGAGAAGGTTTAGACAGAAAAAAGCACGAGAGGATTTCAAGGGCATGTTAGAAGTAAATGTTTGCTTGTTGCTTTTATTGCGAAGTATATAATAACACTTTTAACCATACAATATGTTTGTGACGCAATGAACCTCAATCTTCTAATGGGCACAGGAAGCACACGATCTAACGTCATCGACAAGATGGAGGTCATTGTTTCCTTTCAATTTCTTTGTCTATATACTCGAGTATATTAAAATGTATTGTAACTTACATAAGATCTTCCACACATATGCTATCTATTGAATGAGTTTGTTTCAAATTGTTTATCTCATTGCTACAGCAAAGCTGTATCTATGTTTGAGAAAGATGAGCGTTTTCAAGCAGTTGAACGAGTTAAAGACCGTGAGGACCTATTTAAAGACCACATTGAAGAGCTTAAGAAAAAGGTAGCGTTTTGGATCTGCTTTCTACGGTTGCTTTGATGTCTATATTTTAGCTTGATATTACATGCCCGCGAGTTCACATTGTCTATATCTTTCAGGAACGAGCTAAGGCTTTAGAGGACCACAAGCGCCATAAAGCGGAGTATATGGAATTTCTTAAATCATGTGACTTCATCCAGGCATGTTACTTGTATAGTAATAATATATATTCATTTGCATCTACCGCATTTAAATTAGACATCGGTGCCAAGTTATTACCCAACTTGTGCAGGCCAATAGCCAATGGAGAAAAGTTCAGCATCGTCTTGAAGAAGATGAGAGGTGCTCACGCTTGGAAAAAATTGACCGCCTCGAACTATTCCAGGTACTATGCTTCTTATACTTATTCACTACAAGATCGAACTACACAAAAATCTGTCACTATATTACGTTATTATTAGTTTTTGGGCTGCCATCATTCAGGAATATGTGCGTGATCTAGAGGCAGAAGAAGAGTCAAAGAGAAAATTAAGAACGGTAACATAGTCATGTTTATTTGTTATCTCTAATTCTATCTTTTCCTCATCTCTTCTCCAAGTATGAAAGTATCTCGAATTAGGCGTTGCTGAGGAAAGAAGAACGAAGGAATCGCGATGAATTTCGGAAGTTATTGGAAGAACATGTTGCAAATGGCACTCTTACAGCCCGTACTCATTGGCGAGAGTATTGCAATAAGGTTATTGCTGGAGAAAAAAAAATAATTAATGTTGATTTGGTGAATAGCTCTTTTTTTTTAATGACATGGTTTACAGATTAAAGATGCACCAGCATATGTTGCTGTCTCTTCAAACACCTCAGGGTCCACTGCCGAGGAACTTTTTGATGATGTCATCGACGACCTTGAGAAGCAGGTAGCTACAATAAATTACACTCTTTTAACTGTTAAATTTACGTGAATTATGTATTTAATTAGATTGCTAAAGTCTGTTGCTTGCTACGTGTAAGTAAGTACATTAGATGCGGATGACTTACTATCAAGTAATGGTGTTCTTTTATCTTGTTTTATTAATTCCATGTATCTGAGTTGATTGTTTGCTGATTAACTTGTCAGTATCTGGGTCATAAGGAGAAGATAGAGGATGTTATGAAGAGTGAGAAGGTATTTTGAATTGTTGTAGCATTCAGTTCCAAATTTATTTGATCTATTAACAGTCTTTTTGTATGAAAGCAGATACTTCTATCAACGAGCTGGACATTTGATGACTTCTATGCAGCGCTTCCCAGCAAGATAGCCTCAAATGCAGTATCACAAGTAAATTTAAAGGTAGAGATATGTTCTCCAAATATAGTAACACAGATAAAATTGCTGGATAAGTTAAAATCCTAGGTGCGTGCTTCACTCGTACCGTTATATAAACACTGCAGATTATTTTCAACGAGTTGGTGGAAGCTGCTAAAGAGAAAGAGGAGAAAGAATCAAAGAAGTGGAAACGTCTAAGCCAAGATATTTATGACTTTTTGGTTAACTTGAAGGTATAAGTGCTGTGCAACACCTGTTCGTTCTTGTAGTCTTTATGCGTGTTCCATAGTTTTTTTTACCGACTATAACTTTCATTATAAGCAGGAGATCACAGGATCTTCAAGATGGGAAGAGTTTAAAGCACTAGTTGAAGCAAGGTAGAAGATCAATGCTAACGAAATTAATCAATAAAAGCATTGCTGATTAAGGATTGCTCATGCACAGGTTCGTGGGAGATGATCATTTCTTCCAGGAAATATTTGGTAAGGTGGTATCTGATCTGAAGGAGAAGACAAAAGACAAGGAAAGGAAGCGAAGAGAAGAAAAGGTATGCCCATTCACAATTTGTTAATCGTCACCGGTGAATACATTGATGTATTGTGCAGATATCATAGTAATATATACACTTGTAAAGTTTCCGTTTCATTTTCTCATTTTCTCTATCTCAGTCCAAGCAGGAAAAGGACAGGAGAAACAAGGAAAAGGAGAGTAGAAGCAAACACCAAAAGAAAAAGGGACGAAGAAGCAATGAAACAGAGAGCGATAGTTCTGATTCTCGCTATTACCTTTTGGATATAGATAAGAAACATCATAAGCATCGAACGTATTCACCTGATGAACTCAAGGATCATCAGTCCAGATCACACAGACACAGTTCTTCTGGTTCCAAGAGATCCTCCAAGCAGGTCTGTGTTTCTCTCCTTTGAAGCTAGTGTCATTCTAATGAAACAACTATGATGATCTTTGACTACTTTGTTGAGCTTAATATATTTCACATGAAAAAAGTTATCACATACCAGTTTGAAAAATTATATACATTTAGTTCATGTACCAGTCAGTAGTAGTAAACGAGCCTACTACTAATCAGCGTTCCCTTTCTATTGCCTGATGATTGGCTTCTGAAAAATATCGCCGGTCTTATATATTTTCTTTGAAGGAAAATCTCGTCAAATGAAATCCATATAATAGGCGATATGTTTGATTTTTAATTTGATGATAGGTGGAGAAACAATCGTCAACAATGGAAGCAGACTACGAAAAGCAAAGCAAGAGACACAAAGAACAGATCGGTGAAGATGATGAGGCTTGTTGACGCCTACCCACCTATCTATCAGAGTTGTGATGATGTCCGTCTAGTTGTCTTCTGTAAAATGCGTCGTGAACTATATAAACAATAGTAAGTTTATGACTCTTCATATGTGATGTGATGTGATCCTCAGCTTGTATAACTAATATGATATGAACAAGTTTAGTCCTTGATATTTCGCTTTGACCAATTTAGTCATCGATATTGTTGATTTTGAACAAAATTAGTAGTTTCTTTAGTTTGCAGTCAATTTGGATGAAAATTGACAAGTGTCGATATGTGATTGGCCGGATTTTAGAAATTAGTAAATTAACATTAAAAAACGAAAATTTCCAAAAAGGAAAACAAATTCTAAAAAAAGGAAAAAAAACTAGCAAATAAAATTAAAATAATTATAAAGAGAATAAAAAATTAATTTAAAAATAATAAATTAAAGTCCATTAAAAATAAAGAGAAAAAAACTCTATATTAAATTAAAATAAAAATAAAATAGAAAATACATAAATAAAATAGAATTAAACAAAAAAATAAACAAAAAAAGAGAGGAAACTGTTAAAAATAAAAATAATATATAAGAAAAGTAAAAATAAAAAAAATATATTTATTTGTTGAAAACAAAAGTAAATATACAATCGCCGCTCGAAGTTTACGAGAATCTCCAGCCACGTCCCTGCCAAGTTAACGAGAAAGCAATCGTCCCAATACCTTTTGTAAAAAGAATTCGAGAACTGGGACGATTGTCTCCTCGTTAACTTGGTAGAGACCGTACGGAGTTTTTTTCGTATACTTTCTAATGGAATTTTTCATCCTTACTTACTTTTGTTTTTTTTTCTAGTTCTTAATACATAAATATATAGTTCACTTTTTTCTTGTTTTTTGATTTCTAATTATTATATTTTAGTTTTAATCTCCTCTCTCTCTCATTTGTCTTTCTTAAATTTGTTTTTATTTTTCTTTTGTTTTTTATTTTCATTTAGCTTATTATAATTTTATTTCCCTCTTAATTTTTATTTGATTGAAATTATAATTTTAAAATTTTAATTTTTCTTACCTCTTTTTATTTAATCTATAGTATTTTTCTCTTTTTCGAATTTTTAATTTTTGTTGGATTTTTTTCTTTTTTTTTTTCCTGTAAATTTCCTCTTGATGAAGTATATCATTCAATTTTCGGCGTACTCCCATTCTTTTCGTCGTGATTTGACTGTCAGTTTCGATGCAATAGTTAGGGAAATTGTGGATGGAACAAGTCTCATCTTTTCGTCGTTTATCTCTTCTGTGAATTTTGGTTTGGTCGCAAGATTGTCTATCATGTTTGCTGAAGGAACACTAGACTCGAACAATGATGAAAAGAATGAGCTCATTGCTTTTTCGATATACTTGGGATTCTTGCACCATATCCCATCGCTTCCCCGAAACTAATGTTATGTGATTAAGCTCTCTAGTTTTCAAAGTTACGTACTAGTCACTTGGTGTACAAGCCAACATGTTTGGTATATTTACCAAGATGTGTGTGAATATAAACTATATCTAAGATACAAACATTTGAAAAAGAAAATACAACACAATTCAGTTTCTAACAATCTTCTCATTTGAGTTTGTCTCAAATTCAGCATCGCTGTCTTTGTCACTTGTAGAATGATTTTGATGCGAAACAAGCAAGTGCGCTCGAAAATAAATATTTTATTATTCATTTATTTAATTCATGTAAGGTCCGGTAAGGTAATTATGTATCCAAAATCCGTATCCGTTGTCCAAAGTCCGTATTTATGTCCGAAATCCGTGTCCACAGTCCAAATATATGTCCACCGTCCATAGTCCGTACAATCGGTAATTAATTTAAAGTTGTTTAATAATTTAAACAAATAGTGTTTTAAGTTTTTTATTCTTAAAAAAATTACACAAGCGACCAAGAGGAATCGAAATCTGCACCCTCGTCACTAGTGATATATTTCGTGATACCATCGGCTAAAGGCATTTTGTTGTATATTTTACTTTTCCTTTATAAAAATTACACAAGCCACCAAGAGGAATCTCACCTGTTCCACCCTTATTTAACCACTTTATATACATCCACTCCAATATTTCATTATACATAGCTATTTCTTACAAACATGTAGATAGTTGCAATTTATGCACGAGCCAAAAAAAAATAATATTTTTATTTATTTGATTTTGTTTTGTCCATCAAAACCCAACCCAAACCCTAAATTTATAGGTTTCTGATTTAATATTATCTTCTCATAAATAATATTTACTGCTGCAATTTGTTTTCCCTTTCATTTTAGTTTTTCGTCTCAGTGGCTTCCATAAATCACACACTTCTCTTTCCGATCTAAGAATCAAACCAAAACAAACATCAAAGCTCTTGAGCTTCGGGCTTCTACCTAACGGTTCTTTCACTTGCAGATCTCCTGAACCTGGACAGAGGATAGCCCGAATTCCCAACCCTAAAATTCACTCAAGGTTAACTGATATTTCCACTAGCGCAACACTCAGGTCGGAGCCTTTGAAACGGCGAAGGGGACCAGAGAATCCCCCATTGCAAGGGGTCATTCATCTTCCTGTTGATGCGGTGTACATGAGATTGGAATTTTTATAAATTTTTTTGAGGATTTCTTCGTTAATATCATTGTTGAGATGTCGCCGGAGGAGGTGAATAACGATTCAATGTCGGCTGGGTATAAAGGGATGTCTGCAGATAATATAAAAGGGCTGGTGTTGGCTTTGTCTTCGAGCTTCTTCATCGGTGCCAGCTTTATTGTTAAAAAGAAGGGGCTAAAAAAGGCTGGAGCTTCGGGTGTTAGGGCTGGTAAATCAGTGTTTATGTTGATCTACTTCCCAGTATGTGTAGAGGAATCGGGGTCCTTTTCAATAGTAATGATAAATTAAGTTATTTTAGTTGATGTTGTGGTAGGAATGGTGTTAGTGGGATCATATTGCGTTTTTTTGCTGGGATCTCGTTTTTTTCGGGGTTGGATAGACTCCGTCCCTTAAGTTTTTATGCAGTCGTTATGAATGGAAACAGATATGATGAAAATGACCAATTAAATAGCGGTTGTGTTGATAAAAGTTATCCCATCTGGGGTTATAGTGGATAATTGCCGGAGTAAGTTTTCTCAACTTTTTTCCCCGATAAAGTTATGCGAGATTTCACTTCTAGGTTGTTTTGATTATGATGGGCAAGTTTCAAGCTCACCAATCTGTCATTCTTGACTAAGACACAATGTGCCCATTGATTAATCACCTAGTTTATGTTAGAAAATGCATTGCTATAAATCACCTGTAATATCTCTTGGTTTCTTGATCTGATATCATCGTTCTGCAAGAGGTTGCTTCAGGACATTAAGCTGTCTTTTGCCTTTGGTTTAGGAAGCGGAGGCTATTCCTATTTGTACGAACCACTATGGTGGACAGGCATGATTACAAGTAAGTTCTGCATAGAGATGTTCTTTTACCAATGTGTTCCAACTTTTTGGTGCTAATATCTTGCATGGTTGGATTGCATTCAAATGAAATTCATCTTTCTGTCTGTTTCAACAGTGATTGTTGGAGAAATTGCGAACTTTGCCGCGTATGCATTTGCACCAGCTCTTTTGGTTACACCACTTGGTGCACTCAGCATTATTATCAGGTTTGATATTTTCTTGGGGATTTATTATCTCGGGTAATTGGCATTTAAACGTGTCATGTATGTATATTGCAGCGCTGTGCTTGCACATATTATTTTAAATGAAAGATTGCACCTTTTTGGCATTCTTGGTTGTGCTCTATGTGTTGTGGGCTCAACTACAATTGTCTTACATGCTCCTCAAGAACGGGAGATTGAATCAGTGAAAGAAGTATGGGAGCTTGCTACAGAGCCAGGTGATTTGAATTTTAAAATTTCTGATTTACATTGACATTTATTTGATAACTTTTTTTTTTTTTTTTTTTTCGTTTTGATGATTCTATGGTATATGTTTTTATTTACCCAAAGCACTCTGTCTTTCTCTTATGCAGCGTTTATGTTCTATGCTGCTTTGGTTATGGCAGTCGTCCTTGTTTTGATATTTCATTACGTCCCCCGATATGGGCAGACGCACATATGGTTCTATATTGGTGTATGCTCATTGGTTGGTTCATTATCGGTATGTCTTGCTTTAAAATTGACATGATTCCTTTGAACTATGTTGAATACTAGCACGAAATATCAGATCACAAGCAACTGAAAAATGATTCTAGAAATAACAAAGAACACACAACTACACAGGTGATATATCCTTTTGGAGTTTGCAAGTAAAACGATAAATTATATAATTCTTCTCTGAAGGTCATGAGTGTGAAAGCTCTAGGAATAGCAATCAAGTTAACACTGTCAGGGATGAACCAGCTCATATATCCCCAGACATGGGCCTTTGCATTGATTGTCTTAGTTTGCGTCCTCACTCAGATGAATTACCTCAACAAGGTAAAATGCTACTTTTCAAGTAAGATTTACCAATACAGTGGTGATATATTTACTTATTGGCCTTTTCTTCTAGAGTTATCTTTCACAGGATTTATTCTTATTGCTTGAAACACAATATTTTATATGCAGGCCCTTGACACCTTCAACACTGCAGTTGTTTCCCCCATTTATTATGTCATGTTTACATCCTTAACTATCGTGGCTAGTGTTATCATGTTCAAGGTAATCACGTTGGTTTGCTTTCATCTGCTACTATGTGGTAGTGTTCGTATTTGACCCATTTCCTCCACTGTTTTTCTTCACATATATCACTCTTTCTGTGCAACGCATGCTCACACAAACAGGATTGGGATAGGCAAAATCCAACGCAGATTGTCACAGAAATGTGCGGATTTGTAACTATTCTTTCTGGGACCTTTCTTCTGCACAAGACTAAAGACATGGCCGATCATGGTAATTTACGAACACTCACTCGCACACACACACACACACACATATGCATATATGATATAGAACTTATTCGATAATTTTGATTGCTTTACATTAAGAATCACTAGTAGACTTCCTGAGGCATTTTCAACTCTCATGGCTGTCTTAGTAGAGATATGAATTTTTTGTTAGGTCCATTATCATCCAAACTTCCGAAGCATGGCGATGAAGATTTTTTTGTTGAAGAAGGTATCCCTCTAAGGCGGCAAGACTCTTTAAGATTGCCATAAGCTGTGTGTATAATAATTTCCCTATCCCTTTACTCTTCTACGGATGGACAACTGAGTTATATTGATGATCTAAAACCACACAGACGTACCTACTAATCTTTTGTTTTGATGAGATATTGAAACATCCAAAATGCCATTTTCTTCTATTTGGACATTGATCTCTGTTTCTTTCCCTGCTTCATGAATATCTGTTCGTTGTGCGTGTGTATGTATAAATAGAGATCATTTATTACAAACAGGCTAACCTTGCTTATGATGTGATCTTGCTTTTCTTTTTCTTCCCTCGCATGTAAATAGAGATCACTCAGAAAACGTGCACCTTAATCAACGTATCAGAAAACTGACACCTTAATCTACATACAAGATTGAACAAAAAAAGGCATATATAAGTTCATTTGTTGTTTAAAATCTAATCTCCAAAATCCCTTTTTTATTTTAAATATATCCCTATTTTCTAGAATTCTAGTTTCTTTTTATTTTAATTATATTTTTAATTTTTTATAATTTATATTTTTTTCTGATTTTATTTTATTTTAATTGTATTTTTAATTTTTATATTTTAGTTTCTTTTTTTCATTTTTACTTTTATTATATTTTTTAAAATTTTATTTTCGCTAATATTTAAGCAATGTTCCTTTTGTATATTTAACGTCATTCCGTTAGTTTTGACGGTCAACCTGGTCAAACTTGACGGAAATGACTGAAGTTGATTAACGGTTAAAAACTGAGGGACATACATTAATGATGTGTATTTTCGAGGGACTGAAACTGATGTACCCTATAATTGATGGACCAAATTTGCAATTATCCTTTTATATAAATAGCTTTCCCATTCTCCAAATTCGAAGAATCCATTGTCCAGCACATATAGCTCTTCTCAAAACCTCCCCTTCTCTCTCTCTCTCTCTCTCTCTCTCTCTCCTCTCGGTCGATATATGGAAGAGGAAGAAGATAACGAAGATCCAGAATTCCGAATTTCACAATCCTTCTTCACAAAACACCCACAAGATCCCTTATTCGTTACCCGTCGTCTTTTTTTCTTTTCATCGTGTTGACTTCTCACTGATAAATTTAAGAACGGACGTGAATTGTGGGGTGAGAAGGCAGAGGGCGAGATGGGCAAGCCGACCATCCGCCGGGGAATAAATTCATTTTCCGCGGCTCCTCCGCCTCCGCCTCCGCCACCGATGAATTTCGCGACGACAAGCAAGGCGTCGGCGGCTAAGAAGAAGGCCGGCGGATCTCGGCTTTGGATGCGGATGGACAGGTTTGGTCAGTCGGAGTTGATCGAATGTGATAAGAGCGTTATTGTGAAAAGGGTTTCAATTCCGGCGAGGGATTTGAGGATTCTTGGGCCCATCTTCTCTCCCTCCTCCACCATTCTTGGTAATTTAAGATCCCATCTTTTGTCGGAATTCTCCGAGGTTTCTGTTGTTTTGTTGGGTCATATGGTGGGCCCTATTGTATTCTTTGCACGCATCTCTGGTTTGGTTTGCCTTTCTTATCGTTTAGCTATGGTGGTTTTTGATCAATTTTTTGGATTTGATCAAGTGGGTATGTGCCATTGGACAAATTCGTGTGCTTTCCTATGGCAGTCATAGATGTCATCTACATGTTTCATTGGTAGCTTGTAGAGGCTTTTTCGAGATTGTATCTCTGTTTCATTTTTGTTTTTGTAATTTGTGTCCCCATCTCCTATTGGGCTCTGCTGAATCATTTTAAGTTCTGAACAATTTGGTACACTGGAGTATGTTTTGCAATTTTGTTGCGTCTCGCACGAATCTCTAGTTGAAGCTTTTTTTCCTGTCTCTAGTCTTTCAACTTCATTTAAATCTGAATTGCTAGAATGTTCCTTGTCACTGCCTTAGCTCGAAAGTAGTCTTTATGTCTGTTTGTCACGAGCTCCTCCCGTTCAAGTAATAGCCCATGGCACGCGTGCATGGCGAGAATCGTCCGTTTAATTTCTTTCGATTTCGACCTGCATTCGTTTTGCAATTTTAACATCCTTCAATTGTTTTCAGCTCGGGAAAAAGCCATGATTGTCAATCTGGAAACCATAAGAGTCATAGTTACCGCTGATGAGGTTCTTTTGCTGGACCCTCTTTGCCAACAAGTTCTCCCTTTTATAGATCAGCTGAGGCGACAGTTACCTCAAAACAGCTCTCTGAGCAACCACCAAAGAGATAACGAAGGCTTAAGAGATGAGCTTCCCTTCGAATTCCAAGTCCTTGAAATGGCGTTGGAAGTCGTAGGTACCTATTTGGATTCTGATGTTGCCGAGCTCGAAAGAGATGCTTACCCTGCTTTGGACGAACTCGCCGTGAATGTGAGCACAAAGAACCTCGAACGTGTGAGGAGCTTGAAGAGTAATCTTACTCGCCTTCTTGCACGTGTACAAAAGGCATGCATAGATTCTGTTTGGAGAACTAGCTAACTGATCAGACAAGACAATAATTTTGTGTTCTCGTCGATTTTGATAGGTGAGAGACGAAATTGAGCATCTTCTAGACGATAACGAGGACATGGCCCAGCTGTACCTTACACGGAAATGGATGCAACAAAACGATGCTTCGAATAGCATGGCGATTGCTCCTTCTACAGCCCGTCTTCAGAGGTTAAGTTCTGCCAAAAGTGGTAGCTTGGTGAGCAATTATTACAACGAGAACGACGTGGAGGACCTCGAAATGCTGCTCGAAGCATACTTCATGCAGTTGGATGGGACACGGAACAAAATATTATCTGTGAGTTGAGTAGGATGATCCATTTTATTTACTGGAGGGTTAATTATTTTTTTAATCCGGTAATTAAAGGGGGGTTGTAGTATAGGGATAACGAATTTGTGAGGTGATATTATACTGACATTAACTTTCAAATTAAGCAATTTATGGACACGATACGGTGGAACCCAGATTTGGCCCCAAATTTTAGAGTTCCGAAGTATAATTAGGGTTCCAAAAATAGTGATGGGTGACATTGTACTAAAATCAAGCAATTTTGGGACACAATCTAGGTTCCTGGCGTATAATATTCCTATATTTCGTCTAGTGTCTTCCCCGAAATTCTCTGTCCCTATAATGACACCCTAAATTGCAGAAAATTAGTTTGATGTCTTTTTCTTTCCTTTGAAATATTTTGCACTTTATATTTCAGGTGCGTGAGTATATCGATGACACGGAGGATTATGTCAACATACAGCTAGACAATCAAAGGAATGAGCTGATCCAACTGCAGCTGATAATAGTTATAGCATCCTTTGCAATAGCATAGAAACTGCACTTGCTGGGATCTTCGGTATGAACATTCCTTGCACGCTATATGACATCAATGGAATATTCTGGGAAGTTGTCTGGAGTATGACAGCTGCGTGTGTAGCCTTGTTCATTCTCATCCTCGGTTATGCGAAGAGCAAGAAGCTTTTAGGTTCTTGAATAGCTCTTTTTTCTTTTTTAAGATTCACTTTGAAAGTCTAGCATTTGTCTTTGTCGAGAAAAATATCAGTAGGGAAGGGAAAAACCTAACATAATATCGGGCGAGAGTTTGTTTTTAATCAGGCGATGATGTTATATGACTTTTAATTTTCGGTTTGTTGAGCTGAACGAACACTGGCAAATTCCTGAACTTTGGCTCCATTCTTCAATCTACTCAACGCTTTTATTTGGCGGAGAAATATTTTTCGAAGCTCTATTTCTACTTCTTTGTTTTTTCTCTAAAATATTGCTTTATTTTTTTTTTTTTTTTTTTATGTTTATTCGAATTTCGGATCTTCATAATGGATAGTTATTGTTGAATTAACTTGTCATATGAATTGTTTAATGTTTCTTGTATATTTTTTTGAAGTTAAATAATTAATTATATTTGACATGTGTCAACATTCTAAGCCATATACATATATATAATTATATAAGTATAATAATTATTAATAATATTCTCCATTCTATATTGACGAATAAGTCTCTTTAAAACGTTAATAGATTAAACTCAATGGAATAAAAACATAATGAAGGAAGAAGGATACATATACTTAACGTTATCGAATCTGTTGGGTGTCAAACTCAAGTCCCACATTGGATAATTTGGCGAATTGTAAGCTCCTTATAAGTTTGTGCTAAATCTCTCTATTGTTAATTTGGTTTTAGAGAGGAGTCCCGCAAGTTTATGTGGGCCAGAGCTTGGGCTAGATTTGGGCCAAAAAATTTCTACATGGTGTGATGAGCATTGTGCGAACACGTGAGGTTGACCTTTAGATAGATCGAGGTTCTAGCCCACATACGATGTGGATGGTGCCCCGGCCCTTGTAATAAATACTGGTGGGTTGCGATGAAAGCGCTTGGTATAGACGATGCGGTGGAAGCGCTTGGTGCAGATAATCATTGAAAGAGAGGTAGGTAGTCTTGAGTTCGTGAGGAGGACTTTTGTATATTAAGCCCAAGTCTCACATTGGATAAGCTCCTTATTAGCTTGTGGGAGAACTCCCTTTATTGACATTGGTTTTAGAGAGGACCCCTACAAACATATATGGGCTTAGGCTTCGGCTAGAATTGGGCCAAATAAAGTCCTACTTAATCCAGGTTGTATCGTACTCGTGAAGTTGATAAACCTTTCATTTCTGCAACGTAAAAAGGTTCGTCGCAAGTTATTGGGAATTTAACTGATGTTTTTTTGTGTTATCTACGTTTAGGGTCATCATTTCTTAATTCAAGGTCGGAAAAATCTTCGACCGGCGATCCCGTTGTTGTTGCTTCCTCTCCGTTTCCACGGTGGATGTTCGGCTCGGACTCTCCGTCATCGGCGGAGTTGGTGCCAACTGCCACCAAGTCCTCGTGTCTGCTACGTGAAACGTGTTTTCATTACCAATACCTATGCGAGCGAAAAAACGTGCATGAAATGCATATAATATATGTATTGTATAGAAGTTTGTGCTTTTATGTGTAATAAATATATATAATATCACTGATGATAGTTGATCATGATAAAATTACAGAGAGTAATTGAGAGATTTTTTATAGCAAAATGTCGAAATGAGGTGATATTTATAGGTAATCAAATAGGGGCTTAAATGAAAAAGAAAGTATGTTTTGGTCCTGCAAAAAAAAAGTTATAACGGCTCTAAAGCCGTTGGAAATCAACGACTGTGGTCGTTAACCAGTTCCGGTTCCGATTCTGTTCCTATTTTGTTATGGTTCGGAACCGGTAATCCAACGTTGAAAGGTCAGAACCGGTAATTTCCTATTCCAGTTACGAAACCGGCACCTTGGTCTATTGTGAAGTTTAAATTAGTTTGTAGCAGTTCTTATTTAGCTACCAGATATTTAAAGAGTAATAAACTCAGCTTTCTTCGTCCAAGTTCAATTTTGTGTTCTCCCATCTCTCTATTCACAATTGCAATTTGTCACGGAAGAGAATTTTTCGGTTAAATTGTTATATATCTACCATCGTTGAGAAAAAGTTCTGATATAAAAACTTGAGAATACGATATTATTTAAAATATATTAAATAAAGTTCCAAATAATACACATTTTCTCTCTATCAAAATTAAATTTAATAGTTATCAGCTTGGAAATACAGGCATATTTCGTTTCCACAAGTTCTTTTACATATGCAAATTTTAGCCCGCGATTATAACAATAACAACAATCTGACCAAATGACCATTTAACCCCCCAAACCTTTCTAAATGCGAAAGAACATTCTCCACGGTGAAATTTTTTACGGGCTTAATTCTCTCTATACAAGAGAGAATGAATCATAATGTATATGACCTCTAACTTCATCGGCAACATTAAGTATTGACCAAGAATGAGCTCGGTGTTTCGACATAGTCGATTGGCGTATTTGACAAAGGGTTCTTCCATCTATCAAACACTATTCTTCCACCACGCCCAATCCTCCCTCGAGCTACAGTTGAGCTACCATTTCGAATAGGAGGTATAATTCCAGCCGCAGATAATTTATCGGGAATCAACGGTTTAGTGAAGAGCATAACAGGTTCACTAGGATCCTGAACAAAATTAACAATTCAAATTTCTGGTAAGAAGTCATTATCGTGAAGTTCATAATCTTGAATCTAACAAGGTAGTAATGTGAGAATTACGAAATGAAAAGGAAAAAAAAAATAAGAGGATGCCCCTTTACCAGTTTCTGAAGCCAATTATTCTGAGGAACACTTCTTCTAGGGTCTTGCTGTGGGTTACCTAAAGGGACAGTTACATGTTTTGATTCTGGGAAGATGCTAACCTTGTACTTCATTTGTATTCTTTGGAGCGCAACCTCGTTGTCAGCAAGATCTCTTTTCTTCTCTTCTCTCTATAGTAACACGCAAGGGCACGAATGCAAATTGAAGGTCGATGGAGGAGAATAATCTGACTTGCTAAAACAACAAGAAAACAATACCTTGATAAGAGCATCAAGAACTGCTTTTGCCTGATCGAGGTTGCGCCTGACCTGAGTATATAAAAAACGAAACCGAGTCGACAATAAGAGGAAAGGCAATCAAGAAAAAAGACTTTAGATTTAAATTCCTATCATATGACTCAATACTGCTTCTTTTCAACTAGCTAATCGCTATGCGAACTCAAAAATCTAAGCTTTACTGAGTATCTTGCTTCTCATTGCATCCCTTTCGTTCATTCACTACATAACATTTACTATATGGAAAGCTACCAAGTTTGCATGCCGTAGAAAAAAGGACAAACAAGAAAGAGGAATTGGCGTACCTGACGAAGTTTTTCGAATGATTGCACATTGTTTTCTCTACGTTGCATCTAATATCCCAAAAGGGAAAACAACAAAATGGGTATCGGTTACAGATAATTTTATAGCACAAATATAAACATTCTAGAGATAGTTACAGTAAGCGAGCAGGAAGTCATAAAACACATGTTTCATACCCTTCTAGTGTGAAGCCTATGAGCTTTCTCCCTTGGCCTGAAGACATTATATGGGTTGGTATCATTAACAGGCGGAGGAGGCTGTCAATTAAATTCAATAGAACTGTTGTTAGCAATTATATAAGTATAATTAAAGGAACATGCGTCGTGAAACTCAATTAGACAAAACAAAAACCAAAAAGGGCTAATACTGTGGAGCTGAAATAGGAAGATCGTCGATCCAATAAACTTTCTCCTATTGCATGCACTAAACTTAATATAATATGGTTAATAAATCATCTGATTGAATGATTTCAAAAGGATACTTGCAAAAGCATAATACCTATTCTAGTATATAACAACCATATGCAATTACTTGATGCAAAACCACGATGATCTACTGGATCCCGAAATGCAAACTACAAATCTACCTGAAGTCTCCTGAGAACAGGTTTTTGCCATCGTTTGCGCTGGAAAAGACAAAACATGGAAAGACGAAAAAGCAAGATTGTAAAGAATCTGAACCAACTAGCCCGTTAAATGAAACCACCACACACACACATATATATAAATGTATATATTCAGATCTTTTACAAACTATGATCCAAATACAACAGAATGTTATCTAAGGAATCCAGTAACAAATCAAACATTTATGCCAGCGGCCATTGTACTTTTAGACCGAATATGTAAAATATCGAACTCCGAGACATTTACTAAGAAACAGTCAGTTACAGAGAATGTGTTGGTTTTATATATTTAATACTAGCGACAGCTAGAACTGAACGTTTAATAAAATATCAAGAAATAAGGTGGCCTACCTTTTCCTTCCAGTAATTATAGATAGATTGAAAAACTCCATATCGGATAGAGAGTGATTGCAATGCCTGGAATGTAGATATACAGTTAATTTTTGTAACCCAAAAAAAAATCAACGATAAAAAGAAAAGCATTAAGATACAAGGTTTAAGAAACTAAATCGTGTATTTTGAACATCAGTGCTCGTTAACATGATTTCATTTCATATTCGGAAAATGGGGTCCGAGTTACTTAGCTAAAAGAACGTCAAATGTATACAAAATAACTAAAACCAAGCGACTGCGTAGAAAAACTCAGAATCTAGAAATACTTCGGAAATGTAACAAAGACTAGATTTTCACCTCCACGGCGGCATCAAAACTTAAAATCACGGGAACAGTAGAACCAAGTGTCAGACTCACGATTCCTGCTCTTTCGCGAGCCTTGTGATCTAATACTTCCAACTTAAATATGATTGCCTCCAGTCTAAAAAAAGCAAAAAGAAACGAAATGATGATAAATAGTACATAAGCTTCCAAGACAGCCTCGAGTGGACTAAACGCCCAAACAAATTCAAACACTCCTGCTGCCAGTGTCTAATGCATCAACATCAAAATATTAAATCCGTCAAATTGGAATGGAAAGTGTTACCTAGTTATATTTTCATATTAGGATTATATTGAGGCTACATTCAATGTTCTTTCGGTGAACAACATCATTGAAACCAATATGATTTAGGTAGGAAATGACTGTTATCAATGTGAAAAAGCATAACATAATAAACTATTTCGATAAAAAAGTGAATCAACCTATATCATCGACGTCTGCAAAGTGACTATTCAATATATTATGATTCTAGGGAGTAGTGTAGATGGTGGTGACAACTATCCTTCATGAGATAAAAACAAGTGCTTTTGGCTAAATTCACATCGTGAAGGCAGAAAGATAATTACTTTTCAGCTGCAAGAATATTTCTTTCTTTGTTCAGCTCTTGAAGCCACTCTTCATCTTCGTTGTCCATATCATATTCAATAAATTCTCCAATTTCGGCCCTCACTGTAAGAAAATAAAGCAAACGTCAACACAATTAAGGCAGATTCTTGTACAACCATAAGAAACCACGAAGTTAATGTTAACGAACCCCCTCTCCCACGTAAGTATGACGCTGGTTGGGTAAAGGTTCGAGTGTAGTCCCTTTCATATGTATCGACCACCACAAACTGAGGAGTCGGTATCTCTGAGGCAGCTCTTTTGCTGGGCGTCGGCTGCACCTGTTAAGAAATTCATCGAGATGATCATTAGATTACTGCTAATGATGAACCGCAGAAATAAGAAACAACACAACAAAGGAATAAAGCACAAAATGCATCATTTAGACGACGAAACTTAAGTATTCAAATGATAAACCAGAATTAGAGCTGCATAAATCAACGAGGAAGGAGAAGATGCTGAAATTGGCAACATAACTAACAAAATGGCTAAGATAAAATGAAAATTCATTAGTAATTCTTGCACCTCAAAAGCCTCTGGCTCAGAGGCGAGGCGCAGTAGCTGGGAGTTGCGCGTCGAAGTTGGAACATCATCGTCATCAATGTCCTTCAGGGATTTTAAAATGGGCAGCTTCTTGTTGATATCGAGCGGTCGAGGCCTAAACGACAGCCTACTCATCGCACCTTCAATTCGTTTCCCAGGCAAAGCAATTGAGGGATTTTTCTTTTCTCAGTCAAGGAGTCACAAAGACTCGGAAATCCATAGTAACAAAACAAAATGCCAGTTCTGATTGTGGGGCTTTTATAATAAAATAAATAGAAAAATATAAATCAAAACAAAATAATTATGAAATCGAAACTATTAATAAAATAACAATTTTGGTATTCTGTTTTTATGAATTAGTAACTCGTATAAATTTTATACGAGTTACTAGTCCATGGTGGCCGCTGAGACGTGGCACTTCAAAGTAACTCGTATAAATAGATTACGAGATATTTCTAGTAACTCGTATAATACTCATACGAGTTACGTTAGTGTCCGACCACCTGCATGCGCATGCGGTGTCAATCAATAATTCGTGTAACTCGTAACTAGTTATTACGAGTTTCGTATTGCAATAATTCATGCAATTATTCGAGTAACTCGTAACTAATTATTACGAGTTACGTGCGTAGTG
Organism: Craterostigma plantagineum; assembly: GCA_027422505.1. Lineage (NCBI taxonomy): Eukaryota > Viridiplantae > Streptophyta > Magnoliopsida > Lamiales > Linderniaceae > Craterostigma > Craterostigma plantagineum. The sequence continues at coordinate 8,601,536 of JAPQWV010000024.1, forward strand.
CAATAATTCATGTAACTTGTACTTATTAGTTACGAGTTACGTTTCTATAAGTATAACCCCTTCTCGATTTTTAACACAATACAAAAAAATGGCGACGAGTCGTGTACAAATCATATTATATTTTTCACGGTGAATAATTCAATCATCCGATTCTATCGTCAAATATAGTATCCGTCATATTGCGTATAGGCGAATTCGTCGCAACACTAATTTTTCCGAGTTTATATCGTTGTTATTCAAAATTACGGGTGCTGATACCAGTCGTTGTTCGTTGATTGTCCATGCGAAAAATGAATATTTTCAACATACCTGCCTCTTTCATCAGCTACTCCATATCTCCAAGACAACGATTCCCGCCTCTTTCGTCGCGGGTCTTCTTCGTCGAGGCGGCGGCGGGTCTTCTTCGTCTCTCTCTTCGTCGTCTTCGTTACTGCGATGTGGAGGGTTTTAAAACCAGATCTAACTCGTAAGTGTTATACGAGTTACGGGTTATTCAACTCGTATAAAATCTATACGAGTTACGCCACATCACGCACGCGCCAACGAGGATAAGTAACTCGTATGGACTTCATACGAGTTACGTAATTCATATAATATTTATACAAATATCTCTATTTTATTAATGGTTTTGAATTCATAATTATTAATGGTTTATTTTTTTTAGTTATTTTATTAAAAAAACCCCGATTGTGTAGTATGGATTGTAGTTCTACAAGTGATTGATTTGTCTAAGTATTTTTGGTATTTTCTGTTAGGGTTTAGAGCATCTCCAATCGGTACCCAAAAACCCAAAGTTCTCCGACCGTACATTAAATGCAAGCTCAAAATGCGTTTTCATCTTCTCTCTTCAGTTTTAACCGCATATATGCGTTTTGGGAATGAGATATCCCAAAAAGGCGTTTGATATTTTAAACATTACAATACATACCCTTTATTATTTTAATTTTTAAAGTACACATATAAAAATAAAAAAACAAATAAAAATATATAAAAGGACTCCTGTTATTAATAACTATTTTTTTCTAAATTTTTTATATGAAAAATATTGAGTTTATTATTAATTTTGTGACATTATTTTTTTTTTTTCACTTGAATTTAAAATAATAGTATGGCCTGATTTGAAAAGTTGGAAATTTCATGAGTAATATTAAAAAATCGGATATAAGAGAATATTACAATAATGGTCTTTTAAGTTTGCGAATTGGTTTATCGGTTAGACAAGAATTACTGCATTTTGAGTTTGAGAATGCGTTTTTCGGTTGGAGATGGATTTACACGAAAGAAATCGACGATGGAGCCTTGTAAGTTGGTTACCCTACTTAGTTCCATCTCGAGCTCGGACAAACTAATATGGCACCATTCAAAAGATGGCAATTACTCGGTCCAATCGGCACACCGGCTAGGAAGATACTTTGACTCCATGGGAATTGCAATTTCAAGGAGGCCTTTAAGTTGAAAATTTCTTTGGAGCGCTTATGTCAACCCGAAGGTTAAGATATTCGATTGACGATTTTGTCGTGATGCACTACCGACGGGCATAAGTCTAGCTAGTCGTGGTTGTTCTCTTAGCCCCCATTGTCATCGTTGTGGTTATCCCTATGAAAACTCCAATCATGCATTTATAAACTGCCCAAGTTCGCGTCTGATATACAAGGCTTCAGGTATGTGGGCTGATCTCGAGGGTTTTTGCTTCAGCTCAGGAGAATATTGGCTCCGAGAGGCTGCAGACATATTGGACCCAACTGGTTTTGCTATGTGCCTCAACATACCGTGGACAAACATGGGACTCTACAAATAATTTAGCGATGGAAGGCAATGCTATTCCACCTCATTTCTCTATTACGAAAGCGGATGTTAAAACGATATAGCCTAGCACTCCAAGGATCACGACAGATCGAGATGCACTCCCTTCACCGGCTAGATGGTGTTGCCCCCCTCGGGCATTATGAGAATTAATTTTGACGTTCCATTCGCTCACAACGGGGAGGTGCTGCTATTGGCTTTATCGCTAGAGAGGTATAGGTGCCTGCTGTGGATGGTACACAAGATTCTTGCGCGACTCTTTCGACCCAGAGGTTGTTGAGACAATGGCTGTATATAGGCCAATGCATTTTGCGATACGAAGGAACTAGCTATCCGCGGTGGTTCGAAGGGGATTGTCTAAATGGTGGAGAAGTTATCAAAGATGTCGTCTGATTCAGGTTAATTGGAGCAATCCTCGAGTATTGCATATGCCTTATGAACTCTTTTTCTTCGGTCTCATTCTCTTTCATCCAACGCAATTGTAATAAGGTCACTCACTATCTCGCTGAAGTTCTTAGGTGCAATGGCGAGGGTATTTTCCCATCTTCTATAAATAAGATGATCTTTTGCTTTTTTTTTTTTAAAAAGAACCTTTTTGGAGGGACAGATTAAAATCCATGTAATTTATATATACTAGTACTTTTTTGAACACCCGATGTGTATGCTTATAATATAGTTATATATTGAAATTAAACTATGATTTTTAGTATTTAGATGAAATATAATTTTTAAATATATAAAAAGAAACTCAGTTGTAGAGGCTTAGTGAAGTAAATAAAAATTAAGAGTAATATGAAAATACCTAATTAATTAAATTAGAACTAAATTGCAAATAAATTACACACCAACTAGTGGGAGTTTATATCTACCCAAACCAATTATATAGAAGTATAGATAATTGTGGCAGTTTATATCCACTCCAAACCAATTATACAACAGTGTAGATAAAAAAAAAATATCTATACTCTTTTATTAATTGTCAATGGCACTTAAAAACTGCTTTTTCATTCAAATTTGGTGTATCAATTAAACTAAAATTCCTAGCCAATCTTACAGTTATTTAATAGAGAATAAGACCCATCGAAAGAAACTACCCCACTATCTCTGTAGCAAATTTTGATTATTTTATTTGACGTGTGATAAAAAAATTGTTCTACAATTTTTAAAAAATAACTGTGCACATACACTGTGCCGAACTATCTAGTATATTTAACATGTAATTGCTAACGGAAATATATCGAAGATTCACGCGTGTGCATACATATACCGTTGGTAAACAGAAAATAAAATAAAATCTTTCAATCAAGTTGAAAGAAACACTGTATTCGAAGGCACAACAAACAGAACGACAATCAACGGTTTCTATTTATTTTCACTCTTCATCACTGTCATTGCGGAATACTGATGCAATTGCAGCCTTTGGCTTTTTCACAGAACTCCCAATAGAACTCTGCTTCCGTGTATAAAAAGATGTTAGAATTAGCAGAATCGTTAACAATGTAAGGACAATCGACAAATAACAAAAGTAAACAAGTAAATAAATAAATAAATTATAAGAAAAAAGACACCACCGAGAGTAGATAGATTACCTTGTGAGCGTTGCCTTTCGCAGAAAAGCCAAATTTCAAAGCCTTCCTCTGCTCTTGATCTGCAGCCACCACCATAGCAGCAGCACAAGTTGATGATTCAGTGACGATTGGCGTCGAAAGATCGCTCGTCTCCTCCATATTCTGCAACTGTTGCTGCTCCTGCTGCTGCTTTTGCATATCAGCCCTGTCTCAGATTAATCAAAGAACAGAATTAACCTCTACATAAAATTTAGCCCATATCGACGAGCCAACAATAGCAAAAATAAAATTCTCGTTACATTTGTTTGAATTTCGCCAGCTCCTTTTCTTGGCGTTGCTGCTCTCTTTTCTGCCTATCATCGCGACTGCTGCTTCCCTGCATCTCTCTCATTTGTTTGAACCTCTGAAATAAATCCCTTTTCTTAATGAGCATTTCAATCAAGTCCTAACAGCCACTGCCACGTGGAAGAAAGTGAACACAAACCTTTCTGTGGTTGTGATCGTAGGAACTCAAGTGTGCTTCAAACTCCATTGCCAGTTTATACTGCTTGTTGCACAGCTCACAGTAGAACACCTTCATGATCTCTTTCACGTCGCTTTGAATTTTTTGCTCTCTTTCTGCTGTAACCTGGATTTTAATAAAATGCAAGGAAGGGGGAGGCAGTAGAAGCCACCGGGATAGGATATAAAAACTGCGGGAAATCTCAACACCCTCCAAACTTGATTGATGCTCTTAATCAGATACCATTGCCATCAAACACACAAACATATATGACATATATGCTGCCTTCTGTTATTAGATGTATATTTTCAGAATGAAACAAAAAAGTTCAAATAACCTAGCTATGTAAATATTCCATTGGTTAACGCAAGCATATACCTCTCTCTTCTTGGCCAGTTCCTCAGTTTCTTCAACCTCAATATCCAGCTTTCTTCGTTGAATATTTTCCTCTGCTGTAAAGTAATCATCTTCTTCTTGTTTACCCAAGCCTAACCTTGCATCTCTTATTCCTGATTTTATCGGCTCAACGATACCTGATGGTTAAAACCAAAAAAGAAAGAATAGAGAGAGAATGCCTAAGTATCACTTAACACCTACAAGATGGACTACTCACAATTAGCAATAGCATTGATGATCATACGAATACTGGGTCGAAATACAATCCCATCTAACCGAATAACACTAATACCTAATAAAAAAATATTAGGTGAATGAAACACAGGGAGGTTGAAACTGCTAATCATAAAAGCACAACCTATTTTATAATTTTATATTTTAGCTGACCTTGTTCATTTTTCCCAAGTCCCTTGCCTTTCCAACCCATCTTTTGCAGAAGCCTAAATCCAACATTTGACGAAGTCAGCTGCGTGTCCAATGATGCTTGCTCAATGTTATCCAAATTTACATTTTCCGTTACTCTATGACCAATTGGTAAACGAAAATCCTCACAGAGTTCCTCAAGAACAGAAGCTTCATGTGCCTGAATCAAGAACATTGCAAACAAGAATATAGCACTTCCAAGATTCACATCAACCTATTGCTGAAGAAACGTCCAGCCTAAGATGCACGACAAGACTCGATCCAACTATCCAAGTAGGAAGTCAGCAGAATCAGCAACTTAAACATAGTTAGGTTGTCTTGGTTCTAGAGACTAAGTCTCCGCTATGATCAGAATCTGAAATTAATGCATCACATCAGTACTGTAAAGCACAATTCAAACATAGAACTACGAATCATGTAGAGTATCCAATATCCTCAAACACAGCATCCAGGTTACACGGGAATTATGCATTTTATTCTTGTAAGCTGTAAGTGTAAAAATCAACTAGCTAACGAGGAAGAAAACCAACCAAGAACAAAGCTTCAACAGTTTCTTCTAACTAAATCATGAAGATGTAGTTCTACCAATCATTCATATCAAACTTAATAATAGCAAAACGTCATCCCCAAAGGAATAAAAAAGAGGTGAACATATAGAACAGATTCAAGTTTTTACCTCATCACTTTTCTGTTGCCTTCTATGGTACATCTGTTGTTTACCATTGTACCAGCTGTTATCCATAGTTTCAACAATTAATCCTGATTAGAGAAAAGGACCAGTAAACCAACAAACTGAAAATAGAAGCCAAAATCAAATCATATCATCTAATGCTAAATCCTAGGGTTCGGAAAGTCAAAAACCAACGGCAACGGCGAGCATACATACAACACATACAAAAAACAGATTCGTCAAAGACTCAACTGGGATTTAGTGATCAAACATGTACTAACAGCAGCTCTGCAAGGATTTGGGGAATACCTTGATGGATATTAAATTTTTGAGGGTTGCGATAACGGAGAGGGAAGGTATTCTCAATACGCAGAGATAAACAAGCTCAGATTTGTTTGGGCCATAGTTTGGGCTTAGCCTAGTAAAAACTCATTGGCTGGGTGTAACGTGAGACCTTCGCTTTTCCCCAAGTTTTATGTACGCATTGATAGTTATGAAAAGCTGATAACGATTTCGTAGGTAATTTGATTTTGAAGTATGGTCAAGGCATTTAATTATTACCAAGTCTAAAGATTGGTCCGCGCCTCGCTCCACTCCAAGATTCAGCAATCACAATAGTCAGTCTTATATAGTCCAAAGCACCATGTACATAAATCTAAAATTAAATAAGAAAGAAAGAAAGAAAAGATAAAAGAAAAAAACTCATGCGATGTTCAGCTGTCCGTTCCTATGCTGTACTATCTCCATTGTTTCCTAGAAAGAACCTAAATATGAATGAAGAGTAATACGAAAAATCAAAGATGTGAAAAAATGCAGAAAAAAAAATGTTCATATCTAACTTAAAAAACCACATGGGTAAGGAGACATAGCATAAGCCAATCAACTACACTCTTCAGTAAGAAGATGAAGAAAGAATGGAGAAAAAGAAAAAGGAAGAGAGAAATATATCTCACTCACATAACTCAGCACTCCAGCAAAAACTCCTTACAAGTAGATTTATTATGGCCGGTGTTTTTGCATCTGCTGCACTGAAGTTGGCGTCTCCCAGTGTCATGCGACCCGCCTTTCTTAGTTGTGGGTCGCCCGGGCGGACGTCGGGTCGGTGGAGGAGTAACAGCAACCATTTCATCAGAAGGATTCTCAATCTGTAAAGGCTCATCAACATTCGAAATGGGATTTACAGACTCCGAGTAGGTCAATCCAAAGTATTCAGAAGTAAAGTATTTCGAACAGTAGCTGTAAGTATCATTCTGTATCCATAAAATGGCAGCAATAGCATGAGAACAGGGCAAGCCCATGAGCTGCCACCCTTTACAAGTGCAGTTCCATTTACCGATATCCACTTCTTCAACTGTATCTCCCTGAACTTGATATCTGTCGTCGTTCGATATTAATAGCACCTGGAGATTCCCCACTTTAATGCTTTCCTTTTCAAGCTTTTCCTCTGTCGATGGAGTCATCCTCCTAGAGCTTGGCCATTCGAGATACTCCGTTCTCCTATTATATATCAATTCCATAATCTTACAGCGTATGGCATCAACCATCTGTGTGATGGGTAATTCGTGTGCCTCTGACACCCAATTGTAGAACATCTCCCCAAAGTTTGAAACCATGTAGTTGTACCTTGAGCCCTCGAAGAATGCATTTGCCCAGTGGATTGGCTCGCTTTGCATCAGCCAGTTGTATGCTTCAGGAGACATGCTCTTTATGCTTTCCATATACTCGTAAAAGCCTTCGGGCTTTGGGGCATAAGCTGCATTGTACATATCTTCGACCAGCAGACGCTTCACTTCATGGGAGAAGTGAGCTTTCAGATCGCGAAGCAGCTGCTCGGAGAGATATCTCAGACAAAATCCATGGTGAACTTCTTCCCCATGAAAGACTTCTGCAATTGATTCTGTCAGTCCCTTCTCTCTGTTAGCGACAATAGTTAACCCACAGCATGTCGTGTTTAGAGCAGCTTTGAGTTGTTGAAGAAACCAATGCCAGTTGTCTTCAGATTCAACATCAATTATGGCAAAAGCAACAGGGAAGAACCGATCATCACCATCAATAGCATTGGCAGCCAACAGAGAGCCTTGGTACTTTGACTTCAAGAAAGTGCTGTCTAGAAACAGCAAGGGTCGACATCCCTGTTGAAACCCGTACAAAGAAGCATAAAAAGAAACAAAAAGGCGATGGAAACTCGAATCTTCTTTGGTGGTGAAAGTAGCCAAACTCCCTGGATTTGTTTCCATTATCTTTTTGCATAAAAGCGGTAGCTGACTATAAGCTTCTGTATAAGAACCCTGAAGCTGCTCTTTGGCAATCTCTTTACCTCTCCATGCCTGGAAGTAGTTTAGCTGAATCCCGTATTCCTCTTTGATGTCAGTAACAATGTCCTTGGGCTTATAATTAGGGAAAACCTTGAGTTTCTCCTTGATGATGCTAGCAACCCAACTCCTCGTCACTTTATAACCATTTGTGGCTGCACCTTCACAAGTATGCGTTGGATTCATTTTCTTGATGCATATCAATGGAGTTGTGGATAACCTTGATGCATGAATCCTCCATGGACAACCATCTGCTTTGCACTTCACTGTCACTCGATGGCCATCGTTCTTCTTGTACTTGAAAGCAAACTGACGAGCAATGGCATACTTTCGCAATGCCTCACGAAATTCGTGCACGCTGTTGAACCTTTGTCCCACACCAGTGATATTGTTATGCCACTGCTGTGCAGCTTTAGCATACTTCTCGTCACGAGGAGGAAGGGTATCAATTGGCAGAGGTATTTCACTTGGTAGGCCATGTTGCTCTTCGTTGTGGTTAGTATCACCAAAGATGTCGAAAGTGGCATCAAAGGTTAGACCTGGCTCATTTATGTCGTGCACAATGTTTTCCATCATTGTTGGAGAAGCTGTGATAGGGACATCTTCTGACAATGCTGTCCTACTTGCGCAGCAAAAGTAAGAAACGGTAATTGTAATATGAAAGCTACAAATAATCAGAGAAAGGGAAAAAATAAAAAATGAATATTACCTACTGCCCTGAAGGTTGGATACATCAGCAGCTGCCACTTCTTCACTCACATATACTTCAACAGTATCGCCATCATTATAGAACTTGATCATGCGCTTCAAGTCTTTATCATTAGAGATGCTAACAGGAATTTTCTTGTTTCCAGGTAGAAAATATTTGATGGACATTGAACCTCGAATCAAATTGAACATATCGACTAACTCCGTCTTAAAATCTTTAAACTTCATTGCTTCGTCAATATCCATGGCATGAGCTTCACCGCCTTTGTAATGAAGTTCCCCATCTGCATCAGCCTCAAATTCACCGCCCCACTGACAGATTGCGATGACTTTCTTTGCAGCCATGCTGGAGTTACTGTTTAATGCCAAAGACAAAATCGTCTAAACATCGAGTAATCAGTTTATATTTCACACATAAACACACATATATTATGTATACAGAACAGAATGGAAGTCACATAATCTCTGTTATAGGACAGACACAACAGCTTGGCATAGCTACGATAATTGTTATACGTGGAACAACATAATAAACTCCTAAATATCCACCGAGAAATTCAAAAGCTCAGTTAATCAACATATTTGTGACAGATTAGAAGCAGAGAGTTTATCGAGGCACATTCTTGTATCCTATATCAATGAGCCCCAGTCCCGAAAACCTATAATTCTACAAAGGACTTTTACTGCATTACCAGTTTAAAAAAGGAGGCGAGGCAACAAAAGCAAATAGGCAAATGGCAAACCTCGGTGACAATAGTGGAAATTGACATCCTCAACCCCCAATATGAAATAAATTGAACAGTGTCCCTCGCTCTTGATCTCTATCAATCGATACAAGTGTGTGCCGTGTGTGTGTGCGCACAGAAAATACGAGCCCTAAAAGGATTAGGAGGCAACAAACCCTAATCCTAGAATAGTAAAATTGCACGTACCCCTTTCGCGAACAATTTCGTCAAAGACTTGATTTTGACGAGCTGGGAGGGACGCCTAACCTAAGGCCTAAGCAACTTGGCCAAAATTGTCACCCGAGCCTTGCGAGAAGAAGGGACTAATTTGCAATTAATGGCAAAAAACTAACCTTGTGCAGATAAGAAGAAAGAAAAATGGGGGTGCGACTGCGATTGTGCTTCAACATCCAACGGAAGCGCGTCACAGATTGGAAACGTTTTTATGTAGTTTTATTACGTAAGAACCGATTAGGGCTTAAATAAATCTTCGTGATTCTCCGCTAGCCGCGAAGGGGCATTAATGGAAATTTCAAATTCGTATTAGACTAGACTGCAAATTAAATACGCACCGAATGCAATAACCGGGAAACCTTTGCTGTAAAAAAAAAAACGCAATACTAGGTTGTGTTGGCTAAAATGAATATGCGAATACATAAATTTTAAGATTGTATGCTCGTGTAATTTGGTTTGCAGACCAGCATACTTTTTTATATTGGTAATCGATTTTTGTGTACAAAGGCAATTATACTTTAAAATGTATAATTGATCTCTCCTGTTAGTGAATATACTTAAAAATGACGTCTACGAGGGATTCTCATTGTCTCAATTCCCCTGAATTTCACAAAGCTGGGTCAAATATAATGCTTGTAGTGTTTTCACTTTTGGCTCTGATTCTTTGGTTTCTTGGCCTGTGGTCTGGTCGGCGGCAATAGAATGAAATGATTTCTTGTGATCTCTGGTTCCTGGATTAGTGATTATATACACGTACAGTGCGTGAGGACCCAGTACTCGAAAACTGTTATTGCGACTCCGAGTAAGCACCAGATGATGAACAATTCGAGCTTGAGTTTGTCAAATCTATGACCGTGAACGTGGTAGAATCAGTTGAGGCCTGTGTTAGACACACTGCCCGTAAGACGAAATCATCGCCAAGTTCAAAGTGTGCACCTCAAAGCACTCATTGTGCACCACGGCTCGGCCCAACCACGGGCACGGGCATGGTGCTCGGTGCTCGTCGGCGCGAGGCAATTCCACGCGCACGGGCTATTATTTGGGCCAAAACTCACCTAATTTGTTAGATAATTTTGAATTAATTACATATAAAAGGTATAACCGAAAAGGGTACAATGTAAACGACATGTCTCTTCACGTCAAGAGACACGTCTAGAAAAGGCACCATTTGATAATGTCCCTACGTCTATAAATAGGTTTCCCACAACATAGGAAATATCGATCGAATCAAGTCACATTCATATAAGCATGCTAGAATTGCATCCTAAGTTCATAGCGCAACAAAGCTCTCGAGTTTCCGCTGGATAACTTCGTCGAGTCGTAGTGCTGCGATTCCGAAGTTTTAGAAGTCGTTGTATCTTGTGGGCGATCGCCGTAACTCGAGTGAGCACGTAATATCGTGGCGATATCGCCTTACGGCAAGTATGTGCAATACGTGCCTCGACTTCACGCTAACGGATGCATATATTACGTCAGAATTCAGCCATCAACCAGGCCCCGACACTGCTGAGACCAACATGATCATCGCTTGCTTGATCAGTTGGAGAGGGACTTAAGATCATCGGAACTTTGGATCGTGTTTGGAGAAGTCGTGGGAGGCGTTTTCATTGGAAATTAGAAATTCATCCGTGAGCGAATGTCCAATCAGTCTTAGCAGGGAAGCATGTCATCAGTCAAGAGAAAATTTTCCAAGTCAAGCACTGTGGGGCTAAGGTTTTCACGCGCTTAAACTGGGACTATTATTCATGTTGGCTTCATAACTATGAAAGATATCCCATCCCAGTTTCCCCAGTGTCTAATAACGCCTCTTTGATTTTTATACATTTATCCTAATACGCAAAACTTGTGAGTGGAGAAACCTTAAAGGTCTAGCTTGACTTTGTACATTGATATTTATCGAGTAGAAAGAGTCTTGATGAGAATGAATTTGGAAAGTGTGATGTTGAGGTTTGGAACCTACTTGGAAAAATAACCAAGACGTTTCCATACTGATGAATAATTAATTAATTTTATGACTCGTAGACGTACTTAGAGACCAAGTCAATGCATGGTGGCTCACAACCGCGTGAATAAAGTAAGCCTCGCTTGTGTTGTGTTCATTCGATATTAGAGAATCTGTAGGCAGCACTTGTCGCCATCATCTAGAGAAATCACAATTGTCTTATTCTTTTACAATCAATCTACATAAATGGCATGAACTGAGCACTTATTAGGAAGCAAAGTTAAGTTGTGAATGTCCTAGCTAGTTATTACAAACGAGTAGCACATAATTTATTACAAACAACCGACGACAAGGAATAAGTAAATAATATGGATGGATTATCGCTGCCTGGATTCAGGTTTCACCCCAACGAGGAAGAGCTCCTCAACTTCTACCTCACGAACGCTGTGTACGGATGCAAACTACGCCACGACATCATCGGATTCCTAGACATATACAACCATGATCCAAGAGAGTTGCCAGGTAATAATGATATAATAATAATAACAACAACAATACATACATATATTGATCTTCACACTATAGTTTTCGATATTGTTATTATTAGGTCTGGCGAAAATAGGGGAGAGGGAGTGGTACTTCTTTGTGTGCCGGGATAATAGGAAGCACGGGACGAGCGCAGGGAGGCCGAGCCGTACGACAAAGACTGGCTTTTGGAAGGCGACGGGCTCAGACAAGAAGGTGGTGAGCCCTTCGTCGTCGAAGGTGCTGTTGGGGCATAGGAAGACCTTAGTCTTCTACGAGGGAAGGGCCCCGCGAGGAGTCAAGACCGATTGGGTTATGAATGAGTATCGCTTGCCCAATCACGGCAACAAATGTACTACAAACAGCAAGGTGAGCTAATTACGATAGTAATAAATTCAATTTTATGTGTCCAACAAGTATAACGTAATAGTTAGCATTTCTTCATTTTGATTCCCAGGACATAGTATTGTGCAAAATATACAAGAAGGCGACGCCGTTAAAGGTTTTGGAGCAAAGGGCCGCAGTGCTGATGGACGGAGACGAAGACGATAATGAAGAAGAACAAGAAGTGGTCAACAAGGCTGTGGTTGAAGTTGCTCCTTCGGCCGTCGCCGATGATCGTAAGCAGGAGAAGCAATCTTCTCGTTGCAGCATTATCGTCGGGAGCGGGAGTAATAATCTCGGGGAGCTTCAAGTGCCGAAGTTCAACGTCGACTGGAAACAAGATTATTTCTGGATGATGGAGAATTTGAGCCCCTTCTTGCCGCTTGTCTAGTTTCCGAACAACTACATAATTCCATCTTCATATGGTATTTGTATTAGGAATGGTTGAAAAAAAAATTAACATGCAGTACAATACGCTTCGTTTATAAGATAAAGTAAACAATATCTTGAGATAACGATCCTGTACTTCATCCAATAGTACCGTTCAATTTCCTTTTTTTATAGTGCTAATTAAGTTTTAGCTCCAAAAGCTATTATAAGTTAGGTTTCGGGCCACTGTCAGAAACCTTTCAGGGTTAATGACCCAATTTTTGTAAAATTTATAGATAAGGACTTAAAATTTACGCAAGTGTTATGTGTATATGAACCGGTTCGGACTATCTTTTTGTGTTATTACAGAACAATGAAGTGGTACTGCAGAACGATGAATTTATACTGAGGAACGATAAATTGGTACTGCAGGACCATGAAGTGGTACTGCAGGTCCATGAAGTGGTACAGAAAAACACTTAGTGCAGCGGGTCCTTGAAACTAAAAATTTTCTGACAGGGGCATAAAACCTAAATGAAACTTATGTTGGGATCTGAAATCAAGCCCCTTTTTATAACATTGATTGGACTATTATCTTTTTAGTTGCCAAGATTAAAAAAGTAGTTATCTCTCTCTTCTAAATGTACAATTCTAAACTAACATTCCACAACCAGTGATGCGGCTATATCGATCGATCAACGATGATCTTATGGAGTTCTCTTGGCCACTCTTGTGAACCAGTGCTGACGAAGACTTGATGGTGCGAGCTAGTAAGTTGTCCATAAAGTGTCAATAGCATCTGTTAGAATCGGTTAACGTACTTAGAACAGGTGTCAATAAACATTCGATCGTTTTTCTTAATAATTTTTCGGTTTTCAACCGATTAGTGATTGTAACCGGAACTAAATTCAACAGTGAGCCTTCAGTGCAGAAGACATTGTCAGTCTCAGCTGTGAAATGAAGTGCGTGAGTGTGTTTTGATGACAACAAGAGTTGCTTCTGGAAGTTCAAAGCTTAATCTCTGAGGTCTCTCATCTTCCTAAAAAGAATGTTTTTCACTTAGAAGATTCACTTTATACACACTTACAACCATCTTTCTTAGCTAGAACTCACACAACTCAACTTTCTCATCTATATTGAACTACCTAAACACCTAACTCAACACTTAGACAACTTTTTACAGTCCGTCTACTTCAATAACTTTTTCCAATCCGTTGGAATAAAGAACACAAATTTAATCAGTCTTGTGCCTTTGAAAGGCTTTGCCTACGGTCTCGCTTTGCATTCTATTGGCTTGATAAATTTGTAAAGGCTTTGCCAATGGTTCTAAGAACCAGTGCTTAGAACCATTGGCAAATAAATACTATGTCTTTCACAGGAATAAACAAAACTTTTATTCCATATAATTAATATAGGAATGTAATATCCCAAAAAAATTGAATAATACATTATTTCACGATTATGCCATATAACATTCCATCATCATGTGGCCTTCCGAGAGCATACCCCTAACAATGGGCATCCCATGCTTGAGCACCATGCTCGGCGCCCTTGGCTTTAAGTCGAAACCAAGTTGCGCGTGCATGGTTGGCTTTGGACTTGCGCGCACTGACCACATTTACTATGCATCAAGTGCCATGCCGTGCCAGAGTCTGTAGCCTAGGCACCTTCCATTAGCTCGTCTTGTTCAGCTACATTCCAGTACCTTCATAGCCTGTAACTCGGCCGCGCTTCACCAGCATCAGCTAGCCATGTGCCGATGGTGTGTCGCCACCATTTTGGCCTATCAGAACGCGCATGACGAAACGAGCTAACTGGGCAGAACATCAAGTCAACAGTCAACCACGGAGCACATCAGGACCTATGTTGTAACCCTACTATGTGCCACGACCCATACCTGATCAGATCACCGATCGATCATTTGCGACCTGCTAGTCACGCCACAACTCTGATTTGTGTGCCATACCGAGCGTCCTAGCCCAACCGAGTCACGATCACGTCCGACACTTATTATAATTATAGTTATATTGAGATTATTATGATATTATTAATGAGTATCTTTACTCTTTTATAAGAGCTTAGGTTGATAAGAACTTAAAATTAGAATGTGATTTGGTCTGTCAATGGATTTTATTTAATAAATATAATTCATTAATTTATAGAAACCCACTCACCAATCGATTAATGATAGGTTAGATTTCACGTTTAGTAGATACTTTTTACAACATACTATATATAGAACATTTAGTAAATCCTTCTTATAACACTATTAAGGGTGAGAGGATTGGATAAACCGTCAATTAGTCTGTATCAATTGACCAATCATTTTCTCTATATCTATTGAAAAATTAAAAAAAAAAAAGACCCATTAAACCACGTACCTTCCATAAACTTATAATAACTACAAAATGCTATTTTTGTATATTTTTATTAAAATTATTTAATAATAATTAACTTTATTTTATTGTACACACGTCGGATGTGCCAGAAATACTAGTACATGTGTGGAATGTGCTCAACTACAAGTACGTATTAAGACTAAGGGAGAGAAAATATACAATATTTTGTTGAGGTATAATCACATATACTGAAATTTAATATTACAACTAATGACATCAAATAAATCGATAATATCATTAACTATATGACTAATCTTATAAACAAATAACTCATCAATAGTTTGAAAGAGAGAGAGATGTATTGTCGGTGATATATTCTTCGCAAAACTGAACCGAAAAAAAACGAACCGAATTGTAGAAAACCGAACCGAACCAAACTAAAATGATTCGGACATCGGATTAAGCATATGTAAATCGAAACCGAAAAACTGAACCGAAATTTTGGAAAACCGAACCGGCATATGAACACCCCTAACGGTAAGGCAATAGCAGCCAGCCGATTGTACCCACGCTGGTATTATATACAAACTATACATAATAAATAATACACAATTTTACAGTAAAGCTTGAGCAACAAAAACCGTCCATTAGGACATCGAGCCTCACACAAGGAGCAGCTCGGATGGCTACGGACTTATGTTATCTAAGACATCAACACTCAGAAACAATCCACATCAAGATTCCATTTTCGATTCCGTTGGTCGGGCCAATACGGAAGAGGAGCTTAACCAACGTTTAGCAGCAGAAGCGCTGATTTCTAGCCACGAGGACGATAGCTCGAAATAAGTAGGCTTCGGCGTAGAGGGGCAGCCTATTGACTCCAACAACTTCTCCACGTCGAGCACCTTAAATTTCTGAGGACCATTTACAGCAATATTGTGAACTTTGTGCTCGTAGATCTTACCGTCCTTATCGAGCTTGTACTCTGAAGTGCCATCGAATCTGCTACGACTATCCCATGGAACACGTGGAACGCCGTGAACAGTCCAACGAACGATTATCATGTTCTCCACGGGCTGCCACACGCTGATGATGTCGACCCATAAAGCCCTAAAGAAGATCTTCCCGTGAAATCTCAATGCCCAGAAGATCGATTTGTAGTTGTCGATTCCAGCAAAAGTGTTCACTGGATCTTTGAACACAATGTCATCCCTGTAAAGTGGAAAGGAAATCAAGAAATATAAAGCATTATCTCAGTATGGAAATCATTGTTAATGACACTATCATATAGCATGCTATACGCTGCTGAATGAACCTCGTAGATCAATGTTTAAGAAAGAGAAGAGATTCACACCTAGATTCTTACAGAAGATAGCGAACATCAAGAAATATCTAGCCTTATAACGACACATGAAACTCTCATTTGATCCTCATTTCCGCAATTTTCATATAAAAATTCCCACTAACCAACTCCCTGCAGATAATCAACTATAACTGATTCCATCATAGAACTTGGTACAAAAAAAGGAGCTTGGTTTACTTAGGCGAACAATCAATAACTAAAAGAACATGCACAAGTATACCTGTATATACCGAAGCTGAGTTCTCTGTAAAACAGCTCAGGAAACTCTTCCCTCAACATTCGAATCGCATAACCCGTATTGACATAGTAATCACGCTTCTTTGCTTCTTCTTCTTCATCCTCATTCTTAGTCAACGACGTCGTTTCAATCTGCTTCACTTGCCCGTACAGCCAGGCAACCACACCATCCTCGTAATTAGGGATCTTATATCCCTTTCCTACCGTCTTCGATGCTACGCCGTCCTTTTCCAAACCCTTCACGCCTGAACAAATCCTCAACTGCACGTTTCGACCGCGAAACTTGGGGACAATTCTGTCCACAGGGAGTGGCGAGACGCCAGGCGAAAGAGATATTAGAGCCATTTGATGATGGAGTCCGAAGAACTCTTGAGAATCGTAAACGTAAAACTCTGTTTCTCAGAAAGGAATTTGTATAGGAGGAATGTGCGTCGAACGTGGGTTTTTGTTTGGTTTGCAAGGCTAATTAGGGGAAAATTCAGAATGAGCAAGGCCGGTGGATATTTGGAATGGATAAGTTCGGGATAATTTCGAATTATTGAACTCTTCATTCAATTTAAGTGTCTAATTAAACAAGAAGAATGTGGTGGAAGTATAAAATGCAAAAGAATAAATGGACTTAGACCATCTCCAACCGAATTTCTCGAAGAATGTGGTGGAAGTATAAAATGCAAAAGAATAAATGGACTTAGACCATCTCCAACCGAATTTCTCGTACGCAAGATACAGTCATTCTTCTCCCACCGATAAACTCATTCTCAAATTCAAAGAACTATATTCGAAATATTCAGGTTCTAAATCGATTTTTACAACTTTTCAATACTGCATACAAATTTATAACTTTAAAAAAAAGTTACACTTTGATATTATATTACATATAGATAAATAAAATTATTTCAAATAAATATTATCATTTAAAAAAAAAAACTTCCTATTTCGTTGTATATATTTTATTTAGTTTTTATTTTTATAAGGATGCTTATTATTAAAACAAAGGACTTAAATGTACTTACTAAATATAGAACTATTTTGAGTTATAACACATAGATGCGTTTATTGGAGGAGAGAGAAGGTGCAAAATCCATTTCAGGATTGATTTTTTATTCGGTTGGAGTGATTTTTGATGATTTTTTTTCTTTTTGGTTTTTTAATACCATTGGAGATGGTTTATTCACAAGTCCTGACTAAAGAAAAAGGGGCCATGATGTGAGCTTTGGATAGAAGGATTGGAAGATGTTGAAATCCATATGCTTTGAACACGATAAAATGAAGCGGTTGCATTCTCTTCTTTGTTGTTTGTGGAAGGAAGTAAGATTTAGAAATTAGGGTTAAGAAATTTGTTGGGCATTATAGTTTGTGTTTTAATTATG
The DNA here is from genome assembly GCA_027422505.1 of Craterostigma plantagineum. Taxonomy (NCBI): domain Eukaryota; kingdom Viridiplantae; phylum Streptophyta; class Magnoliopsida; order Lamiales; family Linderniaceae; genus Craterostigma; species Craterostigma plantagineum. The sequence goes on from JAPQWV010000024.1 coordinate 8,619,406, forward strand.
ATGGTGTTGAGGGATTAATAAGGATACATAGAGCATGTTAGGTCGTATTTATGTTAGTTTCGTGAATGAATTCGAGATTGAGGATAAGATACACACCAATGAGACTATAAAAAGGCTTAGGAGTAAAGTTTATGCACACCATCCGTTCTATAAATGACTATGGGATTTACATGCAATTTTAATAAGCACGGTCAAGAATGAGACGTAGTCGTCACAGAAGATAGGATTTTTTAGCAGAAAGTTAATTTTACATTGAGGACAAGGTACTCCTCATAGTACCCAGGATAACTAAACATAAAATTGCGTCCAAATTGTAGATATATAAACTTATATAAAGCGAAAGTTATATCCAACATGCATAAATCATACAACAAAAATGGCATCCAATGCAAGTTACATAAACTTACATTTGAGTTAGTCTTTTGAAAAATTTATCGTTCAAGAGTTCGGTATTCACCTTGCCAATCTTGTAGCATCGAATTCATCTCGAGTTGACTACGACGTTGATCTATTGTAGATTCACTAAAAAAAACTATATATTATAGTCTTGCTTATAAATCTTCACTGATGTCCTAGTCTAGTGAGAGTAATGCAACGTCAAATTCACCAAATTCGACACCATGATGCCGTCGGAAAATATCCCGACGCATCAATGGTGCGCTGGAAGTTATCGGATCGTCGTCTTCATCTTCAATTGATCCCTGAAATACCACGAAAAAGTGAGGAGCTAAAGGGCGCCATTTCGGCCACGCCCCTCCGACGTTCAAGTCAGTTTATTGTTCGTCGACATTAAAGCGTAAAAGAAAATAAATGAAATCAATAAGTAAAGAGAGAGAGAGAGAGTATGAAATAATGATACGTTCGGCTACGAGAAATGCATCCTCGTATGTGGTCTGGCTGTTGTTGAGTGCCTTGTTCAACGAGAGAGAGAGAGAGGGAGTAGTATGCGTTGAGATGGTAGATTAAGCAGTAGAGTGATATAGGTGGTGTGAAAATGATGAACAGTTGTCGTATGTCTTCATTCCAGCAAAAGAGAGAGTTGGGAGAGTTGTCTGAAGTGATCGAGTAAGTCCTCTCTTTGTATGTGAAGATTCTCCCCCTCTCTTTTCCAGTCCCACGTTGCCATATGATCATGGGTTAGCCCTCTAATGCTAGTGGATTAGTTATAATATTAGTGGGGTTAAGTTATATGTAGGGGAATGTTAGTGGGTTAGTGGCTAAGTGGCGTCCTCGGGAAATTGCTAATGCGAAGCGTCGTCGCTCGGGTGGCGTTCCTTCGGTGTCCTCGGGAAATTGCTTGAGCGAGGCGTCACCCCTCGGGTAGAGTTTCTTCGGCTACCTCGGGTGGTGTTTTTCCGCGGGATATCGCCTCGAGAGGTGTTTTTTGCGGGGAATGTTTCCCGTCCCTTTCGATTAGACTCGAATGTTTTACCGGTTAAGTCCGGATATAACAACGATAATTCCGGAACGGCTAAATATGAAGCTGCACTACATGACCTACGTGAGTCGGTTTAATGCCTGATACGAAGATTAAGTACTTTCATGTCTATGAAATTCTCATATAGGACATTAACTCCGATTAACTCAAGAATTACCCACATGTCTTTTATTGTATAAATTATTGAGTCAATCATAGCAGGATTCACAATATCGAGTTAATCGGGAGATTGTTTATCACCGTTTCCTTTCTTCGGCTCCATTGATTTGGCTTTTGTTAAGCACTCGGGGATTGAGGCTCCTCACTATTTACATAAAATCTCTATAAATTAATACTAATTTCTCTAAAATAATAAAATCTTTTGGCCCCGACTTGGGCCTTTGTAAAAAAATCATCAAATTCGATAAGATAATAAAATAATAATCCTTACAAAAATTCCTTTATAAATATTAGGTCCCATTAAAATTCTAAATTAGTAATTCATAAATATTACAATATGATAATTTGTTAAAATATGAATCTTTTATTACTAGCATTTTCTTAAAATTTAAATCTAACATGATTTCATCCCTAGCTTTTAAACTGCCGTCAAGAGTTCCGATGTCCACGAACAATTGTATACAATGATTAAATATTATACATGAATTTATTTGTTTAGTTACAAACAAATTGGTTGATTGGATGAATTAATCAATGATACACATATAAATACTAAATTAGCATAATTTTAAAAGTTTCCATTTTAATTAATAAAATTTAAGGGTCCCAACGTTATTAATTTAAAGGGTTATATTGTAGTTAGTTTCTTGGTTGTGATAACTCAACTTTTGTAGGATATTTTAATTATGTAACTTGTGCTCGTTGGTTAATAGGTTTATATTTGGAAGGATTTAATTAAATAAGGGGTTAAATAAAACAAATTAATCCGTATAAATAAAATGTGTGTTTGGTTAGTGGGTTTAAATAAACACATGTGAGGAGATGTGTTTATTTAAAACCATCTACATGGGTTTAGAGTGGTTTTATATAGACTTAGGCAGCGTTTAGTTTACAGGACGAAACCATATTATATAAATAGTCAGCCTTTATATTATGTTTGGTTTACTAAAATAAAGCCCGTTACTTATGATAAAAGCCCAGTAAATTTGGTACAATTAATCCTGAATTCCTTGTCAGATAAATTAGTAAAGGCTTGAAAGGGTTTTTATGATAATAGAATTTTACCTTTTTGCCCTTTTTATACATATCGAACTGGCGTGGCCCAAACGCATTTCCAGCTTCTTCTTTACGATTAACCACCATGACCTAGCTATTTCTCTCTGCAACAAGCTTCTGCGATTCTTCAGAAGACAAGCCATTTAACATCTGGGTTCTTCAACACACGAAAGTTCGAGGTAAAACTACGTCATTTGTTAATTTCGTGCCTTTTAGAGCTAGCCGAGGTTTTAGTTGCAGTGACTAAATTATCTCATATGTCCTCAAATTGGGCTTTGTCGTATTTTTCAGAGATTTATTGAGTTAAGATTCTCGTTTTCGAAGTCGAGTTACCTTGAGTGCTTGTACTTTTGACTGCTTCAATGGAGGTTGCTTTGTACTGTCGAAAGTTTCATACGAAGGAAGAAGATTGGGATGAAAGAGAGAGATGGGATATGATTTTCTTGACGATGGGTATAACAGTCTTTTTCTCCTTGTAGCCCAACATATGTTAATTATCTTGGCTTTTATGTGGTCTAATAAATAAAAAAACATGTGTCCAATTTAATACAATTTGTAGGATATGGGCCGATAGTTATATCGTGGGCTTAGTAAGTTACTTTTATCTCATATTGGAACTAAACACTGCCTTATGGTTAGATAAAGCTACTAACCCATCACACTTCCATGTCTTGAACTCACATTCAAAATCATTAAACTCCCCAACCAAACAAGGTATCTCGGCTATGGTATTTCCTATTGATGGCCATTGAAAAATAACAAAACAAAAAAAAAGTGATAAAAAAAACAAAAGAAGTTGCATAAAAATAGTGGCAGAATAAATAATGATTAAAAATGATTTACTAAAATAATAAGAAAAAATAAAAAGATATGAGAAAGTGCTACAAGATATTCAGAAAATAAAAAGACATGAAAAGTTTAACCATCAAAAAATGAAAAACAAAATAAATAAAAACATAAAAAAAAAGGGTAAATTCCTTATCAGACCCTGTCAGAAACTAAACTTCCTTATCAGTACCCCTACGAAAATTTTTCCTGTTCAGTACCCATCTGCAAAAAGTTGTGTGTTTAATACCCCCAAATAGTGATCTGACGGAAATACCATTTCCTGAAATTAAGTTGGACATCATACCAACTGATTTGATTATTATACCAACTGTTATCCTAATTGTACCAATTGTTATCATTATTATACCAACTGGTATAGTGTACAATTCTGTTGGTATAATTACGACAACAGTTGGTATAATTCTATAATTTCTGGTATAATTTCAAAATCAGTTGGTATAAATGTCCAATTTCGCTGTATAAAATTATAAAACGTTATTTTTTGGTACGATAAGCAAAACATATGGTATAATTTCTACAATTTTTGGTATAATTTCAAAATCACTTGGTATAAATGTCCAATTTCGCTGTATAAAATTATAATAACGTTAATTAACCAACTGCTTCGATTATTATACCAACTGTCATTCTAATTATACCAACTGTTATCATTGTAAAAGTGTACTTTATGTTGGTATAATTACGACAATAGTTGGTATAATTTCTACAATTTCTGGTATAATTTCAAAATCAGTTGGTATAAATGTTCACTGTATAGAATTATAATAATGTTATGTACTGGTATGATAACCAAAACATATGGTATAATTTCGGTAATTTCGAGTATAATTTCAAAATCAGTTGGTATAAATGTCCAATTTAGTACCACTGCGTAACAATTGCGTAATTTTTGGTCTTTATCTATAAAGTTTATCAAAATTGGATCCTTAAAACTATTTTTTTTTTCCGACAATGGCCTAAACAGTATATTAAAACCCGCCTCAAACCGGCGCGTGCCATCCCTATATAAGAATTGAAGGCATCGATTTTCCTTCGTGCTCAAAATCAAGAAAAATGACTAGAATTATATCAAGCGAGAGTATACAATATGCGTAGGCTCCATTAATACCAAATCGAACGAAAATAATTTATAATTACATTCAGCATCACAATTCACAGTCAGAAAGTTAGTGCAGTTGGTGTGCATAACCTAATTTAATAACATTCGTAGTCGTAAATCGGTCTATCTCATTTTTTATTCTATTCTAATCAAATAAATACACGGTCTTTTACTTTCTCCTCTCTCTCTCTCTCTCTAAAGAAAGAAAGAAGGAAAAACCTCTTTCATCGATCGGTATTTAATTGGTGGCTTTTCCTTTTGTAAAACTATGAGGGATTGGGGAATGGATCTGTTCGACCCTCGGAGCTCCACGGCCATGGATGGCTCGGACTCCAATTCGTCTCCGACCCGAGCTCAAGACCCGGACTTTGGCTTCGCCTTCAACGACAGCAACTTCTCCGACCGTATCCTTCGAATCGTAATCGTCTCGGATCCACCCGATACCCGACCCGCATCGGAGGGTAATACTTGTGGTAGCACTAGTTTGGCTGATTGGGCATCGAGGAAATCGAAGCGTCGTCGTGGAGACGCTGCTGCTGGTGAGTCTCAGTCAAACCTCGATTTCTCTATTTTATATCGCCGCTTTCTTCACTTTGCTTTTTTGGGCTATTATATTGTCTCGATAGAGTGAATCTCTGCAACTTTACTTGAATGAATCGAGACGACTTCTCTTTATTTGAATTTCTGTTTGAAGCTTCCTTTATGCTTGTTTTGAATTTGGGGCAATTTGAAACCAAACCGAGCTGAAACATAGCGGCACTTCAGCTTTGTGAAGCTTGTCATGTCACTCCTTACAGAAGGAAATAATGTTGGAGAGGGTATGTTTCGTTAGTGAGATGCACTCTGACAAGGGTGGGTGGGGGAACTAAAAAGAGTATTTGTTTACTTATTATGAGCCTGTTATTATTTAACCTTTTTTTAATGTTATCCATAGTTATGTGTCTGGTCAATGTATGTCTAAGCTGCCTTTTTCATTTACTACCCACATGTTATTCAAGCTTTCTGGGGAGAAAGCTCGATTATGTTTAGGGAGAGAGAGAATGTATATTGTATGTCTTTGGTCTTTTGTTGTTTTTCTGCATCTTACTAGTAATCGTTTGCCCGCTTGAAATAAGGTGATATAACTCACATGCATTTTTTAGTCTTGAGTTGATTTTTTTCAGATTTTTGTACTCATCCATGTCTTGGACTCATTCTTACCCTGGCATCATAATCAGACATGTGCCACTCGTTTGCAGCTTTGGACATCAACAACGGCCCTGAAGAGAAGGTCTTAGATTGTCCCCAACCGGATGTGGACGATGGCGCAGCTGAAGAGAATCATGATGAAGAAGAAATTCTGATGATGGAAGATTCATCATCAGGTAGGTTATGAAATAAATTTTTGTATTACTTCCTTGGTCATCTACTTTGAACTATTCCTTCGTGAATGTTAATCCTGTAATGAAATTATGGAACTTTTCCAGATCCTTCCTCTCTTAGTTGGTAACAAAAATCGTGTTTTGGTTTGATTTCTGTCTTTTTTCAGGCAATGAAGAGGAAAACAGTGACGATTCTTATTGTTCTGAAGATGATTCTAGAGTTCTAAGAGTTGAAACTTTGCACATAAGCTCTCCGATCTTGGCCGCCAAAAGTCCGTTCTTTTACAAGGTACGGATACTAATTAGTTAGAAATGAATCCGAATTCATCTCTCACCTCAGTAAAGATCTGACGTAAACACATGAACTTTTTCCTTCCGCAGCTGTTCTCAAACGGTATGATGGAATCAGAGCAGAGAGATGTAACCCTTCGAATTTGTGCCTCTGGTAAGCAATCAATTATATTAACCAATTCTTATAGCACAATAATCATCTTCGTATTGCATTTTTTTAGATCTTATTGCTTACTTCTCGTCCAATGAAATCAGAGGAAGATGCTCTGATGGACCTCTTGAACTTCATGTACAGCAATACACTGAACGCCAATACAGCCCCAGCTTTACTTGATGTACTAATGGCTGCTGATAAGTTTGAGGTAGCTTCATGCATGAGGCATTGCAGCCATCAGCTGAGGAACTTGCCCATGACGCCAGAGTCAGCACTGCTGTATCTCGATCTTCCTTCTAGTGTCCTAATAGCTGATGCAGTCCAACCATTAACAGATGCAGCGATACAGTTCCTAGCTGCTCGTTATAAAGACATATCAAAGTAAGTAAAACCCTTTTAAGTCAGCAAGTCAAAACATGAACATGATATTTTTTTACATAATTTATGACGGCGACATGTTTGGAGCAGGTACCAAGATGAGGTTATGAATCTGCCTCTAGCTGGGATCGAAGCAATTTTGTCTAGCGATGACCTTCAGGTGGCTTCTGAAGACGCTGTGTATGACCTTGTCCTGAAATGGGCTCGAACACACTATCAAAAGCTAGAGGAGCGTAGAGAGATTCTCTCCTCGCGTCTGTGCAGACACATTCGTTTCCCTTACATGACTTGCAGAAAACTGAGGAAAGTCCTCGCATGTATCGACTTGGACCATGATTTCGCTACTAAGTCAGTCCTCGATGCCTTATTTTTCAAAGCAGAGCCGCCACACCGCCAGAGAGCTCACGCAATAGAAGAGTCCTCCTCGTCCTCGTCGTCGAGTCGCCGATTCGTCGAAAGGGCGTATAAATACAGGCCAGTGAAGATGGTGGAGTTTGATATTCCACGCCCACAGTGCGTCGTATACTTAGATCTCAAAAGGGACGAATGCACCAACCTTTTCCCATCGGGGAGGGTCTATTCTCAGGCATTTCACCTCGGGGGACAAGGTTTCTTCTTGTCTGCTCATTGCAATATGGATCAGCAGAGTTCTTTCCACTGTTTTGGTCTCTTCTTGGGGATGCAAGAGAAGGGCTCTGTGATGTTTGCGGTTGACTATGAGTTTGCTGCTAGGTCTAAGCCTACCGAGGATTTTATTAGCAAGTACAAGGGGAATTACACTTTCACGGGTGGGAAAGCGGTTGGGTACCGTAATTTATTTAGTGTTCCGTGGACTTCCTTCATCGCTGATGATAGCCCTTATTTCATCAACGACACGCTTCATCTAAGGGCCGAGCTCACCATTAAAAAATGAGGCTGAAGAAGCGATTTAGTATCTATCTATTATCTGCTGTGTGTATGTGCTCGTCTCACGTCAGACTTCTAAGTTTGTAGATCATGTTTCCGAGTTGGGAAGAAACTGTATTGTCTTGTTTGTATGTGGTTTTAGGGAAGGGAATTTTGAACTTTTTGAAACATTCGACGAATTAATTCTCAGATTATTACCACTCAGTTGCCTGACTCTCCTATTGGTCTCCCCACACCCACACCCTTTGAACTTTCCTCGTAGATGGATTTAATATTCGTATTCAGTGAAAACAAACCAAATTACTAAGTTCGATGAGGGAAGATGGTGCATTTACCGGCGAAATTTGATGTTTCATTAGAAAATTGAAATTTGTTAATATGCTGTACGACTTGCAAATAATGTAAAGGACATTGAACCTATAATCCTGTCGAAAGATAATGAGAAAAAATGGGGTATGGTTGATCAATATATTCTTGAACTACGATTTATTGAAAGAATGAATAATTATTTTTTTCAGAAAAACTAAGAAGGGCTCTCGATGGACAAACCAAATTCAAGTATAGCGTGGATATGTCCCCAAAAGATCACGAGTAGTTTTACTATCGTTTTAGGTTGTATTATATCGTTTTAGGTTGTAATAATGCAGAGCTGTGAGAGAAGACCAAAACCAACAAAGCAAAGAGAATACCAGAAACAAACTTTTATTCGATACAGATAAGCTATAGAAGTTTCTTAACTGCTATTATAAACACAACTGCTATTATTTAAAATACTGAAAGAACTACTTTTCACTAATTAACGAGATTCCCCTAGTGAAAAATCTTCCATGAAGAACGCCAAGCGCCTTGCCGAACTTTGCGCTACCAAGAGCTTGGTAAGATGTCAGCAACTTGAGCTTTGCTTTGAACCTTCAACAGCTGAATTTCTTGCGTCAAGACATTCTCACGAACAAAGTTATAATGTGTTTCGATGTGCTTCGTCCGAGCATGAAACACGGGATTCCCAGCAAGCTTGATCGCACTTTCGTTGTCACAATAGATCAAGATAGGGTAATCCAAAGCAAAGAAAATTTCCTCGACAAGCTTCTTAAGCCATATACATTCCTTGGTAGCTAAAGTAGCCGCTACATATTCGGCTTCACAACTAGAAAGAGCAACGGTGTGTTGCTTTTTACTACACCGCGAGACTGTTGCTGAACCTGTATCGAAACAGTAACATGTTGTGCAACGCCGATCATTAGCGTCACCGGCTCTATCCGCATCAACATAACCAGGCAACAAGAATGAAGCGTGACGCTTATACCACAACCCCAAATTCAAAGTGCCTTTCACGTATCGAAGACACCTCTTTGCCGCGATGAGATGATTCGTGCATAGTTTCTCCATAAATTGAGAAATAACTCCAACAGAGTAAGAAATACCAGATCGTAGATAAATAAAACAAGCTTCCAACAAGTTGCCTAAACGATGTTTGCGTCCTCCAATGATTTCCCTCCGTATTTCGCTAACTTCATATTTGACTCCATGGGAGTAGCCATTGGCGTCGACGCTGTCATATTAAAATGAGCCAGTAAACTTTCAGCGTAAGCGCTTTGAGAAATGAAATACTCCTTTGATCTTCGAATTTCAAGGCCGACAAAACAGCTAGCTTCTCCAAGATCTTCATCTCGAAGCGAATAGATAAAGCATCACGAAGACATCTTATCTCACGTCGCCGGTTATGATTATATCGTCAAAAGGAACATAGTGCAGTTCGCTGAATTTTTCTTGATAAATCAGACTTGAATCCGCACTTGAAGATTCGAAACAACAAAATTTAATATAGCCGAACCAAGCTCTTGAAGCTTGTTTTAGACCATGCAAAGCTTTCTTCAGACGACAAACACAGCCGGAAAACTCCTTTGAAACGAAGCCTTGGGGCTGGTCCATAAATACATCTCGATCTAATTCCCCATAAAGAAACGCGTTCTTTACGTCAGGATGTCATAATACCCAGCTTTTGTGAGAAGCCAATAAATGATCGCCCGAACCGTTGTCATCTTCACAACCGGGCTGAAAGTCTCGTCATAATCTTCACCATGTCGCTGAGAAAATCCGCAAGCAACCAGACGAGCCTTATATCTGTCGATAGTTCTATCGATCTTCTTCTTTAACTTGTAAACCCATTTACAAGTAATTGATTCAACATTCTTTGGTTTTGGAACGAGCTCCCACGTGCAATTTTTATTTAACGCCAATATTTCTTCGTTCGTCGCTTCTTCCCATTCCGTAATGCCTTTAGCTTCTTCATAAGATTTTGACTTGTTTGCGTATATATCTCCCACGACAAAGCAAGACAAAGAAGAGAAATGGTTCTTATGCACGTCGTAATCGTTCAAATAATCCGGTTGCGTTTTTTTGTCTAGAAGACCTCCTAGACGCTGTTTCAATAACATCATTTTGCTGACAATTTATCTTCAACAAAAGTATCATCACTTTCTTTTCCATCTAAAGTATTTTCGCATATGAAAGGGATAAGGCTGCGGTTATCTTCAACTATATCAACAAATGAAATTTCGTCGAAGACAACATCACGAGAAATTATAACTTTTCACCATTCCAAGTCCATGCATCTCCACCCTTTCTGTGAGTATCATAACAAAAGAAATACAACGCCTAGCCTTCGAATCAAGTTTGGTCCGATTAGCTTTAGGAACATGAACATGCACACCGAGCCACGAAAATAACTCACATTGGGTTTACGAAGATATAGCGCTTCAAAAGATGAGAAATCTTTCCGGGCCATGGCGGGAGGCTATTAACGACATGACACGCCGAAAAGAAAGCCACTGTCCATAATTCCCTTGGATGCTTCTACGCATGTAACCACGTTAAGCAAACGAAGGTCAGAAGCGCCAATTTACGTCAACAACTCCGTTTTGTTGCGTAGTGTCCGGACATGTCATTTGACGTCGAATACCATAGGTGAATTCCCCATTATCAGTGCGCATGTAACGTATTTGCAGCTGAAATTCTTTCTCCAATTGCTCCTTGAATTCACAGAATTTAGAGAAAGTCTCATATTTATTTTCCAAGAATGCCCACGAAAATCGAGAAAAATCATCGACAAAAACCATGGCGTAACGAAAACAAGAACGGGGCGTTGTAGTCGGCCCCATTAAATCAGGATGTACCAAGCTCTACTCTACGGAAAGGGAAGACGACGAGATTTTCCAAATTGGCAACCGGCGCAAACCACGTCGTCATGAATTTTTCGAAAAAAGAGGAATCCCGTCGAGAAGTTTCTTCGTCGAAATTTTAATGCAAAAGCTGATAGCCAACGTGCCCCAAGCGAGCATGCCAAATAGTCGCACTAGTATTTTGACTCGTCTTCTCAAACGCGTCACTTGCCGACAACACATATAACGAATCATTTCGCTTCCCGTAAATAAAATATCACAATCGAAATGTTTTATATTAGATATTATTTTCACATCAGAAGGACCAAAAAGAACATACCTCCCATCGTTTGCAATCTGAGAAACCAAAGCAAGATTTTTCTTCAACCCCGGTACATGATAAACGTCATCAAGACAAAAATTATTCTCAACTCCGAAATGTCCTTCCTTAACAACCGGATGTAGAGAGTTATCAGCGTCACAATAACTCTTTTTCCTTTATGCGGGCGAATATCCGACAATAGATAATCATTTCCGGTTGCATGATGAGAACAACCAGAATCAACGATCCAATACTTGTTAAAGTCTATCGAAGCATTAGCATGCTATCCTCATGTTGTGTAATGGCATTCACTATTCTAGGCTGCTCAATTCTTCAATAAAGAAACACTGATCCCATTTGACTTGTTCAGTTTGATCAGCTTCATGCGCAACATTCACTCTTCCGGTCGTGAGTTTTACACGAAAGTTTCGTTGAATATGACCTGGTTTGTCGCAACTTCCACACTTGATTTCCACCTTGCAATTTCGCTTATTATGTCCCGAATTTCCGCATCTATAGAAATTCTTAGAAAAATCTCGAGATTGAGAGTGCTCATCATTTTTGTATTGTTTGTTGCCGTTAGAACCACCATTCGAGATAAATTTACCCTTTCCTGTCCTTTACGTAAAGAGTGTCTTCCATTTGAGAAGCGGGTTGCTTATTACCTCCAATCATTTGCTTCACTAGCGCTGCCTTGAAAGCAAATTCTCCAGTTCAATGACTGAAGGTTGTGTAGCCCACCCTTGTATAGAAAAAATGAACGGCATAAACTCCTTCTGAAGTCCGCGAATAGGATATCGAAGTAGACGAGCATCACCCACAGCGCCCGCCGTGTCCAATTCTGAAATTCCAACACACAAGGATTTTAACTTTCAGAAAATATTTCGGAATCGAAAGATTACCATGTATCATTCCAGTAAGCTCGTTGTCTAGAAATTGCAGCCCCATGGTTTCTTTTGAGCGGTCAAGTACTTGCCAAAATTCCTTCGGTGAATTAACGTCACGAACATGCTCAATATACTCTTTGCTGATCGACGTTCACAAATCAAATAAAGCCTTGCCACACTTGCTCTTCCATTTCATTCGTGCCTCAGAATTTTGCAGTGTATCCTCTGGAATTTCGACGTCGTCGCCAGAAATATGATCTCACAAATCCTGACCCTGCAGATAAGCCTCCATGCATAAGCACCAGTAACTATAGTTGTCACTGATAAGCTTTTCCACAGAAATACTGCTACTACCACCGTTCATCTTCACACAGGAATAATATCAAACACCTTGTTGTCGACGAGGCTCTGATACCATGTAATAATATAGAGCAGTAATAGAAGAAGACCGAAACCAACAAAGCAAAGAGAAAACCAGAAGCAAACTTTTATATAACTCATATGATAATGTTTACATCAGATGCTACATAAACTTACGATACAGATAAGCTATAGAAGTTTCTTAACTGCTAAACACAACTGCTATTATTTAAAGTAGTAAAAGAACTACTTTTCACTAATTAACGATATACATTAACCGAGCGCTTATACTAGTGACATTCTATCATTCTGTCTCACTATATCAAGATTAGTAATACCTTTCATCCTAGTTGTTATTGTACTATCCCTTTAGCACCTTTAGCTACATTCGGAGGTTAGGATCCGGGTCATGCCAGGGGCAACTCAGCTTTGTTCCTCTTTTTGACTTTTGCAGCGTCGCTGCGGCATTCAAATTTCGATAGAGCTAACCTCACAACGGAGACTCCCGCTTTTCCTAAAACCTCTTCCTAAAACCTCTACTCGCAAGTCGTGACTCGAAAGTCATGCTTTTGATAGTGGATGTATCTAATAAGTCTATCACTTTCAAGAATTTAAGATATAAAGAATGAAGTTGTAATGTGCAATAACAATAATATTATAACTAATATGACTATGATAGAATGAATGAGTAATATGAGAGAGAATGAGTGTGAAAATATTGAAATTGAGACCCTATTCTTATATTTTTCAGTATGCTGAAAAGTAAAAAAAAATGCATTTTGGTCCAAACAAAAAATATATAAACGGCTAAGCCGTTGCAGCCTCCAACGGCCTATTATACCACATCCGATTTCGGTCCCGCGGCGATTCCGGACCGAACAAGCCCGTTGGCCGGGTACATGTAGTGTGCCGTTTCACATCAGTAAGGTTTTTAGAAAGACTTATATTTGGCGAATTTATAATTTTGTTAATTTTTTAATTTTTTGCTTAGTAACTAAAAATTAATAAGAACACATTAACAAGACAGGTGTTTGGATCACGAATATAAACTCATTAACATTTATGGAATTTATCAACACATCATTTTTGTTTCTTCAACTTTTTTCGATTCATCATCATCCAAGAGGACCATCAACCATCATCCTTGTCCTCTTTGGATCTTCTCTGCCAACCTTTGATCGCATCGAATCAACGCACAAGTTTTCGTAATTAACATGCCTTGAAGATCTCGACAGCTTTGCAGAAGACTTCTCAATGCATCATAGTTAACAAATACGCACACATATTCATCTGCCTCTTGAATGAAAAATCATTGCCTACCTACAAACTGAATTTCCTTTTTCATGCATCATCCATTGAAGTCATATTGCTGGTGAGTTTATTTGTGATATTAATTATGGGTATTGAACATTTTTCTGATTTTTCTTGCACGAAAACCTTTATCTCGTTCTCTCGTCTTCTAACATCAGGGATCGATTTTTCCGAGAAAAATGGAGCAATTCCGGCAAATAGGAGAAGTCGTGGGCAGCATAAACGCTCTCATGATGTTCGAAAACAGCATCACAGTCAATCAAAGACAGTGCTCTCTATTGTCTGAAATGCTCACTCGTGGGTACAGAACAGTGGGACAGCACATGAAGCATAACCTCAGATTCGAAGAGAAGGGCACAAAATGGAAAATCATCGAGCACCCTTTGAAGGAACTCTTACGAGTTTTCTGCGAAGGAGAGGCGTACATCAAATGTTGCTTGGAGACAAAAGATTTGTGGGCTAAAGCCATTTCGCTCTACCAAAACTCAGACTGCGTCGACCTTCACATCCACAATCTTCTCAGCACAATGCCCGTCGTTATCGAATCCATCGAAATGGCGGGCCAAATCTCAGGTTCGGACCAAGACGAGATAATGAAGAGGAAGTTTGTATACTTATCGAAGTATCGAAAGGACTATAAAGATCCAAAGATCTTCCAATGGAAGTTCGGGGAAGAGTACTTAGTCTCCCAAGATCTTTGCAGCAGGTTGGATACAGCCATGGACGAAGATCGATGGCTTTTGAAGAAGAAAATCAAACACATGAAAGATTCTGGGATGCTGGGATCGAAGCAAGAACACAGGCTATGTAACTTACTCTTGAAATGCTTGAGCTTATTATCTTCAGACATAATAGACGAGGATGACAAAGTGTTGTCTCCTAGTAATACTTTGGTGGGCTCCAAGGATTACCAAGTGAGGAGAAGGCTTGGTAATGGTAACCAATACAAGGAAATCCATTGGCTTGGGGAGAGCTTCGCTTTGAGACACTTCTACGGAGATATCGCCCGATTTACGCCCGAGATTTCAAGAGAAGTTAGCCACTCCCATCCCAACGTAATGCATGCCTTGTGCTGCTTCTCGGACGACGAGAAAAGAGAGTGCTTCTTGGTAATGGAGCTCATGAGCCGAGACTTGTCGAGCTACATAAAAGAGATATGCGGGCCCCGAAAACGGGTCCCGTTTTCTCTCTCGGTGGCCATCGACATAATGCTTCAGATTGCAAGAGGAATGGAATACCTCCACTCTAAGAACATCTACCACGGCGAACTCAACCCTTCGAACGTCCTGGTAAAAGCAAGAAACATCACGAGTACGGACGGTTACTTGCACGTCAAGGTCTCGGGATTTGGACTGTCTTCTTCCGTTGCAACCCTCACAACATCAAAAACCCCAACAAGCAACAACAACAACAACAACAACCTTAATCCATTCATATGGTACGCGCCCGAAGTTTTGCAGGACGATTTCCTCGCAGATTCGCCGTCGAAGAATAGTAAGCAGACGGAGAAGGGAGACGTATACAGCTTTGGGATGATATGCTTCGAAGTTCTGACGGGAAAAGTCCCATTCGAGGACGCTCACTTGCAAGGGGAGAAGATGGGCCGTAATATAAGGGCGGGGGAGAGGCCTTTGTTCCCATTCCACGCGCCAAAGTACATCACTAACCTGACGAAGAAGTGCTGGCACGCCGAGCCTAGTCAAAGGCCAAGCTTCTCTTCCATATGTCGTATACTGCGATATTGCAAGCGCTTCATTGTAATGAATCCCGAGCATGGTCAGCTCGATGCTCCGATGCCTCCCTTGGATTTCGGCGACATTGAGGCTGGGGTTTCGAGCTACTCCTGTAATAATAATAGTAATAATAATAATAATAATAATAATGGACGGCCTCTGTTGTCAGGCGCAGCTGTATCTCAAATCCCATTTGAGATGTTTGCTTACAGAGTGACGGAGAGGGAGAAGTGTAACGGTAATAGCAGCAGCAACACGAGGGATAATTCTGAGTCGGGAAGTGACGGTGCTTCGACTTGTGGAGAGGAGAGTGTGATAAACCAATCCGAGGATCCTTTTGCTTCTCCCACTGAGAGAAAGGGCCTTTCGCCTGAGACTATGGTTAGGAAGCTTTCCATGTCCAAGAAGACGACATTGGAGATCAAGACTACTAAACAACCAGGTTATAATATCATTCACTGTTTGAAAATTCAAGAAAACCAACTAATGCCATGCACGCATGCATGCATGAGACTCTCTCTCTCTCTCTCTCTCTCTCTCTCTCTCTCTCTCTCTCTCTCTCTCTCTCTTATATATGGATATATATGATGTGTGTGTTTCTTGGACAGGGACGCCAAGGGGAAGATCGGTAAGGCCACCACACACGCCGAGTGGGCGAAGTATGAGAATGAACTCGGAAACTCAGCTCATGCTGATGAGTAGTAGTCCGAGGGTGCGAAGGTCATTATCTGGTCATGTTTCGGACTCAGATTTGCCTTGAAGTACTGATAAAAAAACGAGTAATAAATGCTAAAGAAAAATGATGGATGTTATAAGAATTCGATCTAGGTTGGATAATTAGCGGTTTTGAATTATTCCTTTAACAAATTTCCGTTGAGCATTATCTGAGGGGGAATAATATGCATTTAAGGGGGAGTAATTTTGACTTTGTAATTCATGTTTACAATTTGTTTTAGAGTTCACACTTGAATCAAACTCTCCTTTGCTCCCTTTTAAGACATTTTAAACGACTTGAATCATCGAGGGAGCTTTTTAGTGATTTCAGAATTATGAATTAGATGCTTTTCATGAAGAACTTACAACCACTTTCTAGAAACCTTGCTCTCGAAGATCTAGCGAACGAAAAACAAAACCAAAGTTCAACTCGAAACATCAGCATTGAGCTACCAACGAACTGATCTACTTAAGGACATTGTATTCAAGACATTATGAAGTGGCTCGAGAACTTCGAACAACCCCACTTACAAGACGAAGATAACCCGCACATTTTTTAAGATTGAATACAAAGGGAAAGATTGTTGGAACTATTTTATTGTACAAAATAGTATAGTTATCTCAGCCTTACTATGTAAATAAGTAGTCTAGGACTTAATTGTAGTTAGCATTAGTATAGGATTACTTATGTAAGTATACCACGATAGATGGTGTATACAAGTGAATTCCTTAGAAATTAAGGAGTGCGTTGTATAAGGGAAAATAGATCGAAAATAGAATTGGAACTTTTAGAGAGAAAAATCGCCTCCCTTGTGTGCTCTCAACGTTACTTCTCTCCCAAGCTATCTTCGTAAGCAAATCTCAAGCTCGAACTTCGATTTTCTTAGATTTGCTATTCGATTTTTCGTAATTAGATCTAGGATAGATAATTAGGGTCCTAGCATAAACAATACTGATTGTAAGATTTTCGCTGAGTCAAATAAGACGTTTGACCGAAAAGTTTTTCGAGTGTAAAATTTTGCGAGAAGTCAACAATAAAGGTTTGACCGAAAATATTTTTCGAGAGTAAAATGTCTCGTGCAAACTATAGATTCTCGTCGAAAAAGATTTTCGCTAGAATTTTGCCCGAAAACTTTTACTGCTAGAAACGCCTTTGGCAACAGCGACTTGTGTGTATGCTATGCTAAAATTGTTTTCGAGTAAGGTTTATGATCGAGAACCATTCGAAGAAAATGAGAAACACACAGAATATGCAAATTAGATAAAATTCGAGTGCAAATTAGAATTTAGACGTTAACATTTAGGGTAATTACTCGGAATTTGATTCTGAATTCGTACAAACACAAGATTAAACACGTTATGAAGCAAAATATGTCTAATTTGAGCAAAATCAGAACGTGTTCTTCATATGCGATCGCAAATAGTGCATTTAATCAGATTCAACAATTCGTCAATCTGATATCGATCGAATCGTAAATGAATTCTACTACAAGTGCGAGCACAATAACATCAAAATCAGCTCATGTAATCATAGAAATCAAGCAAATATATCGAATTTGAATTTTTCGTGCGAACACTATTTTCGTGTCAAAACAGTAATTCGATCTAAATTTTGTAACAATTTCGATTCAAAACAGAACGAATCTGCTCTAACATCAATTGTTAGGTCCTAACTATCACTCGGATGATCCTAGCAAATTATAAGATATTCTATTAGAATTATCAAAAAATTAGAGAGAATGGTGTGTAGTGTGAGAAAGTTGTCTTTGTTTCTCACTCTAGAAATTGAATAGCAAGCCATTCGGATAAAAATTCAAACTTCCTCTATTGATTGCGTTGTTTACAATTGTAGTTATACCAAACAAACTTGATATAAATAACATTTTAGTCCTAAACAAAAGACTAATTAATTAAACGCCCCCTAATTACAAAGATATCTAATTAAATCTGGCACAATTCAATTCTAGATTCTACATTTCTGGTACCGCTTCAATAAACCAGTGCCAAAATTGTTCAGGATTGTATCTTCAGTTCGATTAATCTTCAACGAACGGCCGATCCGACACGGAGGCTGATAAACGTATTTCCTTACGTTTATATTTGTTACTTTTAAGCTGTTTGCGTGATTAAAATTATAGCACTTAAATATGATTTAACGACGATATCAAACTTTTAACGACAGTTGTGCGGTAGGTTCGAATTCCTTCGAATTGACGGGGTAAACGATGTCCGATGGACTTGAAAATTTAACAGATGCAAGAAGACTCGTTGATATTGATTTTGACCGAAGGGATTTCTATTTCGAGTTTGAGATTGGGAGATTTGAATTTTTGAACTCACTGCTATTTTGTTGTGCAGAAACGATTTGAACTCGGCCCAAAATCAATTGGGCCCAACTAAATTCAGCCCAAGCCCATCACCTTTTCAATTCCTCTTAAACGGCCTTAAAGAAAGTCAAAGATGAAGAAACTTTGAAGATGGCATACATACACGCACATGAGAGAAACGAAGACTCACAAGCACGTACGCCGCTCGCAAAGAAGGAAAAAAGTAAGGTTCACCGCTCAAGGAAGAAAATCAACACCCAATCTCATGCCATTCTTGACAAGTGGAGATTTGTTGTTCCCCTCCATCATCTATAAATAGAGGCATCTAATCCTGAGAAGGGGGGAAGAAGGAAGAAGTCTGTCTCATATATTCACTGAACCTTCATATTTCACGTAACCTTTTGGTCACCACCACCCCAAGCACACACCTCAACGACCTTCCACTTGTCTTATGTTATTCACCTCTCATCAAAAAGCCACGTCACTCACCTCAACGAAGAAAGCAACTCACGGCAGAGAGGGGAAATCGACGTAAAGACCAAAGTTAGGGAGTTGGTGATCTACGTGGAGAGCAGCGAGCAAGGCAGCGTGTGTAGGCGATATTGGGCTGTGTTGCGTGTTAGAGTCAGAAAAGGGGCAGCGGACGTGATTACCTTGGGCATCCCTAACTTGTCCACCACGTGCTCGACAAAAGTCCTCAACGAAGGTCGAACCGCTAAGTCTAAATTCAGGGAAGAAACATGTGTTTTTCTTTGTTATTTACGCTCCTCGTTGTGTTAGTATTTCATATGAGTGGCTAAAGTCGTAGTATTTGAGATTAGATGAACCCTAGCGATATCGTACGTATTTGAACGTATTATTAATATGCTTTTTATTATGACTCGGTTACGATATATGCTATTGTTTTGATTATGTCTACGTGGTCGAAATAATTATTGGGAAATCGAACGCTACGCTCGAGAGAGGTGCGACGATTAGACCACTCGTAACGAGCGGAATAAACTCATCGCTAGAGATAGGTTGAACTATCCCGCCGGATTAGAGTCAAAATTAATAGCGGGATTCGTCGTGTTTTAATGCGATCTTCGTCTGAGTAGTTAGGGAAGCTTGCCCAGCTACTTAATTCGTAGATTAGTTGTTTACGACTCTTATGTGATAAGGCGCAGTTTCGTCAGTCGTATATATTCGTACGCATGCTCTAGGAATCCTCACGGTATAATAATTAGCTAAAATATATAACTTGTTTGTCGTTCGATTGAGCTAGGGGGATTCGAAGTCTCAAATACGTTTCCTTCACAAAGTCGTCGCGTTTATTATTATTAGCTTTTCTTTAAGTGTTTACTGTGTTTTCCATTTTTCCAAAACAAAAACATCGAATTTTCTACTAGGATATTTAAACGACGTTTTTTAGAGTATATAGTTCCTTTGGGTTCGATACTCGAATACCTGCCAATTCTATACTATTTTCGATAGGTACACTTGCCTGTTGAGCGTATGATAGTTCGTCGATATTCGTTTTATTTTTATTACTCGATCCGCTCGATCAGAGGCACTACGAAATGCTTAGTCTATGTGTCTCCCGAATTCATACGTATTAACTTCAATTTTCGACCAAAAACATAATTCGATTAACCAATATTTTTATTATTTGCATCAAATCTTTTAGAAAAATACCAATCACAAATCTTATTTTGATGACAAAAGAAATCATAAAGAGCGCACATCCAATGTGATTTGGTATTGGGTTTGGTGGTCACGTAGATGAAAATAATATATTAGAAAAACTATTCAATTGGGTTTGCCTCAATAAATGTCGAAATTTACGACTCAACTGTTCAAAATAAACGCCAAAAGGTAACACATAAACCCATTTCGGTATCTTTATAGAAGCATCAATACCAACTTTTGGACATCTTATACCTCTTCAGTTTTAAGAATTAATTGACCTCCCTGACCATTTTAAGGAACAGGGTTTTAGGCTTAAATTAGCTGACGATTTTACAGTTCGGAAAAGCTTCAACGACGAACCATCGAGCAAAAAATAGTGGTGCATCCAGATTTTCAGGCTATGGGTCTCTTGGATATATGCGTATTAGCTTCAATTTCTACTGAAAACATGATTCGATCTACCAAGAATTTATAAAATTTGTCTCAAAAGATTTCGGAAAAACTAATCGGAAGTCGTAGTTACTGAACGTAATATCATAATAAACACTCGATGATACATCGAATGTCGTTTGGTGTACGGTTTGATGTTGGTGTGGTGGAAAATAATACTACCTCCGTCCCACTAATTTTATCACATTTTGCCATTTTGGGCGTCCCACTAATTTTATCATCTTTCCTTATTTAGCAAAAAAACTATCACAAACAATCAATATAATAATATTAAATATTCTTAAAAGACGTGTCAAAATATACACTTTATTACCTTTTCATTGTACTATATATATCCGTGCCCACCAACATATATGATAAAAATAACGGGACGGAGGTAGTATATACAGACTAAAGTTCGTTTGAGGGTTCTGATCGTTCAGTCAAATAACATAAATGATCTTTTAATAACAAAACCATGCTAAATGGTACCGTGAAACCACTTCTAGTACATTTTCGTCGTAACATGTACTGCATATTTGCCATTATATACCCTTCCATTGTTCGTTGACGACAGTTATGTAACCGCTTATACCTATTTAAGGAACTGTGGATTCCCTGAAATTATCAGGCGATTGTAATGCCAGTTCGAGAAACCTTGAAGGATAAACAATTGACCCCAAACGATAGCGTGAAAAAATTATAAGGTTATGAGTCTCTCGAAACTAATACCTTCAATTTGTACTGAAACGTGATTCGATCTACAAATATTTTTATTATTTGCGTAAAAAATTGCACTTCTATTAACGTAAATATCATTATCAACACTCGAGGACACATGAAACTTGGTAAGGTGGGTGCTGGTTGACGAAAATAATAAAATACAGGAAAATGTTCGGTCGCGGAAATAAAAGTGTTATCTTGATACCATTTTATTCACCATTCATTCAACATTATTAATGCCATAATAACATTTAACGGTTAAGAGAATAACATTACATTGGATTATACGTTCATAACAGAAAAGAGCCGCGCGATACCTCTTTATTGTAAGTCTTTGTGTGGGTATTTTCGTAGGATCCAATTTTAGGTCCTAATCGACAAGTTTTTGTCAGAATTGGTACTTAGAACTAAACTTAAAAGGGTCTGAACGGTATTTTATATTTCAAGTAGGGCCTGGTTTGAAAGAGCCCGAACAAAGTAAGCGTATGTTGACGGGTCATTTATTAAAATAGCTATACCAACGAACTACCTTAACCGAATTTTATGTACGGCTTTAATGTCGTGGACTCCACTGAAATATCAAAGTGGCAATTGCCAGCCATGTAACAAATCATAAGATGTCCCACTGGCCAGAGATTTTGTCTGGTGAAGCATAATGTTTAATTATTAATAATATTGTTATAGTAGATCAAGACATAAATTTAACATAGTCAAAAGATATATGGACATAATTGTCAGAATGTTTGACAATTTTTGTGCTGGAAAATACACTTCACTCCGTGGAAACCCATAAATAATTCATTTCTTTCCATTTTCTAATTTTAATTTCGGTATCGCCATCAATATCAGCATTCATCTCAGAACAAGTCCTCAAAAAATTTAAAAATATTCCCATCATTTTCAAAACGTAACTGTCCTAATACCAATTCAGCTAATACTAATTCAAAATGGCAACTTACCATTCGATGAGCAAGGAAAATAGCTATTCATGAAGTCCTAATTATAAAATGAATATGATAAACGATCTCCATAGAGTAAAAACAATGAATAACGCATTTTTTTTTTTTCAACGCAAATTTCGAAAATGAATTTAGACGACAAAGAGCCATAAGTCTTCTCGTGGAATTTGATCGTTCGGCTTGCGAAAATTTTCATAAACTAACGAAAATGTAAATGTGTAAGAAAAGAACAAGATTGAAACACTTCTTTCACCTCCATTCTTTTTATGATTAATGTAAATAATCTATTATAAGAGATAATTAAAGTAATTGGTAAATAAAGAGGGAGTGCTTGAATAGAAGAAATTTTAACGTACCTAGCAGAGAAATTTCCAGTTCTTGGGGAGTAGTGAAAATATATAACAGTAGACCATCTCCAACAGTCAACCGCAAACGCAAATGCATTTTGCAGTAACAACCATATTTTGTAGTAATTGTTCTCCAACGGTCAATTGCAACCGCAAACACAAAAGAATATTCTTGCAATATTCTCTTTCATATCAACTTTACAATTTTTCAATATCACCCATATATTTAATTACTCTACAAATTAACAACAATAATCTTGTAATCTTGATTAAGAAAATATTTAAGCATATCATTATTGGTCAAAGCAATATTTAATTATATAATTGTGGTCAAAACAATGTATAAATATATTACATATAAAAAAATTACAAAAAATAAATTATGAGATATAAAAAAATTTATTACTACAATAAGTGTGAAGGTTAAACTAAGTATTTATTATGTCAATTTAGAATCATAATGATTAGTATACAATTTTCAATTCTTTAATTTTGTTTATTTATTTTGTAGTTTTGATTTAATATTTTAATACAAGTAAATGGCTTATTTGCAATTTTAAAACATCAAACGCATTTTTGGGTTTCCGTTCTAAACAGGAGAGAGAAAGCAAAAAATGCATTTTGCATTTGCGTTTGCAGTAATGTTGCAGTCTTACTGCATTTTTTCGTTTGAGCAGTCTACTGCATTTTTCGTTTGCGTTTTGCAATATTAATTGAGATAAACACTACTGGCAAAATTAATAGTTATTCACCATTAGTTCGTCTCTTCAATTCTCTGCTTGCACCAACCGACGACCGTACACGCACGAAATTCTGAATGACAAAATCAAGTACGAAGAAACCAGCAGCATACGCTGTTGCCATGTGATGATGAAGCTGAAAATGGCGTTAGAGTCTTTCTCCGAAAAGTAAAATATTCGGTTTTTCGTCCCTGTCTTCAGGGAAATTCTACAGAAATTGCTTCTTCAGAAGTTCGTCGATTCGGTCGTAAATTTTCGCCTTTGAAGGTGTTCGTGTAGCTAACTTTCTGCTCCTTGTGTCAGATCTTGATTTTCACTTCCAGTCATGAACCAGAAGAGCGTTTCTTCTGTTTTCGCTTGAAGAGTTTTTTGCTTGAAGTTGTGAAAAGAATGACTGAAGCTGCGAAAGTGCGCGTAGTTCGTTGTCCGAAGTGTGATAATTTACTTCCAGAAGTTGAAGATTTCTCTCTTTATCAATGCGGTGGTTGTGGTGCTGTGCTCAAAGGTATGGAGATATCTTCCTCTTCCCTGTTTATTTTGCATATCTCTTGCTTTTGAATTTCTCAAAAGTTAGCTGAATACAGTGTCTGATACAATGTCTGATTAGTTTGGCTTTCGTGTTATTGCTAATGTTGAATGGTTGACCAAAATCAGGCAAGAACAAAGGGGTTGACTTGGATTCATTCTCGGAGAATTCAGATAGGGAAATAATAACTGAAGGTATCATCATGGAGAAAATAGTTGATGCAGTCGACGCAGCTGATAATTCCGAGAAAGAGGCAAGTTCAAGCATCAGTTCATCGAGCCGCCGACCTGAGCAGAGAACAATTCTAACCTATAGAAATGAAAACAATAAAACCCCTTCGAAGAACAACCTTAAAAGTTCAGATTATGAAGCTGATTCAACCCAAGGGAAATGCTCTGATGAGCGTCAAAGAGCTAATGGATCGATAGGGTCTGGGAATTTAGCAGATGGAACGAATGCGGAAAAAGGGGAAGAAATCCAAGGTCATCGGAGACCTAACCGAATGGATTGTGATGGTATGAGGTACTCAATGGATGGGTCATTGAAACATGACTCTGTTTATGAGAATCCATCAAGGGGCAGGAAAGGTAATAGAATGCCTGAATTCAATAATCCTGAACACCTCGGATATGATCAAGTTGAGGCTCTGAGAAAATTGGATGAGATTAAGGATCAACTGAGTCGGTCTGGGCATTTAATTGGCAAGGGTAAAGAAAAAGTTCCACTTTGCCCAGGTATGATGTACCATAATCGTTACCCTCGTGAGAAACAATACCCCGATACAATTTTCAATAGGCCACCTTACCAAAATCACTACGCTGAGTCGTTTCCAAGTACGAAGGCGCAAGAGATGGGTGGTAATAGGTTTTATCCTACGAGATATGAGTATGATGAACCTGGCTATGTTCAAGGATTTGGAGACAGGTCGCATTCGGGGAGAAGAAGGCCACATCAAGATTATGTCCCGCCCTATCAACCATATGTGCCTGGTGTTGTACCTTACGTTGATGGTTTTGTACCTTACTTGGACAATAGGAAACCGTATGCTCCTAGTTTCAGCCATCACCATCCATTGTGCTCGTGCTATCATTGCCTAGACAATAGACAAGTTCCTCCCTTGGCTTACCTTGATAGGTATTCTTATGCTCATGAAAATCGAGGAAATTTTGTTTCTATTGACTATCACGACAATAGAGCAGCTTCAGATCCTTACGTGGGATTAAGTGACAGCGGCAGTGTGGCCCACGCAAGGTGGCCTAGCGATGTGAATTCTGAGGTGGATGGTTATGTCAGCCGAGGTGTTCAAAGGGTTCAATTAACTTCCTCCTCTAAGACACAACCTTTGCAGCATCAGCTCCCTATAGCTGGTGGTGCTCCATTTCTAACGTGCTACAGTTGTTTTGAGTTGCTTGTGTTGCCCAAGAGAGTTGAGATCAATGGTAAACAGAAGATTAGATGTGGGGCTTGTTCCACGGTCATCACTTTTGTGCATTCGAAGGAGAGCAACTCAATTGCATTCTCAAAGGAGAGTATAAATAACTCGAAGATTAAGGAAAATTTGCGGAACACTGTATCTCCCAGAGGGGGTAAGAATTCTGAGAAAGCAAGACCGTTGGTATATTCATCTGATGATAGTTACGATTATGGAATGGCAAACAAGTTTGATGAGATGAAGAATCGTAACTCCACATCGACGTGTGCTTCTGAGGTTGAAGAAGACAGAGCTGCTGCTGCTTCTGCTGCTGTTAAGGAAGAACATAAACTAACTGAAGATTTAAGACCACCAGCAGGTTCTCCCCTTCTGGAACACTTTGAATATTCCAACAAGTATCACCGTGGAGGTAATAAAAATGTCCAGCCCGAGCATGGGGATGTTTCATTACCCAAGAACGAACCCTTCTGTCGACGTAATAAGCAAGATTCGTCAGCAACTGAAATTGATTTATCTCCCAATGAGTATGCGAACAGTGGCACTACTTATGATTCTGGCGAAACGAGTGGAGAAGGTGAAAAGCTGAAGCACGGTGGTAGGTTAGGTGAGTCCTTTCTAGCTGGGTTTCTGAAAAGGAGCGTTAAAGATTCGAATAATAGGACAAGTGGATCTCCGAAGTCTGAGAAGGCCAACGTTACTGTCAATGGCCATTTGATACCTGATGCATTGGTTGAGAAAGCCCAGAAACTTGCTGGCTCGATCCATCCTGGAAATTACTGGTGAGTATGTAATTACTGATGCTGCAATAATATTTAGTTTATATTTTTATGGCACTAGTTTTTTTTTTTGGTAATAAAACTGTATCTGAGCACTTATTTTGAAGCTTTTTATACATTCTTGACAAGGTACGATTTTCGAGCTGGATTCTGGGGCGTTATAGGAGGTCCTTGTCTCGGGATTATCCCTGTAAGAAGGCTGTTTCCAATCAAAGATAAAATTGTTGATAAATATATCTGGCGGGCCGAATAATATATTTTTTTTTTTGGTATATATGTTGCAGCCGTTTATAGAGGAATTTAACTATCCCATGGCGGAGGACTGCGCGGGTGGGAACACGCAGGTGTATGTGAACGGGAGAGAGCTGAACGAGAAAGATCTGAGGTTGTTGGCGAGTAGAGGGCTCCCAACGGAGAGTCACAGATCTTACATCATTGAAATTTCGGGAAGAGTGTTAGACGAAGACACTGGCGACGAGTTGGAAAACCTCGGCAAACTAGCACCTACGTGAATCTCTCTCTCTCTCTCTCTCTCTCTCTCTCTCTCTCTCTCTCTCTCTCTCTCTCTCTCTGTGTGTGT
Organism: Craterostigma plantagineum; assembly: GCA_027422505.1. Lineage (NCBI taxonomy): Eukaryota > Viridiplantae > Streptophyta > Magnoliopsida > Lamiales > Linderniaceae > Craterostigma > Craterostigma plantagineum. The sequence goes on from JAPQWV010000024.1 coordinate 8,646,089, forward strand.
GTGTGTGTGTGTGTTCGTCTTACACATATATACGAGCAACGATATCAAATAGAATGTACAGTTAACTCTTTTTTTTTTTTTTCCTGACGAGACGATAGTGTGGACTGTGGAGAGAGCAAAGCGTGGTTTTGGCATGAGGCCTCGAAAAGCATGTGCATAATCGGGCCTGAAATGGGATCCAATGGATAGCTTCAATTGCTGCTGGTAAATATGTCTGTTTGTTTGATGGAAATTTGTATGTGCAATAAATACGATTATTACTGAAGCAGCTGCTCTTACCTTCACGTAGTTACCCATCTTCTTAATCAACAGAGTAAGGAATTAGTCCAGTAATATGGTCTTATATATATACTAGTAATTAGAAGCCACGCGTGCGCACAATGCGCAGCGATAAATGCCCATATTTGCTTATGTATTTGGCAAATCATATGAAAACTTCCACTTTGAAGCACTTGAAATAGCAAAAATCATGAACAAAACAATTAAGAGTACAATGCGAAATCTAATTTTTCCTTCCTATTTACACCATCGTGCATTGCATTGATATCCTTAAAACTTCTAATAAGTGATAATGGCATGTAAACTGTTTTTACAAAGAGAAGATATGGCATATTTTGAAAGTCATGGGAAAAGAGCGTGCACCATTTGAATCTTGCCCCTCTATGTCCTACAACCATAGTATATTCCAGGAAGAGGCGTATGGGCTTTTGCAAAAGATAAAGGGAGACAACATTCAACACACAGATATGGAGAAGATTCTCTACGGAACCAAAGACCAGCACATCAATTGGCTTGATTTTCAGGATCTATAATGCCCACCAGCACCATGTAACAAGAATCAAGTAGTTTAGAGAGGGCTGAATAAAAATATATATAAATTTATATATTATATTTACAATATTAATTTTTTTTAAAAAATTAAATCCCCGCGCGGACGGGGACAGGGACACTTTCGTCCCCGAATGCATCGCGGGGACGGGGATGGGGATTAGATCCCCGCCCCCACCCCGCCCCGTTGCCATCACTATCTCTCTTTCCAAAAAAACTCAAATCAAAACCCTACAACTTCTCCCCCTTCCTCCATTAACGGAATTGTGGGAGGGCTAAGGATTATACAATGAGTTCAACCTTCAAATGTGAGTTGATTAATTCGTAGACGAATTTGTTGTCGAATTACAGCAAATCAGAAAATACAAATGCAGTCGACACAGCTATTTAACGTGGTTCGGATTCATTTTGAATCCTAAATCCACGGCCTTTTGAATCCTACATCCACGGCCAAGAAGGAGACGATTTATTGATGATTGTATGGGTACATATCTAGAGCGTTCTCATGTGTTTACAACAAGCTCAGCACATATTTTTCACACACCTTACGCTCACACATGCTTTTCATTCTTTGCTTCATCTTCTTATATGTTTAGCTCCCGCCAGAAAATCGCATTTCTCTGAGCTGCCATTAGTCATTAATAAATCGTCGGTGGTGACTTGCTCCAAGGAGAAACACGTTTCCTTTTATTCTCCGAACAAAGCACGACTTCAGCTTAAGGCTCCTAACAGGTCGTTGCTTACAGCAGAACATCAGCCAAGCTGATGATTTATTCCTCACAAATCTCCACCTTAAATCATCTCTCTTCACTTCTCATCTCCTAGCTCAGCACCCCATCACGGTTCCTTAACACAGCTAACCCTTCCCAAGCAGTATTCAAACTTCTTACTTGGGACAAGTTTTGTAATCGTATCAGCTGGATTAATTCAGTCGAAAATCTTCTTCACTTGAACTTCTCCAAGATTCTGTCACACTTCGGATGAAATGAAGCTTCACAACAATGTGTTTGGTTTGCTCATGGTATACACTTTCCTTGGATAGATGTATAGCTCCCTGGTTATCACAATGGACAATCACAGATTTTTTATCGATCTCAAGCTCATGAGCCAGCCCTCGTAGCCATAATGCCTCCTCTACAGCTTTTGTGAGGGCAATATACTCAGCCTCTGTACTTGATAGTGCCACAACCCTTTGCAGCAATGCTTTCCAAGTTATTGATGTGCCATAGCTGGTGAAAACAATTTCAGATATCGACTTTCTAGTGTCTAGACATCCTGCGAAATCTGAATCAACATATCCTTCAATCATGTCGACCTTTGGTCTTGTTCCAGCTTGTCTGAACATCTAACCTCTGTTAGTTGTTCCCCAGCACCCACCTTAAAGTATCCGAATGTTCCCTTCTAGGATCAACCATGAACATAGTAACCATACTTACATAATATGCAAGGTCAGGCCTCGTGCACAGTGCACACCATGGCATACATTATAGATCCTACTATATTGAATAGGGATCCTCCTCATGAATTCCTCCACTTCAGCATCCATGGGCTCGTGTCCCAATCTGAGCTAAAATGTGGTGCCAACGGAGTGCTCACAGGTTTTGATTCGAGCACATTAAACCTTCTCAGAACTTTACTCAAGTACTTCCTTTGTGACAAGAATAGTGAGTTTTCAGCTCTGTTTCGTTCTATCTACATTCCTTGAATTTTCTTGACCGCTCCCAAGTCCTTCATCTCAAACTCCGACTTTAGAAGATGCTTTATCCTCAGTATTTCATCTTTACTTCGACGGGCAACCAACATATAGTAGCATGTAGCTCATTTCGGTTTCTGAATATTTTCTGTAGTATATGCAAGCATCAAAATCGCTTCGCTTGAATCCAATACTGGCCATGAACTGATGAAATCTCTTGTTCCATTGTCTTGGGCTTTGCTTCAGCCCGTATAATGACTTAGAAGGCAGGCACACCTTGTCTTCTTTCCCTTCCTACTCGAAACCTTTTGGTTGTTGCATGTATCTTCTCATCTAGCTCTACTTATAGGAATGCAGTCTAGACATCGAACTGCAAGTAACATAAACCAAATCAACTGTGCTTTACTACTGTCGAAAATATCTCATGATAATCGACACCCTCGTTTTGGGTGAAACCTCCTGCCTCTAGTCTTGCTTTAAATCTAACCTTGTTGTCATTTCCATCTGTCTTCTTCTTACAAAGCCATCTGCATGTATTTCTACTGTGAGTACTGTCTACCAATTTCCAGGTGTTATTATTCTTCAATGATTCCATATCATCCTTCTTTGCACCAATCCATTTTCGACATTTTGGGCTATTCACTGCCTCCGCAAAGGAGTTTGGCTCATTGTTTATATCCTCTGCCACTGACAAGACATATGCCATTACATCCGCATGGCAGTACCTTTTTGGAGGTTTGGTTTTCCTCCTTTCTCTGTCCCTTCTTCTTCTTCTTCTTCTTCTTCTTCTTCTTCTTCTTCAAACTCTTGATTATTCTCAGCCCCTTATTTATATTCATCAGGTTGTTCCACCTCAATACCAAGTGGGATGCATTCAAAAGATCATAGATGTGATTTTCATCCAGGAATAAACGATTCACAACGGGTATATCACATTCCAGGTTTAGACAGCATATTTCCATATATAACCCAAAGGATATTGACACGTTATTACCATAAATAGCACAATATATTTAGTCCAACATATCCTGGCATAGACATCTATAACATGCGATGACATAGTTTCACCAATTAATCACAGAATCACATTGAATCAAATATTTCGACAATTAATTATTTCATACCTCATTAATCAATGCTTAGTCGAATATTATTATGTACTTAGACATTTTATTTCAGACAAATCGAATCGCTTAATCATAACAATTACATAAATCATCAAAACATTCTAATGCCTATGGACCAAAAAGGTCAACAGAAACAATCACTGAACTTTTGTTTTCTAATTTTAAATATCAGAAAAGAATATAATATCCATCGTTCACTTTGAACCATCGTTCGTTGATGCCTCGAAACTGCTCATTTAACTCACTGACTTGCTGGTGTGGTTGTACATTTCATCAATGATATTCTGCATAAATGATTGAAAATCAAAGCATGCCTGGTAATTCATTATATGGAAAAATATATATAAAGAAATACAATACATTTGGAAAAGTGCAGTCACTTAAATAATTTAAGAGACAAAAACCTGGTAGTGTTTGAGAAACTGGTTTCTTTTCTTCTTGAGAGTTGGAGTCAAGAGGTCATTCGTCATCTCAAATGGAGTTGGATCAAGGTGAACTTCTTTTATATGCTCAAAACCCTTCAACTAATATATATATATATATATGTTAGATATTCACTTCCATTTATTAGGTTCAATTCAAGATCATACATTGTTCTATTATTGCAGCGTATATACCTTGTTTTCTCTACCGATCTTGGTCAACTCTTGGAGGATATATTTCCTCGCTCGCGAGTTATTGCATAGCTTATCAATGTCTCCAGAAATTCCATTAACTTGAGCCCACTGTTTAAGTCCCTCCGTGTTAGGGTTTACAACAGCGACCAGAAACGACTCGAAGCTATTGCCGTATATCCATATCTGAAACCACGCACAAAGCTCTCATGTGTACTACGAAAAGCATGCATCAATTGAAAAATATATAAAAATCTCAACGTAAAATATATAACAAGGAAGAACTCACAGCATCAACACATGGCGAGAGTGAATAAATGCTCTCGAGATGTTCGACCGATACGTATTCTCCTTGCGAAAGCTTGAAGATGTTCTTTTTTCTATCGATGATCTTCATGCTCCCATCCTTTTGCCACTCCCCTATATCTCCTATTCCATTTCACAGATAAATTTCTTTAATTACCGAAATTTCCAATTTATGTATCCATCCATGCATGTGCATGTATACCAGTGTGAAACCATTGATCAGTTAGGACCTCTTTGGTGAGGTCCTCAAGCTTATAGTAACCAGAGAACAAACACTTTCCCCTAATACATATTTCTCCACGAGGGTTATTGTCGTCGTCTAAGAGCGCATCGTATCCCATTTCGGGCACAGATTCCAAGCGTACGTCCACAACTGGCAAAGGTGGGCCCACAGTCCCGATCATCGACAGTTCGTCGGGAAATGCAGTGAATGATGCTGCGCATGTTTCAGTTAAACCTGAGATATATGATACATGCAATAATAATGAAACTATCAGATCACAAGAAGCATGAAATAAAATAAATCAAATAAATAAACGGATTGTAGTATTGTATTACCATATCCCTGAAGAACGTGAGCGCAGGTTGCTACACGTAGGAAAGTCTCGACATTGGGAGAGAGTGGAGCAGCTCCCGATAAGATTAGTCTTAAGTTTCCTCCCAAACCTTCACTAACCTGAGATACGTGTGTGTATAAAATGTTTATATATCGAGATATTATAGGCTTATTGGTAAAAAGAATTATTACACACTGGGAAGAAGAGATTAGGTCGCCAACCTTTTTAAACACCAGCTTATCAAGTATTGGAGCTGCTTCAGCATGCTTATAGCCTTTCCTCATGTAATGAAGCTTACTGCATGAATGCATGAGAAATTAGTTCTTTGCACTATTATTCAAAGAGACTATATTGCATATGAATAGAGACATATGATTATGAATGGCATATATATGATAAGAAGACTTACTAGGAATAGGCAAGGTTAAAGAGTGCTTGTCTGACCAAACCAGAAGAAGAAATCTTTTCAACCAAACCTGAATAAATCCTGTCAAGCACTCGGGGAACAGCGCAAAGAACTGTTGGCTTTAACTCTTTAATGTCGTCGATCAGTTTCTTTATATTCTGCGTTATTATTGGGATTTTACAAGAACGGATCATTAGTGGCCATCTATCACACGCTCGAGATGGTACTTATATATCGATCACTCACTCTCTGCCAGAATCCAATTGAAGCTCCTTTCGAAATGAGATATTCTTCCATTACTCGATCAAATATATGGGCCAAAGGGAGGTACGATAAGAACACGTCTTTGTCACTGAACTGTCGTCGTGGAAACTTTGTAATTATAATCAGCAGATTACAGTGCTATTAATAATATTACCTATTATTACTGATGGATATTATAGCAAGTATATGATCACCTGTTCAGCTATGCTGTCCAAATGGTGGTCTATTCCAGATATAATGGAAAGGATGCTCTCATTCGAAATCATAACTCCTTTTGGATCGCCCGTCGTTCCGCTTGTGTACATAATCGTGCATATATCCATCTTTTCCTTGATTGGAAGGTCCACCTTCTTATTCATTCCCTGCATGCAGATGATTATATACAAATACAAGCATGTACATGTAACATTAATGGAGAAAAGAATAAACAGATAGAGTTTCATAAATGATTCATGAGAAGCTCACCAGGAGCAAAAAACTATCCCAGGAATATATCTCTGAGCCAAACTTTGCAGCTTCTTGCCTTTGCTTATCACTGACCTTTCCAAAGCTCACAATAGCTGATAATATATATATATATATATATATACACATATATATACACGCATATAGATGTTAGATGAATTGTGTAGTCGTTGAGCGAGATGCTGAAGCGCGCTGTTACTTACTCTTCAAGTACTTCTCGGTGTTAAGCAATGTTTTCAACACCTGCGTTATCATTCAATCACCTCGAATTTCTTAGTTAAGGACACATGAAATCACACATTGTTGCGAAAAGGTCGATTGATTGCTGCACACCTCAGAAACCTTAGCATCTTCGACGAAAACAATGGACACTTGTGCATGGCATATTATGTATTCTACGGCAAGAGCACCTGGAAAAAATCAAGAAGGAAAGCGCTAGCCTTTCTTTAATGAATATAATTCGGTAACGTCTTCGATCAAGGACACCGATTTAATCAAGTGAATTTAACCTAGTGTATCGTACAAGGGTACACAGTACAGCCCATGAGCATTGCAGGCCTGCATTATTGCATAATTCTAGCTCATTAGTTGTTCATACGACTAAAGCCGTCCAAAGCATCATCATTCCTCAAATTTAATTACAACCATGTTATGAAATGATTAATACCTGCATGCTTATAACCCACTGCGAGCAGTTAGCTCCATATATCCCACACCTTCCACCCTGATTCATTGATTATCACGCAACGATTATATATGCGTTCGATTGAAGCTTATTGAATCATGTGATGCTCAATAAATAGAATGGTTTCCAATTCCAATATATAAAATTGAAGTCGATTAATGTTCGATTATTTCTTATACCTGCTCAACACCACATGAGCGAATCGCGGCTCCGACTTGTACCGCCATATCATAAACCTCCTTGTAAGTCGACCAACCATATCGACCCGCCTGAAACAAAGATCAAGAACCTGAATCACATTATCGACGATATTATTCAAAGAAATATTAATTAAAACGAATATAAATTTTAATACCTTCCCGTTGATTATTTCCCTCTCACCGAGCATTCGGTTATTTGGGTACTCGTTCACTGCCTTGCTGCATGTTACACATATTGAGCCGTCGTTAACGAGGACTTTTTTCAACGTAAAGGTTTTTTTTTATATATATCGATAACGTCTATGGTATCATCGTACCAGAAACTATCCCAAAGGCAGTTAACATCTTGAGGCAGTTGCCTGAATCCATCTTTTGCAAGAACATTTCTGTAAACAGGTCCAATGGATGGGCTATCATCCTTGGCTTGTCTTGCTTCTTCAACTTGCACTATATACTTTGCCTTTCCTTCTGAAATCATAGTAATCTATCTGTGTTTAAGTACTTCTTCGTAACGCGTATATCCTCTTCTTCTCTTGGTATATTTATATTCTCAGCTGTGCTCCAAATGCTCGGTCTTGTAACGAGAGAAATATATAATCTAAAATTATCTTTTCTTTCTTCCTTGTCAAGTAATCTTGGTGGCCAAATAAATCACCTGCCGAGATAGGTTTTTCCTACACCTACCACACATCAATCCAACAGTTCGTCGTGGGATTTCTAGCAGTTGTGAAAATTCATCAGGCGATGGAGTTAACATGTGATAATAAAGTTCATTTTTCTTCTCCTTGCGTGTGGTTAGTGATCTCGCTTAATTCTCCTTCAGATTTTTCGTTTCACTTTTTTCTTCTTCTTTTCTCGTGGTCGTTGCTTAGTTCTATCAAACTTGACTTCTGATATGTTATGTCGGTTAGGTTAACGTTATTCTTACCAACAACTACTTACATTTTTAAGGAGGCCATATGTGTCGCAAACCCAATTCTTAAAATTTTCTCTTCGAAAACAATAAGCCATGAGCTTTACGATCGACTCCTGTCAACAAGATCCCGCTCCCTCGAGTGCGCCTTGTTGTCGTGATAAGCCTCTCGAATCGCTGCACTGTGTTTCGAAAGCGGAAACAAACAAGATACCGATATATATAGTAGACTCTCGGAGTAGCTGTCTACACTCATTAACATGATAGAGTTGCGAAAGAGAAGACTCCAACCCGCTTAACATGACGTTTTCGTTTATGCTTAGCCTAATTTAATTTGTGATTGAGACCGTATTAGGCCGAATATGACTACGTATTAATGCTATTATTATCTTATTTAATCATATGATTTAAGATATGTATTCTTTGTTTGAGCTTCATATGCGTGCGTGTGATTGGCCTCCAATCGCATGATCATTGATTGGTTTATGAGATGGACTAATTAATTAGACCGATTAGAACAAAACATTGAATACCACTGCGTAAAACCCACCAGAGATGGAATTCGGTTTCGTATGTGTGCTTTCTGAGACTTTAGGCGCCAAAAGCCTCTAAACTCGGAGAATTTCATAAAGAATGAATGCATGTATAAGAACTACAGTCATAAAGACATATAGTTGATTGGTTCTCTATTTACGTAGGGTTGCTATTGTAGGACGTAGCACGTATATTAGGAATTCTACCTTTACTAAAACTCATGTTGATTAGATAGATTATATTGCATTGAGACGTATGAGTAATGTGTGCCAAGCAGTGTCTCGATCTCGTCAATTTCTCTATCCTCATATATTTTATTTGCGCTTATTTTGTTATTTGCATTTTATCTCTTTCATCAAATCATAAAAAAAAAACTATAAAACTTCCCTTAATCTAAATTAGAAGAATTAATATCTTAGAATTGATCGAGCTGTCTTTGTGGATCGATACTCGAACATCGTCGGTTTTACTACTTGCACGACCTAGTACACTTGCTAGTATTTGAACGTGTCTAAGTTTCAATGACTAAAAAAGTTTAAGATCAATCACATATATGTGTATGTGTTGAATGAAATCATCAATGTACTTCAATGGTTACATTCTCGTGTAGGCAATGCTCACAAACACGTCTACGAGAATTAACTTATGGAACATGCGATGTTAAAATAAAATTATTGCACAGTTATTTCTTGGTTCTTATTGGATAACGAACAAATATTCATTTACAAAAGGACAACATATATAACGTATAACATATTATTTACAATTTTTCATCGAGGATGATTATACATATATAGTATATTATACATATTTTTCGTCGAGGATAATATGTATTCTTATATTATATAAAGGCTCTGAGCCTCTTAAAAACTATCATATCTCATATAGACTATATGACAGTTTTTTTTAACTATATGATATATAATTAATTTGGTCTGTCAATTTGTCACATTTTTTCAAATTTAAAATTAATAAAATATAAAAAAATCAACCAACCTCTAAACGGTCCATTGATAAACTTAAGGTGTCCTTCAATAAACAAAATAAAATAAATCTTTTAATTAAAATTGTTAGTTGATTACTATTTTAGTTAATTCTTTATACTTCTAATTTTATAATTTATACAAATTAACTATTTTAAATTAAATAAACTTTTCAAATTTAAAATTAATAAAATATAAAAAAATCAACCAACCTCTAAACGGTCCATTGATAATCTTAAGGTGTCCTTCAATAAACAAAATAAAATAAATCTTTTAATTAAAATTGTTAGTTGATTACTATTTTAGTTAATTTTTATACTTCTAATTTTATAATTTATACAAATTAACTATTTTAAATTAAATAAACTCAAGATATTATATTCATATATGCATACGCATTTGAGTGGCCAAACATAGTGTATAAAATAAGAAAATATTTGCATCGAATTTCAATTCTAATGGATAATTGAGATTGAAATATTATCCATGTCGCGATTATTCATCTATAGGAAGTTGTTGTAAAGAATTAATTATGCAAAAGTCAGCTCAAAGTGAAATTTATATACTAAATAATTGCAAAAAGGAAAAAGGACGGTGTGGCAATAAATGCACGAGTTTGGCGTTGGATCTCAACAAAGGGAGAAAAAGCGTACACTGTGGGGCCAAAAACCCAAAATCTCTTCATAAAATAAAAATCTAATATTTTTTTACTGCACTTCGTCTATTTTAGACCGCCATGTCATACTCATAACCGTAGCAGCCAATATAGTATAAAATAGCACCATCATCGATCATCGTAGCATAGCAGTTCCCAAGAAAAATTCACACGAATCGATACGATAACATCAGAGAAAGGAAGATCGGAGAATGAGCGAAGTCTACGGCGGCGGAGGAGTTCGAAGTGTCTTCGGAGTTTCGGTCTGCGGCGGCGCTCAGGCGGCGCAAGAGATCGAACAGTTATCGAGGGAAGAGAGTCACTACAGCCTATCGACTGGCGTTTTGCCCTCGCTCGGCGCGAGGAGCAATCGAAGGGTAAAGCTTCATCGATTCATCGTCTCCCCTTATGATCGACGTTATAGGTTTGCTTTTCTTCTTTCTTTCTTTCTCCTTTTTTTCTATGATCAGCTCATTGAGGAGTTCTCTAGTTTTTTCTTGTTCTTGGTTTGCGATTTTCCTCGGGGACAGAATCTCCGAAATCTATGCGATTTTCCAGCAGCTGACACGTGTCGTTCGTCCCATTGTGGCAAAATTGGATTCTAATTTCGCAACTGTGTCTAAGGAGGACCTCATTTCCACAACTGGTCAAAAAGAGATCGCTCGAAACGTTGATTCTTGTAATCTAGTCTTCACTGGCCTTCAAAAAAATCCAATTTTTATTTTCTTTATTTTGAAAAAAAGGCCGCCTTTAGAGAGAATTCCACCAGTCTTTTCCTCAATAAATCAAGAACACAATTATGAAACCAACCAAGGTTTGGTGGGCCAACGGCGATTTATCTGATTTCTGCTCTAAGCTGTGCTTAGGAATATTTGTAATTAGGATTTCATGCAATGTTCTTCATTTGGTGTTCTTGAATCGCTATTTTCAGGCTATGGGAGACCTTTCTGGTCGTATTAGTCGTATACACCGCTTGGGTTTCGCCCTTCGAATTTGGATTCCTGGACGAGCCCGAAAACCCACTTTCGATCCTCGACAACATAGTCAACGGCTTCTTCGCTATCGACATTGTCCTAACGTTCTTCGTAGCTTACCTCGACAGAAATACGTACCTCCTCGTCGATAATCCCAAGCGCATTGCCCTGAAATACGCCACTTCTTGGCTTGCATTCGACGTCATATCGACCATCCCCTCAGAACTCGCAAGGAAGATATCGCCAAAGGCGTTAAGATCTTATGGATTGTTCAACATGCTTCGCCTCTGGCGTCTTAGGAGAGTCAGTGCTTTGTTCGCACGGTAAAATCGCTCGTCCTTTTCATTCAAATTCGTCAGAAAAAGTAAGTTAGGGATGACAATTGGACCCATTGAATCTTCAAATGAGTTTGAGTCTAGACCCATTGTACTGCACGGTAGAAGGCCCAGCACTACGGATGAGCTAAGTGGGTCGAGACTCAGATCTGTTTGAAGATTCAATGAGTTTTCAATGGGCTTGATTGCCATCCGTGACGTAAATCGATCTTTCCCATCTGATGACGATACTGTTCGATCTTGAAATAGGCTGGAGAAAGATAGGAAGTTCAACTATTTCTGGGTTCGCTGCGCTAAGCTTATATGCGTAAGTCGTCTTAAGTCCTACATGAGATGATATGTTAACGTTATGCGAGGGAATCGAAGTTTAAACACTGTAATGAAAAGTTATCTCTCTACAGGTTACGCTTTTTGCGGTTCATTGCGCTGGTTGTTTCTACTACCTACTCGCGGCGCACTACCCCAATCCGAAAAAGACGTGGATTGGGGCTTCCATGCCCGATTTTCTAGAAGAAAGCCTTTGGATTCGATACGTCACTGCAATCTATTGGTCCATAACGACGCTAACCACTGTGGGGTACGGCGACTTGCACGCCGAGAACATAAGGGAGATGATCTTCGACATCTTCTACATGCTCTTCAACTTGGGACTCACGGCGTATTTGATAGGAAACATGACGAACCTCGTCGTTCATGGGACTAGCAAGACCCGCCAATTCGTAAGTAGTAGCGCTTTATATATATAATTGGGCCGACGTTTTTGGTTCATTTTTTCTGTGTTCGTTTTCTTGCGATGATAGAGGGATACGATTCAAGCTGCTTCGAGCTTTGCTCAGAGGAATCAACTGCCCGCCCGACTCCAAGATCAAATGCTTTCACACCTTAGCTTGAAATTTAGGACCGATTCCGAGGGTTTGCAGCAGCAAGAGACTCTCTATTCGCTCCCAAAGGCTATACGCTCGAGCATTGCGCATTACCTTTTCTACAATTTGGTGGATAAGGTTTATCTGTTCCGCGGCGTGTCCAACGATTTACTTTTTCAGCTGGTAATTTTTTTCGTAATTTTGCGGAATTAATGCGTGGAAAAGACGACGAAAAACGATCACAGTGCGTCACACAGTGACGTAATTTTTTTTTCCCTTTTCGTCCGATTTTGAAAGGTATCGGAGATGAAGGCGGAGTACTTTCCTCCCAAGGAGGACGTAATATTGCAAAACGAAGCGCCGACAGATTTCTACATTCTAGTCACTGGGGCCGTGGTGAGAAGCTCGCCGATCGTCGGGAACTTTCGCCTTTTTTTCTTTTCTCGTTTTTTTTTTCCGTAATCGATCTTCGCCTTTTTAGGATCTACTGGTGATGAAAAACGGCGTCGAGCAAGTCGTCGGCGAGGCGAAAACCGGCGAGCTCTGCGGTGAGATAGGCGTACTTTGCTATCGGCCTCAGCTCTTCACCGTGCGCACGAAAAGGCTTAGCCAACTCCTTCGCCTCAATAGAACGGCGTTCTTGAACATCGTTCAGGCGAACGTCGGCGATGGGACGATAATCATGAATAACCTCCTTCAGGTTCGTAATTTCAACCTACGAATTTGCGTAAGAAAAAAAAAGTACGACTTTATTTCTTTCGTTTTCGTAGTATTTGAAGGAAAGAAAAGACCCTATAATGGAAGGAGTACTAATCGAGACCGAAAACATGCTCGCCCGAGGAAGAATGGACTTGCCGCTCACTCTCTGCTTCGCGGCGGTTCGAGCCGACGACTTATTGCTGCACCACTTGTTGAAGCGTGGGCTCGACCCTAACGAAATGGATAACAGCGGAAGAACGCCTCTGGTAAGAACGAAATTACGCCTTTTCGGCGGGTATTACGTCCTAAATCGACTTTTTTTTCGATTCATTTCGTCTTTCCTATTTTCGATCATGAAAGCACATCGCGGCGTCGAAGGGAAATGAAAACTGCGTGCTTCTTCTGCTGGACTTTGACGCCGACCCCAACATTCCAGGTTTGACCTTTCGAAATATAGCTAATTTAATAGTTATAGATCTGACTTTGATACGCGAGCGGGTGAGCCTAAATCTTGGGTTGACTTTCTACAACACATCCACATGTAGCTATGGATTATCGGGGTCTTATATTACCTACACTTAACTCAAGTCCAACCAAAATTTGACTGCCTGAAATCATCTGTCCCACAATCCATGCCCCCCTCTATGTCCGAAACAATAAAGAGCCGTTGAATTCTAACTCATGTGGTTCACAATTTTTCCTTTTTTTTTATTTTTAGTTCTTTTTATTCTATATTCCAGCAAATCGTATAATCATCCTTATTTCATATGATTTGTACGATAAAAATAAATAAACACGTTTAATTTATTCTTCGTTTTATGATGATCGAAATGGTATGCATATTATATATTTTTCGATAATCATAGGAAACATTTTGTATGTAAAGTCTACGAAAGGAAATGGGACAGGAATTGTGGGACAGATAATTTCAACCGCATTTAACATGTGGCATATTAGTTCAAGTGTAATTATATTTATCTGTGTTTAAAATGGGTGGACCAAGTGTCAAAATGTGGATCGGGACTTGAGTTACACCCAAGTGGGCAGGCAAGACCGAACTAATTTATCAGGCTTTCCGAAGTGACAAATTTACGAAAACATCCCTCTCGTCTCCTTACAGATTCGGAAGGAAGCGTACCCCTTTGGGAAGCCATGGTCAACGGGCATGCGCCCGTGGTCAAGCTCCTGACCGAAAACGGCGCGAAGCTGACCACCGGGGACGTCGGGCTTTTCGCCAGCTCAGCGGCAGAGCGCAACGACCTGAACCTCTTAAAGGAGATCGCACGCCTCGGCGGGGACGTGAGTCTCCCGAGGAAGTTCGACGGAAGCACCGCCCTTCACGTTGCTGTGTGCGAGGGAAACGCCGAGGTCGTCAGATACTTACTAGGTAAGGGCTCGGACATAAACCGATCGGACGCAAACGGGTGGACCCCGCTCGGCCTCGCCGAGCAGCAAGGGCACGAGGAAATTGTGGGACTCTTCGAACGGTTCGGTAAGAAATCGACGACGGGTGGTAAGATCGAGTCGGCCGTCTCCATGCCCGAGGAGGGGCGAAACGGTAATTACGTAAGGTTCTTGGGGAGGTTTAAGAGCGAGCCCGCAATCTTGCCCGAGGGTCGGGGCGGAGGAGGGGACGTGTCGTGGGGTGGGTACCGCCCGAGGCGTAGTCGGGCGGCGGGGAGTAATTTTCATAATTCGCTGTTTGGGATTATGTCTTCGGTTGCCGAGCGGAGGAGCGGGGAGAGGGGTAGTTTCGGGATTTTGCCTTCGAAGGGGGATTACGGGTCTACTAGGGTTACGATTAGCTGTCCCGAGAAGGGGGATTATTCGGGGAAGCTCGTGCTGCTGCCGAAGAGCTTCGAGGAGCTTATGGAGTTGGGTGCGAGGAAGTACGGCGTGGAGAGGCCGGTGAAGGTTATGACGAGGGACGGGGCGAGGGTCGAGGAGATTGAGCTGGTGAGGGACGGCGATTTTTTGGTTTTTGCCGCCGATCGTGACGATGAAAAACTCGCGACATTGTAGTATTAGTGGTCGTGTCGTTTGCTCGATGATGTCGCATTTTTTTTTTTTTAAATTTTTTCTCGAACATAAGAAGGAAGTCCATATTATGTTCAAATGAGGGATCAATGCGTAGCCGATCCTTTTCTTATCTATACTCTGACATTGACTACTTGTTTTACGTACGATTGCAAGGAGTCCTATTGATAACCTTTCGGCTAGAATTTGACATCGTATTAATTGATCACTTCGCCTAAAAAAGGCCAATACAAGAACACTATCAAATACTTCTCGGAGTGGGCGGCATAAATCCGTAGCCCGAAATTCCCCTTTATCGAATATAGTAGATATATAACTCTTAAAACGAGATGGGAAATATTTTGCTAAATCATTAATTAAATAAATCGAACCAAAAACGCTTTTGAAGAGCCTGCCAAAATGGACATGTCCTATTGTGGTTAACATATTTGGCGTGGTTTGCAGGTTATTGCAGCAGCCACGTGGTTTACTTGGTCCCAAGGCCAAGATTTACCAGGTTTACTCAAATCAAGCCAAGCCCATATTACACTACAAACTTCTTCGTATTAACAAGATAAGCCACTCGCCTTGCGAAAAGGCCCAACCAACATAGCCACACAACGACCCCAATAACTAAGCACGCCTTTTGCTCAAACGCCAAGAGTTAGGCTCATGGTACCTGTCGTAGAGGGGCTCAATCCTCTCCTGCCTCTTGCGCTTGCTCATCTTGGTCGGGTCTGACACCTTGAAGAACCTCGGGGCTAGCTCGACGAGCCATTTCGGGTCTATGACGGTCACCTCTCTCATGTACTCTTTGGTTGTCATGACGAGCTCGTGGTAGATGACCCAGTCGGGCTGCCTTTGGAAGAGCGCGCTGCTCGGGTGTATGTACACGGGCTGGTTCTCAACGATTGTTCTGTACCCTTCTTGAGGGTCCTTTCTCGCCGCGTGGAAGAAGAAGCCCGCAGCGATTGCCTTTCGTATCTTTGAGAAGTTCTTGCCTGCGCTGACGACGTCCAGTTTGTACCTGTGGAAAAGGAAAGGAGGAGCATTGGTTTCTATCATGGATTTCTGACGTGGGAACAAAAATAAAATGACATGGAAAACTGTTTCTTGAGTTTGGAAAGAAATGAAATTGAAGGGGAAAAGAAAGGAAATAGAAAGGAAAACAAAATACAAACTAAAAAGTTGTTAAATCCATTTTATTACTCACTAATAAATGAAGGCATTGCTGAAAATTGAAGCTTTTACCCTCCGCTTTCTTTTCCCAACCAAATTCCACGATCCAAACACAGCCTTAGCTCAAAAAAAGGAACTCAAAAAAACTTGCCATATTTGGAAATTGCAAACTTACTTGTCCATAATTGAGAGCAGCTGTTTTCTCACGTCCTGTGCCCTCCTCAACGACCGCGACTGAACGAAATTTTCGAAGCACCATGGGCCGGAGAAGTTCTTCGCTTTCCATGCTTCGTAAACGGCGAGCAAAGTCAGGTGGTCTCCTTCGGGCTGGAAGAACTTGGCCCGTTTCTGGTCAGCTTGAGCTTGTTTTTCCCGAGGCCTGTAGAAGATATTTCCCGTCTGAATCATGGCGATGATGGTCAGTATTTCGTCACTACAACCAAGATCCACGCTGGCGAGAAGCATCTTAGACAGGGGAGGGTCTAGAGGGAACTCGGCCATTTTCCTGCCCAACTTTGTGAGGAGCCCCTCTTCGTCTAGAGCTCCTAAGCTGTAGAGCTGTTCCATGGCAGAAATAAGCGCTTGTGGTGATGGAGGGTCCATGAAGTCGAAAGACAGCAGATCATTGATACCCATAGCTTTCAGATTGAGAGTGGTCATGCCAAGATTAATCCTCTGAATCTCGGGTATGGAAGTTGGAGACATCTCATTGTGGAAAGCACTCTCTGTATAGAGGCGATAGCACTTCCCAGGCCCAGTACGTCCAGCTCGACCTGCTCGCTGCTTTGCTGATGCTTGTGATATTGGAGTTATAACCAATGAATCGAGCCCTTGTTTAGGATTGTAGACGTTTTGCTTTGCAAAGCCAGGGTCTATAACGTAGAATATGCCATCAATTGTCAAAGAGGCTTCGGCAATGTTAGTGGCAACAACCACTTTTCTCTTCCCTGGGGGTGCGGGATCGAATATCCTCGACTGCATTTCACTGGGAAGGGCACTGTACACTGGTAAGATAATGAGCTCAGGGACGTTTTTGCCTAAACCTTTCATCCTCTCATAGAGACACTGACAAGCGTAATCGATTTCTTCTTGTCCAGTTAAGAACACGAGTATGTCTCCTTCAGGTTCGGTCAAGTGAATCTGTAACACAGTGATCAGCGCTGCATCGAGGTAGTCGCTCTCAGGTTGTTTGGTGTATAATATCTCGACTGGAAACGTTCTTCCAGGTATAGTGAAGATGTTGCAATTGAAGAAATATCCAGAAAATTTCTCGGCATCTAAGGTGGCAGATGTCACGATCAGATGAAGGTCGGGCCTTCGGTTTATAAGTTGCTTCAGCAACCCAAAGAGAACATCCGTATGAATCGTCCTCTCATGAGCTTCATCAAGCATTATCACGGAGTACTGGGACAAGTTTTCATCAACCAAAATTTCTCTCAGAAGCATACCGTCAGTCATATACTTAATCACTGTCTCAGGACTAGTGCAATCCTCAAAGCGAATTGCATATCCAACTTCTTCGCCCAAACGACAACCAAATTCCTCAGCTACTCTTTTGGCCACAGACATTGCAGCCACCCTTCGAGGCTGAGTACAGCCTATTTTACCCCTCGTAGTGTATCCTGCCTCGGCAAGATATTGTGTAACCTGAGTCGTCTTGCCAGACCCTGTTTCACCAATAACGACCAATACTTGGTTATCGTGAACAGCTTGGACCAATTCCTTCTTCAACTTGTAAATGGGAAGACTTTGCCTTTGTTCCTGTATGGAAAGCTTCGATCTTTGCCCAAATGTTAGGGTTTTACCGTACGCATCCTTCTTCCATTCAGGCATGTCGTATGCAGACAGACCAACACCTCTTAACTCCTGGGCGAGATGCCTCTCACCTGTTTCTGGCATTGGATCTTCCCAAGGCCTATTCAAATCCTTCGGAATTGAATCCAACATGGTTCTCTGCTGTTGTTCACGAACTTCCCTCCTCTCTTTAATCAGTGCAGATTGGAGGGCTGCAGCACGACTCAGAGACCCTTCAGGATTCTTAAATATCTTTACGGGTGACATGTCAACAGAATACCTACTCTGACCCTGCAAAAAAGCAGGCTCGTCCTCATTCAATTCGACCTCAAGCTCCTCTTCGGCTCCTTCCTCTTGGTAAAGCATCCCATCACCATCTTCGTCGAACATAGGATACTCCTTTACGCTCATAACACCTGCAGCAATCAGTTGCTTAGCCTCCCATCTCTCAGGAGAACTCATTTTCTTCAGTGGTCTCCGTGATGGAATGACACCATCTTCCTCTTTGATGTTGATCCCTGATAGACCAATTCTACTCCCCGTACCTCCACTATCCCGATCCCTTCCCAAAGCATTTGATCTCGAACCACCATCATCATCGCTCTTCTTCAAGGGTAACAAATCTCTACCACTATTCTGATCCACGTCACGCATCGACAAACTCAGGTTATTCCCACTAATCGAAATCACTTTCACGTAAACCTCCTGATCCCTTTTCACCACATCCTTTGCATTCGCAATCCGTCGAGTCGCAATCTGAGACACGTGTACCAAACCCTCTTTCCCTCTAAAGTCTTGCAGCTGAACAAAACACCCCTTATCCATCACCCTCGAAACCCGTCCCTTGTACACCATGTATAGCTCTGGTTGATCAGACTTTTCATGCCTATCTTTCCTTGCGTCCCTCTTCTCCTCACCTCCCTCTTCCTCATACCCATTTCTCCAATTCCGATCATCTCTAGGCCTATCTTTATCCCCATGTCTACGCCTACTTCTATCATCATCAAATGCATCCCTATCTCCATGTCCTCGCCTACTTCTATCGCCATCATACGCATCCCTTTCTCCATGTCTTCGCCTGCCTCTATCATTATCGTCATCATAAGCATCCCTATTCCCATATCTATCCCTGCCCTTTTCTCTATCTCTATTCCTATCCCTATCCTTGTTTCTATCCCAATCTCTTCTTTCCCTTTTATCACCATCCCTGAACCTATATCCATCTTTCTCATCATCATCATCCACCTCTATTTGATTCCGACTCCTAATATCATCTTCAATCCCCTTCTCCAGCTCCTTGATCCTTTCCTTACCATCCTTAATCTTCAGAGCTGAAAATGCAGACTTTTCTTTCTCCTTTTCCGATTTTGACTTTGGCTGAGGCGGCAAAATAGCATGGATTATAGTGAGCAACGTGCGTACAAAGTAATCAGGCATTTCAGCGCCATTCTCCTTCAGCTTCGTATCAAATTCATCGACAGTTTCACAGTTCCGACCCAACTCTGTAATGAACTCAGCCAACACCTTATCACCAACACCTATATGGCTCTCCAACTCGGAACACACCTTAGAAACTAATGAGAGGTACTCCAATTTCTTCAATCCCTCGTCTTTACCTTCTGCACCCATCGCGAGAGACGCAACAAAAAACTACCAAAACAGATCCAAAGCTGCGTAAAATCTCGGTTCGACAAGGCAATAGCATTCACTTTAGGGTTTGTGTGTAGGATTTTTTTATCAATTGGGAAGATGCCGTCGATAGCATAATTGAGAAATGAATTGCCGACTTCGATTTTGACAAAAGACGACGTCGTATGAGAAAATGCGCACATATGGATATATTTTTTCAAAAATATAAATTACACATTATAAATGAAATTTCACATATATAAGCTTCTATTAATAGAAGGAATCCTCACAGAACCGCCCAGCTTCGAGAGAACACATCTCCACAGTAGAATCGTCGCCGTATGCGATGAACGACTCAGCTCAAAATCCGCCACAAGAAGCAATTAATTTTCCGAGCTATCGACGTCGGCCGATTCGCAGCCGTACATATCAAGCTCTCCTGCAGATTTTGTCTCTCTGCCCCGTACCCTCAGCTCCAGGTATTAGTTTGATCTGTTTGCTTCTTGGAGATTCATGTTACACAGTTTTTGCGTCATGATAGTGGTTTTGTTGCTGGAAATGAGCTGGGTAGAGTTGGAGTTTGTAGATGAACGAGGGTTATTATTAGTGCTGTAATATAGGGTAAGGCGCGGCATTTGTAATTTACTGCGATTGTTTGATTTCTTAATCTAATCATTAGAAGTCCTTTTTCATTGCTTGGAGAATTTTGGTTTTTGTGGTTTGAGGGATTGTTGTAGCTAGTGTTGTATGCTTGTTTATATGGATATATTTGAAATCAAGTTATGAAGCTTTTGTATCTGGACTTTAGGTACTCAAATATCTGTTATTAATCATGGATTGTTTGATAAGATTTTGACTTGGATTTTTTGTTTGGTATGCAGGCGATCTTGGTAATGTGGAAAAGAGGTCAGGGGATGATGAAATTGGAGTGATCAATCACGATAATTTGAATAGAAAGGAGTCTGAGGATAGAGAATTAGCTCAACAAACTTTCATCGGTAAGAACAAGGAGGATGTTGAGGATGGGAGTTTTCTCGATAAACAAACGAACATGTTGGGCTTGGGCAGAGAAGATGTCTCAGTTAGTGTCGAGCGTGGATATAATAAGACGAATACAGTTGAGGTCCAGGATATTGAAAAGCAGAGTGACGATAATGATGCTCAGATTGCCCATGATGTAGAGAAGATGAAATGTGGTGATCCAGTGCTGCCTGATGACTCCAATGCATTTGATGGACATCTTATGGTGGATGAGGAATTCTCGATCAATGACTTTTCTGATGCCCTTGGTTCATGTTATATGGATATGGCCGACGAACCATCAATCGTTGGTGGTGACATTCAAAAGAACGGTTCAACGTTAGACGAGTATATGCCAAAAGAAACAGAGCGTGAACTGTCGATGAAAGAGTTGGAGTTTGATGAACTCATGAGTAATCCAGGTGCAGTTAAATTGTCTTCTGGTCCTACAGCTAATAATGAGGTTGAAGAAGGAGAAATCTCTTCGGAAGCTGAGGATTTAACTGATCCATTATCTGACATTTCCCCAGAAAAGAGAAGTACAGAGGAGATGCATAATTCAGGAGCGCATCATGTAAAAGAAGATATCGCTGATGATGAAAAAAGAGTACCTGAGCAACAGGGCATGTTCAATTGCTCGAGTAAAGACAAAAGTAAACTGATGGTGGAGATGAGAACAGTACCAGACTACAACTTCATATATGGCTTTGAGGATAGCCGTACTAGCACTCAAATGGCTCGTCCTCTAGCACCTTCTTTGAAAAGTCCAATGGCATCTGGTAGAATTCTCCTGAATAATGCCGTTGAAAATCAAATTTCTTTAACTACTGGAGAGGTAAAGCTTATGGTTTAGGTTTACAATTCATAAAAAATAATACCCTTCTGTTCATCTCGTACATCACATAATATTTTGGACACGTTCGGATAAGTGGGTGTAATATGATCTGGATATTTTTGCAGGATGATAATCCCAATAAGAAGAAACGCAAGAAGGGTCCAATGACACAGGAGAGGAAAGCCAAGAAGAAGGTAAGTGGCGAAATATCCTCTATTGGAATAATTTTGCTCAACTATGTATAATATGATAGATGAGATGATCATGCTTTGCTGTTCTTCCTCATTGACCTGATTTGTCACACACTATTACACATATCCTGATCTTAGTAGTATGAAATTGATTTGCAGAAAAAAGAAAGGCTGAAAAGAGCGGAAAAGAACAGGCAACTTGGGGTGAATAAACTAAGGCTACCAACAGTTTTGAAGCCAAAAAAGATAACATATTGCCGCCACTACTTACAAGGGAGATGCCATGAGGTTGTGCCATTCGTGGTTCCTTCAACACCCTGTTTTCTTAGAAATGAGATGAATATTGGATAAAAGAAAGCCCTTCAACTCTCTTGTGCCTTTTGTTTTTACAGGGTGAAAAGTGCAAGTTCTCACATGATACAGTTCCCCTTACAAAGTCTAAGGTAAGCCTTACAGCATCATAGTATACCATAGTTAATGTCTTCTTTTACTACAATCTTATTATTTCTTAATTTGAATCTCATGGATGCTTTCTTATTTCTGTTCCAGTATGATGCCCCTCATTCACCTCTCTTAGATAGTTCATCTGAGTTTCATGATTTTATGATGTTAACTCTTTCTTACTCCTACAAATGGCAGCCATGTGGATATTTTGCTCGTAATTCTTGCATGAAAGGAGATGACTGCCCATTTGACCATGAACTTTCCAAGTACCCATGCAACAACTATGCTACAACTGGTTACTGTGGCAGAGGGTCTATCTGCTTGTTCTCACATGAGGTAACATTTTCTGGACTAATTCCAATGATGTTAGTTAATTTTCCACTGTCTTCTTGCAATTGAATTACGAATTTCGTTCTACTCACATTGATCTCAGATGCCCTCCAACAATAGTCAGTCCGTGACGCCAAACATCTCCAAATCTGAGTTGAACTCTGAGCAGCAGATGTTTCACAAGAATGTTCCCTCTACGGCATCAAAACTCACCAAGATGCATTCAGATAATAATCCTTGCAAGGGAACTGAGCGGCCTGTTCTAAAGAATGCTCAAAAGACTGCCTCACAACCACCTAAAGGAATCAACCTCCTCGCGAATGAACAAACACCAGTTAGTCGTGGCAGCAAGCAAAAACAAGATTCCTCCTCTGCTATGGCTCCTAATGCCGTCAATGGTTCCCACGAAGAATCTTCCAAAGCGGGTATCAGAAGCGTCACGCTGAATGAGAGCAAGTCTGAGAGCACTGCTCCAAGGAAACCACGGGGGATAAATTTTCTCACTTTCGCCCAACCCTTTTCAGATGATTCCAGCAATAAGATGCCCTCTAACTTGGTTCCAAGTAGCTCTAATGAATCAATGAAGCAAGTCATGGGTGAGAAGGAAAATGGCAACAGTTCAGTGCCAAATACGAGCAGTGAGGCTTATACGATAATAACTCCCTTGGCTGATCTGAGAAAAGAAACTGACAGAGTGTTGAGCACTTTCAAGCCATCATTTTCGCCAAGTACGCCAACCTCGGTTCGAAACGCTGTTCAGTCGACGTTGGCCATTGCTGAGAAGTTCGACGCCAGCATTAAGTTAGGTTCAGTCCCTAGACACGGAGGTTGAAGAAGCTTGCAAGTCCTACGCCAGCAGCATGGAAACATGACGTCACGGTTTGTAATTATCATTATTATCTTTAATGGTAAAACTTTTTCTTTAATCTCTTTGACCTGTATACGTGTGTGGAGTCAAGTTTTACTAACGGCACACGTGTCTAACATTCGTTGTTTCCCTTTGTACGGTTTTGCGGCATGTTCACATCCCATCCCTCCAGTCTGTGTTTGTCACATTTTTTTTTAAAAAAGTTGTTTTTTTGTTCTTCTTTCCGCATTTAGATAAGATGACTGATGTCCATTTTTCATTCGTTTTGGTCTCTTCGATGATTGATGCCGACAGGGCTTCAATATTTATTTTGTGTCCTTCGATGTTTGGCTGTATTCTTGATTTTCAATCCATGCCACACGGCAGTTTCTTTAAGCGGGCATATTTAATGATTTCTTTGCAGGGATTTATATGATTCTTTTATGATTAATATTTGAAGTCATCCAAATCTTGTTTGGGTATTTAATTTCGTGACACGCAGTCACTAATTTATTAATCTTTTACTATATTACGCAGGTTTGGAGATAGCACCGTTTTCTCTCACATCCCCACCTGTACCCCCACGTAGCCACTGGTACATCGCACAAGTCCTTCCCTTCCTTTTTCTCATACCTCCTTTTTTACCGTTTTGCCCTTTTAGCCCCCTTATAATCAAACATATCCCCTTGAAACCAAA
Organism: Craterostigma plantagineum; assembly: GCA_027422505.1. Taxonomy (NCBI): domain Eukaryota; kingdom Viridiplantae; phylum Streptophyta; class Magnoliopsida; order Lamiales; family Linderniaceae; genus Craterostigma; species Craterostigma plantagineum. Next base: position 8,670,172 of record JAPQWV010000024.1, read on the forward strand.
CCTACTTCACTTTCGTATCAGTGATCGCTCTCAAAGAAGAGAAGTGAAAGAAAAGGAATGGAGACTGGCGTGATGATGAGAGGCTACGTAAAGGAAGAGGCTTTCACCTTCGTCGACGTTGAAAGCGATAGCCAGAGTACGCTGCTGAAGCCCAACGAAGGTCTCGGCCTTGGAGAAGTTGGGCCGCCGCCGTTCTTGAAGAAGACCTATGAGATGGTCGACGACGTGAGCACCGATGCCGTGATATCTTGGAGCGATACGAGGGACAGCTTCGTCGTGTGGGACCCGCACAGATTCGCCGCCGAGCTTCTGCCCAAGCATTTCAAGCACAACAACTTCTCCAGCTTCGTTCGGCAGCTCAATACTTATGTGAGTGTGTAGTGTTTGCTGCCTACCCTTCTCTGTTTTCTTTCAGAAAGGAAAAAAAAAAATTGTTCTTTCTCTGATCTTTGGTGGTGCTCGTATCCTTCTGCAGAGATTCAGGAAAATCGACCCAGACAGATGGGAGTTTGCCAACGAATACTTTCACCAGGGAAATAAACATCTGCTGAAGCTCATCACTAGGAGAAAGCAAAAGCACCAAGCACCAACGAAGCAGCAAGAACCATCTTGGCTCGATCCATCGAAGCAGAGCAGACCACACAGTACAGAGCTCGAAAAACTGAGGGCAGACCAATCGATTCTGCTCAACGAAGTCTCAAGGCTAAGGCAAGACCTAGCCAACATGCGCGAGTACCTCGCTACTGTCGTAGATCGCATCCACGACACTGAGACGAAGCAGAAACATGTCATCCTCTTTATGCTGAAATTACACAAGAGCCCCGAGCTTGTCAGCCATCTTCTTGACAAGACGAAGAGGCCCAGCGATGATGGATTACCACCTTCGAAAAGGCAGAGATTGGCAACGTCTTTTGATTCAGCTAAAGCAGCAACTAAGATCAACAGCGTTGATTATGCTGGGAATGATGAGATGGGGTTTCGAGCACCCGACGAAATGGTGTCTATGTCTATAAAGTCTGAGATTGATCAAACTGTGTTCTCTTCTGACGAATCTGCTAGCCCTGGGCAGGTACTTGAAGCTCCTCAAAGCGATCAGAAGAAGAATTCGGATGCTTGCTCTGACAACTTCGTTCTTTGGGAGAAGTTAATGGAAGATGATATCGTTTACGAGGAAGAAGGAGCAGCAGCATCATCAAGAGCATCAGATAAGCAGCAGCAACAAGTTGAACTTGTTTCAGAATTAGAGGACTTGTTGATGGAAGGAACATGTTGAAAGAGTAGTTCATATGTTATTTCCTAGAGTTAATAGGATAAAGCTAGGGATGTTTTCATGAATTGCATCGACAATTTGGTACAGAGTATGTTTCCCTTTGTCATTGCTCTGTTTCCTGTCTTTCATTTCTTGTGCTGTTGGTACTCCCTTATCTTTCAAGAATGATAAATGTTTTTAAAGATTTTGCAAGTTTGGTGTTGTGGTCTTGTCCATGTCTGTTGTATAGGAACTTATTATAATTCATGATAAGAAATGAATGATGCACAAAGAGATGATAATTATGATATTGAATATTAGTTAACATTATGATGATTATGCTTTTTAGAATCTTTGGTATAAGACATCTCCAATGAGTAATTAATTTTGGTGTAAAACAGAAAAATAGAGTATGATCTCACTGCAATGAGACTCTACACAAATATTGTATTGATAACGGAGAAACTCTAGATTTAAGGTACACCCAATTTTCAACAAAATAAACTTGCACTTTTTATTTATTTATATTTTAACTAATAAATATCTTTTAATTATACTTAAAACATCTATATTTTTATGATAATTAAAGTAAAAATAATATTATGTTTTGTTTATTTATTGATATTTTCTTTTTATTTAATAAAGTTATAATCAAATAATATGCCGATCTTATAATTTATTTAATTTTAAATATTATTTACTATAATATATTGACATTATAGGGTGTGTTTACTTTCATGGATAATGTAGGATAAAGATCAAGATATGCAATGTAATACCGTTCACTATAAATAGAGTGCGAAGCTCGCAATAAATCATCGCCCCGTTCTTATAATCAATTAAGCCCAGTTTAATTATTCCGATGGGTTGGGCTAAGACAACTAATCCAAACCTTATTATTACGAAAAGACTATAATACCCTTATACTACCATATCATAAATTCATCATTATTTCATGTGGTTTATATGATAAAATAAATAAACACCAATTTACTCTTTGTTTCATGGTGATTAAGTTGATATGCATATCTTATATTTTTTGGTATTCATAAGAATTATTTATTGTAAAACTATGTAGTGATGAGTTAAAGGCTACTTTGTAATTTACAAATAATACTTAGATTATAGGGATAACTCATGTGGTAAATAATCCAAAGATAACTATATCTTATATTTTCCCATCAATAAAAGTGAACGCGGCAACAATGTAAAGTTTAACAAGTCAATTATGATAGTAATAAATATAAATTTGATTGTGTAAAAAATAGAGCTAATGGGTTTGTTGAGATTCATGAGCCTAAACTCCGATGATCTTGGTTGAAAGAATCGAACTATAATCTGAGTTAGAGGGAAATGGCAGCAGTTGTACAGTGAGGATGGCTCGATTAAAATACTGAAGGCAACTAACAGTTTAAATGTTAGTTGGATTTGCAGCCGTTCGATCAACCTATCTCAGATCTAATGGCTCGTGTTAAAAGGTGCACTTTTCACTAATAGAAGTGCTTAACACTTTATCAAGAGGTTGGCAGCAGTTTAACAGAATGAAGAGCGGAAGCGTTTAAAACATGCTCTATAAATACCAGATTTACAGTGGTCGACTAGCCTTCTTCGAGCGTTTGTATCTTTTCGTCGAGTGAGTTTCTGAGTGACTTGTAAACATAAGAGTTAGAGAGTAAGTTCGTGGCTTGTAATTCCTTCTCTTAGATTGAATAAAAAGTGCTCTGTTTGATCCGTGGAGTAGGCCAAAAGTGAGGCCGAACCACGTAAATCTGTGTGTTTTCTGTTTTCGTTTTCGTCTGGTTTTCTGATTCGATTGAGTTCAAGATCCAAATTCTTGGACTGACAATCAATCACAAACGAATCTACACTCAATCACGAACCTATAGCAGCTGATTTCCTAACAAGTGGTGCGGTGAGCGTGGGACGAAGCGCTGCGAAGACGATGGCTGCGACGAGGTTCGAATTGGAAATCTTCAATGGCCAAAACGATTTTGGTCTGTGGAAGATGAAGATGAAAGCGCTGTTAACAGAGAAAGGGCTCGAGGAGGCGCTGAAGCCTGAGAAGGAAATGGAGCCGAAGGATATGACGGAAGCAAACAAAAAGAAGATCCGAGAGCGAGCCTATTCGATGTTGATACTCTGTCTTTCAGATCAAGTGTTGAGAAATGTGGCGAAAGAGACCTCTACTGAAGGCGTCTGGAAGAAATTGGAGGAGCTTTACATGACAAGATCCTTGGCCAAGAGGTTGTACTTGAAGCAAGCGCTTTACAAGTTCAAGATGGAAGAAGAGAAGCCAATAGATGAGCAGCTGAATCTGTTTAGCAAGCTTGTTCTTAATCTTGAAAACGTTGGCGAAGAAATGAAGGATGAGGATAAAGCGCTCTTACTCCTATGTGCACTGCCAAGAAGTCACAATCATTTCAAAGAGGCGATCTTGTATGGAAGGGAAAAGCTCAAGCTTGATGATGTACTTTCACCGTTGAATTCCCGGCAGCTAAACACGAGCAATGAATCTGAGATTCAAGAATCTGCCCAACTGTTATATGCGAAGGAAAAGGGGAATTCTTGGAAGAGGAAAGGCACGAGAAAGGAGAAGTTCGAGCCAAGAAAGCCCGTGAGATGCTACTACTGTCAAGAAGAGGGCCACATAAGGAGATTTTGCCCAAAAAGAAATGGCTCAAACTCAAACCGTGGTAAAGTGAATTCTGCCACTGATTTTCTCTCTAAGGATGATCTTGAATTTGCAGAAATTCTCACCGCTTTTGGGAAAGAAATGAACAAGGAATGGATCCTTGATTCGGGGAGCTCATTTCATATTACATGTGACAAGGAAAGCATCGAAAATTTCAGAGTATCCAAGAAGGAAATGGTGTGTCTGGGAAACGATAAAAGCTGTCAAATATTTGGAGTTGGCGATGTACACTTAAGGCTCAAGAATGGAGATGACATGGTCCTCAAGAATGTCAAGTATGTGCCCGATATAAGGAGGAACCTCATTTCCATAGGAACCTTGAATAAAGAGGGATATTCAACCCAAACTGCAGCTGGTAAGCTCAAAATTATGAAACAGGGAAAGCTGATTTTGAGTGGCTTTCGAAGGAATGGTATCTATGTCATGGATGGATGCCAGGTGAAGAAATTCAGACCCACGAAAAATAGGAAATGTGGTGGTTTGAATACTGTCAAGGGCAGGTCCAAGAGACCTCTTCTCGAGGTGGAGAAAGCAAGTGCAAAACCTTTGCTCAAGTCTGAAATTTCTGATTTTGCAGAAATGGCTGAAAGCGACTTAGGTGATAGTTGCTCCGAAAATGAGCAATCTGATCAAGATGGGGTCACGAATCCACCAAGGAAAAGAAGTATTCACATGCCATGTTCGAAGTTAGCATCCGAAGTGGCTGGAAGTGAAGATGGTGAGGCTCAAACACCTTAAAAAGAGCTGCTAGAAACTGACAGCGAGTCTGAGAAATCGTTGGGATTGGCCGAGGTCGTGTCTACAAGGAAGACCAAGAAGCCTGCGGAAAATGGCTCTAAGTGGACCTGTTCGGAGGTTCATGAAGCTGGGAATGAGAAGGGTTCTTCAGAGATGAAGATGGAGATCTCAAACTACCAAATTAGCTCCAAGTGGGAGATTTCAATCTCACTTGGAGTTGATAAGGTTACGTTTGAGGCTCGCAGCTGCTAAGCTAGTTGGAAGATCAACAGAGCATGGGTTATTGAATCAAGGTGGAGCCTTGGTTGTGGTCTCAAAGTACTCAGAAGCTGGAAATAGAACCTGGAAAAGGCTGGTTCTGCTATGACTTTCAAGCGAGTCTGTTAGCTTGCTCGTGTGGGCTGTGATGATGATGCTTCGTGAAGGGATTGAGAGTTATAGGCTCAAGGTGGAGATAGTTGAGATTCATGAGCCTAAACTCCAATGATCTTGGTTGAAAGAATCGAACTATAATCTGAGTTAGAGGGAAATGGCAGCAGTTGTACATTGAGGATGGCTCGATTGAAATACTGAAGGCAACTAACAGTTTAAATGTTAGTTGGATTTGCAGCCGTTCGATCAACCTATCTCATATCTAATGGCTCATGTTAAAAGGTGCACTTTTCACTAATAGAAGTGCTTAACACTTCATCAAGAGGTTGGCAGCAGTTTAACAGAATGAAGAGCTGAAGCGTTTAAAACCTGCTCTATATATACCAGATTTACAGTGGTCGACTAGCCTTCTTCGATCGTTTGTATATTTTCGTCGAGTGAGTTTCTGAGTGACTTGTAAAAATAAGAGTTAGAGAGTAAGTTCGTGGCTTGTAATCCCTTCTCTTAGATTGAATAAGAAGTGCTCTGTTTGATCCGTGGAGTAGGACAAAAGTGAGGCCGAACCACGTAAATCTGTGTGTATTTCTGTTTTCGTTTTCGTCTGGTTTTCTGATTCGATTGAGTTCAAGATCCAAATTCTTGGACTGATAATAAATCACAAACGAATCTACACTCAATCACGAACCTATAGCAGCTGATTTCCTAACAGGGTTTGAGTAAAAGTTAGTGTAGAAAAAATAGAGCTGGAGTAAAAGAACTGTAGCAACTGTATCATTGTGTAAAATTGACTGTATTTTTATGTCATGTATTGGAGATGCTCTAAGGGTGGGTTGGGCCCATTTGGTGTCTTATATAAGCCCATATTATAGAGTTAATATTAAATACAGTATTTGGTCTTATAATAATAGCCCGAGATTTATATTTAAGCCCGATATTAGAATAGAAGTCCAATATAAATAAACTAATTTATCAGACCAAGATAACTTACCATGGACTCATACTAAATAATTAATGCTTTTTTACTGCCCGTACAACCAAACGGGAGTGGTACGTTACCTATAATCATTACAACCTTTTACCTCTAGCCATGATGAGCTACGGGCCGATTTCATTGTCCAGGCCCGGCCCGGCCCAAACGTTCGTTGGGATTGTCTCGTATCACTGAGAGTCACGAGTCGGACAAAGTCACGCGCTGGTTTATCGACTGTCGCTACGCGCGGCTTGAGTCAATTACATCTCCAAATTCAACTCGACACGACACGATCCTTTTGTATCAATCAGACGCGTGGTTCCCGTCGCGTGCTGCACACGCTCTCTTTTATCTTTTGGGTTTCGTGAGAAAAAGAAGAAAACGGGCGCTTGACACGCGACCACGCGGTAACGTATCTTTCCTTCAGTTCTTTTACTAGGCGTTGCGTTTATTCCCCCTCTACTCAGTAATACGCTGTGAGTCCAAACCCTAATCGAAAGTCACCCCCTTAGTTCGACTGATCGTAACAGAGTTGGGGGAATTATGGATCTCTATGTTGTGTAGCAGAGCTTGACAGGCCCAGCTTATCGATGGAGGCACTAGTTGGAAATAACTATCGGCTGGGTCGGAAAATTGGGAGTGGATCATTTGGAGAAATCTTTCTTGGTAAAGCTAAGTACTATCTTGATAAAGTTGTAATCAGTTGTTTAATTGTTTATTGTTGTTTATCGTTTGTTTCATGTGTACAGGGACAAACATCAAGACTAATGAAGAAGTTGCAATTAAGCTGGTGAGCTCTGGGTGACCTTTTTCCAATTTTTATTTTTTTTTATTATTTTCTGGGTTTCCCTAGTATGCATTGGCTTTATGATTAATCACTTTTATCTGCCCTTGATCAGTATTGCGTGTTTCTGCGGTTGAGTGGGTGTTATCTTGTGTAGCTTTTCGATTGCTTACTTACTTACATGTCCTTTCTTTATGAAACGAGTGTTCTACTACGAATCATGTTTGCTGTTATTCTGTTGACGGTATTTTTCGTGCTCTTAGGAAAATGCGAAGACGAAGCATCCACAGTTGCTCTACGAGTCAAAGTTATACAGAATACTACAGGGCGGAAGTAATAGTTTCCATTAGAATTTTGAACTTCTAGTTATGATTTACGCATTGCCTGTGAAATTTAGTAACAGCACATGATGTCAATTGCAGCTGGTATACCAAACGTTAGATGGTATGGTTCGGAAGGAGACTACAATGTGCTAGTCATGGATTTGCTTGGACCGAGTTTGGAAGATTTATTCAACTTCTGCAGTAGGAAACTATCATTGAAGACGGTTCTTATGCTAACTGATCAAATGGTTAACTTTTCACTGACACCTATTTTATACTGCAGTATCTGATGTTCATATGTCACTATGCCTTAACTTATGAGCTTTTCTTTATTTCTCATTTCAGATAAACCGTATTGAATTTGTCCATTCAAAATCATTTCTACACCGAGATATCAAGCCGGACAATTTTCTCATGGGTTTGGGAAGGCGTGCAAACCAGGTCCTTTGTCATATAATGTTCTTTATTCTGTATGGTGTATAATGGAAGAGTGTATTTCATTGACGTTAGTTTTGTAATCTGCACGACATGTTAGGTTTATATAATTGATTTTGGGCTGGCAAAGAAGTACAGAGACAGTTCAAACCATCGGCATATTCCTTATAGGTCAGTGTGAGATTAAGGGATGATACTTTTTTGCCTTGCATTGGGCAAGTTTCAGTTTCCATAGGTGTACAGTTTTGACACTATATAACTTGCATGTTGTAGGGAGAATAAAAACTTGACTGGAACAGCAAGATATGCCAGCATGAACACTCATCTCGGCATTGGTATGTTTAATTGTTTCTTTGCATTTGTGATATTCAAAACGATATATTTATGTATGTTCCAATCTTTCATAGAGCAAAGCCGAAGAGATGACTTGGAATCTCTTGGATATGTCCTTATGTACTTCTTGAGGGGAAGGTAACTTCATGTTTCCATCATGCAAGTAAAAGCTTTTAATTCTTCTTCGCTGTGGCTGACATATGCTGGTGCAGCCTTCCGTGGCAGGGTTTAAAAGCAGGAAATAAGAAACAGAAATATGAGAAAATAAGCGAGAAAAAGGTTTCAACTTCGATTGAGGTAATAAAATGCTTGTAAAATATGATTGGATTGGATCCCGTCTCATCTTGCAACAGCCGATTATTTGTCTCATCGTTTTCTATAGGCTCTGTGCCGTGGATTTCCAACTGAATTTGCATCTTATTTCCATTACTGTCGATCTCTGCGCTTTGAAGACAAACCAGATTATGCTTACCTGACGCGAATATTCCGTGACCTCTTCATCCGTGAAGGTCCGAAGAATTGCATTCTTAAAACTCAAGATTTGTCTTCATTTATTCATACTTGATATCTAGAGATATTTTATCTGGGTTAGTGTAATCTGTTTTGAAGATCTGTCTTATTTTGAGGTTTATTTTCTTTTAATGGTCGGCACTACATCTTTATGTAGGAGGTCGTGCTATCAATTAAGTTACGCATTTTCTAATATTTGATTAGTTTTCCCACTAGAAATTTTTTAACTCTTGCAAAACTTCCTATTTGATGTCACTTATTTTCGATTATATCCGATTAGGTTACCAATTCGATTATGTTTTCGATTGGACTATTCTGAAGTACCAGCAGTCACAACTGGCTTCTCCTCCTCCGCGAACGCCTGTAATCAGCAAACCTTCAAATCATTTGAGATCCAATTTTCTACTCCATGCATTTCATTCATTACTCTTCTTTCAGGGCCCAAGCGCTGGAATAAGCTCAGGTTTACCACCTGTCGTCCCAAGTGGCGAACGTCCTCCAGGTATTTTTCCAGTTAGACATGTTTGTTACCTTCTTATTTGATCAAATAGAGCTCCCATTTTGATTCTGTTGACTTGGTTCTTCTGTAGGCTTTATTACGCCTGTGTAAAATAGCTTCTGATCCTTGTAAGACGTTTGAAACTAAACTAATATGCTTTTTTCAGTTAACTTTGTTACAGATGATAATGAGGGGAGGCAAGGCGCTTCTTCTTCTGCAGATCCTTCAAGAAGAACCGCGGGGCTCTTCGTAAGTGCTGGAAGCTTCTCGAGGCAGAAAAATCCCGACTTGAATGACTCGACAAGCAAGGATGCTGTGGTAAGCTTGTTGGAAATGTTTTCTTGTAATGCCGAGGATCTGAAAATGCATTCTCACCTGATTTTGATTCTCTTACGCCTGCCAAGGGAAAATTGTCCTCTCCCATTATCAGTTTCATACCCCTTGTAATATAATTCCATCCTATTACAATTTTTCTTTTACGATTGTGATATGGATTATGCCTGTTTGTTGCAGATATCGAGCTCCACTTTCTTCGGGCGGCCCAGCCCCGCAACTGCAGGCAAAGCGTTGAGCGGTGAGAAAAGTTCGCCTTTCGCTGAATCTTCGGACCAAAGGCGAAGTTCTTCTGCAAGAAACAATAATTACGAGTCAGCTATGAGGGGGATTGAGGCTTTGCACTTTGATGATGATGAAGATAGAGGTCACTAATGAAATTTTAATCTTCCTCTCAAACTTCATATCTGTAAATTAGCAACTAAAAATATCACTGCATCAAATAAGCCTGAGTCTGGCTCTCGGTTATACTGGGGATATGATACATATGTGGATTTGAGGATTAAATGGTGGCGTCGAGGAAGACTCTTGCATGGGAATCAAAAGCTACCTAAAACAATGAGGTAAGAAGCTTCTCTTGCCTGAACTGAAACTGTTAGATTCTCCACATATTATCTTCTGTACGTTGGCTTATTGTGGGTTGTTCTCTTTCTACGCAAAATAGTTCTGATACGATTTCTATGTCATGAGTAAGAGTGAGTAATAAAGGGAGACAAGAATAGTAGTTGATCATGCCTTTTTTCTGTGTGAGAGCTCTAAGCTATTACAACCTTTACATACTTATCCGAAATATCTCCAATCGACTTGCGTAAATTCGAGCGCATTTGCGTTGAGGTGGCCCGTGAAGAGCGCTGCCCGTCCCGGGCGGCTCATCGTATAAGCAATGTCTGAAAATTAAAACAAAAAAAGTCACGGAGAACGACGATTAAATTACCCCAACCGTAAATTAAACGATAAAACGCATATTAAGATTTACCAGCTTTGTCGAGAATATCTTCAAGCTTATTCACGTTCTTAATCCCGATACAAGCGTGACGATCCGTCCCGCCGTGCTCGGGTCGACCCGTTAGTGGGTCGGGGTTGGGAAGTTCCGTCAAATGGATCATTTCCGACCCGACCCATAGCCAAGCGGCTCTGTCCAAGATTTTAGACAGGAAATCAGCTGCAAAAGAGAATAGAATCATTGCAACTAAATAAACAACTCAAGTAGCGTCCAAGTAATTACAATTGTAATAAATTCCAATATAAATTCCAAGATTAGGCAGATCAAAATCAAGGACGCAATTGAAAAGGATAAATAGAAAGGGTGGCTGATTACCTTGTTGAGGCAGAGATGGGTTCAATGGAAACGCCATTGATGAACTGGGAATGTACACTTAATAACTATTGATTCGATGCTCTCGAGATTATAGGGGGCAAAGAACAAACAAACAAACGAAAAAAATAATCTTTTTGGTATTTAATCTTGGCTGAGGAGTTTTGGTATAAGAGAACAACAAATTCAAGTAGAAAGGGCCAATTGTAAAAACAGGGGTATTTGTTCTCTCATAGCGAAAGGATCCATACGTATAAACCAAGAAGACGACTAACAAGGATGCTGATGTCATCGATAGGTCGTCGGCAAATTTAACCTTTCTTTTTTTTTTTTTCTATTTTTTCTTGGTGTAAATTGTAATGTAATGACCGAGTTATCCCAAGACAAGAACAAAAGCTAAGGAAGGATATGCAAAACAAGAATGAGCATCACAGTTCGATTCATCCTTTGGTCACTATGCAAGAAAACAAAAGCAGAGATAGTTTAAATTGTAGAGTAAGTAGCATAGGCCAAACGAGCCGTCAAAGGGGAGCCTTTTTTTGCTTATAAAGTCCTTCGTATATAATCAACAAAAATCTGCAGATGGTGTAATTTCATTCTTTATCCGTGAGAGGTTTTGTTCATTGTGCTTCTTCTCTACGATCCTCGCAAAAATGGTGCTTTTTGCTGAGATGGGTATCTTTCTTTCTCAGGTTTGATCTTCAGCTAAGATCGTGAAGGTGGGCTCGCATAGATAGGGGAGACTGTTTCTTGGCCATAGCCCACCGAAGGATAGAAGATGAATAAGACGAGTAAATTAATAATTGGAAATTTTTGCTTAACTTCAGTCATCTGATATATTCTAACCTTGAATAGGGACTTGTTGGTATTCATTCACAGATTCTACTTCGGTAAGAAGTGGGCTCGAACTAGTTCGATCAGTTTCGGGCAAGAATCTTGATGATCTACTGACACCTTTATCAACGACGACTTTTAAAGGTAGTTAGTTAGTCGTTCAAAGAGATAGTCATTAAAACTCCGAGATTATTGCTAATTATTATGTCTTTCATATAGCGCAAATGGGAGACGAGGAAAAAGGAAACTACGCTGTAGTTGGAGATGAGGAACAAGATTCATCACAAGGGATGTATAGTTATTATGATAAACCCCTTCCTTGCTTTGGATGTGGGATAGGATGGTTCTCGTAAGAAAATAACATGTTCTTTTCACACACACACATATAAAACACGTGTATTTATGAGACTTAAATTTATATTTTGTTGATTATTTAGGTTTTTATTAGGTTTCTTGTGCCCTCTTATGTGGTTCTATGCCACTATGTTATTCTTCTGCAATTATTACCGCAAGGATCCAAGAGAAAGAGCTGGTCTAGCTGCTTCTGCAATTGCTGTGAGTTTTCTTTTACTATATATCACTTTATGTCGTCTAATCTTATGATATATTAACATATATATTAATATGTGACTTGGGTGATGTTTCATCGTAGATTTGCTTTCATTTGCAGGCCATGGGATGTTCTGTTGTAATAATGATTGTTGTCATATTTCTGCTGTTATAGGAATAATTTACCCACAAAGATGAACCCTTTATTACACAATCTCTTCATCAGTGTTGGCACGTTGTAGACATAACGAAGGTAGGAAGAGAAATTCGAACATTAACTGATGATCAAAGCATGGGAAATAATCCACAGCCAAATCTAATACATAACAGATGAACCAAACCACCAATAACAACAGAGTAAACGTGCAAATATCGACAATGATATAGTTTAATTCACAACATAGGCAGTTTGATTTTCATGTTGGTGGAAGATTAAATTTTAAATTTCATTTCAGAGGCTAAATCCACAAGCACAAAATCTCAACTCAGCTAATGCATTTCGACAAATACAGTAAATCGTTTGCTTCTCAAAGCTGTTTATCGTTAGAAAACCATGCAGAATCAAGCAAGCTCATTTACAGTTTTACTCGAACATAAAAACAACAATGATTCAAACATGAAAGGCCCACACTAGTTCCAAGAATCAAGAACTGACTCATAAGGAAAGGAAAAAATTATGACCTGCTGCTGTCTTCTCTATACCTCTTGTGACCAGCCCTTGAATCAAATTTCAAACCCCCGCCGCTAGATTGGCCTCCTTCGGAGGAAGAATCCATGGATTTTGAGAAGGCAGATGATAGATCAGAGTAAAGATCAACGACCCTTTTGATATTATTGTTGAGCTCTCTAATTAGGCCGGCGTTTCTGCTAAGGTTGTCTGGGATTTTGGACTCATGATTCTGGTTAATCTCGTTGATGAGAAGCCTGTTCTGATCTAGGATGCCCTGTACTTGAACGAAACTCTTTTCGAAGCTCTGCACAATCTTCACACCGGCGCCATTGTCAAATGAATCGTTGATACCTTCCATTTTTCTTCAATCTTTAGTCCCCTTTTTTTCTCTTTTTCAGTTAATTTAAGAACATATTCCTGCACAAAAGAGATATGAGAGATAGAGGTGTGTACTAATACTCAATAGGAATCTCCTCAGATCAAGAAAACATAAAGACATGAGATGGACCATTAACAAGAAGAGACGTTTCTCTCTTTCTATCAAGAATTCATAATTTTATGATGCTTTTCCTCTAAGGAAATCCCATCATTGCATCTTTTTCTCATCTGTCCCAGACAAACATGATGGGTTTTTTTGAATTCTTCATGAGACAAAACGGACGTAACTTATCATATCAAGATGAGTACTACCGAGGAAATACACATTAAGTCTAATCCTTACCAAGCAAGTTACTATTACTGCCTCAATTATTGAGGTTTCAAAAAGAAGATCTTAATTCCATAAAAAAGGGAAGCTTTTTCTTCACTGTCTATGCATGCCAGGCACAGTCAGAATAAGGAACCTCACACATGGCACAAAATCACATAGACTCATTGGGACATCAATATCGATTCGGAAACAAATATTAAAATCAAGAAAATTTCAGGAGATTCATTTGGCTCACCAAAGTAATAGCTTTGGAAACAAGCTATGTATATAACTATATATAGTAAAAAGTGGGTTTTAAAATTGATGGAAGAAAAGAAATGGGAAATTAAAATGCGTACCCGCAACACAACAGACGCTTCGACTTTAATCAAATTCCTAAAAATAGACCAAACGAAGCAGGAAGAGACCTAAAAGCTCGTAATAGGGTCGCCCTCATATAGAAAAACAATTAATCAAAGCATTCCACGATCGAACGGTCAGAAACATCTTTAATATTTCTCTTGGGAACGTCAGATGTACACTCGCATACAAGCACACAAACCACAACGCAGAATGAAGACGCTTCAATTATCAATTTACAGTTCTTCAGCTGGAAAAGCGAATACCCTTACGAAACTCAGAACTATAAAGCCAACAAAAGAAATCCGACCAAAAAAAATAAGAGAATTCGGCGATGCTCAGTTATCAGGTAAATAAATCATTCACACAGTGTTCGTAATGATATTCACCGATTATGTACCTTGAAGAACTTTCGACGATTTCATGCTCGTCGAGAAAACGAGTGGACTCAGGCTGGAAATATCGGCGATTAAATCAGAGAGAGAGAGAGAGAGATTTGACAGTCACGCACGCTCTGTCGCTTAACTATACGGCGCTCGGTTTTATCGTAATTATTATTATTATTATTATTAATTGTGAATTTTCCATCCTCCTACCGTCCCGCTAATTTTATCACACTTTTTTTCCATTTCGGACGTTCAAATAATTTTATTACATTTCCTTATTTAGAAAGAAACTATCTCAAATAATCAATAAAATAATATTAAATATTCTTAAAGACGTGTTAAAATATATTTTTTACCTTTTCATTATGTTATATTACTATAATAATGCCACCTTAATTTGCGTGTCCAGCAACTTAATTTGCTCTGGACGGAAGGAGTAATATTTACCAATTAAACAACATGCTTCATAATTCGCACCAAAAATATTCGTTTCTCCACCTGTCTTTCTTCGATTCATTATTTAATTACTTTTTTGGAACGTGAAAATATGATGCAATTGCAAATTCACTTCTTGATGAACTCATCAATGTTACCTGGGGATGTTCTTAATTTATTAAACTTTAGCATTTCAGAATCTGATACATAATCTCAACCAATGACATATCGCCATATACACTATTGAGGCTCGGGAAATCTACAGGCTCGGATCCGAAGCAACCCACGAAGCCTGCTGATTCGATGTGGGATACTCAGACAGCTGACGTAAACCTAACCAAAAAACGCAGTATTTCCCATTTGGGCCCTCATGTTTCGCCATATTGCAAAAGAGGACATCAAATTCACTTCAATCTATCATTCAAACATCATCAGAGATCAGGCTCCACTAAATCTAAAAATGACAAGACTAAGGATTCTACATAAAGATCCACACGACAAGGTTCTATTCATACATCGTAAATGTGGCAATAATAATATTCTAGCACAGAGATCACCATGCGTTCACCTAGTAGTAGTAAGGTAATAAATAAATCACAAGAAACACAACAACAAAGGATGCCACCAAAGTAAGCATTCTACGATTCGATTTGTTCTCAAACACCTGAATGGAAGAAAGAGAGGAGGAAAGTTAAAGGCGATGAACGCCACATATGATATTGTGTACGAATATAACTATAGAGTAGGGTTTGAGATGTTAAAGACCATCCACGTCGTTGCCCTAAGAGAAATAAATGTTAGAATTAGCGGCGTTTCAGAATCAGAAGACGAGTTAAGTTAGTACACGGACGGAGATCGCATATGGTTATGAGCCTCGACTTCCTCGTGTACGTCACCCGACAACTGTTTAGGCAAAAGCATACTTAGGAAATGAATCGTAGTTTATAGCAATAACATTAAATGGGAGAATGGTTATACCAATTCAAGGTTTCTATGGTCCATCCACAGTCATTATTATCAACAGACAAGCTTTTCTGTAATAGATGAAGTTACCCTCTTGAGTAGATTTACACGGTCTTGAAGTCCATCGAGTGACCTCTCATTCTCTTGCTCGGCAATCTCATGATTCCTCAATGCCATCAATGAGAGCAGTTCTAGCATTACGATCCCTACGGTAGAAGATCGCTACTACATAAGCTCAGATCTGTAAACATGAATGGAACAACTGCAGACACGCAGAGTAAGACTAGCGATGTTGTCAAACAAAAAAAAAAAGGCACACATAAGATTTGAGTGGACTAAAAGATCCACCCAATACGAGACGATCGTCTTATGCAGATCCTGGCAGGATTTAAGTGTATACGAACCTTTCTCGAATTCATCGCTCAGGAATCAGGAGACTGCTGCCTACCACAATAACGCAATCCGAAATACCAATTAAAACCGCCATTAGAAAAAAAAAGAACAGCTGAAATCAAGTCGAACAACAGATAGACATGAGAAGAGAAACACGAACGCCAGAGTAGAGTGACAGATCAAATACCTTGAGAAGCTACGGAAGCACCCACCAACAGATCAACACCGTACCAAACTCTGAATGCGATCAGATCAGTGAGCTAGGCTTGTCAATGGGGCGGGGATTCCCCGTCCCCGCGGGGATCCGCCCCGTCGAATTTTAATCCCCGCGGGACGGGGATGGGGAATTTTTTGTCCCCGTAGGCCGGGGACGGGGATCATAGTCCCCGCCCCGTTCCCCGCCATTAATATTATTTAAATAAAATATTTTGTAGCTTAAATTAATAACTAAATACTCCCTCTGTCCCAATTCTTTTTGGACATTTGGGGTATGTCACGCAAATTAAGAAACTGAATATTTTAATAATATAGTGTGTTGGAAAGGTAAAAAGTGTATATTTTGGCACGTCTTTTAAGTATATTTAATATTATTATATTGATTGTTTGTGATAGGTTTTTTGCTAAATAAGGAAATGTACAAAAGAAGTGGGACGCCCGATTTAGTAAAATGTACAAAAACTTTTGGGACGGAGGGAGTAATATTTTTTAGACATAGTTTATATTATTATAGTTTTAAAAAATATTTTATTAATATTATAATATAAATAAAATTTAATATATAATATAAATAATGTATTCAGTTTATATTATAATGAAAATATAATTTTTTTTAGAAAAATTCGTGGGGACGGGGAATCCCCGCGGGGACAGGGACCCGACGGGGATGGGGATGGGGACGATTTTTTCCCCGTTTAGTTCGCGGGGACGGGGATGGGGATTCTCCGTTGACATGAGGACGGGGATGGGGACCTAATCCCCGCCCCTGCCCCGCTCCGTTGACATCCATACAGTGAGCTGAAGGTAAAATGATTTGATATTCCACTTTGTTCTTTGGGCTTTCTCATACAAGAATATGGGCTGCAGACAGAAGATTAACCCGGCCCATTTATCTTTCTACGGCCCGTTTAATTTCTCTTAATTCATTACTTCCATTCCAATGACTTGATTCAACTGACCAAACATATTTTCAATACCAATACAAAAGTTTCACACTGATTGATAGATACACTGCCACTGTCTTTGACGCTCTGTTTAATATACTGTTTCATTTGACAAGTATGATATTTCTTGTATTGCATGCAACTATCAGACAGCATCGACCAAATTTTGTACATAAACTGATGAGTGCCTCCTCACTCATTACATGTTTAGTAAACCTTACCAATCTTTATTCTACAGCAGCCTCAAACCATTTCTTCACAAGTTACAGACATTAAAATGATACAACAACAATGCTCGGAAAGAAAACCTTCTTTTCAAGCCGAAGCTTCCGAGACTCAAGCAACTATGGGGTACGAAGCACATGTGGCTACGCCTGCAATTCACAAATATTATTGAACCATAAACAGTTTGAATCTCAGTCGCCGACGAAGAAGATCGTGTAATAATATAAGACGGGAAATTTGAATCCTCACCGCACATATTCTTGCCCATCTCCATCTTAAAGTAGCCGTTGTCTCCCCAATCAGCTCCCCACGAGTTCTTAATGAGCCAATACGGGACACCGTTTTCGACTCCATAGCCGACCGCAAGAACAGCGTGGTTCACATCCTAGATGGTAACGAAATTGCCCAACAAAAGAGATTTTATGAATTATTTCACCGGAAATCGATATATTTTAGTGGTAGGATAATTACCATCGGAGACTTTCCACACGTAGTGCTGGTGTAAACTCCACCGTTGTACGCTTTAAACCCATTAACAACCTCGAAAGCAACACTAACTGGCCGAGCGAAAGCAACTGCGTGCTTGAGTTCATCTTCTGCGCCCTGCATTCCGAATAAGATAATGTAGCTGAGGGCTTTATTGTGGAAGTTGAGATTTTTTAGTCGAAGAAACACTTCTCACCAGGGTTATGTTGACGGATTCGAGGACTCTTACGCCGACGTTTTGGGAGGAGAATTTGCACGCACCGTCCTTCCCTGTATATGGGTAAGCCTCCTCTGTCTCGAGCCCGCCGTTGTACTTGATGTACTCAAAGGCTTGAGAAGGCAGCCCTCCATTGCAGCCGAAGTTGTTGAATTCTCCTGCACAGTCGACGAGCTGCTGCTCGGAGAGAGAAATCCCCTTGCCGAACGCTTGAGCGTAGGCTGCCTCGAGTGCCCCAGTCGTGCTTTTTTAAAGTATCGTTATGATTTCGTGTTTATTATAATATTTTGATGAAAGGAAATTGCGTGATATAAGTTTGCAATTTACCTGAATGTCCAACACGATCCACAGCTACCTTGGTTTTTCACAGGGCTAACGATTCCAACTTCCCTCCAGTCTTTCTGCAATGAGTAGCAACCAAGACAAAAAGATATAAGGACAGATAAAGCCAAGTAGTAGTCATGAGCAAAAAGACATGTTTAGTATACAGCAGACTTTGTAATGAACCATCTCCAAACGTTGTTTAACGGAGACAAATGAATGAACAATGCATACAGCAAAACAAGAGAAAATAGTAATACCGATTCTGGAAGGACAACATCAGTGAGCTTGTGATTGCCCCTAGTGGTAGCAGAGCAGTTCTGGGCAGCTCCCAACCTATGTCTTCGGAACTCCTCCCATGTCAGGTCAGTGAATTCTGTTGATTTCATTGCCATGTCAAGGGGGAAAAAAACAATTTTTAGATATTTTGCAATGCCCATCTTAACATGGAAAACCGCGCTTGAACATACAACGCCATTAAAGACATGGATCATTTGATTCATTCTTTGTCAATCGTCAACATAGCAGACTCCTTCCAAACCGAGTTATTACACCTTAGAACTACCTAAGTTTCCAAAGTAAGCAGCTATTACTAGTTCCAGAGATCAAGAGTCTAATGCCAAATCAGATTTTACCATCCGAGAAAGCTGTGAAGCAATAGCAAGTCATAGCGAGTCAAACGTTGCATAGATGATAGTATCTTAAAATCCAGCGCTATAAAGAAGCCACAGAATTGGTAAATTAAATCACGAAAATAGCGTAAAAACAGAACTAAGAGCAGAAAATAACCATTAACTCCCATAGTGTAAGACAGTCCTTTTTTGTTGTGCGATCTGATCATCCTCAGATTCTCTGAGAATATCTCAAACCTCCTCGCTATCTCCTCAACGCCTCCATACCTCTTTCCATACCTTTTTCCATTTGTCACCAGGTCACGACATCCATACGATTCGCATAAAAAAACAAAACCAAAAAACTTTAAGCGATCTACAAACCTGTGAGCGAAGCGAGCGAATGAGAAAGCGCGCCTGGAGTTCCCTAAGACGTCGATGATGGAAGACTCGAGCTCGTGCAAGCCGTCGACGACTTGTCTGATAGGGTTGTCGTCCTCGTACGCGGCCCGTGCACCAACGATGCAGGCGATCAAAATACCGACGACTAGCAACTGAACTCGCGCCATTATCGATTACGTCTACTCCTTAACTTCGTTTCGATGGATTGAATCGAAGAACAGTGATCGCCTTTTAAAGATGATGCAGGGAAGGGAATGACAGTGAGAGGATGTTATAGCAGTGTGTCAGCTAACAAAATATGGGGAGCAACTGAGATATTTTCCATTGTGTAAATTGCACTCACTCACCCCAAGTTGGTGAAACATTGCACTATTTCCATAAGTTACCGCTGTCTAGACTCATTCTCAAATTCAAATTCATTCTCAAAATTCTAATAGCAGTAACTCTTCACCAACCGGCAAAACAATTCTCAAACTCAAAAAACCATTTTTGTAATATTCTCTTTTACTCGATTTTTTATTATTAGTCATAATTTATAACTTTACAAATTGATTACACTATTATTATAAGTTTGATAGAAAAAAATAATTTCATAACTGTTTATATAAAAAACATTGAAACAATATTTAATAATAGCATGCGTCCTTTAATATATTTTATTTATTTTTATTATATGAGTACATTAATAATAAATAAATTAATGGTATGTATTGTAGTTTTAAAATATCAAACGTACCTTTTGGGATGTCTCATTTTCAAATGCATATTTGGTTTAAAGGGAGAGAGAAATGAAAAACACACATTTTGAGATTATGTTCCGGGTACGATTGGAAAACTTGTAGTCATTTTTGTGTATTTGTGTATCGTTTGGAGATGCTCTTAGACAATCTCCAACCATACTGCAAAATCCAAAAGAATATCCTAAAAACACTCCAACCGAATCCAAAACAAATCTCAAAATGGGTTTTGTATTTTCTCTCCCATCCACTAAACGCATATATGCCATTGAACACATAATATGCATCGTATATGTAGTAATTTCATTTATGTCCTTTTATTTGTTTATATGTCCTTTTATTTGTTTAAATAATTAAATATTCTTATAAAAAATATATATTGAAAGGTAATAAGGAAGTTTTTTAGAATTATAAATTTACCAATAATATTTTTTTATTCATTTAGCTTAATATGTTATAAAAATATTAGTTTTTTGAAGTTATAAAATATGTGGGCAGTATTGAAAATTGTAAAAGTTAGTCTAGAACTAGGATCACAAACATAGTCTTTTGAGTTCGGAAATGAGTTTATCGATTGGAGAATCATTATTGCATTCTGTATTTGAGAATAATTTTGAGTTTGCGATCGAGTTTATCTGTCAGAGATGCTCTTAGAGTCAATGGGATATATTTCAATTTCAAATACTTGCGGGGGTCGTGCTGTGGTATTTCTGCTAAAACATAAAAGTCATCCCATCAAATCAACGGCTCTTATCCAAGTAAATGTTTCGTGGAAGCTAACGGAATCTCGAGGATTGGTTAATTAATTCGTAATAAAAAGATATTGGCGTAAGCGATGACGTGGAAATTGTAAAGTGAACTGAATTATTGAAAAAAGAGGGAAAACAACAAAATTGATGTAAAGCCGCAGATATTTTCCTCCCAACTATAATACTATATACTAAATGCCAAACAAGATATTAATATTGAAAGAAATAATGCACTATGCATCGTTGTCCTGGGCCCCCATAGTTCTTGGTCGCCATCTTATAGGAGATATTTTCGATTTTCTTTATAATATCTCAGAAATATCATATATATGTAGAAGTCATATTTGTGGACCCATTTTCATTATCAGATCATATATTCGGCCCAGTTTGTTGGGCCTAGGCCCAATATGAGATGAATCGCTGCCCAATTGTACGTTACCCTATAAACGAATATTTCTCGATAGATCGCCTTGCTTGTTGCTTCTGTCTCTCTTTATTCTTCTTTGAGAATCAGTCAATCAGTTCAAGTTTTGAATCGTTCTTTGCGTTAACAAATCGGAGAGGAAATTTGAGTTCGCCGACGCGAATCCACTATCGATTGATGGCATCGTTGGACACGGACGTGAACATGGTTCCCGCCGGCGAGGGCTCGTCGGTGGCCGGGCCTTCGAGCTCTAACAGCAAGAAGCAGAAGCGATTTGAGATCAAGAAGTGGAACGCCGTTGCTCTTTGGGCTTGGGGTACCGTACTGCTATTTACTTCCTTAGATTTTTTTTTTCAGTCGTAGCCCTAATTTCTCGAATTTTGATTTGATGTAGATATCGTGGTCGATAACTGTGCTATCTGCAGGAACCATATCATGGATCTCTGTGAGTGTTTTCTTGTTAGCCCTTTCTGTTTTCTGAATCTTGATTTTCTTTGTGTTTCTGCGTTTGTTGTTGTGGTGGCTTTGTACAGGTATCGAATGCCAGGCTAATCAAGCTAGTGCGACTAGCGAGGAGTGCACAGTTGCTTGGGGTATGCTTCTGAGACTTTTTTGGTTGTTTTTTCCATTGAAATAAAATGATAAAGGAAAGAGATGGGGGAAGAAACATATGTTGATGCAGCTATGCTGATGCAATTTTTTTTTTTTTTTTAAGTAGGGCATGTTTAGGATTTGTTTCAATTTTTTGTTTCGAGTTTTTTCTTTTGCATGAAGAGAGGTTGTGTTTATGGTCCAAAAGTGGAAACTTCGTTTAGAAATTGTTGAGCTTGCTAGTGTGCATTCTTGGTGATTTATTTTCTTCTGTCCTTGCGTGTTTGGGTTGAAGTTGAGATATGCTTTCCACTATCTTCTCAGCTCCTTTATGTAATATATGTGACCTCGTATAATATGGTATGCATTTTCTGTTAGGTTTATTTATCTCTATTTCATGATGTTATCTTCTATGTCTACGGCATTAAACACTCTTGTTATAGTAGTGAAAAGCCTGCCTAATGTTGTCTTGGTCCGATGTACAATATATTCCATATCTTTCCCGTGTAAATTTATAGAATCATTCTTTTCAGATCGATGCTGTCAGTATAAGACATTCGTTACATTCTCTTTGTTTTCTGGAGAAATCAGAAATCTTTCTTCTTTTTTGGCTGATCATCTCTTAATGATTTTCCTCAGGGGTTTGCAACCATGCATTCCACTTTCACTGTATTAGCAGGTGGCTCAAGACCCGTCAAGTTTGCCCTCTCGGTAAGTGTTGATGTGTTTGTCTCTTCTTTTTTTTGCCCCATGTTTGAGACGATACAAAACTATTCGTGTCTTTATAATCTCTCGTTTAAATCATATTTTTAACAGATAACAGCGAGTGGGAATTTCAGAAGTATGGTCACTAGAATGTTTTCTCCTTGAAGCGAAGCCATTAGCGATGGTGGGATATGATCGTTATGTGGATGCCCATTGAATATTTTATGGATCTCTTCGGATTTGTGTTATCGTCTTTCTTCGACTTTTCCTACTCTGCTCTTCAATCTTGATTGACTCTCCTTTATGTTGATAGCAAGTAATTGCGTTGTTAAAATGAGAACATAACATGGATAAAAGCAATGAACCTCGTCGCGAATCTCATTCTTCCATGGGTTTAAGAGGTTAGCTCATGATAAGTTAGAATACTCTTGTTACTACTTGGGCACAAATCAACCTTTTAGGACATACTCTTCTCTCAAGACAATCAATGACAAAATAAATCAGCAACCAATAAAGCTTATCCACATGGATACTACATGTGCCGTATGGCATATTTGAATGTACGACGACGGAGGTTGGCTGATGTTAGGCTTGTCCATTGTTACGTAAGTTGACATTTTACACGAAATATTTTATACAAATTTAAACTTTTTTCCTATACTATATATGAGTACATCAACGTCTATAAGCGGATTAGCCGCTATACTAAGCGGCCCACCTCCCACGAGTATTCTGTTTTGGAGTGTTTGTTTCGAATAATAATGTAATTACAAGGTAGGCGGCAATAGCACTATTAATGGCTTTGGTTCAATTACGTAGTGGAAAAACAATGCTCGAGTCGACAAGATGTGAGCCAATCTTTGACTATGTAACTGATTCAAACTGAGAGGATACATTCAATAAGATTCTCATATTGAATTGAGAGATCTTATCTCGGTACCTTTATTAAATGTTTCTGCCCATTTTACTAATATTTGAAATATCAAGGAAATGACGGAAATTTAATGAATTATAAAATATCCCATCTATGAAAATAATAAGTCAACTTCGATCTTTGAAATTTGAACTGGCCTTTTTCAATAACCTTTTTCACAATTTAATATGATCTTATCACTCCGCAGAATATCCCTCATTTTGTTACAGAAAACCACACACAGAAACATATTACATATATATATATATATATACATAATATATAGTCCCTCTTCGATAACTCAACCTCCTCATACAGATTACGGCGGTGGCGGCGCTTCAAATCTCCACCACAAACAATGTCTCTCAAAATAATCTTATGCGTTTCCCTCCTCCTCTGCGCACAGCCTTGCCTCGCCGGAGTCACCAGCGCCTACGTCAGAAAGCCGACGGCCTCCGTCGACATGCCCAAGAAAAGCTTCCCTCCGCCGCCGGGCTTCAACGCCCCTGAACAAGTCTTTCTCCTCCTTTCATACATATTTCCCCACCTTTCAATTTTTTTTTTCTTTTTTTATATTTTTGTTTTCTGACAATTAATGGTGTTCGCAGGTGCATATAACCCAAGGAGACCATTCGGGTCGGAGCATGATCGTCTCGTGGGTCACGCCGGAGAAACCGAAGCCCAACGTTGTTTCCTTTTGGGAGACAGACCAGCCCAGACACAGACACAAGGCGCGTGCTTCTACGACGTCGTACAGATACTATAATTACACTTCGGGCTTTATACACCATGCCTTCCTAAGAAGACTCAAGGTATGTAATGCATGTATTTGCTCCAAGTAAGATACATCTTAAGCTCTTCACTTCGTTCGAAAACAGTATAATACACGGTACACGTACGAACTCGGGAAGCACCCGACGACTCGGAGGTTCTCGTTCACCACTCCGCCCGAGGTGGGGCCCGACGTTCCGTATAACTTTGGGATCATCGGTAAGTATTGGGAAATAATACAAATTTTGAACCCATGGTGTGCTCTATATTTTAAGCTTCATCTTTAGGCGTTATTCAATACAGTATCAGAGCTCATGCTTAAATTTCATATGATTCTAACGACAATTCATAAGAGTGCTTTTGACATGCGGAAAATGAATAGTGTAACTATTTGCATCGAGCCATTATACGTTACGCTTCACATGTCGTGCTATTACACTTTTCTTTTCTTTTCCTCGTTGAGTTTCGCATACCAAACGCACCCTAATGGAAATTCTCAAGTTTAAGACTAGATAATAAAGAAATGAGCTCAAATGCAAGATGGGTCTGTCGGAAATACAATATAAAAAAAATATTAAAATACGATATACTCCTTTCAAGCTTAACTTTTAAGATAGTGGTAATCGTTGAAATCAGTTATTGCAGTGTTTTTGTACGATGCAGGCGACCTGGGCCAGACCTACAACTCGAACCAGACGTTCGAGCATTACGTCTCAAACCCAAAGGGGCAAACGGTCCTATTCGTCGGAGACCTCTCATACGCCGACAACCATCCCTTTCACGACAGCGAAAAGTGGGACGTGTGGGCTCGTTTCGTCGAGAAGAGCGCCGCCTACCAACCCTGGATTTGGTGCTCGGGAAACCACGAGCTCGACCTCGCCCCCGAAATCGTAAGCGTTTCTCCCTCCTATTAAACTTTACGCCTTCAACGAGAAAAAAATAGACTTGATAATGATGACGAGAGCCTTCGTATTGTAGGAGGAAAATACGCCGTTCAAGCCGTACGTGCATCGTTACCACACGCCGTACAGAGCCTCTCAAAGCACGTCCCCCCTTTGGTACTCTATCAAGCGAGCCTCGGCCCACATCATCGTCCTTTCGTCCTACTCGGCCTACGGTAGTAATCATAAATTTTAAAAAAAATGGTTTCTTCAATTCGATCGTCTCGTTATATCTTTTGGGTATCGAATGTAAGCCACGCATTTGCCAGACCATTATTTGAGAGCTGCGCATAGGCTTGCAGGTCAGCTCAATCGCTCGCCAATTGGTTTTATTCTTACGAGTAAAATAGACCTACGTTAATGATAAAAGAGTTCCTATAATACGATTCGTCTCGATGTTTTTGTTGGGCATCAAACCCCAAGTCACGCATCTATCAGACAATAAGTTTTAGAGCTGAATACAAGCTTGTGGGCCAACTCACTCTATTGTCGGTTGATTTTATTTTCAAGAATATCAGTTTAGTGAACCGTTTTCTCTCTTCTTCAGGGATGTACACGCCTCAGTACAACTGGCTCGAGCTCGAGTTCCCTAAGGTGAACCGTAGCGAGACGCCGTGGCTCTTCGTGCTCAACCACTCGCCTTTCTACAACAGCAACGAATACCATTACATGGAAGGGGAGACTATGAGGGTTATGTTTGAAAAGTGGTTCGTGAAGTACAGAGTCGACGCCGTCTTCTCCGGCCACGTCCACGCCTACGAACGCTCTGTAATAATATTAATGAATTCTCGTTCTCATTACGTCGTCGATTGGCCGGCGGCGTCGGCCGTGTTTAGCTTACCTTAGCTTTGTTTCTTCGATTTCGCAGCCAAATCTAATACATAACAGATGAACCAAACCACCAATAACAACAGAGTAAACGTGCAAATATCGACAATGATATAGTTTAATTCACAACATAGGCAGTTTGATTTTCATGTTGGTGGAAGATTAAATTTTAAATTTCATTTCAGAGGCTAATCCACAAGCACAAAATCTCAACTCAGCTAATGCATTTCGACAAATACAGTAAATCGTTTGCTTCTCAAAGCTGTTTATCGTTAGAAAACCATGCAGAATCAAGCAAGCTCATTTACAGTTTTACTCGAACATAAAAACAACAATGATTCAAACATGAAAGGCCCACACTAGTTCCAAGAATCAAGAACTGACTCATAAGGAAAGGAAAAAATTATGACCTGCTGCTGTCTTCTCTATACCTCTTGTGACCAGCCCTTGAATCAAATTTCAAACCCCCGCCGCTAGATTGGCCTCCTTCGGAGGAAGAATCCATGGATTTTGAGAAGGCAGATGATAGATCAGAGTAAAGATCAACGACCCTTTTGATATTATTGTTGAGCTCTCTAATTAGGCCGGCGTTTCTGCTAAGGTTGTCTGGGATTTTGGACTCATGATTCTGGTTAATCTCGTTGATGAGAAGCCTGTTCTGATCTAGGATGCCCTGTACTTGAACGAAACTCTTTTCGAAGCTCTGCACAATCTTCACACCGGCGCCATTGTCAAATGAATCGTTGATACCTTCCATTTTTCTTCAATCTTTAGTCCCCTTTTTTCTCTTTTTCAGTTAATTTAAGAACATATTCCTGCACAAAAGAGATATGAGAGATAGAGGTGTGTACTAATACTCAATAGGAATCTCCTCAGATCAAGAAAACATAAAGACATGAGATGGACCATTAACAAGAAGAGACGTTTCTCTCTTTCTATCAAGAATTCATAATTTTATGATGCTTTTCCTCTAAGGAAATCCCATCATTGCATCTTTTTCTCATCTGTCCCAGACAAACATGATGGGTTTTTTTGAATTCTTCATGAGACAAAACGGACGTAACTTATCATATCAAGATGAGTACTACCGAGGAAATACACATTAAGTCTAATCCTTACCAAGCAAGTTACTATTACTGCCTCAATTATTGAGGTTTCAAAAAGAAGATCTTAATTCCATAAAAAAGGGAAGCTTTTTCTTCACTGTCTATGCATGCCAGGCACAGTCAGAATAAGGAACCTCACACATGGCACAAAATCACATAGACTCATTGGGACATCAATATCGATTCGGAAACAAATATTAAAATCAAGAAAATTTCAGGAGATTCATTTGGCTCACCAAAGTAATAGCTTTGGAAACAAGCTATGTATATAACTATATATAGTAAAAAGTGGGTTTTAAAATTGATGGAAGAAAAGAAATGGGAAATTAAAATGCGTACCCGCAACACAACAGACGCTTCGACTTTAATCAAATTCCTAAAAATAGACCAAACGAAGCAGGAAGAGACCTAAAAGCTCGTAATAGGGTCGCCCTCATATAGAAAAACAATTAATCAAAGCATTCCACGATCGAACGGTCAGAAACATCTTTAATATTTCTCTTGGGAACGTCAGATGTACACTCGCATACAAGCACACAAACCACAACGCAGAATGAAGACGCTTCAATTATCAATTTACAGTTCTTCAGCTGGAAAAGCGAATACCCTTACGAAACTCAGAACTATAAAGCCAACAAAAGAAATCCGACCAAAAAAATAAGAGAATTCGGCGATGCTCAGTTATCAGGTAAATAAATCATTCACACAGTGTTCGTAATGATATTCACCGATTATGTACCTTGAAGAACTTTCGACGATTTCATGCTCGTCGAGAAAACGAGTGGACTCAGGCTGGAAATATCGGCGATTAAATCAGAGAGAGAGAGAGAGAGATTTGACAGTCACGCACGCTCTGTCGCTTAACTATACGGCGCTCGGTTTTATCGTAATTATTATTATTATTATTATTAATTGTGAATTTTCCATCCTCCTACCGTCCCGCTAATTTTATCACACTTTTTTTCCATTTCGGACGTTCAAATAATTTTATTACATTTCCTTATTTAGAAAGAAACTATCTCAAATAATCAATAAAATAATATTAAATATTCTTAAAGACGTGTTAAAATATATTTTTTACCTTTTCATTATGTTATATTACTATAATAATGCCACCTTAATTTGCGTGTCCAGCAACTTAATTTGCTCTGGACGGAAGGAGTAATATTTACCAATTAAACAACATGCTTCATAATTCGCACCAAAAATATTCGTTTCTCCACCTGTCTTTCTTCGATTCATTATTTAATTACTTTTTTGGAACGTGAAAATATGATGCAATTGCAAATTCACTTCTTGATGAACTCATCAATGTTACCTGGGGATGTTCTTAATTTATTAAACTTTAGCATTTCAGAATCTGATACATAATCTCAACCAATGACATATCGCCATATACACTATTGAGGCTCGGGAAATCTACAGGCTCGGATCCGAAGCAACCCACGAAGCCTGCTGATTCGATGTGGGATACTCAGACAGCTGACGTAAACCTAACCAAAAAACGCAGTATTTCCCATTTGGGCCCTCATGTTTCGCCATATTGCAAAAGAGGACATCAAATTCACTTCAATCTATCATTCAAACATCATCAGAGATCAGGCTCCACTAAATCTAAAAATGACAAGACTAAGGATTCTACATAAAGATCCACACGACAAGGTTCTATTCATACATCGTAAATGTGGCAATAATAATATTCTAGCACAGAGATCACCATGCGTTCACCTAGTAGTAGTAAGGTAATAAATAAATCACAAGAAACACAACAACAAAGGATGCCACCAAAGTAAGCATTCTACGATTCGATTTGTTCTCAAACACCTGAATGGAAGAAAGAGAGGAGGAAAGTTAAAGGCGATGAACGCCACATATGATATTGTGTACGAATATAACTATAGAGTAGGGTTTGAGATGTTAAAGACCATCCACGTCGTTGCCCTAAGAGAAATAAATGTTAGAATTAGCGGCGTTTCAGAATCAGAAGACGAGTTAAGTTAGTACACGGACGGAGATCGCATATGGTTATGAGCCTCGACTTCCTCGTGTACGTCACCCGACAACTGTTTAGGCAAAAGCATACTTAGGAAATGAATCGTAGTTTATAGCAATAACATTAAATGGGAGAATGGTTATACCAATTCAAGGTTTCTATGGTCCATCCACAGTCATTATTATCAACAGACAAGCTTTTCTGTAATAGATGAAGTTACCCTCTTGAGTAGATTTACACGGTCTTGAAGTCCATCGAGTGACCTCTCATTCTCTTGCTCGGCAATCTCATGATTCCTCAATGCCATCAATGAGAGCAGTTCTAGCATTACGATCCCTACGGTAGAAGATCGCTACTACATAAGCTCAGATCTGTAAACATGAATGGAACAACTGCAGACACGCAGAGTAAGACTAGCGATGTTGTCAAACAAAAAAAAAAAAAGGCACACATAAGATTTGAGTGGACTAAAAGATCCACCCAATACGAGACGATCGTCTTATGCAGATCCTGGCAGGATTTAAGTGTATACGAACCTTTCTCGAATTCATCGCTCAGGAATCAGGAGACTGCTGCCTACCACAATAACGCAATCCGAAATACCAATTAAAACCGCCATTAGAAAAAAAAAGAACAGCTGAAATCAAGTCGAACAACAGATAGACATGAGAAGAGAAACACGAACGCCAGAGTAGAGTGACAGATCAAATACCTTGAGAAGCTACGGAAGCACCCACCAACAGATCAACACCGTACCAAACTCTGAATGCGATCAGATCAGTGAGCTAGGCTTGTCAATGGGGCGGGGATTCCCCGTCCCCGCGGGGATCCGCCCCGTCGAATTTTAATCCCCGCGGGACGGGGATGGGGAATTTTTTGTCCCCGTAGGCCGGGGACGGGGATCATAGTCCCCGCCCCGTTCCCCGCCATTAATATTATTTAAATAAAATATTTTGTAGCTTAAATTAATAACTAAATACTCCCTCTGTCCCAATTCTTTTTGGACATTTGGGGTATGTCACGCAAATTAAGAAACTGAATATTTTAATAATATAGTGTGTTGGAAAGGTAAAAAAGTGTATATTTTGGCACGTCTTT
This sequence comes from Craterostigma plantagineum, assembly GCA_027422505.1. NCBI lineage: Eukaryota > Viridiplantae > Streptophyta > Magnoliopsida > Lamiales > Linderniaceae > Craterostigma > Craterostigma plantagineum. The sequence goes on from JAPQWV010000024.1 coordinate 8,700,281, forward strand.
TAAGTATATTTAATATTATTATATTGATTGTTTGTGATAGGTTTTTTGCTAAATAAGGAAATGTACAAAAGAAGTGGGACGCCCGATTTAGTAAAATGTACAAAAACTTTTGGGACGGAGGGAGTAATATTTTTTAGACATAGTTTATATTATTATAGTTTTAAAAAATATTTTATTAATATTATAATATAAATAAAATTTAATATATAATATAAATAATGTATTCAGGTTATATTATAATGAAAATATAATTTTTTTTAGAAAAATTCGTGGGGACGGGGAATCCCCGCGGGGACAGGGACCCGACGGGGATGGGGATGGGGACGATTTTTTCCCCGTTTAGTTCGCGGGGACGGGGATGGGGATTCTCCGTTGACATGAGGACGGGGATGGGGACCTAATCCCCGCCCCTGCCCCGCTCCGTTGACATCCATACAGTGAGCTGAAGGTAAAATGATTTGATATTCCACTTTGTTCTTTGGGCTTTCTCATACAAGAATATGGGCTGCAGACAGAAGATTAACCCGGCCCATTTATCTTTCTACGGCCCGTTTAATTTCTCTTAATTCATTACTTCCATTCCAATGACTTGATTCAACTGACCAAACATATTTTCAATACCAATACAAAAGTTTCACACTGATTGATAGATACACTGCCACTGTCTTTGACGCTCTGTTTAATATACTGTTTCATTTGACAAGTATGATATTTCTTGTATTGCATGCAACTATCAGACAGCATCGACCAAATTTTGTACATAAACTGATGAGTGCCTCCTCACTCATTACATGTTTAGTAAACCTTACCAATCTTTATTCTACAGCAGCCTCAAACCATTTCTTCACAAGTTACAGACATTAAAATGATACAACAACAATGCTCGGAAAGAAAACCTTCTTTTCAAGCCGAAGCTTCCGAGACTCAAGCAACTATGGGGTACGAAGCACATGTGGCTACGCCTGCAATTCACAAATATTATTGAACCATAAACAGTTTGAATCTCAGTCGCCGACGAAGAAGATCGTGTAATAATATAAGACGGGAAATTTGAATCCTCACCGCACATATTCTTGCCCATCTCCATCTTAAAGTAGCCGTTGTCTCCCCAATCAGCTCCCCACGAGTTCTTAATGAGCCAATACGGGACACCGTTTTCGACTCCATAGCCGACCGCAAGAACAGCGTGGTTCACATCCTAGATGGTAACGAAATTGCCCAACAAAAGAGATTTTATGAATTATTTCACCGGAAATCGATATATTTTAGTGGTAGGATAATTACCATCGGAGACTTTCCACACGTAGTGCTGGTGTAAACTCCACCGTTGTACGCTTTAAACCCATTAACAACCTCGAAAGCAACACTAACTGGCCGAGCGAAAGCAACTGCGTGCTTGAGTTCATCTTCTGCGCCCTGCATTCCGAATAAGATAATGTAGCTGAGGGCTTTATTGTGGAAGTTGAGATTTTTTAGTCGAAGAAACACTTCTCACCAGGGTTATGTTGACGGATTCGAGGACTCTTACGCCGACGTTTTGGGAGGAGAATTTGCACGCACCGTCCTTCCCTGTATATGGGTAAGCCTCCTCTGTCTCGAGCCCGCCGTTGTACTTGATGTACTCAAAGGCTTGAGAAGGCAGCCCTCCATTGCAGCCGAAGTTGTTGAATTCTCCTGCACAGTCGACGAGCTGCTGCTCGGAGAGAGAAATCCCCTTGCCGAACGCTTGAGCGTAGGCTGCCTCGAGTGCCCCAGTCGTGCTTTTTTAAAGTATCGTTATGATTTCGTGTTTATTATAATATTTTGATGAAAGGAAATTGCGTGATATAAGTTTGCAATTTACCTGAATGTCCAACACGATCCACAGCTACCTTGGTTTTTCACAGGGCTAACGATTCCAACTTCCCTCCAGTCTTTCTGCAATGAGTAGCAACCAAGACAAAAAGATATAAGGACAGATAAAGCCAAGTAGTAGTCATGAGCAAAAAGACATGTTTAGTATACAGCAGACTTTGTAATGAACCATCTCCAAACGTTGTTTAACGGAGACAAATGAATGAACAATGCATACAGCAAAACAAGAGAAAATAGTAATACCGATTCTGGAAGGACAACATCAGTGAGCTTGTGATTGCCCCTAGTGGTAGCAGAGCAGTTCTGGGCAGCTCCCAACCTATGTCTTCGGAACTCCTCCCATGTCAGGTCAGTGAATTCTGTTGATTTCATTGCCATGTCAAGGGGGAAAAAAACAATTTTTAGATATTTTGCAATGCCCATCTTAACATGGAAAACCGCGCTTGAACATACAACGCCATTAAAGACATGGATCATTTGATTCATTCTTTGTCAATCGTCAACATAGCAGACTCCTTCCAAACCGAGTTATTACACCTTAGAACTACCTAAGTTTCCAAAGTAAGCAGCTATTACTAGTTCCAGAGATCAAGAGTCTAATGCCAAATCAGATTTTACCATCCGAGAAAGCTGTGAAGCAATAGCAAGTCATAGCGAGTCAAACGTTGCATAGATGATAGTATCTTAAAATCCAGCGCTATAAAGAAGCCACAGAATTGGTAAATTAAATCACGAAAATAGCGTAAAAACAGAACTAAGAGCAGAAAATAACCATTAACTCCCATAGTGTAAGACAGTCCTTTTTTGTTGTGCGATCTGATCATCCTCAGATTCTCTGAGAATATCTCAAACCTCCTCGCTATCTCCTCAACGCCTCCATACCTCTTTCCATACCTTTTTCCATTTGTCACCAGGTCACGACATCCATACGATTCGCATAAAAAAACAAAACCAAAAAACTTTAAGCGATCTACAAACCTGTGAGCGAAGCGAGCGAATGAGAAAGCGCGCCTGGAGTTCCCTAAGACGTCGATGATGGAAGACTCGAGCTCGTGCAAGCCGTCGACGACTTGTCTGATAGGGTTGTCGTCCTCGTACGCGGCCCGTGCACCAACGATGCAGGCGATCAAAATACCGACGACTAGCAACTGAACTCGCGCCATTATCGATTACGTCTACTCCTTAACTTCGTTTCGATGGATTGAATCGAAGAACAGTGATCGCCTTTTAAAGATGATGCAGGGAAGGGAATGACAGTGAGAGGATGTTATAGCAGTGTGTCAGCTAACAAAATATGGGGAGCAACTGAGATATTTTCCATTGTGTAAATTGCACTCACTCACCCCAAGTTGGTGAAACATTGCACTATTTCCATAAGTTACCGCTGTCTAGACTCATTCTCAAATTCAAATTCATTCTCAAAATTCTAATAGCAGTAACTCTTCACCAACCGGCAAAACAATTCTCAAACTCAAAAAACCATTTTTGTAATATTCTCTTTTACTCGATTTTTTATTATTAGTCATAATTTATAACTTTACAAATTGATTACACTATTATTATAAGTTTGATAGAAAAAAATAATTTCATAACTGTTTATATAAAAAACATTGAAACAATATTTAATAATAGCATGCGTCCTTTAATATATTTTTATTTATTTTTATTATATGAGTACATTAATAATAAATAAATTAATGGTATGTATTGTAGTTTTAAAATATCAAACGTACCTTTTGGGATGTCTCATTTTCAAATGCATATTTGGTTTAAAGGGAGAGAGAAATGAAAAACACACATTTTGAGATTATGTTCCGGGTACGATTGGAAAACTTGTAGTCATTTTTGTGTATTTGTGTATCGTTTGGAGATGCTCTTAGACAATCTCCAACCATACTGCAAAATCCAAAAGAATATCCTAAAAACACTCCAACCGAATCCAAAACAAATCTCAAAATGGGTTTTGTATTTTCTCTCCCATCCACTAAACGCATATATGCCATTGAACACATAATATGCATTTTATATGTAGTAATTTCATTTATGTCCTTTTATTTGTTTATATGTCCTTTTATTTGTTTAAATAATTAAATATTCTTATAAAAAATATATATTGAAAGGTAATAAGGAAGTTTTTTAGAATTATAAATTTACCAATAATATTTTTTTATTCATTTAGCTTAATATGTTATAAAAATATTAGTTTTTTGAAGTTATAAAATATGTGGGCAGTATTGAAAATTGTAAAAGTTAGTCTAGAACTAGGATCACAAACATAGTCTTTTGAGTTCGGAAATGAGTTTATCGATTGGAGAATCATTATTGCATTCTGTATTTGAGAATAATTTTGAGTTTGCGATCGAGTTTATCTGTCAGAGATGCTCTTAGAGTCAATGGGATATATTTCAATTTCAAATACTTGCGGGGGTCGTGCTGTGGTATTTCTGCTAAAACATAAAAGTCATCCCATCAAATCAACGGCTCTTATCCAAGTAAATGTTTCGTGGAAGCTAACGGAATCTCGAGGATTGGTTAATTAATTCGTAATAAAAAGATATTGGCGTAAGCGATGACGTGGAAATTGTAAAGTGAACTGAATTATTGAAAAAAGAGGGAAAACAACAAAATTGATGTAAAGCCGCAGATATTTTCCTCCCAACTATAATACTATATACTAAATGCCAAACAAGATATTAATATTGAAAGAAATAATGCACTATGCATCGTTGTCCTGGGCCCCCATAGTTCTTGGTCGCCATCTTATAGGAGATATTTTCGATTTTCTTTATAATATCTCAGAAATATCATATATATGTAGAAGTCATATTTGTGGACCCATTTTCATTATCAGATCGATCATATATTCGGCCCAGTTTGTTGGGCCTAGGCCCAATATGAGATGAATCGCTGCCCAATTGTACGTTACCCTATAAACGAATATTTCTCGATAGATCGCCTTGCTTGTTGCTTCTGTCTCTCTTTATTCTTCTTTGAGAATCAGTCAATCAGTTCAAGTTTTGAATCGTTCTTTGCGTTAACAAATCGGAGAGGAAATTTGAGTTCGCCGACGCGAATCCACTATCGATTGATGGCATCGTTGGACACGGACGTGAACATGGTTCCCGCCGGCGAGGGCTCGTCGGTGGCCGGGCCTTCGAGCTCTAACAGCAAGAAGCAGAAGCGATTTGAGATCAAGAAGTGGAACGCCGTTGCTCTTTGGGCTTGGGGTACCGTACTGCTATTTACTTCCTTAGATTTTTTTTTCAGTCGTAGCCCTAATTTCTCGAATTTTGATTTGATGTAGATATCGTGGTCGATAACTGTGCTATCTGCAGGAACCATATCATGGATCTCTGTGAGTGTTTTCTTGTTAGCCCTTTCTGTTTTCTGAATCTTGATTTTCTTTGTGTTTCTGCGTTTGTTGTTGTGGTGGCTTTGTACAGGTATCGAATGCCAGGCTAATCAAGCTAGTGCGACTAGCGAGGAGTGCACAGTTGCTTGGGGTATGCTTCTGAGACTTTTTTGGTTGTTTTTTCCATTGAAATAAAATGATAAAGGAAAGAGATGGGGGAAGAAACATATGTTGATGCAGCTATGCTGATGCAATTTTTTTTTTTTTTTTAAGTAGGGCATGTTTAGGATTTGTTTCAATTTTTGTTTCGAGTTTTTTCTTTTGCATGAAGAGAGGTTGTGTTTATGGTCCAAAAGTGGAAACTTCGTTTAGAAATTGTTGAGCTTGCTAGTGTGCATTCTTGGTGATTTATTTTCTTCTGTCCTTGCGTGTTTGGGTTGAAGTTGAGATATGCTTTCCGCTATCTTCTCAGCTCCTTTATGTAATATATGTGACCTCGTATAATATGGTATGCATTTTCTGTTAGGTTTATTTATCTCTATTTCATGATGTTATCTTCTATGTCTACGGCATTAAACACTCTTGTTATAGTAGTGAAAAGCCTGCCTAATGTTGTCTTGGTCCGATGTACAATATATTCCATATCTTTCCCGTGTAAATTTATAGAATCATTCTTTTCAGATCGATGCTGTCAGTATAAGACATTCGTTACATTCTCTTTGTTTTCTGGAGAAATCAGAAATCTTTCTTCTTTTTTGGCTGATCATCTCTTAATGATTTTCCTCAGGGGTTTGCAACCATGCATTCCACTTTCACTGTATTAGCAGGTGGCTCAAGACCCGTCAAGTTTGCCCTCTCGGTAAGTGTTGATGTGTTTATCTCTTCTTTTTTTTGCCCCATGTTTGAGATGATACAGAACTATTCGTGTCTTTATAATCTCTCGTTTAAATCATATTTTTAACAGATAACAGCGAGTGGGAATTTCAGAAGTATGGTCACTAGAATGTTTTCTCCTTGAAGCGAAGCCATTAGCGATGGTGGGATATGATCGTTATGTGGATGCCCATTGAATATTTTATGGATCTCTTCGGATTTGTGTTATCGTCTTTCTTCGACTTTTCCTACTCTGCTCTTCAATCTTGATTGACTCTCCTTTATCTAATTGCGTTGTTGAAATGAGAACATAACATGGATAAAAGCAATGAACCTCGTCTCGAATCTCATTCTTCCATGGGTTTAAGAGGTTTGCTCATGATAAGTTAGAATATTCTTGTTACTACTTGGGCACAAATCAACCTTTTATGACATACTCTTCTCTCAAGACAATCAATGACAAAATAAATCAGCACCCGATAAAGCTTATCCACAGAGATACTACGTGTGCCGTATGGCATATTTGAATGTACGACGACGGAGGTTGGCTGATGTTAGGCTTGTCCATTGTTACGTAAGTTGACATTTTACACGAAATATTTTATACAAATTTAAACTTTTTTCCTATACTATATATGAGTACATCAACGTCTATAAGCGGATTAGCCGCTATACTAAGCGGCCCACCTCCCACGAGTATTCTGTTTTGGAGTGTTTGTTTCGAATAATAATGTAATTATAAGGTAGGCGGCAATAGCACTATTAATGGCTTTGGTTCAATTACGTAGTGGAAAAACAATGCTCGAGTCGACAAGATGTGAGCCAATCTTTGACTATGTAACTGATTCAAACTGAGAGGATACATTCAATAAGATTCTCATATTGAATTGAGAGATCTTATCTCGGTACCTTTATTAAATGTTTCTGCCCATTTTACTAATATTTGAAATATCAAGGAAATGACGGAAATTTAATGAATTATAAAATATCCCATCTATGAAAATAATAAGTCAACTTCGATCTTTGAAATTTGAACTGGCCTTTTTCAATAACCTTTTTCACAATTTAATATGATCTTATCACTCCGCAGAATATCCCTCAGTTTGTTACAGAAAACCACACACAGAAACATATTACATATATATATATATATATACATAATATATAGTCCCTCTTCGATAACTCAACCTCCTCATACAGATTACGGCGGTGGCGGCGCTTCAAATCTCCACCACAAACAATGTCTCTCAAAATAATCTTATGCGTTTCCCTCCTCCTCTGCGCACAGCCTTGCCTCGCCGGAGTCACCAGCGCCTACGTCAGAAAGCCGACGGCCTCCGTCGACATGCCCAAGAAAAGCTTCCCTCCGCCGCCGGGCTTCAACGCCCCTGAACAAGTCTTTCTCCTCCTTTCATACATATTTCCCCACCTTTCAATTTTTTTTTTCTTTTTTTATATTTTTGTTTTCTGACAATTAATGGTGTTCGCAGGTGCATATAACCCAAGGAGACCATTCGGGTCGGAGCATGATCGTCTCGTGGGTCACGCCGGAGAAACCGAAGCCCAACGTTGTTTCCTTTTGGGAGACAGACCAGCCCAGACACAGACACAAGGCGCGTGCTTCTACGACGTCGTACAGATACTATAATTACACTTCGGGCTTTATACACCATGCCTTCCTAAGAAGACTCAAGGTAAGTATGTCTTTGTCTAGTATTACTATTATGCAATAATAACACATACATTTGCTCTAAGTAAGATATATATATTTCAAGTTCTTTACTGTGTTCGAAAACAGTATAATACTCGGTATACCTACGAACTCGGCGAGCGCCCGACGACTCGAAGGTTCTCGTTCACCACTCCGCCCGAAGTGGGTCCCGACGTTCCTTATAACTTCGGAATCATTGGTAAGTATTTTAGCTCGTTATTCAGTACAATATTAGAGTTCATGTCATATTTAGGGATTCTGGCGTCTTGAAAATTTCAAGATTAGATAATAAAGAAATCAGTATGAACGCCACATCTGACTGTAGCAACATGATATATAAATTTTTTTAAAATATGATAGCATTACTTTCAAGCTTAACCTTTTAGAAACTTTGCGGTATTTTGTACAATATAGGCGACTTGGGTCAGACGTACAACTCGAACGAAACGTTCGAGCACTACGTCTCAAACCCAAAGGGCCAAACGGTCCTATTCGTCGGAGACCTCTCATACGCCGACAACCATCCCTTTCACGACAGCGAAAAGTGGGACGTGTGGGCTCGTTTCGTCGAGAAGAGCGCCGCCTACCAACCCTGGATTTGGTGCTCGGGAAACCACGAGCTCGACCTCGCCCCCGAAATCGTAAGCGTTTCTCCCTCCTATTAAACTTTACGCCTTCAACGAGAAAAAAAATAGACTAGATAATGATAACGAGATTCTTCGTATTATAGGAGGAAAATACGCCGTTCAAGCCGTACGTGCATCGTTACCACACGCCGTACAGAGCCTCTCAAAGCACGTCCCCCCTTTGGTACTCTATCAAGCGAGCATCGGCCCACATCATCGTCCTTTCGTCCTACTCGGCCTACGGTAGTAATCATAAATTTTAAAAAAAAATGGTTTCTTCAATTCTATCGTCTCAGTTATATCTTTTGGGCATCAAATTTAATTCACGCTTCGGCCAGACCATTAGTTTGAGAGCTGCGCATAGGCTTGCAGGTCAACTCCATGGCTCGCCAATTGGTTTTATTCTTACGAGTAAAATAGACCTACGTTAATGATAAAGAGTTCCTATAATACGATTCGTCTCGATGTTTTTGTTGGGCATCAAACCCCAAGTCACGCATCGATCAGACAATAAGTTTTAGAGCTGAATACAAGCTTGTGGGCCAACTCACTCTATTGTCGGTTGATTTTATTTTCAAGAATATCAGTTTAGTGAACCGTTTTCTCTCTTCTTCAGGGATGTACACGCCTCAGTACAACTGGCTCGAGCTCGAGTTCCCTAAGGTGAACCGTAGCGAGACGCCGTGGCTCTTCGTGCTCAACCACTCGCCTTTCTACAACAGCAACGAATACCATTACATGGAAGGGGAGACTATGAGGGTTATGTTCGAAAAGTGGTTCGTGAAGTACAGAGTCGACGCCGTCTTCTCCGGCCACGTCCACGCCTACGAACGCTCTGTAATAATATTAATGAATTCTCGTTCTCATTACATCGTCGATTGGCCGGCGGCGTCGGCCGTGTTTAGCTTACCTTAGCGTTGTTTCTTCGATTTCGCAGGAGCGCGTGTCGAACATTCGGTACAACATAACGAATGGGCTGAGTTCGCCGGTGAAGGATTCGTCCGCGCCGGTGTACATCACGGTCGGCGACGGCGGGAATATCGAGGGGATTGCCGATGCGTGGGTGCCCGATTTATTTTTTTTGGAATAAATAAATAAATTGAAACTGATGATTTAGTGAGGGTCGTTTTCTTTTTACGGTGCGGCAGGTTCACGGAGCCGCAGCCTAGCTACTCGGCGTACCGTGAGGCGAGTTTCGGACACGCGCTGCTGGAGATAAAGAACAGGACCCACGCGCTGTACACGTGGCACCGTAACCAAGACGGCGAGGCTAAGGCGGCGGATTCGAGCTGGTTTTATAACAGGTATTGGTATCCGCGCGATGAGCCTGCAATGGCTTAATTAAAGACGAAGCTGCTTTTTTTTTTTCGATTATTTTCTTTTTATGATTAAGATTTTTGTGCCGTTGGATTCCTTGGACTTATATTCTAGAGCATATAATATATAGGCAAAATTGCGTATTACCCTTGTGGTTATACTGAAATGCACAATACTACCTTGTGGTTTTTTTTTACGCGACGCCCCATTATGGTTTCTAAAATGTAGCACGGTAACCCCGGTCAACACTTTCTGATAGAGAATGCATAACACGCGCCATATCTGCGATTGAAATAAGGTTTGATCATATTTTGCCACGTAAAATGACTAAACACCCCTTAAAGCCTTAAAGTCGTCTGCCCTAATCGTCTCTCTGATGGGCTTCGCTGCGTGGGACGACGGTAACTGCGATGAAGGTTGGAACTTCTTGAGGTGCCTTCGCAGCGGAAGTCGGGCGCTCGGCCTTCGCCTGTACGCCGGCGGTGCGGCGGCGGAGAAGAGCGCTGAAAACAGTGGAAAGAAGAAACTCGTTCTTGTCTACGAATAAATGCGAAATGGGAGCTTGCAAGACGCACTCTTACTGTATTCCAATTTCAACGCCAAAATTGCAGAATTCGGACTTGCCCAAAGATTAGGTAATAAAAAATCCTTGGAAGAAGGTAATGAGAAGGTCGCCAGCGACGATTACTTAGCCGAGAATAGACCCACAGCGCCGTCGCCGTCCCATTTGTTAGAATTAGGTATCTTCAACCACCCGAGCTTCGACGGCGCCCGCCAGAAATGAACGACGATGAACAAACCCTTATACGCAGACAAAGATTGGATCGCCGGCATAGGGCCCATCGAAACATTGAAATTAGAAATAAAAAAAAATCCACAGAAGTTGATTTCATCGGTGATTTTCTGAGGCTTCAAAACCTCAACTTCGAAGCCAATTTTCTCGGCCAGCCCCACGATAGCTTGGGGAAAGCAGTGGACCAACTTGTCGCCGTTGAAGTCCACAGGCGGGAAATCGGAGAGCTGGGATAGTACGTCGCCGTACTGGTGACCCACCAATTGTGGTACTCGATGATGAAAAAATACGACCTTTCTGTCGAATCTTTCGGTGGTTATTATGTTATAGCGGCATAATCCCATCGTTGAACTCGTGGTAGAGATTGTCTGTGTACCCGCCGGTGGAGAAGACCACGGCGGGGACGCCGTGGTAGACGTCACATTCTTAATTAGGGTTGGGAATCCTTTTCACGGCGAGGGATTGTGTTCATGATTTGGGATTCCCATTTTCGAGTGTAAGGTCTGATCTTCTCTCGGCGGATGAAGGTTTTCTCTGTTTTGGCGGCGGTGGGTTTCTATAAGATGACGGAGTTCGATTTTACACAGGACTTTCATCTGCCCTAGTCTGTAATTAACAGGGCCAAAATTGGAATTAGACTTTTTATTTTACCAGTATGCTCAAAATGGCTCGACGGGGAGAGTATGGTGAGTTTATAAAAAGACAGGGGGTAGTATAATTTCGAACTGTTCTCAACAGTTTGTGTAGCCATAAATCCTATTGTATTCATTGAGATTTGTTGACTTTGTATACTATTCCGTTGTAAATAAACGATCTTATGTGCATTTTCGTAAAACCACAAGGGGATAATATGCAATTTTGCTTAATATATATTGAATATAGGTGTCTTTATACATAAATAATCCTTCTGTAAAAGAACTTATAATTTAGTATCATGTCAGGATTTATTTATATAGGCACGTAGCAGAATAAATTTTTTGTAAATAGGTACCTGATCCGCCACAGGTACGCCATACAGCACATTCGGGTACCACATATCAACACATTTGGGTACCCTATATAATAGAAAATGATACGTCGTATTAGCACATTTAGGTACATCCTATTTAAAACATAGGTACGCCGTACGAACACATTTATCTACATGTTATGGTACACACAGGATGATACGAGATGACTGGAGAAACTAATCTGTAGGTAAAAGGTGCCATTTCGCCCTGTTCCTTGACGCTGTCAATTTCCGTCGTTTTCTTGAATTTCCTAATAATATAGGTCATACATCCCAAAATTACTTATCTAGATATTGGGATCAAGCGTTTGATTTATCTTAATTTATCTAAGTAATATATATACCCGTTGGAGAGGCTCTAAAAAATTCGGCCCATTTACTACCCTAGATTGGCAATTGGCTATTGGTGTAACAAGTTTATTATACGTTTATTAAAAATCCGCACATATTTCTCGTGCTCGCTTTTCTGATATTATAAGCCCCCCCACCCACCCCACACCACCACCGCCCCTTTAAATGCACACATACCCAAAAAAAAAGCCATAACAAACGAACTGAGTTTCTCCTCTCTGACCTGAAAGAAAACTCTCTCCCTCGTACTATACTCTCACTCGCCGGAGATGGGCTCGTCGGATATTGCCAGTTCCCATGATGTCCGAACTAGCTTCTCTCTGACCTGCAGCCGTTTAAGCCGGTACTTGAGAGAGAAGAAGGGCAGTTTAGGCAACGTTGGTCTCGCCTTAAATCCTCATCGGAGCAACGTCGGAGGGACGACGAATTTGCTGTCGGCGATAGGCGGCAACTCTTCCTGCAAGAACAAGATCCATGGAGGATATGGCGACGGGTCAGTGAAATTACCGTCGCACCCCTCGCCCGCGCTTTTTCTTTCTTCTTTTTCCTCACTATTGATTTACTTTGTGGCGGGACAGCGCAACAAATCCGGCGAAAAACGAGCAGATGGCGATATTCTACGGCGGTCGCGTCCTGGTCTTCGACGAGCTTCCGGCGGATAAGGCCCAAGAGATCGTGAAGTTCGCCCGCGAGCTGGGCACGCCCATCCCACGCGCCGCGCCGGAGCGTGCGTTCCACTCCCAGCCGCCGCCTCTTGATTCAGGTAAAGCTGTAGTGTGGATAGCTGCCGTGGGTGTGTGTGTTGTGTGTGTTGTGCGTGCATTCCACTCCCTTTTCAATTTATTTTGATTTAATTTTCACAGATTTACCGATTGCGAGGAAGAAATCGCTGGCTCGATTCCTCGAGAAGAGAAAGGAGAGGTGAGTGGGATTTAGTCAACTTAATTGTCTCAGAAAAGGGATTTAGTCACTTAATCAATTAATTGATTAACTTTTTGTAGTAATGTAATTAGAGAAGTAATTGTGGCTTACGCTTTGGTTGTTACAGGGTTGCAGCAAACGCGCCGTACTCGGCGGCGGTGGTCAAAGCCGAGTAGATTGCATTGATTTAGCATCATTATTTATTGTATTTTTTTTCTTTGATTTGTTGTTAATGTATCTGTTTCATTTAATGACGTGCTTAACAAAACAGTCTTCAATGATAGATATATTAACGACTTCAATGGTTTTCGGAGTTGTGAATAGGTTTTCCATTATTGACTTCATGAGCCGACGGTCTTTTAGGACAACCCATATTCTTTATTATATGATTCGATTTAGCTGAATTCGTAGTGACCTAAATGATTTTATGTATGGAATCCGCCCATCTTCTTTGAATCGGAAACTCCATCTAAAAAATAATTCTCCAGAAAAAAATAAGAGGCGATGAATTTGATTTCTTACGGTTGTTCTCAATTCGTTCTCACAAGTTACAAATTGGAATAAAAGTGACATGGGCCATGATTTATTTCTTACAAGAAGCCCATTACACAAGCTTTTAGATTTGGTCCAATTGAAATTATTGAGGCCCAATAACAAAATCGAAATTAGAAAATAATCCAAAATTACATTGTTTTCTCGTGACTGGAAATATCCACCAATCACAGTAAAGGAGGGACCAACTAATTCCTCATCCTCCATATAGTACGAATCATCTTCGATCGAGGGTTTCTTCTTCCTTTTTTTTTCTTCTTTTTTTTTTTTTTTTTTTTTTTCCTTTCCTTTTCGTTTGTTCATTCTCCCTCTGCTCATTGCGTGAAGCTGGTTTTGTTCTCGATTGTATTTTGATGATATAAAAATCAAAGAAGATGCAGCCACAGCAAAGATTGAGGTTACATCAGCAAGCGTTGATGCATCAGTCTCTTTACCATTCTGGCCTCTTCGCTCCTCCTCAGGTTTATACACTTTCTTATGATCTAATTATCTCTTGTATGGCATGCGATTGAATGACGTTAATTTCGCGTTTTTTATGTAGAGTTTTCATTGTCAAGAGCTTCAGCTGATTAAAGTAGGATTGTGCCTAATCGTTTGGGTTTGATGCTAATTAAATGCAGATTGAGCCTATCTTAAGTGGAAATTTGCCTCCAGGATTTGATTCAAGTTCATGCCGCAGTGTGTGAGTTCTTTGTTAACAATATACAATGTTATGTTGTGCATTTGATCACCTTTCGTTGTACATTTTATCCCATGTGCTGTGATTTCAATGCAGTTATGTGGGGAATATCCACCCACAAGTCACTGAACCTCTTCTTCAAGAGGTCTTTGCTAGTACTGGTCCTCTTGAGGGTTGCAAGCTCATTCGAAAAGAGGATGTGAGTATTTTTTACTAGTTCTTGACATTTTTCCTTGCCCATTTCTTATGTTAGCTTACTGCTGGATTATGTGGTAACCCTTTTGGATGTTTGTTCCATGATGGTGAACTTTAATTGCAAGTGGTGATTTCTCTTTGACATATGCGCTACCTTATCACGCAGTCATCCTTTGGTTTTGTGGATTACTTTGATCGTCGATCGGCAGCAAACGCTATCTTGAGTCTGAACGGGAGGGAATTGTTAGTTTAACTCCTACAAACCTATTAGTTTGCAAGCGTTCTCTCGTCTTTTATCCTAACACGCATTTTACAGGTTTGGCCAACCAATTAAGGTGAATTGGGCTTACGCTAGTGCTAAGAGAGAGGATACGACTAGTATGCATATATGATTCATCTCCTGCTTTATTTTCAACGTGCTCCTGTTTTTTTTTTTTTTTTCGTTACGTCGGATATTTTTTATTTTAAATTTTATGATGATTGACTTCTTTTTCAGATCACTTCAATATATTTGTTGGTGATCTTAGTCCGGAGGTCACTGATGCTACCTTGTTTGCTTGTTTTTCCGTCTATCCCAGTTGCTCGTAAGCCAATACTTACTCTTTGTTGAACCTCCAAACTGAGTTTCCCATTCATATTACGGAGTGGTTAGTGATAGAAACTCATTGGTGTTTGTCATTTGTTTTGGTTACAGAGATGCACGGGTCATGTGGGATCAGAAAACAGGGCGTTCCAGAGGATTTGGGTTTGTTTCTTATCGCAGTCAACAGGTTTGCAGATGTGTTTCTACTTTCTAACTACTCTCAAGTCTCAAGTCTTAAGACGATTAATTTGTCACTGATCATTCGTGCTCTTTCAGGATGCTCAAAGTGCAATAAATGATTTAAACGGTGAGTCTTTATTTTTCTTATTGTTTTTACATTAGGGAAACGTCTGTAAGTAACTAGGCTGCGGGCAGAAAGTTAATGTTCTACTTTGTTTCATAACTTAAGGAAAGTGGATTGGTAGTAGACAAATACGCTGCAATTGGGCCACAAAGGGTGCTGGTATTGGGGACGACCATCAAATATCTGATTCGAAAACTGTTGTGGAACTTACAAATGGATCATCAGGTGTGCTATTCCAATCTCATGTTTTTCATTAGTGATTCCCTATCAATTTAACATGTCAAATTGATACTTCATCTCAATATTCCGAACTTCTAATTTCAAACATCCCACGTTAATTCGATCATGATTCACTTAAAAGGCTAAAGCTTTCTCTTCTATTATTCATGCAGAAGATGCTCTAGAAACAAGGAGTGATGACTCCCCAGAAAATAATCCCCTTTACACCACCGTCTATGTCGGCAATCTTTCTCCTGAAGTAAGTAAAATCTTATTACACGATCGTTCTTCAACCTAATTTACGAACGATTGTTCTTCAATTCACATTGCAACAATCTGACTTGCGATTTGACCCTGAACTACTACCATATATTGCAGGTCACATCCGCCGATCTCCATCGCCTATTCCATGCCCTTGGCGTTGGAGTAATCGAAGACGTTCGAATTCAGAGAGAGAAAGGCTTTGGATTCGTAAGGTACAGCAGCCACTCCGAAGCAGCACGAGCTATCCAAATCGGAAATGCTCGCATACTCTTTGGGAAACCAATCAAGGTACACACAAAGTCATACTTCAAACAACTTCATTACTTTGCCAATTGAAGTAATATCAATTCAGATGCTTCATATATAAGCCTGGCTAACCTTCTTAACATGGGACGGGTTTTACGTATGCTTTTAGTGCTCGTGGGGTAGCAAGCCCACCCCGCCCGGCACCACCTCTACCCCACTGCCGCCGCCCATGGCTGCGCATATCCCGGGATTCACGGCTGCTGACCTGGCAATTTACCAGCGCCAGCTGGCGGTGGCTAAGATGGAAGCACTCATGAACCCACAGGCCCAAAGGTTCCCCGGGGCTAACCAGGCGATCTACGACGGTGGATATTCAGGTGTTACTACTACTCAGCCACCCTTGTATTACCACCAATAATTTAAAGATTTCCCTTTCCTTCTCTTTTTTTCTCATTGGCTGGTTTGACTTCTTTTTCTTATGACTTTTGCTGCAACGTTTATATTTTTCAATATAAATTTGCTCTTTTATGTGTCTGTGTCTGTATTTATTTTTTTTTTTTCAAAAAATGGAAGTTTCGTCACAATGTACAAGGCAACGACATAATACCTTCTGACAATTTCACGAAAAAAAATCACAAAAAAGTCGCAAAAGGCACAAGTCATCGAGATTATGGCCAGCAATACAATGTAAAAAACCTTAAAGCGAAAATGCTTTATCGAATATTCGATCACAATGCAGCTCTGCTACAAATTACAATGGACCCTTTTGGTTTTCGAAGGCAAGAGATTGTATTTAGCGATAAACTGCAATCAACAACGACACTAGTCCTTGACTCCTCAGCAAGCAACGCAAGCATGGATGCTTCAAAGTTCGAAAAGATCACATTTTTATCTATTTGCATATGAAACCCAGAAACTCTTCCCTATTACTCTTACAAAGAAAGCGGTTAATAAAGATCGGAAAATAACTAACTCTGTGTCCCAATTTTTCCTTTCCTCAGAACCTTCCGAAGAGAGGAATCGCCGTGGACCTCAGCCACCCGTCGGTCCCACGCAAGAACTCCTCGACCCTAAACTGCCTAACGACTTCTCTTGTGCAATTACTCTTATACCCCGGCCAAGAAACCCTACCCCTCAAATCCGCCCCGGGCCCATAATTCATGCACTCCACGTACTCCACCGTGTCCAACCTACTGAACTCGTCCCACCTAAACCATCCCTTGGGGTCAATCAACCCATCCAAGTAGCTGTCCAAGTACACCGTCCTCGAAAAATTCCTCCATGGCCTTCCCAAGTACGTCGAAAAGTTCCTCGAATCGAAGCCCGGCCCGGCCCGAACGGTGCATCCCTGCAAGACGAAGCCCGTGTTTTGATTAGGGTCTTCCCTCGCCTGGGCGGTGATCATGTTGCTCTGGCCGCGGACGGGCTTCCTCACGAGGATCGTGCAGTTCTTGAAAACTGCTGCTGCGTTTCCAAAGATGAAGTCTATGGTTCCTTGGATTGTGCATTCGTGGTAGAATTGGCGAAGGGAATGGGCGTAGAGAGTGTCTTGGTGCGAGGCGATTTGGCATCGG
Source organism: Craterostigma plantagineum (assembly GCA_027422505.1). Lineage (NCBI taxonomy): Eukaryota > Viridiplantae > Streptophyta > Magnoliopsida > Lamiales > Linderniaceae > Craterostigma > Craterostigma plantagineum. The sequence goes on from JAPQWV010000024.1 coordinate 8,717,704, forward strand.
TAGAAAGCTGCGTTCGAAGTTACTCTTAGGGCGACGGCTTGGTGCTTCTCGGGGCCCGCCGTGTTCTCCACGGTTATGTCCCTTGCCAAGAACTTGTCTCCCACCACAGCTGAAGGAAGAAGAGCAGAAGAAAGGTTCAGTCTTTGTATCTTAGGTTGTCAGAATGGATGTAATTTTGCTAATGAAAACCTTACTGAGGGTAGCTGAGGCGAATGTTGAGAACCCATCGGCGAAATTTCTTGAGCCAGTGATTATGGTTGAGTTCATCCCTTCGCCGGCGAGCATTAGGTTGGTTTTTTCCCTGGGAATTAGGACGTTTTCTCTGTAGGTTCCAGCCCTAATTCTGATTACGTACGTAGTGAAGCTCACGTTTGGCGCTGCTGCGATTGCCTCTCCGATGGTTGTGTAATTCCCGGTTCCGTCGGCGGAGACGGTGGCGTGCGGCGGCGGTGGGTTCGCCGTGTGATACTTCTTCCTCCGATGGACGATTCTGGCGTAGTTTGAAATCCTTTTGTTATTGTTCTTCCCCTTCGTTTTCTCGGCGATGATAGTATCCCCGCGGCCTTTATTATTAGGGTTTTGTTCCACGAGCTTTACGAGGGCCAAACTGTTGCTGATCATCCGAGAAATTGGGGTGAGCAGATTTTGGAGGCGTTCGCGGTGGGCCCGCCGGCGGCTGCTCAGGCGATCTTTCTCCTCTAAATCCAAGAACCCATTTATGCAGGTATTCTCGTTTGTCATGGCGGCGCTTAGGAGGGTTTTTATGTTGCCGTAGCGCCGCCTTTTGGCCCGGCGCGGCGGCGGAGGAAACGAGCCCAGCTCCGCCGTGACTTGGTCGAGCTCGTAGGATGTCTGATCGAGCATCTCCATGCAATCCCTGAGAGAGTTCTTCTCCTGGGAGCTCAGATCTTGGCCGGCGGCGAGGTGGTCGCTGATCTGTAATTTCGCGCCTTTTACTCTCTGGGCCGTACGATCGACGGCGAATTCGAGGACGGAGAGGACGGTGGCGTTCTCCGGCTTGGGCATGGCGGCGAGGGTCGAATGGCAGATAGAGGAATAGAGAGTTTCTGGGCATGATTTTCTGATGAATGAGCTCAAGGGAAAGGTTAGAGAGCCTTCGTCTCCTTCGTTGGGTTTTATGTGGGGAGAGAGAGATTTCTTGAGGAGGAATGAGAGTATTATCACTGCGAATGGAAGGAAGATTAAGAGTTGGATTACTCTTCTGTGTGTCTTCCATAGTTTCTTGGAGAGGTTTGACTTCTTCGTTGCGATTCTTGAATCCATTTTATCTGATTTTGAATATTTGTTTTCGGGTATTGTTATTAATATATGGTGAAAACTACGTTTTTGGCATATTTCTACTATAAAAGGCGCGAACGAAATTCATAGTTCATAGAGATATCATTAGATGGGAAGCAATACAGTAAAACCTCTTATACTTGTGATCACTTAAATTTTTTTTTATTCATTCAAAGAGATATTAATACATCGATACATTAATAATTTATTAATTAAAAGAATAAAAAATTAAATTCTGATGATTTAATATTTAAATATGTTTAATTGATTATACTCATGAATAAACCATTCGTTGTAATTAATTAAATATATTCAACTATATATACATTTTTTTTTGCAGTTAGAGAACTCGACATCGGAAATTTTGGCTGCAATTAAAAAAGTTAGTGATGAAATTCAGTTAGTTACGTTTTAAGGAAAAGCAAGTGATAATAGATTCATATTTTAGCAAATGCCTATAATATTTATAATTGCAATATATGGATTATTAATTCAGAGTTTTAATGAGACCTAATATTTACAAAGGAATTTTCACAATAATTATTATCTTATTATCTTATATGATCTTATATGAATTTAATGAATTAAGTCGAGATCGAAAAATTTTATTATTTTAGAGAGGTTATTAATTTATCGAGTATTAATTTCTAGAGGTTTTACTATACGTCGTCGTATACGCAGCATTGTCCATATTTCATCTATTCTACTTCAAGAACTCTAATGAAGTGCATGGAAACCTCGAACCAGCATGTAAAGAATTACAGTCTATTAGCTAAAGAAATAACAAGATTCCCTTCTACATTAGTTTTCTGTTTTTATGATATACACACAGAGAATATGGATGCGCGCCATGAAATACATTAAATATGCTGTGAGAAATGGAGATGTTAAAAGGTAGGAGGAAAAAAGTACAAACGGTATTGACTCTCTCAGAATTTTAAGTCCGACGTTGATTGATTTTTTCAATATTACCTGCAGATGATGTACTAAAAAAATCTTTGAAAGAAAAAAACCTGAAAATTAAACCTTATAACCAACCCTCAGTAACAAAGTGTTCCTCCATGAGTCACCCATTCCTTGAAACTATCGGAAAATTCCTCTACGGCTTTGTCCTCATCATGGGCAGCGGCCGCCTCGTCGAGCGGCGTTTCAGAGCCAAGGACTTCGTCCTTTACCTGAAAGAGAAAAGTCCAAAATAAGTTATTGCAATAAGATTTCGAACAGAACAAATAAAGACTAACTAACCTTTGAACTTGATCCAAACTCATGGGTCGACGATGTAGCAATTTCCATTACTGATTCGCTTGCAGCATTTTCAAACGATAACACAGTGACTGGCGAGTCTGTTAGCAGCGACCTAGTAAGAAAAGTATAGGATAAGGTTTCAGCATATTGAAAGGAAAATGGTCAGCGATAAGTATTGGTAATTTGGTAGACCATAGACATACCTTTCCAACAGCTCCTCTTCGCACGAATTTCCTGAAGATAGCCAATCTAAGTCAACAAAGTTTGAACAGTCCGATGTATCACCGTTTTCACACTCGAAGTTTTTCTCTTGCTGCAACGCTGTCATAAGATCCCTTGCTGCTGTTGGACTTCAGAGAAAAGGGGGAAAGATAAGTTTGAGAGATGGGACAAGCACGTAGATGCTGCTAAAGAACTAAAATTAGTAATAACCAGCATAGTAAAGCACCTTGACCAGGCTCTTTTTTCAGACAACATATCTGGGGTTGACTCAGAATGGTTTTTGCTCCCTTTTTTCGACTCACTGGAGATAGAAGAACCTTTATCCATCATCTCTGTTGTAGATGCGCATGAAGAACTCGTACGAAGGATGTTCACGTCTGACAATGATTTTTTGATAGATGACCTAAAGCATGTAAACATAGTGTGAACATCCACGAGTATGTTTTTGTATAACTGGTATATAACAATAACGAACAGTTGCATACTTATCATCTTTCTGCATAAGCAATTGACCGTTGGTTCCACTTATGCGATTCTGGTGTAAATCGAGCTCCCACACATCAGGTTTTCCAGGTTGAGGCTGGCAATGTCCCAAGAATCTACACATATCAATCATTATACCAAAAAAACGTTGAATTTTACAATTCTTATAGCAAAATCTCAGAAAGGACGACTCGTAAAAGTTACTTACACATTGATGGCGTTCTGTTTCTCAGCATCCATGTATGCATTGCTGTAATATCTTTGCAAAGTACGGAAAAATTCTTGAGATTGTATAGCAGCTTTCCATTGGCCCCTTCTTTCTGAAAAGATCTGCAGCCACATATGTCGCACTCCAATTATTGCATTAAACGAGTATGAATCAGGCAGTTAACAATAAAAATAAAGCAAACTAACAAAATTCGCTAACCTTGTTATGAGCAGCTGATCCACCATATTGGTGAGCAAGAGTATCACCCAACCTCTCATATAGACCCATCAATTCTTCAGCCAATGGATCATCAAGATCCATCTTCGGCGAGGTTGTTACTTCCAACGCATGCAACTGATGTCCCAAAGCAGATAAGCCATATGCGTATTGTGCCACATTAGTGCGATCCAAACAATCTATGCAATTAGTGCGGAGCACTCCCTTCTGAATCATTGGTGGTCTGCCATCTCCACTGGGCACATCAAGTAAACATCACATATACACATACCATACCATCAATAATAACATCTCATTGGAAAAGAAAAATCATATGTCAGCTAAGCGTAACGTAAGGCAATTTCTAAACTAAACTCTTCAAATAGTCCATGAATAAAGTGGCTCACTTGAGGCAAGATTGTTGAAGATGACCCTCTGAAACCATTTCAGGTGTTGCCTGGCAATGGAATAAACCTGTCAGGGTCAAAGCATATGCAGCCACCTTTCCCAGTTGCATCAAAACATTGGCGGCTTTACTGTAGAAGACCAACAAAGAAAGAAACCTAATAAATAAGACCCTGCGACAAAATTTCATCAGTTACATATCAGGAAATAGTGTTTACCTGCGAGAATGTCTATGCAAATCCCAGTGGAGAAATTTAAGCCGGTTCTCCTCAGGAAGATCTTTATTGATGGCCTCGATGGCATTAGCAAACTCACTGCGCAGAATGGATTCTCGAGGCTTCTTCTCATTTGTCTGTCCAAAATAGACTTTTGGTCAGCTCCTTATATATTACACACATAAATTTACATATTATCGATCGAGACAGCTATACGAAGATTATCGCCAGAACATCAGATAAACTTTGATCAATCCGATGAGACAATACTTTTACCTTAATAAGATTCAAGATAATTATGGGGTTGCCATATCTCTGCACAAGACTTTCAAAATGAAGTCTGGTGGCATCGTATGTTTGATCCCTCTTTGACACTGAAGAAATAGAAGTGTTAATGCCACCTACAGATGATACTGATAGCACAATACAGTATTAAGTATTAAAAAAATAACTGCCCAAGCATACATATAATATCAGGCTTGAGGTTTAGTCTGGAGGTTTCCTGTGACCAGAACAGAGGGATTGAGCCTCGGATTTGGACAACAGAACTCAATTTTATGGGCATTCCTTCACAAGCATCTTCAATTAAAATCTGCTCCGTTTCTACATCATTTGCAACACTTCCGTTCTCATCAACGCCTCGTTTCAGATACCTACAGGTAAAGATGTTTGTGCTTCATAAGGATCAGTATGAGAGAGAGAGAGAGAGAGAGAGAGAGAGAGAGAGAGAGAGAGAGAGAGAGAGTGAGACGGATAAGATCAAGTATTAAGTAAAAAACAAATAGTAATTAAGAAAGATAAGTCAAAGTGAAGTCTGAGTAACAACAGAGGAAATGAAGCAACGGAAACATCAATTGCGATCATTCAGTTTAATCATTTTCGTCATACAGAACGACACACACCTCAAGGAAAGAAATATTAAATGAATCAAGTAAATATCTAGTACATGCTAACAGGTACAGATCCTCAACGTTGGAGAAAGTTAGAGTTCAAACCTGGTACCCGCATAATGACGTGAACGCCTAGAAATTAGAATCAACTTGAGATTCCTTCCTGATATAGAAAGTGTTGCCTAGATCCATACGAGTAAAATCAGTCAAGATTGAATCATGATACAAATAAATTTCATACTGACTACAAAAATCCTAAATGCACTTGACTAATCCGTAACTTTGTGTCAGATTACAGTTTAACACAATTCAATCAGCAGAAGAGACTGACCTGCTTAAAAAAGCCATATACCAAAGCAACGGTCCATAAAGTGTTCTGAAGAATGTTTCGTATTTCATGAGTAAGATACTCATTCCAAACAAACATGTCATCATACAACACTAGACCTTTCTCATTACAGCACGTGTTTTTCTGAAGGCTCCTCATAACCTGGTACGAGTAACTAAAGTAAAAGTCCTTGGTAAGATCCACCATGCTCAAAAGCTTCTTGTATCTGCATAACCAACAAATCACAAATGTGTAAGTTGCGGACAAATCAAAACTAAAGTTATAATGCATGACACTTGTGAAAGAAGCTTGTATTGCATGTTACGTTGATAGATTCAACCAAGATCTTTGACTAAAGATAGGGAAAGCCTCTTTATTGCAGAAAAATTATCTAAATTATCAAAGATTCCACCTTGTTCACATGAGAAAAGTAGATGGTATCATGGTACCAGAGCATAATGTATCTAATATACATAAGGATAAGTAGCTGATTTTACCTGTTCTCCTTCTGAAAGTTAAAATTGCTGGATCTAAAAACAGAATCTGACAGGGCAATTATATCACTTTTGTCAATGGCGTATATATCGTGACCGCAAATACTACCAATCTGCCTCCTTTTTGTTATAAGTAACATGTAATACGGTCCAAGAAATTTAACGAATCCTGACAAAAAAGTGAGGAGGAAACCTGAGATAAGGATGATGCAAATTCTTCATAAACAACGAAATTAACATTTAATGATGAACTCACCAACAATTCCATAACAGCTAGTAACAAATCTTAGTCCTCCTGTAACCCTGTTTCCTTCATGGATCCTTCTTAATAGATCCGAACACTCATTTTCAGTGTATATGGTGGAGTCTTCACGAATGATGAGTTCCGAACAATCTGATCGGTCGATAATCAATATTTTCCAGAATGTTCTACTTTTGTCCCTGCCTACCATATAAAATTTCTGCAACAGCACATTTGAAAAGTATTGGAGACGTAAGGTAAACTGAAATTCAGCGAAGAAGAGCTTTGTGAAGTCTTGGGCGTTATGGGATTACACATGGCCCTATTTTCTATTTACTGTTAAATTTCATGAGCACTAAAAATACTGCAGCACGTGTCAGGATATTTTATCCCACGTGTAAATGCCTATTGCGTAACCAAACTCTATTGTAAAGCTGCTTTTGAACTAAAATACAGCTGAAAGTTTCTGAGTTAGACAATCAAATCCTTAAAAGCTAAAAGTCCACGGTTTAATAAATCCGTTGTGTTGCCTGGATCTCGAATTGGCAACTAAATGGTAATTTCAACTTTTTTTCATGTAATAAATGAAGGATCATCCAGGAGACTACCAAAGCAGAAAACAAAGTAATCAAAAGATTCCAACATATCAAGCATAAATGCCAAAAACAATGATTTCACAACTAAATTCCATAATTCAACGGTTTTCCACACGACATCAAGCGCATTCTTACACGAGCTACATGCCATGAATACATTCGACTGATATTAATACATTTTCATACCGATTGAGTCTCATAAAGTCGGAATTTTTGCAAAAATCTTTCTGAAGACAACTGGCGTGCCCCGTGATGTCGATGATGCTCATTGATTTCACCTGCCATTGCTCTTGACTATATAACACTTGGACGATCCCCAAGCCTCAGGCTAGGAAATCAATCACTCAAGCATTCAATATCCTACTAGTTTTAAATCTTTTGCGTCTATGTTTTCACTTTCTTACAAGCTTCCAAATTCCATCAAAGGTTGCTTCAGATACAACATTGCCGAACTAGAAGAAAAAAACAGGCATCAATCAATTCTAATACCAAAACCTTAAAATCCTCTGACTTTATTCCAATCCCCAAAGCCCTAATTAAACAAACTTACAAATATCTGATCTTCAATCAAATCTATCAGAGACTAAAAAACGCAAAATACATCAAAATTACACGATCATACAAACAGACGAGCTGAAATATACGACGACAACAACAATCCCAGCTCGCTGAATCACGCAAAACTGAAGCAAAAGCCTGATATAATGGTTTGTACAACACCAAGTTTTTTTCTGGAAGATACACAATTGGGGAGCCAACAACAAATGATGACGTTGAAAATGTCAAGCGATGGAGATTTTCGATTGAATTTATCAGGAAAAAAAGGAAAATAATGAGAGGAAAATTAGAAAAAGACAGCTAGGATCTTCCGAGGACCACAACTTTATTGCAACTTTGCAAGGAAAAATCACTATACGTCTTTGCTTATATTCTTGGAAACTTTGCTTGTTATCATAGTACAACCACATATGATTGACTCGCCAAATATAAATAAAGATCTATAACATTTTCATTTTATGTATCTCAGTATAGGAGTTTATATATTTCATTCCTATATTCTTCACTAACTTACCATATGAGACGACTATTCTTATGTAATTCAAATAATAATTCTATTCTACTAATAATATATCTCTACCGATGCTCGACGCGAGCTAGACCGTCGACTCTTGACCTATCTATAATTCTTTATTATTTCTAAATATGTAATATTAGGTCTTTCCCACGTGTCTAACATAGCAAGATTTTTATGAATCGTCACGAGAAATCTCAAGTTAAAAGTTGCGAGAGACGTGCGTCTATATAATGCACATATATCATAGTCAGATGTGATATCATCATTTAACTTTTAAGAATTTGAGAAGAGAAATTTTTTTTGGTTTTGTAAGGTTTGACGTTGAATAAGAAAATAGTATTCTAATGATTGGTATTTTGGGCTGTGGGTATTGTTAATTCTTTTCCCCTTTTCTTTGATCAATGAAGATGATATGATTGTCCGCAAAATGAAAGCCATGTAATAGAACAGTACAAATAGTTCATATGTCGGCTCTCAAGCTGACACTAATATTTCCATATTGGGCCTCGTCATAAAATCTCTTAAATGGACCTATGATTAAAGCCCAGGCCCATTTACGTATATTATAAGTTGCCAATTGTTGCTTATTACAAATCAAAATCATTGCATTTGCATCTTAAAGCATACGATGTTTGATTGGGACACAAAATCCACTAACCTTATCTTTGACTCTTCGAAATTTTGAGAATTTTGTTGCGTGGCGGCCATGCAAAGCTGCAAAACCTTTAACACGATATTCAAATAATTTTATAAGCAAAAAAAGAAACTAATGTTACATAGTATTATTATTTTTTAATGATCACATTTTCGATCAATCACCAGCGTTTTACCAATCAACAGATTCCAAACATTCCTATCAAATATCATAACAAGCGATACGTGTTGGCATAATCGATCAATATCATGTCACTTGTCCCCCAAATTGTAATAAAAATTCGGTGTCAGCTAGACTTAATTTTGTTATATCCAAACACCTATACTGCACATTTAAGAAATTTATTGGAAGAAGTAATTCAAGATATTTCCTATTAATATAATCCCAGGTCAATCAAATAAAAAATTTATAAATATTTGGAGTATTCCATCTAGGGATGCTAAAAACAATGACACAAACGGCACACGAGAACATGTTTAGTTTAGCATTTTGAACCAGTTTAAGTAAACGATTAAACTCAACTCAATTCAAACATTAAGTGTGTCATGTTAGAGTTCGAACGTTCCGCCCGAAATCAACACGTTGATCCATCAATTTCAGCCCGAAATCAACACGTTTATCCATCAATTTAACTCGAATAATATCAATTATGCAAATATGTTTAATTGATGACATGAACTAACTTGAAATTTAATTATTTTTCGTGAGACTTTCGTATTTGGAGATTTAATTATTTCTTAATTATGTTGATGTTTTAGAAAACAACATTTTGTTTAATTAAGATTTATAACTCTATTTATTCAATTAGTTTCATACTACTTTTTTAATTTTAAACAGATTGACGGATTAATGAGTTAGATTTGGATTATAATATGTTGGATTTGAGTCGATATTTCAACTTGTTTAGATAAACATATTAGATCAGGATTGAAGTTCTCAACCGTTTTAAACGCGTTGAACTCGAATATTCCCCAACCCGACTTTTCTACCACCCTAATTCCATCAATTGCGAAGAAAAAGAGTTAACGGGTGTCAGAATAAATATATAATATTTGAGGATATAGAATGCAATTTCCCGTACATGTATTTCACGAGGCACAATCTCAATCGGTAAGCCGGTCACGACACTCACGTCATGTTCGTGACTCTCCTACTCACCCCCCCAATCTTTATTTATTTATTTCTTTTTGCATTTTTTTCTGCCCACTTTTTTAGCAGTTAATCTAATAATAATTGTAATCAAACGTTCTCTCTAGCTACGCGCCAAAAGAATAAATACTCACCACTTTGCCTTTGTTTTTCGTTTTTGGTTTTGCTCATATAGTATTTTCTGTTCCAAATACTCGGGTCATTCTCGACGCTCCACAACCACAAAGGGTTCCTTCCATAGAATCGCGGACTCGAAGATTACGTGTGTTTATCCATAGCTGTTTTTTTTTGTTATTGGCTACGTGCGTGCGGGTGAGCGTATACACGTGGCGGTGCGAGAGGATTTAGGCTGGATTATATACGGTGGATTGGATTAAGCTATGGAGTAGTCTAATCGAATTTGAAAGTTGTCTCTTCCGTAACGGCTCGCTGCAGTATGCTTCACTCATTGCTGTTGTTTTTCTTTTCCGTGTGTGTGGTTTCTTTTTTAATTTGCAGTTTTTTTCCCCTTCAATTTCGTGCCTAGCACTGTGGAGGAAATGCGAATTCCAGTGATTTTGGTATTTTACGTGCGTTTCGTGGTGATTTGTATATTTATACCAGCTCGTTCGAATTAATTCGCGCACTTGCTTATTAGTAGGACTGTTTGGGGGTACTATGATTGTTCGTGTTTTATTTATGTTTTTGAACATGTTTATAGTGCTTGCGGAGTTGTAGAGGTAGCTATTGTTGGATTGGAATTTCGAAACTAGACTAGGTTTATTTTGTTATTGCACTTCACTTCGCTGCTGGTTTGGGAATGACTCTCGATTGATTTGAATCAGTGAAGTATTTCGTTTAATTCTTATCGCTATACTTGATGTATCTCCAACGTCTCGTCATCCTTTTTCCTAATGAGTTATGGTGCTTCATGAATTGTTGGAAGAACTTGCCATTGAAATTTCACTGGCAGTTCTCAAAAGTCAAATGTATTGATGCTGCACCTGACACTTACAATAAGTTTGGTTCATGCATGAATTATTATTTGATTTGGTCAGTTGGTGGAAGATTTCATATTTCAGCCTGCACAGCTCACATTTTTTCTTGTTGTGCTTGTGCTTTTATCTTTTCATGATCTAATTTGTTTTCTTTCTCAGGCTTCATATTTGTTTAGGAACAATCCTATCCTATGGGAAGTACCTGATGGTTTATTCATGAACGATGGAGCTTGATATATGCAAGCATTCATGGACAGTAGTGACAACAGCAAGAAACTCTCTGAGATTGTTGGTACAGTGAAATCATGGATTCCACGGAAGCTGGAACCAGCAAACATGTCGAGGGACTTCTGGATGCCCGACGAGAGCTGTAGGGTGTGCTACGAGTGCGACTCTCGTTTCACTATTTTCAACCGTAGGCATCACTGCCGGCTTTGTGGCCGTGTTTTCTGTGCGAAGTGTGCCGGAAATTCTATCCCTTCTCCGTTTAATGATCAGGGGAGTAGTGCACACGAGGACAGTGAAAGAATTAGAGTTTGCAATTACTGTTTCAAGCAGTGTCAACATGGGGAGCAAAGTGCAGACAATAGAGGCACCGATATGATTATGTCTAGTCCAGAGCTCGGTCCATCAATGTCTCGTAATAGCAGTTGCAGCAGTGGTTCAGAGGGATGTTCAACCGACTCATTTCAGCATATACGACACCCTACTGATCGGAGCTCTTGTCAGTCGGATCCTATTAGTTCGAGTGAAGTGAGGGAAGAACAAGTTGGCTGTTCTCAGGGAATCCAATATCTTGATCATGGGCAAACTGTTGACGACCGACGTAGACCCTGTAGCTGGTATTTTCTGAAAAAAACACTTCGTTTTACATTGACAACTTTTGCTTGCACTGCACTATAATTATCCTCTTATTACATGTTCTGTTCACATGTGACATTTCTTATGTCAACATAATTAACTGAAGAAAGATTTTAGTTGTTTCCTGGTTCGTATCTGAGTAGAATTCATAGCATTTGAGTTACGGTTTTAGTATTTCAGAATTTTCTTGCCATTTTGATCACAGGAGTAGTGATGAAGACGAAGACCACCCTAAATGTAGGTCAAATTCTGAAGGCAATCCCATTGACACAGATGAGAGCTTTTTTAATATCAACCGTCTGACTGATCACAATTATACACCTCTTGAACAACAATCGAATGAGACTAGTCCGACCTGTGATGCTACCCTTCTACCTAAAAATGTTGACACACAGGGTTTTGGGCTCTGTGATGAAGCAAATGGAGTTCAGAATGATGATTTACCCATGCCATCTCCTTCTAATGATTTAAATGACGTGGATGTTGAGCCTGTGGATTATGAGAACAATTATCTTATGTGGCTTCCTCCAGACGCTGAAGATGAAGAGGATGATAAAGAAGCGCTTTTATCTGATGATGACGATGATTCTGCTGATGAGAGTGAATCAGGAGCGTGGGGTTACCCACGATCAAGCAGTTTTGGGGCTGGGGAACTCCGGAATAGATATAAATCAATTGAGGAGCACCGTAAGGCTATGGAAAGAGCAGTTGATGGACACTTTCAAGCGTTGATAACTCAATTGTTGCATGCTGAGAACTTAAATGCTTCTGATACTCTCATTGAGAGTAGTTGGTTAGATATTGTTACAAGGCTGTCCTGGGAAGCTGCCACAATACTAAAGCCAGACACGAGCACTGGTGGAGGAATGGATCCTGGTGGATATGTTAAGGTTAAGTGCATTGCTTGTGGGCATCGAAACGAGAGGTACCTTTTGTTGACGTGCACTTTTAATCTTAATCAGGAAATATTGATGTCAACCCCATGAATCATATTGTAATAAATCGACCAATATTGTAATAAAGTTCTCACCATTGTTTAGCTCTTGACTCTCGAGTTTTAAATTCTTGCTGTTGTTTATGTAAACAATTGAGTATCACAATTTCTGATTAGTTTCTCGCTGTTTTCCTTTAGTAAGGTGGTAAAAGGAGTCGTATGCAAGAAAAATGTGGCCCATCGACGAATGACTTCAAAAATTAACAAAGCAAGATTGCTCCTGCTTGGTGGGGCTCTAGAGTACCAAAGAGTTCCGAATCATTTGTCAAGTGTGGACACTTTACTACAGCAGGTTCTGGTTTTCATTCACCCATCGTAAAATCATAATCTTTACATGATCCTAATTTGTGTTGATTTTCCCTTTTGGTCCTTTCTCTTGTGGAGGACACCTTTCATATGACATCTGCTCTCATGAATATTTTTCTTGTTTTCTCCCGTCCCAGGAAATGGACCATTTGAAGATGACTGTTGCAAAAATTGATGTTCATCACCCGAATATTCTTCTGGTGGAGAAATCAGTATCCAGATATGCTCAAGAGTATCTTCTAACCAAGAACATATCTTTGGTTCTAAACATCAAGAGACCCCTTTTAGAGCGTATAGCTCGCTGTACCGGAGCACAAATTATCCCTTCTATTGATAATCTGTCTGCGCCAAGACTAGGATTTTGTGACTCATTTCATGTTGAGAGATTTGTGGAAGATCTGGGCACTGCTGGACAAGGTGGCAAAAAGTTAACGAAGACAATGATGTTTTTCGAGGGTTGTCCTCGGCCGCTGGGATGTACTGTAAGTTTACAAGACTTCCTTGGCTGGCTTGTCCTACTGCATTGGTATTTGGAAAATGATACAGTTGAGGTTTTTCTAAATGCTGGCATTATATATGCTAATCAACTTAGCCAATTTCTATCAGACCCTCTGGCTTGTTTTGAAATTTATATTTTTGATTACGCGCGGGCTTTGCTAGTTGCCAATAATTTCTAAAATGAAGATCAACCATGTCTTACTGGTAGTAATTTTTTCTCATTTTGGCTTCAGATTCTTCTCAGAGGTGCAAGTGGAAATGAATTGAAGAAAGTTAAACGCGTTATTCATTATGGTGTTTTTGCTGCTTATCACCTAGCTCTGGAAACATCATTTCTTGCGGATGAAGGTGCGTCTTTGCCAGAGGTTCCCCTAAGATGCCCAATAAAAGTTGCGCTACCTGATAAACCCTCAACTTTTGAGAAATCAATCTCTGTAATACCTGGCTATGGTTCTCCACATAGTGAAACGCCTCAAGCACCACAAAACAAGATACAGTCTCACAACGACCTTACTCCCGATGCTGGACAATCATTTGGAGTAGAAACAGATTCTTACCTTCAGTCTCGTATAAGCCAAGACTCTAATGCTCAATCACCAAATGCTGAAACTGTTATGCGATATGATAAGCTCAGCTGTTCGGCTACTTCTTTTCCATGTTCTAAGCTAGAGCAACACTCTGCTGTTCAAAATATTGATCCCAGTACCAGTGATTTTTGTGATGACACGGGGCACAATGATATTTCAAATCCAATTAATTCTTTTCTCTCCGAGGCTTTTAATCAACAGTTAAGATCTTCTCCTTCTGGTGGCAACACACCATCTGCAAAGTTTGTGAGATCTGAGTTAGCCCCTTTTGGTTATCAAATGGTTGATCAACACCAGTTGGGACCATCTAAAGAAGAATTCCCGCCTTCACAATCTGATCACCAGAGCATACTGGTTTCTCTTTCAACACGATGTGTGTGGAAAGGAGTCGTATGTGAACGTGCTCAACTCTTCAGAATAAAATACTATGGGAATTTCGATAAACCATTGGGTCGATTTCTTCGGGATGATTTGTTTGACCAGGTATCAATTTTGTTCTACACGGGAATTGTTGAAGATATGATAAAGCATTATTCTCACATATTAGTGCCTCAAAATTAATGCAGGGCCATCGCTGTCATTCCTGTGAAATGCCCTCAGAAGCTCACATTCATTGCTATACTCATCGACAAGGAAGCCTTACCATATCTGTTAGGAAGCTTCCAGAAATTTCTTTACCTGGTGAGAAGGAGGGGAAGATTTGGATGTGGCATCGTTGCTTACGGTGTCCAAGGGCCAATGGTTTTCCTCCGGTCACAAAACGAGTGGTAATGTCAGATGCTGCATGGGGTCTGTCTTTTGGGAAGTTTCTGGAACTCAGTTTTTCAAACCACGCTGCAGCAAGCAGGGCTGCATGCTGTGGTCATTCCCTTCATAGAAATTGTCTTCGGTTTTACGGGTATATGCTTGAAGCAATTTACGGCATGTGTATTCTAACTTGAAGCTATCGGAATTCATTACACATTCAGTATAAGCATTTTTACTCCATTTTGTTTTGTAAAATTTCTTATAGATTGTCTGGAGTTTCATTTAGTAATCTTTGCTCTCATTGTTATGTTCTATCCAGTTTTGGGAAGATGGTTGCCTGCTTCCACTATGCCCCAATTGTGGTTAACTCTGTATGCCTCCCCCCTCCAATTCTAGAATTTAAACATCAAAACCAGGAGTGGATTCAGAAAGAACTGGAAGAGGTTCGGTTATGTGGATTATTTATTTTTCATTCTTACATGTTCTATGATAAATTTTTTATGAGTGTCTTAATTTAGATCGGAGACCAGATACATTCCCTTTTCTTTGAGTTATGGGAATTAATTGAACGAGTATCTGAAAGTCAAACCAATTCCACTGGCATGGAAGTGGCTGAATCAGATCAACAGGTAGCAGAACTGGGAGTGATGCTTCAACTGGAAGGAAGAGAATTCGAGGTAAATTCACTATAGATATAAACCCCTTCTCTTTTCTTGAAATTTACTATGGTTTTCGTCATTTTATCTGATAGTTATAGTTGATGTTCATTTCGAACGGAAATCAGGCAATAAATGAGCATCTCTAAATTTTATGTGCTTGGAATGTGTTTTAATTCTCTCCTCTCAATGAAAGCTGTGAAACGTATAGCAGAAAGTAGCATATTTTACTTTAGAGAAACACAGTTTGCGAGAATAATTTACGTTAATATCTGATACGTATGATCCATCAGATTGGATTTCATGTTTCTTTAGTACAAGTAACTTGTTCTTTTTTCCATCTCGAAATATCACATTCCAACTTGCTTCATAACTTTTAGGAGGCATTTCGGTGCTTGCATAAGAATGACCGGAAAAAGTATGATCAGCCAGAGGTTGATATTCTCGAGATCAACAGATTAAGATGGAAGTTACTCATTTATTCATATGTCTGGGACCAGCGCCTGCGACACTTATCAAAAGTAAAAAATCTAAGGTCCAACAGTTTAGTACTGCATAACAAGTCTGTTGATTCCTATGAAAAGGAGGGTAAGATGGACATCAATTCCAGGTTCAGTAAAGGGTTCAAGAGCTTGGACTCTTCTCTTGCAGATGTAAAGCGTAGTATCACATTGACTGGCTTAGAACATTTGAGAAAGAAACAGCTGACTGAACCTTCTCATCAAAATACAGTACGGAGAGTTTTGTCCGAGGGGCAATTGCTAGAAATGGAGAATGCATCTGAAGATTTAGATTCTTCATATAATGGAAAGGAAGAGGCTGCTATGAACAGCACATCTCCCGACTCACTTGTCACAAGAGAGAGTAGACATTCTTCTCCATTACCCACAGAGAGGCTTAATGATACAAGTAATTGGGTCAAAATACCATTTTCAGTTTTATATGAGTTATTTAGCAAGAATTCTTCCACAAGTCGAACGGCGCTTGCAAAGATTTACGACTATAATCCTGTATATCTTTCGTCATTCAGAGATCTATTACAACACAATGGTGCTCGACTCCTATTACCTACAAGTTCACAAGATACCTTTATCCCAGTTTATGACGATGAGCCCACCAGCATCATCTCTTACACCCTCATGTCATCAGATTATCAGAAATTCATGTCTGAGGAACTGGAAAAGCAAAAAAGCTCCTCCGAGTCATCTTCTTCGTTTTCGATTTTAGACTCTATTAATTTTCTTTCGCTTCATTCATTCGATGAGTCAGCTTCTGAATCTTTAAGGGGTCTCAGTTCTGCTGCTGAGGAAAGCTCCTCATCTGGCTCTCGTAGCTTTTCGGTACTCGAGTCTCTCTTACAGCCCGACGCTTCCCATTTTAGAGTGTCATTTTCAGACGATGGTCCATCAGGGAAGGTGAAGTACGCCGTGACTTGTTATTTCGCAAAGCAATTTGAGGCCTTGAGGAGAACTTGTGGTGCAAGCGAGTTGGACTTTGTGCGCTCTTTGAGTCGCTGTAAGAAGTGGGGTGCTCAAGGTGGAAAGAGTAATGTCTTCTTCGCGAAAACGTTGGATGATCGGTTTATAATCAAGCAAGTGACTAAAACAGAGCTCGAGTCGTTTATTAAGTTTGCACCGTCTTATTTCAAGTACCTTACGGAATCAATAGAGACTGGGTGTCCTACATGCCTTGCAAAGATCTTGGGCATTTATCAGGTAAACATCCTTTTTTTCCTATGCCATTCATTGTTTCGTGAATTTCTAGTAATATTATATGTTGAATATTTCTTGAATAAAAGGTCATATCGAAGAACGTGAAAGGGGGCAAAGAATCAAGAATGGACGTGTTGGTGATGGAAAACCTCCTTTTCAGACGTGAAGTGACGAGAATATACGACCTTAAAGGATCTGCTCGATCACGATATAATCCAGATTCGAGCGGGGACAACAAAGTACTCCTCGATCAGAATCTCATAGAGTCAATGCCAACTTCTCCCATCTTCGTGGGTACTAACGCAAAGCGCCTCCTCGAGAGAGCTGTGTGGAATGACACTTCATTTCTTGCCGTAAGATCAATATGAACTTATGTGGATACTAAAAATATCTTCCTTAATCTGATCCTAACATTCTTTGACAAATTGTTGGAACCATGTGTATGGTTTCATTTCACAAATATTTGACCTTTGTTTGTCTGTCTTGACTTAGTCGATAGATGTAATGGACTACTCTCTGCTCGTCGGCGTCGACGAGGAAAAGCACGAGTTAGTGGTTGGGATCATCGATTTCATGAGACAATACACATGGGACAAGCATCTTGAAACATGGGTGAAGGCGTCGGGCATACTCGGCGGGCCCAAAAACACTTCCCCTACCGTAATATCCCCTAAACAGTACAAGAGGAGGTTTAGGAAAGCCATGTCTGCATATTTCCTAATGGTCCCTGACGAGTGGCCTTCCTCAACAACTGTACTTCCCAACATTGCTCATTCAGGTTCGTTCGAAGAAAGCTTCTAAGATTTTAGTCTCCCTTCGGAAAAAAAGAAGAAGATAATATTAGTTAAATATGTGAAGATTACCTTTCTTTTGTCTGGAAATTTGTTTTTGGGTGTATATATACTCGGTTGGAAGTTTTAGGACCAGCCTGAATTGTAGTATACTTGCTTCTATGTATATACGTGTGTGAATATATGCTTTTGAAGGAGAAAAGACGAGGCTATCTTTCGGCTAAGTCCCTACTAGACGAAGGTCGGGTTTATATAATCCATTGTTCCCCGCCTTTCGAATCTTTTGCAGTGTAAGAGACGATTACTTTTCGAGAGCCATGGGATATAATCAGCAACGTCTCAAGGTAAACGTATCATGTCTTTTTCGACCGAGCATTTATTTCGATTACAACAACCAACTACCACTTGCTAATATAACCTCTCAGGCTGCACGAAACAATACCATCAAACCCCATCGTCATACGGAAATGAAGTCGAATCCAACCACTCGGCGCCCGCAATAAACTCCGAGACCGTAAAATTCGAAGCATCTTCATATCCCATCACATGGTACCCCCGCCAGGCGACCCGCCCTCCCGTGCCCGACCCTGGCCCGTAATTCTCATACTCCCCGTAATACAACGTATCCAAACCCTCATCCCCGACCCAGTTCGTCCACCCCTCGGGCGCTATATGATCGTCGACGTACGACTCCAAAACCACCGTCCTCGAGTAATTCTTCCACGGCCGGCCCAAGTAACTCCTCACCGTCGCCGAATTCCCATACAGCTCCTCCGTGGCCAAAATCGAGCAGTTCTGCAACGAAATCCCCGTGTCCTCCTCGGGCAGGTCTCGGGCTTGGGCAGCGACGACCGTGGCCTGTCCGGGCAGGGGCATCCTCGACACCACGTTGCACGCTTGGAAGACGACTGCTGCGTTGCCGAAGATGTAGTCGATCGTACCGTAGACGTCGCATTCTCGGTAGAACTGCCTGAATGAGTGGACGTACAGCGTGTCCTGGTATCCTAAGATGGAGCATCGGTATACGGCTGATAGGTCCGCGTTGATTCGTAGGGCTACTGCTTGGTGCTTGGTGGGTCCCGCCGTGTTCTCGAACGTTATGTCTCGCGCTAGGAATCCCTCGGCCGAGACGGCTGATGATGAGAAGATGCTGTTAGAAATTGAGGACTTTATCCTCAAATTAATGGGTAATAGATGACATCGACGTTTGTTATATCAAGTGGAGTGAGCCTACCCATTAAGGGACAAGACAACAATCACTTTATGTCATCAACGTCCACAGGGGTAGAAAAGGCTACAGCGGACGACGATTTACGTTAATCTTCACCACAAATATGAAGAAACGCTAACGCCGACGACGTTTCGTTAGTGAGGTAAGAGGGGCAGTATCATCGTCGTGCTAGTAGTGAAGTGACAGTGCTACGGAGACAGATGTGAGACTCACCGACCGTTGCCGATCTGAAGGTAGTCCAACCGTCGGCGACGCTACGGTTTCCGCTGATGACGGTGACGTCGCTCCCATCGCCGAGAAGCACCAGGTTAGTTTTCCAGCTCGGAATCTCCACGTTTTCGTAGTAAACCCCTTCCCTGACGTATATAATCACCTTGTCGGCGCTGTTGTTGGGCGCAGACCTAACCGCGTCGGATATTGTAGTGAAGTTCCCACTGCCGTCGCTCGCAACCGTGATGACTTCGCTGGGATCGTACTCATCGCCGGAGGTACCACCACCCTGCAGCAGTACCCTCCTCGCTTTCCTCGACAGCCACGCCGGGAAATTCGACAGCAATCTCCGTCGGTTCTTACGGCCTTTTACCGAGCCGATTTGGGGGAGAACCGATAGGGAATTGCTGACGTGCATGTACGTGCTGGCCAAGGAGTCGACGAGGGCCGATTTCGTCGGCCCGTAAGCTGAATCCAAGCCCTCCAAGCACGTGGCTTTGTTCGTCAGTGATGCTGCAAGGAAAGTCCTAGCGTCGGAGAGTTTTCTTGCGTCGATTCGAGCCATGGACTTGTGCAGTGCGAGCAGTGTGATTTGGTGCAGTTCTCTGCAGTCTTGGATGGTGCCCTTTTGCTTCTCTACGATGCTTTGGGAGGGATTGGATAAGAGGTAAGCGAGCTTTACGCCTTGCGATATTGCTGCGTTGATTGACTGTGTGACGAATGTGAAGATGTTTGGTGAAATGCCTATGGTTAGGGAGAGTTTCATGGAGTCGAAACATGCTTTTGGGTATGGCGTGGAATGGCAGATTTCTTTGATTGAAGTTAAGTTAGATGATGATGCATGTGATGTTGTGATGAAGAGAGTTGAAGGAAGTGTTATGAGTATTATTATGAGATATTTGAGATGGATGTGATGAGAGGCCATGAAATGTGAGGGCTAGAGATAAGAGTCTTTGTTTGGTTGTTCTTGAGATCTGATTATGAGATGTGAAAGTCTTAATAGGAGAGTAGCTTTCGGAGCTGTGCCGAGAAAAGAACTGTTTTTTTGGAGTTTTCTTGAAGTGGAGAACGGTGTAGCTTTTTGCAAATAGTAAAACCTCGTTTGAGCATA
Organism: Craterostigma plantagineum; assembly: GCA_027422505.1. NCBI lineage: Eukaryota > Viridiplantae > Streptophyta > Magnoliopsida > Lamiales > Linderniaceae > Craterostigma > Craterostigma plantagineum. The sequence goes on from JAPQWV010000024.1 coordinate 8,738,106, forward strand.
TCATATATATAGTATCTACCATATTCTTGGATCACAACATATTCACTCAGTAGACTTCATAACTACGATGATAACTATCAGTTTGCCTGGATTTGGGACAATACATGCAGATTAAGTGGATTAGTTCCATGGGGAGTCTGTATTTGTCCAATTTTAACCTATGATGAACTTCGTTGTAAAGTATGGAAATGAAGGTTTTGTGTGGCCTGAAAAAAAAAAAGGAAAAACTATTGACAACGTATATAATGCAAAGGTTTAGCTATAGCTATGCACTTTTGAGTATGATGATCATCAATGTATATAATGCGCGCATACTCTACTCTCAACTCGCAACAACTTCGTTATCATCATCAATTTCTTTCGTCCATTCATTCATTCATTTATTTCTATATCATTTAGTGCTGCAACTTGGCTGCAAAATCAAAGAATTTAATTAAGGATATAGTGTTGACTACGTGTCCCCTGTGATTGGCAGAACAAGCGGTGCAATATAGTAGACAAACATATTGTAATTTTTTTAGTTACTACCTCGGTTCCCATTACTTTTTGTAAGTTGTACGATATCCGGCGTTCCATATTTTTTTTATATTTCAAAAAAAATTATCACAAACAATTAATATAATAATATTAAATATTCTTAAAAGACGTGTCAAATTATACACTTTTTATCTTTTACAATACTATATTTTTAAAATATTCAGTTTCTTAAAAATCGTGTCATACTCCAAATGTCCATTATGGGACATAGGGAGTATTTTCTGGATCGAGATCCTCTATTCCACTTTCTCTATTCCACTCCGTATTCCAACGAACGAAAATCGTTACTGCTCCCCCGACAAGTGTTAAAACACACGTAAACATCATTACACCTATGAATTTCATTACAACGTGTTTAAATAAAAAACCCCATTATTACGTATTTTTCTAATGTGAAGTAGAAAAAATCATTATTATATATTAAAATAGGAAAAATACGTAATATTGAGGATTTTTTTTTGTTTAAACACTTGTTGTAATGAAATTCATAGGTGTAATGATGTTTACGTGTGTTTTAACACTTGTCGGGGGGGGGGGGGAGTGGGGTGGAACGATTTTTGTTCGTTGGAATACGGAGTGGAATACAGAAAGTGGAATAGAGGATCTCGACCGGTATTTTCTAACATGAAGTGATAGAAGAGAGCAATCAATCGGAGATTGACGACAGTACATTTAAAGTTCATTTGTCTTCTAATTCTTCAACACATGCACCGCCACATTTGGCTCTACGAATCATCCCATGTGGAGAACTTTTTTGTTTAATTTTTGTGGGCTGTACTTTCATCCCTTTTATTGCCTAGAACTAAACCTAATAATGTTGATCATCTTTCCTTTCAAGGAAATAGAACCACAACTATAGTAAGTATAGTATTATAAAGCAAAAACGAACAGAAAAAAGATGAGAAAAATATCGCCTACGATACGATACACCTCCTGGCAGTTAACTCAGTCCAAAAACCCTAATCTCAACCTTGGCATGTAATAGAAATATGCGCCATTAAATTTTTATTTCTTTGAATATGTACTTCGCAAGTGTTTATTTTATATTCTTGGATAGGAATATATGTTTATATAACGCCAAAGGAAGACAGTGAAAAACGTTCACGAGATTAAAAGATAACATGTGAAGTCCATAAATATAGATACATCTTACATACACTGCCAAGCAAAAGATATTATCTCGACCATGAATGAATGTCCCTATCAATTCCATGCAAGTGCTAGAAGTTGCATGACTTTATCGACTTTTATAAAAAATATTATTTTATTTTATTCATGAAACTGACATACTGTTTGTTCACGGGTATTAATATTGTCTGGTTGGTTCTCATTTCTCAATATCACAAAAGCTGAGCGCTATTACATTGTAAAAGCATTCAACGACGTATAGGAGTAGCGATTTATTAAAACGCGTAAGGAAATCAATTAGGCTGGGCCTCATATTGGGCCGTACATTGGGCCGTCTCTTCTCATTTTCACGAAGCATAACATGAACTGAAAATTATGCTCATATGATTCCACCAATGCCATTGTATATTCCGAAATAAAAATGTTCGATTTATACAAAATGTATTGAAATTGAATTCGAAATTGAATGATATTCCATAAACCAATTGGTGATAAGAGGAGATAACCTGTAAGAGAGCTTGATTTATTCGAGGGTACGAAGCTCAATTTATAATCTCAACATAATGTTCGTCTTATTATTCATAAAAAAATTGACATGTAATAACATCACAAAATCTCCATACTAATCCCCCCTACTCTTCAAAGCTGCAGCAACAGTCAGCAACGCCTCGAAATCCGCCGTCGCGGTATCCAAAGGCTTTCTGAACTCATACGGTATCGTTTCGCCGGAAAACGCATTGAACCGACACTCGTCGATGCTGAATATCGCCGCCGTCGAAAACCTTAGAAACTCGTCGAAGTTTTTGCTCTTCAATGCATCCTTGCACTGATTCGTACGGTCTATCGCATCGTTGAGGTTTCTAATGCATTCGTCGATGGCGGGCTTATTTGTCTGAACTCTTTGGGCAACTCTTACGGCGTCTTTGGCGGCCGACTGCGATAGTCCGAGCGAGGTCCGACCCAAACCCAATAGGGTCAACGGGCCGGAATGCGGGTCGGATCTTAGGACGTCATTGCATGACTGCGGATGGGGCGCATGGGAACATACGTCGCTTATTAGGTCTGCATGGGCGAGGTGCAATGTTGAGGTGAGAATTAATAAGTTGGCAAAGATTATTAGGGAAGAGATTGTAATCCTTTTCATGTTTTATGGTTTGAAGGCAAGCAATGTACACACAACATATATATAGTGCATGATGAGTCAAAGTAATATTATGAATAGTGTCATAGGATGAGTAAAAGGCAAATTTTTCAAAAGTCTTAACATAGTCATAGATAACAAGAATATGATTTCAAATATAGTCTTGTAATAAGCAATAACTAACACTTGATTTTGTAAAAGACTTTGTAATAACTAATACTTGATTTTGTAACGTCATGTTAATATTGGAAAATGTTTACTTTTAAAATGTTTACTAATGTTTACTTTTTAAGCATTGAAGATAAGTATTTTACAAATAAATTGGTTACGTAATTCAAATATAAACAATGATACAAAGGAAGAAAATGTTAAAAATAAAAGGATAATTTTGTCCAACAAAAAATTAGAAACATCACCCCGCAACGATCAGATAGATTTTCCGTGCTGATCCAAAGCTTCTAACATCACTCGACTTTCGTCAGCCGATACATAACTCTCAACTAGTAATTTATGCATACTCAAATGCGTGAGCCATTTATATAAATGGTTTTTATTAAATTTATTTTAGTGTGAAATATTTCGTAGAAATAATAATTTAAATTTAATTTGTATGTTATAAATATGTATTAAGGAAAAATTGATTTATTATAAATTTAAAGTAGGATAGTAATTAACTAAAAATATTACTAATCTAAATATATAATTTAAAGGTAGTAGTGCTTTTTTTTTTTTTTTTTATGAATTAAAATTTTCAATCTCAATTGACTTATCCTAACCCATCATCCTTAATATAATAGAATAGATATTATCCCATCCACGACGTTTTCGACCACAGCGTTCGTTTATCGTTCAGCACACACAAAAAAAAAAAACACGCAACGACTTGTACAAATCTCCCTACTACTTCCCCTGCATCTGCAGAGCAATGGCGACCGTCACCATGGCGTCGTAATTCTCCCTCGCGGATTCCAACGCCTGTGCGGTCCTCGGCGGTATCGCTTTTCCGGAAAACGCGTCCTTGGCCAGGCGGACTTTGAATATCCCGGACGTGGAGCACCTGACAAAGCCGTCTATGTCCTTACGCCCCACTGCTTCTCCGCACAGACGGTTATCGTCGAGCGACTGGGCCAAATACGTAAAGCACTCGTCGACGATCTGCTTGTACTCTGGACTCTCGTCCCAAATCAAGGCCTGTATGGCGTTTTTTACGGCCGCTTTCGATAGGTCGACGGAGATCCGACCCAGTCCAAAGAGGTCCGCCTTGCTGCTCCGCGGGTCGGATCTCAGAACCCTTTCGCATGTCTGCGGAGTAGGTACATGGAAACATACGTTGCTTATCAGGTCGGCGGCTTCGGCGAGGAAAAATACGTTGGCAAATAGTATAAGGGAAGAGATTGAGATCTTCATGTTTTTTTAGTGGTTTTGATTGTAAGCTACGTTATCTTAACATTGTATATGTGTGTGTATATATATATATATATATGTTCTTGGAATTATGAGAGTTAGTCAAAATGATGGAATCAATGTAAAGTTATTGATACAATCTTGTTAAATGGAATGAAATAAATAATAATATTATACTTAATAAAGGGTGATGTCAACTTTAATGGCTATTATTAGCCTTCCACTTTATAATTTGTTTTAAGCACATCCATGAACCAGCATGAAAAAACTAGAATTAATGATGGAATAATTGATAGAATAGAAGCCAACATATTATGAAGTCAACACCAATTTCGATTTAGATTAATTATTCTGGCCCATGTTAGTTACTAGACCACCTTGCCCAAGAAAGTCATACAAAAATCAGCAGTCGTGTCATAATTCTAAAGTCCTAAAGTTGTTTAACAAATGGATTTTAATTTTAAATTTGTAATAAATTAAAATATTAAGGGTAAAATTCTAATTAAGAAATAACGATAAAATTGTAAATAACTATGACATACCAAATTGACAGTTTTATCCACCATAAGCTCTTTATATAAGATTATAAATAAAAACCGTCCTCCTAGTCTAGTTCCTAATTCTATTTTTAGTATATGGTGCTTATTTTTTAACTAAATATTAAAATAAAACTTAAAACAAAAAACCACCAAAGATTATTAATTTTTATTTTCATGCACACACGCATGTTGTGCAAAATATACTAGTGTTTATTATTAAGCATTAAATATAAGTCTTTTAACAAACAAATTAGCTGCGTAATTAAAAGTATATATAATGATATACAAACGGAGAAATATCAAAATATAAGGGACAATTTTCGTCCGAAAAATATTCGAAACACCAACCCCACAACCATGACATATATTTTTTTTTCAGCGATCCAAAAGCTTCAAATATCACCATATTTCATCATCCAATACATAACTTTGAATATCATTCCACAAACAACAGCACGCAGCTAACTTCTACAAATCTCCCTACTTCCTCTGCATCTGCAGAGAAACGACGATCGTCACCATGGCCTCGCAGTTCGCCGTCGTGGAATCCAATGCCAACGCGGTCTTCGGAGGCATCAATTTTCCGTAGAACTCGTCCCGGCACTGGTCGACGTTGAACATCGCGATCGTGGCGCACTTGAGAAAGCCGTCGAAGTCCTTACGCCCCACTGCGTCTCTGCACTGAAGGATGCTTTCGAGCGCCTCGGACAAGTTTCTCAAGCACTCGTCGATCATGGGCTTGTTCTTTGGATTTCCTTCCGAGTTCATGATCGGTAGGGCGATTCTGATTGCCGCTTCTGATCAGTCGACGGATATCGACCCAGTCCGAGGAGGTCCGCCCCGCGGGTTCGCGGGTCGGATCTTCGAACGTCTTCGCATATCTGCGGAACGGATACATGGGAACATACGTCGCTTATTAGGTCAGCTTGGGTGAGTTTCCATGTTGTTGAGGTGAGAAATATGTTGGCAAGTAGTATAAGGGAAGAGATTGAGATTTCATGTTTTCTAGTGATTTTGAGTGCAAACTATGTTATGTTAATAATGTATGTCTCTATCCAGTAATATATATGCTCTTTGGATTGTGAAAGAAAGTCGAAATGATGTAATCTATGAAAAGGTATTAATATTGTTAATGTTGAGCTTTCAACAGTAGCAATGTTGGGGTAACATTCTAGTCAACATTTGTGGCCGAGAATGTTCCCTATCTCAGTTTATCTTTCATGCCCAAAACTTATTTTATTGATGACGTGACATTTTTCTAGTGTTGTGCAGGATATGGATAAGTACTGGAATGGATCAAACCGTGTGGAAAGAGTGTGGATAAGCTGGAGCCAAAATTGAAAAAGAGCATAGTAAAAATAGGAAGCTTGGAGCTCAAGTGAAGACCGAGTGTTTGGAGCTGACCAAGTCGATTCCCAACGGTCACTAAGGACCAAATAGACTTAGTGGACGTGAGTGGACGTTGAGGACAGTTACCAAGTCCATTTTGTGGAGTAACGCCCGAGTCGAAGAGTATAAAAAGGTGACTTCTTTTTTCGGACAAGGTGACGAACTTACAACGAGCGAGAAAGAGATTTTTAAGAGCGAGTTCGAGCGAGTATCATTTCTTAAGAGAGTTTTCTTTTTTAGTCTAGCTTTTCAAAAGTCGAAAGATCTTGTAATTTGCAGAATCGTTTGGTTCGTAGGTTTTGCTAGGCTTAGTTTTGACTATCCTTTTTGATAATGTAATCCATCTTTAAAGTGGAGTTTTGCGCCTTGAGGCACGCAGCAAGTTATTTGACTTGCTGCACAAAATCACTTCTCGTGTTCGTTTCGTTTAGTCACTAAGTACTATCATTTCCGCTGTGTGTTAAAAGTGAGATTGAGTGTTAGCCCGACATTTCGTCCAACATCAGTTTATCACTTAGCATTTTTACTCCATTTCGTACAGGACCCCCTTCAAATACAATCTTGATAAAATGTAGATAGTATATTTTATTTAATAAGGGGCTAGGGATAGTCGTTGATATGTCAACTTTAAATAATTGTAAATTTTAGCCATTTATTTGTAATTTGTTTCAACTTATATTATTTTTACTCCTCGGTTTTTATTATTATTATTATTATATCTTCTTAATCTTTTAATATACTTTATCTGTTTTTTTTTTCTTCCTTTCTTTTTAAGAATACCTTATCTAAAACATTACAAATTACCAAGAACCTGTGAGCACGATATTTAAAATTTTGTCTGTCACTAAACAATGTGCTTTGACAAGCATATTCAGTTTTATTAGTTTAGATTGAAATGGTAATTTTGAACAATATATAGCCTAGATCAACACAATGATTTCATTTGGTCACAACATCAGAATTCATACATGCAATTCAATAAGTACAAACACAACATATGTACATTATAAGATACGATCTGGGATAAGACGATAGATCTCATATAAGCTCAACGGCAAAATCAATCAGATTCACTTTCCTCCATAGCTCAACTCCTCATTATTAATTACAACAATCCTCCTTAACATCTTCAATCCTCTCCAAAGCTTCTCTTACATCAATCCTCTCCTCAACCTCAGAAGAACAACACATCAATCCAATCTTCATCATCTTCTTTACCATTTCCCCGTCGCCTCCTCCCTTCATATCTCCGTCGAACACCTTCGAGCCGCCCTCGCGAGCCACCGACTCGACCCATGCGGTCTGGTCCGTCTCGATGGGCGGGAACCGACCCGTGAGCACCTCGAGGATCAAAATCCCGAGGCTCCACACGTCGGTCTTCTTGGTGATTCGATTGGCCCGCCTGAACTCGGGCGACTTGTACGCCGCCATGTGCTCGCGGGCGTGCTCGTGGTTGATCACCGGGACGAGCCCGTAGTCCGCGAGCATAGGGTTTAGGGCTTCGTCTAAGAGGACGTTCGACGATTTCAGGTGCCCGTGCGGCGTGGTCAGGCTCGGGAGCTCCTCGTACAGGTGCTGAAGGCCTCTGATATTTTTTAGAAATCGAGGGCTTCAGCCTAAAACTAAATAGGTGAAGTTGCTTCTTTGATATTATCAATTGGGTCGGGTGAGCTGAATTAGCCTACGCGGGTACTGAGTGACCGCTTTTCCTAAAAGGTTAACCTTGAATGGAGTGTATCACTTTTTTATTATTATATTTCCAAGGTGGGATAATAGATCCTCATTAAACTTGTTGAGGTGTCAAACTCAATCCCACGTCGGATAGATGAACAATTATGAGATACATATAAGCATGTGAGCTACTCCATCTATTGTCAATTTATTTTAGGTGAAACCCTGCCTAGCTGGCTCGTGGAATTGGACTAGATGAGAGCTATTTCCTAACAGAGATAAAAGCGAACATAAAAAAAAAAAATTTGATAAGCTTTTAGGAGAAGTGATCATCAGCACCTGACGACGCCTTTTATGATACGGAGACGGCTCGGCCAATCTGGGCTAGGAAATCCCCGAGATTTGTGTCCGTGTAGGTGGATCGCCAGGCTTCCGTTCGCCGCGTAGTCCGATATCAGAAGCTTCTCCTCCTTCCTGTAGTAAAACGCCACGACGGGGAGGAGGTTCGGGTGCCTGAGCCCGCCTAGGGTTTTCACGTGCTCGTCGAACTCCTCACGGCTCACGTTGTTCATGTGTGTGTACCTCTTCACGACCACCACAGCTGTCGCGGACCCGCCCTTGCTCGTCATGGTGGCCTTGTACGTCGAGCCGCACGCGCCGCTCCCGAGGACCTCCGCCGAGGCCTTGAGAAGGTCCGACATGTCGAACCTAACCCTACTATCATCTTCGACCAAAAAGGTCAACTTTCCGTCTCGATCGCTCTTCTTCTTTGCTGTCTCGGGGGACGGCGAGGGGGACGGAGAATGTGATTTAGGGTTTGCGACTACTGACACTGCTTGTCCGTGCTCAGCTCGTTCTAACATGGATGCTTCGGACCCGCCCCCACCTTTGGCCTCGCCGTCATGCGGGACTAAGGTGAAGGCTTGAGTCGTTATGATATTATGGTTTTGGGCCGAAGAAATGCGCCGCCGTTTGAGGATTATTATGACGGCTATGAGGGCCGAGACGGCCGTGGACGTTAGGATTCCCACTTGGACCGCCGTCGCCGTCGTGGGCCTTCGATATGCGCATGATTCTAGAGGCGGCCCACACAGATCAAAGTTACCTGTTTTTTTCAATAACATCAGTGTTGAGGATATTTTCGATCGTGCAATTTATCTGAAGATGTACTCACCTTCAAACGAAGATCGATCAAAATGACTTAGCCCGCGAGGGATCTCTCCGCTCAACCTATTATGGGAAGCGTTGAAAAAGTGAAGCTTATCCTCGGGAAAACCTGGGATAGTGCCTTTAAACTCGTTTTCCTCTATCGAAAGCTCCACGAGCCTCGGCAATGTGGCAAGAGAGGCAGGAATTTCCTCCGAGAGCCGATTGTTCGCTAGGTGGAGCTTCTTCAGATGGACCATCGAAGCGAACGTTTCGTTCGGTATTTCTCCCGAGAACTTATTGTCGGACAAGAATATCGCCTTTAAGGATTCCAACCTCCTCCATTCGGGCAAAGAACCATTGAAGCTATTGTTCATGAAGCTTACGGTCCTAAGATCTCCCAACTCGCTTAGGGTTTCCACGTCGATGGCTCCTTCCAAGCCCATATTCTCGAGATGTAGACCGAAGACTCGCCCGTCGCCACATAGGATCCCGACCCAATTCACGAGGTTGCCGTTGCACGGCGGTTGGGAGATGTCCCAATTGGATAAAGCTTCGGTTTTTAAGAGGGAACCCTTAAACCTGAGCAGGATTTGTGCGTCTGAGTCCGACCGAGACGTGCCGATTATGAAGAGGTGTAATGAGAATACGAAGAGTAGGCCGAGGGCCATTTGTGACTATACGCGCACGCGCTTTAATAGCGGGTGCGCGTTGCCCTAATTCGGGCCGAGGGGATATTTAGGGCAAGAAAGGAGAATTAGGGTTTGTTTACGAGGTGGTGAGAGAATTGATAAGGTGACGATGTTGTGTGTATTTAAGGGCATGGAGATAATGGGATGAGGTTTTTCTGCATTAAGGGTTTCTTCTTCGAATCATGATTTGAGATCGTCGTCGAAGGTCAAAGACAGATTTTTTTTTTTTTTGCCTTCTTTTGTTTTTCACTTTTGCATGTGATTTTGAGACGTTATTCTTGCATGAGGAAAGGTGGGGTTGACCTTAAAATTTGGCTAATTTACATGAATGAGAACATAAGGTCATAGTTAAATCATGCACAACTTGAAAGGCCCTAAACGTTTGTTCTTACGATGGAGTCATATGAATAAAATATTAGAAAATTAAAAGGGAATTACATAGAAAACATAGTTAATTAGTATTGTTATTACTAACTACGAGTATAGAAATAAATAAGATGGACGAACGACCATTACCTAATACTACATATCTAATTGTTATTTTACTACATTACCCATATTACGGGCCATTACTCATTAGGGTGATCGTGTCCTACGTGGGCTTTAACTAAATAAGTCATATTTTAGATTGGGGGCGAAATTAGGGTTCAACTTCAACTCCCGCCAGCGGCAGAAAACTACTCAAATTGGTAAGCTCTCCGACTTCGACTCTATAGGGAATTCAGTTGTGTTGCTTACGTCGTGAAAACGTAATTTTTCTTTGATTTGTTATAGTCTGGAGCTTATAGGTTCATGTATGTGGACCGCATTGGAGTTGGGAGGTGTTAACTGTGTGCTTTGCTAGCTGAAAAATATTGATGCTTTTGGTGTCTGGGTTTGTATTAATCTGGCATTCAACTTTATGTTCTTAAGCACGTCATTATGTGTATGCTGCTAATCTGATTGTTGACGCTCGAGCTTTTGAATTTTCGCATTGTTTTTAGCTGGTTTTAACATATCAGAAAGGCTTGGGACTTCTTTTTGCCTCTGTGAATTCGAATGAGGTCATGAATACTGGCGTGCATATTCATTTATTACTGATAGACATTCTGTTCTGCTTTATTACAGGGTAGCTGTGATTTGTGAAGCTGTAAGGGTCAGATATCGACTCTTGAGTTTTGACGATAAATAATTGGTTACCGCCGATGGATGAGCCTCCTGCCTCCTTAAAAAGGAAAGAATTTGAAGTGAATTCAGACGACAAACAGGAAGCGTCAGTGCAAGAACCTGCCTCAAGAGGCCTAATTTAGCACGGACATGCGTTCATGAAGTGGCAGTTCCAAGTGGATATTCTGCAAATAAAGATGATTCTATTCATGGCACCCTTTCTGATCCCGTTTATAAAGGGGAGAGGGCAAAAACCTACCCTTTCTCGCTTGATCCTTTTCAGGAGGTTTCTGTAGCCTGTTTGGAAAGAAAAGAATCAGTTTTAGTTTCTGCACATACTTCAGCTGGCAAAACTGCTGTGGCTGAGTATGCCATTGCGATGGCATTTAGAGATAAACAAAGGGTCATATATACCTCGCCGTTGAAAGCCTTGAGTAACCAGAAATACAGAGAGTTGAGCCAGGAATTTTCAGATGTTGGCTTAATGACAGGTGATGTGACCCTATCTCCAAACGCAAGTTGCTTGGTGATGACAACCGAGATTCTTAGAGGAATGCTTTACAGGGGCTCAGAAGTTTTGAAGGAAGTTGCGTGGGTTATATTTGATGAAATACATTACATGAAGGACCGTGAAAGAGGTGTTGTTTGGGAAGAAAGTATAATTTTCTTGCCCCCTGCTATTAAAATGGTTTTTCTTTCAGCAACTATGTCGAACGCCACTGAATTCGCAGAATGGATTTGTAACATACATAAGCAGCCGTGCCATGTGGTCTATACAGATTTCAGACCTACTCCGCTTCAGCACTATGTGTTCCCTATCGGTGGTTCTGGTCTGTACTTAGTGGTTGATGAGAATGAACAATTCAAAGAAGGCAACTTTTCGAAGCTTCAGGATACATTTACGAAGCAAAATACTGCAAACGGGAACCGCAGCGCAAATGGTAAGTCTTCTGGCCGGATTGCAAAAGGCGGCCAAGCTTCTGGTGGCACCGACATATATAAAATTGTCAAGGTATGACTTTTTGAACGTCTTTATCGTTTACTGCCCTAGATTCTCAAGAAACTCTTACTGTTCTCCATATTCAGGCAACCACAATCCGTTCCCTAGCTTGTGCTATATTTATTAGCTACCTTGTTTTTTTATCGTAAGCTTCTGGCAATCCCCTATCTTACATTCCTCGCATTTACCTCTAACGATTTTCCAGATGATAATGGAGCGAAAGTTCCAGCCAGTCATAATTTTTAGCTTTAGCAGAAGGGAATGTGAACAACACGCCATGTCCATGTCGAAGCTTGATTTTAATACCAAAGAGGAAAAAGAAACCGTGGTGCAAGTATTTGAAAACGCAATTCAGTGCTTGGGCAAGGAGGATAGGGACTTGCCTGCAATCGAGCTAATGTTGCCGTTGCTTGAGAGAGGCATTGCTGTTCACCACTCGGGCTTGCTTCCAATCATCAAAGAACTTGTGGAACTTCTCTTTCAAGAAGGACTTGTTAAGGCTCTCTTTGCTACAGAGACGGTACTTCACCATTTGGCCTTTCAAATTCGACATCCGTTGTCATAGATACTTACTATTTATCAATTGCATAGCTTTTCTTCATTTATTGACTTATATTCGTTACAGTTTGCAATGGGGCTAAACATGCCAGCTAAAACTGTTGTTTTTACAAGTGTCAGAAAGTGGGACGGTGATAGTCATCGTTTTATTGGATCTGGTGAATATATTCAGGTGACTAGTAACATCTTTTGGTTTGTTGTCTGTTTTATCTATTTGTTGATACACTACTTTGACATTATAGATGAGTGGAAGGGCTGGACGCCGTGGTAAAGATGAGCGAGGCATTTGCATCATAATGATTGATGAAAAGGTGGCTACACAGGAGTTGCATATTATGTGATGTTACGACTTACGCTAGTCTTTAGACATATATTGTTCTTTTGTAACACGTATTCTTAATCATCAGATGGAGATGAATACTTTAAAAGACATGGTTTTGGGAAAACCGGCACCGTTGGTCAGTACTTTCAGGTTGAGCTACTATTCAATCCTCAATTTAATGAGCCGCGCTGAGGGACAATTTACTGCTGAGCATGTTATCAGGAATTCTTTCCATCAATTTCAGTATGAGAAGGTTTGTCACCTGAAAACTAAGCATCACCTTTTTTCCGTTAACGATTTATGAATTCTGAAGGGATGTAGTTTCTGATTCTTTTAGGCTTTACCAGACATTGGCAAAAAGGTTTCACAACTTGAACAGGAAGCTGCCGTGTTAGATGCTTCTGGGGAGGTAAGACTTAGGTTGATTGTAAAGCTTATAAATTACCGAAGTTCATGTGTCATGTCATGATTGTTGGGAGTTCGCATTGTCAGGACGCAGTTGCTGAATATCATAAGCTAAAGCTTGAAATAGCACAGCTTGAAAAGAAAATGATGTCTGAAATAACACGACCTGAAAAAGTTCTATCTTATCTCCTACCTGGTAGACTGGTATGTCTTAAACTGACCCTTATCTCATCTCAACTGACTTACTGTGATTTTCTTCTCATATGTTCTCTGAGCTGTTCCCCGAAAACAATTGCTAGGTCAAAGTGAGAGAAGGTGGAACAGATTGGGGCTGGGGAGTGGTGGTCAATGTGGTGAAAAGAAACATACCTACATCAAGTTCTCTACCTGCATCACTTGCTTCTTCACGTGGCATCAGCTACATTGTGGACACTCTCCTTCACTGCTCAGTTGTGTCGCATGAAAGTGGTTCTCAACCTAAACCATGTCCTCCTCGTCCTGGACAAAAAGGTGAAATGCACGTGGTAAGTTACATGTATCCAATAGGAAAACGAATTTCGCAAAATATTGTGGCCTTTCATGTCAGAGCAGTTGTATCTGATCTTTTTAACAATTCTGTGTTATTCTGTTTCTCAGGTTCCAGTTCAGTTGTCTCTTATTTCTGCCCTCAGTAAACTAAGAATATCCGTCCCTTCTGATTTACGACCTAAGGAAGCACGAGAAAACATTCTCATTGCTGTTCAAGAACTAGAGAAACGTTTCCCTGAAGGTCTTCCAAAGCTTAACCCTGTTAAGGTGTGTGATTCCATTAAGATGCCCTTAATTCAATAATTTAAGGCTGCTAATTAGGAAATATTTAATTTCCCCGAAGTTTTGGTCTTTGACTTTTTATGAGCTGTGCATACTAAATTTTCGGTATCATGTGTAAATTTTTTGGCAGGATATGGGAATTGAAGAGCCAGAGTTTGTCGAGTTGGCTAATCAAATAGAGGGAATTGAGCACAAACTGGTTTCTCATCCACTGCATAAGGTATATAAGGAGCTAATAGTCTATTCATTGCTTTCATGCAATTCAGTTGATCTCATCGTGCTCTTTATGTGCTATGTAGTCTCAAGATGAACACGAACTTAAAAGCTTCCAGCGAAAAGCAGAAGTGAATCATGAAATCCAACAGCTTAAAACCAAAATGAAGGATTCTCAGGTACTTCCATCTTACTTTAGCATGTCCATGCTCTACGAGTAATTATCTGATCACTACCATTATCCCAGTTTAGTCTTATAAACACTAAGATATTTTTAATCCTGTCTGACCACTAACATTTTGATAATGGTTTCGTCTATTTCCAGCTTCAAAAATTCCGCGATGAGCTTAAGAATCGTTCGAGGGTTCTCAAGAGACTCGGGCACATCGATAGTGACAGTGTCGTTCAGTTGAAGGGACGAGCTGCTTGCCTTATAGATACAGGCGACGAGCTCCTCGTCACAGAACTGATGTTCAATGGTTAGTCCTTTCATAGTTTTTTTCTTCCCATTTTCATCCATAGTCAACCCATTAATGCTACTCAAAATTTATATGGGGCTTATCTGTAATTCAAAATACGACAAATGTGTAGGTACTTTCAACGATCTTGACCATCACCAAGTCGCAGCTCTAGCCAGTTGCTTCATTCCAGGAGACAAATCGAACGAGCAGATACATTTAAGAGCTGAACTTTCCAAACCACTGCAGCAACTTCAAGAAAGTGCAAGAAGAATAGCTGAGGTAAAATTGGCCTTTCATAACCTTTAGTCTGACAATGACCTAAGTTTGAATTTGTATTCTGTGTCTTAACTCTTATAGATTCAACGCGAGTGCAAACTCGAAGTAAATGTGGAAGAGTATGTTGAGGCATCGGTTAGACCATACTTGATGGATGTTATCTACTGTTGGTCAAAGGTCAGCTCACTCAATTAGCTGATATATGTTAAATCTGCTCCTCTCATGTTCTATTCTTCTTTTGTCTTTTGCCAGGGAGCTACTTTCGCAGAAATAATACAAATGACAGATATATTCGAAGGCAGCATTATAAGGCTCGCTCGAAGGCTTGATGAATTCTTGAACCAGGTTTTTAGTTTAACCTCTGGCAAGATTCTTTATTTCCCAAAGTCTAAAACATAACATTCAATACAATTGTCCCAACTTCATCAAAAACTTGAAACGATGAAAAGTAAGATTCTTTGGAATGTCATCAATTCTTTAGGAAGATCCAATGTGTATACTTTTCGGGTTATTGACGAACATTATATATAATCATTGCTTCTGATCTTTTCTAGTTAAAATCTGCTGCACATGCTGTTGGAGAAGCAGATTTAGAGCAAAAGTTTGAAGCAGCTAGCGAAAGCCTTCGCCGTGGAATAATGTTTGCAAATTCGCTCTACCTTTGATGAAGGAAAGATAGAAGATGCATTGTTTTATTTCATTACTGTGGTAGATTCTTCCTAGATGTGGATTTCATTAGCATATGCTGTATTTTGTTTCAGAAACATGTAATGTATTGATTTTCTTTAATTCGATTTTTATTTAAGTTAACGGGTCGGATCGGGTCATCATAACATAAACGAACCTCTTGAAATCTTGGATGAGGCGTTAGTTTATGGCCGAATTGCAAAATGAACTTTAGTTGGGGCTTAATTGTAATCGTTTATTAGCTCGAGGACCAAATTGTATCGACTCAGTAATCTTGTGGAACACACGAAGTTCAATCAAAGGTTTCTAGTTCTAGTTCTACACGAACTGATTCTCTCTCATCTCAGAAAACTATTCGATCTAACTAAAACATATATGGACTTGAGCTACGGTGATCAAACTAACGGCCCTCACTCGTTGGGGACAACTATCGTCGGCGTCACCTACGACGGCGGAGTCGTTCTGGGAGCTGATTCTCGAACTAGCACTGGTGAGTTCATAGTTTTTTTTTTTTTTTTTTTTTTTGTTTTTGGGCTTTTCGTGTTAGCTTTCGGCAGCTTGGATTTGCAACGAAGTATCGGAGAATACTGTATCGCTTCTTTTGTAGGGATGTATGTGGCGAATAGGGCATCCGATAAAATCACGCAGTTGACTGACAATGTCTACCTTTGTCGGTCAGGATCGGTTAGTCAATGCTGTTGCTTTCGTACTCTGTTCTTTTTTTTTCATCTTTCTGCTTCGGTTTGTTTTTTGGACCCCTTTTTTCTGTTTAGCGTTTGATTTGTGGACATGGCTGTGTTCTTGGGTTTAGTTTTCTTATTGAGAATGCTATGGTTTTTTAGTTCTGCTTTTACATACGTTGTCTGAATCTAATTGATGTTCTTGCGGGTTGGAAAGGGCTGTTGTTCTTGATGAAATTGTGATATTCTCGTGCTTTTTTCATACATTAACAGGACATAGATGATTCTTATAGGATTTAGATAAACTTAGCACATAATTTGTATGTGTGAGTCTGACCGTGGATTCCATCTTCCACATTTTCAACCCTTTTGACATGTTTGTTTTGTTCAGGCAGCCGACTCTCAGATTCTCTCGGACTATGTTCGTCTTTACCTCAACCAACACACGTAAGTGTGCTGGACACAGTGCAATATCATGTTTTCAATAAAAAAGATCTGTTCGCTTCTTACATATGATTTCACGTTTGAAACTTATTTCTTTGATTCAGTTCAAATCTCACAATTTGCAACTTGATGCAGTATACATCTTGGAGAGCCATCAACTGTCAAGGTTGCTGCCAATCTTGTGAGAATGTTTGCTTATAACAACAAGGTTAGTCAAGCATACACTTAGAGAGAGTGAGTATGCATTCTTAGGATTTTTTGCACTGCATTACACTCTTTGTATTGCCTGTGAATTCTTGCTTATGTATTGCAGAACATGTTGCAAACTGGCCTTATAATTGGTGGATGGGACAAGCATGAAGGAGGTAAAATATACGGTGTCCCCCTTGGTGGGACAATTCTAGAGCAGCCATTTACCATTGGAGGTGTGCCTCGTTACTTCCTCATGATTCTGATTAATTGTGGCTCTACTTTTGTTAGTGAAGTTGATCAAAACGCAATACAATTTTAATATCGAACGAGGTTCAATTACTAGGAGTTTCATTGTCTAGGAATGATATGGCTTCTTTCTGTTTCCAGTGTTGTGTCCCTTCTTATCGTAAGACACCTTCTAGATGAATCCCTAACTCCCCATGACAATCTTTTCCTTGTATCAGGCTCTGGATCCACATATTTGTATGGCTACTTCGACAAACATTGGAAGGCAGGGATGACTAGAGAGGAAGCTGAGGTATGTGCTCGAGTCGTTCTTTTCTTGATTCGAAAAATTAATTTTGTTATGTGGATTTGGTAAACCACAATGCATGAAGAGTTAATATCTCAGTGCATTGAGCTTCATTCTTCTTAAGATGCCCACGTAAATCTATGTGGACGATGTGTGACTCATCCATGACGTAGTGATTATTTTTTTTTTCTTTATTTCTAACTTTTTTCCATCAGAAACTGGTTGTGGAGGCGGTGTCGCTTGCGATTGCCCGAGATGGAGCAAGTGGAGGAGTTGTGCGTACTGTGACGGTAAATTCCCTCGTCCTAAAAGAAGGAAATAAGGACAATGTTTGTTGTGAATGGATTGCATTCTTCTTTCTAATATCAGACACTAGACACTAATTGCACACCTTCAGATTGAACTTGGGACTATTAATGTTGGTTTAGATTAATGCAGCCATTTGTGCTTTGTGATGATTTTTTGTCTTTTTTTGGTGTAGATTAACAAAGATGGAGTAACCAAGAACTTTTTCCCAGGAGACACATTGCCCCTCTGGCACGAAGAACTGCCAGCTGTCGACTCCCTATTGGATATCTTGAAAACCGCCAGCCCTGAGCCGATGACTACTTAGAATGTCTTCTTTCTGTATGGTACATATCAATCATGTGGAATCATCAGTTAATGCTGTTTGAATTTACACATAAGATTCTGCTCAAATGAACTCTGTATCAGTTTGCTCTGCTCTCACAAGACGAAAGTGTTCACTGATTTTCTTCTAATACAAACTGCTGCTACAAACTCATTACACAGTGGAAGTACAGACAGAGAGAAATGACTAGTAAATTACAAAGCACTAAATCTTTCTTGTCCTAAAACCTCAAGCCTGGTAATAAAATTCGTGGCAAAGATTAATTCGTCTGTCTAATTCACTTGTTCAGTTAACTCCATTATCAGAGCTGCTACAAGCTTGATTTTGTAGGAGACTGTTGCCGAAATCTCCATCTAAGCTCATTTGCTGCACTTCTTGAGGAGATAGTATCTTTATGCAGCGCACACAGTTCACAAATTCCCTGAGACAAAAAAAGGACATTTTTTTTCAGTTCTTGAGCTATTATTACAGCTGTGAAGGAATAAAGAGTCAAAGAATCATACTCCCAAGGATCATCCCCGACGAGCAAGACATCGTTCTCATGATCGACGTACACAAGTTTCCAACCTATTCTCTGCCTATCCTCGAGCTGTCCCTCTATGCCGAACCTACGAGCAAGATCTTGCTTGAGTTCATCGTAGCCCGAGTAGCGTGTGATGTCGATCGATCTTCCTACAGCTCCACGCTTGTACACCTTTTTGCAAAAATCAACGAAAATCAGCCGAAATTCGAAAATCAAGATTCTGTAATAAAAACAGTTTTTTGTGTTACCTTTGTGTATGTCCTCAACCTAGGCAACTGAGGTGGTGGAGCCCAAGGACCCTTATTGATGAAGCCACCCTCGTTCATACCCGAGGATTCGATGGAGTTAAATCCCATGTCAGGAACTCCAAAGGACTGAGAAATCATCGAAGATGATAGTTCGGCTTGAGCTTCCTTTGCGTCCCCATAAGCAGAAAGGACACCTCCTCCAACCGAAATGTTATTACCAGGGAAGTCTTTGTCTGAACCCATCATGTCTTTTGTTGTCAGTGGATCATTCACCATAGGCATTACAAATTGATTATCAATGTTTGCCCCAAAAGGAAGGCTACTACTCCTCATATCATCGTGCACTTCAATGTCCTGACTTGGATCCCTAAACAGCATGGATTGAGAATTGAATGTATTGGAATTGTTATGTGTTGTGGGCATATGGATTTCATTCTGCGAAAGAACTGAAGTAGCCGAAGATGAGCTGTCCAAATAATCAAGATTGCCTCCGTTTACACGAGGGTACTGTTGCTGTTGCGATGCAAAGAAGCCATTGTTATGATGACCTTTCGATATGTTCATCGAAGGCCTAACGTCAGCCTTCGGCGGTGCATCCTTCCCCAGTTTACCATTACAAGCCATGGCCTCTAAATCGCCAGAATTCATCAAAGAAGCCGAAGAGTGTGGGGCGATCTCATCGCCAACCATCGAAGCATGATGATTGCTTCTACTACCGTCCTTCATCATCAACTGGTTTTGGTTAGAGCAGTTGTTCGTGGACGGAGAAGTCGAACACGAGGGAATATCATCCGTTACCACAGATGGGCCGCAGTTGTTCTTAGCTTCGCTAACTAAGTTATTACTACCGCCGCCCACTGAAAACTGATTGTTAGCTGCGCTCAAACTGCCATGCCTCAGATTCCCAGAAATTTCTTGACCAAAAGCAAGGCTTGTCAGACCATTGCTTGCGCTGATCTGAGGCTGAGACACCATTGCTTGAGAAGAATCGATCATGGGGTTTGCTGACATAGTCATATGCCTCGAAAAGTTCGCCGTAGTAGCATCAAAAACCTGCTTTTTCTGCTGATCTTGCATTATAGACTGCTGCGCTAAAAGTGACTGCTGTTGATGATGAAGCTTCTGAAGAAGCTGAAGCTGTAACTGATTCTCCGTCCCACTTAACTGCTGATTCGTATTCCCGCCAACAGATTGAGACGGGGTCGTAATAAGATTCTGATTATGGGCTTGGCTCAAACTCTGAGCTTGGCCTAAACTCTGACCAACATTTCTCTGAATCTGCTGCTGATGGCCAGCAATAGCCTCTTGCTGCTGATGAACAACAACATTGGGAGCTTGTGGCTGAGAATGGCTCGTCGAAGGTAATGATTGGGCGACTAAAGGCTGCTGCTGCGACTGTAAAACAGAGCCTAAAGGGTTCAACGAAGATGGTGAAGATAGCTTTTGAAGCTGATCGATCTGTTGAATAGGCGGGCTAGGCCTCTGAGTATTGAACTGCATACTGTTCTGCAATGGGATTTGAGTCGAGGGCAGACCTAACTGACCCGAAAGGCCCGAGGTGGCTAGGTTTTGGAGAACCGAGGCGGGCATAGGGCTCATGTAATTGGCCTGCAAAGGGTTGGGTAGCGATGAACTTTGCTGCATGTTCATCCATTGGACTAAGCTCAAGCCAGGGTCTTTAAGGCCCCCAAAGTCGTCTCCTAGCCATGGCATTGTCCGACGGAATATGCTGTCTAGGTCAGAATCATCATCTACAAACAAAACGAAAAAAGAAAGAAGACGGTGTAAGGTTAGCAGAAATTCATTCGATTCTTTTTTTTTTTTTTTGAAAGTTTTCTTACCAGGCATCCCAGGTTGTCTCGGGCGTTTGGGCCTGAAGAAAGGTGGGGTCGGGCAGATGAAGAACGGAGCTGTGACGGGCTCGATTTCCCAAACAGATACGCGGTTACGCCTTTCGCCAGCTGTCGACTCGTCCCAGCCGACCTGTTCTTACAAGATAAAGTTTCGTTTTTTAGGACACTGAAAAGGTTTGTCTTTTTTCTTTTCCTTTCGACTGCAAGAAAATTTTGCTGACCTGTAAGTTTCGCCACTGAGAGTTCTTCCATCTCGCTGGGTCGAGGTCGCTGATTCCAGTTATCGTTCCCATATATCTACACAAAATTATCAGTGAATTTGAGCGAAATGATAAGCAGAAGAAGGAAAATTTTTGAAGTTACTGCAAGTAGTCAAGTACCGTCTTGTCCCAGATTCTTCAGTCTCGAACATCATGCGAAAGCGCATGCCGAGAGATATTTGGTTGCCACAAACTGCTTTGTAATACTTTGCTAAAGGTATTACAAACTCAGATGGACTAGCCCTGCAATAAATTTCCAATCGAGACTTTTAATCTCTTATCTAAAACGACGAAAAAATTGGAGTCATAGACAACAAACAGACCTTGGATTGTAAAAGACGGTGAAAGGGCTATTGTTTGCAGCAGCATGAGCAGCAGCGGCTAAGATGCCTATGTGCATGCTATCGGTCGAAAGAACCGAAGAAGATAAGTTTGTTTGTTGTCTGTTAGCCCTTCGTATGCCCAATAGCAGCTGTTGCTTTTCATCCCTGTAATAGAATTTTTCTCACCCTTCTTACGTCCATTTTCTTACAGCGACGAAAATTATGAGGATTCGTTTACTAATATTTACCTTATGAATAAAACCGAGTCGCCTGCGAAGAGCCTTTTCCCTCCAACGAAAAGGCTCCATCCCGTCGTAAGCAAGTGGCGCTTTGGTTGGCCTAAATTAACCATAATTAAACTTCACAATTCATAAATTTAAGGATAAGAACTTTCGCCTGTAATAATTTGAACAGTTTAAAGAAAGCCCACCTCGATAAATATGGCGAAACGTCCAAACGTTATCGTGCAAATCCCGGGCCACGAGTTCTTGGGCAGGTGGTTGCATGTTGAAGTCCTGCAATTATGAAAAAAAACGTAAAGACATAATCTTAAAGACATAATCTTTACGATGTCACGAATGATGTAATAAAACAAGCTTTTTTAAATACGCACTAACCAATTGAGGAAATATTTTCTCCGCCGCGCGACGGGGCACAGAGAAGCCACCGTGAGTGCTCGTGTCGCTGGCCGTTAATGTCTTACAGAAAAACTCGGTCTGAGGTTTATGGGCTTTCATGGATAAGTCTGACCTTAACAAAGCTTCCTTGTCAAACTGCGAAGAAGACGAGCACAATTATTACATAAGAAACATCGACAAAAAAAGAAAAAAAGAAGACGTTTTTTCAAACTTACAGAAGGCACTGGCTGTAACGTCATCTTCGCGTATACTTCATCGGTCTCTGCATCAGCCTGGTTAAAAAACATGATTATGAATTAAAATTCATACGTCTAGCTAACGAATTAAGCAGATAATCATGTCATACAAATTGGAAAAAAACAAAATGAATCACCGTACATGCAAAGTGATGCTGTGAAGTATGCACAGCAATTTAGAGGGAAGATTCGGGTAATTTGGCACTTGGGCATCGACGTCCTTCTTCAACGAAGCTGCGACCTGAAAAAAAGATCGAATTTTTATTTCGGGCTATCGCAACATTTTTCGAAAACTTGCAGAAGGCACTTGCTTCTCGATGGAAAAAAGATCGAATTTTTATTAGCATACATAATGTATATATAAAATATATGCATAACTCCCTCTTTTACATAGTTCATAAATTCACACCCATTATAGCAAAGATCAAATCCACAGAGTTACAGCAGAATTCAAATGCATTATCACATCAAGAACAGTAATAACGACCACAATCATAGAACTTTTGTACAGCATCCCATGTGATCCTTCTCAAGACCATTATGTAGCACCTCAGTTTCTGACAACACGCATGAGCAGTTTGGATAAAACTTGTAATAAAATAATAAAAAGCATACTTTTTTTTCTAAAGAAATAATGGAAAGGAATGGATTATATACTTGTTCGCTGTGGCCTTGAGGAAAGTAGACGACGTGGGTCCCGGCGGCGGGGAGGTTGACCATTGGGCCGGCGCAAGCTTGCCATAGTTCCGTGTTTATTATGCTTTTCTTCTCTACATTAGAGATAAATCGCATTAACCGACTACTGAATATATAGATATAAGATTCAATTCAACAATCATAGCTAAGTTTGACTCCAATTATTGCAGGAGATGTAAAGGGTTTCGTTATTTAGTTTATGTGACCGAGAAAAATCGAATCTTTTCGAGCAGAAGACGAGGAAAAGAAGATGGACACATGAAAGAACAACGATGGAAAAAAGAACAGATTTGAGTCAAAGTCGTCGACAAAGATCGACCTAAAAGAGAACTAGTATTTATTTTGTAAAGGGTCTGGTCTACCTTCGCCGGCAGAAGATGCGGTCGGCGGCTGAACGCCGGCTCCGATCGACGTCGTCTTCATATTATCCTCTTCAAAGACGTCTTTATACTTCTTCTCAGCTTAAGACCAAAACTCTCTCAAGGGAACTTCATTTGAGCTTTTGCTATTTGATAATATGGACCAAGAAAGCTACCTATTCGAACTCAAACGAACACCCCTAATCTCTTACCCAGCGAAAGAAGAAAAAGAATACTTTTTTTTTTTCAATCACGGCGACTTCTTTCGCCGGAGAGAATGATGATTTTCCGGCGAGGTCAGAGAGAGAGGGAGAGAGGGGGGACAAGGGAAACTTTGGAAAAAGAAGAGATGTTTAGTATAGCACAGACCAAATGCTGATATTACTTTTTATTCTGTACCCTTCTCCACACAACACTTAGCAGACACAAACACGCAGTTGTGTGTGTACTGCGTGAATCCTCCTTCTCTCTCTCTTTCTACGTTGAATGAATGGTTTCTTTCTCAAAATCTCTTGCTTTCTGCAAGTTCCTGTTTTTACGCCTGCCTTGATCGATCTTTGCACTTTGTTTATTACACAGTCCCTTCTCTCTCTTTTTACGAGGTGAGAGTTTCTCTTTCTACTCAAAGCTCACACACCCTTTTCTTGATTTCTCCAAATTTTTGTATTAAAAAAACATTATATTTAGCTATTGCTTGTTTAATTTGCGCTTGCTGTATCTGTTTGTATTGTTGTATCTCTCTCTCTCTCAACCTGCTGGAAAACGATGGAGACCTTTGACCGTTGTGCCACTGAGTTGACCAGTCGAGGTTAGAAACGTAATTTCACTGCTTCGTAATGATAATGATAGTAAATTAACTTCGGAAAGAGGTCGGCTTAACAATTTAATGTTTTTCAGGGATTCAAAAGCAAATCAAGGCGCATTACTAGCTACGAAGATTCGTGTGTAGTAGTTGGAAATTCAGGGGTGTATTTACGAAGTATTTTCTTTCTTTCTTTTCTAAAAATGGAATGTTCAACTTTCGTGTAAGTAAAATATGGTTAGGTACGTAATGCGTGGATTTATTTGCTAAAACTTGTAATTAATTACGTTTGGATTTGTTATCTGCTTCGTGTCTCATTACTGCGTGTAATAAATTTTTACATATAATCATCATTGCTTTATAAAATTGAACGTTATTATATTATCCGTGTAGTATTACTTTTCTATCTTTCAAATCTTGATTATTGACGCATCAAATGCGTGGACTATATACGCTATATGTACATGTGTTATAAGAAATCGGCCTTCCATGAATTAGCTTAGTCAGAATTCAAGAGACAATATTCACCTTGTGTTGGTAAAAATTTAATTCAGTGACGTGTACTAATCATAATATTTTCATTTAGGGTGTTATTATTAATGTACTTTATTATGTCCAAGGGCCATTCGTTAGACCTAAATTTTGTGGTTAATTCCGAAACACGATTTAAAAACCAAAAGAATGTAATATATTCATGCTTATCTGAATATATTCAAGAGATAACATAAAAAGTGTTTCACATTTCAAATCAATCAGACCATATATATTATTTAAATTACAAACCTTACTTTACGGAGATGCCCTTTTCTTCTCTATACTTTTGCCATCCATTATCATTTTTTAATCACCTCGATAAATTCGGCTACGTCACCCCAATACAATATTAAAATGTTAGGGTTTTGGGACTTTTCATTGTACTAAATGAAAAGAAAAAAAAAAAGAAAGAGAAAGGAAAATATATTGGAATTACGTGTGAAATATTTAATAATTACCAAAATCGAATGGTCGCTTCAATGAATCAATGGCACGCGTTTATTGATTATAATATAATTTTGCATGCATGCGTCTCTTGGGATTTGAGACGACTTTCTCTTCTTTCCAAATTATTTTATTAATTTGGTTATGTTCTTCTTTACTATATGCCCGATTATACAAGACACATTATGCCCTTTTATATGTCAAATACTAGAAGAAATTCTTCATTACCGTCAAATGATAAAAATTGAGATTCGATTATAATATAAAAGCCCGAAAATCTATTATTATAGGTATTATATACATTATACATATATTAACTTTTATGGATCGTATGGAATAATTCGAGCATCCTCATGTGATCTTAAAATCAATTTCAATTACAAGGAATCTTTTCCAACTGATTTTTGCTGGAATTTAGGATTGAGAAATAAAATATTAATTCAAAATAATTGGTTGTTGCTGCTATACCTAACATAGAGGTCCACTTGATATGAAAAATATAATAATTATATGTACTACTCATGATTAATATAAATACGCTAAAATTATGTTACGCACATTAAGAATTTTAAAATATACGTTTTGGTATATTATGACTTATTTACATTAGTAAACTCGAACAACTAAACATTTGTATTTTCAATAATATCACATCCCATGAGAGAATATGCCAACGCACCAAGCATTCAGCGCATAGTCACATGGTTACGCAGAATTAATAATATAATATTTACCTTACATGTTACAAGTTACAACCAATTAGATACATGTAAGACCTAAGATATATATTTAATGAATTTTACTTAATTTTAAAATTTTCCTGAATTTTCGAACATTTAACCGAACATGATAAAGAAACGTATAGTGTGCAATATAATATACCAAAAAACCCTGTGGAGCCCACCTTTGATAATGCCCATTATATATAAACCACTTAAATTATGCCACGTGTCACTATGTAGGGTTTTGTAAACGTGCGTTGTCGCCTGTGATCACGATGGAAGTAATGAAAACCTTTATTTCACCTCCGATGTATTCTTTCGTATGAATTTTAAGTTAGTGTATTCTTTATTTACGGGCGAGACACAAAGTCAATATTTTTTTTTTTCTTAATTTCTAAATTTTCTGCCGACACCGTAATATTTCGGTGGCCCATGGAGATTCTTTTTGGCTATCGATGATATTGATCACTTTTTCTTTTAATCATCAAAGTTCATCTCACTTTATCAAAAAGCACATCCTTTTTTATGATAAGAATAGAGCATGCAAAAAGATGGGTTAAAAAGAAATATAAAACAATATACATATGACTGCTCTATGGATAAGAATTTAAGATATGTATGTATATATATAGGCCTCATAGTTGCTAAAGAAACAAATAATTGGAACAACTTAATGTATCCTACTAAATATGATTGTGAACCCTAATATAGGCTTTCGTAATATAATAACCCACATTTACTTAGAGCTCGACAAGAACTGATGCTTATAAATCGATGGCCATAATGACTAATAAAATCGTTTTCTAGCACTAATTAGTGCTTATTGTGCACGATTCATCACTACACCCACATTTACGAATCATTCATATAAATAACACACAGAAAATTATTTCCTCGAAGTTACTCTATATATCATATAAATATGTTCTTTTGTTGCCCAATATTAATATTCAAATAGGGTTTTGAAGATACCCTTAAATCCCAAACCTGGTAAGAATAATTAGATAGAGTCACTGTCACGTATAAATCATTGTATATGTTCCAGTATACTTTATTATTTCTAAACACGTTCAATTTTGTTCCTATTAAATCACTAAAATTTTGAATAGTATTCTTAGCTCAATTTGCTTGAAGGCCACACAAAGTTGCGAGTTACATGGCCCAGAGAAAATAAGAGGGTATGTGAACTATCAACAAGCAATAAAATTAGGCAAACCACCAAATTTCATTAAATGCGATGTTACTTGCCAACTCAAGTATTGTTCTGTCTATTTTCCATTTTTTATGGCAAGACAGCCAAATTTGATGTGTCAAACAAAATTATTGACAACAACCATCATCTCCTAAGTAGGGCATATCCCATAACTCCAAATTTTGGTTATGTTCATCATCCCTTCATTTCATTGAAAAAGGGACAGCTTCTGTCCTTATTCTCTTCTATCAACAGAAGTCTTAGGCGACTCTCAATTATATTGCAACATATCATGAAATCTCAATCTCCTAATGTTTTGTCAATATCAAAATAGATTGAACCATATCATAATAGCTTAAATACAACGAATATTCGATAAACATGTCAGTCATTCATCAGATGGACTAGTGAAGTAACATATTTTTTGTATGAAATTCGAGCAATACTGAGCAGCAGCCCATAAGAAAATAACGTTCTAATGGATGGGCTCAGACAATAAGTCCTACTACCTTGAGCAATACAAACACACAATTAACACACATATCACCTTACGCTTGCTATAAAGCCAACAATTCAACTAAGATATGAGCTCATTAGACAAACTACGCACCAGGGCATAGTTAGCAAAACTGTGAATCAGAGGATGACACAAAATAATCAAAGGCAAGATCATAGATTAAGATTCATTTCCCAGCCAAAAGTTAGAATAAACCATAGCAGCTAGTAACATGAAATGAAAAAGATCAGCATACACGAAAATATAGAATTATTGGTCGTTCACATCATAAAACTAAAAAGCCCAATCAAAGATTTTGATTAGAAACATGGATCATCCTCTTTGAGAACGTACAGTTTTTCGTGATTAATCGCCCTTCCTTCTGAAAGAGCATCCCTCGGTGAGCCTAGCACGTCCACCAGTCGGCTGGCACAGCACTGTCCCACAGTTTCCGCAAACAACCACCGTCTGAGAGTGGCTGAAAACAGTTGTTCTGTTGCAAAAGATTAAATCTTTTATTCCTCGTGCGAGTTGTATTTGCATTTCAATCGCCAGATAAGAATTTTTTTTCGATAATCTGATTTTTCCAAGCTACTACCAATACAAAGCTATTGGCAAAAAATTGGTAAAGCAGACGAGGAACATCCTTATCAGCAAGCTAGGACAGCCTTAGGGTTCATAAATTTCTACAGATTTAGAGGAAGAAAAGGCAATCGACTTACATGTTGAAGCAACCCTGGCACTTCACATCCTACAATCACAAAACACAAAAAATTAATACAATATATAGACCTGAAAAACAGCAAAAGAACAGCATGACCCTAATACAAAATGAACAGAAGCGAAAAAAATGAGAGCCAAACACGACAATTAAACTAGAGCGCGATATATCATACGAACCATGAAGAAAGAGTTGGGTGACTGAACAAGGCGCTTGAGCTTGTGCTTTCTCTTCTCAAGCTCAGCTGGTGGATTGAGCAGGTCAATATCGTTGGAGAGAACCTATTATCACACATACACAGCGTGGGGGAATTCATCATCAAACATCAACAAAACATATTGAGCTCTGAGAAGAGACGCTGATCTAATTGAATCGACTCACCATATTTGATTATCTGGAGATAGTCTAGGCGGCTGCAAAAGGATGGCCGGCGACGACAACGGAGAATCGAAGAGGATGCAAGTGAGGCGTGTAGATAGAACAGAACTCAGCAGCGGTATGAATGATTAGGGTTTCTATTATTGTATTGAGAATAAGGCCTTTCCCAATAAGAATCGGCCCATTACATATTGGGAAACGTGGGCCTTAAAATTAAGGCCCATTTAAGAGCCGGCCCATCGATCTCGCATTGAAATCACCCTCACACGTATATATCTCCAATTTTCGTCATTATATTAGATTTTTTGACGAGTAACTAAAATTGTTATATAACCTTTACGCAAAATACATAAAAAAAAAATAAAAGGAAAATTCTATTCCCACGCTAAAGGATTATTCGAGTTAATGTTGTGTACCGTTAGTGGTCAGAGATAGGAAGAGATGAGTGCCGTTCTTAGGCTAAGATTGTGTGTTATAACTTGCTACATTTGGCAAAGATGCGTCGTTGAGTATACATAAAATTAAATTGTCCTAAACGAATAAGTACATGCATTAAGTTGACTTCGTGCAAGAATGCTTTATTGTTTCTCACAAAACGAATATACAATAGTCAATTATCCATGCAAGTACCACTTGATTATGTCCCTTTTTTTTTCCTTTTATCTCCTATATATAGGACGATCCATCGTTCCAATAAAGTAGTACAGATATAACATATATATATGTATATAATAATCATGAAGTCTCGCACGAAGATAGAGTACATTGCAGCCAAGAATGTCTTGCCCTGAATACAATTATATATATATATATATATATATGCTAGTTTTACGCCCATGCATTTCATGAGTGTAAAATATGTGTAATTAATATAACCTTCATATATACAAAAATAATATAAATAAAGTTTTTTCACTTTGTTAGTGGGCAATTTTTCCATTATTTTTCTTTTGATTTTTTATTTGTTTAATATAATGTGAATGACACGTGTCGCAAACAAAAAGCAAAGCACATTTCATTGTATATATATAAGATGTGTGTGCAATTCTGTACATTTATTTCCGGCAAGTCGTTTGTGGCTACATTTTGCTCTATTTCCTCTCATGCTGGTAATCTTGATTTATATTTAATGTTAATGCAAAACAATACATACAACACAATACATAGATAGCGAGGCTATGGTATAGTCCCAGTATGATGAACCTAATATTCGTATATGGAGATATCACAATGCACAACTTGGCTACTATCCATTTGATGCCCTAACTCTCTCTCTCTCTCTCTCTCAGCTTTGAAATTTTGATTTGATGACATGGCATGTTTTATTCTCCACGTCAAGAAGGGCCCTAGGTTGTAGTAAGGTCGAATATGAAAGAAATTGAGTTTGCTGGCATTGCAATAGTTCTCGCTTGACGATGTTCCATCAAACGACAAGAAGATATAATTCTTGAATTATAAATAGCTTAGAGCTTATTCTACTTATAAACCAAACCCATACAAAAGAAACTACGAAACTACGAGGAAGAAAAACAGCAAAGATTGTACATATTTCTTCTTTAGCATTAAGTTAGCTGCCAAAATCCCGGGTTGAAGGCAGAAACCTAGCTAGGATCAGGAATGTCTTTAAACTCTTTCCACCCACAAACAAATCCCATCTTGTTTTCCTTTTTCATCTCAGAAATATCCAAACTTAACCAACCTATGCGAAGAATATACACAAGGAAATGGAGAAGTCCAACAAATATCTGCAGAACAGAGAATGAATGTCACTGAGCATCTACTTAACTTACTTACCGAAGCCCATGTTTTGATTTGACTTAAAGATTCATTCTTCGACATCCTCGGGATTGTGCGAATCGTCCGACTGGGTTTCGAGTTCTTGAATATGCAACTCAATCTCCACCACGGGTGGTACAGTTGTCGAACCTGCTTTTCGAAACAGAGACACAGAAATTAAGGATTAAGTGACTCTCTTCACATCGATAATTACGCAACCACTATTCTAGAAATAGTTTCATGTATATTGTCGAGCTCAGCTGAAGCTTTGCACTGTCAATTCGAGCTCTATGGATTACCTTGAGGCTGAGAGTCTCAACTCCCAACCTACCTAAAGAACTAAAATTCAACTCAATATCGATTAATCAGTCATCTATTGCCCAGTGATTGAGACTCAAAAGTTTTTATATTTTTCCTTCAAAATTCGAGCTCGTAAAGCATATTGCCACTCTATAATCCAATCATATCCATCTCGTTCACCAATTCAGAACCCCTTGAGTTATCATTAGCATTCCTCAAACAGCTTCTTCAGAAATCCAATTTCGAGAAGGGTACCCTAATTTTCGTAATGCTGAATCAACAAAAAAATAACATACCTTGGACGAAAAAGTCGGACGAGGGCCAACCTCTGGGAGAAGAGATCGCCATCAGCTCATCATCAGACGCCAAGTAATCGTGACCAACAAACCTCCGATCCCCTTCGTCGAAGCGGAAGCTTCCGCCAATTTTCCGACAACCTCGATGAGGCTGGAGGCTTGAGTGCCGCCGCGGATCGAAGAAGAACGCTGCGGAGGGGGAGGCGGAACCCAATAGGAATAGCCCGGCATAAAGGGAAGCCAATCGGGAGCCGCCCGGCGCACAATCATGCTTCGGATGGCGTCCTCGAGCTTCTTGACGCCGACCGTGATGACTTCAGTGGACTCCGAGGAATCGAGGTCGACTTCGATCAGCTGTGGGTTGGCCTTGGCCGAACTATGCCGGCGGGTGGTTAGCGAAAAGACGGCTTCGACGCGGGGCATCGATCGAGAGAGGGTTCGAGACAAAGCCATGGTAAAATGGAGTTAAAACGATGATAGTGAGAACTGAGAAGAGATCGATTGTGTCGATTTGTCGGTGGTTGCTTTACGGTGGGCGAGGTTGGGCGTTAAGGAAGGGGAACAAAAGTACTTTGGAATTGGATAAACTACGAGATACGGGTCGGGTCATTTTTTGTCGGTAAACTATGGGTTCAACGGGTTTTAATCCATCTGCCGTGGGTCAAAGATATTAAGAGCATCTCCAATGGGTACTTGATTTTTGTGTAAAACACAAAAATAGAGTACGTCTATGCTCCAATGGGACTTTATATCTAACACTAATATTGTGTTGATCTGCAGAGATACTCTAGATCTAGAGTACGCACAATTTTCAGCACAAAACTAGAGTTTTAATTTTTTATTTTTTATTTAAAACTTATATTAAATTGTTAATATGAACCTATAATATTATTTTTTTTCGTTTAGAAAATAGAGTTGATGATTGGAGTAAATATTAGTGTTGAAAATAAAGTTGATGGGTTGGAGCAAAAGCACTATAGCAACTGTATTTTTGTGTAAAATTAACTTTATTTTTATGCTATAGATTGGAGATGCTCTAATAGTGATTCTAATGTCATTTTTTGTCTCAATATTTAGGTAATGGAAGTCTTTAATTCCCCCAAGTTCAAGATGCGACTTTTTAGTTTCCAACGTTATTGCCGTTTCGAGTTAATTTAATTGTTAGTTTTGACAAAATTTACGGGTTGGATCAGCCCGAATTCCGAGTCGTTTTGATCCCGTCATATTAGGTCACTCTCTACTGGGATGGTTCATAAATCTAAACTAATGATTAAATTAACTAAATAATCAAATCTAATTGTGGCACCTCACATATTTTGTACATTACCTTATTTAGCAAAAAAATATCACAAACAATCAATATATTAATATTAAATATTCTTAAAAGGCGTATTAAAATATACACTTTTTTACCTCTTAATTGTACTATATTATTGAAATATTCAGTTTCTTAATTCTCGTGCCAACTTCCAAATGTCTTAATTTTCGTGCCAACTCCCAAATGTCCACAAACATTTGGGAGAGATGGTGTACATAATTATTGACTAAAAGTGGATCTCAAAATTTAAGGGACAAAATGCCCATAGATATCCGAAGCATTGAGAACAACAATGACATTCTCCCATGATTTTCCTACAAATTATTATTCATAGTGGTTTTGATCCCTAACGTCGCCCAAAATCTATTTCTTCTAGCCGAGGTACATAATCGCAAGTTCAAGACGAAGACGTGAGCATTAAATAAGAATCAACATGCATACGGTCAACATCAGAGTCAACATTTGGCGAAAACTCTTCACTCGAAAGCAATTCATTCATTCGATCATCAACAAAAAGCCGCAAATGACAAAACGATATTTATTGTCCCTTCCAAAAGGCAAAACGACGGACGATACGCATAAAAGGAAACCAAAATACGCTGTATAAGGTTTGCAGTGATCTTATTTCAAGTCAAAAGGTAGGCAACTAAATATGCAAATGATTTTTGAATTTTCACCATCAGCAGCAACTCTGCGTTACACGTCGAGAAGCAGCCTTCGAGGGTCTTCCACGACGTCTTTGATTCTCCTCAAGAAGAAAACGGCCTCTCTGCCGTCGATAAGCCTATGATCGTAGGTTAGGGCGATGTACATCATAGGCCTCGGCACTATGTTTCCCCCGACAACCATAGGACGGTTCACAATCGAGTGCATCCCAAGAATCGCAGACTATCGGGGAAAGTAGTTTTATTCAACAACGTTATGTGTAAATTGAAACTGATAAAAATTTGAAGTTTTTTTTCTTTTTTTGTAAATCAAACCTGAGGAGGATTGATGATTGGAGTGCTCAGAAGACTGCCATAAACACCGCCGTTGGATATTGTAAAGGTTCCACCTGCCATCTCATCGATTGATATTGTGCCATCGTTGGCCTTTTTGGCGAGTGTGTTGATCTCCTTCTCAACCTCGGCAAAGTTCATACCTTCGGCGCCACGGAGGACTGGGACGACGAGACCCTTGCGAAAAATGTAAAAGGTTGGTTGAAATTGAGACATGAAGCTTCTCATTAAAGATTTTTAATGTGTAAGAAGCCGGAAATAAAACTATTCACTGGTAGGTTCTTCATCAATGAAAACTACCATCAATTTATCGGGCGATCTGGGATTGATCAAGGACAACAGCATATTTCTTACCTTGGGAGTTCCAACAGCAATGCTGATATCAACGTAGTCTCTGTATATTATGTCATCACCATCGATGACAGCGTTCACTATCGGCTGCTTCTGTAAAGCACTAACAGCTGCCTGAAAATGAAAGACATTAAAACTTCAGTTTCTCAAAAAAGCATCAACAGGAAGTACAAGCATGAAAAGTGAAGGGGTGACGGCATACTTTCACAAATCCTGACATTAAACCTAGCTTCACCCCATGTTTTTCAACAAATGTATCCTTGTAGTCAGATCGAAGCTTCATTAAGTTAGTCCTGTTACACGAAAATTGGGATATTAATATGTTCAGATTCTAAAGAAATATCATTGTCAATAAGAAGTAAAGGAAAACTAGGTAGATCTATGAGCAGCAGGATAGGATAGATAGTGTCTTGGCTTACATGTCTACTTCATTGAAAGTAGTCAACAATGCAAACGTGTTCTGCGAATCTTTCAATCTTGTAGCAACTCGTTTTCTGAGCCTCGTCATTGGAACCTATCACCAAAAAGGATATAGGTTAACATTATGACACATGTACAATTGACTCGAGCATCCTTATTCCCTTTGCTAAAACGAGGAACCTACTCGTCTTTCCCTGTCTTTAGGGGGCAGCGTAGGTTCTGAGGCTGAGGGTTTCGGGGGAGGAACAGGGCTTCCTTTAGGCTTTTCAGCAACAGGTTTCTCAGCTTTAGGAGCTGGCTTCTCTTTTTTCTCTTCGGCAGGAGGTGGCGTCGGTGGAGCACTTTTTTCAGATGGCTTCTCATCAGATGGTGCAACATGAGTTACACCTTCACCAGATTTGGATATGATAGCAATCTTAGTGCCAGGTTCCACCGTGTCTCCTTCTTGAGCTACAAACTGTAAAATGAAACAAAATCGGAAAAAGGGCATCGGCTCTAAGTCCTAATATCACATACATTACAGCACAAGTCCAGTGCAAGTACCTTTTGGATAATGCCTGCTTCAGGACTATTCACATCAATGGTAACCTGGTCAAGAAAGATGCAAATGTCAGTGTTTAGTCAAATACCTAAACATCTCTCACAAAACTAGCCACTCGGTAGAAAAACGTAAGTACCTTATCTGTTTCAACTTGAGCTATTGCCTCATCAACTTCAACTCTATCCCCAGGTTCTGCTCACACGACATACATTCCAAACAAGAACAAATTAATATGTTTGCTGGAAGAATGCAGGTGAGTGGAATAATTGGTGTAAGGAAGCATACTTTTCAAAAACGTTGCTAGAGTGCCATCACTGATGGATTCACCCATAAATGGTACAACAGCTTCAAAAAGATCACCGTCTGCTCATGCATCAAGCGGAAGTGGTCATAAGTTATATAACCCAACGCACGAATACACTGTTAGAAACGCGATAACTCATCCAACTGATGCAGAATCTATGAGTTGTCGTGTATACGAAGGTAGGAAGTGAGTTAGGGGAGAGTATAACAAAAATTGGCAGCCATATTAATCTAGAGCCCGAATATCATGTGAACAATGAGCTTGTTTCTCTGAACTGTAACACATTCATATACTACATACTGAGGAATCGCATCGTATACCCGAATTAGAACAGAATGATTTGCTCCACATCTGCATGGAAGGGGAATCTTGCAGACTACTGCGCATAATAATCCTGCTAATAGCAAAAGGGTCAGAAATATAGGTTGTTGTGCTCTCTAACAATAAAAGAAAGCACAAGTAACTCACTTTTTTGTTGAATTTGACGCCAAACCTATGACATGAAACGTATCAATAAAGCGCGACAAACTAATGTAGACCGTATAATGGGATGAGCCATATATGAAACAGTAACATACCCAAGCGAGGAGCGTTACACAAAGTCCGAGCACCATCACATCCTTTTATAGGAAGTAAGGCCTGAATCACAAGCAAAAATGGGATGTACCAGAACAAGTTAACTATCAACATCTATACAAAGATACTAGAGCTAAACACGGCACATAATCTCAGAACGTGCAGCCCAATTTAAGCTGAACCAATATACTCGCATGCATTGGGAAAAATATTTGCTAACAAATGAAGCATGCCAAATCTAGCTGAACTCAAATGAAAATCCCATCATTCCTATATAAAATCATCCATATTATGGCTTACTTGGCATCAAAATACAAAGATAATCAACATTACCGATGATGTCCCGGAGCTCGTTCTTGGTTCCGGCTTCAGCTTATACAATGATCTTCCATACGCCTATTCAACAAAAAAAGAAATCAGCTTCAACAAAACCTCAATTCTCCATAAATAGACCAATAGCTTACACTATTCGTATACAGTGTAAGATTCAAATCCGAAATACTACAAATCAGACAAAAATAATAATAACCAGGGATGGCATCTATACCGGAGCATACGAGGCGGCGGCAGCTGTTTTTCTCCTTAGAACAGATAACATCACGCTTTTCCTCACTGCATAAAAGAAACCAAAATAAGAAAATGAATAACACAAATAACAAATAAAAAAACAGCAATAATATATCATACATACACAGCGTGGGAATTCAATCATCAAACATCAACAAAACATATTGAGCTCTGAGCAGAGACGCTGCTATAATTGAATCGACTCACCAAATTTGATTATCTGGAGAAAGTCTAGGCGGCTGCAAAAGGATGGCCGGCGACGACAACGGAGAATCGAAGAGGATGCAAGTGAGGCGTGTAGATCGAATTCAGCAGCAGTATAAATGATTAGGGTATATATATATCCAATTTTCTATTATTGTATTGAGAAAAATGCCTTTCCCAATAAGAATCGGCCCACTACATATTGTGCAACGTGGGCCTTAAAATTATTAGGCCCATTTAAGAGCCGACCCATCAATCTCGCATTAAAATCACCCTCACAGTCACACGTATATATGTCCAATTTTCGTCATTATATTAGATTTTTGAGGACTAATTAAAATTTGTTATATAACCTTCACGCAAAATACATAAAAAAAAAAAAACGATGGGGTCCCGTATGGAATGGATGTAAAAATACTAAATACTATACTGATGTTGGACGGAATGTTAGGCTAACACTCAATCTCACTTTTAAACGCACAGAGGAATTAATACGTACTTAGTGAGAAAACGAAACGAACACAAGAGATGATTTTATGCAGCAAGACAAATAAGTTGTTGCGTGCCTCAAGGCGTAAAAATTCACTATAAAGATAGATTACAAACTACCAAAAAGGATAGTTAAAAAATAGCCTAGCGAAACCTACGAATCAAAAAGGATTCTGCAAACTACAAGATCTTTCGAACTTTGAAAAGCTAGACTAAAAAGAAAAACTCTCTAAAGAGATGATACTCGCTCGAACTCGCTCTTAAGGTCTCTTTCTCGCTCGTTATACTTCAAACGGTTAAGTGAAGTCCCTTTTATATGTCTTCGACTTTGGGGCGACTTCACAAACGACTTGGTAACTGCCCTCAACGTTCACTAACGTCCACTAAGTGTATTTTTCCGTTAGTGACCGTTGGGGCTGGACTTGGTCTGCTCCAAACGCTCGGTCTTCACTTGAGCTCCAAGTCTCTTATTTTTTGTATGCCCCTTTCCTATTTTTGCTCTAGCTTATCCACACTTCTTCTACACGGTTTGATCCATTCCATCCCTTATCCATATCCTGCACAATACTAGAAAAATGTCACGTCATTAATAAAATTAGTTTTGGACATGAAAGATAAAACTGAGATAGGGAACATTCTCAACCAACAGATGTTAACCCAACATTGCCCATGCTGATTGCTCAACATTAACAATCTCCTACTTTTTATCTTTCTTCCCAAAACCAAAGCAGAAGTCAATCATCGTGAAACTCCCCTGAAGGTCAGATCTACTCAACCACAAAACATTAAATATGGTTAGAGTTAAACGCAAATCAAATAGCACAAAAATTATTCAACGTAATAGCAAATATTACACGCCTTAGAGGTCCTGAAAATAAAACATCTGCAAAGCAAAACAAAAGACATGGTCCATAAAAAAAACACAAAGAATATTCCATTCCCACTCTAAAGGATTATTCGAGTTCATGCTGCACCATTAGTGGTCAGAGATACGAAGAGAAGAGTGCCGTTTTTAGGCCAAGATAAATATACGTGTGTGTTATGTATAACTTGCTATATTTGGCAAAGATGCGGCGTTGAGTATATATAAGATGCGGCGTTTTTAGTTCGTGCAGGAATGCTTTATTGTTTCTCACAAAAAGAATATAGAATTGTCAATTATCCATGCATGTATTCCAATTCTATTTCGCTCCACTTGATTATGTCCCATCCCCCTTTTATATGTGTGTGTGTGTGTAATTCTATACATATATTTATTTCCGGAAAGTCGTTTGTGGCTACATTTTGCTGTATATTCCTCTCATGCTAGTGGTCGTGATTTATATTTAGTATTAATGCAAAACAATCCATACAATACATAGATAGCCAGGCGTCCCAGTATGATGAACCTAATATTCGTAAATTGAGTTTGTTGGCATTGCAATAGTTCTCGCTTGACGATGATGTTCCATCAAACGACGAGAAGATATAACTATTGAATTATAAATAGGTTAGAGCTTATTCTACTTATAAACCAAACCCATACAAAAGAAACTACGAACCTACGAGGAAGAAAAACAGCAAAGATTGTACATATTTCTTCTTTGGCATTAAGTTAGCTGCCAAAATCCCAGGTTGAAGGCAGAAACCTAGCTAGGATTAGGAATGTCTTTAAACTCTCTCCACGCACAAACAAATCCCATCTCGTCTTCCTTTTCATCTCAGAAATATCCAAACTTAACCAACCTATGCGAAGAATATACACAAGGAAATGGAAAAGTCCAACAAATATCTGCAGAACAGAGAATGAGTGTCACTGAGCATCTACTTAACTTACTTACCGAAGCCCATGTTTTTTATTTGACTTAAAGATTCATTCTTGGACATCCTCGGGATCGTCCGACTGGGTTTCGAGTTCTTGAATATGCAACTCAATCTCCACCATGGGTGGTACAGTTGTCGAACCTGCTTTTCGAAACAGAGACACAGAAATTAAGGTTTAAGTGACTCTCTTCACATCGATAATTATGCAATCACTACAAATAGTTTCGCGTATATTGTCGAGCTCAGCTGAAGCTTTACACTGTCAATTCGAGCTCTATGGATTACCTTGAGGCTGAGAGTCTCAACTCCCAACCTACCTAAAGAACTGAAATTAAACTCAATATCGATTAATCAGTCATCTATTGCCCAGTGATTGAGACTAAAAAGTATTTATCTTTTTCCCCCAAAATTCGAGCTCTTAAAGCATATTGCCACTCTATAACCCAATCAAATCCATCTCGTTCAACAATTCAGAACCCCTTGAGTTATCATTAACATTCCTCAAACAGCTTGTTCAGAAATCCAATTTCGAGAAGGGAACCCTAATTTTCGTATGCTGAATCAACAAAAAATAACATACCTTGGATGAAAAAGTCGGACGATGGCCAACCTCTGGCAGAAGAGATCGCCATCAGCTCATCATCAGACGCCAAGTAATCGTGACAAATAAACCTCCGATTCCCCTTCGTCGAAGCGGAAGCTTCCGCCAATTTTCCGACAACCTCGATGAGGCTGGAGGCTTGAGTGCCGCCGCCGCGGATCGAAGAAGAACGCGGCGGCGGAGGCGGAACCCAATAGGAATAGCCCGGCATAAAGGGAAGCCAATCGGGAGCCGCCCGGCGCACTATCATGCTTCGGATGGCGTCCTCGAGCTTCTTGACGCCGACGGTGATGACTTCAGTGGACTCCGAGGAATCGAGGTCTACTTTGATCAGCTGTGGGTTGGCCTTGGCGAGCTGTGCCGGCGGGTGGTTAGCGAAAAAGACGACTTCGACGCGGGGCATCGATTGAGAGAGGGTTCGAGATAAAGCCATCATAAAATGGAGTTAAACGATGACAGTGAGAAGAGATTGATGGTGTCGATTTGCCGGTGGTTGCTTTATGGTGGGCGAGGTTGGGGGGAACAAAAAGTAATTGGGATTTGGATAAACTACCAGATACGGGTCGGGTCATTTTCGTGGGCTTCAACGGGTTTTGATCCATATGCCGTCGGTGAAAATCTATACTATTATATATTTAGTTTAGAGTGCATATAAGCTGCCACAATTTGATGTATAACTTATTTGCAATGTAGTTCCTCATTTGTTAAATTAATAATTAAGTATTTTCATATAACTCATAATTATTTACGGTACTTATGCCGCTATAACTAAGTTTCTTTTTATATATTAAAAAGAGTTAACTAAGTTTCAGGCCCCATTAACATAGTGAAGTGGTACCCGAAAAGCATGGAGTGTTACTCAGCACGAAAGTATTAGTCAGAAACAAGGAAGTATTACCCGAAAAGCATTAAGTGTTACCAAGCAAGCATGTTAATGGCATATGCTTCAAAAACTACTGCTTGTTATGCGATAACGATATATTACAATTTAATAACACAACAAGGGCGCTGGATACCACTTATCATTACTCTTTTATAAGGGTATTTTGGTCAGAGGTTCTAAGTTAAATTAAAAAACGGGTCCCTAAAATATACTTTTTTCTGACAGGGTCCTGAATCCTAATAAAATACTATGGAAGGTTCTAACGCGTAAAGCTCCCAGTTAAACATTATATTTCATTTTAAACACTAAAAATTATAATTTAATTTAAAATAATTTCAATAAGAAACAGAAACACGAAATGCAAACAGATCTCACACCAAATCAATCGATTTCAGCTCAAAAAACGAAGGATTATAAGATAAATATGCTGTTGCTGAGTATGAATGTCCACATTCGCCCATTTCTATATATTGTTAGCTAAAAATGAAGGGCAAACAAGTCCAATCATGTCTGTTCAAGTGTTCGTTCGTTTCGCTTCTGATCATTTTGATCGTCGGGAGATTTTAATAGTCTTTTGCTGTCCCGAAATCATGGATAAAATTAGTCAATTAGTGCTCGTTTGGTGACAGATTTATATTTTGGAGGGTTTAAATAAGTAAGGCTTTATATAAACAAATTAATGGGTATAAATAAAATGTGTGTTTGATTAGTGGGTTTAAATAAGCACATGTGAAGGTGTGAATTTACCTATCACGCCTGCTTGGATTTAGAGTGATTTTATATAAACCCGTGGTTTAGATAAATCTGCGAACCAAACATACTAAGATATCATAAACCCACCTTTAAAATATTTAAACCCTCAAAGCAAACAACCATTTAGTGTTCTTTGTGTGACTATTAATTATTTAGCATTAATTTATTAATCATCACATGAGCATGGCCTAATCATATCATAACCCGGCCCGAGTCCAACCCGACCCATTTTATTAAAGAGCAACAACTCAATCCAAAAACAACATACCTCATATATACAAACAAAAAAACGACTAAAATCACCACAAAATACAGAAACTACTATACACCTAATGATCCCTTACGGATTCTTTTTTAGTACAAATATACCGAGAAAGGTGAATAAAATTTCCCCCGCGATCGAACAAAAAAAGAAAATCCATTTCGAAATAGTGGAGCGCGAAACGAGAAACGTCGCCTATTAGGGGGCAAAGTCGTCGTTGTCTACCTGGCGAGGACTCGAATTGTGTGGCAATGGATCGAGTTCGAGCAGAGGTTGTAAGGTTTTCTCGACAGCGTTGTTTTGCGAGTTTGCTTCTTCGAGTGTCATATTCAACGCATTTCTGCAACAATCTTCGTCACGGAAAGCGAGCGTCCATCTTCCGTCGACTAAGCTCTTCGATTTGCCGTGCGGAGTGTGCGTGGGTTTGTCGCTGAATGGAAACAGAGAAGGACGGATTCGAAGGTGTAGCCACCTCGGGTGTCTTTCGTCTATTTTTGGCTGCACAAAGCGGATAATAAGACCATCAAAGTACATTTTCCAGGTGCTAAAATAAATATTTGTGCACAAATCATTGGGGTGTCTCGAGAACCGCCGAGTTTTATGTTGGGTTAATTATTTTTCTCATCATGTAAATCAAAGGGTGTGGCACTATACGGGCAGGACTTCTTCAAGTTAAAACAGTTTAGGAACGCTATACGCCGAAAAGGTTCCGTGCAATGCACACACTGATTCATTATCGCTATAATGCTATCCCCTAAGTTAGGGGACTTTTATATGTAATCTTTGGTAAGGGAGAACTTACATTGCACCCAGCCAACGGTGCCGTAACTCGAACAAGTCCAAATCGAGGTTTCGTCACCAGCTCGTCTGCAAGGACAAGCCATCCCGAGCCTCCGATGGAGAGCGGTAAGAAGTGAAAGTGGCGTTCTTTGCCACGTTCGAATGCAATGCGGCATGGCAGAGCATCGACTGAAAATTTAAAAAAAAATTAATAAAAGGCAAGTGATAGATAAAGCAAACCAATGTTAAAGCAAAAACGCCTACAAAGGAGAAACTCGACAAAAGATTACCGAGATTTATTTCGGTGTTTGGCTTCACTCCAGGTAGGTTTATGCCAGCGATCTTAGCTCTTGACTTCTCTGTGATATCCACAGTGGGCAGTAAAGGGGGCTGATCGTGTATAACTCTACCGATGGAGAAGCTACGGAGATGATGAAGCAGTACGAATACCTAGTCATGTCCAAGAGAAAGCTGGTGAAAATTTATAGATAAATAATAGAATTAAAATTCCAACGTAGATGGCATCTGCAGTTCTGAATATCATATGACAGTCCACTACTACCCTTACTATTCAAAACCCAGAAACAAGGTTTAGATGTCATAATAATATATCAAGGATCAGGAACAACCTTTACAGTTTCACGCATTCTTTCGCCTGCAGCAAAAGACGACTCACTCGATCCATGTTCTGAGACAATTATAATTCATTAGACGCTGTGTTTTTGTACTTATTTCCTGCTACTATACAAATATGTATTTTGTCTTGTCAATGGAGAGAGAGAAAGAGAGAGAGATACCGCCCGAGGTAGCCTTGATCGGTGGCAAGAGCAGGCAGTTGGGATCTTTTCGAGGAG
This sequence comes from Craterostigma plantagineum, assembly GCA_027422505.1. Classification (NCBI taxonomy): domain Eukaryota; kingdom Viridiplantae; phylum Streptophyta; class Magnoliopsida; order Lamiales; family Linderniaceae; genus Craterostigma; species Craterostigma plantagineum. The sequence goes on from JAPQWV010000024.1 coordinate 8,780,611, forward strand.
ATGAAGCCTCAATGGCTGCAAGTCAATTGATTTATTCAACATCAGTTAACTATAGGTATCGATGGTCCAAAGTTCAAAACCAAACAAATGTGTGTACCTCTTTTGCACTTTCTCCACTCATCGCTAAGTACCATAGGCAACTGATCAGCCCAAGTTCCTCTTGTCTCTTGTATGACACGCTTTGTGCAATTGAGAAATGAATCCTAAACGCCACACCCCAAATGTTAATCCACAGAAATCACTCAAACCAACTAGAGCTATCAAGCATAAACAGAGGGTGGCAAATAGGAACTACAATTTATAGCGCATAAGAGAAACTTCATTGCACCGCATTGTATAGGGCTTGTTAGAGTTTACTACCACCAAGTCGATAAACAAAACTCTCGGGGAAAAAAAACAGAGAAGTCGTCATGGACTACACAACTCACTTTGAGTAATCCAAGATGGTGACTGTTGAACTCTGCTTCACTATAAGGCAACAACTGGCGCAAAAGCCAACCACCATCCCATAATGTTTCCGCTGATATGTTTGACCTGCAGAAGAGGCTGACCAATGCATCTAATACCTGATATCAAAAAGTGAATAAATGGAATGTTAAAGGAAATACCAAGGAAATCCCACTCAAGTCCCCATCACAAAAAAAAAAAAGCAATTAAAATCTTGTGTACTCCCATAACAAACTATATTCCTCGTCGATATATGCAGAACATGGACCCCTGTTCATGTTATCCCGACTTAAAAATAAGGTGAAGTAACTGCAACCCCATGAATTGGTGGAGAAGTTAAAAAAAGTTGGAAAAAAGTCGCTACATACTTGAAATCTATGCTCACGTGGACTCCCTCCAACACCTGGACTTGCACATGGAACTCCATAGCGTACCTACAATTTACAGATAGTATTACATGATTTTCAAGGAAGAAAACATTGCTGATAGAGAATACAGGCAAGGTTTTTTAGTCTTTCTTTTATGTAATTTTATGGGTATCTATGACTGGTAAAAAATGGTGATGAATGGCACAAAACACAATAAACCACAATTTAATATCCACCAGATCAATGGCACAAAACGAAATTTGAACTGGTGAGCATGACTAATTAAGAAAGAGCATATCATTCAATTTAATGAAAGAAATTGCCAGATGAAAAATAGAGTTATTCGATTCGGATAAGCAGGACCCATAAAAAAGGGTCAGAAACTCAAGAAAGATATAACGTAGGGTTTAAGTTCCAAAAGCATGTGAACATTGGGGACTGCTACACGGAACTTGGGCATACAATACTTGGTTCTCACATAGTTCTTGCTTTTTGAAAACCTTCGTTGGTCATTTCGTTTTATCTTGAAATACAGATCAGTTCTTACTCGGTAAAGATACCAGCAAGTCGGGCTAAGCACCACAAAGCTAGAAAAAATCATCACTACCTTCAACTTTTGCAGATAGATATCGAGTTCACCCCTCAAACCACCATGGACTTCATTACTGTCCGACGAAAAAAGTTGTTCTTCTCCAGAATCTTCCCCAACCAACGCCTCCTGTCCATCAACATAAGACTATATAGTCACTAACCACCACAAAAATGAAACAAAATACAGAGTTAGCTGTCAAAAAAGACTAAATATCTTCACATACCCCACTATAAAAGTATTTTGGATGAGCGTATAAGAAGATAAAGAGTTTGCAATTGCATGATATTAGTTTGTGTAGTGCAACATGTCGGTTGCAACGATTCGGGAATTATATCAACTACCAGATAACTGAAGAAGCGTGCAGTAGGAAAGGAACGAATGGGGATTTATATCAACTATATACCACTAGTGCTTAGTTCAAACGACCCTCTACATAAAATTCCACTTTCATGCAACAACATGGAAAGTAAGCTCATATGCTACATACCAGCAACATCTTTTTATGCTGTTTGCGCTGTGGAAGTATGCCAATAGCATCAACCATAGATTCGTCCAATTCTGCAGACCAGAAGTTAACAGTGCGTTATCCAAGACAGCCACTAAAATAGTTAAATTACTGAACCCTACCTTTAGTCTGTAATAATGTCGCCAGCAGATTTAGGGACCCTGAAACTTGAACATCATCTCCATTGTTAACAAATGAAAGTAAAGCCTCCCTGCGACATGCATCATATCACAATGTAAGCATAAATGATTCTCAGCGATGGGGTCTAATTGCTAATAGTAAATTAACTTCTCTTTATGGTTTCATAAACTTCCAGAACTACAATGCATATGCATAAGTAATTTGACTTAATTTCAGAAAGAGTATCTTCAAATTGTCGCTCATGTAAAAAAAGATGAGATTGGAATTGATAAATATTTGGTCAATATACAGTATTACAAAGGGAACCAAGGCATAGATACAAAGAATACCAAAAAGAAGATGTCATCATACAATTGATTACCATGGTGCAAGTCGCAAGTATCCATCATTTTGAGCTATGATACCATTAGGTGAATGCTTTCCAGAAAAACTGGACGTTGTAGTTTCGTCTTCCAAACTTCCAGCACTGGACTCTGAAAGATAATTTCCATCCGATGTTTGAATTACTGAATCTATGGAGTCTTGGCTTATTGTATTTCCATTGGGTTTAGCTTCAAAGATTTGAGCAGAGGCCTCAAAATGACACAGAAGAGCAGCAGCAACAATGTTTGCCAGATCTTTGATCTTGACAATACGCAGAATGCAACTAAGTAAATATAGAGATGTGACAGCACTGACTCTTGGTTCCTGCATTTACAACACTCAAATAGTTGCCATAAACTAGCACGAACCCGATGAAACTATTAACAGATCAAGGAAGTATCAGAAAAGGTTGCTAACAACACCCAGTTAGTTACGAAACAATAGAAAACTAATGAAAACAGTGACTCGCCATGAAAGTATCAGAACAATGGTTTCTAAATTTGGGGAAAGAAAAACAACAGAGAGTAGGATAAAGAAAGAGATGGGTAAAAAGTCATACACCAAAAGTTTGACTCCTCATGGACGGAAGTATTAATGGAAGAATCAAGCGCGTCAAAATGTTGTCCATAATCAACGTCCCAACATCAGGAATTCCAGCAGAAACTACATCACTAAAATAATAGAGATTGTCTTCAATCTCATCGATTGAAGAAAGAATGGACGATGCTGATTCCACCCCCCGGTTCCTGTTCAGAAACTACTGTTCCTTGTCATCTGAATAACAAAGGTAATCATCACCTGGACATCCAAAATGTCAGAACTTACTTGGAAGCATTTGAAACCACTGCACTTAAATTGATACATTGATCTCGGAAAAAGTTGACCAAGTTGACGAAATAATCTGCATGAGGATCGCTGGACACAAATCTGTTAACTGCGTCATCCCCAACTGCAAGAAGTACGGTTCATGAAATCTATAGCTCACCAAGCCATGATATGTACTTCAGCAATATGAACTGAAAACTGGAAGATAATGAAAGATGATAAAAATAACTAACCATGATAAACATTTAGAGTCAACGCACGCACGGCAGTTCGTATCATACTTTCTTCATGAAATGCGAACCGGATTGCCTCAACATAAAGAGGGAAGGAAGTTACCTCCTCCTAAAGGCAAAATGAACGTTTGTAACTAGAAGATAAAAGGTGGAGAATACAATTTACCCAGAAGGCCAGAACCAACTCTAGCATCAAAAGGAAGTAATAAAGATGTAATAGTAGACCAAGAACATAAATATAGATAGCTATTGTGATTGGGATAAGCCTGCTACCTACATTGCCTCTTTCTACCGATATACCCAGTTTCCTCAATTTTATATGCCACAAAAAACTCCAATTACTCATTCTTCCACAATTCGAAGTTCTAAAACAATTAAAAAAAGTTATTAAGCAACCTCCATATCACCACACCAAAATCCATTCGATTAATTCTTCAAACTTCATGAGAAAAGAAGACCACCAGCTTCATACAATTACAAAACTTGAGACATATTGCCACCCTCTAAAGTGACCATCGTTTAAGTCCAACGGGTCCTCATGTGAAAGACCAGACTGTTTGGTGAATTAACTGGCAATAGCTAGTATTTTTATCACATTTTTTCCATTAAGGATAATAATCTCGGAATTTGAGAAAGCTTTAGGCACATAAAAAACTTTTGACAGAAGTGTCAGCAGGAACCTTATTCTACAAAATAATATGTAAAAAAGCATATACAAGTGGTAATAGTATACCATTTGACATACATTTTGTGTCTTGACCAGAAGAGAAATCGTATCTTTGTTCAACTTTCCACTTATTGCCCTTTTCGAGAAGCACAAGTCAGGACACAATCAAAAGTGGGACAAACAAATGGAAGAGATAAGCAAGAATAAATAATAATAATAATAATGCAAACCTTAGGAAGGATACATAGAGCGATAATATCTCTTCGTTTCGAAAGTCAAATCCATAAGTTATAAGGGAGTTAACATGCTCATTACAAAACATATAATCTGCAGAAATCATAAATATTTCAGTAAGACTGAATTAGTTAGAGAAATAGAAAATAATATTACTTTATCGGGATGTCAACGGGTAACTTACAGATGGAATGTTCACTTTTGAGGTTCTGAATCATTATGCTCATTGTCTGCAACAGTTGGAGTGGAACGACATATGTTTTACTATTTCTCAATAGTCGAACAAACTCGCTCATAACTTGCTTCTCCATGAAAAGTCTAGGAAGAAACGCGATATAAAATGCTTGCTCGGGATAAAAAATAGCATGAATCAATAACAACAGATAGGAGCAGTCGTACTCGAAATAGGAAGTATCGTGTTGGTCTCCATAAGTTATTAACTCCGCTATTGATCTCAAAGCCTCTACAACAAAGTCCTGCACCGTAAGGTACGTGTATTCCATCAGGTGACATCAATAAAAAAGTTAAAACCAACTCCGAAAACACAGACAAGTGGTCTTACAAACAAATATGTTACCTTGTTAACCTCATTCACAACATGGACTTGCATAAGTTGATCGATAAGGACTCTGCAGTAAGAAAAATATAAATTTAAATGGATCTTATGCCTAGCGAAAAACTGCTACTGCCCGCCCATAAGAATCTTCCAGGTTTAACCCAATAAAAAGTTGGCCCGCTTTCAGGCCATTTTAGCTAGATTCAAAAGGAAAAATTAAAACTTTGAGCCAGAAAAGAGCCAACTCATCATGATAAAGAACTCATCATGCAACAACTGAAAAACTGTTGAGGATTAAGGTTTCAAAATGATAACGCACATGATTCAACAGTTACACCCTTGGATCTAGAACATCTTCAGCATACTGATAAACCCAACTCTGCTCTTTCCAATAAAGTCAGTCACCAGAATGACAACTAACACAGGACTACCCAAAACGCTGGAGCAAACTCTAAGTCAAAATGCAAAAAAAAAAAAGCAAACAAAAAACATAAAGCTTCTTGCGAGATCAAATCCTACCGTAGTTCATCCAACGAGAATCTATCTCTGGATCTCCAAAAGGAAAACCACATCCTCTTTCAAGAACTCGCGATCGCAGCACTTCTCCCCTCCTCCGCATCCAATCTCCTCATCAGACCCCAATCAACAACTCACAATTACACACGCCGAACAGAAGGTTCGATTCAGCTCACAAAATCAGCAGCACAAGCGAAGGGGGATTAGGGTTCCCGCCGTCTCTTTCGCCAGAAAACGAAAACGAATTGCAGCGACGAAAAAAAGCAAAATTGAGAATATTCGAGAATAGCTTTCCCAGCTCGGAGAAGGGAAATCAATTCGCTACGGTATGGGGTATTATCAGGGTCGGGTTTTCGGTCGGTCGGATCTTCGACGTCGACAGGTCATATGTTTAATGCGACGGGCACCACGCTGTTGTCATTTTCTAGAGCCACATGGCAAAATCGATCCCACAACCCACATATTATTTAATTTGCAAAAACGCCCCTCACTTGCTTCGAAATTGGGCCTATTATTTTCAATATTGTTAGCCGAAAACTGGTCCTCGATATTTATCATATTTACAATTTAGTTTTCAATGTTTTACGTTGCTCAATTTAGTCCCCAGGCAAAACCATCGCGTTTAAATCAAATTAATTCCATCAATTTAAACAGAAAATAAGCACGTTCAACACAGGTGACGGCTTACTTAAGCAGAAACCTATAAAATCAAATTTGGAGCAAGCAAATATTGCACTGATCCACACAAAGCACAACTAAATTAATCAACAGACCAATTTAGAATTCCTCCCGTATGGCTCTGTTATTTAACTATCTAAATATCTCACAATGATGCCAAAAGCCAACGATCAGATTAGAGAGATTGAGGTCCACATCCAAAATAACTGAACATTGAGGTCCATTTTGCAAAAACAAACAGCAACAAACATGACAAAGTTCAGGTAAACAACTGTAAAGAAAAATTCAAATCAAAACACAGATTTTTGCTCAGTTCATTCTCCTTATGAGCTCGTTGATGTAGTCCTCGCGATTGCCAGCATCACCACCTTCGACGTAGTGGTTCCTCTTCTTCTTCAGACCGCCCAATGGTGCCTTGAGTTGGAATGGCCATAGAAAGTTATTCGCCTCCTTGAAGTGTGGGCCCACGGTTAAGACCTCGTGGATAAGATCTTCCACGCAGATTATGCCGTGCTTCCCCAAAACCTTCCGTAAGAAAGGCATGTTAAGGACGATGGAAAACGTAACAATTCCATTGTGTATTTTGTATTTGCACGTAAAGGTAAACCTGCTCTATGATGGAGTTGTCGGTAAGGGCGATTCTCTGTTTGTTGACTTTCCCGTATCCTCTCTTATAGATGAGTTCTCTCACACTCTTGAGATTTGGGTAACCGTAGGTGACGTAAGGCTCGACGCGGTGAAGCATGTTCATCGTAGCCTTGTTGACTTTCAGGAAGACGCCGTTGAATATCTACATATTCGTTAAAACGTTGGATGAGACATAACATATGAGTCACACAGCTTAGGCATATGTATCTTATAGCACCACCAATTTACGACAGCGTAGAAAGGATGGCCCAAAACAAGAAATAGATAGAATACCTGGCGCAACCTCAAGAGCTGAAGGATCTTCTTCGTCGTGGGGTGCATGGCGTTGATACTGAAAGATTATCAAATCCCAATTAGCACTGTAGTCGCTATCAATCATACCGAACAATGACGTCGGAAGCAAGGAAATGGCATACCCACGGATCCTTATGATGAACAGAAGCTTTGCTTCAGGGTTGACGTAGAAGCCTCCCTTCAGTCTAGCCTCACGCTTCAATTGGATCAGCTCTTTCTCCTGACAAACAAATGGGTAGGCATGTAAAAAGGAAAGCAATACCACCATTAAGAAGAGAAGTTTGAATGAATGTTAGTAGAGATTTTCAACAATACCTGGTTCTCATATTCCTGTGCGTATTGCTTAGCCCTCTTGCAGATTATTTTCCTCGTTTCCGCCTTCTTCTTCTTAGCTTCCTCAACCTCTTTTGCTTTCACGGAAGCCCATTCCTCAGCCCTCTTCTGCTTCTTCAGAACAGATTCGGGCACTGGCACACCACTTTTCGCAACCTCAGCCATCACTGTTGGACAGAACGTATCGGAATACTCAGAACAAAGATAACAAAGTCAGATTCGACAAACAATAAAGCGGGGCACACGCATGCTAGCTTTGACGCAGATGATTTTTCATCACTTAATGAAATATCGAACAGACTGACTCAGATCATATAATAGCAAAAGGAAAGTCGTCTGTTCTTAGAAAGTAAGCAAGATCCAGAAACAATCCACATAAACACAGCTCAAATTCATCCATGCCGCCTGACACAAACCAATTTGGTCGGGGAGATGAGAAACGTAATAAAAATTAGATCAAACATCGCCGAGCTAAAGCTTAACAAACCCGCTCATTAACGACGTCGACCACAAGAAAAAAAATTACAAATCGATCAGAGCGTCGTTCCATCAGCAGACAAACACACTCCTCAGCATAAAAACCAAGATATTAAGCACAAATACGAACTCAACAGCACCAAGTTACCTCGCTATGAGATCTGCAGGCGTTTGAGAAACTGTTTCGATATCTCGACTTCGAGTGCCGCTCTCATTAGAAGCCCTAGCAAGTATTTAAATCAAATATATCGACGGGCCACAGTTTGGCCCATTATTATCAGTTTCTATATACTTATGGGCCTCGAACCCAATTTCTTAGAACCCAACATGAGCTTATATGCTTGGCTTGTGTGAATTTGGACTAAAGGTGGATTTAAATTCCAACGTTTTCATGAGTGTGCAGATTGTGTCGATTGCTTTTAGGGTTGTCAATGGGGCGGGGATTTTTTAAACATTCCCCTAAGCCCGTTAAAATAAAAAGGATGTGATCTTTGAGAAGAAACACTTGTGAGTTTGAGTTTTGGAAAAATTAAACACACACACATCTCTTTAAACATTCCCATCCCTCTCTAGCCATCGATCGCGGCTTGATGGTCTGAGGCTGTGGGCCACTGTTGCTCGTTCGAGGTCGTGTGATCCTTTTTAAGCCCGACTCTCTTAGTTCGTCTCAACCCGGCACTAGAAGGAATCCATGAACTCGGTACGACTCATGAGCTCTTGAACAATTACGACGAAGCTCGAGTTGAGCTTGGATCGGACATATTGAGTAATTTCGTGAGCTCTCACAAATCAATTTCGTAAGATATTCGTATTCACATCATAATAAACTCAGCTCCAAAGAATTTATTGGGCTTTTCATATAACATGGGCCTAACTCAAGGTTTGGCCCATGGGCTCAAGGTCCACAAAATTATGGCCTTGGCCCAATTATACGCTTCGCCTCGTCGCTTACATAGCACGCTTTTTACCATCCGAAGCTAAACCTCTTCCATAGCTGACAATCCGAGCCTCAATATCATACCCTTCTCTCTAATCCCAAACCAAAGACCACCCCTTTGTTTTGCCTCCACGCCTCACAGACATCACACACAACTCATTTTGTCCTTCTCAAACCCTAAACAGTCTCCTCTCGGGCCATTAAAAACGCCACTTCCCCCCTAGTGGTACATCTCTCTCTCTCTCTCCCACTCTCCACCGTCGTTGCATTTTCTCTTTCTCTTTTTTTTTTTGTGCTTTTGATCTGCTTTTGCTGCTGTTTCTGTGTTTTTTGTTGTGATTGAGATATAAATTTTGAGTGAAATGGTGAATTCAAGCAGTTCATTGGACTTTATGCTTCCTGTGAAGAGAACAGCAGCTGGAGCTGAGATCGAAGTAGCCGACGTCGAATCGAAGAAGCAACGCACGAGTTTCGCATCCGCCGCTGCCGCCGCCGCGTCATCTGCGACGTCTTTGTCCGTAAGCATGGTCGGAGGAGACAGAGCTAACGGAGGAGGTGCCTCGGGCAACGGGGCGCCGATCTACGATGGCCAGCCTCAGGAGATCGACGAGGATCTTCACAGCCGCCAGCTCGCGGTGTACGGACGCGAGACGATGAGGCGGTTGTTTGCGTCGAACGTACTCGTCTCTGGAATGCAAGGACTTGGAGCTGAGATAGGTATGCTCTTTTTCTCACCTTGTCTGTTCGATGTGTGTTTTTGGTGGCCGTGGGTGAATTGAGTAGTCTTTGCTTGTGGTCGGTGTCGTTTATGTTTCTCTTGATTTAATAAATCTGATATGTTGCTATCATTACTTAACCTGATACACGTTCAAAGATTCTGTTTAACATAGTTTTTGATTTTAGGTTTCACGATACCAATATATTTTGTTTCTGTAATTATTTTAGTGTTGTAAGATTCAACTTATGCTGTTTGATGCTCGGGTTTCTGATTGTGGTTGATTTTCTTTAGCTGAACTTTTGCAGAAGTATGTATTGTCAGGTTTCGTCACTTGCAGGTTATTGTTATCACTTGGATGATTCTGTGCCTCATTTCATGGTTCTATTATATCATGCATATCCTTATGAGGAGTATGATAACTAGCGTATATGAAGCATCTTGATAAATATGTCTGCATTTATATGGTGTTTGAACTATTTCTGTTCTTGTTAAAACCATTAGTTTATATTGGAGTTACACGTGATGAAATATGCTCGCATCTAGATGGTATCGTATTGTTATTGCACATAATTTGGTGAGAAGATTGCATTTTTATGCTTTCTTTCTTTTCACAGCTAAGAATCTTATCCTTGCTGGGGTTAAGTCTGTCACCCTGCATGATGAGGGTAATGTTGAGCTATGGGATCTATCAAGCAACTTTATTTTCTCAGAAGAGGATGTGGGTAAGAACAGAGCACTTGCTTCTGTTACGAAATTGCAGGAGCTCAACAATTCTGTGATCATTGCTACACTAACGTCTGCACTGACGAAGGACCAGCTTTCGCAATTCCAGGTGAATAGTTAACTGTTTTGGGAGTAGCAAGAATGCGTATGTTGGTTCGATGGTCTTCTAGTGAACTTATCTGATTTCTTAGATTTAGCTCATTTTGGTGTACTGCTTAATTCTTTATTTGATTTTCTTCTCTTCAGGCTGTTGTATTCACTGATATAAGCTTAGAGAAAGCTATTGAGTTTGATGATTACTGCCACCAGCATCAACCCCCAATTGCTTTTATTAAGGCTGAGGTTCGGGGACTTTTTGGGAATGTTTTCTGTGACTTTGGTCCCGAGTTTACAGTACTTGATGTTGATGGTGAAGATCCCCACTCTGGAATTATTGCCTCTATCAGCAATGACTACCCTGCTGTGGTATCTTGTGTTGATGATGAGAGGCTGGAGTTTCAGGATGGTGATTTAGTTGTGTTTTCTGAGGTCCGAGGGATGAGTGAACTGAATGATGGTAAGCCAAGAAAAATTAAAAATGCCAGACCTTACTCTTTCAATATTGAGGAGGACACTACAAATTATTCGAAGCATGAGGGAGGCGGGATTGTGACACAAGTGAAAGAACCCAAAGTGTTGAAATTTAAGCCGCTGAGGCAGGCACTTGAAGATCCTGGTGACTTTCTCCTGAGTGACTTCTCGAAATTCGAGCGCCCCCCGATACTTCACTTGGCATTTCAGGCATTAGATAAGTTCAGAGCAGTTACGGGGCACTTTCCAGTTGCTGGATCAGAAGAGGATGTTCACAAATTGATAGCGCTGTTTACTGAAATTAACAATGCTCAGACTGATGGTAGACTTCAGGAATTTGACCATAAGCTTCTTAGGAATTTCGCTTTTGGTGCTAGGGCTGTTCTGAACCCTATGGCTGCTATGTTTGGTGGTATTGTGGGCCAGGAAGTTGTGAAGGCTTGCTCTGGGAAATTTCATCCCCTTTTCCAGGTGATTTTACTTTTTTAAATATGTATAGTGTTCCTACTCATAATCATCCCCTTTCCAGGTGGTTTTACTTTTTTTATCTACAGTTGAGATCTATATAACAAAAAATTGATTTGATCTATTTGATTGCAGTTTTTCTACTTTGACTCTATTGAGTCTCTTCCTGTGGAACATTTGGATCCCAACGACTTGAAGCCTTTGAATTCACGTTATGATGCTCAAATATCTGTCTTTGGGTCGAAGCTGCAGAAGAAGCTCGAGGATGCGAATGTTTTCATTGTCGGCTCTGGTGCCTTAGGATGCGAATTTCTAAAAAACTTAGCCTTAATGGGTGTTTGTTGTGGCGATGGAGGAAAATTGACTATTACAGATGATGACGTGATTGAAAAAAGCAACCTTAGCAGACAATTTCTGTTCCGAGATTGGAACATTGGTCAGGCAAAGTCTACAGTTGCTGCCTCTGCTGCTTCTTTGATCAACCCTCGTTTTCATATTGAAGCATTGCAAAATCGCGCAAGCCCTGAGACTGAAAATGTGTTTCATGACACATTCTGGGAGAATTTAACCGTTGTTATCAACGCTTTGGACAACGTAAACGCCAGGCTTTACATCGACCAGAGGTGTTTATATTTTCAGAAACCACTTCTAGAGTCGGGAACATTGGGTGCCAAGTGCAACACACAGATGGTCATCCCCCACCTAACAGAAAATTATGGTGCGTCAAGGGATCCACCTGAAAAGCAAGCACCTATGTGCACAGTTCACTCTTTCCCCCATAATATCGACCATTGCTTGACTTGGGCGAGATCGGAGTTTGATGGTTTGCTTGAGAAAACTCCCACGGAAGTCAATGCATATCTTACGAATGCAAGTGAATACATAAGCTCCATGAAGAAAGCTGGCGATGCTCAGGCCCGTGACACGTTGGAGCGTGTTCTTGAATGCCTTGACAAGGATAGATGTGAGACATTTCAGGACTGCATTACATGGGCTCGCCTGAAGTACGATCTTACTTACCTTTGCTCGTTCGATCAATACGTCATGGAACATTACACTGACGACATGTCGCTTGTGAAAACAGGTTTGAGGACTACTTTGCCCACCGTGTTAAGCAGTTGACATACACATTCCCCGAGGACGCCAACACTAGTAGCGGCGTTCCATTTTGGTCGGCACCAAAGCGTTTCCCTCATCCTCTCCATTTCTCTAAAGACGATGGAAGCTGCCTCAACTTCATCATGGCAGCTTCCATACTAAGAGCAGAAACATTCTGCATTTCAATCCCAGATTGGGTGAAATCCCCCGACAAGTTGGCTGAGGCCGTCGACCAAGTAATCGTGCCTGACTTTGTACCGAAGAAAGACGCAAAGATCGTCACAGATGAGAAGGCCACTTCTCTCGCAACTGCATCCGTCGATGACGCTGTTGTCATTGATGACCTGGCAATGAAGTTAGAGGCTTGCCGGGCAAATCTCCCCCCTGGCTACAAGATGAAACCCATTCAGTTCGAAAAGGTCCCTCTTTGTGCCTTCAATTTCAGCCTCATATGTGCATTATATTCTTTCAAATTTCGTCCCATGCATATGTTCTAATGCCATCTTTTCCATCTCTTCCCATCGATTTGTTCCAATTGCGCCTCGCCGCCTTTCCATGCATATATTCTTTCGCTACTGACATAATGTTGTGTGAGTGTACGTTCAGGACGACGACACGAACTTCCACATGGACCTAATCGCGGGCCTAGCCAACATGCGGGCGCGCAACTACAGCATCCCCGAGGTCGACAAGCTAAAGGCCAAGTTCATCGCGGGCAGAATCATCCCAGCCATCGCAACCTCAACAGCCATGGCGACTGGCCTCGTCTGCCTCGAGCTGTACAAGGTCTTAGCCGAGGGCCACAAAGTCGAAGACTATCGCAACACGTTCGCGAACCTCGCACTTCCCCTCTTCTCCATGGCCGAGCCCGTCCCTCCCAAAGTCTTCAAGCACCAAGACATGAAGTGGACCGTATGGGACAGATGGATCGTCAAGGACAACCCCACTCTTAGAGAGCTCCTTCAGTGGCTTAAGAACAAAGGGCTGAACGCTTACAGCATTTCCTTTGGGAGCTGTTTGCTGTACAACAGTATGTTTGCGAGGCACAAGGATCGTATGGATAAGAAGATGGCCGACCTTGCGAGGGATGTGGGGAAAGCAGAGCTGCCATCTTATAGGAGGCACTTTGATATCGTCGTTGCTTGCGAGGACGACGAGGGCGAGGAGGTCGATATTCCACAAGTCTCCGTTTACTTCAAGTAAGACTCTTTTTTTTCTCTTCTTTCTTCTTAGCTATGTCTATGACAACTTTATCTTCTAATAACTACTAAACTTTACTACTACAGTACTTATAAATATGTAATGGGACGTGGATGTTAGTGTCCTCTATTCAAATGTTCTCTATCTTGGCTTATATCGATGGACTGAGACATTGAAATATTAGACGCTCTTCGTTGCTGAGCAAGCGTATATGTCAAATCTATATGGCCATGATTTTGAATTTTGTGTATTTGAAAGGAATTGCATTATTTTAACGGACATTTATAAATAAATACCTAATTGAATAAAATTTTAAACATAATGTCAGAAAATTTTACAGATAGGTACTCGATTTAATTTTTATTAGTTTCTTTAGTCATGCCGTACCTTTCTGATAGGGTACTAAATTATAAGTTTTTATTCAAGTATGTATTTATGTGTAAAGATCTTTTATTTTAAATTATGGATATTAGAATTAGGATTTTGATAATCAGATTTTTGGGATCGATTGTTTTAAGGTGGCCTCTGCTTTCTTCTGTTTATTACGCCCTCCGTCCCAAACCATTTTCGACATTTGGGTTTTACACGGGTTTTAAGAAACTGAATATTTTAATAATATAGTACACTTAAAATGTAAAAAAGTGTATATTTTGACACGTCTTTTGAGAATACTTAATATTATTATATTGATTGTTTGTGATAGTTTTTTGTTAAATAAGGAAATGTACAAAAGGACGCCCGATATAGTAATGGTTTGGGACGGAGGGAGTATATATTTTACGAAAAAAAAAAAATTAGTGGATTTTTTGAATTTTGAAAATGGAGTACTAGAGTTTTAGAATTTACAAATATGATCTTGGCTTAAATTTTCAAAAATGGATGACTTATAGGAAACACCCGAATTGAAATTAAATTCAGGTACCAAGACTGGGGCATAGAGTAGTTTTTATTTGATTTACACAAATACAATTATGAACGCCGATGGCTTTTATTTGATTTACACGAGTGCAAATATGAACAAACGAATTGGCCATTTTTCACTCACGGGCATATCCAACTTGAGAGTTCGACCAAGGGCACGCCGTTCCACGCCAGCACAATCTCATGGTCCCTATGCTCGTCAACCTTAACCTCGTACCTTCGTTCCCTTACAACCATCAGCTCGGCTTCGGCTATGGTTTCACAGCTGATCTTCCTCCCCTTGAACAACAACCTCTCTGCTTCCAAATCGCTACTTCTCCGCCGGCCATCTAAGCTCATCAATGGCGCTAGAAAGAGCATCTCCATGGCCGTCCTCGCTTCGACGAGATGAGCCGGGAAATTCCTCTCCAGCGACTCGAACCTCGCCTGCCAATGCCTAACTAGGTTATCGAATCGGTGGTCCTCCAATGTTTCTCCGTCGCCGATTGTCAAAACCCCTGGGAAATCGGTCAACGATTCCCTGGCGACTCTCAGAAACTCCACGACTTGCCTCCTCGTTCTTCTGTATCCCATGTGCGGCAGCCCTACCATGCAGTTGAACGCTAGAAATTCGCGTCCTCTCTTCTTGGTCCTTGTCAGTTCGCCGGCGAAGTCTTTCAAGCTCTTCGATTCGACTCGTAGATTCACGCCCGATCGTCTGGCGTGGGAGAGGAGCTGTTGCTTGGTCTCCTCGAAGGTACAGTTGGCGTAGGAGATGTCGTCTTCTTCTTCTTCTTGTGTTGTTACGATCGCTGTGATTTTGATAGGCGTTTTTTTGCAGCTGAGTGCCTCGATCAACGGCGGCCATTGAATCCCTTGCCCCATGTCGAAATCGACGATGTGTAGAGTCGCATTATCTCGTGGCACTGACTCTAAGATAACAGAGTTGGCTGTGAAGTGTGCGAGCCTCGAATCTACGATGGTTCCGTAAAGCACACCAAGTGCTTGTAGAAAGTCCTTGCCGAGCTCTTGTTTCAGGTACTCGTCTCGACCCTCTTTGTTCTTGTTAAATAAGTGATATGCAATGCGTTCGAGCGTGTTTCCCATTGGATCGCTCTTATCGATTATGGATTTGACAAGAATTTCGATTAGACAATCTTCCTTATTCCCTCGAGCCTCTCCATAGGCCCTCAGTAGATGTATAAGAATCAGTTGTTTATCGACCTCCGCGCAGTGTCCTGGAAATAACACTGGCGATGGGTCCTGAAGAGGAAATTCTATAGAGTTCTTGGTAGAATCTAGAGACAAGCAGGGACTGCTTTGATCCCCTTCAATAGTCATTGAATAGTTTTCGTTCAACATTTCATAGATATCATATTCTGGGCTTGAAGAGTTTCTGACCAGTCCCCCCATGTCAGAACTCTCCTGAATAAAATCAAGATTATTTATATCGAAAATCTCATCATAGATCATGGTGGAGGCATTCAATGAGTCCCAAGAAATACCCATGGAAGTTTCAGGGGAGCCGAGCGAACATGAAAATTCACGGTCCTCGAACCCGTAAAACTCCATTTCTAGATCAGAAAGGGTAGTGCTGCTTTTATAGTGGATAGGAGCCAAGGTTGTCATGAGTATTCCATTCTCCATTTTTCACTATGAAGAACTGAGTGGGTGGGGGAGTTTTTAAGCTGAGATCAAGGTCTAATTTATAGGGTGAGAACCCTCAGAACTCGACGAGCAAAGAACAAATCAGAGCAAACACTGCTCTGTTGTTCACTTCTCCGTAGGTAAAAACTTCCCTGGAAAAAAGTTCTTACCGTTGTTTAACCTTTCCTGGATGTTGACATGTTTGTCACTTGGTGTGAAAAACCACTCTTTTTAAGCCACGGCTTAGGATTAGCAGTCGACTGGGGTCCTATGTGTCGACATCACGGTGAATATCATTTGTTTGATACTATATGCCAAGACAAAAAATGCCATACCATTTCCACACCTATCAGTATATGTTCGAAAATTTCTTGACATTGAAGCTAGCCGTCATTCTCATGGTAGTAAAAGTATTGAAAGAATTCCCATTTCATTTTAATTATATTTACACGTAGATGTCCTTTTCAATCGTTGTCAAGCTTGTGATATTTTGGCATGCATTTTTTCGAAGTTTATGATGCACTATATACCTTGTACCCTTTTCTTTTCCTTTTATCATGCCTGCCCCATCCAATTGAATTGCCATTAATCTCCTTTTTTCTCTTGATCTCCCTACATTGTATTTCCTTATATTTAGCTTCTTTTTTTGTCTGCCATGCAATTCTTACCAGGGTTAGACATTCATTCATTCCATATACATATCACTTAGATATTTTGATTGCTTATCGTATATTAAGTTTTAGGACGGCAGTTATCGGAATCAAGAGATTGAGTTATTTCTCTAATGAAGAAACGACACTTCCATACGTTTGTCACTTCAATAGCTTTGGGGTTTAGAATCTCCTTTCTTCATTTGAAATCATATTAGCATCTTTTTTTTCTAATTGATTAATTCCCCGGCCACTTCTTAATATTCTTGAAATTGTTTCCATGCATGTCACCCAATCTTAATTTAATTTTCCAAAAATCAACAGTCATGAGACTATTGGCCATTTAAGTGGACTGGTCTTAGGAATTAGAGTGTTTGGCCCATTACCTTCATCCATTAATGAAATAAAATACAACCACAAACAAATTGACTTTTAAGGCATTCTTTTTAATTGCTGTTGTTTATGGCTTGCAACGGTCAAAAGTATAGAGATGGGCCGGGCTGGCTTTAGAGTAAGTGGACGCATCTATTAATTAATTTAGGGACAATATTTATTTATTTTATTTAAATAGTTCAACTGCATTTTCCCCATCCAATGCAAATAATCGTTAGGTCACCACCGAGAAATTGAAGGGAAACAAGTGATTGAAATTTATGTAAAATGTGGGGGAGATGGAAAGTTAATACAATCATTACATTTACGTTGTTTGATTATCGCCCTTAAAAATTGTCCGACGTCCTTGCTCCTAAATAAAAATGAGTGCAATCACCTAATGAACTCAATGGGCCGGCGGCTCGATTGAAGCTCGATTTCGTCGTAACAGATAGATGAATTTTTTATTTTATTTTTATTTAATACTACATATACATATATATAGATATATATTGAATTTTTCAGTTGAATAAAACGAGCTTGCGAGCTAAGCTCGAAAAGAAATAGTCTCAATTATATGATTTTCGAGTTCGAGATATAGCCTGGAAAATTAGTTGAGCTCGGCTCATCATTTCCTACCTTTTCTTTATTTTGAGTTTCGTTTAACAGATTTGTCGGTTCTTTAATTGAACTCCGTAGAGATTATGCTCATAAATAATCGATAGTACAGAATAAGGTTCCTCACCTGTTAAAACAAAAATATTCATTCTGAAAGTCGAATTAGAAGAATATCCAAAACACCTTTCGGTTTGTTACATTACAACTTGGAACTTTTCTTCTCGGATGCTCTTCGTTTTTCTTCTTACCATAAAAGAGAACAAGACAAAGCAATGCAATAGCGTTCATTTACAAAGTGTTGTTAAAGCATGGCGAAATGTAAAGTCGAAAACTATCAAGAAACGCTTCTCCACGATCTCAGGGACAAACTCCTCTATCGCAAAGCCGAAGAAGACGAAGATCGCCGCCTTGTAATAACTCGGAAAAAAATTGAACCCTTTTTGTCGGGAAATAAGAGAGCTGCTGTTTTAGTTTGCATATTCCGAGGAGTAGACGACGAGCTCCGTGTGATCCTCACCAAGAGATCCATGAATCTCTCATCTTATCCCGGTATTTTTTTTTATTATTTTATTCGATACTTCGTAAGCGTGACATTATAAATATTTTTTCCCATGCGAGAATTATCATAGGTGATGTGGCGCTGCCCGGCGGAAAAATGGACGAAAAAGATGCCGATGACTCGGCGACTGCTCTGAGAGAAGCCATGGAAGAGATTGGACTGAGCCCGGGCCTTGTCTCCGTTCTTGCAACCTTGGACCCTTTTATCTCATCTGTAAGTGGTAAAATCTCATCAACTACTACTAGAAAATTAATAGCTTCAGCCTAAAATAAACTGATAAAAGTGAAATTGCCTTTTTAATATGCTAATATGAGTCGGGTGAGTTGAATTATCGATATGAGACAGAATAGAACAAGTGAGAAAACCTCACATGTCACATATTACCAATTGGTTTAAGGACGAAGCCTTCAATTCCTCGTATGGTAACAGGAGCTGGTCTGATGTGACTCACCGTCACCCAATTCATATGCCGAGTGTTGGTTGAGAGTTTAATACAAAAAATTTCTCGTATCGAACAAATCATTTTATCCTAATCTCAAGGGACAAGTTCACCTTTTCACCACCAGTTAGTTTCAAGATGAAGCCCATAATTTCTGATAATTACTATCTTGAAAAGATCGATCTTTCACTCGACTCTAATGAAGAGCAATTGCAGAATTTCCTCAGCGTAGTGCCTGTAGTAGGCATACTATCGAGGGTCGAAGATTTCGAGCCCACCCTCAATGAAGATGAAGTCGACGCAATATTCAACGCGCCCTTGGAAACATTCCTGCAGGTTTCTTATTTTCTACGAGAAAATTTTCACAGTTCTTGAATCGCTTTTGCGATCGAACAGCTCTATTATGAGTTATTACAGGGAAAGAGAGGATATAGTTGCTTGGTAAAGGAATGGAGGGACCTAAAATACGCATGCCACGTATTCGATGTAGAAACCGAGCAAGGAAGATTTTCTGTAGGTGGACTAACGGCGAGCATTCTGATACAAATCGCGTCAATTATCTACCGTAGATCGCCGTCTTTCAGCCAAGATATCCTTGATTTCAGTCAGTTACAGTTCTCCTTGCTCTGAAAAAACGTCGAAATAAAATCGCAATCTTTATGTAAGAATCGTCGACGATTTATTACCATTATCGTCTGTGTACAGATAGCCTCAAGCTGAGATTTTATTGATTAATGGAATGCAGCCTTTAATAACACTGTTTAAATGCGTGTAACGCTATTCTGCTTCCTATCAAATAAAGATGATTCGAACTCCAAGAATGCAATCATCTATACAGATGTTTAAATGCGTTCTCAGGTTGTCCCCAGAAGAAGTGCGTTCACAGGTTGTTCCCAGAAGAAGAAGATGCATATAAGTTTAGAGCACTAACTGTTCGGTGATTGAAACGTCCTTAGGTACTCTCAGAGTGATTTGATTCATATCCCAACCCGCCTCTTCGACTCTCAGTATAAAGTCGTCGAAACCATTCTTCAGTTCGGTCAAACTCATGTCTAGTTGACCGAGTACGTCGTCCGAGCTGCTCCAATTCTGATGGAGATAGTAAGATTGCCACAAGCTTCGCATCATCGAAAGGCTAGTAGCTCCTTCCTGTGTGGATTTCATTCATTTTGCGCGAAATTATTCGATGGGGACAAAGAAAAAGTTTATTAGGCGTTCGGTGATTTCGTACCTTAAAGCAAACGAAGATCTCAACGTCTTTTTCTGCCTGGTTCACCATGAGGAAGTATTTCTCTTCTGCATAGAGCTTAATCAGCATCTTAACCTGTTATAAGACAATCTATGTCCTGAGGTTTTTTTGTAATGTAGAATACATCCATTGCAATTATTTACGTCTAAAGTAATTATCAAGAAAGACTCGAAGGATGTGTACCGTGGAGCCGCGCTTGTTGCCTGCAATCATATCTTCCAAGGAAACGCCAAAAGTGATTCTAGGCGTAGAGAATCTTTCCCACACAAGTACGTTTTCCATCTCATTACAAGCTCTAATTCCTAATTTGAAACGTTGAGTCTCTTAGCGGGCGTACAAGAGAATGGCGAAATATATAGCACGGTTTGATTTACTACCAGGAATTTTTCGGTGGAGCAAGTATGAGTTCACTAGGATGCGGGCCCGCTTGAGATTTATCTGTCCGGAAAAAAGAATGATTATTACAGCTTTTTACTTGACTGACAAATTAGGAGACAGCAATATTTAAATCTTTACCGTGTCAAAACGAAGGACTGAAAGGGATTTATAGCGTAACCAAAGGTGTATTAGCCTCAAAACCAGCCAAGTTGATGCCAAAGTAGGATAAGATGAAGAGATGCCAGGTGTATCCTGAATTGTGTTTTTGATTCAGCCCCAAACTAAAATGATTGCAAAGAAGCTGATATATAAAATAGACAGATATGACCGATTTAATATTACAGATGGAGAACATACGAGGGCAAGAATGCCTAAAGCAAGACCGACTAGCTCTGCAGACACGTCCCATACTTCCTCCTGCGATAGATTACGAAAGTTACCCATGAACAAGAATCGAATCATATTACTTCGCGAGGATAAGTAACGATTTAGAGAACCAACGTGCCTTTGCAGTTACGTCCCCCATATTTCCAGAGGTAGCGAGATGGTATTGTATGACCCTAAATGAAGGATCTCTGAGACCTCTCCCCATGGCCTGCACACACGTAGAACTCATTGACTAAACCTAATGTTGATGATGGCGTATAAACATTTTTGTATGCTTGGATCTCCTCATTAACTAATTATTAAATTCCAGCATAAAATCAAATAAAAGATGGGGTTTGACCTTGGCAAGGTTTCCCAATGATGCCAATGGCAAGAAATAGGCAGGGTATAACTGTGTACTGAGGTCAAAGATGCTGCGAAATATATATTTTTCATCAGAAAGTGCATCAACTGGTAATCATGCACTCATAAACGTAGAATCGATACCTGCCCGTGCTGCCAATAAAATCTGCATACAGACGCCATTGTCTGGGATCATCATCAAAAAGATTACCAAATCTCCCACCTAATACGAAGTACGAACAGATATATGTTACCCACACTTTCAGAATTAAAGCTTGTAAGTTAGTCGGAAAGAATCAAACCAATAAATAAGCGTCCAATAGCTCCGATTCCATCCTTGAACACCCACCTGCTAGCAGAAAATTACAATACTAAAAAATCATCAAATAAAATAGAGACATAATCCTTTCATTGAGAAACAGCACAAACGCAGCAGAAGTTCGAATAACAGCACCCTGAATGAGAAAATCGTACAGAAAAAAAAAATGCTTTGACCTGATTGCAGCAGCAGATGCTGCAGCAGTGGTTCCAGAAAACGAGCCAACACCAACAGCCTACACCAAAACTGCACTATTAAATCCCATCTTGAAGCCTAAGTTGAAGAGTTCTACGTCATAGTAAAATCAAATCATGGCTTATAAAACAACAGAACTAAACTGATGATGAAAGAAAGTGGCCTTAGCCATGCAATGCTCATCGATTCATATGTAAAATGCCTATACTACGTGCCTTCAGGAGACTCGATGTAACCAACGTATTGCATATCCAACCCGTGACATTGGTAGGAAACTGAAGCAACATATATTCCAAGTAATCATCAGAAACTGAATCTGCAGCACGGGTAGCAAAGCTGATTAGGGAACAAAGTTACTCCGATTTCATTTTCAAGAACGAATAACAATAACGAACCAACTCTAATTCGTTCCGCCGATCCAAGTATATTAATCCAAGAAAGAAAGAAACGTTACCAGGGAATCCCGCAGGCAAAACAAAATCTCTAACGGCCCATGGAAGCCATGACAAGTCCACATTACTTTCCAAATTACTCAAATCCCTCAACTTATTAGATTTGAACGAGTGATCCTCTAGTATTGTAGTAATCCGTAGGTCATTTTCAACAATATATCTACACCAAAGGTTGTTTGCGCCAAGAGAAAAAAAAAGGCGCATTTCAGTTAAATCGTAATCATCGCAACTTACACAACTTAACGAAACTTGGAATCGTCGAGCACCTTTTTGAGATGCCGTTCCCGTTTCTTTCCACCAAAACCACAGGCGCTTCTTCACCTTCCTCCCTAAAATCAAAACGATAAGCAAATTACGCAACCGAACACACAGCTGTGAAAGCGTCAATCTACGAACTAGTTGCTGACATTGAATATCGTGACTCTTCAGCTCCAGGCGAACGAGGTAGCGTGGAATTACATACTACCCTTACTTGGTCAACTCTAGCTGGGACCGAACATTGACGCCAGTCAATGCTGAAGCTGCGGCATGGGAATCGTGAAGTGGAGGCCATTAACAGTACAGTAGTTTCCTCTTCGTTTCACTCCGAACTTGCACTGATGATTGCTTCAGTTCAGCCTAGTTCTCGATGGAATCCATTGAAGTACGAAAATGAAAGGAGGTAGATGAACTCGGCAATTACAGCATTCATTGTTATGATATTGTACGGTAACAGTGCGTCCAACAAGAATATTTGGGCCTTCATTTAATGGGCCTTCTTAAATGGACCATCGTTTAAATGGGCCATCACTAAATGGGCCCACACGTTGAAAATGAAAGGATGTGAATTAATAGAGAATTGAGTATAAGTATATAGGTGTAGTTATGTAATTAACCCTAATAATCAACGAAGTTTCTACGTGCGACGAGACAATAAATATACAAAACAGTACTATTGTGTTTTGAATATGGGCAACATGTTTGCAAATTGTATACTCTTTTAGTCAACCAAGTGCAAAATAATACTTCTGATTAGTAATAGAAAATATATATTTCCTATTTCCGCACGTTTATGATAAACATGCATGGACTTTTGTGACTGTACAAATAGACATTTCCGTGTTGTACCCGCCAGCAATATAAAATATGACCAATAACAAGAAAGATGCCAAATTTAAATGTTCGTATCGTATTGATGCTAAAGAGATGCATTGCATTCAAAATTTAAAAAGCTTACCCTACCCGTTTATTATTGAGAACTTTAATATTTTTTGTTGAAGAAAACAAACTACTTGAAGTTATTTTCATCCATCCGACTTTAAATTATTCTATATTCATGGAACTTAATTGTTCATATGCCTATCAACTCAATCGAAAGGAACAAAATGAAATAGTAATTAATCACGTCAAATTGGACATGTATTGTTGTAAGTCACAAAGATTGGCAGGTTAGTTAGATAACAACTATTTAAGCTTCATTTGTCAACTATACGATAAAATAAATCATATATAATAATTATAATTACATCTAGTCTACCACACTTGGCAATGATACAAATTATTATTTTATGGCATTAAACCGGGGTATGCTTTGACTTGACAATGTGATGTTTATTAAATTCTTTTTTTTTGTGTGTCCAATGATGTTTATTTAAATTAAATACCTTCATTTTTATTTATTAACACAGTACAAACTCCATACTACAATCGAGATTCCATCCAATTTCCGATAATGTTTATACCCTTCACCACGCAACATATCATTATTCAACATCATTATTTTCCATCAATAATCATCATTTATTATTATTATTTGCCGTGAGCATCTCCACCTGCGACTTCCCGCGCGGCCCACGCGTCCTAATGAACAGTCGATACTCATCAAACGTCATCGCCGGATAACGCGGCGGCGCCGCCCCCAAAAGCTCCTCCGCCGGACTCACGACGGCGTCGCCCTTGGGATTGTAGAACATAGCCAGCGAAAGCCTCTCCTTGTCGGCGTTCACCACCACCCTATGCTCCACGCTCTTGTACACAGCGTTCGTCATCACCTGCAACTGATCGCCCAAATTGACGATGAAGGCGTGAGGCAATGGCTTCACGGTGACCCAACCGTCGCCGTCGACGCCGCCGGCGCTGCCACGGCGGACCTGAAGACCCGAGACGTCCTCGTCCGGGTACAGAATGGTCAACCCGCCCGGGTCGGAGTGTGGGGAGAGGCCCAAAGTAAGGTCGGGCTGAGGGCATTTTGGGTAATAGTTGACTCTCAGGCAAGCGCCGAGGCCTTCTTCTCCGCCGAAGGCTTGTGTGAGGTAGTCTTCTTTCAGGCCGAGATTTGTCGAGAAGATTCTGAGCAGTTTTCCGCCGAGTTCGACCACTTGTTTGCTGTACTCAGCTACCAATTCCCTGCAATGATATATTCCCAGGAACAGTTATTTACTTGTTTCTCGCTTGCTTCAATCATATTATGTTGTAATGTATAATCCAATCATTTCAACACGTGCGGAAATTGATTTCAAGAAGTCATATTGATTACCTTCGTCCCCTAATTCAAGGAAGTGGCAATGTATGCACAAAAATAATTTTTTTAAGATCGAGCAATTTAGAATCATAATTAACTTTGCTCCAAATTCTTGGGGTTTTCCTTTGCCTATACTATAACATTCGAACCTAAATAATTTGAGGACAAAGATCTAGGGCTTCGGCGTATAGTAATGTTCGTAAATTGCTTAATTTGAAAGGTGTTGTCCCCGTATATTAACCCGATGTTGCCACACTCAAAATTAAAGAATTAAAAAAAAAAGAGTAAAATTTAGCCCTTTGTATTGTTGTGAATATAATTTCCTCTTTAGGCCCAAACTCAAAGGCCCAATTCATACAAACACTGAACTTTCACACTAAAACCAATTAGCGATAAGATGCAGCAGCCAACATTTTTATAATTTGTCACAACTTTTCTAATTATCCGATATCGAACTTAACTCTTCTTCCCAACATATATATAATATACATATACTAGTACTTTTTGCACATCAGTTATACTAAAAATATAGAGATAAAATTGGAATATACCAGAAAAAATATAGTGGGTAGTTTTATTTTAATTCTTGTATTATTTTAATATATGAATTCACATAAGTTTTGGCAGTTTAATAAAATGCAAGAAAAAAAATAACAAAAAATTAATAAACTTGGAGTCCTAGAAAATTGGATCTACGCATCTAAAATTCTATACTAACCTGCATGGGCCGGGGGAGTTGGGCCACTTGGATGGGTCCCTCATCTCAATGGGAAGGTAGTGAAGAAAGAAGTAATCGCTCCAATCGAGCGAAATTCCCTTTTCGACCCCCAACCTACTTCCGTACCCTTCGTACGTGTCCGGCGAGTTGGCGTAGTTCTGCTTCTCCTCGAGGGGCAAATCGAAGAATTCGCGCCAAACCTCCTTGACCCTAGCCATGGTCCCGCGGCTCACGCCGTGGTTCACCACCTGAAAGAAGCCCCACTCTCGACACGCGCGGTCGACGGACATCATCGCACCGCCGCGGACCGACGGGTCGGCCGAGGTCAGGTCGTGCATGTCGATCACTGGGATCGATGGCTCGAGGGAAGGGCTGACCGTGGCTAAGGGGCGGTCCGAGGGGCTCTTGACGTAGCGGTCGGGGATGGTTCGTAGGCCGCTCTCGGAGAGGTGTTGGACTCGAACCACGGGCTCGGGCCAGCTTCGGCTCAGCAAACAGTTCATCATTTTTTTTTTCTTCTTCAAATAATTTTCTTTTGTTTTTATGTTTGTGTGTGTGTGTGTTGTAATAAGAGTGATGGAGCATGGATATATATAGGAGCATATTGAACATGTGTGTGTTAGAAAAAAGAGGAAAAATAAAAGAACACTTAGCTAGTGGTTGGATAGGCATGGGAAAATGTAGGTCGATGTAATATTACGGCGCCGTAAGGGAGTTGAATTCTATCCAATTTAATTTTTTTCTTTTTTTTTTGTTTAGTATTGGATTTCGATTTGTAATTGTTGTAAAGATGGCATTTATTTGTTTACTAACTCAAAGCAAAGTCAAAACATGATGTTCCTGAGTGAGAGGTGTGATTTTTAATGGTTATTGATGACATTGAGATTACGGGTTTTAATTTTTTGGATGATATTTAGTGAAAGAATTAACTTTGTGAGTAATACTACGTGAATCCGCTTTTAATGGGGTGGATATCCCATGAAATCTAATTTATGTAATAAGTTATATTTAATAAGTACATTTTCTTTGGACTTCTTTTGCAAGATTATGTAGATTATGTAATATTGTGTTTTTATTGTCTTACAGACTTACACGAACCGTTATCCATTCGTTTAATAATTAATAATTAACAACAAAACAAATTACTTCACACACAAACACACAAACAAACACACACACACCACACACATTATATCAACAAATAAATGAACGAATCATACAACAAACTCATTAAAGACGGCATCAAATCACATATGTCCGTATCTATGATGCTTACTGCCCATATTTATGAACATGCCGACGTAAAATATTAAATACAACTGAAAAACAAGTCGTAATAAATGATATATTAGTTAGAGTATGTGTGTATGTGTTTTCTGCTGTAAGGTAGCATGCGGGCAGTAGACACGTGTTCTTTTATTTCCTAATTACATTTAGTGATAGTTTCCCCATTTCTACATTGGTGTTTAAAAATATAATTATGTTTGTGTAATTCAGTTTTGATATTTGTAATATTTAATATTTATGAATATAATTTCAAATATATAAAGTAAGAACTAATGTTGGGTTATAATTACAATAAATAAAAAATTGAGATGATAACTTATTGAATTAATTAACAAATCGAGGAACTAAACTGCAAGTAAATGACAGACAAAATTGATTGTTTTTAGCCACAATACTAGTATTTTCTTGCACACCCGATTGTGTGTGCTATATAATATTATATATATTTAATAAAGAAATCATAATACTAAACAAATTTGGGAATATAAAAATATTGTGTTAGTGGGTAGTTACACTAATTTATACTATTATTATTTTATTAATTAATGAGAAATCTAAACCAAATCAATTTGGAATTGACGGTTTGTATCCCACCCCCACCATTAATATATAGTATAGATAAGATTCCACCTTAACTCTTTTATATAATAGAATAATACACGTGCTTGTAAGCAGTCGACTTGCTCTACTTTTCTACAATGGAGCTGATTAATATTCTCTTTCATAATGAGATCGATTTCTCCAAACATAAATGTTTTTATTTAATGAAATATGAAAGTTGAAATTATACGACCATATTATAAACATTGATGAGGCTGTCACAGTTGACAGCTTCCTCTTTTGGCCAATCAACTTTGTGTTGAACGTGGCTCATGCTTTTTCATAATCATATATATATATATATATATATCATAAATGTTATGGTGCTCACCTTGCGTGAGCACCATCCGTGGGCACCTGTTATGTGACAGTTTTTTGTGCCACGTCAACATGCCAAATCAATCCCCGACGGGTTCACTAATTCCATGTGTATGTTATAGATCAGTAAAAAATCCCATCGTATGCCGATTTGGCGCATTGATGTGGTTCGTGCTCACGAAGGTGCCATATGTCGACATATACATACATGGCATATAACCGATGCATGGAATGAAATAAAAATAAGAAGTTATAGCCGACATGAAAGTTCGAATCTTTTTAGTTCGTGAACCATGCCACGTGGTAAATTCATGTTTTGACGAAGACTATATAGACAGAAGGGGACAAGTAAAATGATAGTGGCGAGCCTATACATTCAATATTGCGGGAGATTAACTCCATGATTGTTACTTTGTTTCATTAGGTCTTAGTATTAGAGATAAATATATAGAATATAGTCGTAAAGTTAATCAATTGAATCATTTGATTTGATTATTACCGGGATCATTACTTCAATTGCCTTGTGACACTTGGTGTGTAGATTTAAGGTCTCTCCAAGTTGCATTCCTGATTAAAAAATAAAGAATCAAGTCATTTCAAATAAATATGTTTATAGATGGAGTCATCATATATCCTATCGGATAATTTAAGATCAATAATACAAATCAAATTGCGATAGAACTCTTAGTGCCTTATCTTGATAATATAATCGAGGGGAAGAAGAAAAAAAGAGAACCTTGTCATGCATGATAGCAAACGTTGTTGTATAACATGGCCGACATGTATTTAAAAATAGAAATTTAGGGTTCAATTCAATGCATGGAATACTTATTTATTCAATGTCACTTCACATCTGTCTTCGAGTAGATGATTCTGCTATTGAAAAAGAAAATGTCAATGGCAAGTTTGTATTTCGTGTAACTTTGTTTTCATGCACGCGCTTATAAGCTTGGTAGTGTTAAGTTGCCTACCTCGCTGTTTAAAACGTGTGTATAAATAAGACCTTTTCCTTTTATCATTAATATTAAAGTCGCTGACATTTATTATTACAAAGTAAATTAACGGGTATCTGCACATAAATACCTGTTTTATTTGAATAAAAACTTTCAGATCAGTACATATGTCAGAAATTTTTACAGATAGTCTCTTTAGTCAATGTTGTGCCTTCCTGTGTGTGTGTATTGTGTACCGTAACACGTTGATACATGATACGTAAATGTGCTTGTACGGCGTACCTAATGTGCAAATAAGGCGTGCTAATACGGCGTATCATTTTCTAAACGCATTACATACCATAATACGTTGATATAGGTACCCAAAATGTGTTGTATGGCGTACCTGCGGCGGATCGGGTACCTATCTGCAAAAAATTTGTTATGTTAGGTACCTACATATAAAAAAATGATGACAGAGTATTAAAGTACAAGTTTTTTTTTATAGAGGGATATTTATGTGTAAAGACCCCTTAAATTAATATTTGAAAGGAAAATGGCCTAGATTAAGCTCCCTCAATCAATAATTTGGGCTTTATATTCAATTTCATTTGCAGTGCTGTATTATTGGGCCCGCACGGTTCATGGCGATGGCGAGTGGCGACCTCAAACCTTAACGGCGTACCTTCTCTTGCTACCTAAACCCACGACAAATTCTGAAATTCTCTATTGGTATTGCATTTCTTTGCTTCATTACTCTGACGATTGCTGTTGCGGTGTGTGTATGTGTTTTTGTGTGTGTGTGTGTGTGTGTGTTAATTGAAGGTCGATACAATGTCTGACGAGGAAAGGGACGAGGAGTTGGGTCGATCCTCTCCTGAAGTTGTCACCAAGTACCAATCTGCCGCCGAAATTGTTAACAGTTGAGTATAATTAGCCTTGTCTACGTTGTGCGTATGTGTTTAATCGAGGCTTTTTTTGACGCGCCAAGATGCGATTTTGACCCACTCTACTTATACATGCCTGCTTTTTGATATAACTTGTCATGTGCAGGGGAAGTTGTGTTGTCTCGATGTGAACCCAACGTAAAAATCGTTGATCTCTGTGAGAGAGGTGATGCTTCTATCAGAGAGTGAGTAACTTATTCGTTATGTGGGCCGTTAAGAGTTCAAAATTTGTATTATTTCTTGATTTTTATGTTGATTGGCGTCTGAGTTTTGCTGAATTTTGTTGGGTGGACTTGGACTGTTAGCTAAGGGGAACACGTACAAGAATGTGAAGAAGATAGAAAGGGGCGTAGCTTTTCCAACTTGCATCTCTGTGACCAACACAGTCTGCCATCACTCTCCGTTGGCTGATGATGAGACTGTGTTACAAGATGGTGATATTGTCAATGTAACTTTATCCTCGAATTGTACTATATATGTTGCATGGCTTTAAAGCATGAAGTAAATGGTGTTTATCTTTGCAGCGATATGGGATGTCATATAGACGGATTTATTGCTGTGCATGGCGAATCTGTCACTGGCCGAGCATCTGATGTTATTGCTGCGGCTAACGGCTGCTGAGGTTGCATTGAGGCTCATTTGGCCAGGGAAGAAGTTTAATTTCTGTTTTGAGATATTATTAGCTTTTTGTTTATTGTTGCTGTATTGTTTCATGGTTGTATGTGCCTGGTAATGGACATGGGTTATGTTGGATTGTATCACATTCACAATTTTATACTTCGTTTTGGGTTGTCTGGGCATTTAACCAATTTATGGCCGGCTTCCCATAATGTGATCTTTGAGAGTACTTCTCATTGTACGACTATGTTTTCCATTATTCCAGTCCTTCCATTTCGCAACCATTCGTTAAGTTGGTCCTGATCAATATTGTAACTATTTATTACGTGATCAAATTGTCAGAATCTTCTAAGGTGTGTGTGTTTGTTTTATACAATAGCATTCGCTGGACTTTATTGTCGATTGTCGATAGTTTACTTACAAATCAACCTTAGTCTTCGAACTTTGTTTTGGTAACTTTGACTCCCTCTTCAAGTTTTAAAGTTAAAGTTAGTCAACCGTATGTGTTATGACCGCAAACGTTCTTTCTCTGGTATCTGTCTAATAGAGGCAACTTTGCCGAGGTGATCGATTGCTTTTTAATCGCCTCTTTTCCCTGTTGCCGATATTTTAACTTTCCAGTTGAAAACTTGAAATCACTGCAATGGTGGTATCTTGTGGTACCAGCAGCCTTTTTGACTGGTGATATTTCACTTAGCATTACAAAATACTCTAAATAATACAACTTTGTCATATATTTGGGCGCGTTTATTTTCCTACACATCTTTATATTTCTATCACATTTTTTGTAACTAATACTTCGGGCATTTAGTTTGCTGATATTTCTCTTCCTACTTTCCTTGATTCACTATTTTGGATTCCTTTTCGTGGAAGCTCAGCATGTCTTTTTACATGATGAAATTCACAAGAGATGGATTCCGATGAAGTTCTTCATTGTCATAGTTACACAAGATATCATGGAGTAATGGATTTCTGTGTGAACTAACTGGAACTTATGATTGCTCTATGTACATCCCCACAAAAAAAAAAGTTATGATATAGATTTTCTGATGTTCTTAATTTTCTTTTTTATTTCAAGATTGTGGAAGGAGTTCTCAGTCATCAAATGAAACGATTTGCCATCGATGGAAACAAGGTTTTGGCACCAATTTTCTCCGATCGTTATTGCTTTTTGCCCTTTAAAGCTAAAGATAAACAAGCTTTGCCATTTCATTACAGGGCATTGGACGAAAACCGCGCTCTTTTGGGCTTGGTGGAGTGTGTAAATCACGATCTATTACAACCTTCGCGAAAAACCTGGTAATAAACGGGAAAATGCAGCAACATTTCTTAGCGATTCTAGCGTTTACTCATTTCACAATCCATTTATTTATTTCATTGCAGGCGATTTGGTGACACATACAGTTTCACCGTTAGCTAATGCCTAACGGATCAGATGAACAAATAATGGGCCATCCTCTTAAAAAACAGGCGACGATCAAGACAAAGAAGAAAGGCGGTGGAAGAAAGAAGAAAGGTCAGTTTTCGAAACGCAGCAATGGAAATTCCTTGTAGTAACTTTTTTTCTGAATGGGATCTTATATAATACAAGTGCTGTATTTTTGCAGCTAAGAAAGGGGACAAAGCTGAGGATACTTCAGCCGATGCCACCGGCGAAACTTCAAAGCGAGGATTAAGAGTGATCGTTTGTACTTTGGTTGACATAAATCATTACATGCAATTTATTGTACTTTGCTGTGCTGTTAGTTTTTGTACCTAGCGAGAGTGTATTGGGGAAGGACAATTACGATGATTTGACTTTGTAGCATGTTACCTGTGACTTGTTTGATCTAAAACAAACTGAATAAGATAATATTACAACCTAACAATTCACATGCAATCTCAGCTGACTCTGTTTGACTTGCAAATGAACTTATTGGCCCATCATTACGAAACGAAAGTCCAAGCTCTTCTTCGCAGTGATCGATGCCTATCGCTTTCAGTTCTTTATCTTCATCTTCAAATCCACGTTCTTAGCTTACATTAGAAAAATAATATTCAATATGCCACCTGTCTGAAACAGTGAAACCCACCTTTTGAGTCCCGCGTTGACTTTGGCTAGTGATTTAAACACGGATTGACCAGAGCACGCCACGCATTATTTTATCATATGCCACTAATCTATCTATCTATATATAGGAGAAACCTTCGTTCCGAGAAATACATACATAGCAGCATTCGTTGTCTAATTCTTGAAAGCGAAAGCGAAAATGAATACTCTGATATTACTACCGCTTCTTCACTTGTTCTTCTTCTTCAACTTCTTCGCCGCCAATCTCCATTACGCCGCCGCCGCCGCCCAATGCCGCCAGGATCAGAAGAATCTGCTGCTTAGCCTCAAGAAAACCCTCGCCTACGACTCGTCGTCTTCGACCAAGCTAAGCCGTTGGACCGAATTCGCCGACTGCTGCACGTGGGCCGGCGTAAAATGCGACGGCGAAGGTTACCCCTCGGCGCTCGACCTAACCGGCGAGTCAATTTCCGGCGGCGTCGACGACTCTAGCAGCCTCTTCAAGCTCGTCCACCTCCGCAACCTAAGCTTAGCTCAGAACAGCTTCGGGTCGACCCAATTCCCACGTGGGTTCGCAAAGCTCCAAGCTTTGGAGTATCTTTACCTCGGCGGTTCTGGGTTTTCCGGCGAGTTTCCGACGTTCGTCGCCGATTTTCCCAGTTTGAAGGTCTTAGATATGAGCTCGTGCGCCTTGACGGGCGTAGTTCCTTCCAAATTATTCCTAATTCCCACCTTGGAATCGGTCGATTTGAGCAACAGCAGAGAACTGAAAGGCACTCTCCCCGAATTTCCTTCCAAGGGATCGTTATTACAGAGTCTTCAGCTTAGCTACACCATGTTTTCCGGCGAGCTGCCGAGGTCCATAGCCAACCTTAACTTGCTGTCTACCTTCGATCTTAGGGCTTGCAGCTTTCATGGGCCGATCCCAATTAATTCGTTCGAAAAGCTGAAGAGCCTTCGATACGTCGATCTCTCACTCAATCAGTTCAGTGGCTCACTGCCTTCGTTTGCTTCCCTGAAGAATCTCCAAGTGATTAACCTTCGCCATAACAATCTTACAGGCGTGATTTCTGATGGGCTATGGAAGGGTTTGGACAGCCTTAATTTTCTTGATCTGAGTGAGAACTTACTGCGAGGAGATGTCCCACTGTCCCTCTTCACACTGCCATCGCTTTCGGTCTTATATCTTTCGAATAACAGATTCTCAGGTTCTTTGAGAGAAGGACCGATCAGTTCTTCCTCGCTCGAAAGTATTGATCTCAGTGGAAACTTCTTACAAGGTCGAATTCCCAGGTTTTTCTTCGGATTACACAATCTTACGAGCCTTAACCTGGCGAGGAACATGTTTAGTGACTCCTTAGATCTTAAAGATCTCGGAGAACTAACCGTTCTTGCAAGCCTCGATCTTTCCCATAACGATCTTTCGATAAGCGTAAGCGAGGATGTCCCCATATCAAAACTGTTCCCACGTTTGAATTCTCTGATGTTATCTTCATGCAAAGTTCGGACATTTCCTCCCCTCGAAAACCACCCTTCGCTAATGATGTTAGACCTCTCCGAGAATCTATTGCAAGGCGAAATCCCAAGCTGGGTATGGGAAGTAGGCAATGGATTCCTTCGATTCTTGAACCTTTCGAACAATCACTTCGCACACCTCCAAGAACCCTACGATTTCAGACACGTGCAGTTCCTCGATCTCCACTCGAACTCTCTTACCGGGCCAATCCCAGTTTCTTTATCTGCAGCTGCTTACATCGACTTTTCGAGGAACAAGTTCACATCTTCCCTCCCGTCGAACGTCGTCGATCTTCTGACGAGGGCTTACTTCTTCTCCGTGGCGAATAATCAGCTCAGTGGGACCATTCCTTCCTCGATATGCAACGCTACGAATCTTCAGGTGTTGGATCTATCTTACAACAACTTCCATGGAAGCGTGCCTTCTTGCCTGTGTAAGAAGAACTCGTCCAAGATTCGCGTCATTGGGTTGAGGTCTAACAAGTTTCTTCGCGGGAACGTTGGCTGTGTTAGTGAGAGCTCTTCGTCTTCGTCGTACTTTTCGGAACTCAAGTTCAGGCAAGGAAAGGCATAGTCTCTGTATTTCAATGTAAACACGCGAGATGTAATAACGTTATCCAATCTATGGATGATAATAATGAAGAAGGTATTGATATGAATAATCTGGAGAAATCCCGTTAAATATTTTCGGGTCTATTTTATGGGGTTCGACCCGTTGGTTTGGAACTCTATCCGACCCGGAAAAAAGGCCGGGGCTTTGCGGTCAAGATTCAATATGCAATTTTTTTATTGAAGCAATCACATATAGATGCCAAATAGCACGTGGCTTCTTCGATTATATTCGGATTTAGGACAAAAGTTATCATCTGTAAGTACGAGTATGGATGAGGAGGTGTTTTGTAACGTTCCTCAACTATCTACTCGTACAACTTTAAAGGACTAAAGAGACACCACATTATCATTCATCATATTGATTGAGAGGACTTCTGCAGAAGATTTACATGTGCTTTGCTCTTTGCTTTTTGTGCATTAGTGATGTCTCTTGATACATACGTTTTTTGTACACAGTTAACTTTTGCCTTTCTCACGTTATTTCAAGTCCCACTTTGGTGTCAGAGGTCTCACTATATCAATGACAAAGAAAGCATTGCATGGTGTGCTTGATAAGAAGAGAAGCGAGGCATAATCAAAATCTTTCTGGAGTTTTTATATGTCTTCGTATTTTCATTTTTCTTTCTCCAATCAAAATCTTCGTTTGAGGTATGATTCAAAAGGGTGGTGTAAAAATCCCATCTTTAATTACTTGGTTTGTTTCTTCACCAAAAAAAGATAAATCCAATCTTTTTTACACGGTTAAAAATCCAATCTTTGCATGTTTTCTTCGATGCTAACATGTCTTGCGTTGTTTGAAATTGCAGTCCCTTAAGTGCAATTTAGACCGCAGATCTTGGAATAATACTGATGATGGATGGTGAAATAGACATGGGCCTTCGAAATGGTGAAAAATAGCTTCCTTTTTCTTTCTTCTTTTCTTTATAATTTTATATGAATCTCAAGCTCACAAATCTCAAACTTGTCTGTGTTGGGCTCAGAAATATCAGATGATGAAGACAGCTTCTTGATGCCATTCAAACAACAACCTCGTACTGTTGATAAAGAATGGTACCATTTGTGTCTTATTACTACATTGAACTGAAGTTGAAAGTATTGACAATAAGAGATCTTTCTTTTCTTGAATTTTCTTAGGCTCATGGAAGACTCTAATCCCTCTCTTCTCCCTTCAGCAGAGAACAAAGATCTTCAAGTCGTCAAATCCAAGGTTAACTTCAGCAGAAAAGTCTCAGGATTTGCTTAGAATGTCTTAATCTGTTTTTCATTTTCAGACTCCCTAAATCATCCTTCACTGTTTATATAGCCTAGTGATAATACCTCCGAAGAATCTGCTTCTCCAACACCACCAAGACAACCTAAATCATCATCATCATCATCTCCTTGGAAAAAGAGACCTTCAACACATACTGTAATAATAAGAAGACAACAAAAACTTCCTTCGAAAGCGAAGAAACCAATCAATGAGCAGCATTTCTCATCTAAACATAAACCCCATCAACAAGCAGCAGCTAGCTCGAAGCCATCAAACCCTTCTTCTACTCAGACAAGAGAAGTCATGTGTAAGAATCATCCCATTTCACCATCATCAGGCTTATTACGATCTTCTGAAAGGATCGGTAATAAGCCCAAACGGTTACTGCCTCTTAAGGTGGTGCAAAAAGGGCACTGTAATAACGATGAAGTGCACCCTTCGTTGGTGGGCACGAAAATGGTAGAAAGAGTCGTGAGAATGAGGAAACTAACGCCGCCCAATAAGAAAGATAATCTGCCCATTAACAGATCTGCGAATAGTAAGGGAAAGGGTTTATCATCAGGGTTTGGAAGGTCGCTTTCGAGCAAATCGTTAGACATGGCTATAAGGCACATGGTAATATAACCAAGTAATGAATCTATATTTTCTGTTTCTAACTTTAGCAAAGAATAGGTTTCATTTAATCTGTGTTTCTATGATTATAGTCGTTGGAACATTGCATTTGGACATGTTTTAGTGGTGATCGATCCTCTGCAATGTTAGAGAGTTTCTTGTATTGTGTGTGTGTGTGTTTGAAAGTTTTATGATTTTCTTCATTTGTGTATGGACTTTTCGTAATTAAAATCAGTTCGATAATTATGTGTAACAAACAAGAAGTATTAATTTTCCCTATTGGCTTTAGTAATTAGTTAATTAATTATGCTCATCCTAAAATTTTAACATCTAACAAAAGATAGATGAGTAGTATGTAGATAAAAGTCATAGGAGAGGAGAACCATCAACTACAAAAAAAAACGGTAGCGTTTATAAACTACCTACCTAAGATTCAGATTCTATAACCAGCACTTGCCCTTGGTTTGCTCTCATTATTAGTTCATTTCATATATTTTTCTCAATTAAGTTTGATTGAGCGAGTCAACATGTTCCTACGTAGATTTTCTTCATTTATTTGTTATTCCCTCAATTTGGTACTTAAATATATATTTGTGTCTGGGTAATTTTAATTAAATAAACCAAAAAATAAATATCATTAACAAAATAAACCAAAATCGAACACCATTAATAAAATAGAAGTAATCGTACTCCCAGAATACGAGTTACTAACTCGTATTCTGGGAATACGAATTACTCAGCCGCTTGACTAATTGACCTGACCTGGCAACGTAACTCGTACTCCCAGGATACGAGTTAGTAACTCGTATTCTGAGAATACGAATTACGTTGGACTGGTCAATGGTCGACGTGGAGACATGGCGCAATAAGTCGTATCCTAAAAATACGAGTTAGTAAATCGTATTCCCAGGATACGAATTATCCGACCGACCAGCCTGCATGGCCATGCATGTTGTGTCGGCCAATAATAAGCGTATCTCGTACTCTGGGAGTACGAGTTACCTGAATTATTTCAATAATTCACGTAAATCGTACTCCTAGAGTACGAGTTACTCTAACTCGTATTTTACATGTACGAGTTACTTTAACTCGTACCATCACATTACGATGTAAATCTCTATATAAACCCCCACCCTCGCTCATATAACATATCTCTTGTCGATATATCTTACAAACTCAAACAATGGTGTCGAGTCGCGTCCAAGTGATAGTATATTTCGGCGGCGAAATAATTCAGCCATCCGATTCTACCATCAAATATAGTATCCGCCCTGTTGGGTATAGGAGAATTCGTCGCAACACCAGTTTTTCCGATTTTATATCGTTGCTGTTCGAAATTACGGGTGCTGATAGTAGTCGTTGTTCGTTGATTGCCCATGGAAAAAATGAATACTATCAGCATTCTCGCCACTTTCATCAGCTTTTTCAAATCTCCAACGACAACGATCTACAATTTTTTATACATCCCGACTCAGAGAACAACTGTGTTGAGGTATTTGTTGAAACAGTTGAAAATTCAAACTTTGATTTGAACGAAGAGCCTCATCGAAATTTTGAAGTTGGTTCTTCGAGTTATACATGCCCGGATATTCCCGACGTTGCCTCAGTTACGGCAGGGTTCAGCAATGTTTCTCTGGAGATGCCGACCCTGTCAGAACCCGTGCCAGAACTCGTGCATGATCCCGAGGAAGACGTCGATGTTAGTGATTCAGAAGCGGACGATGATGATCCACTACTGGCTGAGTTACCTGATCCCAACGACGACGACGACGAGGAGAACGACGACGACGATGCCCCAGATGATACCACTCCGCTGGACTCTGCTGCTCCTAACATGTTTCAGCCCGCCCCATTTTTCCAAACGTACCAAATGCCACCTCCTGGTAGTGACGACTACGGTGGTTATGGGGAGTTTTACGACAGAGAGAACCCTATGTTTTGTCGAGGTATGATTTTTCAAACTAAGAAACACTTACAACGTGCCGTCGACGATTTTTCAATCAGGGTTGCTAGACGCGAGTACAACGTAAACGAGAGCAGCAGTACACGTTGGAGTGTTCAATGTGATCACACGACTGATTGCCCTTGGAAATTGAGGGCATCATTTAAGCCAAAAAAAGGTTACTGGTCTATTACAAAATTTGAAGGGCCACACACTTGCTATATGAATGAGCTCGCCAGCACACATCGTAATATCTCTCGAAATTTTATTGCTGATTTGTTGGTTGGAACCGTGAAAGTCGATCCTCAATTTCTACCCAAGAATGTCCAACAACTCGTGAAGGATAGATATGGCTACGATATCTCATATATTCAAGCTTGGTATGGCCTGAAAAGAGCTCTGGAAAATGCTTACGGATCGTGGGAGGAGTCTGTAACCAAACTCCCAACATTTATGAAGGCGTTGCAGCATTACAATCAAGGGACAATCGTGCGGTGGCTGAATCTGCAGACAGAGAGACGTGGACACTTCGTGCTCGGGTATGTCTTTTGGGCTTTTAAACCGAGCATCGATGGTTTCAAACATTGTCGAAAGGTTGTTTGTGTCGATGGTACGCATTTATACTCCATATTCAGACACAAACTACTGATTGCTACGTCGTTGGACGCCAACCAAAACGTCTTTCCCCTGGCGTTTGCAATAGTCACGGAGCGTCGAGCAGCGGGCGCAGGGACGTCGGGCCGCGGGGCAGCGTCGTTGGGCGGCGCTGGGCGGCGCGGGGCGGCGCTGGGCGCGGGGTGGCGGGGCAGCGGCCCGTCGGACGGGCAGCGACTCGCGGGCTGGGGCAGGTGGTCGCGGCGTCAAGGCGGGGCAGCGGCGCGGAGCGGTGCGGCGCGGCGGGGCGGCGCGGGGCGGCGGGGTCGTGGCGGCGCGGGGAGGCGCGGGGCGGTGAGGTCGCGGCGGGGTCGTGAAGGCGACAGGCGGCGGGAAAAAAGGAGGCCGGTGAGGGGTGGCGTCGGCGTCGGCGTGCAGCAGCGGATCGATAAGCTCCTCGTCGTCGCCGTCGTCTCGTTTCGTCGTCGTCTTCTTCGTCGCGACGAAGGTTTAAAATACAGCAGATCTATTTCGTACTCCTGGAGTACGAGTTAGAGTAACTCGTATTCCAGGAGTACGAGTTAGGCCACGTTACATTCACGCGCCAGCGTGACCTAACTCGTACTCCTGGAATACGAGTTACTCTAACTCGTACTCCAGGAGTACGAAAATTTGTATTTTATTAATACATCTCTTATTTGGTTTATTTTGTTAATGATATTTATTTTTTGCTTTATTTAATTAAAAATACCTTTGTGTCTGTTTCACATCTTTCTCTAGCTGGAAACAGCTAATACGGACAACTCTAAAAATTCCAGATAGTTGGTCGTTAGAGGTAATTAAACCTATTATTCATTTCGTGCAACTAGATTTTATTTATGTATATGTGTACTATTGATTTATGTAGATATATTAAATATCATTATCGCCTCATCTCGCAGGTTTCCATATTAAAAGCATTCAGTTTGGACCCACCACATTGGGTGAAAAAGTGGACATGCAAATTATTTTATTCTCTCAACTAACGTTTTGCACGGTGCATTTACGGCTTACGATGTGTTCCAAGATTCCGACGATGAAGTAAGATGAACCCTGAAAAGAAATAAACCAAGAAATGAGAAATTAACATGTTATACTGCAATTCTTACATTAAAGGTGAAATTG
The DNA here is from genome assembly GCA_027422505.1 of Craterostigma plantagineum. NCBI lineage: Eukaryota > Viridiplantae > Streptophyta > Magnoliopsida > Lamiales > Linderniaceae > Craterostigma > Craterostigma plantagineum. Next base: position 8,820,367 of record JAPQWV010000024.1, read on the forward strand.
TTTTATCTTATGCTTTTCTTTTTCTTCCATTTTGCTGTGTGATGTTCTTAGCTGGTCGACGCAAAGTCAACGTTACGAGCATCGGAGATGGAAATAATAAAATCATATAGCACATAATGGAATATACAGCAGTTCGTAGTTATAATGTGAACGATGATTAAAAAATTGATGTTTTTTATAGCACAACTGGGGAAGGTTATGGCTCCGTATTGGCTCAAAGACAGCTATAATATAAATCGATTTCAGTGAAGGGCTGCCATCATTATTTTCCCTCAGGTAATCTTTCTCTCTATTTGAAGCTGAAAACACACACACAAACACACACACACTGAGCCTTTTATTGATCATTTTGCTGCGTTTGGGAAGTAAAGTAGTTCGTTGCTTACTTGTGATGTAATGAAACTTGTGCTGAACTGGACTGTTAGAGTAGAACCCTTTTCTTGGATCTTCACATCTCTTTCAATTCTCATCGTTCTTTTTTTTTTTTTTGCTGTAAGCTTTCAGCTACACATTGATTGAATCGCAGAGATGCCGCGAAAAGTGGACATCACTGTCAATAATCCGCCGCCGAGGCTCTCCGCAAGAGTATCTGGTAATAAAAGGCTTGACCTTTCGGACATCTTTATGGTCAACAACGAAAAGAAGCTCAAAGATTTGATTTTTTTTTTGTGCTCTACCTTTCTTTGCAGTTCTCTTCTGGGCAGACGTATTGGTGGGCTATGCCCTTTTCGTGATGCAAGACTACTTAACCTCAGTTTGGAACCTCAGCTTCACCCACGCCGCCGGGATTTTGAACGTATGGGGCGGAATCACCATGATTTTGCCCGCCATTTGCCTCTACCTCGTCGACGTTCTCCTGGGAAATTTCGCGATGCTCGTCCTCTCGAGCATATCCTACAGCGTCGTAAGTGGTCGAAATAACCCTTCTTACGTGTGCAGAGACTTTGCCCAAAATTCATAAGTTTCGTGGGGTTCCACTCTAAAATCAATTGGTAGTAGGGAGAGGGAGTCGCCGGCCCATATACTTATATACATGTCATACTAGTTTTGTTTTTGGATGTGGTATTGGGTTTGATACTCCGAAGAAACCCATAAGTTCCGTGGGATTCCACTCTAAAATCATTTGGCAATAGAGGGAATAGTCAACCCCATAAGCTTATATACAAGCCTTACTTGTTTTGCTTTTGGATGTGGAATTGGGTTTGATACTCCAAAGAAAACCCATAAAGTTTTGTTGGATTCCACACTACAACCAATTCCAGGTAGATAGAGTGGTCAACCCGAGGGAGTACTTAACCCACAAGCTTATATGAAAATCATACTGGTTTCGATTATTCGACGTGACGTGAGTTTGAGTTTGATACTACAGCATTGCGTATGATGTCAGATGATTCTGATTTCCCTCGTCGTTTCTTACGCAGGGCATAGGCTTAGTGACCATGTCGACCCCGCCCGTCCTTGGAGGCTCGTGCAAGAGATACGAAGAAGACTGCATTGGCCATACGCAGAAGGCCCTCTTCTACGCGGGCATGGCCTTGATCGCCGTAGGGATGGCCGGCAACCAAGTCTCTCTGAAGCCTTTCCTCGACGAACGAGCCAAAAAACATCGCAAAGACGACCAAAATTGTTGCATGATGTTACTGTCTTTTTCCCTCTTAGTCGTTGTGGCTCTCACCGGAGCCATCGGCCTCCCATACGTGAAGCCGTGGAAGCTACGGTTCGGCATCCCAGCGATTTGCACCACCGTCGCGACGCTAATCTTCTTGTTTGGTATATGCGTCGATCGGATAAAAAGGTCGGAGTGGCCGGAGGGGCCAAAGGGGGAGAGCCCTATAACCGACGTGTTGAAGGTTTTTTTGGCATTTTGGTCGAAGCTGTGCATATCCTTACCGAAGAACGAAAACGGGTGGTACAAGAAAAGCGTCGGAGAACGACGAACGCAAACTCGGTGTCTCGGGTTAGTATTACGACAATCTCTCCATCGATCTCTATATAATTTCGGTAATGTATTCTAGGAGTGGTGGCATCAACCATCACTGCAATTTTCGGACAGTCGGTTTTAAAATTGAAGCAATTCCAGGAAATCTAAGTAAATGATACTATTTTACGACGCCAGTTTCAAAATTGAAGCAAAATGGGGACAACCAACGTCGAATATGGAGAACCATTGTCCTCAAATTACTTCAATTTGAAACACATCGTCGTAAAATTGCAACATGTATTGGCTATCACCCAATTGGTCTCAGAACGAAGCCCGACTGCGCTCCACGGATTACGGGCTAAGGATGTTTCATCCCAAAAGTCGTTGCATTCAATTTTTCTTTTTTATCTTCCCCGTGCAGGTGCCTGGAGAAGGCCGCAGTGAAAACCGCAGGAGACTTCGACGACGAAAATATAAGGAGTTGGAGGCTGAGCTCAGTAGGAGAGGTTGAAGACGCCAAAATCGCAGTCCGAATGGTACCCATGTGGCTCACCTTCGTAGTCTGCGGCATAATCTCCTCCATCGGAAACACCTACTTCGTCGAGCAGGCGAACAACCTCGACCGCCACATAGGCAAGTGGAACGTCCCCCTCCAAGCCTTCAAGCTCCTCTCGAGCTTCTCGGGAGTCATATACCCGATTATCTCGAGCTTACTCATCGGGCAAGAAACCCGTCACAAGGCCACCAAAGGGATCGGCGTAGCCATGGTGCTATCGGTGCTGTGCTGCATAACCGCGGCCAAGATCGAGCACAAGCGTCTAGGAGTGGTTAGGAGCCACGGCTTGGTCGACAAGCCCGACGAGGACGTGCCCATGTCCATATATTGGCTCGCCTTTCAGTTCGTTTTGTTGGCGGGCTTGGACTCGTTCGTCGAGGAGAACGTTAAGTTGTTCTACGGAAAGCAGGCGCCGGCTGCCATGGAGAGATACTTTGAGTACTTTGCCAAGTTCGTGTCTGGGTTGGGGTATATGCTCAGCGTTTTGACCGTTTACGTGGTGGGAAAGGTTAGCGAGAGAAAAGGGGGGACGAATTGGTTCCAGCCTTCGCTGAACGAGAGCCGATTGGATAAGTACTACTGGGTTTTGTCTGCGTTGGGCGCCGTGAATTTGGTGGTGTTTCTCGTGGTGGCCGTGACTTATAGGTACAAGCCGCCGGAGACGGGCGGCGGCGGCGGCGGTGGTGGTGAAGAGGCCGGCGGTGGTGGTGGTCCGCCGGAAACGGGCGGCGACGCCGATGGGGAAGATGACGTCTAGTGCCGTTGTTGCTGCGGTTAGGTTTCGACTCAACGAAAAATCCTGCGCCAGATTTGTCTGAGACTCAATATCTTGTAAATTGTTTTCTTTTTTTTCTGCTCAAAAAAAGTTGTCACGTGATAAAACAACCATTACCATTTAGTTGTGTACGAATCAGGGAACAATCGTATGTTTCGCTTGCCTTAAACGATGGCGTGGTTTGTCTCAGCGTTCACCTTGAATTGTGACTATGATCCTGAAAAGGTACAACGCATTAAGAGCATTCGGACACAAAACAGCATTAGTAGAAAATGACATCTCCGAATCGCCTCATAATATCATATCAGTAGTTCACTACTCATTACCACGAGTAAAATAAGGAACAGCTCAACAAATCCACATAATGCGAACAAAACATACATAGAACGAATCTTAAGTAGTACCAAGCTCAGTTGCAAATCAGCAATTGAAAAAAAAAAAAAAACTAAAGGAGTTACCTCTAGTAAGTAGACGTAATGAAGAGATCTCAGCTGCTAATCAACGAATTGGAGATGGATTAGTATGGATGTGTGATTGTGAATCAACGAGCGACAAAGACAGAGAGAGCATAGAGAAAATCGCTAATTAATATTTATCATTTATTTATTTTTTCGCCATGATTTCTACGCTGGAAATGAATGAGGATGATTTTGCTTGGTAATGAGATGCAGCAGAATTTTTTGGGTGGGCCAACTAACTTTTCTGGTCTTATTGGGCTTTTAGCCCAATGATATGAAGCCCACAAACAATTGTGTTTTATTGAGGCATATAAAAATAGATCGAGGAAAAATACATCGATATCAAATCCACGCATGTCTGAAATTGATAGAAATATAATTGAAATACATTAGGAACATAAGAAAGAATAGCTGGTGTTGGACTTTGAAAGCTAAGAACTCCCAATAATTCATGGCAAATGATTACATCAGCACTAGAAATCCATACCCAAACAATTAAGAAATATATTTATGCATTGACATCTTTAGAGATAAGCAACGCTGATCTCCGCACATTGTTAGGTTAAGACTTTTCCTATATCAATTTCTCAAGTTTGAAGCTTTTCCTTTTATACTTCTCCATCTTTTTTATGCTTGCTTCTGTATTCTTGAAAATGGGTTCATCAGATCGGTTGCCCAACAGGGAAAGAACAGTTCATGAGATTTTGGGAGGCGGCCATGGTAAGTAAGTCGATAATTGGGGGATTGATTTATTTCCTTTTTATCGGCAACTCTTGATATGATGCAAGGTGTTTGACAATTTGACTGAAAGAAGAAGCTCTCTTATACTTTGTGTCGATCAGCTGCCGACTTGATACTTTGGAGACGAAAGAATCTTACGTTTGGGATATCATTAGCAGCGTTGTCTTGCTGGGCTGCTTTACAGATATGCGAGTATACGCTGCTCTCATTTGTATCTGCTGTGTTCTTGCTGCTGTTCACCATTCTTTTCCTCTGGGCAAAATCAGCAGCCATTTTCCACAGGTAAATCATCTTAGCTCTGTTTTTTTTTTCCAGCTTGAAGTTGTGTGAGGATAGAGATCCATGCTCTGTTTTCCCTTCCTATACGTAGCCGCTTGAATCAAATCCATATATGTTGTTCCTAATAGTTCGAAAAATTGCCCAAAGAAAAGAAAAACCCATCTTTAAAAACAATGTCCCTTTGAATTCTCTGAATTCAGACCAGCCCCGCCATTACCACGCTTGCACATATCGGAAGAGGCATCGAATGCCATCTCTTCTTCTGCCTGCAATTTTCTGAACACGGCGCTCTCCTTTTGCGAGGAAATCGCACTTGGGAAAGATGCAAGAAAGTTCTTTGCACTGTCTTCGACTCTTCTTGCGTGCTCAATACTCGGAACCCTAGTGAGTTTCTTCAGCTTCTGTTACGCATGTAAGTTCGATAGCTTCTGTCTAAGAAAATAAGAAAGAATCTTTCCTTTTTATTATCTGTAATTCCTGAAGATTCTTGGGTTTATTGCAGGCCTCGCCATCGTTCTAACAGTGCCAGCAGCTTACGAAAGATACGAAGTTTATATCGATCATTATGCAATATATCTTTACGGAAAGATGAAGCTTTTATACACCGATGTAACGAAGGGTTTCTTAGCAAGTTTTGTAATCCCATTTTCCAGACAAAGAAACTGAGCTGATTGATATAATTCAACTTGCATAGCATATTGAAGAAGATGATGATCTATGCTTTTGCTTGGCTCACTTTGTGTGTAATTCATTCATGATGAAATATCAGACGAAGGCCCAATTTGAGCCCATTATAAATTATGGGCTTTCATATTAATAGGCCGATAGTTCAGCCATTCAAATTACGGAAATAACCTCCGCGTTTTTTCCTTCCTAATTAAGATAAAGGTTTCGATGAGCTATACATGACAATGTAGTGATCATCGCACGAAATCGTCCAACATTCATCTCAGATTCGATTCTGAGCTAATCGAAGCTTGTAAAGAGATATGGAGCAGCAGCAGCCGTCGTCATCGCCAGGTTATTGTCTTAGTTCAATTGAAATTGTTTCCTAATCGGCAACGATTTACTGATGCAAGCGAATGGAACAGAGATCAAAGAGAGCGGTCGGTGGAGTGCGTACGAGCACTTGGGAAGGGAAGGATCGTTGATTCCAACGGCTTCGTGGAATCCTTACCCTCCTTCTTTACACACTCCTTTGCTCAGCTCACCTCAGCCCATGTACCCTACTGGTAAATTTTGTTTTTTTTGTACTTTTCTCGTAATTTGAGCGTTGGCATGTAAGTTGCGTGTTATTATAGACCAGTACTTTAGATTTTGATAACTATGACTGCAGAAGAAGTCAGGCGAGATGCGTATTATGGTCAATTAAGGGATGATAGTGCTGGTAATGTTCAGAGGTTAGTCCTTTAATTCGATGTTTGAATTACTCGTAGTTTAAGCTTTGTGAACCCTGAATAGTTCATCTTGCAATTGCAAATGCTGCTCTTGCACTTTTTTCTCACTTTATGTAATGAGATTGATTGATGTTGGCGTAGTTTCTTCTTATTTGATCCTTCGGGTAAATTTGTGTGGTTTATATTTTGTGGTATATTTGTTTCGTGCTTTGTTTTTAACCTTCTCTTGAACCAATATTACCCACAGACAAGTTCTAGACGAGGTAGAAGTACGGGAATTACTCATAGATCACGTGGGCCATCGCTGTTGCTGGGGAAGTCGGCCTGCTCGAACATGGGCTATTCAGGCCGTGGAAGATTGCAACGTCTATGTGGGGACCCTCGAAACTTTCTTCGAAGAGAGGGAGACGGTCACAGAAAAGGAGCCTTACCTCGGCGGCGATAAAGTGGATGATAAAGACAAAGGTCCCAAACTCGGAGTTTGGGAATTGGACCTGAAGTCTGAGTTTCCTGTTCTGTTTACGCCAAACAAAGAGCTGAGAACTGCAATTCCTCACTCAGAAACCATTGAGAAATGCTCAGGCACGCGGTGATAAATTGCTTGGCGCATTTTGTTCAAAGGACATGAAAAATTGTCAGTTTGTTATTAATCTTCGATATTGTTACAGACTGTGATGGTAGAGGAGACGTGGTCTGCCCTACTTGCAATGCTGATCAAGAACCTGGTTACTACAAGGAAAATCAGATGTCTCAGTGTCCCATTTGCCACGGGCGAGGGTTAATTGCCCATGCCGACGGATCAGATACAATGTGAGAATCTAATTGCATACATCGGCGTTTAAGACGGCTGAAAAACAAAAGACTAAGTGTTTAACTCGCTAACTGCTTATATGGTTATTTGTGCATTGCCTTCATCATTTCCTACACTTTCTAACGACAATCTCACATATGTTTCCCCAAACAGATGTAAGAAGTGCAACGGTAAGGGAATGATCCCTTGCCCAACTTGTGGATCGCATGGATTGATGAAATGCGAACCATGTCAGGGCAGCGGCTCTCTTCTCACTCGCCAAGTCGCTCTTGTTAAATGGTACGTCCCACTTCTTCCCAGATCACTATAACCTAACACGCCATCATCCATGCCCAATTGCTAGTTCTAGATTGTTATATAGAGCTCAGATATATAAGAAGATTGCTGCTTTCTGTATGATATCACATTCTTTGTCATCGTCATCCCTCTGCCCACACCCACACACACACATATATATGATGTAGATACGCATATTTTCGTCTGTTCGAATCTTTCTACTGCTCCGTAATCAAGATTTGCGTGCCCATAAACTTCTAACTTCTCATCTCACATTATACGAATCCTTACATATAATCTTCCCAGGAAAACCCTCGAGGCAAGAAAAGTAAGCGCGACGAGCGGGGCAGCCTCCGTGCCCGACGAAGTCTTCCACAGGGCAAAGGGAATGCAGCTATGCAACACGCAAGCCTATCAGTGCACGCCTGCCTACTTCGCCGACTCTTACTTCCTCAACAAATTCTCGTCTGAGGTAATCGCGGGTAGGCCCCACATACCTAACGGAGCGAAGGTGATTTGCGAGAGGCACATAATATCGGTGGTTCCCGTGACACGTGTGATCATGGCCCACCGTAATCGTTCGTTCGGTTATTACATCATAGGCACGGCGAGAGAGGTTTACTTGAAAGATTCGTATCCATCGAGGTTTTGCTGGGGCCTGTGCCCTTGCTTGGAATGGCTTGGGCTGTAGCTGTAGTTTCCATTGCACATTCCTCTGTTGATTCATATGAATAACAAGCTTTTCATGTTTATATATCATGAGAATGCTTTATATATATAAATATTGTGTGTATGTATGTATTCTGGCCCCTGCTGTTTACTTCAAATATTATAACCAAAATGTAATTTACATTGTATTATCTTATATCTACACAATATATTAATGGTGATGATGTGTACACTTGCTCCCAATGTCTTATGTCACTCTGTTGCCCTTCATTTTATGTGTATTGCAATTGTAAGTTTCAATATGCATAATATTATATATTGTGAATCATTTAAATGGGGTTTCTAAATTTCACGTTGTAAGAGAAAGTCATTCCATTTTGACCCAAACAATGGATAATGAGATTCCATTTGTGAAGAGTCAATTCCAATTCCAGTAGACTTATTGAATTATACCTTTGTAAATCAATTTTTACTTTAAGATACATAAAATTAATCCAGTGCGCATAAAAACGTCTCGCGTTATTGAAAATAGAGAATACACATAGCTAGGCCCAATAAAAAAGCACAGCTCAGGCCCAATTAAGGCCCAATACGAAGGGTCATACTATCATGGTCGTTTTGGGGTGGAATTGGAAGGTGGCCTTTTTCTTGAAGGCTCTTGACGGTATCGTACAAGCACTGCTTCACAGTTGTGAATTCCAAGCCCAAATCTTTAAGCCTTTGGTTTGAGAACTTGTAAGGTTTCTTTCTAGGGTTCTTCTCGTCCGAGCACCTACCCACATACACATACAAAAAAAAAAGGGTAAAAGATTTTATTGTTTTTCCTATTTTTTGCCAAGAGTTGTATCAATCAACATCATTCATAGAGAGACGAAACCTCTAATGAGTGTTTAATCGTGATCTTCATTTGATAGTAATAGGATTTCTTAGAGGATCAACACAGAAAATGGGTCCCAACAACACCACCATCATGGGTTAGGAGAAAGAAAGATAAGAAGGAAAGGTTCAAAATTGAGTGCATAAACAAACAAATAGGAAAAAGGTGGCAGCTTTTGTTCGGAGGATGAAAAGTAAATAAAAAGTAGGTTAACTCATTTGGTAATGCGTACCAATCTTTGGACAATGACACGGTGGTTGGTGAAGGCTCTCTCATCACCACAAATATATCATTTTTTTTATAATTTTGATGTAACGTGTGTATGATGTGTACATATATGTCTCATGGTTAGGTCAAGGTGTAGACAAAATCATTGACTTATGTCTCCCTAATCCAATCTCGTAATATCAAATCAAACAAAATGCCACGCAAGAAACCTATTATATTCTTACCATCTCATCAGGAACGTAATTCCATACCACGAATAGTTTCAGTATAAGTGGAACAATTTTGAACCCCATTGACCATAGAATCATACTAACTTCTAATCAGACAAATATCTTTAACCACAGGTATCACGCTATGAGAATCAAATTACTCAAACCTCATTATCGACATGAAATGAATCCAAGTTTTAACAAAACTAATTTTCCTTACTAATGTGTACCGTCTCAAGCTCGGACAGACTATACTAGCAAGTAAGAGCATCTCGAACTTTCATTTTTGTGTAGAACACAAAAATAAAGTATATTTTTACTCCAATGAGACTCTATATCTAGCACTAATATTGTGTTGATTAACATAAATACTCTAGATATAGAGTACACACAATTTTCAACACAAAAATTGTGTTGTACTTTCTATTTATTTATAGTTTACTTAATAAAAATATTTTAATTATATTTAAAATTTTGATATTCTTATAATAATAAAAGCAAAACAATATTGATTTTCTATTATTTATTTATATTTTCATTTTAATTTAATAAAATTATAATTAAATAATATGCTAAGTTTATAATTAGTTAATTTTAAATTTAATTATTATAATTTTTTGACTTTTAATAAATATAATATAAAGTTAATATAGAATTTGATTTTTAGAGTAGAAAATAGAGTTAATGGGTTGGAGTGAAAATTAGTGTAGAAAATAGCGTTTATGGGTTGGAGTAAAAGCACTGTAGCAGGTATAATATTGTGCAGAATTAACTATATTTTCATGATGCGGGTTGGAGATGCTCTAATTCAAGGGAAAACCCAATTTTACCTATCTTCTAACCCTCTAGGCTCCGTTTGGTTTATGGATTTCGACGTGGAAGAGAAAAGTAAAGTGGAATGATACGACATGTGAATCATAATGTACAATGATTCAATGTGTATGACCACACTTTTCTTGTTTTTATTTTCTTTTCCGCATCGAATTCCGCCGACCAAACACACCCTAATCACAAAGAGAAAAACAAAAGGAAAAGATACTAGTAAGCTTACTTGGTAGGGATAGGATATTCGGGGAAGAACTTGGCTAAAATCTCGACAACCTCTCCGCGGTGAAGCACGCTCTCGGCGCACAAATACCTGCCCGAGGCCGAGGGGTTCTCATAGAGCAAAACGTGTGCCAACGCAACATCCTTAACGTGGACGTACGCTTGGACCGAGTTCGCGTAAGTCTTAGCCGAGCCGGTCAAGTACTTGAGTATGTGTAAGACACTGGCGTTGACCGTGGGCTGCAGCAACGGGCCAAGCACTAGCACTGGGCTAACTGCGACCATGTCCACATTTAGTTCCTTCGCAGTGTCCCACGCCGCTTGCTCGGCCACCGCCTTGCCATAGCAATACCAATTCTAGTCGAAAAATAAAAAAAATATATATATATATTGACATTGGTGGGTTATTGACTATGAAGATAAGAATATGCCGATGAGGGGTGAATTAGGCTAATAAAAATTTTGCTTCTTCTCCCTTTCCTATGTGATATCCTAGAAACGTCTACTTGTACAAGTTATTTCGTTTCGTTGGATATCTCATAGTATCGTCCGATGTGTATTGGTTCTGTCTCACAGGTCAAACAGTTTTGAAATTTTGATTTTGGAGCGTTTTTAGGGTTTTGAAGGAACCTTTGTGTTCTTGCAGAAATCGAGGTCGCTCCAACACGTCTCGTCGACGACTTTCTCGGGGTCGCGATTTGGGTCCATGTAAATCGCGCCTATCGAAGAGGTGAAAATTACGCGGCGAACTTTGGCTTCGGCCGCGGCGCGAATTACGAATTTAGCCCCGTTCACCGCGGGTTCGACCATTTGTTCCTATAATATATGAGCATTAGTTAGCCAGTACAAGATGTTTAGTCGATAAACCATTATGGTTAAGCAAAAGAACGTTGTTCATATTATATACACATATATACGTGTGCGTGTGTGAAGAATAAAATAAAATAAAAATTCTAGGTAGGTATATACTTGGCATTGTTATCCAACGGTGGATTAGGACAAGTGTCTTTTATCAATCGAAAGAAGAAAAGATGCACTTATTAATTGTTTAATAATATGTAATAATGATTTACGAAAGCTCAAGAAACATACAGGGTCATCGGTGACAGGCGATGCGGTGTGGAAAACTCCATCGCAGCCATTAATGGCTTCTCTCAAGCTTTCATAGTCGTTGAGATCAGCCTTGCATAGTATTAACCTCTCACTTGCTCCTTCGAGCTCTCTAAGATGTGAATTCTTTGCATCATCTGTAATATAAATGTATATCATAAACAAACATCCCAAAACTATCTTTGTATATATATATATATATGTATAACTTACTAAATATATAGATATGAATATTGAAGTTGTTTCATGTCACGTGGAGTCGCAGGTGTATCATACTCTTGTCTTGTGGCATTATATGATATTTAAATAAGTTAATAATTCAATTATTACCTGGATTTCTCACGGTGCCTTTGACGGTGTAGCCCTTTTCGAGAAGTGATTTTACAAGCCAAGATGCAATGAAACCGCCGGCGCCGGTGACACATACGATCTTTTCCGATGGCATCGTATTTCTCTTTTTTCTTGTGATTTGTTTTATTATCAATACGATGCTTTTCGATGTGTAATAAGCGAGCTCGAGGGAGAGTAAATATATACTTATTAAGACGACACTAGAAATGAAAAAGATGAGAGAGAGAGAGAAGCTTTAGTTGTGAATCTTGGAAACGAAATGTGGGGTATTTAAAAAAGTAGTATAACAACCGCACCTCACCAACCCCCGATGGAATTTTTACTTATTTAATTTCATGTTTGATACAGTAAAGATAAGAAGAAACTTCAAAAGATTAGATATTGAATGGCTGTGATTAAAAATTGCTCCCTGGGTGGGGTGGTTGGATGATTATAATTATTGATCTAATATTTGGTTGCACCCTAAAATAGAATCTCTCCCAAATTATTCGTCCTTTCGACTACTATTTGAGAATAGATTTCAATCACATATATTACTGTATAGTGATTATGAAACAACTATAAATGCGAGCCACGGAATATGACTAAACAGTTCGGCAAAATGGCGTCTTAGGACTAGAGAGTTTGTTGTATAGTGTAGTTCAAAGAATAATTCAATTAAGATGCACCCACCGATGTATGTAAGAACGAAGTTAATTCAATATTACGCTTCCATGAATTAAAAAAAAAAAAGATAACACCAATACCCTTTTCCTTAAAATGATAATTAAAATGCTAGAGTGTTGTAGTTGGTGTATTTATTGGAATGATTGACAAGATCCCACATATTCTATTTTATTAAGTGTGAGGGGTGGGTATAAAGTAGACCAGGGTAATGGGACCTGGCCCAAAAGCGGCCCACGAAACCGGGTCGGTCGGAACCGGAACCGAAAGTGGCTAGCCGTTGGGCCAACGTCTAGTTTATTTTTTTTAATTCGAAAAATACATGAAAACGACCATTAATGACCCGAGGTTCAGCTCCGCGGTTCTGGTCCGGTCCCGAAACCGGAACCGGAACTAGTATTGTACCCGAACCGGTAGAATCGGCCCAACCCGGCCCATTACCCAGGTCTAGTATAAACTGCCATCAGTTCAAAAATAATAATAAAATTACACACCATCTTTTAATTAATATGTTTAGTTAATTAGTATTTTTAATTAATTTTTATACCTTTCACTTTATAATTATATACAGAATTAAATTTAAATTATAGTTTTAATTACCACAAATAAATTCTTGACTTGGCAAATTGTGATCTCACCAATAGCCAATCAGAGGCGTGTGACTCTCTCTATCTAGCCTATGAATAGGTAATTAAGAAAATAACAACCTTCCCCCTTCAGTTCTCCGAGATATGATTATTATATTATGCTTTGCATGGATATACATTATCAATATATTATTATTATTGTTATTATTAATGATGTGCACTAGTAGGAAATAGTAACACGGGCCGGGCTTGAAAAACCCTCACTCTCCTCACATACTATATATACACCACAGTCGATTCCCATTTCCTTTTTCACTCGTAACGATGCTGGGACGAACGAATCAAGAAACCTAAAGATCTCATATCATCGTGCCTTCGCTTTAAATTTCGATCTGCGTTGATCATCATCAGAGAGATCGAATAAAAATGGCTGGCATCAGTTTGGAGGATATCAAGAACGAGAATGTCGATCTTGTATGTGAATCCCTATTCTTTTTTTCTTCAAGATTTTCAATCGTTTTATCCCCTTTTTATATGTTTAAGTTTCTACGATTAATTCTTGATCAACATATAGGAACACATGCCCCTCGAAGAAGTGTTCGCTCACCTTCAATGTTCAAGGGAGGGTTTAAACAGCGCCGAAGCCGAGAAAAGGCTCCAAGTTTTCGGGCCAAACAAGCTCGAAGAGAAAAAGGAGAACAAAATTATCAAATTCTTGGGATTCATGTGGAACCCTCTCTCATGGGTCATGGAAGGAGCTGCTATCATGGCCATCGCCATGGCTCAAGGAGGCGTAAAGTTTTAACCATAAAGATTGAATCTTTTTCGCGATTCTTGATCTTTTTCTCTACTTAACAACGTTTTTCCCCGTAATAAACGAATAGGGTCGCCCGCCCGACTGGCAAGACTTTGTGGGCATCGTATGTTTGCTGCTCATCAACTCCACAATCAGCTTCATAGAAGAGAACAACGCTGGCAATGCAGCTGCAGCTTTGATGGCTGGCCTTGCTCCCAAGACTAAGGTGAATCGAATAATGCTCGAATATTTTTCTCTCGTCATCCAAGACTTCTCTTTTCTTACATCTTTGTATCGTCAATCGTCGTAATAATTATCAAGGTTTTGAGAGACGGAAGTTGGCGCGAGGAAGAAGCTGCAATCTTAGTCCCCGGCGATATAATCAGCATAAAGTTGGGCGACATAATCCCCGCCGACGCACGACTCCTCGAAGGCGACCCATTGAAAATTGACAATTCTGCCCTCACGGGCGAGTCCCTGCCCGTGACTAGAAACCCGGGCAGCGGCGTCTTTTCGGGGTCGACATGCAAGCAAGGGGAAATCGAAGCAGTCGTTATAGCCACTGGGATCAACACATTCTTCGGCAAGGCCGCCCACCTCGTCGACAGCACTCAGAACGTTGGCCACTTTCAAAAGGTAAGAAAAAACCCTAATTTTTCTTGCGCCTTTTTTTTTCGCCGGTATTAGACTCATGAGAAGCCGTTTGTTTAGGTGTTGAAATCTATCGGAAACTTCTGCATTGTGTCGATAGCCATTGGGCTGACGATTGAGGCGATCGTTATGTGGCCGATACAGCACAGAAAGTACAGAGATGGAATCGATAATCTCTTGGTTTTGCTCATCGGTGGAATACCTATTGCGATGCCCACCGTTTTATCTGTTACGATGGCAATTGGGTCGCATAGGTTATCGCATCAAGGCGCTATTACGAAGAGGATGACTGCTATAGAAGAGATGGCTGGCATGGATGTCTTGTGTAGTGACAAGACGGGGACGCTTACCCTAAATAAGCTCAAAGTCGAGGAGAATCTCGTCGAGGTTTTCTTTTCTTTTATTTTCCTTCTTTTTGTAAATCGAGCTTCATAGGTTTACTCTAAGATCATATATTCTTTTTTTGTGCAATTAGGTGTTTGCGAAGGATGTGTCGAAGAAGAAGGTGATACTGCTCGCCGCTCAAGCGTCGAGGATCGAGAATCAGGACGCTATCGACACGTGTATCGTTGGGATGCTCGAAAATCCTAGAGAGGTAGTAATAAACTTTTCAATTCGAAAAACCCTAAAATCGTAAAACCCTAAATATTTTTTCGAGTCGATGTTCATCTATATAATTTTTTTATAAAAATTCAGGCAAGGGAAGGAATCACCGAGGTTCACTTCCTACCGTTCAATCCCGTGGAAAAGCGCACTGCGATTACTTACATCGACGGCGTCGGAGATTGGCACCGTGTCAGCAAAGGCGCGCCCGAGCAGGTCTTTTGATTCGGTTATTATTGCAATGCATTCGTTTCGCATTACATTTTGTTACAATCGTTTTTGATATATTGGTAGATTATCGAACTCTGTCAACTCAATAGCAATGCGAAGAGAAGAGCTCACGCCATCATTGACAAGTTCGCCGAGCGTGGCCTTCGCTCCCTCGCCGTCGCAAAGCAGGTATTTATACAACAAAGAAAACCCTAACCCTAAAACTTCGAATTTTCTCGAACTGCGCTTAAACTTACTGACGACATCACATTCGTAAATGCGAATTTAGGCCGTGCCCGAGAAAACCAAGGAAAGCCCGGGCGGGCCGTGGACATTTGTAGGCATACTTCCCCTCTTCGACCCGCCGAGGAGCGATAGTCGAGACACAATCACCCGCGCTTTAAACCTCGGAGTCAACGTAAAGATGATCACAGGCGATCAATTGGCCATTCCTAAAGAGACGGGGCGGAGATTGGGCATGGGCACAAACATGTACCCTTCTTCCTCCTTGCTCGGCCAGCACAAGGACGAAGCCATGGCAGCCGTCCCGATCGAAGAGCTCATCGAGAAAGCTGATGGATTCGCCGGCGTATTCCCAGGTATGATCGAGGACCGCCTTTTGTTAATAAAATGCCAAACGATTCGCCAAAATTCGTTCTTAGATTAGCACTGTTGTAAAAAAATCGCCCTAGCTAGGCAGTTGATTAATCTGTTCAATTTTTTTTTTTTGAAAAAATACAAAGAAAGAGACATGATTGTGTTAATGTTGTGCATTGTTGGGATTTATATTATTCGTTCAGAATGCTTGCATACCATTACTTTGGTAGAATTTTCATATTTGATATGTTAAAAATAACAATAATGAAAAAATAGGCAGTGCTAGGCCTTCTCTGGGCGTCCAACTAGCGCCGATTTTATAACGCTGCTAATAGGCAAGCGATTTCTTTCTTGTCTCTCTTTTTTCAGAGCACAAGTACGAGATTGTGAAGAAGCTCCAAGAACTGAAGCACATATGCGGAATGACGGGCGACGGAGTCAACGACGCGCCGGCCCTGAAAAAGGCGGACATCGGGATAGCCGTGGCGGACGCGACCGACGCCGCTCGGAGCGCCTCCGACATAGTCCTGACCGAGCCCGGGCTCAGCGTGATCATCAGCGCGGTGCTGACGAGTCGAGCCATCTTTCAGAGGATGAAGAACTACACGATCTACGCAGTCTCCATCACCATACGCATAGTCCTCGGTTTCATGCTCGTCGCCCTCATATGGAAGTTCGACTTCTCGCCCTTCATGGTCCTCGTCATCGCCGTCCTAAACGACGGCACGATAATGACCATCTCCAAGGATAAGGTTAGGCCCTCGCCCACGCCCGATTCTTGGAAGTTGGGGGAGATTTTCGCGACGGGGATTGTTTTCGGGACCTACCTCGCGATTATGACGGTGGTCTTCTTTTGGCTTGCCCGCGATACTAACTTCTTCGAGGTAAATCGTCATATCTGTATATGTATCCTTTTTCGGTCAGATAGGTATCCCCACAAAACGCCAGCCTAGTTCCCGCGCTCCCACGCTCCCACTAAGTTCAGATGAAGAACTGACTAAAAAAACTCGATTTTGCTCACATTATCTGTAATGTAACTTTTTTTCGGTCAGGTAGCACCGTTAGTCACCACACTCCGACTAATTTGGTCATATCTGTAATCGGATGATGAAAAAACTTAATCAAAAAATTCGAATCTTTTTGTCAGGACAATTTCGGAGTGAGGACGATAGGGCAAAACCCTAGGGAGATGACCTCGGCGCTATACTTACAAGTGAGCATTATAAGCCAAGCCCTAATCTTCGTCACTCGCTCGAGGGGTTTCTCCTTCATGGAACGCCCCGGCCTTCTCCTGGTGTTTGCGTTCGTCGTTGCTCAGCTGGTAAGCGTTTTCTTTCTTCTTACCACACGCCGTATTTACGATTATTTCGTTTATTTTTTCTAGCGTAGTTTACTATACATATATGTATTATATATATAAAAGATTGCGACGGCGCTGGCTGTGTATGCGAACTGGGGATTTGCGAGGATTCAAGGCGTAGGCTGGGGATGGGCGGGCGTAATTTGGCTATATAGCATCGTCACTTACGTTCCATTGGATATATTCAAGTTTGCCGTTCGATATGCGCTGAGCGGAAAGGCGTGGAAGAATATGATCGAGAATAAGGTCGTCTTTCGCCGCCTTTTATTACATATTTACGACTAGGGTTTTCGTTTTCTTCGTGTATATTGATGCGCTTTTTTTTTCTATCTCTTCATTTTCAAGACTGCATTTACGTCGAAGAAGGACTACGGCCGAGAAGAGAGAGCGGCGAAGTGGGCCATGGACGAAAGGACGCGCCATGGCCTTCAAAGAGCTGAAACGACGGAGCTTTTCAACGATAAGAACTTTACGGAGTTGTCTGAAATTGCTGAGCAGG
Source organism: Craterostigma plantagineum (assembly GCA_027422505.1). Classification (NCBI taxonomy): domain Eukaryota; kingdom Viridiplantae; phylum Streptophyta; class Magnoliopsida; order Lamiales; family Linderniaceae; genus Craterostigma; species Craterostigma plantagineum. The sequence continues at coordinate 8,838,038 of JAPQWV010000024.1, forward strand.
CGAGGAGGAGAGCTGAAGTTGCAAGGTAAGAAAAGAAGATGTCAATGTAATTCATTTTATATCCAACTCTTAATGTATTTCCAATGTTTGTATGTGTATGTATGTATGTATAAAATTCAGGCTTAGGGAGATTCACACTTTGAAGGGTCACTTCGAGTCGGTGGTGAAGCTCAAAGGGCTCGACATTAACACGATGAACTCAAACTATACGGTTTGAAGACAACTTAAGACAGATTTCTATGTTCAAGTTTCGTCGTTTTATTTGTGGACAATGTGGTTGATTTTCGAGATTTTTAAGAGTTTGCCTTTTTTTTTTTCCAATCTTCGCCGTTACCTAGATTAATATGCGAGGAGTCCCTTATGATACACTAAATTACCACCAAGGCACTTTTGGAATGGAGGTTTGGTTCATTTTTAAGATTTATAAGATTCATTTTAATAAGTTGATAAATAATTCAATTTTTTCCTACTCAAATTCGTTGCGATCATGGGCGATTCTTGGACAAGAGAGGTGTCTAGTGCTTGTGTAATAAATTTATGATTAAAGTAAGATATACAAAAAATTTGGTCGTTGGATTCGTATAACTTGAGTTAAGCAGGCTTTTTGTTGTTATGCAGAAAAAAGAAAACTTTATTCGTGTAACTTGAGAAATTAATAAATGTTGGTTCACGCCTTTCTTTTCTGTATGAAGTTGTACTCATAAAATGAATCTCAATTTAGTTTCAATTTCTTAAATAGAAAGCTGCGTTGAAGTACGCATCCCAAAATCAAACTTCGAATTGGTGTTGTAATAATTTCATCGTTCCATTAAATCTTTGATATATCGTCGTCATCCGAGAACTATGTTTCAAACTAAATCCCATAGAAAAAATCAATAATTATACCCAAAAAAAAAACAGAATAGCCTAAGTCAACAGAGAACAAAATTATATCACTCGAGAATCTGCTGCCTTTAAAACTGCATTACTATTATCTCCACTCTGAAGCAAATCATGCTGAAGCCAATCTTTAGCACAGACAATAGCCTGAACCGTACTTGGATTCAAAGAACTGTAATAACCTTCCAAAACCCTATCCCTCGTATCGAAAACCCTACTTGGATCAGCCGTAGAGAAAGGTACCGACAAAACATCGCAAGCCAATTTCGACAAAGTAGGATACTTTGACCTATTCGCCCTCCACCAACCCAAGACATCGAAGTCATGAGACCTAGGAAGGACGGGCTCTTCGAGGTACTGGTCAAGCTCCGACGTGTGGTCCCCATCAGTAATGTCAGAAAGATACACGTCATAATCTGAAAACACTTCGCTGTTTGACAAGAGTGGATCTTCGTGAGGAGCCTCCGTTTTGACAAGTGGGTCGTTTTCGTCTTCCAAGAACGTCGGCGGTGGAAGAGATTGAACTACGTATTCGACGTAAAGCTCGTGCAGGCCAGCGTGGACGAGGTTGACCCACGATTGGAATGTGTCTCCGTATATTCTTGAGAAGCTGAATTCCACGAGCTGCATCTTGAATCTTGGGTCCATGGCAACTGCGACTGCTAAGACCAAGTTGCAGTCTTTCCAATATTGGGTTGATTTCTCGAGCAATGGTGTGGTCAAGCTGCTTATGAAGGTATCCTGGTTCATAGCTGCGTGTATCAGTTCGTAGTGAACCTTCCACGCCTCGTGAAATACGATGTTAGCAGTGGGGTACACGGGCGGGGTTAATATGTCGGCAGCTTCGTAGAATACTTTCAAGAATCGGCATAGAGTTTCGAGCTGTCCCCATTCTTCCATTGATATGTTTGATACGTATTCAGGGTCTTCAGTATCTAAGCAGCAGAATACTTCCTTGAGCTCACAAGCAGCTACCAGCATTTGATATGTGGTGTTCCATTTGTTTAGGTCGTCGATCATTAAGCTCTTTGTGCTGGGAACTTGGAGCTGTTCTTTCAATTTGGCGAATTTTCCTTCGCAGCCAGCTGAAATTTTGATGTGCTTCACGCTATGACGTACTTTGTCGATGGTTTCGCTCAAAGAACTTAAAGCACTCTGCGCAAGACTTGTCAAGGTACGAGCGAAACAGCTTTTGATTACTAGCTGACCGTTGAGAATCAGTGGACTTGTTATGGACAATAGATTCCTGAGACCGTCCCCATCGATCTCACTCCCAAGAGAGCGATCAAGAGTGACGGTAGACAGCTTATCCTTGGATCGCCACTCTGCCAAACACTCAGAAACCGCCCGATGAAAGGGTGCTTCTGAATAAGGGAAATGAACTGTCGAAAAATTTAAAATCCTCCTCTGCAGCTTCCAATCACTATCCACAAAGTGACCGGTTAACTGTAAATAAACCAATCCCTGATTAGAACTCCACAAGTTAAACGTAAGGTTAAAGTTTCCTAGTGTTTCACTGAGATAGTCCTGAATCTTCTGCTTTTCTCTATAATAAATGCCCATGATTTGCTCTTTCACTCCACTGACACTGGTGATGTCGAACTCGGGCTGAAGGCTCCTGATCAAATCAATGAACCCAGCTTGTTCGACGATGTTGACAGGATAACTATGCTGAATAATCATCTTCGCAAGATTATATCCCCAATTTTCGCCTCGAATGTAGCTACTGATGGCTCCATTGTTCACTCTGACACGCTTCGCTGGTAAGCTAGTACCATTTGTAATAGGCAAGTTTGATCTCGAATCAGGCGTGTCTGGACTAAACTTATGGTTTTCCTCCTTAGGAGCATGACTAGCTACGCATGTCCCTAATGTAATATGACGCTTCAAGTGGCTCGTGCCAGCTGATTTTGCACCCGATATATAAGAGAAGGATTTCTTGCATTGGTTACAAAATGCCCTGACACAACCGTCATTGACTTTTTCAATAGTGAAATGATCCCAGACCATCGATTTCTTCTTTCTGCGTTTAGTTGGTTGTGTGTCAGCACCAGGTAAATTCCCACCTTGATCGATTAAGTTATCCATTGCATACATACTGGGGGACCAAAAATAAGATAGATGGACGTTTTCAGAACTTCAAATTCGTTTGATTTCTTACTGTTAGGAAATTCAGCATATTCCTTACACATAATAAAGAAAACATCAAATAGAAATCCATGAATTATGTTAAAATACTTGAAGACGAATCTGATCACATAAACTTAAGTAGGAGTTAGGACCGATGGCAAAGAACCCCCCTTTTCTAAGAATCGTTTAAGTCCAGAATGAAAAGAAACCACTGACTAAGAGACACATATGCATTACTTCACCCAAACATATATTCATAGATTGTATTTCCTCACTCCATCAACACACACACACATACACACACACAAAGAAACAGAGCACACAACACAAAGAACGCATTTGAAATCGATACAACAATCAGAGACAATGCAGAGCAACCCAATAACATAGCAACGGCGATGTAAAAAAAAATCATAGAGGAAAATAAATCAGTACCTCAATAGGCGTATCAAGATTCTCCCGGGCGACAAAAACAAAAAAGAGGGTTTAACTTTAGGGTTTACAAGTGTTAGATATTATATTATTTTAATTTTATAAATTAGGTGAATGAGATTTTTGGAGTGGTTTTTTGGAGTGGTTAAAAACCACTCCTTAACTCAACGTGTATTGTTTAAAAAAAAAAAAAAATTATTCTAACTTTTTCTTGCCTATAAATAGGCTTATTAACACACAAGTAGAAAGAAAAAAAAATACTAATTCATCCAAATTATTTCTGCTATATTTCTTGTCCCGTTCGTTGTCGGTGTCGTTTTTGTGCTAAACGAACGCCGTGTTTTCGAAGTATCCTGGGAAATAGACGCTCGTAAAAAACCTCTAGCACATACTTGAGGGAGCGAATCTATTTTAAGGAAATTGTGTACTACACAATCTTCGAATATATATATATATTTTTTTTCCTTTCCCAGCCAACAATCTTAAAATAAATCGACGATCCCGCAACGATGTCAGACTACGTGGACTTCCTCAACAACCAACAGTCTATGGCGAACGAAGAAAACATTGACGTTCCTCCTCCTACTTTTGTCCCCACCGCCATACCTATTGTTACGAAGCCAACCGTACCAGTCAACCACCTGGAGAAGCCGGAGAAATTTATGGGGACAGCCTCCACGTTCAAAAGATGACAACAGAAGATGCTCTTCTACCTCACCACGCTGAACCTGGCAACATACCTGAAAGAGGTCGAGCCCAAGGTGAACGACGGCGAGACGAACGCTGAGGTCGTGATCGCTGTTGATGCATGGAAACACTCTGATTTCCTGTGTCGTAATTACATTCTGAATGCCCTAAGCGATACTCTGTACAGCGTGTATGGTGCGGTCGCTACGGCTAAGGAATTGTGGGAATCGTTAGACCGAAAATATAAAACTGAGGATGCCGGCACAAAGAAATTTGTTGTCGGACGGTTCCTTGATTATAAGATGGTCGATTCCAAGACTGTGATCAGTCAGGTGCAGGAGATCCAGTTGATCTTGCACGAGATCCATGCAGAACGGATGGTTCTGAGTGAATCTTTCCAAGTTGCGGCTATTATTGAAAAGCTACCGCCGGGCTGGAAAGACTTCAAAAACTATCTCAAGCATAAGCGGAAGGAGATGTCTTTGGAGGATCTGATTGTTAGACTTCGAATTGAAGAAGACAACAAAAGGTCGGAAAAGAGAGTGTCGAGCTCATCTGAACCGAAAGTAAATGTGGTGGAGCATAGCTCTAAAAAGGGCAAAGGCGCGGTTAAACCCAAAGCGAAACTTGGGGCGACCGGAGGCGTCGCTAAGCCGAACTATAAGTTCAAGGGAAAGTGCTTCAATTGTGGAAAACTAGGCCACAAGTCGTCGGACTGTCGACTTCCAAAGAAGCAACACGAGGCCAATATGGTGAAAGACATCACCAAAGAAGTTGAGGACTTGAGCCTCGTCGCGGTGGTTTCGGAGGTAAACATGATTGGGTCGAATCCACAAGAATGGTGTATCGATAGCGGTGCTACACGTCATGTGTGCACGAACCGTAGATTCTTCTCTACCTGTGAGCCGGTTGAAGGAGAAAAGATCTACATGGGCAACTCGGCTGCTGCTACCGTCGAAGGAAAAGGGAACGTGATGCTCAAGATGACGTCCGGAAAAATACTAACGCTGAAAGACGTGTTGTATGTACCGGAAATTCGCAAGAACCTTATATCGGGATTCTTGTTAAACAAACACGGTTTTCGTATTGTTATTGAATCTGACAAAGTGATATTGTCTAAGTCGGGTGTGTTTGTTGGTAAAGGTTATGCCTGTGATGGTTTGTTCAAGTTGAATGTAATGACTATTGTAAATGAGAATGAAAAACGTTCTTCCGTTTACTTGCTTGAATCTTCCAATTTGTGGCACGGTAGATTAGGTCACGTTAATTTTGAATCGATACGTCGATTAATTAACATAGACCATATTCCAACATTCGAAATTAATTCGAAATATAAATGCAAAATTTGCGTTGAAGCAAAAATGACGAGATCGTCTTTCCCTTCGGTAGCAAGAAGTACCGAACCGCTTGAATTGATTCATAGCGATTTATGTGATTTGAAATACGTTCAAACACGTGGTGGCAATAAATATTTTATAACATTTATTGACGATTGCACCAAATATTGCTATGTTTATTTGCTTAAGAGCAAAGACGAAGCATTAGAGAAATTCGTTCTCTACAAAACCGAAGTTGAAACGCAACTCGGCAAGAAAATTAAAAGATTGAGAAGTGATCGAGGGAGAGAATACGAAGCGCCAATTGGGAGCTTCTGTGTGGAACATGGTATCGTCCATGAATTGACCGCCCCGTATTCACCTCAATCAAACGGAGTGGCCGAACGAAAGAATCGCACATTAAAAGAAATGATGAATGCGATGTTACTGAGTTCAGGTCTACCGCCTAATATGTGGGGCGAAGCTATCTTGACGAGTAATTACCTATTAAATAGGATACCTCGAAAGAAAATGAATAAAACTCCATATGAGTTATGGAAAGGAAAGACGCATTCGTACCAACATTTGCGAATGTGGGGGTGTTTGGCGAAGGTAGCCGTACCTGCGCATAAAGCGGTGAAAATTGGTCCTAAAACGGTGGACTGTATTTTCATAGGATATGCACACAATAGTACGGCATATCGGTTTCTTGTATATGATTCGAAAATTTCGGATATACACAAGAACACGGTCATGGAATCAAGGAATGCGTATTTCTTTGAAAATGTATTTCCTTGTAAATTCGATTATGGATCTGGTACATCTAAACGAGATGATATAGAATCCGAGATTCCTAGTACGGTTCATGAGATTGAACCGAGACGAAGCAAGCGTGCCCGAATAGAGAAATCTTTTGGTGATGACTTTGTTACATATTTGATTGAAAAGGAACCGCTGACTTATAACGAAGCAGTGAGCTCCGTGGACGGGCCTTTATGGAAAGAAGCCATAAAAAGCAAGATTGATTCTATTTTGCAGAATCATACTTGGGAGTTAGTTGATCTCCCAAAGGGATGTAAACCTTTAGGATCAAAATGGATCTTTAAAAGAAAAATGAGACCAGACGGGTCTGTGGAAAAGTATAAAGCCAGACTTGTTATCAAAGGATACAAGCAACGCGAAGGCTTAGATTACTTTGACACATATTCTCCTGTGACGAGAATAAATTCGATAAGGATGATACTTGCAATCGCGTCCTTAAGAAATTTGGAAGTACATCAAATGGATGTCAAAACAGCTTTCTTAAATGGTGAATTAGATGAGGAAATATATATGGAGCAACCCGAGGGTTTCGTGCTCCGGGAACCGAAACGAAAGTCTGTAGATTAATCAAATCTTTGTATGGTTTGAAACAAGCCCCTAAGAAGTGGCACGAAAAGTTTGATCATGCGATGATCAACTACGGCTTTAAAATAAATGAGAGCGATAAATGCGTTTACTCAAAGGAAACAGGCGATGACTATGTCATTTTGTGTCTGTATGTAGACGACATACTTATTGTTGGTAGTAACGACAAAATGGTCAAGTCTACCAAGGATATGTTAAATTCGAAATTTGACATGAAAGATATGGGACTTGCGGACGTGATTTTAGGAATTAAAATCAAACGAACGAGTAACGGTCTTGTTTTGAGTCAAGCTCATTATGTAGACAAAATTCTCGACAAATTCTGCAAGGGTGATTCTGGTGTTGCTAGAACGCCATTAGATCGAAGCGTTCATTTGTCGAAAAATCGCGGGGAGGCTATTTCTCAAGTAGAATACTCCCGGATTATCGGAAGCTTGATGTATTTAATGAGTTGTACTAGGCCAGATATTGCTTATGCTATAAGCAAACTGAGTTCGTATACGAGCAATCCGAGTACGGATCATTGGACCGCTATAATACGGGTTTTGAGATACTTACGGTATACTCGAGACTATGGATCACACTATGGTCGATATCCGGCTGTGTTAGAAGGCTACACAGATGCAAACTGGATATCTGATATGAAGGACTCTAAGAGCACAAGCGGCTATGTGTTTACACTCTCTGGAGCTGCTGTGTCTTGGAAATCCTCGAAACAAACGGTTATAGCAAGATCCACTATGGAATCCGAGTTCTTTGCCTTGGATAAATGTGGAGAAGAAGCTGAATGGTTACGCCATTTTTTGGAGGATATTCCTAAATGGGAAAAACCTGTGCCGCCTATATGCATACACTGCGATAGCCAATCGGCTATTGGACGAGCACAGAGTACTATGTATAATGGTAAGTCGAGACACATACGTCGTCGACATAATACCGTTAGGCAACTGCTCTCAACTGGAGTTATCTCGATTGATTATGTAAAGTTGACGGATAACATTGCGGATCCGCTAACCAAAGGGTTAAATAGAGATGCGGTTGAAAAGTTGACGAAAGGAATGAGCTTAAAGCCTTAAAGTATAAAAGTACTAAGAAGGAAAACCCTACCTATGTGACTGGAGATCCCAAGAACTAGGTTCAAAGGGACAACCTAATTTTAGAACTTGGTATCACTGTTGGGGATAACCCCGCTCATTCATGTCAAGAAACAGTGATGACGGAAAAGGCTAGCATTTTGATGCTTTAATGACTATCATAGAGTATTGATAGAAAATACTCGCGACGTGAAAAGTCACCTATGTTAGGGAGAAGTGAGGCCGCTTCAAAGGAGAACTGAAAGGCTTAGTTCTTTAGAAACCCTCGCAGAATCAGGACGTGTCCATGGCCATAATGGACAAAATCATGAGAACGGAACAAGACAAAAATGGTCTCTGTGTATTGTACGTGGGTTCGTTTACACGAAAAGCAGGACAGTTCAAAGACATCGTGTTCTACTGGACTGCAGTAAACCAAGCGTGCATACAAGGAGGAAGTTCAAATGGTAAACATACTATCCTCTATGCAGAGTATCATTAGATAGCAGAAACATTAACCAACCAATTCTCATTCATGTGGGGGATTGTTAGATATTATATTATTTTAATTTTATAAATTAGGTGAATGAGATTTTTGGAGTGGTTTTTTGGAGTGGTTAAAAACCACTCCTTAACTCAACGTGTATTGTTTAAAAAAAAAAAATTTATTCTAACTTTTTCTTGCCTATAAATAGGCTTATTAGCCTAGAAAAAAAAAAAACACACAAGTAGAAAGAAAAAAAAAATACTAATTCATCCAAATTATTTCTGCTATATTTCTTGTCCCGTTCGTTGTCGGTGTCGTTTTTGTGCTAAACGAACGCCGTGTTTTCGAAGTATCCTGGGAAATAGACGCTCGTAAAAAACCTCTAGCACATACTCGAGGGAGCGAATCTATTTTAAGGAAATTGTGTACTACACAATCTTCGAATATATATATATTTTTTTTCCTTTCCCAGCCAACAACAAGGATCGTCGATTCAGATTAATTTGTTTTTTTTTTTTATTTCCGAAAAGACAGAGACAATGGTTGGGGTTTGCGGAATTCTAAAACCCTAACACAGAAAATACGCAGGGTAGCCTATAAAGGAATTTGAGTTGTATATATAAATATATGTATATATATATAAATCGGTCAATTTAAATAAGGAAAATGCTAGCACCAACCGTTGGATGTGTTGACCGCCTCCCACACTATGATCTGAACCGTCGATGAGTTACGGTTGCGATATGATAGGGGGTACGACGTTGTGTGGAGAAATAAAAGCACGATTAGTATATGAATATCATGGGATGAGTTTATTATATCTTTTCCAAATCTAGTATGAATAATATGATAACTAGAAAATTTATGCACATTCCATGGGTTTAATAAACGCTAGTAGGGGTGAGCAAAAATATCCGAAAACCGGATTCCGATCCGGTATCCGGTTTTCAAGACCCGAAAAAACAGATATCCGATTTTAAAAACCGGATCAGATATCCGATCCGATTTATTTTAAAATAAACCGGATCGGATACGGATAGTGGTTTGTCTAAAATCCGGATATCCGATATCCGGTTTATATTTAAAAAATAAAAAAATAGTCCAAAAAGAAAAATGAAGGTCCAAAATGAAAAAAAAAAATCTTCAAGTAGAATATTTAAATTTATATTATTTTATTATTGCAAAAAAATTTGTTAGAGAACTGAGATAAAAAAAAAACATAAAAACATCGAGATGCAAGTTAAAAATTAATGTGAATTTGTGGTATTGTGTTTATTATTAATTATGTAACTTCGAATCATAAATTCACATATTGTGTGAAATATTATGTGTAGAAACTTTTATATTAAAAAATATATTTTTTATTGTGATAAGAAACAAAAAATATGATTTTAAAAATAAAACAAATGAAAATAAGAAAAATAAATTTAAAAACCGGATGCGGATATCCGATAAAAATATCCGAATAGACCGGATATCCGATTTTCGGATATCCGATTAAAATCGGAGCGGATACGGATACCATTTTTCGATATTCGAAAATCCGGATATCCGAATTTCGGATATCCGAAAAACCGGATATCCGGTTTTGCTCACCCCTAAACGCTAGTATGTTTAGCACACACTTGTGTGTGTAATTTTGAACATTTTGAATTAGTAACGTGTTAAATAAAATTTTAATTTAAGAATACAATGTAATAAACTAAAATATTAAGGATAAAATTGTTAAACCATCCCTAAGTTGACAGATCAGTTTGACACTATCAAAATAACAATAATATATGCCATATATAATTGTTATTATGATTTTTCGATTTAAATTAAATATATCATGAACAATAAAAAATCTGTATAAACAGATTAGCTATAAAACCTTAGACTGGGTTAACATAAAAAAAAAATTCATCATAGCAATAAATATTTTACTGACAATTTAATGTCGTCCATTTAATTCATAAAGATCATATTTGTCTTACTCATAACGTGGTCAATATAATTCAATGTTATTCCAAACTAGTTTTTCCTAAAAAATATTTCTGAAATCAAGATTATTTAATTACGCTCAAAATCTAGAAAAGACATTACAAGATTTCCAAAAGCCTACCTTAGTAAAGGATTGCCTCCATTATAATCCATTAAAGAGTAATATCCCAAAAAAATTAATAGAAAATGTACATCTTATCTCAAAAAATTCCTCACTATATAAAGGATCCACCCATAGCAGTAAAATTCATCAGCTGCGTTTTACAACAAGAAGCAAACAACAAAAACCTTAGAGGTACATCAAATTTTTCTCATGTCTTCCATTCATTTTCTTTGCAACTGTTTTCGGGTTTTTCTTACGCCTTTTCCATGTTTTACGCGTCGCGCTAAACATTCGTCCCTTCAATTTGTGATTCGAAAAAATCCAAATGAAGGGACCGTTGTTAATGTTGCCGTTGTTGTTTGTCGCTTTTATCTTACACTATACATGTAAGAAAATAAATTTAATTTGTATCATTTCCTACATGCAGTGAAAGAACAAGCTTTACTGCAAAAATAACAACAAAAAGATGGCACCTTTGACAATGAAGGACATGCTCTTATTCATCATCCTTCAATTCCTGGACAAACCACAGTACAAGCAAAGTCGACACAAGTAAGCTCAATTCATTATCTATTATTCATATACATATATATAGGGGTGAGCAAAACCGGATATCCGGTTTTTCGGATATCCGAAATTCGGATATCCAGATTTTCGGATATCGAAAAATGGTATCCGTATCCGCTCCGGTTTTAATCGGATATCCGGTCTATTCGGATATTTTTATCGGATATCCGCATCCGGTTTTTAAATTTATTTTTCTTATTTTTCATTTGTTTTATTTTTAAAATCATATTTTTTGTTTCTTATCACAATAAAAATATATATTTTTTTAATATAAAAATTTCTACACATAATATTTCACACAATATGTGAATTTATGATTCGAAGTTACATAATTAATAATAAACACAATACCACAAATTCACATTAATTTTTTGCATCTCGATGTTTTTATGTTTTTTTTATCTCAGTTCTCCAACAAAGTTTTTTGCAATAATAAAATAATATAAATTTAAATATTCTACTTGAAGATTTTCTTTTTCATTTTTGGACCTTCATTTTTCTTTTTGGACTATTTTTTATTTTCTTAAATATAAAACCGGATATCGGATATCCGGATTTTAGACAAACCACTATCCGTATCCGATCCGATTTATTTTAAAATAAATCGGATCGGATATCCGATCCGGTTTTTAAAATCGGATATCTGTTTTTTCGGGTCTTGAAAACCGGATACCGGATCGGAATCCGGTTTTCGGATATTTTTGCTCACCCCTAGATATATATATGTATGTATTAATTCGATATGAAATGATTTACCGTTAATTGAAGGTTGGAGAGAGAATCTGGGGTGTACTTCAACATGAAGCATTTTGAGGAAGTCGTCGTAAACGGCGACCTCGACGAAGCTGATTATTACCTCAGCGGCTTTACGAATTTGCAGCAGAACGCTCATTCGAAGAAGGCATTCTTCGAAATTCGAAAGCTCAAGTACCTCGAAGCGCTCGATAAGTAAGGGTTCGATCGAATTCATCTTTTTTCTTCACTTATTCGCTCCGATTTTATGAGATTTATACGCGGTTTTTTGTGCAGGCGTGAAAGAGAAAAGGCGGTGAAAATCCTCAGGGATGAACTGAAAGCATTTGAGAATGATAGTGCTTCCCTCTACAGGAACCTAGCTGCACTGTTAACCATGGAAAACTTCAGGTAATTACTATACAATCACATATATACACAGAATCTATAATATTATGCATTTAAAATTGCAAATTGTGCCTTACCCATATATATATGGACAGGGAGCACGAGCAGCTAAGCAGGTACCCCGACGCAAAAACGGCAAGAGTGGCCATTTTTCCGATTGTGAAGAGGCTAATCGAGTTCAACCCCGTGTTAGGTGAAAAACTTCAGTTCCCTAACATTCCGAGGTCGAGGCTGAGGAACCTAATCAACCAAAGGTAAATTTATTATTTTCCTTTGCATAATTTCATGATAATCAACCTCTTTATAACATCATAGAGACACCTTTCATCTTTTGCAGCTTGAACTGGCAGCACCTCATGTGCCAGAACCAAACGGAAAACCCTTTCATAGAGACACTGTATAAGGACCATATCTGTCCCCTACTGACAGAAAATGCTTCCTTGAGTGTTTCTGTCCCGAATCCTCCGCTCAGCCTCACGCCTATTGGTGACCCGTCTTTGGCACATGACCAAAATGTTATACTGAGGCCTTTTAGCTCAACGACCAGCAATGTTGCAGGTAACTTTCTGTCGCATTTAAATTGTCGTTACATTTATTTTATGCTATGATCGGTAACATATGATGCGCATTGATAAACCTGTAGATGCTGAAAATGCGGCGAAAAGGGCGAGGATTGGCGCACCTGAGGAGGTATGATGTGTGTTGCGAAGTGTAATATGGCGCTCTTCTTTAGCTCTTTTCTGCTCTCAAATGATTTGTTGATCCACAGGCCATTAGGCGACCAACTACGCAAGCTGGTCGAAGCAGTGGAGGTCCATCTCGCTCTATGGACGACGCTCCAAAGAGAGAGGAGGCTCTGTCTCAGGGAAGAAAGAGAAGAGCTGCTAGTGTATAATAAGGGGGGTTGACTTAGTAGATAGGGATGGAGTGTTTGGCTATGTAATTTCTGATCAGCAATGAATTAGCTACTACATCATCTTCGTCAATCCGTTTTATGCATTCTGAAAGCTCAAAGAAAAATTATTAAAGCATGGGCTAAACATAAATGCATAGATCACGAAGCCTACTGAAATGGCGCAAAAAACTATAACGACATCACTTCGGTGTTAGCGGGTCCACCACACAGCTGCGCTCAAGATGAAATTGTCAAAATGTAGATGAATAGCAAGACATGCACTATCAAACTGATTTCAAAATGTTGGCATGCCCTGAATTATTAGGTCAAGTATCAGAGGGTTCTATAACAACAAATACTAGAAAGGGTGTCGAAACAGATTAGACATCTCAAACTCAAACAACAAAGAAAATTAATATCCTGAAAAAAGATCTCAAAATGTGAAGCTTAACTCAATCACATCAATTGCAGCATGATGTGTCGTCGTTACCTCTATTATTGTGTATACTGGGCAGTCATGAGGTTTGCCCTTCTCTAGCCAAAACCAAACAACATTGTGTTCGTCCTCTGTTGAGAAATAGAAGAAATCGGTTAAGAATGAATAAGGAGAAAGAACGAAGAAATGTTAACAGAAAAACGCCAACCTCCTTCACCTCCAGGGCAGCTGACGATTAGTTTGTCGTAATACGACTTAACTATAGCAGGTGTTTACTGCAATATAGGAATTGTGAAAGGATGTCCCCACGTTGGAAGGGAAGAAGAAGCAAAAGAGACACACCACATCGTAGTTCGTTTTTCGAATAAGTGTGATTTTAGCTGTCCGCTTTGAAGAATCAAGCTCTTTTATATTTGCAAGCCGAGTTGAGCAGCATTCTAATTGCTATATTTCACAGAAATATGAGCCAAAATGAGGAACTTCAACACTGACCTTCGTCCCAAATGGACCACAGGGAAAGTTGATGTCCAATATATTCTTCCCCTAATTAGGAAAAAAAAGACAATCCTCAGAAGTCTTCGTGAAATAGAAGAAAAATAAGAATACAATCACAATTGATTCAAACACTCCCCACCGCAGTAACATTCCCCACCGAGACGCCACGCCAGCCGACAAAGACACACATACATTCAAGCACAATGCAGAAGAAAAACGCAGAGTGGATAATGGTTAAGGAAATGGATACAGTACAGACCCGACTGGTGAGTCGAAACGTAGCGTGATAAGCTCCGCCACTGACGAACGAGCCTCGCCAGCGCATTCACCGATCGGACGGCGGATATGATAGTTCGGAGCGGAACAGCTAACCATCTCACATGATCCTTGGATTTTCTGAGCTGTTGCTTAAGCTTAAGGTTCTCACAACAGAGCTATCGTCGATTGGCAATAACAGACTGAATCAAAAGGGGAATGTTTGGGAGATCAACGACGACTGAAATAGCTGTGTGATAAAAAAGAAAAGAACAGTTGAATGAAATGAACCGCTTTTATTGGGCCTAAAATGGGCCAAGGATCCAAATCTTGATACTGATCGGCCTGCCATGGAAGACCCGAACCGACCTGATTTACAGTTGCCCTTGAGGATTGATCAGAAAACCTAATTATGAAATTATTATTTCAACCTTATCACATAATAATCATATACTCCCCCGTCTCGTTATCTTTATCACATATATTGTTGGGCATGCAAATTAAGATAGTATTATTATAATAATATAGTATAATGAAAAGGTAAAAAATGTATATTTTGACACGTCTTTTAAGAATGTATAATATTATTATATTAATTGTTTGTGATATTTTTTTTGCTAAATAAGTAAAGATGATAAAATTATTGGGACGTCCAAAATGGAAGATAAAATTAGCGGGAACGGAGAGAGTGCTTTTACTTCCTTTCCTTCTATATGATAAGAGATGACTTGCCAGCTCCAACGAATAATAAATAATACATGAAAAGCCAGATTTGAACAAATCATAGAACAAAAAAAGAAAAAAAAAAAGGAAACTTGATTCATTTCACGAAAATCACAATGATACAGTTTCTCATATATGATTTTTTAACTCATGAGTTACTTCCATCGTCGTCGTCTTCTTGAAAACTTGCAGCAAGCTTCATTTCCATGGCGCGCGGGGATATATCATCAGCTGTTTGTGGCGATGGAATATTGTTATAAGTATTATTGCGGCATTTTATTCCACAAAATGTGAGGCAAAACGGGATGTTGATACCACATTCTTTCATGCAATTCATGAGACAATAATCATGATCTCTTGATGAAACCTCAAGTGTCATAATCATCATTATCACCATTGTTACAAGCGCAAGCTTCAGAACCTTCTTCATCATTTCTTTTGGACTGATTATATGATCGTAAATAATGAATGCTTATTATATCATATGGCTTGAGCAACTACACAACTCACACGGATCCATATATATATATATATATATTATGAAGAAGGCAAAAGGAGAGAAGGGCTGCTATTATGGTAATCTGGAATAGGATTATTATTCAACAAATACGAAGTGTTTTTGACTTTGATGTAATAATCAAAAGTTAGTTTAATCGTGTGAGATTTATTATTGACTCAAAGTGCTACTAGTTCCATAAAAAGCAAGTCAAGTGAATGAATAGATCTATAACATATCATCTTAATTAACCAATACGTTGCATAAGAGAGGAGGGTTTTCTAAGGCTTTTGTTGAGTTCAAGTTTTCCATAATAAGGCTTTGATTGTAATAATAAAGCCGTCCGAGATGGCCCAATGAATTCAGGCCCATGTCTAAATCTGTTATTAAATCATTATTATTTTTTCAAAAATTAAAATATAAAAAATATACGTCGACAGCAGGATTCGAACCTGCGCAGGCAAAGCCCAACAGATTTCGAGTCTGTCTCCTTGACCACTCGGACATATCGACGCAATTTGATACAATGTTAACTTTAAATTATTACACCTAAATAAACGGAGGCTTACGTGGCATAAATATTTTGCTAATTCTTTGAGAAACGAGACAGTGAATTAGAGGATTCTACTGGCGCCATCTTTTTTACTATTTACACCTCATAATAATGAAAATAAGTCATTAAATACTTCTATTTTTTAAGGTTTATCACTTTATTAATTATTTTTTAAATTTTCCTAAAATAGAACTTATTTATTCTATTTACATATAGCATTATAAGGGAAGTGACATCGGAGAATTCCAAAAGCAGAATACGTCACTCAATGAATAATTACTTGACTAATTTCATTGACTCGGTTTTCTTTTGGATGATTGATCGACATAATCATTTTCATTAATAAACAATTGATTAAAAAACTACAAAAAGGGTAGAGAGGGAGCAGTGACAGTGGTTAAGGAGGCCTTAGACCAGTTCCAATCTGTGACTAGACTGGAGACTAATAGGCTAAAATCTAACCTATTTCTGGCTGGTAGTTACAATCAAACTGCTCAACACATAATGCAGATCACGGGGTTTCAGCTGGGCAGCTACCCTGTGAGGTACTTGGGAGTGCCCATGGCACCCACTAAATTGAGCAAGAAGGCCTGCCAGCTTCTGGTAGAGAAAATTACAGCAAGGTCCACCGGGCATTTATCCTATGTTGGGAGATTATACCTTATCAATGTTGTCCTTCTGGCTACTCATGGGTATCGGGGCTCCATTTTTCTATTACCTAAGGCAGTATCTAAGGAGGTAGACCAACTGTGTAGGGACTTTCTGTGGGGGAAACACTGAATGGGAAAAAAGTGCCACTGATAAGTTGGGACAGAGTATGTTTGCCGAAGAAGTATGGAGGTTGAACATAAGGGATTGTGTTACTTGGAATCAGGCCTTAGTTGGGAAACTGATTTGGGAGATTATGCTGAAGTCTGATACATTGTGGATCAAATGGGTACATGTCATGTACTTGAGAGGAACTAGCTTTTGGGAATATACCCCTGCTTTGGATTCAGTCTGGCACTGGAAGAAAATTAATATTCTCAAGCGAAAGTTCCAGCTGGCTATGGGGGAGAAAAATGGACCCAGTCATGTGATGGGAAATACTCTGTCCAATCAGGTTATGCATGCTTGAAAGGATCACCTACCCCATTTCCCTTATGCCAAACTGTATGGAATAGGTACAATGTACCTAAGCATTCCTTCTTTTTATGGTTACTTGTACAGAAAAGGCTACTAACGAAAGAGAGGATGATTAAGTGGGGACTGCACATTACTGATAGCAGCTGCCCCTTATGTGCCGGGGAGGAGGAAAATGCTGAGCACTTGTTCATGGCATGTAGTTTCAGAAAACATTGCTCGTCCAAAGGATGAATATCTGGCTGATATGGATGTGGAATTCTGCTCCTTTACTGAACTATGTGAGTGGTTGTTGGAATTGGGAAGGAAGCGTAAGGCTAGGAATTATATGTTGTTGGCATGCTATGCAGCCATGTTATACAACATTTGGCTTGAGCGAAATAGAAGAGTGCATGCGTCTGGAAGTTCAACTTAGGAGCAGATAGTGAACATCATGGTGAAGGATATGAAATGGAGAATTGAAAGGGTGTGCCGTGTGAAGAAAACCGCTGATTTATCCATTTTAAACAGGATATGTTGTCCTCAGCTTGGTTAATATGTTTGTGACTTGAGATAACTTTGTACGACTTGTTCCTCGTGGTTAATGAAAGTTTCATTCGACAAAAAAAAGCCACAAAAAGTAATATAATATATACAATTAATCTCCTTTGACTAAGAAAGGATACAATTGACTAATTACATCGTTTAAGCTTTCCTCTTTGGAAAATATAAACGATATTAACTTTAGCTAATTGTATTATATGTAAGTTTATTTAAGTTTGTATATGTTAATGAAATAAATTTGTTATATAAATATTTTGTTAACCTAATAAATGTTTATATTAACAATTTAAAAATATTAACATATTTAAAGTTAATATAAAAGTTCATAATTTAATATAAGGAGATATAAAATAAAATAAACTAAATATAATTTGTTGAACAACCCATGCTGTTAATATTGGTGAACTATATGGAAAAAGAAGTAAATAACAATCGTTGGATTCATGTGGTTATGTTAGCTAAAATAAGTTATACAAATTTCACGTGTGTTTTCACTCGGTGGGTGTAAAAGGGGGTATAAAATGTGATGTAAGGAGGGTATGAATAGTAGGACCCATCAATAGCTTCAAATCAAATTGGAATGTGAAAGCTGGAAAAATATTGTGAAAATTGCTCACTCAACATAAATGAAGCCTTTGGTGCAAATCAGTACAATTAGCCTTAAATGAGACACTACTACAAATACAAGTGTAGAATTACAAAATAATAACAACACTAGCAAATAACAACCATAACAAAAACAACAAATAATACAACCGCAAATCCCAAAACACAAAGCCAAGGCACGAATCTCAGCCATCAGTCACCTTCCTCAGACACCCTAAGGTAAACCATCTGAGTATACCCATTGAACACTGAACTCTCAAACCCAGACAAACCAATCCTATGAAACAAACCAAACTCACCATCTCCAACGATAGGGTTAGTTGCACGGGCGGGATCGTACCTTGTCTGGCGAGTCAGCGAAGGCCCAGCAATTGGTGGCAGTTCCCAATACACGTCTAAGACAGACTCAATGAATCTGCTGTTCTCAAGGTGTTCGCTGTAAGTAATTTCCGTGTCGTTATGGCTGAAGTTATCGCGCATTTGACCTCTTACGCCCCACCAAGCTTCTCCTGGGCCGCATAGTTCTTCGATGTCGATTGCTTTTTCCCACGATTTCTTTCTTTCGTTTCTTTTCCTTGCTTCGTCGCTGTCTTTGAAGCAGCTATGACCTCCTCCTGGTTGAAGGCATATAACGAACATTAGCTTGCTGTATCTGTCTAACAAGTATGTAGAATAGAAATATAACAGTAGCGTACGAATTTAGGAAGGTGAATAAATGCACGACTTGGATTGGATATATGGGAAAGAGAGGGTACCTTTAATGTAAAACTGATCGCATATTTGTCTAAATGAGTAATGATCCCCAGTTCCAGTATCATAGTTGTCCTCGAAAACAAGATGTTTGAATCCAGCTTTCAGGGCCTGCTTCAATCTGCTTGTACAAGTTTCAAATTAGAACAGAAGAAAAAAGGTTAGAGATAAAATGATTAAACGTTCTTGGCTCATGCTTAACAAATCATGGCTTTACCTCTTCAGTTCGTTTTGGTGGTCATCGAAGAAAACAAGAACCCTATTAAGATCATTTATGCCATGTTTCTTCATCACTTTTCCCCAATCAATGCTGCCGAAATCCACGAAATTCTTTCCAGCAAAGTACGTGCAGTTTCGATCGACATAAGCAGGTCCCTTCTTAAGGTACTTCTCGGGATGGCGAGGTGTGACCGAAATAATAGGCTTGTCTGGCATAGCTTGCCTCAAAACCCAAGTCGAATGGCCCTTAAAAGCACCGCTTTCGATCATCAAATCTGGCTTCAACGATTTTGTGATAAACCAAAGCCCAAAACTATGGTCGAATCCCATCCCATACATGTTGTTCTTGATCGGCCGGGTTTCGTATATCGGTACAAACTCCTCAACGCCTTTGAGCAAATCAGCAACCGTCCACTGAACAGATTTTCCATGTTTCGATCTGCCTTTGGAGGAAGGATGAAAATAACATCAAACTTAGAAAAATACTCATCCTTCGGCCACATTGATAGATGAAGATGAACAATCAAGAATTTACAAAAACTGACTCGACAAGGCAATTGGTGCATTAACTAATCATCTTAAGCTGCAGTGTTTCAAACTAGATATTTTTTACATATCCAATATCCTTGTAATGTCAGCCTACCAAAATCTCAGGCCATTGAACAAAAATTCATTTTAACACATCACAATCACAACACAAGGAACCGAAGAAGCAATACAACACATGGATTAGCCAGATATTAATCATAACACAAAGGATTGGAGATCAATAATGAACTAGAGATTAACTTTCGAAACAAAATATGAAGCATTAGAGATCAATAACTCACACCAGGGTACACCCAGAGATCCGAATTCCGATCCGCGTCGATCAGATACGGCCAGGCTCAGCCGCGAGTCCTTTTCCGGCATAGGATAGGAATAACAAACTAGATCTCGCGAGTAAATAACGACGGAAGAGATCGTCACGATAGCTAGCGCGAGAATCACGGCTGGACATAAGTAGCCGGCGGAAATGATTGGCATTGATGAATGCTTGTATGCCTTCGACTCGTCACTTCGCGACCCTCCGTCCTCGGCTGCACCGTCGTGAGGAGAGCGGCGCGTGGGGAGCGTTGCGTGGTTATTGTTTACCGCGAGCATTTTCGCGCACTCGCCTTTGCCGCGATCCTTCGTTGATATGATTCTTATAATTTGCATTTGGTCCCTTAACGTTTAGGCAATACTAATTAGACACCCATAGTTTATTGAACAATTCATAGATATAAGTTTGGGACTTGGGGTTGATTAATAGAAATTTTTGCATTGGGCACCATGAACAATTCGTTGATAATACAGACTAGTTTATTTTGCACACCCTACATGTATGCCTTAAAATTTTTTAATTATTATTTAAGATTTACTTTGCCACATTTACTAGGGATTTAATAAATAGTGATTATCAATGCCAAGAATAGTAGTTGGCCTTAAAGTTAGCTGACCGTGTGTTGATAATTCCTGAAAAATTGTTGGTGGGCACTAAATATATGAAGGCCCAAAACCTACTTGAAATTATCATGTTCTGAGTCCACCGTAATAAAAATTTTCGGAATACGACGATTATTAGCCTATATTACATTAGTGGGTGGTTTTTATTATAACAAAAATAACTGACCAATAACCTAGAAATTTTGATGTAACGATATACCAAATTGGATTGAAATTGACACTTATCAAGTCCCTGACAATTAATAAAAGAGTATAGATATATACCGACAATTAATAGATACATGAAACGGGTCAACATGCTTCATCCATTCAATTCAAATACATAAAATCAGGGACTGTTTCCCAATCATATAATAGATCCCAGATAATAATAACACAATCCTAGGAATAATCCATCGAATCCAAATATTACGAATAATAATAACCCATAATATTAGGCCTTAATTTGTTAACTATACAGATCATCATCATCAGCGCCGGCGGAAGCTGCGAAAGGATCGGCCGCAGCCCCACCAGAACCAACGGTGGACGCATTCTCAGAGAATCGAAACTCCGAACCAAATCCTCTCGACTGCTGAAGAGTCTGCGCAAACGCCTGATACTTGCGAATGTCGGCGTCGCTCACACTCCTACGAGCGTACTTCATCGATTCTTCGAAGTGAGCTGCCGTAATCTCCGCCACCTCATCTTCCTCCATAGCCTCGGGATTTTCGCTCCTCCTCTTCTCCTCTCAATATCCTTCAAAAATTTCCCAAGTATTGATTTAATTGCGGTGAAAAATAGGACGAAAAAGAAGAGGCGAGCTTTCTTTTCTTTACCTTCTCAATGTTCTCTCTGATGGCATACTTGCAGGCGCGCTGGCATATTTCGGTGATGTCCGCCCCGCTGAAGCCTTGGGTGTACTTGGCGAGCGCTCTGAGGTCCACGCCTTTCGAAACGGGCGATTTTCTCAGGCAAGACTTGAAGATTTGGTACCGAGATTCCTCGTCGGGGAGAGGGATGTAAATCAGCTGATCCAAACGGCCGGGTCGGAGCAGGGCCGGGTCGATTATGTCGGGTCGGTTCGTCGCCCCGATGATGAATACGGTTTTCTTGGCGTTCATGCCGTCCATCTCCGTAAGGAGCTGGTTCAGTACACGGTCTGCTGCACCGCCAGCATCTCCCACGCTGCTTCCCCTCTATTAAAAAAAAAATTTTAATTTGGAATATTTCGGGCAAAAAGCTAATCGATTACTTAGAGTAAGTAAAAAAAAAAAACCTGGGTAGCAATAGAGTCGAGTTCGTCGAAGAAGAGGACGCAAGGGCAGATTGGCGAGCCTTGTCGAAGATCTCCCTTACGTTGGCTTCGCTCTCTCCGAACCACATCGTGAGAAGTTCGGGGCCTTTGATGCTGATGAAGTTAGCTTGGCACTCGTTGGCTATGGCTTTGGCGAGTAACGTCTTTCCACAGCCTGGAGGCCCGTAGAAGAGAACTCCCTTCGATGGAGACATGCCAAACTTCTCAAACTTTTCGGGGTGCTCCACTGGGTACTGGACGGTCTGCAATTGTTTGTTTAATTTCATGGAGGATGTTGAGTTAAAATATTCGACGTTTAAGTTTATAACGGAAGTATGTCATTTACCTCCTGTAGTTCGCGCTTGACATTCTCAAGACCTCCGATGTCTTCCCAGTTAACATTAGGAACTTCAACAACCTACGGTGTTGTTAAACGGTGAGCTGTAAGGCACTAAATCGTAAATTGGACAGTTAAGTAGAACGGGTCGACCGAATAATTACCGTTTCCCGCAGAGCAGAAGGATTGCTAGTTCCAAGAGCAGTCTTGAAGTGCTCGTTCGTCACAGCCATGGAGTTCAATATCTCGGCATCGATGGATTCATCTTCCAAGTCAATCACGTCCATCTTCTCCCTGATGCATTGAAGTGCAGCCTCAGTGCACAGAGCAGCTAAATCAGCACCGACGTAGCCATGAGTGTCCTTCGAGATTCTTTCCAAGTCAACCTTCAAATATCATCCAAATGAAAGAATTATGATCAGATCTACAAGTTTGGCCTAACACACAAAATTAAATATTTTTAAGTGCTTACATCTTCAGCTAACTTCATATTCTTCGTATGGATACGAAGAACCTCAAGACGGCCAACTTCATCTGGTACTCCGATATCTATCTCCCTATCGAATCTCCCAAACCTTCTCAAGGCAGGGTCAATGCTGTTAGGACGATTTGTAGCACCAATCACTATAACATGCGCTCGGGCTTTGAGCCCATCCATCAACGTCAAGAGCTGAGAAACAATCCTCCTCTCTACCTCACCGTTGGTTTTCTCTCTCTTGGGGCAATCGAATCGATTTCATCAATGAATATGATCGATGGGGCATTCTTCTCAGCTTCCTCAAACGCCTTCCTAAGGTTGCTTTCACTTTCTCCGGCAAGTTTAGACATAATTTCAGGTCCATTGATGCAGAAGAAGAAAGCGCCAGTCTCATTCGCTACAGCTCGTGCAATCAAGGTCTTTCCAGAACCTGGTGGGCCATAAAGCAATATACCTTTCGGGGGCTTAACGCCAATTGACTTAAAGAGCTGTGGATGCCTCAGTGGAAGCTCCACCAACTCTCTAATCTGAGCCATTTGTTTACGGACTCCACCCACATCATCATAGCCTACCTCATCAAGTCGGTCCTCGTCTTCTCTTTTTATGGGCTCTCCCTCACAGAAGATCTCGGTATCAGGGGCAACAACACAGTACTCGCCTGGATCGGTCTCAATAACCTTGAACTCAACACTCCTCATTCCACCTCTTACTAGAAAAAGGTCACCTTTTCTCACTGGTCTGTAAGCCTCTAGGAAATAAGCTACAAATATGCACAAAGGAACACGTTATGCAAGAATCATGAGTAACAACCATTTTCATCATAATACAGTAAATAGATTAACCGTACAGACACTCATAAGATAAACGCTCACGTTTCAAGTATGCATCAAATAGATTCCCGGTAACCCCTTCAATCGTGTCATCAACAGGAAGAATGTGGACACGCTTCCCATACTTCACATCAGGACATTGGTGGACTGAAACTACATCTCCAAGTCTAACCCTCAGGTTGTTCCTGACAACCTTATTCATTCGGATTTTCGGCACATCACAGGTATCATCAGCCAGGGCGATGCAAACTGTATCCTTTCTCTTCTTACCCTGTAACAGATGGTGATAGCAACATAAGACAGTGAAAAACACATCATTACGAAGAACAACAGATCCGGAATCATAAAGTTTCACAATGATGATAGAGAAGATTTTGACATAGCTATCACGGGCAATAAAAGCATAATTCAACTAGCCTCATTATTTTTTTCATTAACATATCTTCAACAGTATAGTAGTGTAACGTATCTAGTTAGCAACATAGTTTTGCAAGTATATACAGAAAAAGGCATTCACACATTCAAGAGAAAATGAAAACAAGTCCAAACACAGACGAAAGTTATGATCAGTCATAAAAAATGACACAGAGTGAAACTTCTTACCTTTATCAAGATTGTGTCTCCACGAAAAAGCTGAAGCTTTTCCATGGTGTCCGGATGAAGAGCAACCACAGAATTGTCATCATTAACAGCCTCCTCAACTACAAGCCGATTTGGTGCCTTTTTCTTCTCAAGGATCGCAGTGCTAAAATCCCTCTTAGTGCCCTTACTGTACATCATTCAGAAATACAAGTTTCAACTATAATTCGACTTAAACATAATTAACAAATTCAGAGATCAAAGCATGTTAAATATCATCCACATAATCTTAATGACGAGCATCAGACCAATGGTTCCGACCAACTTCAGAATCATCAACAACAAAAAACACCGATTTACCATCAGATATCAGAAGAGCCGACCAAGGGCAATAAATCCTATTCAATTGAGAATTGCACACACATTATAAACTTACCGAGACATAACCAGCAATACGGATAGATCAGAGACATAACTAGAAAAAAATTCCATTGAGAATTGAAACAATAACAAAACGTAACACAAATCAATCAACTTCGGAACATATTACACGAGCAAAACAACTGAGAATGCTTACGAGTCAGAGGATTCTGCTTGATTGCTCATCGTCTTGAATCAGACAGATTCTTTTTGTTGGAAGGAGGGTTTGGGTTTTCCTGTGATATAAATTGAAGAACTCGTCAATTTGTTAGATCTGTCTGCGAGCGTGATAATATATAGCGAAATTAACTTCTTTTCTTGTTGGGAAAGAAAAGATTATTTCAGGAGTATTATTTTGTTTCAACTTAGATGCCCCTTTATGACTCATTTACACTGCTTCTAATTGAGATTTAAATAAAAATTTAATGATATCTATAGAAAAATACCTAATTAAATAAAAAAATTTGCAAATCTGTATATATGTTAGAAATTTTTAAAGATAGGTACCCGAATGTTTGTACCAATTTTTCAGTCTTGCCGTACCTTTTTATTTGTGTATTGCGTACCACGTCATGCGTTTATACCTATACGTTTTTTATATGGTACCTTAGTGTTATATATGACCTACCATTTCTCAACGTATTACGCACCAATATATGTTGCTATAAGGTACCTAAATGTGTTATATGGCGTAACTGCAGCGGATCGGGTACCTATGGAAAAAATATATTCTATTAGGTACCTAGTATAAAAAAATATTGGCATAATACCGAATTACAAGTTTTTATGCAAATGAATATTTACGTGTAAACACCCAAATATTTAATAGGAATTATAGTATTCTTTATGTTGATTTTTCTTCTTGTGCCAAGGAAAGAATATATATTTTTGATATAATTTCGATACTAGGCTCTAGAATCTTTCGTAACATAAGTAAGCTCACCATTCACCAATACTTAATTTTTTCTATATTAATTATTCTATATCTATATGAAAATAAGGCCCACATAAATCCACGAAAAGGCCCATTAAAGAACCAATAAATCAGAGGGTAACAACCTTATGGCTTATACAAAGAATCAGGGGGGTTTCGAAATACTACGGTATTCGTGGTGTATATTGCAAATATCAGTTGAGGACTTAAATGCAAAATTGCTAAACAGTGGCCATGGTCGGGGTTCAGCTTGGGCTTGTCTCTCCGACTCGACTCATGTCGGCTCATTTTGTCCTCTTCGATCTTCATCTTCATCAGCTTTACATGGGTTTTACAGGGTTTTAGAATTTTACTTGTAATCGGCGTTGATTATTTCTAATTTTCGGAAAAAGGTGAAATAATGAGCTCGGCGGCGACCCACCATCACCGTTTGATTGAGTTCGCGAAGACCGTGCTCTTTAAGATATTCGTGTCGCCCTACGCCACAGTATGCTTACCTTGTTTTTATATTTGAGCAAATTCCTCGACTTGTTCGTAAATGTTCGAAAGATGTTGGTTTTTGAGAGCTTTATGATTTATCTTTTAATAGTTATGTTGTGTTTCTGGTGGGGTGAAAAGGTGTGCGAACTTTTCTGTGGAAATGTGATCAATGAGGATAAATGGGACGAAGCTCATATTGGACACTACATTGGCATTGGTAATCATCACTCTACTTGCCTAGGTCACTTTGATTTTCAGGGATTTGCTTATTTCGCTCTTTCCAACTTGTATGCTTTGATAATTCCATCATTCTCCGGCCAGAAAAAAGAAGGATTTTGGGGCTTCGTCTTTCGATTTGTCCCTTTGGTTTGAACGTTTCGAATGTAATCTGACGCGGCCCTCTTTGTTGCAGACGTGGCGACATCAGGGGTGAGCAACTTACAAGAAGTTTGGGAAAGTCGACGCAAAGCATACACTTCTGAGTTTCTTGAGTTTGACCCTTGCACTGTGAGCCTATTGAGCAAATCTGTATATTCATATAACCACAATATATTGTGTTGGTTCTACCTTAGGCAGTTGTTATTGTTCTGTTTTTAGTTTATCGTTTGAGTGATGTTAAGTTCCATTGATGGATGTTTCTACTTCTTCAGGAGGATGTGGGGTTTTATTGGAAGAAGACAGAAAACCAAGCTGATGTAGTCTTCTGCATGCATCATTTGCCAGTAAGATATCCATTACCTTGTAATTTAGTGTCCCGATGATTTCTTTATGATGTTGAAGACGGTAAAGCATTGAGTTAATATGATTTACAGTTATGTGTTGAAACAGAGGAGAAGGAGAAGAAACTGCTGCAGAACGTGGCTTCGTTGCTGAAGCCAGGAGGTTATTTCGTTGGTATAACCCCTGACTCGTCGACTATATGGTAAGGAAACAAAGTTGTAAGAGGGTCTTCGTCTTGCAAAATTGCTGTTTTTCCCAGAATCGCTCTTCTTGCTTTATGTATTGGCTTGGCTCTTGTCGAATTTGAGCACAAATCTCTTCGTGAGAATATTTGTGATGTAGGGCTCTGTGCAACTCTTTATCATAACTTACGGTCTTTCAGGGCTAAATATCAGAAAAACGTTGAAGCGTTCCACAACAGAAGTGGTGGGACGAAGCCAAACATTTTCCCCAACTGCATTAGATCTGAGAGCTATATGATCACTTTTGAGATTGAGGAGGAGAAGTATGTTCCACTATAGCTTCTTATTTCACTGTCCAGTTTTATTTGATTTTCTTTTATTTTTCTAATTTGAATTTACAGGTTCCCCTATTTCGGTAAGAAATACCAGTTGAAATTCTCAGGAGACACGACTGCTGAAACTCACTACTTGGTTCATTTTCCGAGTTTTATCAGGTTGTTACACTTCCGTCTTAAAGTTCAATGCTTTCTGTATGTATATGTTCGAATCGACGCACTCTTGTCGAGAAATCTATTATCTGGTAGTAATTTCTATCTTCTTAATTAAAAAAAAAAAAAAATAGTTCTCTTTCATTTACAACGATCAAGTATTTTCATATGTTTTCCTAAGATTGGCTCGAGAAGCTGGCCTTGAGTACTTGGAGATACAGAACTTAACTGATTTCTACGAAGACAACAGGTCAGTGAATCTTATCCATAATTTTTCCAAATTTTCGGTAGCTGAACATTTGAAAAAAAAAAAATCGTTTCTATAACCCAATTTTCGACATATTTGCTCAAGAACACAATTGTCTGGACTGCTCGCTGGTGCTGGTCCTAGCCTCGTCGACCCGAGGGGTAGACTACTGCCAAGATCATTCGATTTCTTGGGTGATTCTTTATTCCTTATCTTTTTTCCAATTATCATCGATTTTTCGAGTATTAAGTTTCTAAGTATTTTTTGTAGGTTTATACACTACGTTCATATTTCAAAAGCCAGATCCCGATATTACCCCTCCGCTCATGACCCCATTATTGGAAGACCTAAGGCTATACGATGAGGTGAGTATTGCTTGCTTTATCTATTAATGAGCTATCTACCTCATTGTAAGCGTTTAACTTCAATTTTGCGATGCAGTTTTTGTACTCCGTTACGCTACGTCGTAATTGCTGATGTGAATCCTTACATGCCATTCGATTAAATCACTTTCTCTTTGATTTTATTCGTGCTTCATTGACTAGTAGTAGCATCGTGGAATATTAATGGAGAAGAAAGTATTCATACATTTGCTGAATTAAGACCGATTAAATTCAGGCCCGCGCAAACAAGGATGCCAAGAATTTGCCCGAATCAACTCCTAGTTTGGGAAAGATAACCGAGCAGAAAGGCATTTTGGGTCCCGGCCCGTCGGACTTGCGCTTTCAAGAAGCTCGTTAGAACAACAAATATCATCGCCAGGTAAATTTGCTTTTGAAAAAAACCATTACCAAAATCAAACTACAGTTGGGATTATTACAGAAAATAAGGATGAGCACGTTTTCTTCGTACAGAAACTCCGCGGATATACAAGCGCAAGGAAAAGATCCCAACGACTTCCAAAGCCCGTAGATGTTGAAAGAACAAGTCTGACTTATTACATCGAAAGCAATTCCCCCCTTTTTTCATGTAAGATGTTGAAAAAAAACCCTTTTTTGGCAGCTTGGATTAACATTCGTTTACCATAACTTGTCACTATGTGTGGTTCTGAACATCAATGTTCGAAGAGATTTAGACGTTGATTTAGATGCAAATCGACGTGCCTCGAAGTTCAATTCCCGCCACCGACCGAAGGGCAGAGCAAAACAGAGGCTTCATGAACCATTTTTCTCCTCGGGCGGGATTCCGTAGTGAAAAGATCGATGCAAGCCGAGTGAAAAGAGTGTTCACAATAGGGCAGAATAATTAGAGTGTCTTCTCTTAGATACTCAGACAAAGCATCCTTGTCCGTGATGGATCCGTGATCTGTGATGTCAATTTTAAAAATTCCAGTCAAACCAAAATACGAGAAAAAAATGTAAAACGCGTATTAGGGAAAAAAAAAAAAAAAATCAAAATCTTAATTTTTCTTGATATATTTTATTTCATTTGATTTTCCCGGCAAAGTGGATCGGCTCGAAATTAAATTAAATAGCGGGGGCCAAAAAGCAAAAGCTAGTAAAGCAAAAGCCAAAGAAGCATTAGAAAAGAAAGTGCAATAGCCACATTTTATTTGTGCATACCTAAAAATTCCCTTCGTCATGGCTAATACTAATACCATCTCGATAAAGAATGCATGCCAATCAATATATATACTACACACACACACAGAAACACATACTATTTCTTGACAAAAAACAGCCTTCAGTAGCCCCAAAAACACACACAAACACACACTAATGGTGCGCCGGCTCGAAAAGATGAAGAGCATAGGAAGCATCGGCAGCAGCGGAAGATTAACAGTAGACGAAACAGAGGAAGACGAAGCTTCGAAAGCTGCCATGGCTTCTTACGTTTCAAGAGAAAACGAAATAGAGAGAAAGAAAATGGAGATGAGGCAGAAAGTCGAGTCTCGACTCACTCGCGCCGAAGAGAAATCCAAGCGTCTGTCTCAGCTTTGGGAGGTAAACAAGAAAACGCATACACTTTCGCTCTCTTTCCATGAAATTTGCAGAAAGAAAACTCTATGCATGGAAGTGAACTATGAGTTGAGTTGATGTAAGAAACGTTACGTAGGAAATCGAAGTGTTTTCAGACCCAGTGAAGAAAGACATAACCACTGTGCGCAAGAGATTGGACAATGCCAGCAGAGAACTGAAGTCGCTTGCGCAGATCTGTCAAAAGAAAGTAAAAGATTTCTTCTTCTTCTTCGTCGTCGTCTTTATGTTGCCATTTTTTTCTGCTGTACATAGAAAAGATACGAGAGATTAAAGAACTCGTAATGGTTGTAGGAGAAAGAGTATAAAGAAGCCATGGAAGCTTTGCAAGAAAAGAACAACGAAAAAGCAGGGCTGGTCAAGACACTTGTGGAGGTAATAAAAAGCTCTCATTTCATTACAAGTCAGCTCTTTGCCTGATGTTTTAAACTAAAAGGCTTGTGATTTGCATGCAGTTGGTGAATCAAAGTGAGGATTTCAGAATGAAGAAGCTCAATGAGCTCAGCAAGATCCTAAACTGAAAGTCTCGGGGAAGATTTTCGTTTTTCCTGTAGTGTTTTTATGGCCTCAAATTTCTCGATATTCTGGGCTGAATTTGAAAGGTGCTTTATATTTATCAATGTAGAAGCAAATTCAAATCTAACAAACTGTTTATCAGACTGCTGTAAGAGCTCGAAAAGGACGTAATTATCTAAATACATTAACGAGCGCAATAGATAGAAAGTATTTACCAGTTTTCATACAGAGAAAGACGTCAAGCTTCTGCTTTCTGAGAGCTCACAATTTCATCGGACCGAAGAAGGCCCTTGTACTCAGACAAGAGACTAGGAATATCGCTCAGACGTAACTTGAAACAAGAGAAATTAACATTGTTAGAGAAAGAATTTCGTTATCAAATGCGTTATACGAAGAAGACCATAGAAAGAGAGCTCTACGAACAAACTACCTGAGAAGCATTTTTCACGTGATAGTACCGAAGAGCAACCTTTCCCGGGAACCCAAAGTCCACATTCTCCGAATTAGATCTAGTTTTTTCCCTATCAAAGAACACAACTTGTTAAAAAGATATATAATCTTGAAGATAAAATTAAGTGTATGGAGATACAATTCTCTCACACATAGTGGTGGGTGACCAATCGCTGATAATCTCTAAGCAATGGGCTGAGTTCCTTTAGTGTAATAGATTTCGGCGAAGACTTCATCCAATGGTCTCTGATGGCTCGCACGGCCTTAAAAACAGATTATTACAGGTCAGCAAAAGCGTACGGCGATGTTCAACCGAAACGAAATAAATGTCGAGGAAAAAAAAAAACCTGAACTTTATCGAGATCGTTCTCCACGCCGATTCTCGATGCTAATTGAATGAGTTCTCTATCGTCCGTTTCGCTGATGATTCG